>CM029449.1:10428456-11874289 GCA_017140165.1 Eucalyptus shirleyi | reverse complement strand
CTAATCGCGACTTACCTCAGCGATGGAAACCTCCGGATCGATCCGATTTGAAGTTGAATGTTGACGCATCTTGGAATCAAGGAGAGTTTCTCTGCTTTGTAGCGGGTGTAGTGAGGGATTCGTTGGGGCAGATGGTTGAGGGCTTCGCTTGCACATCTAGGGTTTCTTCATCGCAGGAGGCGGAAGTCGACGCCATTTTACGCGGCCTCTTTTATATTAAAGAACTCCAGAAGTGGCACGTGAGGGACTTTAGAAGTCAACCACTTCACTGGATCTGCGAAAGTGATTGTCTTCTAGCGGTTGAATAGGTAATGGGCCGGGCCGATATCCAGTGGAACTTGAAAGAAGCGGTCAGAAAATGCAAACAAGAGCTGGTTCAATGTGCGAATGTCCAAGTGAGCTGTTGTACATGAGAAGAAAACCGTGTTGCGGACTGGATTGCACGATCACACTGAGCGAACAAGCTTCCCCTCAATTGGTGGATTAATCCTCCTTTGCCTCTTTGGAATATATTATGTTCGGACATTAGTCCTTTTTTGTCTTGTAAAACTCCTTTTAAGTAAGAATACCACGTCACTTCCTTTTGACCAAAAAAAAAAAAAAAAAAAAAAAAAAAAAAAGCACGCCAGATCACCAGAAATTCCAGCCAAGAACTTCACATTTCTCGGTCGGCCAGTACAGTTTCGTTCATCAGACCCCGGCTATCGGCCACCATACTCGACCATCAATACCGGTCACCACCCCGAACGTCTCTACTCGCTGAAAAGCCCACGTTCATCGCAAGACCCGCACCAATAACCACTGTTGACCTCCCTCATCGGTCAGCACCTCTCTTTTAGCCACAACACGAGTAAAACAAATAGAGGGAAGAAACACGACCAACAATCCAATGCCGATGCCTTCAACAATCATCATTTAGGCCCTGGATCTAGCATCGTCATCTCACCGACGACCGCCATTAGTAACCCCGAGGCTTAAGACAAAGAAAACGAGGATGCAGAAAAAGCACTCTCGATCATTGAAAAGACTTTGAAAACCAATTAACATGACTTAATCTGGACCAATATGCTCTCGGTTTAGACAAAAATGAGACTGAACCTGTCGAACAGATTACGAGTGTAGATTAGGGAGAAGGACGGCTCTCTAAGAATCAGATTTACGACTTGATATCAAAATGGGATAACAAATAAAGCACAGAATCGACGAAAGACATCTCAGTCCAGCCTGCAACGTGTGCTAACGAAGGACACTAAATCTAGACTTGGCTTTAACTAAAACAGGACAACTCAAGAGATCGGACGTTACCTGGTTCGTAGGGTCGAGTGGAGCAAGGCTTCGGCAATTCCTTTTGGCCAATTTTACCAAAAATCATTAATGATCATTTTACGTGACACAACCAACCCTGAGGTATACAAATTTTACAATTTTTTTTTTCTTTTCACTTTCCTCTTTTTTCCTTTTCTTTTTTTTTTTCTTTCTTCTCTAATTCCCTCGGTGGTCCATCATCCCAGTGAAAGCCAGAATGACTGATGCCCTTGCCCGTGACCGGATACCTCCACCACCCACCATTGAGGTGGCAAACTAGAAGAGAGAAATTAATATATATATCAGCGCCGGCTATGCCACATTAGGTAGCTGGCGTATATATTAGCAATTTCTAGCCAAAATTGGTTAGAAGGATTACATTGATAATCGTCAAAAATATTATGATTAAATTGGACAAATTAAAAAGTTTAGGATTAAATTAGTCGCTATACGATAAGTTTAAAACATTTTAGACAATTTTCCTAGATAATCTTTAAAAGGAAGTAATTAAAAACATTTAAGCATAACTATTGACGGTAACATTGTCATTGTCACCTATTGATTACGGAAAATTACAACATATGACAACCATTACTCACCAATAGGGTCCTTAAGTTTATGAATTGTGAAAGAAAGCTATGAATCTATGATTATCAAGAAAAAAAATTACTAAGAATAAGAACAAGAGATTTATGGTAAATTCAAGTTGATTACGATTTTTATGGAAGGTTAGACTCAAATTTGCAGCATGTTTAATTAATTAATCATTGCTTGTTAAACTTTTTTGTTAAAAATTAGTAAAAAAAAGAGTGAGCAGATGTTCCGTACCATTATTAAAAGAGGGAAGATTGATGGATGACCCCACGTGAGAGTTTCGACTTGAACCGTTCTTGGCTAGGCGGCGTTGGCACTTATACCACCTTTCTTTGGAGCGCCTTGACTCCAATGTTAATTGCTCTCGTTTCTAGTTAAATTTTCATTATTTACTCTCCTATCCATAGTGTGCATAATTCCAAATCCTAAAAGCACGAAAAATGAAACGTGTTACAAAAAAATCTATACAGAAGCTACGTGCAAACTAGCCTGCAATGTTTCCAGGAGGTTGATGAGCAGTTGAGTGGGTAGTTTGATTTATCGAGGGTTAAATGCTTTGAAACCAAGTGCAATTGAACAAACTACTATGGCCTTGCTGTAAGAACGGCAGCTCCTCAGTCAAATCAGCTTGCCAAGTGACCCTGTTTCCAAAGCCTTGAAGGTAGACGAATCCAGGCTTCGTGCTCTATTGGGGTGGACAGGACAGCAAGGTCTAGAAGATTATTTGGGGTATTGACTATATTCCATCAGGTAAGCATTTCATTTGGGGACTCTGCACTTGGGCATTAGCTGCAGAAGAGAATTCGAATAGGAGGAGAATTAAGCAATCGTCTGAGTGGTTGATTTATAGTGTTGCTGAATTAGCTGAACACCTGAGTTTATGCTGTGAGTATTGTAGAGTTAGTATGGTCTGGGGCAAGCCGGATCAAGATTGAGAAGACACGGGCCATGTCTTTTGACACAAGTTGAAAGCAGGCAATAAGCTCCGTTGAAAAGAAATGCTTGCTTAGATTGATTACCTAGACCTGTTGGTTTATTAGGAAGGGTAGGAATCCAGCAGTTTTTTCAAGGCAAAAGACCAATACATGAGATGGATGTAGGATAGATAAGGGAAGCTATAAGGAATTTCTTGATGGATAAGAAGGTGGAGCACTAGTCTAGATCTGTAAATAAGGGATGGCAGTTTACTCCTCAGCCTGGATTGAGGAGATCTGATGTTATGGCTTTTTTGTTGAGGAGTCAAGCAGTGAGCGCGAAGGATCAACTTGATGGTCTAACTTTTTGCAATTTATTTGTCATAAAATTGGGGGAGAAACCTATTTGAGCTTGTAAAGACATTCTTTATTAATGAATGACTTTCAAGTGTTTTCGGCAAAAATAAATATTAAAAAGAATAAAACAAACCTCAAGGCATACAGATGAATTGGAAAAGAGAATGAATAGCAAATTCTTGTCGTCTGGATCATTTACACATTCCACAAAACAATTCCCTGCAAAAATTGCAGTACATAATACTATGTGATTGTGAATCCCACATTGCCCCTGGCAACCGAGAAAGCAAAACTGATCATGTAACCCAGTCCATCAGAACTCTGCATTTGAGCCTTTCCGGAATGAAATCCAAAGATAATTCCAATCAAAGTGATCCAGAAATCAAAAATATAAACAAGAGGTCTCTAGCAATTTTAGCATGCTAGTTCAACCTGATGAAATGGATCTCCTTCCCCCAAATCAATCAAGCAACATATTGGGAAAACCCAAAAAATCAACCTTGATGTGGCCCCTTCACCACCTTGAAATGAGGGAGTAACATCTTGATCAACGGCATCGAAGATGATGGACATGAGTCGCAGGGATAGCAACGTCATTGATGATTTCGACTCATGCAGAACATGTTACTGGATCGACCCTGCTCATAACAGTTGGATGGAAAAGGATCAGAAGAAGTACTGTTCCCACATTATCATAAAACACAAGCAAATGTTCACTTTAACTGGCCATGCCTGGGAAACATAAAGGTGGCAACCATTGTTTTGACTAGGAGTTCAGCAGATGCATTGATCTACATCGAAATATACTGCACACAATCAACTCCTGCGGGTTGGAATCACGGGCTACCTGCTCTTGGCCACCTATGCAAATTGACTGAAATCTGGGGCAGTAGTTGACCTACTATTGAACGAAATCAATGAGGGATAACCAAATAAGAGCTCGGAAAAGTAGAGAATCTCTTTGCTTTCATCCTCCTACCTATTCATACATGCATTGTGCACATCCTTCAAAGGAGCACAGAGACCACTGGCATGAGGACGAGAAGCGGTGAATCTAAATGACAATATTATCGAGACGAATCTCTCTAATGAACTTTCTGCTATGTCAGAATAGCAGCCTAAATGGGAGATGTCGGCTCCAAATTTTCCTTCAGAACCAGTGAATGACTTGTCTAATCCAGGGGCGCAGGTACCTGAAGCCAAGAGATATATCAGATTTCAAACTTCATCCTGAGGGAACTCTTAAAATATGTAGTCTTCAAAATGCCAAAGAGCCATCCCCAGAACCCATAAGAAAAGGTGGACTCCCAAATAATGGTAAGCAATTAAGATAACCCTCTGATGAAGAGCCTTCACTTTCAAAATCGAAGTACATGCAGATGAGTCGTGGATTTAGAATTCAATTCATCAGAGTATGAGCCTAGAAATGGACTGTAACTCACTGCTAAAGCAGGAGGCCTTTTTTCAGAGCTAAAATGTATTGTAACATGTAGAGTCAAATCATTATGGTTCCTTTTGATACATGGCATAACCCCAAGATTTTCTGGCTTCCCAGTAATGTCGACTTTATTCCATGTACACACTCAAATACCAAGTGATGCAAAAGATTTCCCGTTTTAAAAAGTCAAATTATGTGCTAAACATGAAATGCATGCTCGGGCTTGAATGTTCCAAACCAATTAGAAGCTCAGCTTAGCTCTACAAAGAAAATGCAGTTTGGCTTTGTCATGTTGATGCATGCATCTTCATTAATTAGATAATAAACGGCTTTTGCAATTTCATCCTTAAGTCTTTGAAGGTTGTATCTCGTACAATATCTACCAACATCAATCTAGATTTATGCCAAACATGATAGTATGTTAAGATTAAGAACCAAGAAAATTGCTAAACAAGTACTGGAGTTAATAACACAGTTTCAGTTGACAACATACCATCATTGACAAGAGAATCATCCACATGCATACGCTTTTGTTGCTTTTGTTTTGAGCTCTCCTGAGACAAGGAGAACACAGGGCAAAGGAGTTAAGAAAACTATCTAACTTTAGGTAACAAATCATGATAAAGGGAGCTTGCATTGCTAGAATTTTCGTAAAAACCTGATTGCACCTACTTTTTCCGCTGTGCCATCAAGGGAGGCCTTCCTCTTGATGATCCTTCCAGAAAGCCAGTCTCGCCTAGACTGATGGGATGATCACTTTCAACAGGCCTTCCTCTTGATGATCACTCTGGAACTTCTTGTGTGAATCCATCTTCTTCCTAATTGAACAAAGTTTGGGGACATCAACTATCTTCGAATGTGTATGTTTAGACTAAGTATGCAATCAATATTGTTCACAACATTTATGGTGTGTCATTCAGGCCAATATATATATATGCACGCACGCGCGCGCATGTAGTTCCAAGGACAGAGCATCTGCTTACTTCATGTAGCTGAGACCAATGACAATGGTTCATATCAGCCAGAGCCTCCTCGGAGTTGTGTTCACTGGAACTCTGAGAAAGGTTATCCACTGGACTTGACTAGTTGGAGGTAGTACGAGAAGCCTTGAAATCTCTCTTTGATTCGAGAGATGCAAAGTCTTAATAGATGAAGGAAACCTTTGGTACCAAAGCCTAATGAGGACGAAATTTAAAGATTTTGTGCAAATCTGTCTAAAGTGGTCCATATTGTCAAAGTGTGGAAGAATAAAAGAAATATCTCTTTGAGCTTGACCTGATTTCCTGATGCTGTGATTCAGCTTTCTTTAGAAACCTATTACAGATTCGATCCATATAGATTCCCACTTACAATTTGAAGTACCTCTTTCAATAATCAAGGCAATATACAAACATGATGAATAGGTGAACAGACATGAAAAATTAGTTAATAGCATGTGAAAATTCAATTCAATTTTGCAACAAGCAACTCTGGAAAACGTTGCCACTAATGAAGGTCAAGATGAAGATGCTATCCAATAAAGTGTGCTTGCTCTATTCTTGCATCGGTTCTACTACTTAACAAAACAAAACATTCCCCACACTTCTTGAGATCGTATCCCCAGCAATGCAAGTAAATCAAGCAATAAAAATAATTTAATGCTTCAGCATGTGAACAAAACTTGAACCACCAGCTGCTACAAACCCAATAACCAACAGATTTGGGAAGCAGTTACAATAAAAATTTAAAGCTATGAGATGAAAATGTAACATAGATAAGTAGATTAGCCTCTAATAATCTGAAACTTCGTTGACTTGAACTACACTCATCTTGATGGCAATACAGAACATAGAATCAAAAAGCTAATGACAATGCATAACAAAAACAAATCCATAAACAACAACTTGATTGATTGTTTATATTCTTGGTGACCCACAAGCTATGACATATTGTTTCGATAGGTTCTATTCAAATTGATGATCCAATAGCTCTTGGATGGTTGAAATTGAATGATATCACTGTAAAACTCACTCTTTCACAGACATACATTCGTATGTCACTTAGGCATTTTATCGAAGGGGTTGAATATTACGTGCATAGTGATTCTATATGAATGCAAAGTATAACGATCTAAAATAACAGAAGCTCAATATATCAAAGCAGCCTCACTCGTGATTGATTTTCGCACAAATGAAACTACTATTCTCAGGCTCTACTTGTGTATACAAAAGCTGAAACAAACTGCATTGCAAAGTGGCAGAACCGCCCAATTGTGGCTTGTCCTCCTCTGGCTAGGTTAAGTCGTCGTTGTCAAGTTCCCTTGCAAGCTGCTCGTAGAAATCCCCCAGTTCCTCCTGAGCATTTTCGAGCATGGATGGCCATCGTCGAGCGTCACACGAGATCCCCTCCCCTCACAAGTGTCGTGGAGGTCCCTCACAAGCTGCTCACGAGAATCCCCACAAATCCCCTCGCAAGATTGATGAATCTTCAGCGTGATCGACGGATTTGGGGCTACGATTTTCTAATTTTTGAAACTAAGGATTTCGTTCCCTGTGATTTAGAGCAAGAAGAGCAGAGATGCACACGAAGAGCAGAGACGGGCGGGGGCAGAGACGCACAAGGCTGTCTGCTAAAGCGCAAGTAATCAAAATATATAATTAAAAAAAAAAATCATCATTTTAATTTCCAACATCCACGTCAGCATTGACTAAGTATGCAAGTAAGCATTTTTTAGGATAAATTAACCGGATGAATTCAATTGATAAATTGTTAAAAGATTTATGACTGAATTGATAAAATTAAAAAGTTTAAAATTAAATTGACAAAAATGAAATAGATTTAAGATTTTTTGAATAATTTTTCCCATGATTAACATGTTAATATGGTTGGTCCCAGCGCCATTCCCGAAAATAGAAGAGCATTTCTAGGTAAATTATTCGGTGAATACGCAGGAGAGTCGCCAGTCCAGGGTCTATCGAGTCAAGGCGCCGTTGGTCGTCCTAGCTGGCTGCCTACTCTATTTGGCTGTCTTCGGGGCATTCAGGCGATGTTGCTCAAAGCGCGCTTTCACAATGCTGGCGTTCGGGGCCTCATGGAGTATGCTGCGTTTTTCAATATGTTGCTCCCATTTAGGATGGCTATCTTGGTGGTGGTTCTCAGAAGCTAATGCAGGTTGTCTTATCTTGTATTTTCAGTGTTCTTGAAAGTTGACGAAAGAGTCCGAGCTTTGAGGTCAGCTAGCAAGGATGAAATACAGAAAAACTTCATTCAGAAGCTGACTGCATGAGCACCGAGCACCGAAGCAGCATCTAACCCAAGATTATCCATCTTGCGTACAAGGGTACAAGTACTTGGTGAGAAGGGCAGAAGGTGCACTTGCGCTTCTCACTAGCGTTGCAGAAGCAACAATCATAGTGGCTTAGGGGAGATGCGCCATAGTACCGATCATCCGAACTTACCATGGATGACGTTATCACTGCTGAAAAGACTTGGAATTGCAGAGGGAGGCTATTAAGTGCGAGTGGAGGAGACCCAGATGGTGAACTCAAGGATATTTGCCTCCCTTTTCCACTCTACACGTTATAGATCCTGATTCGACATAGCCTGTTTCTTGAAGAGAATGGACATGAGCGAGTTTTCAGAGTTATGGAGGTAGAACTTGTATTTCACTTTGATCTATTCCACACCAACGTCTCAGTTAATCTCGGTCCTGTCTTATGGTAATAAAAGTACTTCAACTGTATACCGTACTTGCTTTCCCTCTGCCTACTATATCAGGTTAACGAAAATCTCAAAATGAAAGCATGAGGTCCAATACTGATGCTTTGGTAACGCTCTTTGTGATAATGGCGATCCTTGCCATCGACATCGTCCAATTTAACGTCGGAATTTTCTTCAAATAGGACAAAATAGCACGTACATGAATCTGTGTGCGGTACGAGTGGTTTCAAAGAAATAAATATGCGGAGAAGCTGATCGAGGTAACGTGTAGAACTTAGTTACGGAAACCGTGGGAAGGTCAACTTCGTCAATACTTATTTCTCAATAAATTGTAGCTATCGTCCGTCGAAGTTGATGTATAATTTCATTGCCGCGCCTTATAGTAAATATTTTGATAGCATGAGCGTGTGTGCGTCTCTGTTACCTTCCTCTCTGACGAAGGAATCGGAAATTTCCTCTTATACTCCCATATACAAAGGTGAAAATGCCCATCTGGTCAAAACCCATTCTCGAGGTTTTCTGCCATATACGTGAATATGCATGTGTATGTGTGTTAGTTATTGCCAAAAGCAAACGAAAATTTGTTATAAGAGAGAGAAACCTCAAGATTTCTTGAAGCTTCTAAAAAAATCTTTAAAAAAAAATATCCTAGGGGAATATTGATTTTGATGCTTAAATGGCTGGGGCATGAGACATCAATATTAGAATCCCTAATTTTCCTCAAAAAAAAAAAAAAAAGTATTAGCGAAATTCGGAGGTCAATAACTCTCACAAGCAAAAGCTCTCGTGCTTGTAATATGGGATTAGAGAAGTATACAAGTGTGATGGCGATGTAGTAGAGGCATCTATTAGCTTCATATTGAACCGACACTTTGTAACCTCTATTAAAATTACTTGTGGAATTCAGCCTTGTTATGGATGTTAGTCATGGAGAGTAGACGTAGACTTGATATAAGCCGAATCACTATATATCTATGTGCAATATATATATATATATATATTTTTTTTATCTCTTCACTATTAGGAATATATGATAGAAGCATCTTGCATTTGACTATATTAATATGTTTTTGCATTTATCAATGTTCAATTTGAAAAGTTCTGCAAAAGCTTTTTAAAGTTTATAAACAACATGTTTATCCCCCTCTCGGTTGCATTGTTACCCTCAACAAAAGTGTTATCAACCATTGTGACAACAAAGGTGTGATATATTTGGTTAGAAATCCTATTTATCACAAATTAACTACTTATATCAACATCAAGAAATATTCATCCCATATGTCATTGCAAGGACAAGGTTATTGGAGCTTGATTGGCATCTATGGAGGATGAGTGCTCGTCGAGGCGTTGGGAGAACCAGCATGGACCATGAGCACTATACCTTGGCCAAGAGCATTGAGCCAAGGAGTTTTGTTGCTCAGTCTCTAGCCAAATCCATCAATTTGGAGTTGGATCGAATATCCAAGATGGTCTAATATGAGAGGGAGGAGATTGTCATGAGTTGGTTTGATAAACTGACTGGGTAGCCTAGGGCGCGTATGACAATCATTCGTTTCTGAAATAGTTTTTTGAACAGAAATAGTTTTTTCTATTTCTAGAAGAGTTTCTAAACAAAAATAACCGTTTGATAACGACACAAAATTTCTTCCTTTCGTACGGCGACGGCGACGAATCGACGACCTTTAATATAAAAAATAAAAATAAAAATGATTTAGTAACAAAAAAATAATGAATAAAATAAAATAAAATAAAATAAAATAAAATAAAATAAATCATAAAAATAAAAATATCCTTAAAAATAAATTGACTTTATTTATTCTATTTTATTTTATTTTACGAATAAATTTATTTTAAAATGAATAAAAATAAAAAAAATTATTTGGCAAAAACACTCAAGGCAAATAAAAATAAATTTATTAAATTTATTTTTAATAAATTTATATTTATTTATCATAAATAAATTATTTTTAATAAATTTAATAAATTTATTTTAATAAACTAAAAATAAAATGATAAATAAAAATAATTTATTTATTTTAATAAATTTATTTTTATTTTTAAATGAATAAAATGAATTTATTTATTTTTATTTTTAATAAAATGAGGAGAGGCAAATGAGGAGGAGGAGGAGGAGGAGGAGGAGGTAGAGACGTAGAGGAGATGAGGGAAGACTTATCGAAATTAGGGTTTAGTGAGAGAAATTATTTCTGATTTAGTGGAAAATTTTAGCTTCTGATTTCTCTTCCAAACCTATTTCTGGAATAGAAATCTATTCCAGAAATAGAAAAACTGAATAGGTTTATCAAATGGATTTCTCTTCCAGAAACAGGTCTGGAATAAAAAAATTATTTCTGGAACAGAAATTTTGGATTGTCATGCACCCCCCTAGTTTTCGGACATTGTTAGAGCGTCTCATTAGAATGTGTCAGGTGAACCCGTCAAGAGAGGATGTTCGGACCGGTTATGTCCCTTTTAAGTAAGTTTTCTCTCCTATTTTGTTTAAAACACGTACAAAAGTTATTTAATGTGTCTTGCAGGGTTTTCTAGCAAAATTTGGTAAGATAAATACGAGAGCTCGTAGGAGTTTGTGTGTTGGAAATTGGGGAACAAGTGAGGAGTGAGCTATTGATTTAACTCTATAACTTTCACGAGAACTCTTTACATTTGACTCTTTTCGTGAAGAAAGTACTAACACTTACAACAATTCATGTATCTCTAGCGTTCTTTACCGTTCGTTTTTTATTGACCCGGTATAGTCTTATTATCTACACAGGCAATGGCTTCTTTGGTCGGCTTACATCACGCTGTGAAATAACGCTAAAGCTAACCAATCCTACAAATCAAGAAGAACACCATAATTCCTTCTAGAAGTAAGTGTTGGCTGAAAAGTGCACACGATTGAGCAAATATGTCCAGAATATATCCGGCTACATATTGGAGCTCAATTCCTAGACCTATAAAGCGGTGTGGACTAGGAGGAAAGAAAACAGAAGCCACCGCTCGAAAAGGAGATCGTGAAGAATTGAAGAACCGAGTTGGACGGTTTTCCAACATTGGTTGTGATTTCAAGGTAAAAAAATCTAAATTCCCGGTTTCCATTCTTTGATTAATTCAAATTACGTGAACTGTTCTACTTTGATTTTGTCTAGATATTTGTCCTCGAGTGCATTCATAAACTGAACCGATAATGCCAAGCAACTCGTCTCAAAATTGATTTGATCCAAACCAACTCCCTTTATATTTAATTTTGGTTTATCATCTTCTCATAAAAAATATTGCAATTGACGTTGTAACTCGCATCGTTTTAACTTATTTCAATGTTGATATTTGATGAGATCATTGTTTGACAACATTATCATTTTTTTTTTCAGATTTGCATGTTAGTTTAGATCATTTTCACTGCATAATGTTACTTTGGTCACACAATTTGTGTACATTTGACTTCCATAATAAAAATTCGTCACATAATCATGTGTTGGGTTTGTGATCGTATTTCATGTCACTTTTGCATGGAGTTCCACGAAGTAATTTGCATATTATATAATATACTTACTAGGTTTTGAATGTTAGATTGACATGTTATATTTATAGTTCTAATAAGGGAATGTTACATGAATAATATGTTTAGTTTTTTTGGGGGGGGGGGGGGGGCGGGGGGAGGGGGGTCAGAAACACATGTTTAGATTAATTAGGGAACCTATATGAGTAAATTACGTCTTGATATTTGCGTATATAGAAAAATTCATATTTGCAGGTCCAGTTGTGTTTGCCTTTGCATCTGTAAGCTTATTGATACTTTTGCATGTTTTTGCATAAATAGGATTCCATGTTTTATTTGCAGCATGATAATTTCCTTGTAAGAGAATTTAAAATTTTCATGAATAGATGTCTTGATGCATCTTTGGAACATTATATTGCATTGACCATATTAACACTTTATTTTCACAAATCACATGTCATAAAAAAAGAAAATATAAAAGATCATATCTTGTATGCTAATAATTTTAGATTGCATCTTCATTAAAAATGTCACCAAATATGTCTAGAAGTGCATTCATCAAAATTTGCATATTCACAAATAGATTCATTCTCTTAATATTGCACTTCTTTTTAGACCGCGTTAATTAAATTGTATTTACATGTTTTTAATAGTTCATTTTAGAGAAGTAATTTATTTAGAAAATATTCATAGCACTTCATGTTCGCATATTCACTATCCTTTTTCAAGTATTAGTTTATTTTGAAGAAATGACCCTTCATTTATAACTTACATGTTTAATTTTGCCGAGTACGGCTCGGTTTCATTCCTATCCGCACTTTACTTGCTTGGCTATTATTGGATTTTGCTTTTGTGTTTGTTTGAATGATTTATGCACGATCACCTGCTTAGCATGTCTTGGATAAAAATAATTGAAAAGATCACATGAATAATCCTTTTCATTAGAAGAGAAAAAGTCCCAAAATAGTCATTTGATGTACCCATGAATCTCTGATTCGTAAAAGTAAAATGAGCTCTCACATCTTACTTGGTCTCTAATCCGTATCTAATCCACTCATAATAGATTAGTGGTGGGTCTTGAAGTAAAACTAAATTGTATAATTGATCGATAAACCAAGTCGCAATTTATACGATTTGGGAGAGCTCGTGCTAAACATAGGCACATCATAAGAGAAATCATTTGCGCCTATTTAGCAATCTGCCACAGGTTTACCTCCGAAGGATCGCAACAATGAGCTGGGTACTGTTCGAAGTAAAGAAGAATCAAACTAAACTTGCAGCAAGATGGTATGGCAACGGACGTACGGAGTACTTTGCCCCTAGAGCAGGATCCCCATGTTATCTTCAGATTCTAGTAATTAGCCTTATGGCACTACGCTTTGCTATTTCCCAATGTAACCAAGTCTCTTCGAAATACACCTGGAATAAAATAGTTACAATCTTCAGCGAAACATATGGCTTTTCACAAAACAAAAACAAAAAACATTATGCTAGATTGTCAGGAAGAGATAAAAAGGAACAGGACAAAAGATTATAAAAAAGAATGGGAAATGGCCAGTCCGCATCTATATCCAATAAGACTCTCCTCCACAGTCCTTGCTTAAGACGAGCTTGAACAGAAGAACAGGACACGAAGCGTGAGATTCAGGGATGAGGATGCATGCTTCATGCAATTTTACTCGGATTGCACTGCATATTAAGGTTCTATTGACCTTCATAGCCTTGCCTGTACATGTTACTTAGCGTCTTTGGCAATCTCGCAAACAAAATGGAGCTTTCAGGCTCAGAGCGTTCGTGGCCAGCCATTTCGGTCCCACCGTCGCCTACAATGTCGGCCTCGTTCAAAGCACTACTTTGCTGGGGTTTCTAGGAAATGTATATTGAGATGCACATGAATTGTGTTAGAAAAATCTCATATTAGAAAATTTATGTAATGTTGTGTAGTTAATATATTGTAGTTTATCCATAACTTATTGGTTTAAACTTTTAATTGAATGTTGATCCAACTAAATTGGTTGACTCGAACTTAAGCTCTTGCTTGGCAATTTCCCCCGGTAAAGGTATGGGATTTTTACTGCATGCTCCTAACAAATGGTATCAAATCCGATAATTGATGGTTGCCCGCTCCCAATGCGTATTGGTTTTGGGTCAATATTTCCAAGAAGGAATCTTGTAAACAATGTCATTTCCACACAGCCTTTATGGTTCGATCAAGAGACCTACGGTGAAGGTGGGCGTTGTGATATAGCAACGTAGCCCCATTGGCAAACTTCATGATTTGGTCTGGAGAGAGAGAGCAGGGATGAAGGTTGTAGTTGTTGTTGCTGCGGTCTTCACATGACAAACAATGTGGAGATTCAAGTAGAGACATGTTAACACAGAAGGATACCTAACTAAGAAGGAGCAGACCTAACATTAAGATCATATGTGAGGATGAGATTATTGAAACGTACTTGTGAGTAGTGTTAGAAAAGTTTCACATAAGAGAATTGGTGTGATATTGAGTCGTCAATTTTATTGACTTAAGCTTTTGAGTGAATGTGGATTCAATTGAATATGTTGATAGACTCAAACTTAGGCTTTTCCTTAGTGATCTATCAAGTGAAGGTATGAGATATCTACTGCGTGCTCATGACATTGTATATCCTAACATATAAAAGTGTGAACAAACAACAACAAAAACATTACATATTGCCCATGTTTGACATAATACAATCTTAGAAATGGACAACCTCTTCAAGTCTTCGCTAATAGACCCTTGATAAAGCAACGCATTACACCACATAAAAGAAGAGGTCATGCATCATACACGAAAATGTTTTCTAGAATCTGACCAAGGATGGATGCAAGACAACGGGACTATTGCAAACATACACAATCATATAGACATTTTACACAGTTGATTAGGCATGATATCATAAAATGAGGCCAAGTTCAGCTCCTCTTTGGATCATCATGTTACTCACCACCATATGGATCTCTAGTAATGCTCGCGTGAGAGACCAAAACCCAAACGTGAGTCACAAACTCGCCCCCGGTGGTGAGATACTTAGCATGAGTCGCCGTATCATTTGAAGGAGCCACATATAGCATCATATCTGCCCAGAAGTCAGCCAAGACCTTCCAAATTCGCCCCTCACCCACTACTCCATTCACAAGCTGCATTCCTAGCCGCACACCTCGAGCCACAATCGTTTCCTGGCATTGTTCGTTGTCAATGCCCATCTTTAGCTTTTGAATCCTCTCTTCCATTGAAACCGAGGAACCTCCCAATTTTTCTCTGGCTTCACTGATAGCTCGACCAAATATGTATTCAGTCCTGCAAGGGTGGCCAGGGAGCAACGTAGGGGCGAAAACAACCAAGTAAGCAAGATATTGCGATAGCTTAGTCGCTATGTCAAAGTTGTCTCTCTCTTCTTGTGAAAGTTGAGCACAAGTCACTTCATGCTCGCAGAAAGTGGTTGCTATGTGCCAGACCAATATAACATGAGTAGTTGTCTCAAGATCACATGCCCATGAAAGCTCATCGGACAAGTCGTTGCGCCTCAAAGACGCTTGTCCCTTCTCCAAATAGCCACTAAATTCCTTCCCTAGAGACCGAGCAATTGCCTTCTTCACTTGCTTAGACAAATTGGTGGGAGCAATTTGTTTCTGGTCGTTTATTTTCTGGTCGAGATAAGCAGCAGTGAGTCTATTATATATCCACTTCGGTGGAGAATAGCTATATGATTTGAGGAGCGAGTATTGACGCAATTCTCTTCCCCAAGGCTTCACTGACGAAACTCGGCACAAAATCTCAATCATCTTCCCAGCACATCTGTTCGTTTGCCACCACTCATTTCGTACATAATTGCATATGTATGTGACCTTTGCCCATTCTGAGAAAATCATGATGCCAAACTGTGTAAGCTCGACAACGAGGATCGACATCATTAACAAGGCGCTTTCAACAGCCTTTAGCACCAACTTGCTGGAAATCGCGGAGTAGAAAAAAAACACAGGGATAGCAACCACAACGGGAAGCAGAAGCAATCTATACACTAAAGGACGCCGATGGAGATTCATTGGGTGTTTGGTGTAGAATAAATCGAAAAGAATTGCAAGTTCTACTTTGATGACTCGGAAAACTCGCTCCTAACCATTCTCTTCAGAAAGCATATGTTGAATCAAGCGCCATAACTTCTGGTGAGCTTCTTGGGGCAACGAATAGCCAGTGAATCTCAGGCGAATGAACTTGAAGAGTGAAAAAGACAGGCAAAGATCCTTGAGTCGGCCATCCGAGTCTCCTCCGCTTACACTTAAAAGTCTACCTTTGCAATTCCAAACCTTCTCGACGGTGACAACTTCATCCGTCACCTCCAACAGTTGTCGATAGTGCGGTGCATCCCCATCACGCCACGGAGCTGCCTTTCGCCTCCACTTCGCTGTTGAGCACAATGAGTGCACTTTTGCCTCTTCTGCCCCTCTCACCAAGTACCTATACCCACGCATTGTAGCAGGATCTTCATCACTTGAATGGTGCTCGGTGCTCATGTAATCTGCTATGTACCTGTCGTTCTTCTGCATCATAGAATTGCTTGCCAATTTCAAAGCTTGTGCTCTTCCGTCAAATTTCATGAATAGAATGACGAAAAGAACGCCCAGTATTGCCACGAACAGGAGTTCAGTGTACAGGAACACATATGAAACGATCATCCAACTTGTCTGGATAAATTTAGCAGCAGAGTCGACTTTAAATGACTTCCACCGCTCAATGTCCCCCATGCTGTGAGCAGTGTAGGAATCTACGTTTCCGAGAAACACCACCAGATAAGTCGCCCAGATAGGCAAACGCAGATAACAGAATTGAGCGGTCTGGATAAGGCCAAGCGTATACACAATGACAGCAGGCGTAAGGGTATAGGCCGCAAATGCGACCATCACGAATGCGCGGTTGCCGCAGCATCGCCTGAATGACCCGGAGACCCCAAGAAAGACAAAGATTGCAGCAGTGGTGGCCAGCAGTGCATCAATTTTTGCCATTTGGTGCTCAGTATCTTCGTCGCTCATCCGACCACAGCGATCCAGGAGCTTCTGCACGAACTTGTTAACGAGACCTACCATCTCTGTTTTTTTCGTTTCTTTCCTATTTTATGGCCTTCTGCTAATAACATGCACGCGTTGATGAAGAAGAAGAAGGATCTTTATACTTCTTTTTCTGTGAAGAGGAGACGAATGTGCGGAGAAACCATACCGGTTATGCTCTGAGGTCCCTTTTAACTGATGCAGCTTTGGCCGAGCGCTGAGAATTAGGATCTTTTATACTTATTATAGTGTGAAGAGGGAATGAATGTGCTGTGAAACCATATAGGTGATGCTCTAAGGTCCCTTTTTACTGATGCAGCTTTGGCCGAGGGCCAAGGATTAGGAACTCCTGAAGTAAACTACTTTAGCTAAGTAGTCACAACCACCAATTAATTTTAGTGTAATTATAGAATACATCGGTGGTATGAATTTTTTTCTACAAACAGTTTTATCCATCCTTGATTTGATAGACGTAAGACAATGAGAAATTAAATCTCTCCGATTAAGGATTGTTGAGAACCCTTGTTTAAATTTGTTTTTTCATTGACTGTTTATGCCCTAATTTTGCTTAATTTTAAAGCACCTACACAAAAATTGGGATTGATTGTTGTGATAATTCTTGAAAAAACAAGAAAGAATGGGTCATATTTTTCTTGTCCTCAAACCAAACCTTTGACCAATAAGTAATATTAACATGGAATCATCATATGCAAACTTAACTGAAAAAGAAAAAAAATGTAACAGAAGTCCATATTTATAACTGATCAATTGAAGGTTTAGTGATGGAGGAAAACACGGCCCAAAATGATTTACTTCCGAAGTGAATACCTTGAAAAAGATGTCGTTTATTTGATTGTACTTGCAAATGGAGCTATCAAAGTGAAAAAGAAAGTTTTGATTAAAAAAAGAAGTAAAAAGAAAGCGATAGAAATACTTACTCTCTAAACTTAATCAATATCTTGAGTTTCTTTTTCGTCCAATTGAATTCTTGAAATACATATTTTTTTCTTTCATATTGATCCTGCCGTTAGAAAAATAAACGGCTATTAATATGATGTTAAGTGCCATGCTGGCATCTACGTCGAAGTGACGGTTATGTCTTATGCCTCATTTATCTAACTTACCATTAGATCAGGCGATTGAGGAGTTTGCAAAAAGTGAGCTTCTATCCTCCAACTCTCTTTAAGTGAAAGGAAAAAAGATTATATTTAGACAATTTCTAAACCAAACAATGAGTGTTTAAATTACCCCTCTCGTCTGCCTTAACTTTAGTCTTCATAGCAAAATGGCTTTTGAGAAGGGAAAAAAAAAAAGGAAAAGAAAATAACCAAATAGATAAAATCTACCTATCTTGGTTGGGGCCCACCCCGATGTGGGCTTGATTTTGAACTTACTAGTTATTATAACCCTATGTTGATGTTTATTTGGTAAAATTCCTCCTTTCCAAATTCAAGTGATTTTCATGTCCAATTGCAAAGTGGGACCTAGATTCCCAAGTTGGCGTCAAACTCAAAGGAACATTTCGATATTATATATGACAAATGCTAGCATCTCAGATGAAGTTCCTTATTGGTTACCTGAAATTTTATCCAACATTGAACGATTGGATCTTTCGAGCAATGTGCTTGCAACATATCCTAAATTATTGGAAAAAAGATGCCACTGTGGGTTAGGATCTCGCTTGAATCGCTGTGTGGTGCTCAATGCTCACGTAGTTTGCTAATGACTTGTATTTCTTCTCCATCATAGAATTGCTTGCCAACATTAAAGTTCGTGCTCCTTTGTCACTTTCACGATTAGAATGATGGAAAGAAACACTTTGCACAATGTTGACTATGACTGGGTCACGTATGAAGCGATCATCTGACTTGTCATGAAACATTTAGCAGCGGAGTCATTAAATGACTTTCACCACCAGATAAGCCGCCCACACGGAGAAATGCGAACCGCACAAAGGAGCGCTTTGGATAAGGCCAAGCGTGTACGTGATGATAGCTGGTGAAAGGGCATAAGCCCCGATTGCGACCAACGCTAAAGCACGGTTGCCACAGCATCGCCTGAACAACCCGAAGACCCCAAGAAAGACTAACATTGAAGTAGTGATGGCTAGCAAAGCCTGAATTCTTAGCAGGCGGGTCCATCGACTTTCGAACTTGTCCGCCTGGCTGCAGCGCTTCCTCTGCTTGTCCGACTATCTGGAGCCAAAGAACATGGATTTGTCCATGAACATCAACTCTCTCTCTCTCTCTCTCTCTCTCTCTCTCTCTCTCTCAAGAGAGCCGAGAAATCGGGGCACCGATGCCAGATCTTTTATACTTATTACTGTATGAAGGGGGCATCTTCACCGAAAGGAAATAAGAGTCTAATTGGAAAATTTTCTATAAGGGCATCTTCCCCTCGTTGTCTAAACCAAACCACAAGTGTCGAATCTACCCTTTCTTGTCCGCCTTGCATTTGGTCTTAACAGCAGAATGGCTTTTGAGAAGGAAAAAGAAAATGTAAATAAACAAACTATTTGATTATTGCTCGAAGTTTCCCATTGAATTTGATATAGGCACGATTTTATGATTATTGTGATGTTCTAGGTGTTTGTGGAGACTTGAAGGCAGAGACGAACTCTCGGAGAATGCAAGAAGATGACCTGCTTAGCGCTTGGGCAAACCAAGCAACTCAAGTTAGCACTTATTAACAATCAATTTTGAAGTCAATTTGTATGTAACTTGTCGGAATCCTAGAGAGTTTTTTGGAGCCATGTTGAAAGCATAAGAAGTGGGTGCCAAAGAGAACAATTTAAGCCTTGTTTGGTATTCCGAACTGTGACCGGATTTCAATGGAAAAAGAATGCTAGATTTATTAAAAATATGTTATAAAATTGATTTCTTAAAAAATGTGTAGGATTTAGGCCCTGCTTTTTAACCTTCTTTATTTTTGTTTATGAACAAAATTTCTATTTTTTTGTTCTAGGAACAAAAAAAGAGCAATCGTTTGTTTGCGTTTTTGTTCCAAATCTATTTTTTTTTCTAGGAACACATTTGGAGCAAGCGAAACAAAACAAGAAAAACGTGTTTATTGTTTTTAACAATTTTTAAGAACAAATTTTCTCTCTCCTTTCTTTTTCTTCTCTTTTTTTTTTCTTCTTTTCTTTTTCTTTTTTCTTTGGCTGGTCGCCAGCCTTGACCATGGCCATCGAGGGCCGGCGACCTCGCCGGAGCGTCGCCGGCCCTCGGTGAGGCTCGGCCTTGCCTTGGTTGGGTGAGCTTGGGCTTGCCCAGATCCGGCGAGCCCAAGCTCGCCTAGCCACCGGCGAGGCTCGCCGGCCTAGCGGCGACTCGGCGAGGCCAAGCCTCGCCGGTGGCTGGGTGAGCTCGGGCTCGCCGAATTTGGGCGAGCCCAAGCTCGCCCAGCCAAGGCAAGGCCGAGCCTCACCGGCGCGGGGCAAGGCTGGGCGAGCTTGGGCTCACCAGATCTGGGTGAGCCTGAGCTCGCCCAGCCAAGGCGAGGCCGAGCCTTGCCCAACCACGGCAAGGCTCGGCCTCGCCGGGGGCCGGCAAGCCTCGCCGTGGCTGGGCAAGGCCGCCGGCCCTCTTCGGCTAGTCGCTGGCCATGGCCGAGGCCGACGACCGGCCAAAAGAAGAAAGAAAGAAAATATTAAAAATATTAAAAAATTAAAAGAAACAAAAAAAGAACACAAATTTACCAAACGTGTTTTTGTTCATTTTTTATTAGGAACAAGTTTACCAAATGCGTTTTTTATTCAAAATTGTTCTCGGAACAGAAACACTTTTTTCTATTTCTATTTCCTCGAACAATTTTTAAACAGAAATGTTATCAAACGCGCCCTAAATGACCCCTTAAACAAGTGGGCCTCAAACAACAAACAAATAATGTGACATATTATTTAACAAATCAATTTTCAGCTATAGTAAATCTAGTTTTTTTTTTTTTGCTAATGAGAATAAAGTCGTTATTCCTTTCATTTATCGTGTTTGGTAGCACAGAATGAAGAGAAAGGATATCAAAGTTCGAAATAAAACAGTCATAGTATATTTTCCTTTCATGAGGGGTTAGGTGAAAATGAAAGATGGTTAATAGAAATGGTTGAGTAGACGTTACACGTGGTAACCTAATAAACAGACAAACGATTGAGGTTTTTATTTTTTTTAGAGAAGAAAATTTGATATGATAGGATATGCAATTCTTATATATATATATATATGTGTGTGTGTGTGTGTGTGTGTGTAATTTGGCAAGTCTTATAATAATTTACACATCTAAAACTGTGAATCATATTTTCAGCCTCAAAGTGATACTAAAGGCTAGAATTAGAGATTCATTACTATTTCCTTTCCTTACTTTTATTATTCAGATTTCTTTTATTATTCTTATTTTGTCATTCCTAAAATCAAACGGTTTAAATTCATTCATACCAGGTATTCTAGTACATTGCGCCTATAGTTCACACATACATTAACTAAATTGCGGCAGTAATAATTTATTTATTTTATTAAATCATGTCTTACCGTTTATGTAACTTGACCCGGTTGGATAAATGTCAAGCTTGACAGCACAATAAAATTCAAGAGTTGGACTCACCTGGGGGTGAAAAGGTCTTTATGAGAGAAGACAAAAACAAAGTAAAACATACATAGGTCTTGTTTTCGGCTGAATCTCCAGGCCGTCCCTTTCTCCTTGAAGTCGAGCCGCAGGAGGGCTCCTCCAGCGGGAGTCGGAGCCACACATTAACAAGGGATGTGATGGCCACACATTATGTTCCTTGGGAGCCACGCTGCCAAGAAATGGCCGCACGGAGATAGCACGTTTGTGGCCGTGGCCAGAGCCTGAACATCCGACGGAATTGTGCCTCGAGTATTAAATCAATTTGAATTGTTTATTTACAACATTTTGGATTTGAATTTGATTTAAACGTGAAAAATACTCGAGTGCGCAAGCGATTATAACTTGAATTCTTCGATTATTAATAAATTATTCACTATTGATTATCTCCATATATGTAAGTACCGATACTTAGTAATAAATCATGTAAATTCTTTATATCATTTATTATTTATTATTTATTATTTATTTTTTTTGGCTCTTTCGTGCTGACATAAAGTGCATGATCTCGAGTAACTTCAGCATTAATATATATGCTATAACACTTTCGACGTGGACAGAGATTAATCATTAAAGCCTCGAGCAGATATGGCTCTTCATAAATTTCTGAAATGGTGGATCAGCATGAATTATTAGTAACGTATAGAAGAGGGTGTGGCTAGTACGTAAGTCTTGTCGTTATTTGCATGTCATGTAGCTTTTTGACCTGGCATAGAAAAAACAACGGGTTTTCAAAAAGGTACGCTTTCACATTTTAGATGGAGATAGCACAATGAAGAGAGCGTAACCAGTGTCTAAGATACCCAGTTAAGAAAGCTAACCAATCCAATGCCGATTATTTACAGCCATATATATCTGTCTTGTGGTCGAAAATTTCTAACCAATCCAAAGACTATTATTTACAGCCACATAAATAAATTTGTCCTGTGTGACAAAAATTTCTAGCCAATCCAATGCCTATTATTTATAGCCACATAAATAAATCTGTCCCGTGTGTCAAAAATTTCTAACCAATCCATGTCAAAAATTTCTAACTAATCCAATGCCTATTATTTACAGCCACATAAATAAACCTGTCCCGTTTGTCGAAAATTTCTAACCAATCCATGTCGAAAATTCTTAACAAATCCAATGCTTATTATTCACAGCCACATAAATCTATCCCGTGTGTCAAAAATCTTCATCTCTAATGAAGTTGACCTGACAAAGAAAAAGCAACATCAATTTTTTTTCAAAAATAAAATAAAGTGAGCTAACACGTTTTGCATCAACACTAACGTTATCATGTGTGCCTCAGTCCGACATTTCTCAATCTTATGAAGTTGACCTGACAAAGAAAAGGCAACATCAAGATTTTTTCAAAAATAAAATAAAGTGAGCTAACACGTTTTTCATCAACACTAACGTTATCATGTGTGCCTCAGTCCGACATTCTCAATCTTATGAAAGTACGGATCATAGCTCAATGACATCGGGAGAAGCATCTAGATGCAAGTAAATTGTCAGAGGGGTGTAAGAGAATTTATGTTTGGAATCTATTTATGAAGGAACATCATTTGAACAAGCATTGGCCTTTCATCTAGGACCTAGAGGGAGGCGGTGACGATCAGGAAATGCAAGGAAGCAACAAAATACCCCGCAACACTATAAAGTTACATGAATGCATGGAGGTGAACTTCATAAGACCCCACCATTTAGTCCCCTCAAGATACTAAAAATGGCAGATAGCTCGATTATTCTTGAGACATGGGCCTTGTAACCTTCGACTATAAATACCCTACCATTTAATGAGACCAGCCATCTCATATTCTCATATGTTGCTATACTCTCTCTCTCTCTCTCTCCCCAACCCCCCCCCGCCCCCAAAAAAAAAAAAAAAAAAAACCAATCCCTTATATCAAGAAGCACGAGAGACGCGATACAAATGACTTAATTGGATTGTGGGAGTCATGTCAATGAGTTTGTGCTAAGAACCTATTGATGAGAGACAAAATATGGAAGATGTCCAAAGGCAAAGTTGGCCACTCGTGCACAAATTAGTCGGGAGCTAATATTACTCTCTAAATGATGGCCACGACGAGGCGAAATTAGTTGTTCAATGGAATTGAATCAAATGCTCTGCTCAGGATGGTAATCATATTAACACAATCCATAAATAAGTGACACATCTAGAATCATGTTATTTGAGTAGGCTTAATATAGAACTTTGATCTGAATTTATTCTACAGAAAATACATGTTGCCGGTTAGGTTTGCTTGTGGTTGGACTAGCTACACTCTCTTCAATGTGAGATAATTCATGTGTGCTCTTTCGCCATCTTAAAAAGTCTTGTAACAATCGTATCTCGTTCAAGTCTATGCCCTTGACCATCAATCCTCCACTACATAATATTATTCCTTGAATGAGCTCAAGAGACCGAGGGCATAAAAAACCATTGATTTTCTGACTAGTAAGGTCAAATTCTAGTGTCACGAAAAGGTCTGAGAATGCAAAGCCACCGAAAGACAATGATGTCCATATAAGTAATAAACCTACAAGGTGACATTAGGAGATCCCTTCATTCACTTTAGAAAGGGGATATACTCACCAGCTAGCCAATCTAATTCATAACCATTAGTCACCTTGGATTAAGTAGGATCAAGTTTATGGTCTTTTCATGCTCCATTCATTTCGCGAAAAATATTGGGTTTCGAAAAATATTTTTCAGGAAGTCATTTTTCATAATGATGATAATATTTTTTGGTATTCGCTTGAAAATTGAAAATGAGCTTCAAAATATTTTCTAGAGAAAAAGAGAAAAAATAAATAGAAAAATCATAAAATATTATAATCCTTTTAAAAAGGAAAAAGGAAAGAAGAGGAGAGGGGTGTGCGACAAGAGAGAGTAAGAGAGGAAAAAGTTTTCTCCTACTTGAAAAGCGTAAAATATTTTCCCCCCATTTTAGAAGAATTTTTTCCATTGATGGAAAATGTTTTTGCCAATCAGTTCATTTTCCGTGAAACAAACGTCGGAAAATTCAGAAAACGTTTTTCTATAATTGCTTTCCGCAAAACAAATAGAGTCTTAGGGTCTTAGGGTCTTAGGGTATGTTTCATTCGGTTAAATCAATAATTTGATAAATACATTCCTAATAATAATTGATTGTATCGCTTACAAAGTAAATTAACGAAAAATATTTTCATCATCAAACGAAAATACCTAGATATATATTGTTGTTGATAATAAACATATTTTTCAATTGAATAATTTTTCTAAGTGATAAGAATAGAGTGCTATTTCCAAAATTTTTTAGCTAAAACACACCCATCCTATATTAATTGAACAAATTGGCCTTCAACTTTGTTAAGCATGTATTGATACTTAATAACAATTTTTAGGGAAAGATAATTTATGAGTTGCTACTTTCCTATCTCGATTTATATGGGGATGGAGACGATTTGGAATTCGATACAAAGGTCGCAGCTATGGCCGAGACGGAGATGAGTATCTTGATGAAGCCCTCGATCGGAATGTTTATAGTACATGGCCAGGGAGAGATCGTCGTGGTAGGGATGGCGGTCGGTGGAATCGCGAATGGGAAGATGGGGTAATTATGACAACCCCAACGGCCAGTAGGATCATCGTTATTGGGATCGTCATTACGATTTTGATGATGATCAAAGGAATAGTGGTGTCTCGGTTCCTGAACCAGTAGACATCATGGACTGGCTCACTGAAGTGATTTGATTTTTCTAGGTGTGTCGGTTCCTGAACCAGTGACCCTCCGTTCAAAAAATTGAGAGAGCGATTGGGTTGCAGGCCTGTTCTTTTTGTTTGGTAAAGTTCCAGGCCGGTTCTTGGGTACCTCAGAAACCAACTTTTTAATATGTTTTGGATAAAAATCCGATCTTTTATGATTTAAAAAAAAAAAAAAAGTTGCATTATTTCATTCCAAGAACATCCCTGGTTTTGTGGTTATTTGATAGAACTGAAATCATAGTTCAAATCTTGATGGTTGCAAAAGTATTTACAGGTTTAAAACTGGTTTCTAGAATCGACTGTTTAGGCCTTAGTATGGGAATCCGATCGATCCTTGTCCAAGTCTCCCCAAAATTGGTTGGGGATCGAAATGACCAGGCAAGTGTCGGAATCGAACTGGACCCAATGCTCATCCTAGGTTTTTCGTGTTAAGGAGAACATATTTTGCATTGGGACTCTATAATCAAACGTCTTTACGGCGGCGAAAGAGCATTGGGCATACAAGACCTGTGGTCTGTAATATTTCACGACAAATTCGAGGATCAAGCAAGTCCATGCACGCGCTAGATGTTCTCAAAAATAACTTGTCAAAAGCCGATGGTTTTAAACTTCATATGGAGACCTCCAGATCCAGGTGCCTTTAAGGTGAATATAGATGGAGCTTTTCAGTCTCAAAGCAATCAAGGGACAATGGCGAGTATTTGTAGGGATCAGAATGGGAGAATGATCGAAGGTTTTACCAGAGGATTTGCCGCCTCATCGGCGCTGCAGTCGGAGTTTATGGCTTTCACAATAACCCTACACAACTTGCTGGAGAAAGGCAGAGTCACGATCAGTTGATAATTGAATCTGACAGCCTGGTGTTGGTTGGTTCCGTTCGTGCTTCCACCCCGACGCTGTGGGAGGTCCGAGCAATCTCTGCGGAAGCCGCCGATTTCCTCTCCAGATTCTCTCACCTTAGGGTTAGACATTGCAAACGCAAGGCCAACGCTGTAGCGAATTGGGCCGCTAAGGCTCATAGAAATGGTATCCTACCTCAAGATTGGGCCGCTTCGCCTCCTTCTATTTTGTTAGATCTACTTTGTTCGGACGCTTTAGCTGCTGGTTGTACATATCCTTTATTGTGAATATATGTTCTTTTTACGACCAAAAAAAAAAAAAAAAAAAAAAACTTCATACATTATAGTGTTGTTTACGAGTCTTGATAGCAAAAAGTCCATGGCTTCGAATTTCCACTCGGAAAAATAGATGGTTTCGGATTTAAGGAGTTTGGTAGTCTGTCAGAAGTTGCAGAAGAGAAGCAAGCATCTGTTATACTAGAAAAATATGAAGATTAAGTTAGAGTATTCACTTAGCTGAGTTTCGGTGGAATGCTTTCTAAAGCAATGAAAAGCTGCTGGGCCTTTGAAGGTGTTGATCCAAAGCCTACGTAGATTGACAGATGTTGGTTTGATCCAATAATCCAACATATTGAAACTCGAGGTCGAGTTTCCAACTGATGGTGTACGACGTCGAAGTACATTAAGATAATGTCGAGATTCGTTGTTGACTTATTAGACAAAAAGTTGATTTTTGAACTAGATTGTGGATATAGGATGTTAATGATGAACAAATACTTTTTCTCCTTCCATTATGCCTAATTCTCTAAAAAGCCCTCAACTTTAGTTTTAATCTCAATTCTGTCCCCCACTTTTTTAAATCTTGGAAAAAACCCAAATCTTTATAGTCAATCCGAAGTGCATAACAGGTCTTTATTTAGACTACGATAGGAACTTATTTTATCATGTATTTATTTGTCAAGATTTTATTTAAACACATATTCATCCCTCCTAGGTGTTCTTACTAGCTTTATCGCTCACTACCTTAACTCTTCAACCAAAAAGCCATAACTGTATATCTCTCAATCAAAGCTGAGTAAATTGCCATCCCTTATTTACAGTATCATGGCTAGTGTTCCACCTTCTTGTCCATCAAGAACTCCCTTATAGCTTCCCTTCCTTCGTGTACATTCACCTGTTGGTCTATATTAACAAATGGAAATCAAACCATCTTGGCATTAGGGATTTGTTTGACAAAATATCGATCTACCTCGATGTGTTTAGTGTGGTCATACTTGTCACGAATCCTCCCAAGGGATCTAAGGACCTCGGGAATGGTTTAGAGGTATTGTTTGAACATTCAGAAACTGATCCTTAAAGTAAGAACTCCTTACAATAGGCTTTTTGTACTCTTTGTTCTTACCCCCAACTCTGTCTTTAGGGCTTTTGGGTTGATGCCCCTTCAATGATCCACAAAATTTATGAACCGAAAGCCTGAATTGTTGTAGTAACTACAGTCCTGGTCTTCCAAGCTCGTCCAATGCACCTGCACTTTTTTAACTTATTGACGAAGTAGACAATGGAAGTCAACTCATGACAACATATCTGCACATATCAGAATCCTATGGCCACGACCAGCTTTGGGCTTTCCACTTTCCATTAATTCTGATGCCTCTGGAACTTCACCTATAAAACCATCTTCTTCCTAATTGAACATAGTTTGAGGAAATCAACTATCTTCATGTTTGTTTAGACTAGGTACGCAATCACGATTATTCACAATATTTGTGGTGTATCATTCAGGCAAAAAAAGTATAGCTCCAAGGATAGATCATCTGCTTACTTCATGGAGCTGAGATGGTTGACAATGGTCCATATTGTTGACACTCAAATTTTACTTGTTTATTTAGGACTTAATTGCATAGAAAATCAAGGATTAATCTTTAACTCCTAAGCAAAAAATAATTTCCACTAAATTGCATCTTATATAGACATTAGAAATATTTTCATTACTAATATTAATTATTAAAATTGTCAAAAATAATTTTTCAAAATAATACAGAAAATTATTATTGTAAAAAAATCTAATAGGGCCGGGCCAGGTCTGGGCCTGCCCGACCCTCTCTTTTTTTTCCCTTCTTTCTTTTTACCCCGAGCGAGGCCAGCCCACTCCTCTCCCCGGCCCGGCCCCTTTTCTTTTTCTTCTTTTTCTCCTTTCCCCCGCGCGGCCCATCTTCTTTCTTCCTTAGCCCGACCCGCTTCTCTTCTTCTTCTTCTTCTTCTCTCCTGCTTTGCTCATTTGGACTGTAGATGGACGAAGGACAACACAGGACGAACGGCAGAGCCAAGGGTGGACGAGGAATGTTGCCGCGAGACGCTCGGCCAGGACAATGGGCGCTGGCAACACAGCTGGCATCGTCCATGGAGAGAGAGGGCTGAGGTGAGCTTAAGAGAGAGCTCGAGAGAGGGGAGTGGGGGACTTCTTCTCCTTCTTTCGGCTGAAAAACGAAGGAGTCCGAGAGAGAGAGGAGGGGAGTGAGACCCGAGAGTGAGCCAGAACCTAGAGGGAGAGCTGCTCGAGAGAGGGGGGCCGAGAGAGAAGGAGCGGGAGAGTGAGCTCGAGAGAGCGACACGCCATTGCCAGAGACCACCAGCCCTTAGTTGCCATCCGCCGCAGTGCCTTGCCCCAACCAGGTAGGTCTTCCCCGAGCCCTCATGCTCTGTTTTTGGGGAGCGTCGGGCCTGAGCTCGTGGCCGACCAATTCGTGCGAGTTTCGGTCCCGTCGGTCCTCATTGAAAGCTGCTGTGTGTTCTAGCGTGCATGCTAGGAAGCTAGGTCCGTGCTCGAGTCCCTATCGAGTGCGAAGTCCCTCGTTGCAGTAGTGTATGTCTTGAATGTTTTGGCTAAGATATGTAGTTTTTAATATTACCGGTGCTAAGTGCTGATGATTTGTCCTAAGTTAGTCTCGAATGTTGCTTGTATCTAGTATGACTGATCTTTGCCTGAACCCGAGCCCTGAATGAGCCTAGATTACTCCTTTTAGCCAACGCATTCTATATGTTCGATAAAATACCTCAGAGAGGGCCGAAAGCCAGTTCACGTTTTAACTCGAGATTGATTCGCGTCGGCTGCTGTATCCGTGACACCATGTTTGCTTTTCTTGCGTTCAATGTGTTCAGCGTGTTTTCGTGGATTAGTCATTCATTGTCGGGTCAGCGGGGGTTTTTCTTCACACCGTAAAGTACCTTAGTAGCCACCGGAGTAGGTGGCCGACGGCGACCTGAGTGCCGGCGAGGCTCATGGGGGCGGTGGTGCAGCTTTGGTGAAGGTGTTGCAGGGGGGAGGGTGGCTTCGGGATAGGAGAGGCGTGAAGAAGAAGAAGACCGAAGGAAAGAAAAAAATAAAAGAAAGAATAAAAGACAAATTAAAATTAAAAAAAAATTAAAATTAAAAAAAATTAAAATTAAAAAAATTAAAAATTAGATTTAATCTCGAAGCGGATCGGATCCGGGTAGGTGGATGGGATTAGCAAGTCGGACCAGAATTACCAAATTCAAACTCTCTTTCCCGAATATAATATTAATAAAAAAATTTGCAAATTATAATAAATATATATAATTCAAAAATTTCAAAAATTTCCAAAAAATTTTCAAAATTTTTCATAAAATTTTAAAAGATCAGAAAAATGTAAAAAATGGATTAATGCATTGTAAAACTCTAAACTAGCATACTTGTGACAAGTTTACCTCAAACTAATACACCAAACGGGTATGCCTTTGACAAATTTACCACGAATTAGTATGCTAGTGATAAATTTACTATTTGTTAATTTCCGTTAAATTTTACAGTCAAATTATTAAATTAAATGACACGTGACAGTTTTTGAAATTTTACTCTTCATTTATCACAATTATAAAAAAATTTGTGATTTTTTGTGATAATTATCCAATTTAACGGAATGTATATTTATTACAAGTGTACAAGTTTTGGGTTTTTAATAGTTGAATAAATTAGCTTATGGTAAATTTGTTACAAGTATACCAATTTAAAATTTTTTATGCTCAATTTGGGTAAATTTGCTACAAGTATACCGGTTTAAGATTTTTCATGGTTAAAAAAATAATTTATGATAAATTTGTCACAAATGTATCACTTTGGGAGTTTAAAAAAAATAAAAAGAATAAAAATTTATAATAAAAAATTAGAAAATTCAGAAAATGAATAATAAATATTTTTTAAAATTCATAAATTCATAAAAATTTAGGAAATTCCAAAAAATTCGAAAAAAAATTAAAGTTCATTGAAAAAATTTTAAATAATCTTTTGAGTAATTTTCTCCTAAAAAGTGGAAGCCGTTCAATCTATAACCATGCTAAAAGTTGACCAAACCTTTAGAGTTCTACCTTAGTAAAAATATCAGATTCTTCGTTTTTGTTAATAGACTTTCTCATTGTGTCTTTATGATCTAAACAATCCTCTTCTTTTCCTTTATTTCTAGCCTTGATTAACATGTTAATTTAGTTGGCCCCAGCGCCCTCCCCGAAAATGGAAGAGCATTTCTCTATAAATCATTCAGTGAATACGCGCCAGTCCAGGGTCTGTCGAGTCAAGGCGCTGCTGGTCCTCCTAGCTGGCTGCCTAATCTATTAGCACCGAAGCAGCATCTAACCCAGGCTTATCCATCTTCCATACGGGAGTGCAAGTACTTGGTGAGAGGGGTAGAAGTGTTAAAGGTGCACTTGCGCTTCTCACCAGCGTCGAGGAGGCAACAGTCATAGTGGCTTGAAGGAGATGCGCTACTGATCATCCATACTTAAGACGGATGACGTTATCACTGCTGAAAAGACTTGGAATTGCAGAGGGAGGCTTTTAAGCTCGAGTGGAGGAGACCCAGATGGTGAGCTCAAGAATATTTGCCTCCCTTTTCCACTCTTCAAGCGTATCTGTCTGAGATTTGCTCACGTTGCCCCTGCCCTGAGAAGCTCACGAATAGTTATAGATCCTGATTCGACATAGCCTGCTCGCTGAAGAGAATGGTTATGAGCGAGTTTTCAGAGTTATGGAGGTAGAGCTTGCATTTCATTTCGATCTATTCTACACCAACTTCTCAGTTAATCTCGGTCCTGTCATATGGTAATGAAAGTACTTCCAACTGTTTACCATGCTTGCTTTCTCTCTGCCTACCATATCAAGTTAACGAAAAATCTTAAAATGAAAGCATGTGGGCCAATATTGATGCCTTGGTGACGCTCTTTATGATTAATGCGATCCTTGCCATCGACACCGTCCAATTTGACATCAGAATTTTCTCAGAATGGGCCAAAATAGCATGTACATGTGTACATGTGCGGTACGAGTGGTGTCAAAGAAACATATGCGGAGAAGCTTATCGAAAAATGTATAGAACTTAGTTACGGAAACCGTGGGAAGGTTAACTTTGTCAATACTTTTTTCTTTAAAAAAAAATGTAGCTATCGTCCGTCGAAGTTGATGTATAATTTCATTATCACGCGTCATACAAAACATTTTGATAGCTTGAGCGTGTGTGCGTCTCAGTTACCTTCCTCTCTGACGAAGGAAACAGAAATTTCCTTTTGTACTCCCATATACACAGATGAAAGGCCTATCTGATCAAAATCCATTCTTGAAACTTTCTGCATATACGTGAATATGCATGTGTATCTGAGTTAGTTATTGCCAAAAGCAAACGAAAATTTGTTATAAGAGAGAGAAACCTCAAGATTTTTAGAAGCTTCTAAAAAATCTATATAAAAAAAAAAAATCGTAGAGTTACTGATTTTGATGCTCAAATGGATTGGGCATGATGTATCTATATTATAATCCCTAATTTGTGAATTAATTTTCCTTAAAATGAATGTATCGGCAAAATTCATGTGGCAATAACTCTCTGCAGCAAGAGTTCTTGTGCTTGTAATATGTGATTAGAGAAGTATACGAGTGTGATAGCAATGTGCTAGAGCTATCTATAATCTTAGGATTACTAGAGGATTTCAATTTTGTTATGGCTGTTAATCGTGGGGGGTGGATGGAAGCTTGGTATAAATTGAACCACTATATATCTATGTGCAATATTTTTTTTTATCTCTTCACTGTTAGGAATATATGTTTGATAGAAGCATCATCCTTCTGACTATACTAATCTGTTTTTGTATTTATCAAAGTTCAATTTGAAAAATTTCACAAAAGTTTTTCAAAGTTTAGAAACATGTTTTTCTGCCTCTGGGTTGCATCATTAACATCAGTAAAAGTGTTATCACCTACTATGACAATAAAGGTGTGATATATTTGGTTAGAAATCCTATTTATTCCAAACTAACTAAGCATATCAACATCAAGAAATATTCATCCCGGATGTCATGGTAAAGGATAAGGTTGTTGTAAGGAAGATTGCGATAATAGAAAACTTGATAGACATAATGACAAAGCCTATTCCTTTGGCAAAGCTTGAGCTTTGCTAGAGCTTGATTGGCGTCTATAGAAAATGAGTGCTCCTCAAAGCGTTGGGAAAGCCAGTATGAATGATGAGCATTATGCCTTGGTCACGAGCATAGAGCCAAGGAGTTTTGTGGCTCAATTTCTTGCCAAATCTGTCATTTAGGAGTTTGGATCGAATACCAAGATGGTCTAATATGCGAGAGAGGAGACTTTTATGAGTTGGTTTGGTAACTGACAGATAGCCCAAAAAGCAGAAAACCTTTTGGGACATTGTTAAGGGTGTCTCAGTAGAATGTGTCAGGTTAACCCATCAAGGATGGGGATTTGGATCGGTTTTGTCCCTTTAGTAAGTTTTCTCTCCTATTTTGCTCAGAACACGTACACAAATTATTTAATGTGTCTCGCGGGGTTTTCTAGCAAAATTTGGTGAGTTAAATAGGAGAGCTTTTAGGAATTTGTGTGTTGGAGCTTAGGGAACAAATGAGAGATTGAACTATTTGATTGTAACTCTATAACTTTCACTTAATAGTGAACTCTTTACATCCGATTGTTTTTGTGAAGTAGGTAAGAACATTTGCACCGATCCATGCAAATCTCTAGAATCCTTTATGTTTGTTGTTGATTTATCTAGTATGGTCTTGTTATCTACACAGGCAACAGCTTCTTTGATTGGCTTACGTCATGCTGTGAAATAACGCTGAAGAGAATAAATCATACAAATCGAGAAGAACACCATAATTCCTTGTAGAAGTAAGTGCTGGCTAAAAAGTGCACAAGATTGAGCAAATATGTGGCATCCCAAAATTCATGGCAACCCCCAGATACATTAAGGCCTATGAATAGGTGATGGAAGTACCATCAAGTGGTATTGTAGCCATTTGATCCATGATTTGCAATAAGATTTATGGCCAAGCTTTTAATGGATAATTACTTGATAGGAAATAAAATTCTATTATTGGCCATGTGTTCTATAAGTTGGAATTTATTGATATATGATTTCAAGTTTTATGGCCAAGTGAATAAGGGAAATTAAGTATTTATATGAATGGGAGATTAGGTGATGATTAAATGGGAAAAATTAGAGAAGAGTGGGCCAATACTCTTAGGCCAAGACCAGCCCACAAGACCCCACCATTCGGCCATTTGGGCCTAGCCCACGAAGCCCAAAGGGGGAGGAGCTGCCGTCGACCAAGGCTAGCCCAAGCCCAGCCGGATGAAGCCCATCTTGCATGAAAATTGCAAAGTGTTTCTTCCTTAGAGCCAAGTGGCGCCGGCATGCAAGATCAATGATTGTTAATCATTGAAAGGAATAAAATTAGAGAAAAAGAGTGGGGCGGATTAAGCGAGGAAAGGGAGAGAAAGAGAGGGGTGTCGCATGAAGAGAAAGAGGGTTAGAGAGAGAGAGAGTTACCATCCGAGAGAGGGAGAGCAAGCGTGCGAGAGAAGAAGAGGAAGAAGGAGTTCATTTGCCGCCTAGTCGCCGCCGTTCGTTCGCCGCCTTGCCCGCCATTTTTCGCTGTGTTTGTGCTCGGATTTGAGGCAAGTGGAGTCTACAAACCTACCCTTTGCTGCTGTGATATGTGTTGTGAGGGATGATAGACTTTGGTTGTGGTAGAAGTGAAGAAATTCGAAGCTCTAGGGAGAGATATGGTAGTCTTGCATTCTGTTTTCTAGGAAGGCAGTCCAACCTTTGATGAAATTGTGAGCTACATGCGACTTTTAGTTGGAATCGTATTTCGACTCCTTGATGAAAGTTGTAGAGAACTTCTTGGAGAGTAACATATCAAAATTTCAGAAGAAATGAACAAGTATAGACCGGTGAAACTATTTTTCTTTGGAGAAGTCAGATCTGGAATCGAAATGCTGACCTAGTATGATTCTGTGAATTTTATAAAATTCTCCGGTTGAAATTTGATCTTGTGTTATAAATGAAAGTTGAATATGACATGTTAAGGAGTAACATACTAAAATTTTAGAGGAAATGGATGAGTTTAGGTGGTGAAATGATTTTATTTGAAATGGTCAGATCTGGGAATTTTTGCCAAGGGTTAGAGACGGCTATGGTGATTATAGTTTTTATTCTATCACAAATATGATTTCGAGTTACACATGAAATATTTACTTCTGGACCTTGTCTATAACATATAAAAATTTCAGAAGTTTTGGAGCTGATTTAGGATTTTTACCGAATTTGTGAATGAAACTGTGTATGGCAATATTCTGAAATTTTAAGGACTGTGATGCGTGGATTGTACTGATTTGTGTGATATTCTTTTGATATGGTGTTCTTCACGGAATACTTTCCTCTAGATCTTGTATATAAATGTCAAATATTTAGAATTTAATAAGGCTGTTTACTAACTTTTCAAGAATTATGACCAAAGGAGCGCAATATGTTTTTATCCGAAATTTTGTTATATTTTCAAAAATAAATGAAATTGCTCCATGTGATATGATGTTTTGAGTGGTTGATTATGCTGCATATGTGGTGACATATGGCATGCTATATGACATCAAAAGTTGGTTGAGACTCTTGATATTGATGCATCAAATGCCATGTTGAAATTGAAATACATGTGTGAATATAAATTGAGATAATAACGAGACCATCGGAGGTGTGAGCCGACGATGCCCCGGGAGTGTTGGGATGCCCGGAGTGTGTGTGCCGAATGCCCCGGGAGTGTTGGGATGCCCAGAGGTGTGTGCCGGAAGCCCTGGAGGTGTGTGCCGGGGATTCCTCGTGATGCTAGTTGGGGTATGAGATGCCCAGAGTGTGTGTGCCGGATGCTGGAGGCTCCTCGCGATGCCAAGTTGGATGCGGGCAATAAATTGTGGGACACAAACACTGGTCCCTAGAAAGATAAAAATTGAAACTGTATCATGCGCATGGATGTGTACATATGGTATAGGATGAATCTCATGGGAATGCAAGCATGAAATGCATGGTGGTATATGCACGTTGCATGGTGATATATGCATGGCTATTTGATGATAAGTGCATGGTGGTATATGCACGTTGCATGGTGATATATGCATGGTTGTTCGATGATATAAGTGCAAGTGCATGATGATATATGCACATCGTATAGTGATATATGTATGGCTGTAAGGTGAGGTATGCTTGAATGCATGAATGATATATGTTTTATTCATGATATCTTGATTGTTCTGTTTGACGCATTGTGTAGTTTAGTGGATCTTTACTGCTAAGTGGTTGTACTCACCCCTTTTGGGGATTAACATTTTAGATTCGAAAGATGCCGTTGCTACCAGTTGCATGTGGTACCTATTATGGATTGCCATTTGATGTCGAGGTGGAGTGCATAAAGCATTCCTGTGTTAGTTTGCCTGGTCTGGTGTATATTCGAGTCCGTGTCTTAGTGATGTACAATGTGGGTCTTGCTGATGGCCCGATTATTCAGAAGTTTTTGTCTGTTCATGTCCGGCGTGGTGGAGTGATGCTAGGGATGCTACCGCCGCCGCCGCCCGATGCACCGAGTTGGGTGTGATGGCACGTATAGCTGGTGGGAGCTGACACTTTTTGGGAATAGCCGACGCTTGTTGATGGAGATGTGTACATGTTGATGTATGGTCGAGTTCTCTTTTAAGTTATGGCCAAGTATAGTTAAAAATTTTGGCCTTTTTGTTGTACCGACCCGGAATATCCATCGTGAAAATATAAATAAAAGCGACTCGGCTTTGTCTTTTCATTTGAAGTGTAGGTGGTGTGCATTGCATTATGGTTATTGAAGTGAGAAATGGTGAGATATGTTTATGCTTCCGCTGATGAACTGCGCTGAGACCTATACAAAAAAAAAAAAAAAAAATGGAAAAGTATTCTATTGATCAACTCCTATGAACTATGGTTTCACTTTAATTAAAAAGTTACCTTATTGGTATGTAGTAGGATGAGTGACAAGTACTTGTGGTGACCCTAACGGATCGGGGCCGTCGAGGGGTGCCACAAAATATATCCGGAATATATTCGGCTACACATTGGAGCTCAATATCTAGACCTATAAAGCGGTGTGGACTTGGAGGAAAGAAAACAGAAAGCACCGCTTGAAAAGGAGATCGTGAAAATTGAAGAACCGAGTTGGACAGTTTTCCACCGTGGTGGTTTCAAGGTAAAAAATTCTAAAACTCCTGGTTTCCAATCTTTGATTAAATCAAATTATGTGAGCTATTCTACTTTGATTTTGTCTAGATATTTGTCCCCAAGTGCATTCATAAATCGTTCTGAAAATGCGGAGTGATTCATCTAAAAATTGATTTAATCCAAACCAATTCCCTTTATATTTAATTGTGGTTTATTGTCTTCTCATGAATATATTGCAACTAATGTTGTAACTTGCATCATGTTAGTTTATTTCAATGTTGATATTTGATGAGATTGTTGTTTGATTACATTATCATGTTTTTGATAGTTTAGATTTGCATTCTAGTTTAGATCAATTTCACTGCACAATGTTAATTAGGTCACACAGTTCGTGCTACGTTTAATTTCCATAGTGAAAATTCGTCACATAATCATGTGTTTGATTTGTAATCATATTTCATGGCATCTTTGCACGGAGTTCCATGTAGTAATTTGCATACCACATTTAAATAATATACTTACCAGGTTTGAATGTTAGATTGACATGTTAGATCTATATTTTAATAAGGGAATGTTAAATAATCACACGTTTAGATTAATGAGAGATTCTACATATAGGAAATTACGTCTTGAATATTTTCGTATCTATAAAAATTCATATTCGCATGTCCAATTTTGTTTGCCTCGGCATCTTTAAGCTTATTGATACTTTTGCATTTTTTTTTTTTTTTGCATAGATAGGATTTCATATTTTATTTGCACCACTTTAATTGCCTTGTTGGAGAAATTGGAATTTTCATGAATAGATGTTTTTATGCATATTTAAGACATTAGGCTGCATTGTTGTTTAATTTCCATATTCGCACTTTTATTTCCACAAATCGCATGTCATAAAAAAAAAATACAAAAATCATATCTTGCATGGTAATAATTTTAGATTGCATCTTCATTGAAGAAAGTCACCAAATATGTCTAGGAGTGCATCAAAGGAAATTTGCATATTCATAAGTAGATTCATTCTCTTAATATTGCACTTCACTTTAGACCGCGTTAATTAGATTTTATTTCCATGTTAAATAGTTTATTTTAAATAAGTAATGTATTTAGTCAATATTCATAGCACTTCATATTTGCATATTCGCTTTCCTTTTTCAAGCATTAATTTATTTTGAAGAATTGGCATTTCATTTATAACTCAAGGGGAAAATTTCATAAAAGGATCCAAAGTGGATATTATTTCAAAAAAAAGTCTAAAGTTGTCAAATTGTTTCAAATAAAAGTCTGAAGTGGCCAAGTCATCTCAAATAAGGGCCTCAGTTCGCGGTGACTTTTCTGGCCATCGAAAAAGGGGTATTTTGGTCAAAAAATTGTAACTATATTTTTAAAGAATTTTGACTTTTTTCATCCTTTTTTCTCTTTTATTTTTCTTTTCTTTTCTTTTTTCCTCTTCCCTTCCTTAGACATGGCCATCAACAGTCGGCAAAGGTCACCCTCGCTGGCATTGAGCGAGGGTAGCCCTCACCTGAGTCAGGCAACGGCGTCCCTCTCTAAATCGAGTGAGGGCAACCCTTGCCCAATCCAATGAGGGCAACCCTCGCTTGAGTCCGACTTCCCTCTGCATGGCAGATGGAGGCAAGAGCAAAAATGAAAAAAGAAAATGAAAAAGAAAAAGAAAAAAAAATTGAAAAGATAAAAGTTGAAAATGCTCTTTGGCCAAAGAGGTTAGGCCCCCTTTTTTTAGACTGATATGTTCACTTCAGGCCCTTATCTAAAACAAATTCCACTTCAAGCCCTTATTTGAGATGATTTAGCTACTTCGCACCCTTATTTGAAATAACGTTTACTTTGGGCCCTTATTTGAAATTTTCCCTAACTTAAGGGACTTGTCTTGGGACTTAATAAATTGGTCATGTTTAATTTTTCCGAGTATGGCTCGGTTTCATTCCTATCCGCACTTGATTTACTTTTGTGTTTGTTTAAGTTATTTATGCATGATCACCTACTTTCCTTGTCTTAAATGATAAAATTAAAAAAAAAAAAGAGTTGAAAAGACCGCATGAGTAACCCTTTTCATTAAAGGAGAAAGGGTACCAAAATAGGCATTAGACATAATCTAGTGTAACTACCGACGAATCTCTAGTCCATAGAAGTGAGATGAGTTCTTGCATCTTACTTGACCCCTAATTTGCTCATAATAGATTAGTGGTGGATCTTGAAGTAAAACCAAATTATATAATTAATTGATAAACAAGTCACGATCCATATGATTTGGGAGAGCCCGTGCTAGCTGTAGGTGCCACATCGTGAGAGAAATCATTTGCACCTATTTAGCAATCTGCCAAACTCTCTCAGGGTTTTCCTCGGAAGGATCGTAACAATGAGCACGGTGCGGTTCAAAGATAAGTGGAATCAAACCGAACTTGTAGCAAGATGGTTTGGTATTGGAGGTACGGAGGACTCCCCCTCCTAGAGGATCCGTGTTATTTCCAGCTTCTAGTAATTAGCGGCAGAGCACTACGCTTTGCTATTTAGCAAAGTTACGAAGTCTCTTCGAAATACACTTGGAATAAAATATTCACAATCTTCTACTAAAGATATTGCTTTTCACATAATAAATATAACATTATGCTAGATTGTCAGGAAAAAAAAAGGAACATGACAAAAGATTATTAAAAAGAATTGGAAATGGCTAGTCCGAATCTATAACCAATAAGACTCCTCCACGGTCCATGCTTTAGACAAGCTTAAACAGAAGAAGACGACACAAAGCGTGAGATTCAGGGATAAGGATGCGGGATTCATGCAATTTTACACCGTGGTTTAAGGCTCTATCGATCTTCATTGCCTTGCCCGTACATATTTCTTAGCATCTTTGGCATAATGAGGCCATGTCGCAAACTAAAAGCGGAGCTTTCAGGCATATAGCGTTCGTGGCTTGCCATTACGGCCGGCCGTCGCCTGCACTCTGGGCCTCATTCAAAGCGCTTCAATCTGCTTCGTGACATACCTGATATGGTTGTCTACTTTGCTGGTGGTTTTGGGAAATGTATGTTGAGATGCCATGAATTGTGTGAGAAAAATCTCATGTTAGAGAATTGGTATGATATTAGATAGTTAATATACCATAGTTGATTCATAACTAGTTGACTTAAAACTTATGATTGGATGTGGGTCTAATCAGATTGGTTGAAGGCTCAAACTTGAGCTCTTTCTTGGCAACTTTTCCAGGTAAAGGTGTGTGAATTCTACTGGGCGCTCCTAACAAATGACATCAAATTCAATTATTGATGAGTTGCCAACTCTCAATGCGTATTGTGTTTGGTGAATATTTCCATGAAGGAATCTCATAACAACTGCGATTTCCACACAGCCTTCATCGTTGGATTTGGTGAAAGAGCCTATAGTGAAGGTGAGTGCTGTGGTGTAGCGATGCAGTCCCAATGGTAACCTCTATGGTTGGGTTTGAAAAGAGAAACACCAAGGATGAAAGTAGCAGCTGTTGTTGTTGTCGTCGTCCTCACAAAACAACAAAGAGGAGATTTTAGTTGAGATTACCTAATTAAGGGGGACCAGACCTAATAAAGTCAGTATTGTTGTGTTAAAGAAGTCTCAAATGAGATAATTAGTGTGGTGTTTAGTAGGTAATGTATCTTGATTGGCACCTAACTTATTGGCTTAAATTTTTTGGTGAAGATAGATTCAATTGGATTTGTTGACCGACTCAGATTTAGACTCTCCCTTAGCTATCTCCTTAGGTGAAGGTATTGATTTTTTACTACGTACACCTAACATTGTAGACTTCTTCAATACATGTACTCTAACATGCAAAAGTGTGAACAGACGGGAAAAAAAATATTGTCCATGATCGACATAATGCAATTTTAGAAATGCCCAAACAATTTGAGTCCTCGCTAATATATTCTAAATAACACAAATTACAACACTGTCGTCACCCAAAACATGACTTGTCTAGTACAAGCACATGAGCATCACATGAGGTTGGTATAGATGGTCACGTGCATACCATTTGGGTATTAATACAAGCGTGCTAACTTATTGATGAGTATGGGAATTGATATATGTCAATTGACAATGGTACCCATTGACGGCACATGTTCAATTATCGAATATGATGATGAATCATAGATAGTTGATAATATGAATATTAGCAATATTTATTGAAAGAACGACAATAAGCTATTCTGAAATCTAAGATCGATAAGACCAAAGGCGCACAATTTTGGAGGAACAATTACAATTCGAAAATCAAGTCGTTTGATGGATCAATTGAGAATAGAAGCACAAATTTGGAGGGAAAAATTATTGTTTGAAAACCAAGTCGGTCAATGGGTCGATTGGAGTTAGAGACACCTTTTCCGAAATGGGTAGTTATCGCCCAGAAAAGACGGTGGAGTATACACCCATGGGATAGCAGGACATCGGGTTTTTGGGATGAGAACAGTGAAGTTTGATGAAAGGTAAAACCGAACCGAACTTGAAGCAAGATGGTATGGAATCAGAGGTCCCTAGGACTTTGCCAATAGAGGATTGACGTGTCCTAGCTTTAACTTCTAGTACTTTTCCCCATGGCACTACGTTTTGCTATTTATGAAAGAGGCTTCGAAACACAATTGGAGTAAAGCAGCTACAATATTCAACTAAACATATTGCTTTTTGAACAATAGAAACACTAGTTGCTAGATCGTCAGGGAAAAAAGGGAACAGGACAATAGAGAATGTCAAAAGAATACTGAAGTGACCAGTCCGAAACTATATTTGATATTGACTCTCCTACAGTCTTCGCTTTGGACAAGCTCAAACGCAAGAGGGAGAACACAGTGAGATTCAGGGAAATAAGATGTATGTTTCATGCAGTTTTAGTCAGAATGCGCTCGAAGGTCTCCACACAATTTCATGGATTAAGGCTCTATTGATCTTCATGCCCTTACCGACACCTCTTTCTTAGCGTCTTTGGCACGATGAAGCGATGTTGCAAAAACGGAGCTCTCAGACTAAAAGCGTTCATATGTTATGCCATTTAGGCCACTACCGTCACCTACACTCTTGGTCTCGTTCAAAGCGCGCCCTTCTGCTTCATGACATATGGCTGCCTACTTTGCTGGTGGTTCTGGGAAATGCGTGTTCCTTCAATGCATATACTCTTTACATATAAAGTGTAACTAATAAAAGAAAATCATTGCAACCGTCCATGTTCACCATAAAGCAATCTCAGAAATGCACAACCAATTCGAACGAGACAGTACAGCACATAAAAGAAGAGACCATGCATCATGGACAGGAAAGTTTTCTAGAGCCCGACTAGAATGGATGCAAGATAAAGAGACTGCTACATATGTCCACAATCATGTAGACATTTCAAATAGTGATTAGGCATAACATCTTAATAAAAGGCCAAGTACAGTTCCACTCTGGATCACCATGTTGCCCAAGTGAGTGACCAAAACCCAAACGTGACTCACAAATTCGCACTCCATGGTGAGGTACTTGGCTGAGCTGCCGTATTATTCGATGGAGCCACATACAACATCATTTCAGCCACTGCTTTCACAAGCTGCCTTCCTAGCCACACACCTCGACCCACAATGGTTTCCTGGCATTGTTCATTGTCAGAGATGCTCTTTAGCTTTTGAATCCTGTGGCACATTGAAACCGAGGATCCCTCCAATAATTCCCCGGCTTTGCTAACAGCACAACTAAATGTGTTCCATCCTGCAAGGGTGACCGGGGAGCAACCTTTGGGCGAAAATGACCAAATAAGCAAGATATTTCGATAGCTTAGTCGCTATGCCAAAGTTGACTCTCTGTTCTGGCGAAAGTTGAGGCCACTTAGAGGCTTTTCATGCTCAGAGAAATTAGGTAATATGTGCCAGACCATTATAACATGAGCGGCTGTCTCAAGCTTACATACCCATGAGAGTCATCAAACACGTCATTGAGCCTCAAAGACGCTAGCCCCCTCTCCATATTGCCGTATAATTCCCTAGAGACGGAGCGATCGCCTTTGTCACTTGTGTTGGGAATAACGGATCCCCGAAAACCGGATTCAACACCGAATCGAACCCCTAAATCAATGCGGAAGACGAAGCCCGGGAAAACACGCATCACCGATCGTAAAGCACACCACGGATTCGAGCGTACCTTGTTAGCCACAGATTAAACACCGTCGTTAATGGAGGAAGAGAATCCGGTCGATGAAGCCTTGAAGGGAAGAAATTGGAAGCCGTATGCCTACTGTTCTTCGGGAGAGAAAATGCGCGGGAGAGAAGCGTACGTTGATTGTGCCAAAAGGTTTTTTTTTCTCTCTCTCTCTCCTCCCTTTTATACCTTTCCCTTCCACGGGCCCTATTCCCATGGGCCGGGCCCTTTTGGGCCCAACTTGAGCGGATGGACCTTGAGCCCATCTTATAAATCCATCATCTCCCACTCGCACATGGTGGTGCAAAACCAACATGGGCGGACAGGCTCTACTCAGCCCTATCAGAGAAAAATCCATCATAGACTCTCACTTAACATGGTGGGCCGAACATAATCCTCTTTTCCTCTCTTCAACATTCATACCGGTGAATAATCCGTGCGACCAGCATACTTTGAGAGCTCGTTGCCATACATCTGTTAGGAATATATAGCAGCTCATAATGGGCATCACACTCCGAGTAGATTTAGTATGCAGTACCCTAGATCGATCGATCACATTTATATCTCTCTTGATCTCTTTTAAACAATGATATATTTATTGTATTCACAATTATGATTATCACAAAGACAGTCATAATTGGTTAACCGGTGAATACAAAAACTACAATGTGATTCTCCAAAATCGATCTTCCTCTTTCCTTCAAACTCTCAATTTCAGTCCAGCTTGCTTTTCTAGAAATGCCCCATTAGATCGAATCACTCATGACCATTGGCAACATCCTAAGATAGCAACCACTAAATAGAAATCTTGAGAATAAGTAAGAGTCATGAGGGGACTAAGAAATTGAGGAACTCTCATCCTCAAGAGTCTCACACGACATAAAAGTTGAGATCAAACTTTTGCCACTCTTATTGGTCGTCTCATGCATACGTAGTATGAAATACGTATTACGGTATTAACTCCTTTCCCATGGAGCGTATGTCTATACCTTTCAATACCGTACAGATGATAGTTCAGACATACCCAATGTCTAACTTGAGTTCACGTATCTACTCATTCACAAAATTCATCAGAACTCACATCTGGCATCATAGACAGATAAAGTAAAATGTGTGGGGTATTTTACTTTCGGACATCACAAGTATTATGTCCTCATCTTAACACTTAGTTAAGGCGACATGCGTATTTTGAGCTTGAGCTCTCGATTATCACCTAGATAATAAGCTTAAATACTGTCTCATCTCTATTTATCACACAGTAAATAGAGGCGATTACCCGTGTGAGTAGGCTAATCTTATATCTGTCCGACATACTTCTCAACTTAAAGTAATGCACTAAGCATTAAGATGCATAAAGATTAAACAAAGATTCATAGGCATTAATGATGAAAACACAAATTCATCAAATTGTGAACATTTAGGGAAAATACAATATTCAGTACATCTGTCTCTACGCAATCCTAGAGATTTCATATGGCCACAAAACACATCTCTAGGTATTGGCTTTGTCATAGGATCTGCTACCATTCCATGCGTAGTATGTACTCTAAGTTCACATCTTTTCATGCAACCATATCCTTGACAAGATTATACTTGGTATCTATATGTTCGGTCTTGCCATGATATTTTGGATCTTTGGTGTACACTTTTGCTGCTTGGCTATCACAGTTAACCAACAATGAATCTGCAGCACTTCCAATAACACCTAAATGATCCAAAAATCTCTTAAGCCAAACATCTTCTTATACTGCTGCTGATAATGCCACGAACTCAACTTACATCGTGGATAAGGCTATACACTTCTGTTTCTTACTGCTCCAACATATGGTGCTATTATTCGGTAAGAAAACAAACCCAGAGGTAGATTTTCTTTCATTTAAATCTCCTCTCCAATCAGCATCAGAATAACCTTTGAGTTGCAGATCCTTTTCTTAATAACTCAGCGTATAATCAGCAGTCCCCTTTAGATACCTCAGTATTCTCTTAACGGCTTTCCAATGTGCTTGACTTGGATTGGATTGGTATCTGCTCACCATCCTAACTGCAAAGCATATGTCGGGTGTTGTACACATCATAGCATACATCAAGCTCCCAACAGCACTAGCATAAGGAACATGTTTCATTTGTTCCTTCTCTTGTGGAGTCCCTGGACACAGTTTATGGCTCAATCCTTCACCTTTTGCAATAGGAGTGTTTATGGGTTTACAATCTTGCATACGAAATCGTTCAAGAACCTTATTTATATAGGTTTCTTGCGAAAGGGACAACGATCTCTTCGAACGATCTCTCGAAATCTTAACTCCAAGAATGTATGCAGCCTCACCCATATCCTTCATCTCAAAGTTAGAAGACAACTATCTTTTGACAGTATTGACAAACTCCATATTGCTTCCGGCAATTAGTATATCATCAACATATAATGATATGATCACAAATTGATCATTGGATCTATTAATATATACACAATGATCCTCGTCAATCATTGTAAAATCATATGCCACTATGGCATTATGAAAATTTATATACATTTGTCTCGATGACTGCTTAAGGCCATATATCGACCCCCAAAATCGACATACATTTTCTTCTTGGCCTTTCATTATGAAACCAGCAGGTTGTTCCATATATATTTCTTCCTCTTATTCTCCATTGAGAAAAGCAGTCTTTACATCCATTTGATATAACTCAAGATCCATACTAGTCACTATTGTCAGAATAATGCGAATCAAGGTAAATCTCGCTACAGGAGAAAATGTATTTTCATAATCAATTTCTTCCTGTTGATTATACCCCTTCGCCACAAGGCGAGCCTTATGCCTTTCTATTGAGCCATCAGCCTTTCGCTTTATTTAGAGAACCTACTTGTTCCAATAGCTCTGCGTCCTTTTGGAAGATCAACCAGTTCCCAGACTTGGTTTGATTTCATTGACTCCATTTCCTCTTTCATTGCATAAATCCATTTTTCCTTACTAGGGCATTTCAGAGCCTCATTAATATTTCTTGGCTCATCCTTATCTTGTGGAGCAACCATAAAAGTTTCACTTTCAATGTCAAAACATCGACGGGGAATACTTTGGCGACTTGTTCACCGTATGGGAGATTGTACACTTAACACATTATTCCCCATCATGCTCCCACTTGGATTAGGTAATGATGATGCCGTCACATCAGGTGGTTGCAATTGAGAATGAGTTGAATTCAATTCATTACATCTCAAATTACTCCCACTTGAACGAACTCCATTAAAATCATTATCTTGATCCAAGGTTTCAAATAGGGAGTTATTTTCCCTTATTTCGCCCCTCTTAGAAAATTCATCCACTAAGGATGTGACATCCCGTGATTCAAATTCAGTTATACTCCCACTTTCCTGCTCACCTATGAACACATACATTTTTGAGTGTTCGCAGTATCTCATGAAAATACTCTTATTTTCTTTGGGACCCAATTTCCCAAACTTGTGAGAGGACTCATGAATATAGGCAGCACAACCCCATGGCTTAAGAAAACTTAAGTCTAGTGTTCTAACTGTCCATAACTCATATGAAGTGGAAATAACCGATTTGGAAGGCACTCGGTTAAGTATATAGGCAGCAGTTAACAACACATCACTCCAAAAAGTGATGGGTAAGTTAGCATGCGCCTTCATGGACCTAACCATTCCAGTAAGGTTCTGTTTCTTCTCTCTGCAACACCATTTTGTTGAGGAGTATATGGAATAAACAACTATCTTTCTATTCCTTTTTCATCACATAATTTTCTGAACTTATCAGATAAATATTCTCAACCTTGGTCGGATCTAAATACCTTTATTTTCCTGTCTAATTGATTTTCTACCAGGTTCATAAACCTTCTAAAACAACTTATGCTTCAGATTTATGAAAAATCAAATAGACATATCCAAATCAAGTAGAATCATCTATAAAAGTGATGAAACAAACAGCCCCTTGCTTTCCTCTCACATTCATTGAACCACAGACGTCCAAATGGATTAAATGCCGAGGAAATTCAGCTCTTTTACCTTTTCCAAATGGTCTCATTGTCATTTTCCCTACTAGGCAATGCTCACATATGGACAAATCAACTTTTTCAATATTGCCCAACAAGCCCTTTTTGGCTAGTCTTTTCATATGTTGTTGGTCCATATGACCAAGTCTAGCATGCCATCATATTCACACCATTATCATATAAGATAGAAGACGTGAAACAAGGGGATAACATATTGACATCATCACAGTCAACATTTAGTACAATAAAACCATCTAGAAAGTGACCACAACCATAGTAGTTTGTATCTAAACACAAATCTACACATTTATTATGGAAGTTCATACCAAAACCAAGCTTAACCAACACTAAGACAGATACTAAATTTCGACGAATCTCCAGAGCATATAGAACATCAAGATGCGTCCACGATGCATGTTCAATTGGCAGGTGCCAATTCCTTTACATCAGCTCTAGAGTTGTTTCCAATATATATCCAATTAGTTCCAATTGGTATTGTCGGAATTCCACGAAGGATCCTCTATCCTTTGCTACATGGTCTGTCGCTCATGAATCTACATTCCACAAAGGATTGGATTCAGCCTATAATGCAGAACTTGACACATAAGCAAAGTTCTCAAATGTACAAGAAGTGCATTCCTTATTTGGCTCACGACAGTCGCGAGCATAGTGACATCTCTTGTCACAATTGTAACATCACACCCTTGACATTTTCTTCACTTGAGGACGCTTTCCTCTCTCTTGTTGGTTAATTCTTGATTTCTTGCAATAAGGACTTGATCCTTTGCATTTCCACATATTGAACGAATCAATACGCTTGCGCTTAGAGCACAAAGCTCTTTCTGAGCTAGAAACAGCATAGCAAATGTCTATTTTCGGCTCAAATACCGTTAGGCGGTCCTCTACCAGCTCAAGGTGGCGCATGGCATCCTTAAGATCTTCCATAACATGGTCAAGAGCTTCTAATTCTTCTTGCTTTTCCAGCACATATTGAACCTTTATATTCAATATTTCACAATTATTGCCGTTCATATCAGCAATTACATTCTTAGTTGCTGAACCATCGTTCTGAACACATCAGACATACATGCACGAATAATTAATGCCTATCATTTATGCATCCCTATTTGCATAGACCCATCATATTAATAAATAACTTCAAGTAAGGTTTCAGAATCAAAAGGTCACTATGTTTCCAATCATCCTCCAAAAATCCTAACTTAAAATTATTATTAATATAATTATCTTATGCAAACAAATTCTATGAAGTTACAAAAACTTCTATTACTACCCATGACTAATTACCCAGAGCAACCAGCAATAACGAGAAAGCAAATAAAATCTAATATCCAATAAAATAACAATGCTTTCACATGATACGACTAACATATCGGTTGTTACATCAACAACAATCGGGTAGTAAATATTACATCATTAATCAAAGAAATAAATAGGGAATGTCCCTTCTAATCTATCAGTCAAAACATCTGAGAAAACTGAAGGCACATTTGCCAACCATGGAAAAACTTTTGGAGAACTTTCATGTCGCCACCAAGGCGCATTCACTCGGCGCCATGTGGCGCTCAATCTAAGGGTTGAAGTTTTGGCCAACTCAATCCTATAGTGCTCTCTTACAAAAGCTTTCACCAGCCTCTTATAACCCGGGACCACGTTGACCTCCCATAGCCGATCCAACACTGCTTGCCATTCAGGTGGAAGAGTGTTCATCAAAGCCGGCACCTTCTCAAAATCCGGCATAAGATAACCATTCCAGATGATTTCATGTATCATCCGATTGACCCTGACCACATGTGATACTAAATCACCGTCATGCCACCGATAATCAGCTAACTCTATCATCAGCCTCTTAAGTCTTGCATTTCCCTCGTCCGTTCTCAGGATTGCAGGTATCCTTGCATAACGCATCATAGTTCGCAACAAATGCGAATTAAAAATGGATCACTTATAATCCATAATTAATATAAGAGAAAATACATAATTTTCCAAAATTCATGCAACAAATGCAGAATTAAAAATGGATTACTTATAATCCACAAAGGCATGACTGAAAAAAGAAAACAAATTCCTTTTTTTTTTTTTTTTTTCGGGTCAACGGTCAAAGTCAACGGTCAACGGTCGGTCACCGGTCAACGGGTCGGGTCAACGAGCGCGCGGGTCGGACCGGTCGGACCGGACGGACCGGTCGGGCCGGTCGGACCGGAAGGGCCGGTCGGACCGCTCGCGCGGACCGACCGCACGTGCCTCGCGCGTGCGGGGGATGACGTCACGCAGACGTCATCCGGCACGTGCGGGGCGCGTGCCTCGTCCGCGAGTCGGGTCGGGTCGCCGGCCAGTGACCGTCCGGCGAAATGTCGTCGGTGATGACGTCATCGGTGACGTCACGCTGACGTCATCGGTGACGTCATCCGAACGGTTACCGACCGTTGGATGACGTCACGCTGACGTCATCACGTGACGCCAGCACGCGTCGGTCCGTGGACCGGCACGTGCCGGTTCGCCCGCCGGCGGCGTGCACGCGCCGGTTCGCCGACCGGCGCGTGCGCCGCACGCGCTGGCGAAGCCAGCGCTTCCAGGCGCGTCGCTCCCACGCGCAGCGGCTTCTGGCCGCGCGTGTGGGCGCGTGCGGTGTGGTACGGCGGCGTACGACCACTCACCGGACTCGTCTCGACGTCGCCTTTCTCCCAGTGCCTTCAGAATTTGATTTCGACTTACGAAAACTCAGAAAAATGGTCGAACAACGCTCGGGTGTCGGGATTTTCGCCCGGTTTCGTACGGTCGAAGGGATTTCGCGAAAAATCAATCAAAAACATCAGAATTGATCGGGAAAAACGTGAAACCTGGCTCTGATACCAATGTTGGGAATAACGGATCCCCGAAAACCGGATTCAACACCGAATCGAACCCCTAAATCAATGCGGAAGACGAAGCCCGGGAAAACACGCATCACCGATCGTAAAGCACACCACGGATTCGAGCGTACCTTGTTAGCCACAGATTAAACACCATCGTTAATGGAGGAAGAGAATCCGGTCGATGAAGCCTTGAAGGGAAGAAATTGGAAGCCGTATGCCTACTGTTCTTCGGGAGAGAAAACGCGCGGGAGAGAAGCGTACGTTGATTGTGCCAAAGGTTACGTTTCTCTCTCTCTCTCCTCCCTTTTATACCTTCCCCTTCCACGGGCCCTATTCCCGTGGGCCGGGCCCTTTTGGGCCCAACTTGAGCGGATGGACCTTGAGCCCATCTTATAAATCCATCAACTTGCTTAGACAAATTGGTGGGAGCAATTTGTTTCTGACCACCCCTTTTTGGGTCGAAATAAGCACCGGTGTATCTATTATATATACACTTCCATGGAGAATAGCTATACGCTTCGAGCAGCGCGTATTGACGAAGTTGTCTTCCCCAAGGCTTCGGTAACCAAACTCGACACAATATTTTGATCAACTTCCCAGCACATCTATTTTTTAGCCATCACTCATTCTGCGCATACTTGCATACGTACGTCACCTTCGCCCATTCCAAGAAAATCATGATGCAAAAATGTGCAAACTCGATGACGAGGATTGACATCATAAGCAAGATGGTTACTAAAACAGCCAGTTCGTCACAACTAATATGGTCATATTAAAGAATCCCCACGTCGCAATCTTCACCATTTCGAAAGTGGGTTGAAATCAGAGGAGCAGCAACCGCTATGGCGAGTAGAAGAAATTTGCAAAATGAACAACGCGGGTGGAGATTTACTGGGTGCTTGGTGGGGGATAAATTGAAAAGAAATGCAAGTTCTGCTTCGATGACTCTAAAAACTCGCTCATAACTATTCTCTTTAAGAAGCATATGTTGAATCAAGCGCCATAACTTGTCGTGAGCTTCTCGGGGAAATGAATATCCAGTGAATCTCAGGCAGATGAACTTAAAGAGCGAAAAGGACAGGCAAAGAGCCTTGAGCCGGCCTTCCGGATCACCACTTACACTTAAAGCCTCCCCTTTCAACTCCAAACCTTCTCCACGGTGATAACTCTATCCGTCCCCTCTAACTTCTGTTGATAGTATGGCGCTTTCCCATCGAGCCACGGTGATGCCTTTTGCCTTGATATTGTCATCAAGGACAATGAGTGCACCTTGGCCTCTTCTGCAAATCTCACCTAGTACTTGTACCCGCACATTGTAGCAGGATTTTCATCGCTTGAATCGCTGCGTTGGTGCTCGGTGCTCATGTAGTCTACTATTAACTTGTGTTTCTTCTCCATCACAGAATTGCCTGCCGACATCAAAGCCCGTGCTCTTTGGTCGACTTTCACGAATAGAATGATGAAAAGAAACACTGCGCACAATGTTGACATTGACTGGGTCACGTGTGAAGCGATCATCCAACTTGTCATGAAACATTTAGTAGTGAAGTCGAGATTATGACTTCCACTGATCAATGTCCTCAATGCTGTGCGCAGTATAGGAATCGATGCTTCCAAGAACCACCACCAGATAAGCCTCCCACACAGGGAGATGCAAATAGCAGAAAGGAATGTTTTGGATAAGGCCAGGAGTGTACGCCATCATGGCGGGTGAAAGGGTATAGGCCCCAAATGCAACCATCGCTGATGTGCAGTTGCCTTAACATCGCCTGGACGACCCGAAGATCCCAAGAAAGACTAACATTGAAGCAGTGATGGCCAGCATTGCCTGAATTCTTAGCAATCGGGTCACTGGACTTTCCAACATGTCCACCCGATTGCAATGCTCTTACTGCTCGTCCGAGTCTCTGGAGCCATTATTGAACATGGATTCGTCCATGATCATCAAACCTCTCTCAAGAGAGTAGAGAAAATGATGCACCGATGCCAATGACGAAAAATGATCTTTTATACTTCTTATACTGTGGAGAAGCGGATGAATGTGCGGTGAAACGACATAAGTGATGCTCTAAGGCCCCTTTTACTGATGCAACTTAGCCGAACGATAGGAATTAGGAAATGTTGAAATAAATTATTATAGCAAAGTATCAACATTGAAAATTTGACTAAATATGTAAAGATAAATTGCATAGAAAAACTAGGGATTAATTTGGCCCTACCCAAGAATATTTTTCGTTTGATGGCACATCACATAGGCAATAGACTACTTGCATTAACTAAGTTTTTTTTTTCATTTTTATTTTTTTTTAAAAAGGACGAAATGGGCTCGGGGGTCTGGGCCTTCACCCCGGCCCCTCTTCCCTCTCCCCCTCTGCGTGGGCCCAGGCCCATCTCTTCCAACTCATTTCCCTTGGCCCGGCCCTTTCCTTTTCTCTTCTTCTTCTTCTTCTTCCTCCATCTCTTCCACGCGAGGGAGGTCCGAGGAGAGCGGAGCAGAGGACACCACAGCAAAGTAGTGTAGAGCAGAGGAGCAGAGAAAGCGGGTTGACAAGTGATGTGACATCGGTTCGGCCAAAGGGGAGGCCAGTCCGGACGCCGAAAACGAGCGGTCGAAGAACCACCGTCAAACAGTCTCCTCGGCCTATAAATAGGGCCTCGGGCAGAGGAGGCCAAAAGGAAGATCGGGGAGAGAGGAAGAGAGGTGGGGAGGGTGAGATCTGAAAGAGTGAACGGAGACAGAGACTGTGACCTTGGGTGAGGGAGATCGATGAGAACGAGATCTGAGAGAGTGAGACCGAGACAAGAGAAAGAGTTTGAGAGCGATGAATCCCAGCCAGTGTCCCCAATCTCGCGGCTCCCCTTTCTTCCGGCGCCAAGCCTCTAGTGGGTCCCCGGGTTTTACTTTGGCCCAAGTCCGCGAGGATCCTGGCTTGACGACACGAGGACGGCCGGCCATAGCCCGAGTAGTTTCGGGCTTGTCTTTTGGTCGCCGTTGCCGAGCCGGGTAGGCCCCTTCACCCGAACGCGTGAAAGCGCTCTGTTTCTATACCCTATTTCGGGCTCGCCGGATCGGGCTACCATTGTCCAGTTCGTGCGAGATCCGACCTCATGGTTTGTTGCTTTTAGGTCCTTGTTTATCCTTTGCCGTCCGCCTCGGTCCTCGCCCAATGTCCTGGTTGAGCTTCTGCTCGTTCCTCCCCCGATGCACGCGATGTGCTCGATGGAATGCTTAAGCTAGATGCATGTTCACGTTCTTCGTTTACAGCCGAGACTGACTGCATTTCGTTCGTGCCCCCACTGAAGTCGGGTCTGGCTTATTCATTATCTGTTGATTATGGCATGAGCTTGAGTCTCACGCGGGCTTATAAGCGCCTCTTAATGACAAAATGTCCGATTGATGTGTGTGGGCTCGTTCTTAGTCCTTCGTCCGCTTTTGCTGTTCGTAGTTTTTCAAATGCGTTTTAATAGATCCCCGGTGTTGTCCTTGGCTTTGTATGTTCTATTTTGGTCCTTTTTTTGTGTGCATCGCGTTTCCACAAGTGACCGATCCTTGGCCGGCAAGGAGAAAAGGTGGTGGTTGCCACAGCCACGCACGGTAGCCATGTGATGGCTAGACATGGTGTCACGCCCCGAACCCCGAGCGCGCGCACATCCCACTGCGGTCGATCAAATGCGACATTCCCAGGTAGTGTCGCCGACCCCATTCATGTATTAATGCGCAAGCGGAACGTATTATAAAACCCCTGACAATAACATACGGGATAGAAAAAGCAGGAAACTAAATCACAACATAACACTTTCATAATTCAACAGAATTACAAATAGAGGTCTACGGCCGAAAGTCTACAAAAGACCGGCCCTTAAAAATGAATTGTCCTACGACCTACAAGTCGGACACGCTCTCCAATCCTTATGACTTCACCTCTGTAACTCCTCAAGGCCAACCAAAGCTATCTGGCCGCTCCGTCCACCGGGGACCTGAAATGGTTATTCAATAACCACTGAGACGACGTCTCAGCAAGTTCAACCCCCTAAACCCCTATTAGAAAGAAAATACGCCAAAGGGTGGCCTAGCCACATTACACAGAGAACTTACCTCGCTTCAATTCCTTCCTGCAGGTTAGCACAATTTGTATCACACAATTTCAGGTAGTAATAATAATTCAAAAAATTGGAACGCCATCACTTTCATATAAATCACGATCGCACTTAGCACGCATCACAATTATTATTCACTGCCACACAATAGCATAGCTTACTCGCAGGTCGGCTATCTACTAACATTACGGCATTTCTAGAAGAATAAAGGTCCAGTCGGTCTTCGCCACTACTGCGACCAAGCCACATCATTCTATCGACAGCATTTCTAGAAGAATAAAGGTCCAGTCGGTCTCGCCACTACTGCGACCAAGCCACGTCGTTCTATCGACAGCATTTCTAGAAGAATAAAGGTCCAGTCGGTCTCGCCACTACTGCGACCAAGCCACGTCGTTCTATCGACAGCATTTTTAGAAGAATAAAGGTCCAGTCGGTCTCGCCACTACTGCGACCAAGCCACGTCGTTCTATCGACAGCATTTCTAGAAGAATAAAGGTCCAGTCGGTCTCGCCACTACTGCGACCAAGCCACGTCATTCTATCGACAGCATTTCTAGAAGAATAAAGGTCCAGTCGGTCTCGCCACTACTGCGACCAAGCCGCGTCATTCTCTTGACGGCATTCTAAAAGAATAAGGATCCAGTCGGCCTAGCCACTACTGCGACCCGAGCCTTTCAACTAGCACACGACAATTCGATACCGATCCTTGGATACTTTACATTTCACTCACATAATCCAATTACGATATTAGCCATTAACAATCCAATTTCAATGCCGAACTCGACACTTGGGATTTTATGAATAAAATCCATATTTATCACAATCAACACTCAATTTGCCACAATCAATCATCAAATTCAAATTCTAAATACACAGCAGCGATCGGCACGAAATTCTGAGAGTTTAGGGTCCCGACGAAATTTTTGAATTTTAATAAATAATTAAATTTATTCCGAAAATTAATTAAATAATAATATTAATATTTTTCATCATCCACGCTCAATTTATAATATCCAACCATCAATTTCAAAATCCGAACACACAGCAGCGATTGGCATGAAATTCTGAGCAACCGGGGTCAAAAATAATTTTTCCGTTTTTTTAATAAATAATAATATTTTAATAATTTCGGAATATAATATAATATTATAAATTCCAGAATTTCGAAACATTTAAATAAATCAGAGATAAAACCTATTATGTCACATCAATGTTTATTATTAAATGAACTCTCTTAGCATTTAATTAAACATGCTTTAAATTAAACAAACCTCTTAATCTAAGTCACAATTAAATAAACTAAACTAACAACCTAAACTTAATTAACTTAAGCTAATCACACCTAAAGCATAATTAACCCTCTAAGCGAGGTTTAGTGAGTTAAACTCACCGGATTAGCGAGCCGAGCGGACCAAAACGACGGGGACGACGCGAGGATCGACTTTCCTCAAAGCGGGCCGAGCATCCGGGCTCGGGAAGGCGGCCAAAACGGGCCAAATAGGTGCTGCATACCCATTTTTTCTTGGCTGCTGGTTGAGGCCGAGAAGGGGCGGATCCGGGGCTGGTTCGGGCGGAGGAACGGTCGGGATGGGCGGCGGTAGCTCGGGCGGCGACCGGTGGCGACTCACGGCGGCGACGGCGACGGAGGGTGATGACGACGGGGGCTGGCGCGAGCTGGACGAAGCGGAGCCGAGCGGAGTAGAGTGGCGAGGCGCATGCGTGCGAGCGTGGGGCGTCGCGCGTGGCGGCGACGGTGACGGGCTCCGGCGACGACGGAGCCGGCGGCGAGCGGGCAGGCGGAGGGCGGCCGGTCGGGCGTGCGGCTGGCTTCGTCCGGCCGAAGCTCTCCCTCCTCCTCTTTCTCTCTCTTCCAAAGGTTGAAGAAGAAGTTGGATCAATCTCCTCCCTCCACTTGTCAAATTCTTCTTCATTTTGGTCAACTACCATGACATAGGGTGATGTCATCTTCCACTAAAATTCAAATCCCCCACAACTATCTTCAATAAGTCCAATTTTATTTTCCGCCGGGGCCTAAAACTTGTGCAACAATTTCTTCAATTCCACTTAATTCTCTTCTAATTAAATCTTAATCCCACTTGAATTAAATCAAATTGACCCCCATTAATTCATTCAACACCTCATCAATCAAATTTGTATTTTTCCTTACCACTATGGCGTACTTGCATCCCAATTTCATAATCTCTGGCTTCAACTGAATGAAAACGGCCATATTTATCCAGTCGAAATTAAAACCCGAAAATCCGAATGTCACAACTCTTCCCCTCTTATAAAAATTTCGTCCTCGAAATTTAAACCTTTACCAATTCTTAACAAGAAGGTGGGAGTACAGTCGTCTCATATCCTCTCCTCTTTCTCATATTGCTCCTTCTATACTAATGTTGCCAGATCACTACTATCTTGCCCAAACCACTTTGGATCCAAAATATTAAACACTTGCCCACTTAATTTTTTTTTTAAAGGTCTTCAACACAAAATCTGCGAAGCTAAACTGGCGATTCAGACTATCCCTGATAATTGCAACTGAATCACTGATTCTTGACCCAACTCTAGACCTGCGATTTTCTGATTTCTGATCTCATCTCAACTGACTGAAATCCGGTACACTCTGCTCTGCACTGATTAAAAGAAACTATCTAACTGATTTGCTGAAACTGGGAACCTCTAGTCAAGATTTGATATAACTCTGACACTAATCACGGCAACTGCAATCACTAATTACTGTACAAACCTTGGCCTGTGATCTTTCTTTCCTTGACTTCATCTCAGCAATTGAAATTCTACACTTTCTGCTATGCATTGATTAAGAAAGAACCCTCTGAAAATTCTACCAAACTTATAATCTGTGATATGGATCCGAAATATAATTCATCCCCGGCACTCCATATTGGTGAATTATCTAATGCTCACACACTTCGGTATACCCACTTTGTGACAAGACAGAATCCTCAATTTCTGAAATCGAATTTAGATTGGCGGTTAATTTCACTCCGACACGCTTTTAGTGTGACCTAGGCTATTGGGTAGTGTTCAGAGTTTTTTAGGACAAATGACTTGTGGTTGATTTTCTTCGAACCACGATGAACCCACTCAACACATTGGCGACTCTCAATTGTCGTGAAAATCTCAAAGATTCAAATACGGACACAGGGTATCAAACCGACAGTAAAGTCAAATTAGTGCCAGTCGACGAGAGTTTTCCAATTTAGTGGGGTCACCCACGATTGGTCATTCATCTCAGTCGAATCGACCTATCTTTGATCTTAATTCGATCTTTAACTGTGCCGTAATGATCTCTAAAGATGAGCACGGTCGAGAAATCGATTCCTGGTCGAATTCTTAGTCTATCTACCTTAAAGTCCTTAATAACACACCCAGCTAGTCTAGTTATCTCGTAAGTGGCCAACTCAGAGAAAAACACTGTAATCGCGTCGATGAAATGACCAATTTAACCAATCGAAATCAGAGTTTGAAAATTAGGATGTCACACGCTCAAAACAAGATCTATTCATACTGTACCAAAGTGGACCAACTCCATCTATCGATCGACTATTATTCTCAAATGGTATCAGTAATCCCCTGAATCCTTAGTAAGCTCGTCACAATGTCCCATTGTGATATATTTTCATTCTCACTTAGGACTCTCAAGTGATGGTAAAAGTCATCCTGGTTTACATCACTGAACTTCCACTTACTGACATCTCTGATACTTGCAACTTGTTCAATGATATCTATCTTCATACCGATTTACCAATCTCGATGATGTAGATTCTGACTCATCTTCGTACTGTCTGGACAATGCTGAAGTTACTATGATGAGCTTCCCATAAGATTTCTTCTTCAATCTCTGTATCGTCACTTACACACAATCGTCCTCAGAACCTTAGCATCCTATCTTTATAAATCTGAAAATCAACATCTCTCTCATCTGCATTCTCTTATAGAATCTTCTGAATTTATGAATATGTCCATAGAAGCATCTTGATTCTGATTAGTACTCTCGGCTCAATTCTTTCTAGAGTGATATAAAATATCATAGTCATAATCCTTAATGAGTTCCATCCAACGACGCTATCTCATATTCAACCCCTGAGGTCTCAACTGACGGGACACATACGCAACACGAGTCATCCAAAACTCGCATATGCTAAGCTTATTGTAAAATCCAAGAGTACTCAAGGTCTGAAGTACCATCCTCAAACGTCTCTTGTGCCCCTCGACACTCTTCGAACACACCAGGATAACTTCAATGAACACGATCACAACTGATTCAAGTACTCTTAAACATTCCGCTCATTAGACCCAAACAAACAGCTAAGGTGTCCATCAAACCACACGGTATTACAATAAACTCATAATTGCCATATCGAGTACGAGATGCTAACTTCGGTGTGTCTTTCTTCTTGATTCTCAACTAATGATACCTTGACCTCCAGTCGATCTTGAAGAATATCGATGCACAGACACAAATGAACCAACTTTCCTCTTCACTAATAGAATGGGTGTTCCCCAAGGTGATACACTAGAACGTATGAATCCCCTATTCAACACTTCCTGCATCTGCACCTTTAGTTCCTTTAACTCGGGTAACACCATCCGGTAAGGAGCCTTAGGGACTGGCTCTGTTCCGGGTACTAATTCAATCACAAACTCTATTTCTCTTTCTGACGGCAGACTTGGCACTTCTTCCTAAGACACCTCAGAAAACTTATGTACCATGGTTATGTTCTCCATATCCGGCTCCCCAACTGACGCATCTATTACAGTTGCCAAGCAGGTTCGGTAACCAACAACAGGTCGTCTTCAGTGACGAATAACAAGGATTGAAGTTTCTCTTCGACCTTCAGTGATTCAAAACTTTCGCACACTAACTGAACAAGCTTTATTATATCAATACCACGATTCAAAACAACATAAAGCTTCTGGAGATAAATCTTTTTACAAATGACTTCCAAGTCATACTTAAGCAAACCCCTTCAAGTACAACTATAGTTAGAGATTTATATTTCTATTACTTTGTTACCAATCCGGAAATCCTACAACCCTCGCTGCAAATTCTGCTGCACTACTCTGATAAAAACATCTCAGAAACATCCTTCTTCTGATTGATGCATGGTCGATCCCTTCATGCTCCTCTAGCCATCCTAGTGGCATCCTATGTGCAGTAATGGTACTCACACTTTCATGGACTTACACGGACAGTTCCTAACTCGATGGCCGTGCTAGCCACATTCAAAGCATGCTCCCTTTTTTACTTTGACACCAAGTTGACTCATGCCTCCTTTCCATTGACTCGGCACACAATCAAGGAGTCGTCTACCTCCTATCGAGGAATATCATGCACCCTTCTTTGCACTGGGGTCTATTCCAAGCACCCCAAATGTCACAAAGCATGCTTCTTCTGTTCTGTCTTATCAGCAACGGTGATAGAAATAGCTGCGATTTCATCTGTCTATACAGATAATCTTTGATCAAATGGCTGTACTGGTGATCCTTGTAACAAGTCATTTCTCTCTTACAGCACAAAATAGGTCCCCGTCTTTTCTTACAGACACGACACACATCGATCGAGTTGAGCACTGACTTTCTCATTCTACTCTTCCAGTTAGGTGAAAAGGGGCATCTTTCTTCTGACGTCGGCCTTTCTCCCCAATCGGTTTCCATCTCTGTCTAAACTAAACCTTGACTCAGATACGGAGGCTTGATCCTCGATCACAACTTCAGATTGGACTTCAACAAGCGCGGCAACAACAACGGTCACAACACTGGCAGCGGTAGAAACAACGACGACAGCGACGGCTCGGTCCTAAGCTTACTGACCCAATAAGCTTCCAAGGAACACTAGCGCCTGAACGATCCCAACGAACCTAAGATCGTTCGGTACTGCTACACTCTAAGTACCGACTCGCGGCGGTACTCTCACACACACGCTGGATTGAGCCTGCGCTCTACCTCGGGTGCTAACTCTTGTCAGCATCCGACCCCGAGGTATAGGTCCTACCGACCTTCTCCAAGGAGTTCTCCACTCCTGGTCACTCATCCTACAAGCTCTTTATAGACGCCTGTTTTTCGATTCCAACATCATGTTAGAATTTGAGTGACCCCACAAACAAGCTACCAATCAACTATCACTCACATGTATCAACATATTAAAAGCCTTTCCTACTAACTATCCCAAGACTTATCGCACCTTATCACTCCATACACAGACCATGCTTTGATACCACTTAAACTGGGATGTCACGCCCCGAACCCCAAGCGCACGCGCATCCCACTGCGGTTGATCAAATGCGACATTCCCAGGCAGTGTCCCCGACCCCATTCATGTATTAATGCGCAAGCGGAACGTATTATAAAACCCCTGACAATAACATACGAGATAGAAAAGCAGGAAACTAAATCACAACATAACACTTTCATAATTCAACAGAATTACAAATAGAGGTCTACGGCCGAAAGTCTACAAAAGACCGGCCCTTAAAAATGAATTGTCCTACGACCTACAAGTCGGACACGCTCTCCAATCCTTATGACTTCACCTCTGCAACTCCTCAAGGCCAACTAAAGCTATCTGGCCGCTCCGTCCACCAGGGACTTGAAATGGTTATTCAATAACCACTGAGACGACGTCTCAGCAAGTTCAACCCCCTAAACCCCTATTAGAAAGAAAATACGCCCAAGGGTGGCCTAGCCACATTACACAGAGAACTTACCTCGCCTCAATTCCTTCCTGCAGGTTAGCACAATTTGTATCACACAATTTCAGGTAGTAATAATAATTCAAACAATTGGAACGCCATCACTTTCATATAAATCACGATCGCACTTAGCACGCATCATAATTATTATTCACTACCACACAATAGCATAGCTTACTCGCAGGTTGGCTATCTACTAACATTACGGCATTTCTAGAAGAATAAAGGTCCAGTCGGTCTTCGCCACTACTGCGACCAAGCCACGTCGTTCTATCGACAGCATTTCTAGAAGAATAAAGGTCCAATCGGTCTCGCCACTACTGCGACCAAGCCACATCGTTCTATCGACAGCATTTCTAGAAGAATAAAGGTCCAGTCGGTCTCGCCACTATTGCGACCAAGCCACGTCGTTCTATCGACAGCATTTCTAGAAGAATAAAGGTCCAGTCGGTCTCGCCACTACTGCGACCAAGCCACGTCATTCTATCGACAGATTTCTAGAAGAATAAAGGTCCAGTCGGTCTCGCCACTACTGCGACCAAGCCACGTCATTCTCTTGACGGCATTCTAAAAGAATAAGGATCCAGTCGGCCTAGCCACTACTGCGACCCGAGCCTTTCAACTAGCACACGACAATTCGATACCGATCCTTGGATACTTTACATTTCACTCACATAATCCAATTACGATATTAGCCATTAACAATCCAATTTCAATGCCGAACTCGACACTTGGGATTTTATGAATAAAATCCATATTTATCACAATCAACACTCAATTTGCCACAATCAATCATCAAATTCAAATTCTAAATACACAGCAGCGATCGGCACGAAATTCTGAGAGTTTAGGGTCGACGAAATTTTTGAATTTTAATAAATAATTAAATTTATTCCGAAAATTAATTAAATAATAATATTCATATTTTTCATCATCCACGCTCAATTTATAATATCCAACCATCAATTTCAAAATCCGAACACACAGCAGCGATCGGCACGAAATTTGAGCAACCAGGGTCAAAAATAATTTTTCCGTTTTTTATAATAAATAATAATATTTTAATAATTTCGGAATATAATATAATATTATAAATTCCAGAATTTCGAAACATTTAAATAAATCAGAAATAAAACCTATTATGTCACATCAATGTTTATTATTAAATGAACTCTCTTAGCATTTAATTAAACATGCTTTAAATTAAACAAACCTCTTAATCTAAGTCACAATTAAATAAACTAAACTAACCACCTAAACTTCATTAACTTAAGCTAATCACACCTAAAGCATAATTAACCCTCTAAGCGAGGTTTAGTGAGTTAAACTCACCGGATTAGCGAGCCGAGCGGACCAAAACGACGGGGACGACGCGAGGATCGACTTTCCTCAAAGCGGGCCGAGCATCCGGGCTCGGGAAGGCGGCCAAAACGGGCCAAATAGGTGCTGCATACCCATTTTTTCTTGGCTGCTGGTTGAGGCCGAGAAGGGGCGGATCCGGGGCTGGTTCGGGCGGAGGAACGGTCGGGATGGGCGGCGGTAGCTCGGGCGGCGACCGGTGGCGACTCATGGCGGCGACGGCGACGGAGGGTGACGACGACGGGGGCTGGCGCGAGCTGGACGAAGCGGAGCCGAGCGGAGTAGAGTGGCGAGGCGCATGCGTGCGAGCGCGGGGCGTCGCGCGTGGCGGCGACGGTGACAGGCTCCGGCGGCGATGGAGCCAGCAGCAAGCGGGCAGGTGGAGGGCGGCCGGTCGGGCGTGCGGCTGGCTTCGTCCGGCCGAAGCTCTCCCTCCTCCTCTTTCTCTCTCTTCCAAAGGTTGAAGAAGAAGTTGGATCAATCTCCTCCCTCCACTTGTCAAATTCTCCTTCATTTTGGCCAACCACCATGACATAGGGTGATGTCATCTTCCACTAAAATTCAAATCCCCCACAACTATCTTCAATAAGTCCAATTTTATTCTCCGGGCCTAAAACTTGTGCAACAATTTCTTCAATTCCACTTAATTCTCTTCTAATTAAATCTTAATCCCACTTGAATTAAATCAAATTGACCCCCATTAATTCATTCAACACCTCATCAATCAAATTTGTATTTTTCCTTACCACTATGGCGTACTTGCATCCCAATTTCATAATCTCTGGCTTCAACTGAATGAAAACGGCCATATTTATCCAGTCGAAATTAAAACCCGAAAATCCGGATGTCACACATGGCTTGTATTGATGCTTGAGTTTTTTATAAAACCAAACTTGGGTTTCCTGTAGGGCACGGATCAGCAACCATTTTCGGTTCATGGGGAGAAGGAAGCCAGCACTTATGCTGGAAATGCTTCTGTGAAGTGGGCGTAGGAAGAGTGAATAAAAGAAAAAGGACCATAAAACTAGTGGGTGGGCTTGGCTAATTCGGTTTGGGCTTGATTTGTGTCAAGACGAACTTGGGCTTGTTTCTCGGGTTGGGTTGCTTTGGCTTTCTTTTGATTTTTTTTCTTGTTGTCAGGCCGAATTGGGGTCAATGTGCCGAGCCTAGTCTGATTGAGGGCCTACGCAGTGAGACCCGGCCTGGTGGATTTGGGTTGGCTTCGGTCGGACCAGATACAGAGACTTGACCCGAATCCATTTTTTACTGTAATATTATATTATTAATTTAATATAATTTAAAAAAAATCCTAAAAAATTCTCAAAAATTTTTATTTTCTCTAAAAATAGGAAAAATCTTTAAAATGGTTTACGAGTGGATTTATCTTAAAATGTGCAAAAATCCTCGATAATAAAGAAATTGTGTTTGAATTGTTGGAAGCAACTATTAGATTGTTGTTTGCACATTTCCCTTATTCCAATTATGCCTTTATGATGTATAGATTGCTACTTCCTTAGTCTAGTTAGGAATTGAATCCCAAGACTCGTGATTGGTATAAAATGATACATAAATGCTTTACTTAATGTTTAAATAATATTAGGTACTAAAAGGGCATTAGTTAATTAATTTGTATAATCAAGTCCCCGATCCTAAAATTTTTTAGTTAGCCGTAGTATGCTATAGTTGTAGATAGACTACAAAGACGAATTAAATCACCAATACGTTATGATTATATATATATATATTGTTTATGCATTGACTGTAGGTAATGAGATAGAGACAGATGAGCCTTCGTCTTACTCTGAGGCGATGGTTAGTTCGGAGTCATCATAGTGGCTAGGAGCTATGAGTGAAGAGATGGAAGCACTTTATCAGAATCAGACATGGGAGCTGGTCAAAGTTAGTAGAATTTGCCAGAAGTTCCCCCTATAACGAGTAGGCTAGAAGTTTGACACCTAAGAGCCAAAAGATTGTTGGAAATAAATGGGTCTTTAAATGGAAAGAAGGCATTCCCAGTATCGAGATAGCGAGGTGTAAGGCGATACTTGCGGTGAAGGGTATACACAACGTGAGGATATTGACTGCAATAAAGTGTCCTTTCATGTGATGAGACATACGTCTATTTGTGTTTTACTTGCCTTAGATGTTTCGCAAGATCTGAAGTTAGAGCAGTTAGATGTGAAAATTGCATTTCTTTGTGATGAGTTGGAGGAGTATATTTACATGAGGTAGCCGGAGAGATTTACTATTCCAAGTAAGGAATTTTACCACATACTGAGGAGAAGGAGGAGCATATGTCCAGTGTTCCTTATTCAAGTGCCGTGGATAGTATTATGTTTGCTATGGTGTACATTATGCCTAATATTTCATAATTTGTGAGCATAGTTAGTTGCTATATAAAGCGTTTTGGTAAAGCTTATTGGGAATTTGTGAAGTGGATCCTCATATATTTGAAATGGACAACATACGTGGATATAGTGTACTCGAGAAACAATATTACAATGAGACCAACCACAGCCTACAGTAGCCCAGTTGGATAAGGCTCCCATGATCCTTTCCGAGGAGGAAATGAGTTTGAATCCCGCTGGCCGCACGGGATCTTAAGTGTAACGTCGGGGTGGTGGGTCCTCTGCTAGCGTCACCCCGGGTTTACCTCGTTGGTTGCCGGCTGTATGGGGGTTCCCGGGTCATCAAACAAATATATATATATATATATATATATATATATATATATATATATATATATATATTGCAGTGAGACCACTAGTTTTGTAAATTCAGATCACGTCGATGACTTGGATGATTACAGTTCTTTAGCAGGTACGTGTTTATGCTAGAAAGTGGTGCAGTTAGTTAAAAAGCATTCTTAAAGGATCACGTTACCTTGTCTTCAACTAAGGCAAAGTACATGGTTGTAACATTTGTAGCGAAAGAGACGATATGGTTACAAGATTTGCTCTCGAACTTTAGATTAGATCAGAAAAGTGTTGATATACACTATGATGACCAAGGTGTGATATATTTGGCGTATAATCCAATTTATTGTGAGAAAGATTGCTACAGTAAATAACCCGACATACATGATAACTAAGTCTATTCCTTTGGCCAAACTCTAGATTTGCTTGAGCTTTTTTGGCATTTGTGGAGAGTGAATGCCTGTCAAGGCGTTGGGAGAATAGCATGGATGATGAGTACTATAATCTGGCTTCAAACATCGATTCAATGTGAAGAATTGTTAAATTAATGTCTCGAGTTTGAATTTAGATAAAAATTTGTTAAACCGAATTTGTTAAGAAAGATTTTTCCAAGCGGATTACAAATTGGTTGGAGAAGTTTTCCTCTTGTTAGACATTCTTTAGGATGTACAAAAGAAAGTAAAGAAAAAAAGTCATTAATAGCTACAAGACAAAGGAGGAAATAAAATAAAAGATAAAATAAGGTTTCTTTCTTTTCTCTTTTCGGCATCGAAATACTTCTGAAATTGAACAAGGTGGGGCCCAAAGTCAAAGTTGTTGACGCTAGACACAATAGAAAAGGCTTGAGTTCTTTTAGCCTAAAAAAGAAGGAGAGCACTGCCAGAGGAAAAGCAGAGAAGCCGCACATCCAGCACGTCCAAAAGAAGCTGCACGAAGCTGTGAACAGGATAGTGAAGCCATACATATGTGGACCAAAGACGAGTGCTAGAGTTCTTGATTTTAGCGTTCATAGAGTGTTTAGTTTTGAGCTTGAACACGCAGTGATTTTGTGCCATGAGTTTACATCCAAGTGAGTTGTTTATTGATAAATACTTTGGGTTTAGGCTTAAATCTAGATGTATGAAATACTTAAGTGTGTGAGTGATTGTAAACTTTTATTCTTCAATTATAGTGAATTATTTGTTGCTGGCTCTTACCGTGGACGTAGGTACCGATACTCGGACCAAATCACGTAAATCTCTGATGTCTTTATTATTTCTCGTTTATTTCTCTAGTAATTTCATGTTGATGTAAATGGCAAGATCTTGTCGCTTCCACGTATTATATTTCAACATACTCTATGTAGACTTATTTGTTTGCTCTATGGTACATATCCATGGTTAAGGCCATATAGAACAGGGGTTCGTGATTACTATATGAGTTCTTTACGGTTAGCTCAATTCGTGGATACTTAAATCAAACCACATAAATCTCGGCAATCCTTTTTAACGTTTCTTGTTTATTTATTAGGTAACTTCTTCCTTCTCACATTAGATTTGATTTGCAAGATTCAGCAGCTTTCTCGTTATTTCACAACATGATATAAGTCAAACATGATGAGTCAACCAAAGAAGCAGTTGCATATATAGATAATAAGCCTAGAGTGGGATATCCGACTTTAGGGATGAGCATGGTGCATTTCGAAGAAAAGGGAAATTAAACCGAACTTAAAGCATGATGGTATTGAGAATATACATAGGACTTTGCCACTAGAGGATCCATGTGTCTTAGCCTTAGCTTTTAGTAATTGTCCTCATGGCACTACGCTCTACTATTTACAAAAATAAAGAAATGTCTTCGAAATACACTTGGAGTGAAGAAGCCGCGATCTTCAACTAAACATTTTGCTTTTGACCTGTTAATGATAATTAGGGATTTCTCTAAGATAATTCTCTGTTAGAGAGTCATGACCCAAAAAAACATGTTGGTAGATTGTTAGGGGAAAAAAGGAACAGGTCCAATGAATATAGAAAAGAATACTGAAATGACCAATCCAAGTCTATATCCAACGAGACTCTCCTCTACAGTCCTGGCTTTGGACAAGCTTAAATAGAAGAACGAGAACAAAAGGCGTGATATTCAGGGAAAGAGTATGCATGATTCGTACAATTTTAATCGGACTGTGCTCAAAGGTCTCAATACGATTCTGTGGATTAAGGCTCTATTGACATTCATGGCCTTGCCTGTGCATCTTTCTTCGCATCTTTGTCACGATGAGATGATGCAGTTGAAATGGAGTTTTTGGGCTCATAGCTTTGGTGACTTGCGCCATTTCAGCCCCCGCCGTCGCCTACACTCTCGGCCTCATTAAAAGGGCTTTGTTATGCTTCGTGACATGCCCGACATGGTTGTCTACTTTGCTGGTGGTTCTGGGAAGTGCAACTCTTTTACCACATATACTCTAACAAAGCGTGAATAGAAAAAGAAATTCATTGCATATCGTCCATGTTCAACATAAAACAATCTTAGAAATGCACAACCAATCTAAGTCTCCGATCATATATTCTTAATCAAGCAACACATTACACCACATAAAAGAAGATACCAAGCATCATACACGGGTAAGTTGACGAGAGATCGATGCAAGATAAAGAGACTGCTACATATATATACATAAACATAGACTTTTTAAACAGTTAATTAGGCATATAACATCATAATATAAGGCCAAGTTTAGTTCCTCTCTGGATCATTATGTTGCTCACCAGCGCGTGGACCTCTTGTGATGCTCATGTGAGAGACCAAAACCCATACATGAGTCACAAACTCGCCCCCCATGGTGAGGTACTTAGCATGAGCTGCCGCATCATTCGAAGGAGCTACATACAACATGATTTCAGCCCAGAAGTCGGCCAAGACCTTCCAAACATCCTCTCGTTTAACAAGCTCTGTTCCTAGCTTTGCGCCTCGTGCCATGATGCCCAGGCTGGTTTCCTTCCCTTGTTGGTTGCCAATGTCCTTTAGCTTTTGAATTTTGTCACCCATTGAAACTGAGGATCCCTGAAACAAATCCCTGGCTTCGCTGACAGTACAATCAAATATGTATTCAGTCTCGCAAGCGTTATCAGGGAGCAACCCTGGGGCGAAAGCTACCAAATAAGCAAGATATTGTGATAGCTTAGTCGCTATGTCTCTGTGTTCGGAGGGAAGTGCATCAGGCTTTTCATGCTCACAGAATGTGGTTGCTATGTGCCAGACCATTATGACTTGAGTGGTTGTCTTGAGATCATATACCCATGAGAGATAAGCAAGGAAGTTGCTTTTCAAAGACTCTATCCCTATCTCCAAATTACTGGTAGGATTGTTTCCTAGAGACTCAGCGGTCACCTTCTTTAGAGACTCAGCGATCGCCTTTGTCACTTGCGCAGACAAATTGGTGGGAGCAATTTGTTTCTGACCGTTCCTTTTCAGGTCGAGATAAGCAGTAGTGAGTTTATTATGTGTACACTTCCATGGAGAATAGCTATATGATTTGAGGAGCGAGTATTGACGGAGCTGTCTTCCCCAAGGCTTCAGTAACCAAACTCCGCACATCATCTCTATCAACTTCTCAGCACATCTGTTACTTCGCAACCACTTGCTTTGCACATACTTGCATATGTATGTCACCTTTGCCATTCCGAGAAAATCATGATGCCAAACTGCACAAATTCAACGATGAGGATTGACATCATCAACAAGATGGTTACCAAAACAGCAAACCAATTGTCGTCAGAGTATTCCGATTCTTTATAAAAATTAATCGCCAAGTTGAGTGAAATCAGAGCAGCAGCAACCAAAATGGCGAGCAGAATAAATTTAAGTATTGCACGACATGGGTTGAGATTCACTGGGTATTTGGTGTAGAGTAAATAAAAAAGAAATGCAAGTTCTATTTCGATGAGTCTGAAAACCCGCTCATGATCATTCCGTTCAAAAAGAATATGCTCAATCCGGCACCGTAACTCGTCGCGAGCTTCTTGGGGCAACGAATAGTCAGTGAATCTCAGGCAGATGAACTTGAAGAGCGAAAAAGACAGGCAAAGATCCTTGAGTCGGTTATCCGGGTCTCCTCTGTTTACACTTAAAAGCCTTCCTTTGCATTTCCAAACCTTGTCGACAGTGATAACTTCATCTGTCATCTCTATACGTTGTCGATAGTTCGGTGCTTTCCCAACCTGCCACAGTGTTGCCTTTTGCCAGCATATCTCTGGGGAGCACAATGATAGCACCTTTGCCTCGTTTGGCACTCTCACCAAGTACTTGCACCCGCGCATTTTATCGGGATCTTCATTGCTTGAAGCAGCGGGATCTTCATTGCCTGAAGCAGCGGGATCTGCATTGCTTGAAGCGCTCCCATCGTGCTCAGGGTTCATGTAGTCTACTACTAACTTGGAGTTCTTCTGCATCGTAGAATTGCTTGCGAACATCAAAGCTCGTGCTTTTTCATCAACTTTCATGAATAGAATGACGAAAAGAAGCGCCGTGCACCATATTTTCCCTGACTGGGTCACGTATGAAGCAATCAACCAACTTGCCATGAAACAATTAGCAGCGGAGTCGATGTTGAATGACTTCCACTGTTCAATGTCCTCAATGCTGTGCGCAGTGTAAGAATCTACACTTCCGAGAGCTATCACCAGATAAGCCAACCAGAGGGGGAGAAGCAAACTGCAGAGAGGAGCGCTTTGGATGAGGCCAAGCGTGTACGTGATGATGGTGGGCAAAAGGCCATAGGCTGTGAATGCAACCACTGTGAATGCGCGGTTACTGCAGCATCGCCTGAACGATCCGAAGACCCCAAGAAAGACTAAGATTGCAGCAGTGATGGCCAGCAGGACATCAATTCTTAGTCGTAGGAGTAGGAGCCATATAGGCTGCTCTTCCAGTTCGCAAATTCCAGCTGAGCTGTAGGGATCCAACGAAAACAAGCCCATAATCATCAACCGTCTCTCAAGAGAGTGGAAAAGTGGAGCACCAATGCCGATGATGAAGAAGGTTCTTTTATGCTTATTATAGTGTGAAGAGGGAGTGAATGTGCAGTGAAACCATAAAGGTGATGCTCGAAGGTCCCTTTTTACTGATGCAGCTTTGGCTGAGGGCCAAGGATTAGGAACTCCTGAAGTAAACCACTTTACCGAAGCAGTCACAATCACCAATTAATTTTAGTGTTATTATAAAATACATCGGTGGTATGATTTATTTTTTCTACAAACAGTTTTATCCATCCTTGATTTGATAAAAGTAAGAGAATGAGAAATTAAATCTCTTGGATTAAGGATTGTTGAGATCCCTTGTTTAAATTTATCTTTACACCAGACAATATATGCCCTAATTTTGCTTAATTTTAAAGCACCTACACAAAAATTGGGATTGATTGTTGTGATAATTCTTGAAAACCAATAAAGAATGGGTCATATTTTTCTTGTCCTCAAACCAAACCTTTGACCGATAAATTATATTAACATGGACATCGTCATATGCAAAATTAACTGAAAAAAAAAACTAACAGAGGCCCATATTTATAACTCATCATCCAAAGGTTTAGTGATGGAGAAAAACACGGCCCAAAATGATTTATTTCCAAAGTGAATACCTTGAAAAAAAATTTCGTTTATTTGATTGTACCTGCAAACGGAGCTATCAAAGTAAAAATGAAAGTTTGGATTAAAAAAAGTAAAAATAAAGCAATAAAAATACTTACTCTCTAAACTTAATCAATATCTTGAGTTTCTTTTTTGCCCAATCGAATTCTTGAACTACATATTTTTTTTCTTTCATATTGATCCTGCCATTAGAAAAATAAACGGCCATCACTATGATGTTAAGTGCCATGCTTGCATCCTACGTCGAAGTGACGGTTACATCTTATGCCTCATTTATCTAACTTACCACTAGATCAGACGATTGAGGAATTTGCAAAAAGGGAGGTTCTATCCTCCAACTCTCTTTAAGTGAAAGGAAAAAAAAAAAAAATCTATTTAGACAATTTCTAAACCAAACAATGAGTGTTTAAATTACCTCTCTCGTTTGCCTTAACTTTAGTCTTCATAGCAAAATGGCTTTTGAGAAGGGAAAAAAAAAAAATAACCAAACTAATAAAATCTACCTATCTTGGTTGGGGCCCACCCTGATGTGGCCTTGATTTTGCACTTACTAGTTATTATAATCCTATGTTGATGTTTATTTTGTACAGCTCTTCCTTTCCAAATTCAAGTGCTTTTCACGTCCAATTGCAAAGTGGGACCTAGATTCCTAAGTTGGCGTCGAACTCAAAGGAACATTGCAATATTGTATATGATAAATGCTAGCATCTCAGATGAAGTTCCCTATTGGCTACCTGAAATTTTGTCCAACATTGAATGATTGGATCTTTCGGGCAATATGCTTGCAACATATCCTGAATTATTGGAAAAAAGATGCCACTATGTGGGTTAGGATCTTGCTTGAATCCCTGCGTGGTACTCAGTGCTCAGTGCTCACGTAGTCTGCTATTGACTTGTATTTCTTCTCCATCACAGAATTACTTACCAACATTCAAGTTTGTGCTCTTTTGTCACTTTCACGAGTAGAAAGGTGGAAAGAAACACTGTGCACAATGTTGACTATGACTGGGTCAAGTATGAAGCGATCATCCAACTTGTCAACATTTAGCAACGGAGTCATTAAATGACTTCCACCACCAGATAAGCCGCCCACACGGGGAAATGCGAACCGCATAAAGGAGTGCTTCGGATAAGGCCCAGCGTGTACACGATGCTGGCAGGTGAAAGGCCATAAGCCCCGATTGTGACCAATGCTAATGCACGACTGCCACAGCATCGCCTGAACAACCCGAAGACCCCAAGAAAGACTAACATTGAAGCAACGATGGCTAGCAAAGCCTGAATTCTTAGCAGTAGGGTCCATCGACTTTCGAACTTATCCGCGTGGCTACAGCGCTTCCTTTGCTCGTCCGACTATCTGGAGCCAAAGAACATGGATTCGTCCATGATCATCGACTCTCTCTCTCTCTCTCTCTCTCTCTCTCTCTCTCTCAAGAGAGCCGAGAAAATGGTGCACCGATGCCAATGACGAAGAAGGATCTTTTATAATTATTATAGTATGAAGGGGGAATGAATGTGCGGTGACACCATATAGGTGATGCTCTGAGGTCCCTTTTTACTGATGCAGCTTTGGCCGAGTGTCAAGAATTAGGAACTCCAGAAGTAACTATTACTTGATTTTATAGAAGTAATACAATGCATAACCGATATAAATTTTTTTTCTAAAAATAGTATTATCCATTCTTGATTTGATGATATGAGAAGTTAAAACTCTCAAATCAAGGATGGTTGAAATTGCTTATTTAAAGTTACTTTTTCTTCTTTTTTTCGTGAAAGGTAATAAATATATTGAGGAAATGCCAGATATATAGAAGATCCCAGCACCAAAACTTATACTCCAAATGAGAATATCATAAAGAGTGGAAGGGTACCAAGATGTTTATTTAAAGTTGCTTTTACATTAGCAACATATCCAAATTTTGGCTTAATTTTAGAAGCACTTACACGGCAATTGGGATGGATTGTTATGGTCATTCTTGAAATACCAACATAGAATGGGTTGTTATTTCCTTGTCCTTGAACCAAACATCAGATTGGTAGATTATATTAACATGAACATCACCTACATGCAAATTTAAGTAAAACATAATGTAAGAGATTGCCATTTGTATAACTCATCAGCAAGAGGTTTATTGATGGAGGAAAATAAACTGATTCACTTTCCAAGTGAATACCTTGAAAATTTTTACGTTTATTAGATTGCACCGGCAAATGGAGCTATCGAAGCAATAAAAAGTGGTGGAGGCACCGGTACTCCTCAAACTTTTGCAAAAGTAATCACCTTTTGGAACTTCTTTTTTGTCTTATTGTATTCCTAGACTATATACTTTTGCACCAGTACTCCTCAAACTGTGCACCAGCACTCCTCATACTTTTGCAAAAGTAATCCGCTTTTGGAATTTCTTTTTTCTTTTTAATTGGATTTCTGGACTGTATACCTTTTCGTTTAAATTGATCCTGCAGTTAGAAAAAATTAACGGACACGCCAACATGGCTATTGATTTGCTGTTAAAATGCCAAGATGCCCCATTTACCTACCTTAACTAATCACTAGATCAGACGATCAAAAAGTTTGCAAACAGAAAGCCCTATCCTCCACCACGCTTTTAAGCGAAAGGAAATAAGATTCTAATTGGAAAATTTTCCATGAGGGCATCTTCCCCTCGTTATCTAAACCAAACCACAAGTGTCGAATCTACCCTCTCTTGTCTGCTTTGCATTTGGTCTTAACAGCAGTATGGCTTTTGAGAAGGAAAAGGAAGATGCAAATAAACAAACTATTTGATTATTGCTCGAAGTTTCGTGTTGAATTTGATATAGGCACAAGTTTATGATTATTGTGATGTTCTAAGTGTTTGTGGAGACTTGAAGGCAAAGACGGACTCTCGGAGAATGCAAGAAGATGGCCTGCTTAGCGCTTGGGCAAACCAAGCAACGCAGTTAGCACTTACTAACAATCAATTTTGAAGTCTATTTGTACGTAACTTGTCAGAATCCTAGAGAGTTTTTTGGAGCCGTGTTGAAAGCATAAGAAGTGGGTGCCATAGAGAACAATTTAAGCCTTGTTTGGTATTCCGAACTGTGACCGGATTTCAATGGAAAAAGAATGCTAGATTTATTAAAAATATGTTATAAAATTAATTTATTAAAAAATGTGTAGGATTATAAGTGACCCTTTAAACAAGTGGGCCTCAAACAACAAACAAATAATGTGACATATTATTTAACAAATCAATTTTCAGCTATAGTAAATCTAGTTTTTTCTAATGAGAATAAAGTCGTTATTCCTTTCATTTATCGTGTTTGGTAGCATGGAATGAAGAGGAAGGATATCAAAGTTCGAAATAAAACTGTCATAGTATATTTTCTTTTCATGAGGGGATAGGTGAAAATGAAAGATGGTTAATGGAAATGGTTGAGTAGACGTTACACTTGGTAACCTAATAAACAGACAAACGATTGAGGTTTTTATTCAGAGAAGAAAATTTGATATGATGGGATATGCATTTCTTATAGATATATACATGTAATTTGGCAAGTCTTATAATAATTTACACATTTAAAACTGTGAATCATATTTTCAGCCTCAAAGTGATACTAAATGCTAGAATTAGAGATTCATTACTATTTCCTTTCCTTACTTTTTTTATTCAGATTTCTTTTATTATTCTTATTTTGTCATTCCTAAAATCAAACTGTTTAAATTCATTCATACCAGGTATTCTAGTATATTGCGCCTATAGTTCACACATACATTAACTAAATTGTGGCAGTGATAATTTATTTTTTTATTAAATCATGTCTTACTATTTATGTAACTTGACCCGGTTGGATAAATGTCAAGTTTGACAGCACAATAAAATTCAAGAGTTGGACTCACCTGGGGGTGAAAAGGTCTTTATGAGAGAAGACAAAAACAAAGTGAAACATACATAGGTCTTGTTTTTGGCTGAATCTCCAGGCCGTCCCTTTCTCCTTGAAGTCCAGCCGCAAGAGGGCTCCTCCAGCGGGAGTCGGAGCCACACATTAACAAGGGATGTGATGGCCACACATTATGTTCCTTGGGAGCCCGCCAAGAAATGGCCGCACGGAGATAGCACGTATGTGGCCGTGGCCAGAGCCTGAACATCCGACGGAATTGAAGAGGAAACATGATCCTACGATTTGACATCCACGATGAATGATTGAAGAGGAAATAGGAACACGTGATTATAGCTATAGAAAAATATGTGTCATGTTGGACCCAAATAAATAAGTGGGATGGACAATGATCGAGATTCATGCCACTTCATACACAAGTTGTCCCCAGCTCCCATGTCCTAATCAAAATAGAAAAATGCCATACAACATGAAAATCAGTTTGGGTCTTGTTAAGGATCGATGATGGTATGCCAGTGTGACAAGATTGTGAAGGCAAATTTTTATCCGAGTCAATAATTCCACCTTGTTGGCATGACAATTGCAGTTTACTTCTTCCATTACCTTTCCAAGTTTGCGTCCACACCACAAACCCATTCCGTCTGCTTGTCTGCATCCATTGTAGGTGCTCTTCCATTGAAATTCAAAATGTAAATATGTAGGTTTAACAATTATTTTAAATACTTATAACAAAAATGTGCACAATCATTGAATATAATTTCCATCATGGAATATAGAATTTTGAACATTTAATTTTTCTTCCTAAATGTTCTTTCGGTATCTAGATGGAAGAATTTGTTCCATCAACTCAAATATTTGAAAACAAATACTATGTCTAATTAAGTAATTATTGTAAACATTTGTTACCCACATATGCACAACCACGGACTAGAAATTTTTAAATATTTAATATTTCTTTATAGGCTCTCTTGAGATTTATGAGAGGATCGAAAAAATCAATACATAAATAACATTGGTTATAGGAATTAATGTAGATATAGGACTTTATTCCTATGAATTATAGAGTAATTAGAATTATACCCAATATCGGATTTTTTTTGCATCAATTATGAAGTAGAAGGGATTATATACTGAAGATCCTCGAAAATTCATTTAATATATGTGAATATTTCAAAATAGAGTCTATTTATATGTAACAATTATATTTAAACATTTATTATCAAAACATGGATAGTTCTACTATTTCTGTACATCGAAGATTTATCGATACTATTTTAGGGCAAATATGACTTTGATATAATTTACTTGTCAATATGAGCCCAACATGAGATCTTTTGATATTATTTGTCAAAAATGAGTTAGAATATGAAATAAGGTATTATTGCATCATTAAACTCTTTCAAAACATCATCATAACAATCATTTTTACACATAAAATATATAGGCATTTCAAAATAGGGTCTATATATACATCAAAAATTATTCTTACACATCTTTCCAAAATATACAGCATTCTATTATTTCTTATATCTATTAGCGATTTATTATCAAAATATACACAATAATATTATTTGTAGTACACTTCTAAATAATTACCATCAAAACAAGCATAGAATTAGAGATGCAAAACCAGATATTTGCATTGATGGATTAGAAATTTGTTAAAGTGATAATCAAATGCAACTTACCAAGTAAAGCTAACACGTGAACACCTCACATGACTTAATCTCGCCCAAGCTTTATATATGTGCACACGCGCATGTGATTTAACAATCCAACAGAGGATAAACATTATGTACATATGTTGTTGAGTCCTTTTCTTTTTCTTTTTCTTTTTCTTAGTATATTGTTAATTTCAATAGCGAGAGACAATATGTTTTATTATTGGGTGTATTCAAAGGTGTGATAATAACTACTTATATTATTTGTCTACCGACATATTTTTTGGCCACTTAAAGGATCAATGCTTGAAGAGGAAGTATGAACATATGACCTGAGATCCAAGATCAATTATGGAGGAAACAAGAACATCTATGATTAAAGCTATCGGACATTGATTGAGACTCATTTTCGCTCAACTCAGATGAATCAAATCTACATATACAAGAATTTGTTTCTCACTCCCACATCCTAATAAAAAAATAAAAAAAAATGCCATACAACATGAAAATCAATTTGGGTTCTGTCAATGTCGTTTATTTTACAATGAGATATTCCTTGAGTTTGGATATGCCAATATGATCATCGCTAGTAATAACCAATGGATATAAAAGCAGCATAATATACCCATGAAATGTGCACAAAAAAAAAAAAATGGTCATAGGGACTGGATTTGAGGTCAAGAGAATCCATGGTGGAGCCTAATTTTGAATGCCACGCACAAGGACCCATTACAAGCCATATGATGCTCTACATAATGGATGCACTTTGTTGAAAACTTTCTCAATACAATGACCATTCATGAATGTATTTTTAGCATTTGTCTAGAATGGAGACCAACACTTGCAAAAATAGTAAAAATACTGCAAACAAAAATAATGGGAGAAGTAAACTACAATGGTCATGTTGACAAGGAAGAAATTACTGATTCTAATCAGATTTTGCTCTCATGATCTTGTCATATCAGCATATCATCATCATGGTCCTAGAAAGAGCAGAGTGGTTCCAGATGTTTTTGTCAAATTATGGCATCATCTGATATTGATTAGTACGTGGGAGCAAGAGACAAACTCTTGTATATGTAGATTTGATTCACAGTGAGCTAAGTGAAAATGTATCTCAATCGTGGTCCCTCCCACTGTCTACACCCAATAGCTATAATGTTTTCTCCTTAATTATTGATCTTTGGATGTCAAGTTAGATTTTGCTCTCATGATCTTGTCATATCAGCATATCATCATCATGGTCCTAGAAAGAGTAGAGTGGTTCCAAATGTTTTTGTCAAATTATGGCATTGTTTGATATTGATTAGTACGTGGGAGCACAAGAGAAAATTCTTGTATATGTAGATTCGATTCACCGTGAGCTGAGTGAAAATGTATCTCAATTGTGGTCCCTCCCACTGTCTACACCCAATAGCTATAAAGTTTCCTCCTTAATTATTGATCTTTGGATGTCATTTCAGATTTTGCTCTCATGATCTTGTCATATCAGCATATCATCATCATGGTCTTAGAAAGAGGAGAGAGGTTCCAAATGTGTCAAATTATGGCATCGTTTGATATTGATTTGTACTTGGGAGCAAGAGACAAATTCTTGTATATGTAGATTCGATTCACCATGAGCTGAGTGAAAATGTATCTCAATCGTGGTACATCCCACTATCTACACCCAATAGCTATAATGTTTCCTCCTTAATTATTGATGTTTCCTCTTCAATTCTATATACCATGATGGAAATTATATTCGGTGATTGTGCACATTTTTGTAATAAGTATTTTAAATATTTGTTAAACCTACATTTACAATTTGAATTTTAATGGAAGAGCACCTACAATGGATGCAGACAAGTAAATAGAATGGGTTTGTGGCATGAACGCAAATGTGGAAAGGTAACAAAAGAAGTAAACTACAATCATCATGTCAACAATGTGGAAATTATTTACTCGGATAAGATTTTGCCCTCACAATCTTGTCACACTGGCATACCATCATCGATCCTTAACAAGGCTCAAACTAATTTTCATGTTGCATGGCATTTTTCTATTTTGATTAGGACATGGGAGCTGTGGACAACTTGTGTATGAAGTGGAATGAATCTCAATCATTGTCCCTCCCACATATTTATTTGGGTCCAACACGGCACATATATTTTTTGTAGCTATCATCATGTGTTCCTATTTCATCTTCAGATCATTCATCTTGGATGTCAAATTATAGGTTCATGTTTCCTCTTCAATTATTGATCCAGGATGTCAAAGTGTCATTTTAGTCCTCCCTCATTTTTTTTTTAACATTATCAAAAAAGAAAGTGTCAAAATTCTTATTCAATTCGAAACTCCATTTGTTCAAGTTTTGGAAAGGCTAAACATCAACAAAAAGCACCCAAACAATTAGTTTTACACAAAATATTTAGGCATTTCAAAAAAATAGTCTATATATACATAAAAATTATTTTTAAAAATTTTGCTAAAATATGCATTATTCTATTATTTCTTATGTAACCATTAGAGATTTATTACCAAAATATACATGATTATATTATCTCTTGTGCACCTATTAGAGGGTGCTATCAAAAGACACATGGGATTAGAGATGCGGAATTAGAGATTTGCAAGGATGGACTATAAATTTGATAAAGTAATAATCAAAGGCAACTTACCAAGTAAAGCTGACACATGAACCTCTCATATGACTCAATCCCGTGGAAGCTTTTTATAAATGAATGTGCACACGTGATTCAACAATCAAACAGAGGATAAACATTAAGTACACATGTTGAATCATTTTTTAATGCATCCCACATTTAACACCATTGATACTGGTGTAATCATTTTTAGCAAGTAACTAATTGCTTATTTCAATAGCAATGAGACGTATATTTTACTATTGGCATATTCAAAGGTATGCAAATGATTTGGTTATTGCTAATTTTATCCATCTACTGAAATACTTTGGGATCTCTAGAAGGATCAATGATTGAAGAGGAAACATGAACATATGACTTGACATCCAAAAATCAATAATTAAAGAGGAAATATTATAGCTATTGGGTGTAGATAGTGGGAGGGATCATGGTTGAGCTACATTTTCACTCAGCTCATGATGAATCGAATCTACATATACAAGAATTTGTCTCTTGCTCTCACGCACTAATCAATATCAAATGATGCCATAATTTGACAAAAACATCCGGAATCGATGTGCTCTTTCTAGGACCATGATGATGATATGATGATGTGACAAGATCATGAGAGCAAAATCTGATTGAGTCGATAATTTCTTCCTTGTCGACATGACCACTATAGTTTACTTCTCCCATTACTTTTGCTTGTGGTATTTTTACTATTTTTTCTGTTAAGTGTTGGTCTCTATTCCAGACGAATGCTAAAATACATTCGTGAATGGTCATTGTATTCGAAAAGTTTACCAAATGTCTCCTCTTGTAAATACTCGTCCTTCCAACAAAGTGCGTCCATTATGTAGAGCATCATATGGCTTGAAATGGGTCATTGTGCGCGGTATTCCAATTTAGGCTCCACCATGGATTCTCTTGACTTCAAATCCAGTCCCTATGACCATACTTTTTTTGTTTGGTGCACATTTCATGGGTATAATATCCCACTTTTATACGTGGATGACATTGGTTATTACTAGCGATGATTATATTGACATTTCCAAACTCAAGGAATATCTCATTGTGAAATATACAACATTGACAGGACCCAAACTGATTTTCATGTTGTATGGCATTTAGTTTTTAATATTTCTTTTATTAGGATGTGGGAGTAAGAGACAAATTCTGGTAGATGTAGATTCGATCCATCATGAGTTGAGTGAAAATGAATCTCAATCAATGTCTGATAGCTTTAATCATAGAGGCTCTTGTTTCCTCTTAATAATTGATCTTGGATGTTAGGTCATATGTTCATATTTCCTCTTCAATCATTAATCCTTTAAGTGGCCACAGAATATGTCAATAGAGTAGTTATTAGCACACCTTTGAATATGCCCAATAATAACATATATTGTCTCTCGCTATTGAAATGAGCAATATACTAAGAATAATTTCACTAATATCATTTGTGTTAAACGTGGGATGCGTAAAAAAAAAGGATTCAACAACATATGTACGTAATGTTTATCCTATGTTGGATTGTTGAATCACATGCACGTGTGCACATATATAAAGCTTGGGCGAAATTGAGTCATGTGGGGCATTCACGTGTTAGCTTTATTTGGTAAGCTGCCTTGATTGGCACTTTAACAAATTTGTAATCCATTCTTGCAAATATCTGATTTTGTATCTCTAATTCTATGCTTGTTTTGATGTTAATTACTAAGAAGGGTTCTAGAAATAATATTATTGTGTATATTTTGGTAATAAATCTCTAATAGATATTAGATATAATAGAACAATGCTTATTTTTGGGAAAATGTGTAAGAATAATTATGTATATATAGACTCTATTTTGAAATGCCTATATATTTTATGTGTAAAATCGATTGTTATTGATGATGTTTTGAAAGAGTTTAATGATGTAAGAATACCTTATTTCATATTCGACTTGTTTTTGACAAATAATATCAAAGGATCTCATGTTGGGTTTATATTGACGAGTAAATTATATCAAAATCATATTTGGCCCAAAATAGTATCGATAAATCTTCGATGTACAAAAATAAGAGAGCTATCCATGTGCTGATAATAAATGTTTAAATATAATTGTTACATATAAATAGACTCTATTTTGAAACATTCACGTATAATTAAATGAATTTTCAAGGATCTTCGGTAGATATAATCCCTTCTACTTCATAATTGATGTGAAAAAAATCCAATACTGGGTATAATTCTAATTACTCTATAATTCATAAGAACAAAGTCCTATATCTACATTAATTCTTATAACCAATGTCACGCCACAATCCTCGAGCGCGCGCCCATCCCTCACTAGTCGATTAAATAGCGACGTCCCAGGATGCATCGCGGACCCTTTTATGTTAATACGCATACGAAAGTATATAAATAATCCCCATACAATAAAATAATGGGATAGGAAAGTAGAACTATATTTTTCAAACTTGAAAAACCACAACCACACTTTTAAACAAAGCAAACCTCATAGTATATATTACAATACTATTAATAAAGTCAGATCTATCACACATGGGTTCACTACTCGGGGTTTGCAAAACAAGGTGGGGTCTCAATCTTCGTCGAGGTCATATTCTGGATCCTCCTCCGACTCCTCTTTAGGTTCTTCTTCAAGTTCCTCCTCCAGGTTCTCCTTTGGGTACTCCTCCTCCTCAACAATCTGTCCTTCTTCCATGCTCTAGCTGGAGTCAACTACTGATTGCTCTGGAGAGTCGGGATCATTACTTAGCTTGGGATCCTTCGCATCAATCACCGATCCACCCCTAAGATCTGATGTGCCCTTCCCGAGCGCAACCTCCAAAATATACCAAGGTACATCAGACTTTGGCACAGGACCCTCCCTTCACCCGTCATGATAGTGACGATACCATGACTAGTATCTATGAGGCACACTTTCGAGTTCACCCACGTCGACCCAAATGGTGGATTTTATCATTACATACTCTAATCCTTCAGGGTGAGGGTGTATCGGAATATGATAACCTACTTATGTGACTTCCTTCGATATACCAAAATGCACGGGAGGAGTGGGAGGTGCTGCCATCTAGGGACTGAAATGTTGTCCCACAATAGGGTGAGATTACGTCTTAGCAAGTTCTACCCCCTAAGACCCGATTAGGAAGCCAATACGCCATAAGGGATTACCTAAGCACAACACGAGTAAGAGGACTTACCTTGGCCTCAGTTCCATCATGCAAATCAATATCATTTACAAATATCTTAAATCGCAACAATTCATAACATCAGATCAAATCATTGATTAATCGACCTAGTTGATTACATGTCATCTTGACCCTTTCTTGGTTGGCTCATCTCATACTATCTATAAAGTCCACTCATATCAGGACTATTCATTGCTAAGCTAATAAATAGATAGTATAGCTCGTTTATGAGATGATTAGGTATACTACTCTCTGCTAAGCTGCCATATCGCCATCAAGCTGCTATAGTATGTCGACAATGCTCAGTCTAAGCTAATAAGGTATATTGCCATATCGCTTGTAAGCCGATATAGTATATCAACATATTCAATAGAACTGATATATTATATCGACATATTCAATATTGCCCGTAGAATGATATAGTATACCTCCCCAATCATACAACCAATTCTATCATTTTATTATTCTTGATAAAATAGGTGGATATACAATCGGCCTTAACCAAAATATAATAATTTCACTTTCAATCTCCCACTTCTTTTAATAGTCCAAAAATATATTTTTGGTGCTATAGATTGACGCCTGGTAATTTTTCCATTAATTACCAAAATTAATTAATTTATGAATAAAATCTTAAAATCACAATTAATTCAATTGAGCACAATTTAGAGCTCAAATAAATAAACAAATTGCATCACAATAACCAGCATAAAATTTCGGTCATCGACTATCCCAGCCTAATTTTCTGAAAATAATTAAATAATTAAATAATTACTGAAAATATTAAATCAATGCGATAAATCCAACTTAGGCCCGTTATAGTCTAATTGGAAGCTAAGGCAAGCCTGGAAATTTTTTTAGACTCGTTCAATAAATACTAGCTCGAGTCTACTCGCTAATATCATTATTTAACCACCTAACACGCATCGGCAATTATCTAAAATCAATAATCTAATATAATCTAATAACCTAAACATGCTTAATTAATCTAATCAACCCCTAAGCATAATTAACCGACTAAACGAGGATTAGTGAGTTCAACTCACTTGTTCGGCAAGCTGGTCGGTTCAAATTGATGGGAACATAACGAGGCTCGACTCTTCCCAAGGTGAGCCAAGCAACCGGGGTCCAAAACCACCTCAAAATGGGCCCGAAAGGATTTTGGAAACCCTCTCTATTCTAATCTGAAATTGGCTGAAACATAGAGCAACAAGCTTAGTTAAGGATGGGAATTGATCGAGGAAAGTTGCAAAAGGCTAAATCGGGCCTTGTGTGGATTCACGGGGGTCGGAGGCAGACCAAACTACTCTAGTATGGGTTGAGGTGGCTGCTGGAACATAGGGATAAAGGCGAAGACGTGGCCGGAGGTGGAGGCTGGGCGGATGTGCGCGGGGCAGCACGCTCAGGCGGCGGAACGGCGTTCTAGCGACGGTGGCTATGTGCGGCGGCATGAGGGCGGTCTAGCGGCCTTGCTGCTCCTTTTCTGGCTTGCTGGTGTGCAAAAATGAAGGAGATGGAGGGGGAAGGCTGGCCGGTTACAAGAGGGGATGAGAAGAGAGGAGACAAAGGGTCCACAAGCCTTATTTTCCACCATTTGGTCCCCTTGACTCAACCACAGCTAAGGCTGTCTTCCTTGGCTCTCCTTAAGCCACCAATGCGCCCTTCTAGAAGCTTGAAATGGTCCAAATGTGGTGGGGTGGGGGACATACGAATTTGCAAGGAAAATGACACAATTTGGACTTCAACCCTCTCTTGATTCAATCCAATTTGGCTTTGACAATTTCAACTAACATCTCAATGATCAAATTTGTATCTCTCCTCACCAATTGATCCTACTTGCTTCCCAATTGTACAATCAAAACGATCACGGCCTTTTTCTGGACAAAAACGGTCATAAGCTGACTTTTTCCCAAAAAGTCTCGGGTTGCAAAAAAAAAAATCTTCTGAGACTGAGTCGATATTCCTAGAATTAATTGTGACATGACATAATTTTCAATTTTTGAAATTGGATTCAATTTCGTGGTTAATTTCAATCTGACGTGTTTTTAGCGTGACCTAAGCTACCGGATAGTTTTTAGAAACCTTTTAATGTAAATGGCTCGTGGTCGATTTTCTTCAAGCCATAATGAACCCACTCGACACATTGGCGACTCTCGGTTGTCGCGAAAATCTCGAGAATTCAAATACAGACACAAGGTACTAAAATGATAGATAAATCAGTCTAGTGCCAGTTGACGAGAATTTTCCAATTTAGTAGTGTCACCCACGATTAGCCACACATCTCAATCGAACCGATCTATCTATAATTTCAAATCGATTTTATATTATGTTGTAATGGCCTCTAAAGATGAGTACAGTCGAGAAGTCAATTCCTAGTTGAATTATCAAGTCTATTGTCTTAAAATTCCTTAATGACTTCCCAGATAGGCTAGTTATTTCAAGAGTAATCAACTCTGAGAATAGCCCTATAGGTGCGTCGATAAAATACCCGATTTATTCAATAGAAAACACGTTTGAAAATCCGGGATGTCACAACCAGTGTTATTTATGTATTGATATTGTCGATCCCCTCATAAATCTCAAGAGAGCCTATAAAGATATATTAAATATGTCACACCCCGAATCTCGAGCACGCGCACATCCCTCGGTGGTCGATAAATTGCGACGTTCCCAGGACGCATCGTTGACCCAATCGATTATGAACATGTGGAAACGCATATAACAATCCCCAAATAATAACCACATGAGATAGAAAAGTAGGATCACAATTCAAAACACACTTTTATAAACAACCAAGGTTAGCCTACAAAGTTATATACACAAAAGTCGAAGTCTCAAAAAGGACTACCTAGCCAACCCTACCCCGAACCCTATCTACTTGAGATCCGGGTCTACCACGACACCGTTAGGTGGGTCAGCTACCCCCTTGCCCATAATGGTGTTGCTTGCAATGGCGGGGACATCAAAACCCTACAGGGGATCTTCCCGCACACCATTGGGCCTATGACGAAACCATGCCCTGTATCGATGAGGTACCCACTATGGTAGGCCCTCATCGACCCAGAAAGTGGTCACGATGAACTCATGGAGCTAAGGACTCCCGAGGATAAGGAAGTCGGTACTCTGCTTGCTAAACCCTCGCGATTGTCCAAAACGAACCGACGGGCCTCCATCTAGGGACCTAAAAGGATTAAACCCACGACAGGGGGAGACGATGTCTCAGTGAGTTCACGCCTTACACCCTCGATTAGGAAAGAAATACACCTAGAGGCAATCTAACCACACAACCAATAAGATTCACCTCGCCTTAGTTCCCTCTTCTGCACGTTAGTATAGTTCATATAACGAATATATACATAAATAACACTCAACAATTGGAATGCCTTAACTTTTATCTCAATCAATCACAGGGGTCCCAATTATAAGGCCAAATCGTTATGACACATCCCATTCGTGCCACATAATTTTGTCCCATAATCAAGCACGTCAATTTCAATCATCCACACATCAAAATTGATTACGACCCAACGGCTACGGCCAACTCAATAGTCAGCGGTCTTCCGACATAGCTGGGTGTTGTCTTGTACCATCGAGCACGGCAACATCTACATTTAGATGGCATTACATAAGGAGCATCGGTCCAAGCCTCCATTGCGATCGGCATCCGTTGACTTGGGGCATTCCGGAAGGAGCATCGTCCGGTTTAACAACTCGTGAGGATTTCTCATAGCGATTCCATGCATATCCAATCTCGGCCAAGGATATCATGCTTTGCACTCAAATGCCTCAATTAAAATAATCTACTTGGCATATTTTCTTCATATTAAAAACACCCGATAAAATAATCGTGTATGGGTACACGGTCAGTTTGAGTCATAAAAATTGATATCATTCCCTTTTAAAATCCCACTATTTGATATAGTACTTAAAAATATTTTTAGTGTCAAAACCCGACATCCGGTATTTTCTAATTAAATACCAAAATTTCATAATTTTGAAATAATAACTCAAAATTAACAATCATCACTCAATTGAACAAATTAACAATCAATTGCATAAACTAATTGCACCACGATAAGCAGCACGAAATTCTAACGATAGACTATCTCGATATAATTTCTGGAAAATATTAAATAATTAAATAAATTACAAAATTAATTACAAAAAGACTAATTAAGCTAAATACGCTAATCTAACCAATTGGACTTAGAAAAATAATGTACTAGGCTAAATAAATTCTACAATCTAATTAACCCTTAACTAAACTAATCTAACACCTAATAAGCTTAATTAACCAACCAAATCGCTAATTAAACTAAACTAACCACCTAAACCAAGCTTAGCATAATCTAATTATCCACTAAGCATAATTAACCCCCTAAGCAAGGTTTAGCAAGTAAAGTCACTAGATTTGCGAGCCGGTGAGTTCATGGCGACAACGACATGACAGCAAGCAAGACTCGAGCCTACGGCGACACTCGAGGAGGTCCAGAAAAAGCCGAAAATGGGCCATGAAGTCCCAACCGTGGGCTAAGATTTCGGTTTTATTAAGGGTTGGAAAGGGCGGTTGAGCGGCTCGGTGGGCGAAGCTGGATGGCTAGGCGGTGATGGTGGGTCCAAGTGGAGGTGGCTGGTGGTTCGGGGGCCTCGGGATGGTGACTCGGGAACTTCGAGAGGCGTGCAAGGCGGACGGAGTTGCGACGGCTCGAGCTGGAGGTGTGCACGGAGGGGATGCGCGGACGAGCTCGTGGGCGTGGTCAAGCGGCTTCGGCTAGCTCCACGGTGCTTGAACGATGGTGAGGGGCGGTCAACGATGGCTGGTTGGCTTGTCTCGGTTTGCTGGCTGGTCCTTTAAGCTCTAAACAACAACAATGGAAGACAAAGTAACAAGAAGGAAGAAAGAGAAAGGGCTGCAGCTGAAGGGGGGACAAAGGGGCCTCAAAGTCTTCAAAAATAACTTGATTCATCACAAAGCCACCAAAGTCTACAGACCTCATCCTCAGCCATTTTCCCCTCCAAGAGTTCCTCAAGAAGCCACCAAAGTGGTCCAAAATGTTGCAGCCCCATGGCATACGAATTTCCAACATTTCCTCTTCAATTCCAATCCAATTCCCCTCTAATTCCATCCAATTAAGTGGCCAATTGGCCAAGGAAAGTGCCCACCTCAAATTCCACAATTTTCCTTGCCTAATGACCCAACTTGCATGGCCAAAAGTGCACTAAAAAATAGGCCTCCAAATTTCCCGGTCCAAAATCGTCCAATTTTGATTTTTTGCAGAAAATTCGAACTCGGCGAAAATTCTTCGGAGGATAAGTTAACATTCTTAAAATAAATCATGACATGATAGAACTTCGGGTTCAATTTCGAGGTTAATTTTAGCCGGCGCGATTTTAGCGTGATCTAATCTATCGGGTAGCTTTTATGAATTTTTAGTGCATTTGACCCATGGTCGATTATTTTCGAGCCACATTGTATATCTTCAACTCATAGGCAACTCTTGGTTATCATGAAAATCTCGAGGTTTCAAATACGGGCACAGGGTGCAAAAACGACAGAAAAATCAGTTTCGTGCCATTCGACGAAAATTTTGCAATTAGGTGGAATCACCCACACTTTAATCACATGCCTCTGTCGAAAAGATCTATCTCCGGTTTCTAATCGATTTTGACAGTGCCGTATTGACCCTTGTAGATTAGCACAGTCGAGCAATCGATTTCTAGTCGAATTCTCAAGTCTGTTGCGTTAAAATCCCTTAACGGCTTTACCTGATAGATTAGTTATCTCGTGAATGATCAGCTTAGAGAAAAAGACTATAGGCGCGCCGATGAAAAGCCCAACTCATTCAGTTGAAAACAAAATTAAAGATCAAGCTGTCACAAAATATTTAAAAATTTATAGTCCATATGTGGGTAATAAATGTTTACAGTAATTACTTAATTAGACATAGCATCTATTTTCAATTATTTTAGTTGATGGAACAAATTCTTCCATCTAGATACCAAAAGAACATTCAAGAAGAAAAATTAAATGTTCAAAATTCTATATACCATGATGGAAATTACATTCGATGATTGTGCACATTTTTTTTTTAATTAAGGATGATTGTGCACATTTTTGTAATAAGTATTTTAAATATTTGTTAAACCTACATTTATACATTTTGAATTTCAATGGAAGAGCACCTACAATGGATGTAGACAAGTAGACGGAATGGGTTTGTGGCATGGACGCAAACGTGGAAAGGTAACGAAAGAAGTGAACTACAATTGTCATGTCAACAATGTGGAAATTATTGACTCGGATAAGATTTTGCCCTCACAATCTTGTCACACTAGCATACCATCATCAATCCTTAAGAAGACCCAAACTGATTTTCATGTTGCATGACATTTTTCTATTTTGATTAGGACATGGGAGCTAGGGGACTTGTGTATGAAGTGGAACAACTTATTTGAATCCAACATGGCACATACATCTTTTTCTGTAGCTATCATCACATGTTCCTATTTCCTCTTCGATCATTCATCTTGGATGTCAAATCGTAGGTTCATGTTTCCTCTTCAATTATTGATCCAGGATGTCAAAGTGTCATTTTAGTTCTCCCTTTTTTTTTTTAACATTATCAAAAAAGAAGGTGTCAAAATTTTTATTCAATCCGAAACTCCATTTGTTCAAGTTTTAGAAAGGCCAAACATCAACAAAAAGCGCTCGGACAATTAGTTTTACACAAAATATTTAGGCACTTCAAAATAGAGTCTATATATACATAAAAATTATTTTTAAAAATTTTGCCAAAATATGCATTATTCTATTATTTCTTATGTAACCATTGGAGATTTATTACCAAAATATACATGATTATATTACCTATTAGAGGGTGCTATCAAAAGATACATGGGATTAGAGATGCGGAATCAAAGATTTGCAAGGGTGGACTAGAAATTTGATAAAGTAATAATCAAAGGCAACTTACGAAGTAAAGCTGACACATGATGTCACGCCCCAAATCCCGGGTACACACACATCTCTTGGCGGTCAATTAAAAATGCAACATCCTAGAACGCTTCACCAATCCATTATTTTTATCTTTCAATTAAACGCATGCGGAAGCGAATTAAATAAATCCCTGGTCAACAAACAAAAAATAGGGATAGTAAACACTAGGAACAATTTCCCCAAAAACAACGATTTCCTTATCAATTGGTTAACCCAAGGAGTTTAATACTTACAAGCCTTTTTACGGCCACTTACTATCGACCCTTTTCAAAAATCTTTAGGAACTAGGGTTAACCATCCACTAACGGTCAGCCAAATCTCCACAGCTATCTGGCTATGGCCCTAAAATTGTTTAACCACGACGAGGTGAGATAAAATCTCAGCGAGTTAAACCCTAAGCCTTGATTAAGATGCAAATTCGCCTCGAGGCGGCCTAAACACGCGCCAATCATAAACTCACCTTGCCTCGGCACATCCCTACATATTAGTACGTCACATATGCCATTATCAATGCCAAAAGCATAAACAATAATCAGAACACAAAATTCTCATTCTTCAAGTATTCACACAAGTTCCAATTATAAGGTAAAATCGTTATGGCACATCTCATATCATGCCTAACAATTTTGCCCCATAATCAAGCATAAAGTATCACAACCATTCAAGTGTATTCCAATTACTATGACCTCTCGGCCACGGCCAACTCAAAAGTCGGCGGTCATCCGGCATAACAAGGCATCGTCCCACCCCATCGGGCATGGCAACATCTAGAACCCCGCTAGATGGCATTCCATAAAGGTGCATTGGTCCGGCCTCAACCACAACTCGGCTATCGGACCCCTGCCTAGCATCCGATAAAAATCGGGCATTGTCCCCAAACTCTAGTTGGGTGATGGGTTCAATTATGTGACCACACGAGCATATCATCAATCAAACCAACTTTTATTTCCATTATTTAGCCAAGAACACCAAAATCCCTTTTTAAATAATAAACCTTGCAACTCTCTCTCTCTCTCTCTCTCTCTCTCTCTCTCTCTTTTTGGTTCAAAACTTTCCGAAATAAATTTGTACGGGGTCACATATTTGAAATCAACCCGTCAAACTTTGCACGCATCTAGTTTAAAACCTCATGGTTTTATTGAGCACATAAAACTTGGTGTCCAAACCAAACACCATATTTCTTTTCTATTTCTTTGTCCAACCACCCTTTTTGATAAACCAAATCGCGATCCATACGATTTGAAAGAGCTCGTGCTAAGCATAGGCACCACATCGTAAGAGAAATTATTTCCACATAATCTGCCAAACTCCCTAGGGGGTTTACCTCCAAAGGATTGCGACAATGAGCACGGTGCCGTTCAAAGTAAAGTGGAATCAAACCAAACTTGTAGGAAGATGGTATGGCATCGGACGTACAGAGGATCCCTGTGTTATCTTCAGATTCTAGTAATTAGCGTCATGGCACTACGCTTTGCTTTTTCCCAAAGACACCGGAATAAAATAGTTACAATCTTCACCGAAACATATGGTTTTTCAAAAAAAAAAAAAAATTACGCTAGATTGTCAAGGGAAAAAATGGAACAGGACAAAAGATTATAAAAAATAATTGAAAATGTCCAGTCCGAATCTATATCCAATAAGACTCCACAGTGCTTGCTTTAGACAAGCTTAAGCAGAAGAAGACACAAAGCGTGAGATTCTGGGATGAGGATGCATGATTTATGCAATTTTACTCGGAATGCACCGCGGATTAAGGCTGTGTTGACCTTCATAGCCTTGCCTGCCATTGCCTACACTCTTGGCCTCATTTAAAGCACTCCAATTTGCTTCGGGATATACCTGGTATAGTTTTCTACTTTGCTAGGGGTTCCGGGAAATGTATGCTAAGATACACATGAATTGTGTCAAAAAGTTCCCTATAAGAGGATTGGTATGATGTTGGACAGTTAATATATTGTAATTGAATTATAAGTGATTAGCCTACACCTTTAATTAAAGGTGGGTCCAACTAGATTGGTTAACAGCTCAAACTTGAAGCCCTTTTTTAGCTGCCTCCCCAGGTAAAGGTGTGGGATTTGTACTACACACTCCTAAAAAATGGTATCAAATTCAATAATTGATTAATTGTCCACTCCCAATGCGTATTGGTGCTTGGTGCAAGAAGGAATCTTATAACCAATGTGGTTTATGTGCAGCCTTCATGGTTCAATTTGGTGAAAGAGACATGGTGTAGGTGAGTGCTGTCGTGGAACAACGCAGTTCAATGGCAACCTTTATGGTTTGGTCTAAAAAGAGAGACACCAAGGATAAAGGTGGTTGTTGTTGTTGTAGTTCTCATAAAAACAACAAAGAGGAGATTCAAGTTAAGATATATCGACGCATAGGGTACTTGATTAAAGGGGACTAGACCTAATAGTGAGATCATATAAGAAGGGAAGATTGTTGAAATGCATATTTAAGTTGTGTTAGAAAAGTCTTACATCAAATAATTGTTGTAGTGTTGAGTAGTTCATATATCTTGGTTGGCGCCTAATTTATTGGGTTAAATTTTTTGATGAAGATAGATCCAATTTGATATGTTGACGGACTTCCAACTTGAACTCTCTCTTGATGATCTCTTCAAATGAAGGTATTGAATTTTTGCTACATGCTCCTAACGTTATATACTTCTTCAATGCATATACTCCAACATGCAAAAGTGTGAATAGAAATATATATATATTTGTAGGGGTGTAAATAGTTTAGTTCAATTTTTTTGAAAAACCGAATCAAATCGAATCGATAAGGAAATTTATTAAACCGAACCAAAATTCCGATTTGGTTTGGTTTTTTGGTTTTTACTTTTGTGTTTGTTTTTTCCCAACATACACCCCTTTCTATAATCTTTCTTATTTTTTTTTAAAAGTCAAATTTTTAATTATTTTAATTATTTTTATTTTCTTTTTTTCTTTTTTCTTTTTCTTACTTTTCTTTCTTTTTTTTTTTTTTTCTTTGTCTTCTTCTTTTTCTCCTTCATTGGCCAATTGCTGACAACCGGCCAATGAAGAAGAAGAAAAAAAAAAAGGAAAAAATAAAAAATAAAAAAATCAAAAAAAAATTTTCAAAAAATTATTTTTAAAAAAAAAAAAAAAGGGAAAACTTTAGATTTTATCAATTTGATTTGGTTAACCAAACCAGTTAAAAAAGTGTCGGTTTTTAATGAAAACTGAATTTTTTTATTTGGTTCGGTTTAGCTTTCGGTTCGGTTTAGTTTTTGACACCCCTACATGTTTGACATAATACAATATTAAAAATGCCCAACTAATTCAAGTCTTCGCTAATATATCATGGATAAAACAACACATTCCACCATTGTTGACATCTAAAATATGGCTTGTCTAGTACAACCACGTGAGCATCACATGAGATTGGTATAGATGGTCATGTGCATATCATGTGGATACTAATATAAGCGTGCTAACTTATCAACGAATATGGGGAACCATATATATTTGTATTGACAGTGGTACTCATTGACGGCATGTGTTCAATTGTTGAAATACAATGATGAATTGCACATGGTTGCTATATGAATATTAGCAATATTTATTAAAACAATGTCAATAAACTGTTCTGAAATTTAAGATCTATAAGACCAACGGTGCATAGTTTTGGAGGAATAGTTACTATTCGAAAACCAATTTGTCTGATGGAGCAATTGAGACTAGAGGCACAATTTTGGAGGGAATGGTTATTGTTTAAAGACCAAGTCGTCCAATGGATCAGTTGAAGTCAGAACACTTTTTTGAAAAAGGGTTATTACCGCCTAGAAGAAAGACCATGGAGTAAACACTGATGGGATAGCGGGACGTCGGATTTCAGGGATGAGCACCGTGAAGTTTGATGAATGGTAAGACCGAACCGAACTTGAAGCAAGATGGTCTGGTAGTAGAGGTCCGTAGGACTTTGCCAATAGAGGATTGACGTTGTCCCAGCTTTAGCCTCTGGTAATTTTCCCCATGGCACTACGCTTTGCTATTTATGAAAGCAAAGAAGTGGCTTCGAAATACAATTGGAGTAAAGCAGCTACAATATCTAACTAAACATATTGCTTTTTGAACAATAAAAACACTAGTTGCTAGATTGTCAGGGTCAAAAAGGGAACAGGACAAAAGGGAATATCGAAAGAATACTGAAATGACCAATCCAGATCTATATCCGATAGTGACTCTCTTGTAGTCTTCGCTTTGGACAAGCTCGAACACAAGAAGGAGAACACGAAGTGAGATTCAGGGAAATAAGATATATGATTCATGCAGTTTTAGTCGGAATAAGCTCGAAGGTCTCCATACAATTCCATGGATTAAGGCTCTATTGACCTTCATGCCCTCTTACCGATACCTCTTTCTTAGCGTCTCCGGCACAATGAGGCGATGTTGCAGAAACGGAGCTCTCGGACTAAAAGCCGTCACAAGTTATGCCATTTCAGCCCCTGCCGTCACCTACACTCTTGGTCTCGTTCAAAGCGCGCCATTCTGCTTCATGACATAAGGCTGTCTACTTTGCTGGTGGTTCTGGGAAATGTGTGTTCCTTCAATGCATATATTCTTTACATGCAAAGTGTAAATAATAAAAGAAAATCTTTGCATACCGTCCATGTTCACCATAAAACAATCTCAGAAATGCACAACCAATTCAAACTAGACATTACAGCACATAAAAGAAGAGACCATGCATCACGGACATGAAAGTTTTCTAAAGCCTGACCAGGAATGGATGCAAGATAAAGAAACGGCTACATATATCCACAATCATTTAGACATTTTAAATAGTTGATTAGGCATAACATCTTAATATAAAGCCAAGTTCAGTTCCACTCTGGATCACCATGTCGCTCACCAATGTGTGGAATTCTCCTGAAGCCCACGTGAGTGACCAAAACCCAAACGTGACTCACAAATTTGCACCCCATGGTGAGGTACTTGGCTGAGCCGCCGTATTATTCGATGGAGCCACATCATTTCCGCCCAAAAGTCGGCCAAAACCTTCCAAATCCGCTCCTTATCAGCCACTGCTTTCACAAACTGCCTTCCTAGCCACACGCCTCCACCCACAATGGTTTCCTGGCTTTGTTCATTGTCAGAGACGCTCTTTAGCTTTTCAATCCTGTGGCACATTGAAACCGAGGATCCCTCCAATAATTCCCTGGCTTTTCTGACTGCACAACTAAATATGTATTCCGTCCTGCAAGGGTGACCGGGGAGCAACCTTGGGGCGAAAGCGACCAAATAAGCAAGATATTTTGATAGCTTAGTCGCTATGCCAAAGTTATCTCTCTGTTTTGGCAAAAGTTGAGGCCATTTAGAGGCTTTTCATGCTCATAGAAAGTGGGTGCTATGTGCCAGACCATTATAACATGAGCGGCTATCTCAAGCTTACATGCCCATGAGAGTCATCAAACACGTCATTGAGCCTCAAAGACACTAGCCCCTTCTCCATATTGCTGTATAATTCCCTAGAGACCGAGCGATCACCTTTGTCACTTGCTTAGACAAATTGGTGGGAGCAATTTGTTTCTGACCGCCCCTTTTTGGGTCGAAATAAGCACCGATGTATCTATTATATATACATTTCCATGGAGAATAGCTATACGCTTCGAGCAGCAAGTATTGACGAAGTTGTCTTCCTCAAGGCTTCGGTGACCAAACTCAGCGCATTATCTCAATCAATTTCCCAGCACATCTATTCTTTAGCCACTACTCATTCTGCACATACTTGCATATGTACATCACCTTCACCCATTCGAGAAAATCATGATGCAAAAATGTGCAAACTCGATGACGAGGATTGACATCATAAGCAAGATGGTTACTAAAACAGCCAGTTCGTCACAACTAATATGGTCATAATAAAGAATCCCCACGTCGCAATCTTCTGTTTCAAAAGTAGGTTGAAATCAAAGGAGCAGCAACCACTATGGCGAGTAGAAGAAATCTGCAGAATGAACGATGCGGGTGGAGATTCACTGGGTACTTGATGGGTAATAAATGAAAAGCAATGCAAGTTATGCTTCGATGACTCTGAAAACTCGCTGGTAACCATTCTCTTTAAGAAGCATATGTTGAATCAAGCTCCATGACTTGTCGTGAGCTTATCGGGGAAATGAATATCCAGTGAATCTCAGGCAGATGAACTCGAAGAGCGAAAAGGATAGGCAAAGAGCCTTGAGTCGGCCTTCCGGGTCACCACTTACACTTAAAGCCTCCCTTCACAACTCCAAACCTTCTCCCGGTGATAACTCTATCCATCCCCTCTAACTTCTGTCGATAGTACGGCGCTTTCCCATCGAGCCACGGTGATGCCTTTCACCTCGATATTGCCATCAAGAACAATGAGTGCACCTTGGCCTCTTCTGCAAATCTCACCTAGTACTTGTACCCGCACATTGTAGCAGGATTTTCATCGCTTGAATCGCTGTGTTGGTGCTCGGTGCTCATGTAGTCTACTATTAACTTGTGTTTCTTCTCCATCGCAGAATTGCCTGCCGACATCAAAGCCTGTGCTCTTTGGTCGACTTTCACTAATGAAAGGAAACATTGTGCACAATGTTGACATTGACTGGGTCACGTATGAAGCGATCATCCAACTTGTCATTGAAACATTTAGTAGTGGAGTCAAGATTATGACTTCCACTGATCAATGTCCTCAATGCTGTGCGCAGTATAGGAATCGATGCTTCCAAGAACCACCACCAGATAAGCCTCCCACACGAAGATGCAAATAGCAGAAAGGAATGTTTTGGATAAGGCCAAGAGTGTATGCCATGATGGCGGGTGAAAGGGTATAGGCCCCAAATGCGACCATCGCTAATGTGCAGTTGCCTTAACGTCACTTGGACGACCCGAAGATTCCAAGAAAGACTAACATTGAAGCAATGATGGCCAGCAGTGCCTGAATTCTTAAGGTGCGCATGATAAAAATTTTATTCCATAAATTGATTTCTCAATTTGTATTCCCCGAACAAGTTTATGAGTAAAGAAATCCGTTTGATAACGACTCAAAATTTCTATTTCTGGAACAGAAATCTGTTTGATAACAGAATAAAATTTCTATTTCTAGGAATAGAAATTGATTAGATAACAACATAGGAAATCCTCAAATACAAAATAATAGTCGAAATAATACTAAAACAACATAGAAAATCCTCAACTACAAGATATTAGTTGAAATAATAATAATACATTACAAAAGTTGAAAAAACAATTTCATGGAATTTCCGGCATATTATTATCCCTTGCCATTTTATTGGCAATGGTTTTCATAAGCGTATTTATTTGGTTTCCCTCCTTGCTCAATGTATCCTTTGCAAACTCATCATGTACCTAGGTTCAGACAAGTATTGCGGAAGCATGAATATGGGTGCCATCAATGGCGCCTATATAGCCCTATCATTTTATCAAAGACTAGTATTATACAAGATTATCAACAAAATAAAATTGATGGTGTAAAGGAATATATGAGAATTCTACCTTGAAGTAACGTTTATGATTAGAAACCAATCGGAGGAAGATCGATTTATTTTGATACTCGAATTGAATCAGTCCAATTGCTCATCCCTAATTTCTTTATTATTGCTCAATGAACCTTTAATGGCCCTTGCATAGCAAAGAGAGAGATTCTCTTGAATCTCTTGCCTTCGAATTAAAATTCAAGATTGTGCAACAATCTAATTATTTTGATTTTGCAAGAATTTTGAATCCGTAAAGAAATAAGGTTAAATTTCTAGGCACGTTTTTTATTCATCTATTGCGTAAGAACTTTTTCTTCAACTGGCCATGCGCGTGCCCTTTCTAGGTGGAAAGAGCCACATTATTTTTAAGTAAGCATTTAAAAACTTTGGTCATTTTTGAAAATTGAGGACCCATTCGATTGCCTTTCATCCTAAAGAGGAAGTTATCAAAAAAAAAAAAAAGAAAAAAAAATAATAAAAAAACACGAGCAAAATAAGAAAAAGAAAATTAGCAATAATTTGTGAAGTTGTGGTTATGAGTGAATTAAGTTAGCAAGAAAGCGCAAGGTTCTTTTATATGGTTTGATTTCAGCTTCTGATTTCTATTTCAGAAACTGAGAAGTTAAAATTTCAGCTTTTGATTTATTCGATTTCTCTATGTTAAAGAAATAGAGAAATCAAATTGCGTTACCAAATAGATTTCTGTTCCAAACCTATTCCGGAGAATAGAGAAACAGAGAAATCGAGAAATAGAAATTTTATCATGCGCGCCCTTAGTAGTCGAGTCACTGGACTTTCCAACATGTCCACCCGATTGCACTGCTTCTACTGCTCGTCCAAGTCTTTGGAGCCATTATTGAACATGGATTCATCCATGATGTGGAAGCATCAAACGTCACTCTATCGACCAACTCAGAATCATCAATGCTTATCCAAGCCAAGAAAGAAATTTGGCATCATGTGCTTCAATGGATCATTTTGAATGAATAATGTCAATTACTTATCAATACTTTGTGGTATGTCGATAACCATCAATGGGAGGCCATTTTAGACGTTTTGCATGACCAATTGATGAAGTTTCAGAAGGATTATTTTCTGGTCAAGGGAGGAGCACGAATTTTGGAAGGCTAAAGGTTCAAGAATGCAAGTTCCCATGCTAATAAATGCATTTCCTAAGTTCCTAGGTGTGTTTATTGTTATGTAGTTTTCAAGAGTCAAAGGTCTAACTTCCTAGGTCATTAAAGTCTGTTTTTTTTATATTTCCTAAGTCTAAAATCCTCTTATAAACATGGGAAAATTATCCAATGAAAGGACATACGAATTTGATCAATGGAAATTATGAGAATTACTTTGCTTGAGTGAACTTTTTCGGAGAGTGGATAACTTATTTCTGTCTCTTTATCCTTAGAGCGTAGATCACTCCTTGGTGGTGAACCAAGAAGCCCCTTGTCCTTAGATGGTGAAATCTTTAGGCCTTGGTGGTGAGTTTCTCTTATCCCGAAGTCCTTTGACCTTGGCTGGTGGAAGCTTTAGGCCTCAGCGGTGAACTTCATAGATCTCGATTCTCATCTTAAGTTGGTGGTGTGGCCTTTATACCTTGGAAGAAGATTGTTCTATATTTTCTTATTCCCCTTCGTTTCTTCCCCGTATACACTACTCTATACACTTAACCTGAAAAATCCCAAAGAAAAAAAATTTCCTTCTAGAATCACTCGCCCCATCAAGCATCAATCCATGATCATCAAACCTCTCCCAAGAGAATGGAGAAAATGATGCACCGATGCTAATGACGAAAAATGATCTTTTATACTTTTTATACTGTGCAGAAGCGGATGAATGTGTAGTGAAACAATATAAGTGATGCTCTAAGGCTCCTTTTACTGATGCAACTTTGCTGAACGATAGGAATTAGGAACTCTTCAAATAAATTATTTTAGGAAAGTATCGACATCGAAAATTTGACTGAATATTTAAAGACAAATTGCATAGAAAATAATTAATTTGGCCCTACCCAAGAATATTTTTCGTTTGATGGCACATCACATAGGCAATAGACTACTTGCATTAACTAAGTTTTATTTTATTTTTTTGCATTTTTATTTATAAAAAGAAAAAAGGGATGAAATGGGCTCCGGGGTCTGGGCCTTCGCCCCAGCCCCTCTTCCCTTTCCCCCTCTGCGCAGGTCCGGGCCCATCTCTCCCAACTTATTTCCCCCGGCCCCTTCCTCTTCTCTTCTTCTTCCTCCATCTCTTCACGCAAGGGAGGTCCGAGGAGAGCAGAGCTGAGGACGCCACAGCAGAGTAGCGCAAAGCAGAGGAGCAGAGCCGGCGGGGTTGACGAGTGATGTGACGCTAGTTTGGCCAAAGGGGAGGCCGGTCCGCGCTCCGAAGACGGGCGGTCGAAGAACCACCGCCGACCGGTCTCCTCGGCCTATAAATAGGGCCTCGGGCAGAGGAGGCCGAAAGGGAGATCGGGGAGAGAGGAAGAGAGGTGGGGAGGGTGAGATCTGAAAGAGTGAGCCGAGACAGAGACAGAGACCGTGACCTTGGGCGAGGGAGATCGATGAGAACGAGATCTGAGAGAGTGAGACCGAGACAAGAGAAAGAGTTTGAGAGCGACGAATCCCAGCCGGTGCCCCCAATCTCGCGGCTCCCCTTTCTTCCGGCGCCAAGCCTCCAGTGTGGGTCCCTGGGTTTTACTTTGGCCCAAGTACGCTTTTCTCGAGGATCCTGGCTTGACGACACGAGGACGGCTGGCCATAGCCCGACTTGTTTCGGTTTTGTCTTTTGGTCACCGTCGCCAAGCCGAGTGGGGCCCCCTCACCCGAACGCGCGAAAGCGCTCTGTTTTTGTCCCCTGGTTCGGGCTCGCCGGATCGGGCTACCATTGTCCGGTTCGTGCGAGTTCTGACCTCATTATGTTATGCTTTGTTGCTGTTACGTCCCTGTTTATCCTTTGCCGTCCGCCTCGGTCCTCGCCCAATGTCCTGGTTGAGCTTCTGTTCGTTCCTCCCCCGATGCACGCCATTGCTCGATGGAATGCTTAAGCTAGATGCACGTTCATGTCCTTCGTTTATGGCCGAGACTTACTGCATTCTGTTCGTGCCCGCACTGAAATCGAGTCTGGCTTACTCCTTATATGTTGATTTTGGCATGAGCCTGAGTCTCGGGCGGGCTTCTAACCGCATCTTAGCCGGCCCCCTCCGCATGTTCGATGAAATGTCTGATCGAAATGTGTGTGCTCGTTCTTAGTGTTCATAGTTTGTCAAATGTGTTTTGATAGATCCCCGTTGCTGTCCTTCGCTTTGTATATTCTAGTTTGGTCTCTTTTTTTTCTTTTTTCTTTTTTTTTTTAGTGCATCGTGTTTCTGCGAGTGACCGATCCTTGGCCGGCAAGGAGAAAAGGTGGTGGTAGCTGCGGCCACGCCCGGTAGCCATGTGATGGCTGGACACGGTTTGTATTGATGCTTGACTTTCTTATAAAACCAAATTTGGGTTACCTGTAGCTGTAGGGCGCGAATCAGCAAGCATTTTCGATTCATGGGAAGAACTGCGGAGGAAGCCAGCACTTGTGCTGGAAATGTTTCTGTGAAGTGGGCGTAGGAAGAGAGAATAAAAGAAAAGAGGACAATTAAACCACTGGGTGGGCTTGACTAATACGGTTTGGGCTTGATTTGTGTTAAGACGAATTTGGGCTTGTTTCTCGGGTTGGGTCGCTTAGGCTTTCTTATGATGTTTTTCTTGTTGTCAGGCCGGATTGGGCTCAATGTGCCGAGCCCAGTGTGATTGAGGGCCCGCGCACTGAGACCGGGCCCGGTGGATCCGGGTTGGCTTCGGTCGGATCGGATACGGAGACCCGACACGAACCATTTTTATATTATATTATTATACTTTTAAAAAATCCCAAAAAATTTCAAAAAATTTTATTTTCTCTAAAAATCAGTAAAAAGCTTTAAAAATGGTTTATGAGTGGATTTATCTTAAAACGTGGAAAATTCCTTGATAAGAAAGAAATTGTGTTTGAATTCTTGGAAGCAAATATCGGATTGTTGTTTACACATTTCTCTTACTACAATTACGCCTTTATGATGTATGAATTACTATTTCCTTAGCCTAGTTAGGAATTGAATCCCAAGACTCGTGATCGGTATAAAATGCTACATAAATGCTTTACTTAATGTTTAAATAATATTAAGTATCGAAAGGGCATTAGTTGCACAAGAGTTAAATATTTTTCCCGATTTTTTACTTGAGTTTTTAATTGACCCACCATAAATCAATTAATGGCAACTGCTAAATAAATTTGCAAATTAAAAACTCAAACCATAAGTCGCGAATTAGTGAGCTTGGGAGAACCCAGGCTAAGCCTAAACTTAGCAAGCTATTAGCCTCCCATGGGAGAGTTTGAGGAGGTCGTGACAAAAAGCAATCAAAATCATTAATTAATTCTAGAGTAATTATAGAATATATTACTAATATAAATTTCGTTTTCTAGAAATAATCTTATTCATTCTTCATTTGATTTGATGGTTAGTATAAGAATGAGAAGTTAAAACTCTCAAATCAAGGATGGTTGAAACTGCTTATTTAAGTTCTCTTCCCATCAACGACATATCCCTAATTTTGCTTAATTTTAAACCACCTACAAGACAATTAGGATTAATTGCTATGATAATTCTTGAAATACCAAAAAAGAATGGGCTATATTTTCCTTGTCCTCAGTTAATTGGCAGGTTATATTAACATGAACATTACCCACATGCAGATTTCCACATGTATAACTCATCAACAAGAAGTTTAGCGATGGAGGAAAACACCATCCAAAATGATTTACTTTGCAAGTGAGTACCTTGAAAATTTTGAAGTAAAAAAAAGAAGTGATGAAGGCACTGGTGCCCGTCAAACTTTTGCAAAAGGGCAGTCAACTTTTTGAATTTCTTTTTTTGTCCAACTTTTTGAAGTAAATTTTTTTTCTACAAGTGTCGAATCTACCTTTCTTGTCTGCCTTGACTTTGGTTTTCACAGCAAAATGGCTTTTGAGAAGGAAAAAGAATGCAAATATACAAACTATTGATTATCGCTCAAAGTTTCCCGTTGAATTTGATATAGGCACAAGTTTATGATGATCACGATATTCTCGGTTTGTGTGGAGCCTTGGAGACAGAGACAGACTATCCGAAGATGCAAGAAGATGACTTGCCTAGCGCTTGGACAAAATAGGCAACTCATCGGCCACTTATAGATCCCTCTATTTTGATGTCTATTTTGTGACATCCAGATTTTCGGGTTCTAATTTCGACTGGATAAATAGGGCCGTTTTCGTTCAATTGAAGCCAGGGATTGTGAAATTGGGATGCAAGTGGGCTACATTGGTAAGGAAAAATACCAATTGGAACGATGAAATATTGAATGAAATTATGGGGGTCAAATTGATTTGATTCAAGAGGAATTAAGGCTCAATTGAAAGAAAACCTAGCAAAATTCGTATGCCCTCTACCCCCACACTTTGGCCTACCTAAATGCTTCTAGAAGGGGCAAATTTGTCAAGAAATTGTGGGTGGAAGGTGACAGCTCATGGTGGCCCACGTGTGTGATGACCTAAGAGAGAGAGAGAGAGAGGAAGAGGAGAAATTGGTTTTTCTTTCTCCCTCTCTCTTCTTCGTCGATGGAACTCTCCCCATCTTCATCTTCTTTTTCTTCAAATCTCCATGGAAGCTGAAGACCAGCGAGCAAGCCGAGCAGCGATTTCCTCTCGGCGTTGTCATGCAGCAAGCAACCGGAGCTGGGTCGCCGCCGTCCGCCGTCCCGCTGCCTCGCGCGGCTCCGCCTCACCCTCTTCCTCTCACCGGGTTGCGAACGAGAGAAGAGAAAAGCAACGATCGGCGTTGCTTGAAGGAGAAGCAGCAGCTCTCGCCGCACGCCTCGCCGCCACACGCCGTTCCCGACCCGCGTCGCCTCGCCGTTCGCCGTCTTGGTGCTCCGCCTGCCTCGGCCTCTCCCTCGCTCAGCCCTCTGTTTCAGCGACATTTCAAATCTGGTGGAGCTCCGCCGGAGCCGTCCACCCCTCCTCCGGCCACCGGGAAGCCTCGCCTAAGTCTTGTTCAGCCCCTCTGTCCATCTAGGTCTGCTGTTGCTTCAATCCGAGCCTGGATCCGCCCCCGATCAGCACCAAACAAAGATGAAGAAAATGGGTATTGCAGCAACTTTGAGGCTCGTTTTGGCCGCCTTCCCGAGCCCGGATGCTCGGCCCGCTTTGAGGAAAGTCGATCCTCGCGTCGAGCCCGTCGTTTTGAGTGAGTTTTACTCACTAATGCCTTCTTAGTTTGCTAATTACGCTTAAAGGTTGATTAGCGTTAATTAAGTGTAATTAGGTTGTTAGATTAGAATTGATTAGTGATTATTAGTTAATTGCTTTGCATATTAGTTGTGTGATTAGTGTAATTAGATAGAGAATTGCCTATAGTATTTATTGGATGCTTCTTGGGATTTTTCCCGTCCCTTATCGGGTGTTAATTAAGCGATTCGGGCCTAAGTGGTATTTTTAGGAATTTAATATTAATTTTCGAAATTAATTATTTAATTATTTATTTCCCGGAAATTCAACTGGGATGGCCAGTGACTGGGATTTTATGCTGATGATGGTGGTGCAGACCGTTTATTTAATTGAGCTTCATATGGTGCTAAATTGGAATTATTGTGTTTATTTATTTATTTTTCGGAATTAAATTAATTAATTATTTATTTTCCGAAAATTCAACTTGGATGGCCAATGACCGGAATATTATGCTGATGACCGTGGTGAAGTGCATTTATTTAATTGGGCTTTATTTTGTGCTAAATTGAATTTTTAATATTTATTAATTAATTATTTTTCGGAAATTAAGATTGAGATGGCCGACGACCGAAATCTCGCTTGATCATCGTGGCGCAGTTCGTTTATTTATTTGAGCTCTACGTTGCATGGAATTAAATAAATTGTGATGTTTTAGGGATTTACCCTAATTTGATTTGGAATTTATTGAGATTAAATGATTGATTGGTAGATGGCCGGTCGTTAGAATTTCGAGCTGATCGCAGCAGTGCGGTAGGTTTGTGTTAATTGTATGTTTAAATTGAGAAATTGAGTGATTGATGATTATGGTTAATAATTCCAAAAGTGTGGAATTGTGTGAAATTGATGAAGTTGTGGTATTTAACTTGAAAATACCCGGTGTTGGCTTTTAGCACCGTAATTGGTTTGTATGACTAGTTTGAATCGATTGGATTGATTGATTGATTGAATTGAGGTATGAGTTGGGTTATTATGAATTATCAACTTTGGCGAGCAATTGGTTTATATATGTATCAGCTTGGTGTGAACATCATTGTCGCAGCTTCTACGGTTAGTGAGCTATATTGAATATTGAATGACAGCTTGTGAGAGCAATGATCATTTATCAGCTTGTGAGAGCAACGATCCATATATCAGCTTGTGCGAGCTATCATCTATGTATATATCAGCTTGTGCGAGCTACCATCTATATCAGCTTGTGAGAGCATTGCATCCAATTCAGCTTGTGCGAGCCATAATTGTATTGATGGATGAATAGATGGTATGGTTTAATAGATGATATGAATTGATAGATGTGTGGATCGTATGATATCAATTGATTGACTGAATGGAAATGACCGTGAGTGGTCTTGTTGGCATATAATCGACTAAGTCGATTAGATCGATGCTTCGATCTATAATATGATTGCTTGGGTGCCTATATGATCTGTGCTAATATGCAGGTGGAATCTGAGGCCAAGGTAAGTCCTCTGACTCATGTTGTGCATAGGCAGCCCTAAGGTGTATTAGTTTACTAATCGGGTCTTAGGGGGTAGAACTTGCTGAGACGTTGTCTCAGTGGTTATTGAATAACCATTTCAGGACCTGGATGAGGAGCCTAAGGAGCATGAATCTGATGAGGAGATCCCTGTTGAGGAACCCGAAGAGGAGTACGTGGAGGAGGACCCTGAGGATAACCCCGAGTACGACCCGGATGAGGACTGAGATCCCATCCTGTCTTGTCAGACCTTGTTTGCATGTAAAAAGTTATAGTTGTGAATTTTTAGTATGAAAAATGTATGGCCTGCTTTTCTATCACATTGCTTTATTGTCTGGGGAATTATAACTGCTTCCGCATGTGCAAATATAAATGAAAGGGTCGGCGATACATAGTCCTAGGATATCGCATTTTAAAATCGACCAAAAGTAAGGGATGTGTGCGTGCCTGAGGATCGGGGCGTGACATCCCCTTTTTGTGGTATCAGAGCAATGGTTAGGTATTGGAGTGATAAGGTGCGATGACCTATGGGATAGTAGTAGGAAAGGCCTTTAAATTCATGACTGGTGCATGTCTTTGATAGTTGATTGGTAGAATTGTTTGTCGGGTGTGAATTGCTTGCTTTTAATTATTGTGGATTCGGAAGGCAGAGTGTTGACTCTGGCCAGCTTGAGCGTAAGAGTGCCACCGCAGGTTGGTACTGGTGTATCAGCATTGATTGATCCTAAGTCCGATAAGATCGTTCTGATGCAATTGTTCCTTGGGATCTAGATGAGCCGGTATGATCAGGATCAAGTTGTTGTTGTTTTGCTATCTTTGTTGAGGTCCAACCTGGAAGGATAATCAAAGAATAGATTTCGATATTTGAATCAAGATTCAGTGCAAGCAGATTGGGAACTCGGTCAGGGTAAAGACTGATGTTGAGAGAATGGTATTCTATTCCATCCAATAGGAAGGGTGGCATAGTCGGGTTAGCATTTAGACAAATGGAACATGTTGTTCTATGAAAGACGATATGGATTAGTCTCGTGTATTCTGAGGGCAGGAAATTGTGGTAAGTGTCGCCAGTACGGATAATGATTTATGGGTTGTCCGCATTAGTAGATGGAATCTCGACAACGGTTACTGTTGTCACTGTTGGTAAGACAGTTCAGGAGAAGTGCACCATAGAACGCACTGTGGAATTTCTGGGATAGATCTCTTGTACAAGAAATAGTGCATGTTGGCACTTGACAAGAGGTAGAAGACTCACCAGATAGGTGATGAAATTGTGGAAGAAAACCTGGATGAATTCAGTATCCAGGTATGGTGAGAATTAGAAATGGAAAACCGATCGGCAGGGTTTTGATGAAGTTTGGGGAAATTTCAGTTTATTGAAATAAGTGGGAAGAATGTTTTGGGGAAAATTCATATAGAATGGGCTCATGGAGCATCTTGTAGTAATATCATGGTCGTGGAGCAATGAAGTTTTGATGAAGTTTGTTCGATGGGGGAACTTGGTGATGGTTATAGTTGAAATAAGTGGAAGAAAGGGGAATCACTAGTTATTGTTGTTTGAATTGATAGAATTGAAAGGTACGGATGTGAAGATTGATGAATGAGGAATTCATACATGTTAGTGCATCACTTTAAGGAACATCAGTTTTGTGGAAAGAGAAATGAAAATGGTTCATTGCAATCATGCATCAACCATTGTCAACTTAATTGGGTGACTTGTTATAAAGAGTGTTGATGTCTTCAAGGATTGACTTGAGGACAGGTTATCTTCAGTTGAGAACCAGGAAGGAGGTTATACTGAAGACAACATTTCGTACTTGATTTTGCCCTTGTGAGAATAATGTGAAGCCATTTGATTTGACGAACGCTCTAGCTGCTGTCATAGATTTGATAAATCGAGTGTTCAAAGAATATCTAGATCGATGGTGGTCGTGTGGTTACAGGTAAGAGAATCTTCATGGACCAAGCCAAGATCAAATCAGTTGTTAGCGGATCGAGATTGACAACAGTGTCAGAAATCAGAAGCTGTGGGGATTGGACAGATTACTACAGAAGGTTTGTGAAAGAATTTTCAACATTAGCATCATTGTGAGGTTGACCTTTTAAGAAAGAAGAGAAATTCATCAGCATAGACAAGCATTGACAAATATGAGGATAATTTTCATTTGGCTTAGAAAAGGAATCTTTTAGTGATGTGTCTTGCAGAGGACGAAGTATGCATTGATACAACATGAGAAGATTGTTGCATCACCGTTCCGCCAGTTGAGACCCAATAAGTGGAATACGAAGCGGTGTCGTGAACCAGAATTTTGGCAGAACTATAATAGTGATATCGGGTATCACCTTGGAGGAACGAAATGAGTCATTAATGTGTTGAGCCGAGAGTCTTCAATTGTGCATAGACTGGCTAAAGTATAGACTTTACTTGAAAATACTTCGAAGCTTGGTTTTCAAATTTGAGGTAGGCTACCTTTTGAATTTTATAGCCACCCTCAAGATTGAACCAAATGTTCAAGTTAGAATCGGTGCCTAGTTGACAGACAAAGATGTTCAGAAGATCTTATAAGAGGATACTAGCAATAAAGAATCTGACTTTAAGATTTATGAGGATGGAAAGTTCGGGTTCCATGAGTGATTGAATACATTTGACAGTGTAGCACTCAGGGAAAAGATTTTGTCGGAAGTTCACTATAGTATTGCAGTTTTGCAAGTAAATCAGAATCGGCATCAGCTAGATTAGTAGATTGATATGAAGATAGATACCGTTGATCAGGTTGCAAGTGTCAGAAGTGTCGGTAAGTGGAAGCTCGGTAATGCGAACCGGGAGAATTGTTACCATCACTTGAGAGTCCCAAGTGGAAATGGAAATATATGGCTTACTAAGGATTCAGGGGATTATTGATACCATTTGAGAATAGTGGTTGATCGATAGATGGAGTTGGTCCACTTTGGTACAGTATGAATAGATCTTGTTTTGAGTGTGTAACATCCAGATTTCGGGCTCTGATTTCGATTAGATAAATTGGGCATTTCATCGACGCGATTACAGTGTTTTTCTCTGAGTTGGCCACTCATGAGATAACTAGACTAGCTGGGTGAGTTATTAAGGACCTTAAGGCAAATAGACTTGAGAATTCGATCATGGATCGACTTCTCGATCGTGCTCATCTTTAGAGATTATTGCGGCATAGTATAAAATCGATTTGAAATCAAAGATAGATCGGTTCGATTGAGATGAATGACCGATCGTGGGTGACTCCACTAAATTGGAAAATTCTCATCGACCGGTACTAATTTGATGTTTCTATCGTTTTGGTACCCTGTGTCCGTATTTGAACCTTTGAGATTTTCACGACAATCGAGAGTCGCCAATGTGTCGAGTGGGTTCATTGTGGCTCGAAGAAAATCGACCACGGGTCATTTGTCCTAAAAAGCTCTGAACACTACCCAGTAGCCTAGGTCACACTAAAAGCGTGTCGGAGTGAAATTAACCGCCAATCTAAGTTCGATTTCAGAAATTGAAGATCCTATATTGTCACAGAGTGGGTATACCGAAGTGTGTGTGCATAAGATAATTCGTCGGCATGGAGTGCCGGGGATGAATTATATTTCGAATCTAGATCAGAGATTATAAATTTGGCAAAGTTTTCAGAGGGTTCTTTATTAAGCAGTGTATAGCAGAGGGTACAGAATTTCAATTGCTGAGATGGAGTCAGGGAAAGAAAGATCACAGGCCAGGGTCAGTACAGTAGTCAGTGATTGCAGTTGCCGAGATCAGTGTCAGAGTTATATCAGATCTTAACCAGAGGTTCCCAGTTTCAGTAGATCGGTTAGATAGTTTCTTTTTAATCCGTGCAGAGCAGAGTGTACAGAACTTTAGTCGTTGAGATGAGATCAGAGATCAGAAAATCGCAGGTCCAGAGTTGGTTTAGAATCAGTGATTCAGTCGCAGTTATTAGAGACAGATTTGAGACTGCTCAGAATCGCTAGTTAGCTTCGCAGATTTTGTGTCGAATACCTTTGGAATTTTAAGTGGGGAAGTACAATTTCTTTGGGTGTTGCCCTTGATAAGAACATCTCGACCTGTTAAGGAAAGGAAGATGAATCGACATTTAAATCAAAATCCATCGAAATTTGGGCTCAAAGGAGGATTTTGGCTTTAAATGAAAAAAGAAGCATTTAGGACACCATCGGCCTCTAGCCGAGTGGTATCTCGGGATGAAGCGAAAGGTCCGAAGTCGGGAGTTCGAATCCTCGACGCGGCGGTTAGCCGCTTTGTGGAAAAAAAAAAAAAAAAAAAAAGAACCAAAATTTTTGCAGTTTTCATTTTTGTAAAATTGGGCAAGTGCTTAGCCTTTTTGGGAATCAAGATTTGGTTTGGTCAATTTGGGAATGTTTCGGCAGCACCGAGGATCTTGGATAGCATGGTGAAGCAGAATGAAGGAGCAGAATTGATGAGACGACAATACCCCACCATTTTGAAGAAGAATTTTAATGGTTTAAATTTCGAGGACGAAATTTTTATAAGAGGGGAAGAGTTGTGACATCCAGATTTTCGGGTTCTAATTTCGACTGGATAAATAGGGCCGTTTTCGTTCAATTGAAGCCAGGGATTGTGAAATTGGGATGCAAGTGGGCTACATTGGTAAGGAAAAATACCAATTGGAACGATGAAATATTGAATGAAATTATGGGGGTCAAATTGATTTGATTCAAGTGGAATTAAGGCCCAATTGGAAAGAAAACCTAGCAAATTCGTATGCCCATAAACCCAACACTTTAGCCTACCTAAATGCTTCTAGAAGGGGCAAATTTGTCAAGAAATTGTGGGTGGAAGGTGACATCACATGATGTCATGGTGGCCCATGTGTGTGATGACCTAAGAGAGAGAGTGTGTGAGAGGAAGAGGAGAAATTGAATTTCTCTTTCTCCTCTCTCTCCTTCGTCGATGGAACTCCTCCCCCATCTCCTTCTTTTTCTTCAAATCTCCATGGAAGCTGAAGACCAGCGAGCAAGCCGAAGCAGCGATTTCTCTCGGCGCCGATGCAGCAAGCAACCGGAGCTGGAGTCGCCGCCGTCCGCCGTCCTGCTGCCCGTGCACGCTCCGCCTCACCCTTCCTCTCACCTTGCGAACCGAGAAGATGAAGAAAGGAGCAAAAGCAACGATCGGCGTTGCTTGAAGGAGCTGCAGTCGCGCCGCACGCCACCTCGCCGCCACACGTCGTTCTCGGCCCGCGTCGCCTCGCCGTTCGCCGTCCCGTGCTCCGCCTGCCTCGGCCTCTCCCTCGCTTAGCCCTCTGTTTCAGCGACATTTCAAATCTGGTGGAGCTCCGCCGGAGCCGTCCACCCCTCCTCCGGCCACCGGGAAGCCTCGCCTAAGTCTTGTTCAGCCCCTCCGTCCATCTAGGTCTGCTGTTGCTTCAATCCGAGCCTGGATCCGCCCCCAATCAGCAGCAAACAGAGAGAGCAGAAAATGGGTATCGCAGAGGGTTTTGGCCCGTTTTGGCCATCTTCCCGAGCCCGGATGATCGGCCCGCTTTGAGGAAAGTCGATCCTCGCGTCGAGCCCGTCGTTTTGAGTGAGTTTTACTCACTAACGCCTTCTTAGTGCGCTAATTATACTTAAAGGTTGATTAGTGTTAATTAAGTGTAATTAGGTTGTTAGATTAGAATTGATTAGTGATTATTAGTTAATTGCTTTGCATATTAGTTGTGTGATTAGTGTAATTAGATAGAGAATTGCATGTAGTATTTATTGGATGCTTCTTGGGATTTTTCCGTCCTTATCGGGTGTTAATTAAGCGATTCGGGCCTAAGTGGTATTTTTAGGAATTTAATATTAATTTTCGAAATTAATTATTTAATTATTTATTTCCCGGAAATTCAACTGGGATGGCCAGTGACCGGGATTTTATGCTGATGATGGTGGTGCAGACCGTTTATTTAATTGAGCTTCATATGGTGCTAAATTGGAATTATTGTGTTTATTTATTTATTTTTCGGAATTAAATTAATTAATTATTTATTTTCCGAAAATTCAACTTGGATGGCCAATGACCAGAATATTATGCTGATGACCGTGGTGAAGTCCGTTTATTTAATTGGGCTTTATTTTGTGCTAAATTGAATTTTTAATATTTATTAATTAATTATTTTTCGGAAATTAAGATTGAGATGGCCGACGACCGAAATCTCGTGCTGATCGTCGTGGCGCAGTTCGTTTATTTATTTGAGCTCTACGTTGCATGGAATTAAATAAATTGTGATGTTTTAGGGATTTACCCTAATTTGATTTGGAATTTATTGAGATTAAATGATTGATTGGTAGATGGCCGGTCGTTAGAATTTCGAGCTGATCGCAGCAGTGCGGTAGGTTTGTGTTAATTGTATGTTTAAATTGAGAAATTGAGTGATTGATGATTATGGTTAATAATTCCAAAAGTGTGGAATTGTGTGAAATTGATGAAGTTGTGGTATTTAACTTGAAAATACCCGGTGTTGGCTTTTAGCACCGTAATTGGTTTGTATGACCAGTTTGAATCGATTGGATTGATTGATTGATTGAATTGAGGTATGAGTTGGGTTATTATTGAATTATCAACTTTGGCGAGCAATTGGTTTATATATGTATCAGCTTGTGTGAACATCATTGTTAACTTGTGTGATACATATTGAATATTACTTGTGTGAGCTATAGTATGACTATATTGAATATTGTGAGAGCAATGATCATTTATCAGCTTGTGAGAGCAACGATCCATATATCAGCTTGTGCGAGCTATCATCTATGTATATATCAGCTTGTGCGAGCTACCATCTATATCAGCTTGTGAGAGCATTGCATCCAATTCAGCTTGTGCGAGCCATAATTGTATTGATGGATGAATAGATGGTATGGTTTAATAGATGATATGAATTGATAGATGTGTGGATCGTATGATATCAATTGATTGACTGAATGGAAATGACCGTGAGTGGTCTTGTTGGCATATAATCGACTAAGTCGATTAGATCGATGCTTCGATCTATAATATGATTGCTTGGTGCCTATATGATATGTGCTAATATGCAGGTGGAATCGAGGCCAAGGTAAGTCCTCGACTCATGTTGTGCATAGGCAGCCCTAAGGTGTATTAGTTTACTAATCGGGTCTTAGGGGGTAGAACTTGCTGAGACGTTGTCTCAGTGGTTATTGAATAACCATTTCAGGACCTGGATGAGGAGCCTAAGGAGCATGAATCGGATGAGGAGATCCCTGTTGAGGAACCTGAAGAGGAGTACGTGGAGGAGGTCCCTGAGGATAACCCCGAGTACGACCCGGATGAGGACAGAGATCCCATCCTGTCTTGTCAGACCTTGTTTGCATGTAAAAAGTTATAGTTGTGAATTTTCAGTATGAAAAATGTATGGCCTGCTTTTCTATCCCATTGCTTTATTGTCTGGGGATTTATAACGCTTCCGGGAATTATAAATGAAAGGTTTCCGCATGTGCAGGATATATAAATGAAAGGGATGGTCGGCACGAGGATGACATAGTACTTATGAAAACTTTAGGATATGAGAGCCATCATTTTAAAATCGACCAAAAGTACAATTTAGGCCTTGTTTGGGATATGATGTTATATGCATTATATATATATATATATATATATAATTTTAGTTTTATAATAATTTACACATTTAAAACTTGAATCATATTTTCTGCTCCAAAGTGGTACTAAACGTTAGAATTAGAGATTCATTACTATTTCCTTTCCCTTTTAATTCAGATTTCTTTTATTTTATCCTCATTGTGTCATTCTTATAACCAAAAAGAAATTAATCAAGTACAATTAGTTAACGTCCTAGCGAGCCCCCAAGTTTGAAACTTTTCGTACTGAAGAATTAATATATAGTGCTCCTAGTTCGCGCATACATTACTTAAATTGCGCAATGAATGACCTGTACCTTCGAAGTGGACGGAGATTAATCATCAAGGCTATGGATCTGAGTAAAACGTGGCTCCTAATAAATTTTTACAACAGTGAAGATGGTTAAATTAATAACTATACTAGCTAGTATGTAAGGGGACCTCAATAAGGAATCCAATCAATCCAATGCCCTTTATTTACAGCAACATATACCTTCTCATTATCCTATATGTCGCAAATCTTCATCTTTAGTAAAGTTGACCTGACAAAAAAAAAAGCAAGACCAAGTATTATAAAAAAGGTGAGCTAACACGTTTTCTATGGAGAACTGACGCTATCCTGTGTGCCAAGGTATGGAATAGACCTCCATAACATTGGGAGAAGCATGAGGCATGCGAAAGTAACGATGCAAAGTGGTTCGAGTGGATTTATGCTGGGAATCTGCTTATGAAAGGAATATTATGTGGAAGATGTTGAAAGATGGGTTCTCTGTCCGCATAAAAAATGGTCAGAAGCTAATGTTGCTTTCCCGATAGTGATCATGGTAGGTTGAAATTAGTTGTGTGTTGAGTCCGCATGCCCAGTCCGAGATGTGGAGATGTCCAAGTTGATGGGAGACAATGATCGGTCACTCACAATAAGACATTTCAAGCCATGAAATGATCCTAAGGCTAACCTAGTGAATTGGCTTACCAGGCGTGGCAAGGTCCCATGACTGAGGCCAAGCAGAACGTAACAAATAGTATCAGGGTAGGCTTCTTGATTATATGTATAGATGCCATCCATTATCATGTTTCAAGCATGACCTGCAGAAGAGACAAAAGTGTTGCTGTTCGATGACCGTAGGCCATTCACATGAAGCAGGGAGAAACAATGATGGTGTGGGTTGCAAGGAAGCGACACACATTCCATTGAGCGAGTATTGGCCATCCATATAGGACCTAGGGAGACGTGGTGATAATTAGTGAATGTAAGGAAGCAACAGAACAGCCCACAACGAGAGTGTTGTGGAAATCAAGTGGCAGGAAATGGCATGAACTGAGATTTCCCAATTCCATGACCGCATTGGGGTTAATTCCTTAATTTTAGGAGAAGTATGAGAGATGCTATATAAACTAATTTAAATTGAATTTGTGGGAGTAGTGTCAGAGAGTTTACGTTAGGAATCCATTGGTGAAAGGAATATTATGTGGAAGATGTCCAAAGGTAGAGTTAAGTATCCATGGATAAATTGGTTGGGAACTAATTTCGCATGTAAATCATGGCAATTGGTCTCATCAAGAGATCCCTAGAAATTTGATGTTTCTGTTTTGAGTTCTATGAGTTCGTGTCAAGGAAGAGATCTGGAGAAATTTGATTGGAGGATTTCAATCCGTTTTCTCGTTTGCTCCGATTTGGTTCTGGAAGACGGCCTGATCGAAATCTCTGCAACGCATTTCCAATATTCTTCCTGGTAAATGCCGCTGATCCGCAAGCGCAGGAGGCTCGTTTGCGGTTTTTGTTCTGGGCCGTCAACAGCTTGAATTACGCTTCTTCGCTTTTTTCTTTTTTTTTTCTCGGAACATTTCTCTTTTTCTTTCCCCTTCTGTTGGCGCTATCTAACTTCGCAAGGATCAGAAATTAGAGCTGAACGGAATTACCCGCCGGTATACACTCAAGAGCATGAACATATACCTGTTCGTGATATGTTCGCTCATGAGGATAAGTGAGAGAGAGAGAGAGAGAGAGAGAGAGAGAGAGAGTTTCGCATAATGGGAGAAACTTAAAGGAAATTTTCCGTAGAATGCCTTTATGGTGACTTTGGTGAGCTCTGACTGCTAAAATCAGCTCGCTCTGGGTTAGATTCCTTTACTGTTTGTTTCCGGGTTATCATATGGGAGGTTAGCGCTTATTTTGACGTGCAGCATTACTTTGCCGAATTAATAGTAAGTTCGACTTATTAGCTTGCTCAAAACGCTGCAACTACTCTAACCAAAATGCCTCCTCCCTGGTATATAGCACTTTATGTAGACTTATTTGTTTGCTCTGTGGTACATATCCATGGTTAAGGCCATATAAAACAGGGGTTCATGATTATTATATGAGTTCTTTACGGTTGGCTCATTTCATGGATACTTAAATCAAATCACATAAATCTCGGCTATTCTTTTTAACATTTCTTGTTTATTTATTAGGTAAGTTCTTCCTTCTCACATTAGATTTGATTTGCAAGATTCATCGGCTTCCTTGTTATTTCACAACATGATGTAAGTCAAACATAATGAGTCAACCAAAGAAGCAGTTGCATAAATAGATAATAAGCTCAGAGTGGGACATCCGGCTTTAAGGATGAGCACGGTGCATTTCGAAGAAAAGGGAAATTAAATCGAACTCCAAGCATGATGGTATCGAGAATATAAATAGGACTTTGCCACTAGAGTATCCATGTGTCTTAGGCTTAGCTTTTACTAATTGTCCTCATGGCACTACGCTTTACTATTTACAAAAGTAAAGAAATGTCTTCGAAATGCACTTAGAGTAAAGAAGCCGTGATCTTCAACTAAACATATTGCTTTTGACTTGTTAGAGATAATTAGGGATTTCTTTGAGATAATTTTCTATGTTAAGAGGTTCATGACCCCAAAAAACATGTTGGTAGATTGTTAGGGGAAAAGAGGAACAGGTCCAACGAATATAAAAAAGAATACTGAAATGACCAGTCCAAATCTATATCCAAGGAGACTCTCCTCTACAGTCCTGGCTGTGGACAAGCTTAAAAGAACGAGAACAAAAGGCGTGCTATTCAGGGAAAGAGTATGCATGATTCGTACAATTTTAATCGGACTGCGCTCAAAGGTCTCAATACGATTGTGTGGACTAAGGCTCTATTGACATTCATAGCCTTGCCTGTGCATCTTCCTTCGCATCTTTGGCACGATGAGATGATGCGGTTGAAATGGAGTTTCTGGGCTCATAGCTTCGGTGGCTTGCGCCATTTTGGCCCCCGCCGTCGCCTACACTCTTGGCCTCATTAAAAGGGCTCTGTTATGCTTCGTGACATGCCCGACATGGTTGTCTACTTTGCTGGTGGTTCTGGGAAATGTGGACTCTTTTACTGCTATACTCTAACAAAGTGTGAATAGAAAAAGAAATTCATTGCATATCGTCCATGTTCAACATAAAACAATCTTAGAAATGCACAACCAATTCGAGTCTTCAATCATAAATTCTGGATCAAGCAACACATTATACCACATAAAAGAAGATACCAAGCATCATACACGGGAAAGTTGACCAAGGATCGATGCAAGATAAAGGGACTGCTACATATATATACATAAACATAGATTTTTTAAATAGCTAATTAGGCATATAACATCATAATATAAGGCCAAGTTCAGTTCCTCTCTGTATCATTATGTTACTCACCATCACGTGGACCTCTTGTGATGCTCGCGTGAGAGACCAAAACCCATACATGAGTCACAAACTCGCCCCCCACGGTGAGATACTTAGCATGAGCTGCTGCATCATTTGAAGGAGCTACATACAACATCATTTCAGCCCAGAAGTCGGTCAAGACCTTCCAAACATCCACCTCTTCTTTAACAAGCTGTGTTTTAACAAGCTGTGTTCCTAGCTCGGCACCTTGACCCATGATGGTTTCCTTCCATTTTTCATCGTCAATGTCCTTTAGCCTTTGAATCCTGTCGCCCATTGAAACCGAGGATCCCTGAAATAAATCCCTGGCTTGACAGTACGATCAAATATGTATTCGGTCTCACAAGCGTGATCGGGGAGCAACCTTGGGGCGAAAGCGACCAAATAAGCAAGATATTGTGATAGCTTAGTTGCTATGTCTCTCTGTTTTCGTGAAAGTTGAGGATCTTTTAGAGGAGCTTCATGCTCACAGAATGTGGTTGCTATGTGTCAGACCATTATAACTTGAGTGGTTGTCTTGAGATCACATGCCCATGAGAGCTCATCAAACAAGTTGTTGAGCCTCAGAGACTCTTTCCCTATCTCCAAATTACGGGTCCAATTGTTCCTTAGAGACTGAGCGATCGCCTCTGTCACTTGCTCAGATAAACTGGTGGGAGAAATTTGTTGCTGACCGTTTCTTTTGAGGTCGAGATAAGCAGTAGTGATTTTATTATGTGTACACTTCCATGGAGAATAGCTATACGATTTGAGGAGCGAGTATTGACGGAGTTGTCTTCCCCAAGGCTTCAGTAACCAAACTCCGCAGATTATCTCGATCAACTTCTCGGCATATTTGTTCCTTTGCAACCGCTTGCTTTGCACATACTTGCATATGTATGTCACCTTTGCCCATTCCGAGAAAATCATGATGCCAAACTGTGCAATTTCAACGACAAGGATAGATATCATCAACAAGATGGTTACCAAAACAGCAAATTGCTCGTCCGGAGACCCACCCCATGTGAAAGAAATGGCAAAGTAGAGTGAAATCAGAGCAGCAGTGACCAAAATGGCAGGCAAAATTAATTTAAACACTAAACGACATAGGTTGAGATTCACTGGGTACTTGGTGTAGAATAGATCGAAAAGAAATGCAAGTTCTATTTCGATGAGTCTGAAAACTCGCTCATGACCATTCCTAAGAATATGTTCAATCCGGTCCCGTAACTCGTTGCGAGCTTCATGGGGCAAAGAATAGCCTGTGAATCTCAGGCAGATGAACTTGAAGAGTGAAAAAGACAGGCAAAGATCCTTGAGTCGGTTTTCTGGGTCTCCTCCGTTTACAATTAAAAGCCTTCCTTTGCATTTCCAAACCTTGTCGACAGTGACAACTTCATCTGTCATATTTATACATTGTCGATAGTCCGGCGCTTTCCTATCCTGCCATAGTGCTGTCTTTTGCCAGCATATCTCTGCGGAGCACAATGATAGCACCTTTAACTCGTTTGGCACTCTCACCAAGTACTTGCACCCGCACATTGTAGTGGGATCTATTAGAGCGGGATCTTTATTGCTTGAATCGCTCCCACCGTGCTTGGGGCTCATGTAGTCTACTACCAACTTGGACTTCTTCTGCATCATAGAATTGCTTGCGAACATCAAAGCTCGTGCTCTTTCGTCAACTTTCATGAATAGAATGACGAAAAGAAAGACCGTGCATAATATTTTCCCTGACTGGGTCACGTATGAAGCGATCACCCAACTTGCAATGAAACATTTAGCAGCAGAGTCAATGTTGAATGACTTCCACTGTTCAATGTCCTCAATGCTGTGCGCAGTGTAAGAATCTGCACTTCCGAGAATTATCACCAGACAAGCCAACCAGAGGGGGAAATGCAAACTGCAGAAAGGAGCGCTTTGGATGAGGCCGAGCGTGTACGCGATGATGGCGGGCAAAAGGCCATAGGCTATGAATGCAACCACTGTGAATGCGCGGTTGCTGCAGCGTCGCCTGAACGATCCGAAGACCCCAAGAAAGACTAAGATTGCAGCAGTGATGGCCAGCAAGGCCTCAATTCTTAGTAGTCGGAACCATCCATCATCGTGCCTCTTTGCTCGGGTGCATCTTCCAGTTAATCTGTAGAGATTCAAGAAAAAGATGTCAATAATCATCAGCCCTCTCTCAAGAGATTGGAAAAATGGAGCACAGATGCCGATGATGAAGAAGGATCTTTTTTGCTTATTAAAGTGTGAAGAGGGAATGAATGCGCGGTGAAACCATATAGGTAATGCTCTAAAGTCCCGTTTTACTGATGCAGCTTTGGCCGAAGGCCGAGGATTAGGAACTCCTAAAGTAAATTACTTTAGCTAAGCAGTCACAGTCACCGACTAATTTTAGTGTAATTATAGAATACATTGGTGGTATGAATTCTTTATTTCTACAAACAGTTTTATCCATGCTTGATTTGATAAAAGTAAGAGAAGATAAATTAAATTTCTCGGATTAAGGATTGTTGAGACCCCTTGTTTAAATTTATCTTTACACCAATAATATATGCCCTAATTTTTCTTAATTTTAAAGCACCTACACGAAAATTGGGATTGATTGTTGTGATAGGTCTTGAAAAAACAAGAATGGGTCATATTTTTCTTGTCCTCAAACCAAACCTTTGGTCTATAAGTTATATTAATATGATCATCATCATATGCAAACTTAACTAAAAAAAAAAAAAAAATTGTAATGGACGTCCATGTTCATAACTCATCAATCAAAGGTTTAGTGAAGGAGAAAAACGCGGCCCAAAATGATATACTGCGGAAGTAAATACCTTGAAAAAATTTCTTTTATTTGATTGTACCTGCACATGGAGCTATCGAAGTAAAAAAGAAAGTCTCGACCAAAAAAAAAAGTATAAAGAAAGTGATAAAAGTATGTTACTCTCTAAACTTCATCAATTTCTTGAGTTTCTTTTTTGTTCAATTTAATTCTTGAACTATGTATTTTTTTTCTTATACATTGATCCCACCCTTAGAGAAATAAACGGCTATTGATATGCTCTTAAGTGCTATGCCGTCATCCTACATCGAAGTGACGGTTACGCCTTCTGCCTGATTTATCTTACTTATTACTAGATCAGACGATTGAAGAGTTTGCAAAAAGGGAGCTTCTATCCTCCAACTAGCTTTAAGCGAAAGGAAAAAGGATTCTATATAGACGATTTTTAAACCAAACAATGAGTGTTTAAATTACCTCTCTGGCCTACCTTGACTTTGGTCTTCACAGCAAAATGGCTTTTGAGAAGGGCAAAAAAAGGAAAGTAAAATAACCAAACTGATAAAATCTACCTATCTTGGTTGGGGCCCACGCCAATGTGGCCTTGATTATGCACTTACTAGTTATTATAACCCTATGTTGATGTTTATTTTATACACAACTTGTGAATACCTTGGAGAGCTATTGAGAGCAGTCATCCAAGAAAGTTGAGAGTGAGAGAAATCTCCTTTCTTGTTGATTGATTTATGTGGGTTTGGATGTATTTAGGGTTGGGAAGCACTTGAACGTGAGCTTATAGTGATTGTATTTTTCTTCATCTTGATTATCGTGGAACCATATTGTTGATTTTTTCCCACGGATTAGGCACACCATCAAACTATGAAAATTACCATTGTTTAGGTTTAATTTATTTCTTCTTTGAATTATTTCGTTTGTTTACGGTTCCTCGCTAGTCATAACAAATTGTAAAAGAGTTTATGGCTATTGTTGGTTGACTGCCCTGGGAATTTTGTCTATCTTCAATTATGGCTATGATTTCAACAAAGCTTGAGTTGGAGGAATTCACTGGCAGAATTTGTTATAGCTTGAGGCTCATTAAGATGCAAGAGCTCCTTGAGACACAAGACTTGGATTTAGCGTTGGAGGGAGATGATAAGTCTCCCTAGAGTATGAAATCAGAAGGGAAAGGCTGATATCTTGAAAAAGGCTAGGAAAATTATTCTCTTGAATTTGGGGGATGACGTTTCGGTTATGGTGCAGATAAGAAGAGTGCAACTGCAGATTGAGCAAAACTTGAAGAGTTGTATATATCGAAATTGCTCGTGAAGAAACTTTTCTTGATCCAACTTTTCTTTACATATAAGATGGTTAAGGGAAGCCGACTCATGATCACAATTGAGTTTGATAAAGTCATCAATGATCAAACGAATGTGGATGAGATGATATTGATCAATAGCAAGCTATTATGGTACTTTGTTCTTTATCCAATTCTTATGAGCACTTTCCTAATTCGTTGATGAAAGGGAGTGAGATATATCCGTCGAGGAAGTGAAGTCTGCACTTTCCTCAAAAGAATGCTAGAAGTTGTGGGGCAATTGTTAGAAAAGTAACATAGAGGGCTTGATGGCTAAAAGTACGGACTTTAAGAAAGCCGAGAGATCGAACAGCAATGTGAGTATCGGACCAGCCAACGTGGGAGTAGTACGTTACGTGTGTTTGGTGGTTTTGGGCCTCTCTCACCCTGAAAGCTTAAAAGGTGAGGTTTTTTTTTACACTTATAAACTGACCACAAATCCTATCACATTCCGATTCTCCGAGCACGTGCTCATCCCTGGTTGGTCGATATAATAGCGACTTCCCATGACGCATCACCGACCCATTCAATTTAATGCACATGCGGAAACGAATAAATAAATCTCCATACAATAACAAGATGAGATAAAAAAAAAAAAGTATGGCCCATTTTTCACAAAATACTTTTTTATAAACACATAGGTTTATACACAGAAGCCTACAAAAGGGGATCGGCTTTCAACAAAAGAAAATTGTCCTATGACTAACTAGTCAGACAAGATCACCGATTTTTCAGGCTTCACCTTCTAAACTTCGGGCCTCGGGTCCTCCACCGCTGTCAACTAGGGACCTGAAAATGTTATCCCATAACAGGATGAGACTATGTCTCAGCAAGTTCAACTCTCTAAGACCCGACTAGGAAGAAAATACGCCCAAAGGGTTGCCTAAGCACAATCACGAGTCAGATGACTTACCTTGGCTTCAGTTCTTTCCTGCAAGTCAATACAATTCATATCACAACCAATCACTTCACAATCAATTTATCCAGCCAAATCGAATTATCGATCAATCGACTTAATCAATTACATAACAACGAGACCATTCCCCGGTCATCTCAATTACTCAACCCCAATGCTGAACTACGGCTCAGCGAGCACGGCCTACTAAATCTTTGGTGGTAATGCTGAATTACGACTCAACGGGCACAACCGATTCCAAGTTCAGTGGTAGATTACGGTCCAATTGACACAACGTATTCCAAGTTCGGTTGTAGATCACGGCCCAATAGGCACAACCCCCAATGGGCACAGCCATACTTCGGCGGTTTAATCATGGCTTAGTGGGCACGGCCTATATTAGGCGGTTTACTTAATCCAACCCATAACATGCCAAGACTATTCAACCACGGCCAATGATATTGCACTTCGCAATTAAATTCCTCAATTAACATAGTATCTTGGCCTAATTTCCTCGTATTAAAGGTACTCGATAAAAATAGTCGTGTGTGGGTACATGGTTGGTTTTAGCAAAAATACCATAATTCCTTTCTATAAATCCCACCATTTTATATGGTCCACCAAAATATTTTTGGCATTGTAAACCGACTCTCGGTTATTTATGAATAAATTCCTAAAATCACAATCACACTCGTTCAGCACAAATTAAGGCTCAATTAAATAAACAGATCACATCATTGCAATCAGCATAAAATTCCGATCACCTGCTGTCCCGGTCTAATTTTCGAAAAATAAATAAATAATTAAATAATTACGGAAATTAATAAATAAATACCGAAAATGCAAATTTAGGCCCGTAAAACCTAATTGAAAGCCGAGACGGGCCCGGAAAATTTCTGAACCACTCTAGATTAATACTAGAGCTTGTTTAGGCCCTAATTGCACTAACTATCCACCTAACATGCATCGGTAATTAATTAAATTCACTAATCAAATCTAATTAACCATCTAATCCTAGCTTAGTCTAAACTAATCACTTAAGCATCATTAACTTACTAATCGAGGATTAGTGAGTTAAACTCACTTGTTTAACGATCTGCTCGGATCAAAATGATGGGGACGCGGAGGGGCTCAATAAACTTCAAAGCGGGACCACCAAGAGGGGCCGGGATGGGCCCGAAATCAGCCTCGATGTTCACAAACCCCTGCTGGTTTTGGGTTCATATTTGGGCCCGAGGAGCTACAACGGGGGCTGGATCGGGCTGCCGTTTGGGCTTCGAAGCTGGGCCAAGGTGGACAGATGGTGGGGCAGCTTCGAGTTTGTTGGGCGCGGCTGGTGGTTCGGTGAGAAGCCGCACGTGAAGCGGTGGGCGTCGGTGGGGGCAGAGGACATATGCGAGGGAAATTGGCAGTGAAAGAGAACAAAAAGGAAAATAGCTCGTCGGCCTTGGTGGGGACAACGAACCAGCAAAGGGAAAAAGAAAACGTGCAGGGGAAAAAGAATAAAAGGAGGAGAGAGAGAAATAATGAGAGAGGATAATGATGGTTTTACAAGTCAGAGAGAAAGTGAAAAGGAGACCAGTGCTTGGTCGGCCAAGAGGGAAAAGAAAAGCGGTGTGCGACCAGAGAGAGAGAGAGAAGAGAAAAAACGTGCGTGAGATGGGGGATGGGGGGGGGGGGGGTGGGGGGGACGTCGGCCGAAGGGGAAAAAGGAGAATTAAGGAGAATTAAAAAGAAAATATCCTATTTAAATCCAAATTGATCCTACAAATTTCCATGTACAAAGTTTGGTCTTCACTTGCTTCCTTGCACTAAAATCCTCCCAAAATAACAAGTCTTGGGTAGCAAAAATGGTCATTCCTTTCAATTCCAAATTTTACTTCATTTTTTCTTGGAATCCGATTTTCTGAATAAACTTCTCTAATTGAGGTCGATTTGATGAAGAAAAAGCTAACAAAATTCCTTGTCACTAATTCACTCATCCCAAATGCCAAAAATTCCTTCAAATTGGCCAATCCGAATTTCCATTCATTTTCCGAATCGTCCGAATCGATTTTCCGTAAAAATCTCGAATTCGCCGGAAATTCCTCGAAATGTGAGTTAACTTTCTTAGAATGACTCATGACACGACAGAACTTTCAATTTCTGAAATCGAATTTAAATTCATAGTTAATTTCAATTTGACGCGGTTTTAGCCTAACTTAGGCTACCTAGTAGCTTTTAGAAATTTTTAATGCAAATGACCCGTGGTCGATTTTCTTCGAGCCACAATGAACCCATTCAACACATTGGTGACTCTCGGTTGTCGTGAAAATCTCAAGGATTCAAATACGGACACAAGATACCAAAACAATAGAAAAATCAATCTAGTGCCGATTAACGAGAATTTTGCAATTTAGTGAAATCACCCATGTTTAACCACATATCTCAATCAAACTGACTTATCTCTGATCTCTAATCGATTTTTAACTATGCCGTAATGATCTCTAAAGATGAACACAGTCGAGTAGCCAATTTCTAATCGAATTCTCAAGTCTATTGCGCTAAAATTCCTTAATGACTTTCCCTGATAGATTAGTTATCTCATGAGTGGCCATCTCAGAGAAAAGTACTATAGACGCGTCAATAAAAGACCAAACTTATCTAATTGAAATCAAAACCTAAAAATAAGGATGTCACAAATCCCTTTATGATTAATGTGCAATAAACTCCAAAAATCTCCCCTCACACGTCATATTTAGATAAGAGCATCAATAACTCTCTTCGAGTGACTATTGGATCTAGACTTCTTGGTAACCTAGCTTCTAATACTAATATTGGGTTGTCATGGGCCTCTCTTGGCGATCTCCGCAAGTAAAAGTATTAGAATTTTGCTGCGCGTTCCTAACAAATAGTGTCAAAGTTGATAATTGATTGGTGGCCCTCTCCCAATTCTATTTTGGTGTTTAGTAAATATTTCAAGAAATCTAGTGACCAACGTGGTTTTTAGGTGGTGGGCATTGTGGTATAGCAATGCTAGCTTGATGATTGACTTTGCCCGCTTTGCATGGAGAACAAACCCTATCACGTGTTTCCTGATCTGACACGAAAAAAAAAAAAAAAGCAAAGACCAAGTGTTGAAAGGAAAGGTAAGCTAACACGTTTTACATGGAGATGACTCATTGAAATTGGCGTTGTGCAAGGGGACCTAATTAAGGATTCCAATCAATCTTATACCTATGATCTAAAGCCACGTAAATCTTGCCATTGTCCTATGCGTCGGAAATGTTCATCTTTAATTAAGTTGACCTGACAATGAAAAAGCAAGACCAATTTTTTTTTATTTTTATTTCAAAGTAAGCTAAAAAGTTCTACATGGAGCACAAACGCCATCCTATGTGCCTCGGTCCGACATTTCCCAATTTTATGAAGGTACAAAACATAACTCAATGATTGAGAGAATCACGGTGCAACTAAATTGTTAGAGTGGTGTTAGAGAATTTATGTTAGGAATCTATCTATGACATCAAGGCCTTACATTGTGTCCACGAACCACACCGTCACTTCCACCTCAAGTGTTGCCTACGCTGACCTTGGTCGACCAAAAACCAACCTAGATTTAAGGTTGAGTCGAGCTCTAGATCACAAATCTAGGGCTCGCTTGACCTTAGATCCAAAATCTAATGCTCAAGTTTGTCGACTAAGCTCGAGCTAGAAATCGGAGGATCGTAATGGTGGTGAGCTAGTGGTGGAAGGGGACGTACGTCTGTTGTCGTCCTAGGAAGAGCGAAAGGGAGAAAAAAGGAAAAAAAATATAAAAAGAAAAAGAGTGATTGACAAGTGCGCCTACGTGCAACACATATTCCAAGGTGAATGAACTAGTTTTTCACTTAGTTGAAATCAAAGTTGTACCTAATATTTTCTCTATCAATGTCCGCTAGAGGTGGCAGACAAGAAGCTACAATTTGATAGAGATAGGGAACAAAAAGGATGCAAAACCAATGACCTAACTCAAGGAGATACAGAAAAATCTAAAGATTAAGCTGATGGTTCAGTTGCAAATTTTCGGTGGAATCTAATCCAAGGCAATGAAAAGTTGCTGGCCTTGAAAATGTTGATCCACAGCCTTTGTAGATTGAAAGGTGTTTGTTTAATCGAATAATCCAACACTCTAAAACTCTAGGTCGAGTTATTTCCAACAGATGGTGTTGGTGTGGAAGTCGAGATCTGTTACTAATTGATTAGCCAAATGTTCGAACTTTTATAGACTATATACATAGGATTTTACATGATGGAATCTTAAATTGATCATATTCAAATAAGGCAATTGTTATCAATTACTTAGAATTTTTTGTTTTATTTATTTATTTTATTTTTCTTGTTTAGTTTTCACAAATACAAATATGTGATTTTATTTTGATGTAAGTCAGCATACTTCTGAATTAATGACAGAACTATTTGAGATTTTTCACTACATATGCATCTTTAAGCGTATTTGACCTATTTATCTGTTTTGCGAGTTTACTCATGTTTATCTATAATCTCTGTTGCACCACATCTTTGCATGAAAGTTTTCCTACATTCAAAAAGACAATTGGTCCATGTAGAGAAATTATTTTGGTCCCGACTATTCATATGAGTGAAAATTATCGCAATAACTAATAAGTGCTTTAGAGAGGCCCGGGCTTCTTGTTAAACAAACAAAATCACATAATTGGGTGCAAGATCAGGAACCAAACAGTGGACGGTGAGGATAAGGATTGGACCCTCGCAAGCAGCAGGGAATCAACGGTTAGCGGTGTGTTCTCCAGGATCGAGGCTACATTAGGCATCCTGCACAGTGTGCCAGCTGTACATTATGGGCCGTATCGCGGCCAAAACGGCGGGGACATATGCCGTTGTGCGCCGGTAGCCACGTTAAATGGATCAGCTGGAAGTTCCCATCCAGCATTCTGCCAGTCCTATGGCTCATTGTCCTGTCCCATCCTTGGATCCTCCTTTTAGCTGCTCCAACGAAAGAGAAAAGATTAACCATGACTATTATGAGGGTAAAGTTAATTTATTAGGTATGATTAACTTGAATGAACTCGCTTTTTAATCATGTGAAAAGGAGTTTATAATAATGTCCACATTTAAAAGGTATCAAAAGAAAATTCATCCATGCATACATACACACATGCATACATATATATATACACACACAAAAAGCCACTTTCTTATTTATGCTATTTATTGACGACTTTCTTCTCCTCATTAGAAGTAGGAACGGCCTTTATCCAATCGGCTTTTGAACCATCTCGCCTGAATTGTTTGAATTCCCATGGAGAAGCACCAAGAATGGATGCAGACAAGCAAACGGTACAAGTTTGTGGCCTAGATTCAAACATAGAAATGGATTGGAAGAAGAAATCTACAATGGTTATGTCGACAACATGGAAATTACTGACTCGAAGCAGATTTTGCTCTCATGATATTGTCACATTGGCATATCATCATCATGGTCCTAAAAAGAACAGAGTGGTTCCATATGTTTTTTTGGAAATATGGCATCACTTGATATTGATTAGGACGTGAAAGCTTGAGGCAAATTCTTGTATATGTAGATTCGATTCATTGTGAGTTGAATGAAAATGAATCTCAATCATTGTCTGTCCCTCTTCTTCACTTGAGTCCCACGCCCTCTAACTATAATCATAGAGGTTCATGTTTCCTCCCTAATAATTGATCTTCGATGTAAAGTCATCTATTCATGTTTCCTCTTCAATCATTGATCCTTTAAGTGGCCCCAAAATATATTTGTAGATGGATAAACCTAGCAGTAACCAAATCATTAGCATACCTTATTATACACAGAATAATAAAGTATATGTCTTTCGCTATTGAAGTGAGAAATTAGTTACTTTATAAAAATGATTCCGCCAATATCAATTGTGTTAAATGTGGGATGCGTAAAAAAAGAATTCAACAACATTTGTACTTAATGTTTATCCTTTGTTTGATTGTTGAATCACATGTGAGCGCACTTATGTACTTACGTGAAATTGAGTCATATGAGAGGTTCACGTGTCGGCTTCACTTGGTAAGCTGCCTTTGATTATTACTTTAACCAAGTCGTAATCTATCCTTGCAAATCTCTTATATGCATCTCTTGCAAATCTCTTATCCGCGTCTCTAATTCGGGGCGTGTTTTAATAGTACCCTCCAATAAGTGGACAAGAAATAATATAATCGTGTAAATTATGGTAATAAATCTCTTAGAATTATACTAAAAATAATAGAATAATGCATATTTTTGCAGAATGTTTAAGAATAATTTTATGTACATATAGACTCTTTTGTGAAATGCCCATATATTTTAAGTGTAAAAATAATTGTTCGGACCACTTTTTGTTGATGTTTGGCCTTTTCAACACTTGAACAAATGGAGTTTCGAGTTGACTAAGACTTTTGACACCTTCTTTTTTTATACTAAAATGACATTTTAAGATCCACGATTAATAATTGAAGAGGAAACATGACCTATGACTTGATATCTAAGATGAGTGATTGAAGAGAAAACATGAACACATGATTATAGCTGTCAAAAGACATATAGTGGACCCAAATAAATAAGTGGGACGGACAATGATTGAGATTCATTTTCACTCGACTCACGATGAACAAATCTACATATACAAAAATTTATCTCTTGCTCTCCCGTCCTAATAAAAAAAATTAAAATTAACATACGACATGAAAATCAGTTTAGGTCCCATCAATATCATTTATTTCACAAAAACATCTAGAACTACATTGCTTTTTCTTGGACCATGACAATATGCCAACGTGATAAGATCACGAGAGCAAAACCTGATTCAATCATTGATTTATACCTTTAGACATGACTACTGTGGATTTCTTCTTTTGTTACCTCTCCACGTTTGCATTTACACCACAAACCCGCATCCTATGCTTGTCAGCATGCGTTCTCGAGCTTCCTGGAGTATGATGTTTCCAGCAGGAACCTGTTTGGCTCTCAGTGAATGTGAAACGAGGAATAATTGGTTCGATTTTCAGTGTGAATTTGAACCAACCAGAGGTAACCCTAAATTAAGATTAAGCTCTCTCTCTCTTTTAGACCTCAGCTTCTCACCTCCCTTTCTCGCACTCGACTCTCTCGACCTCTTACCTCCCTTTCTTGCACTTGATGCTCTCACCTCTCTCTCTCAGAGGCAGCTACCATCACAGTGAAGCTAGACGAAAGTAAAGTCACCATCACTTCGAAGCTAGACGAAAGTAAAGTCACCATCACTGCGAAGCTAGATGAAAGTAAAGCTCATCACGTGGAAACTAAGGGTGAAAGAGATAAAGAGATTTGACAAAGGATGAACCGTTGGGTGCTCGATGCATATCAGAGAGAGTAGAGAGAGAGTGTGTGTGGGTGTTTTAATAATAAAAGGAAAAGGGACACCCACAAAAATATTTCCCTAGCAGCGTGCGTCAGTTTCCTCTCTGCACACTTGCCTAGGAAAATGTTTCTTTGGTTCCACGAAGACTCAAAAGAGTAGTGAGATGTCTTTCCTTCCAATTTTTTTTATAAAATTAATAAATCATTTATAAAGGAAAAGAAATTTTGCCACCTATTTCAAAATCAACAAGTCCAATTCGCGGTTCCACAAAGTCAGTTCCCGATTCCTAATTCCTGATTCTCACCTCTCTTTCTTAGAATCGAGAGCCACAAGATTTGTTCTTGATTTTAGGCTAGGGACTAACCCACCTAGGACCAATCAACTCTTAGTTTCAAGAGCAGTTCTTTGCCAGTTATGTTCAATATCTACTCAAATCTCTTTCAAGTCCAAGGGTTCCTATTATAGCATTAGTAACAATTACAGGGTAAATACATACATTACATTATATTGCATAGATACTCTATGTTGTATGACTAGAGTGTTGGTGTTTGTTTCGATGGTTTTATATGAGATGGGCTTAAGGCCCGTCCGCCCAAGTTGGGCCCAAAAAGTCCGGCCCACGGGAATATGGCCCGTGGATGGGGGAAGGTATAAAAGGGAGGAGAGAGAGAGAGATGACACCTGTTGGAAACAGAAAACAAACGTACGTCTTCTCCCGCGCGCTCTCTCTCTCCAAAAGGAAACAGTAAGCAAACGGCACTTTTCTTCTTCCCTTCAAAGCGTCATCGGATCGAACGGGGCCTGATTTTCTTCCTCTTGTCGGCGTCGGTGTCTAATCTATGGCTAATAAGGTACGCTCGAATCCGTGGTGTGCTTTACGATCGGTGATACGTGATTTCCCGGGCTTCGTCTTCCGCATTGATTTAGGGGTTCGATTCGGTGTCGAATCCGGTTTTCGGGGATCCGTTATTCCCAACATTGGTATCAGAGTCCTAGTTCACGTTTTCCCGACTTGTTTGACGATTTTTGATTGATTTTTCGCAAAAAGCAATTTGGTCGTACGAATCGGGGCGAGAAATCCCGACACCCGAGCGTTGTTCGGCCATTTTTCCGAGTTTTCGTAAGTCGAAATCAAATTGTGATGGCATAGGAAGAAAGGCGACGTTGAGATGAGTCTGGTGATAGGCCGAGCGCCGCCGGGAGACGCCGCACGCGCCCACACGCGCGGCCAGAAGCCGCTGCGCGTGGGTGCGACGCGCCTGGAAGCGCTGGCTTCGCCAACGCGTGCGCCACACACGCCGGTGGCGAACCGGCACGTGCACGCCGGCGGCCGGCGAACCGGCACGCGCCGGTCCGCGGACCGACGCGTGCTGACGTCACGCGATAACGTCATCGTGACATCATCCAATGGTTGGTAACCGCTCGGATGACGTCACTGATGACGTTTCGCCGGGCGGTCACCGGCCGGCGACCCTTCCGGCGATCCGACCCGACCCAAACCGAGGAGACCCGGCACGCGCTTGGCACATACCGGCTGACGTCTGCGTGACGTCAGCCCGCGCACGCGCGCGGCACGTGCCGCCGGTTCGCCCGAACCGGCCCTCCGGCCCGACCGGTTTGACCGGTCCGACCGATCTGACCGGTCCACCGTTCGACGACCCGTTGACCATTGACCGACGACCGTTGACCGTTGACTTTGACCGTTGACCCAAAAAAAAAAAAGGAATTTGTTTCTTTTTTTTTTTTTTCAGTCATGCCTATGTGGGTTATAAGTAATCCATTTTTTTTATTCTGCATTTGTTGCATGAATTATGGAAAATTATGTATTTTCCCTTTTGTACATTATGGATTATAAGTAATCCATTTTTAGTTCTGCATTTGTTGCAGGAACTATGATGCGTTATGCAAGGATACCTACAATCCCGAGAACGGACGAGAGAATTGCAAGACTTAAAAGGCTGATGACAGAGTTAGCTGATTATCGATGGCATGATGGTGATTTAGTATCACATGTGGTCAAGGTCAATCAGATGATACAGGAAATCATCTACAATGGTTATCTTATGCCGGATTTTGAGAAGGTGCCGGCTTTGATGAACACTCTTCTAGCTGAATGGCAAGCAGTGTTAGATCGGCTATGGGAGGTCAACGTGGTCCTGGGTTATAGAAGGCTAGTGGAAGCTTTTGTAAGAGAGTACTATAGGATTGAGTTAACCAAAACTTCAACCCTTAGATTGAACACTACATGGCGCAGAGTGAATGCGCCTTGGAGGCGACATGAAAGCTCTCCAAAAGTTTATCCATGGTTGGCAAATGTGCCTTCAAATTTCTCAGATACTCTGACTGATAGATTAGAAGGGACATTTCCTATTTATTTCTTAGATTAGTTATGAGATATTTTTATGGTTGAATATCTCTTTCTATGTTGATATTTTTTTTTTGTATATATTGCTTAGTGTAATGTATAGTTGTATTAATTGAAAGCATTATTGTTTTTTAATTGTATGTCAATTATCTGTTGCTTTCTGTTATTGCTAGTTGCTGCGGGTAATTAGCTGTGGGTAGTTTTAGAAGTTTTTGTAGCTTCATAGAATTGATTTTGCATAAGACAATTATATTGATGATAGTTTTAAGTTAGGTTTTTGGAGGATGATTGGAAACATAGTGACCTTTTGATTCTGAAGCCTTACTTGAAATTATTCATTAATATGATGGGTCTATGTAAAAAGGGATGCATAAATGATAGGCATTAATAATTCGTGCATATGTCTGATGTGTACAGATCAATGGCTTCAGTCACAAAGAGCATAGTTGTCGAGTTGAACAAAGGTGAAAAGCTCAATGGTGACAACTATGAAATTTGGCACATGAAAGTCCAATATGTGCTGGAAAAGCAAGAAGCACTAGAAGCTCTTGACCATATTATGGAAGATCTTGAGGATGCCGTGCGCTACCTTGAGCTAGTAGAGGACCACCTAACGGCATTTGAGTCGAAAGTAGACATTTACAATGCTGGTTCTAGCTTAGAAAGAGCTTTGAGCTCTAAGCGCAAGCGTATTGATTCGTTCAATATGTGGGATTGCAAAGGATCAAGTCCTTATTGCAAGAAATCAAAAGTTAACCAACACAAGAGAGGAAAACGTCCTCAAGTGAAGAAAATGTCAAGGGTGAGGTGTTACAATTGTGACAAGAAGGGTCACTATGCTCGCAATTGTCATGAGCCAAAGAAAGTAAACACCCCTTGTACTTTTCAGAACTTTACTTTGGTGTCGAGTTTAGTATTCTTGACTGAGTCTAATCCTTTGTGGACTATAGATTCAGGAGCGACAGACCATGTAGCGAAGGATAGAGGATCCTTCGTGGAATTCCGACGAGTACCAACTGGAACTAAGTGGGTTTATGTGGGAAACAACTCCCGAGCTGAAGTGAAAGGAATTGGCACATGCCAACTGAATATGCGTGGTGGACGCACTTTATTCCTACATGATGTATTGTATGTTCCGGAGATTCGTCGGAATTTAGTGTCTGTTTTAGTGTTGGTTAGACTAGGTTTTAATATGAACTTCCATAATAGAGGTGTAGATTTGTATTTGGATACAAACTACTATGGTTGTGGTTATTTTCTGGATGGTTTCATTGTATTAGATATTGAGTATGTTAATGCAAATTTTTGTTATTCCCTTATCACGTCTCCTAATTCATATGATAATGATGTGAATGTGTGGCATGCTAGACTTGGTCACATTGGTCAACAACGTATGAATAGACTAGCCAAAGAGGGCTTGTTGGGCAACATTGAAAAAGTCGATTTGCCCATATGTAAGCATTGCCTAGAAGGGAAAACGACAAGGAAACCATTTGGGAAAGGTAAAAGAGCTGAATTTCCTCTGCATTTAATCCATTCTGATGTATGTGGTCCAATGAATATGAGAGGAAGGCATGGGGCTGTTTATTTCATCACATTTATTGATGATTATACTCGATTCGGATATGTCTATTTGATTTCTCATAAATCTGAAGCAATAAGTTGTTTCAAAAGGTTTATGAACCTGGTAGAGAATCAATTAGATAAGAAAATAAAAGCATTGAGATCCGATCGAGGTCGAGAATATTTATCTGATGAGTTCAGAAAATTATGTGATGAAAAAGGAATAGAAAGACAGTTGTTTATTCCATATACTCCTCAACAAAATGGTGTTGCGGAGAGAAGAAACAGAACCCTACTGGAAATGGTTAGGTCCATGATGGCGCATGCTAACTTGCCTATCACTTTTTGGAGTGATGCATTGTTAACTGCTGCGTATATACTTAACCGGGTGCCTTCCAAATCAGTTACTTCCACTCCATATGAGTTATGGACAGGTAGAAAACCGGACTTAAGTTGTCTTAAGCCATGGGGTTGTGCTGCCTATACACATGAGTCCTCTCACAAGTTTGGGAAATTGGGTCCCAGAGGAAAGAAGAGTATTTTCATAAGATACTCAGAACACTCAAAAGGGTATATGTTCATAGGTGAGAAGGAAAGTGGGAGTATAACTGAATTTGAATCACAAGATGTCACATTCTTAGAGGATGAATTTCCCAAGAAGAGCGAAATAGGGGAAGATTGTTCCCCATTTGAGACCTTGGATCAAGATAATGATATTAGTGGAGTTCGTCTAAGTGGGAGTAATATGAGAAGTGATCAATTGCAACCACATGATGAGATGACGTCATCATTATCTAATCCAAGTGGGAGCATGATGGAGAATGATGTGCAAAGTGTACAATCTCCTCTACGGCAAACAAGTCGCCAAAGTATTCCCCGTCGACGTTTTGACATTAAAGGGGAAACTTTTATGGTTGCTCCACAAGATGAGGATGAGCCAAGAAATATTAATGAGGCTCTGAATTGCCCTAGTAAGGAAAAATGGATTCATGCAATGGAAGAGGAAATGGAGTCAATGAAATCAAACCAAGTTTGGGAACTGGTTGATCTTCCAAAAGGACGCAAAGCTATTGGGAACAAGTGGGTTCTCAAAATAAAGCGAAAGGCTGATGGTTCGATAGAAAGGCATAAGGCCCGCCTTGTGGCGAAGGGGTATAATCAACAGGAATGAATTGATTATGAAGATACGTTTTCTCCTGTAGTGAAATTTACCTCGATTTACATTATTCTGGCAATAGTGGCAAGTTTGGATTTTGTATTACATCAAATGGATGTAAAGACTGCTTTCCTCAATGGAGAATTAGAGGAAGAAACATATATGGAACAACCTGCTGGTTTCATAGTGAAAGGCCAAGAAGAAAAAGTATGTCGACTTTTGAGGTCGATATATGGTCTTAAGCAGTCATCAAGACAATGGTATATACGTTTTCATAATGCCATAATGGCATATGATTTTAAAATGATTGATGGGGATCATTGTGTATATATCAAAAGATCCAAGGATCAATTTGTGATCATATCATTGTATGTTGATGATATGCGATTGCCGGAAGTAATATGGAGTTGGTTAATACTGTCAAGAGATGGTTATCTTCTAACTTTGAGATGAAGGATATGGGTGAGGCTGCATACATTCTTGGAGTTAAGATTTCGAGAGATCGTTGTCTCTTTCGCAAGAAACCTATATAAATAAGGTTTTTGAACGATTTCGTATGCAAGACTGTAAACCCATAGACACTCCTATTGCAAAAGGTGAAGGATTGAGCCACAGACTGTGTCCAGGGACTCCACGAGAGAAGGAACAAATGAAACATGTTCCTTATGCTAGTGCTGTTGGGAGCTTGATGTACGCTATGATGTGTACAGGACCCGACATATATTTTGCAGTTGGAATGGTGAGTAGATACCAATCCAATCCAGGTCTAGCACATTGGAAAGCCGTCAAGAGAATACTGAGGTATCTGAAGGGAACTGCTGATTTCAAGTTGAATTACCAAGGAAATGATCTGCGACTTGAAGGCTATTCAGATGCTGATTGGGGAGGAGATTTAGATGAAAGAAAATCTACCTCTGGATTTGCTTTCTTACTGAACAATGGCGCCATATCATGGAGCAGTAAGAAGCAAACGTGTATAGCCTTGTCCACGATGGAAGCTAAGTTCGTGGCATTATCAGCAGCGGTACAAGAAGGAGTTTGGCTTAAGAGATTTTTGGATCATTTAGGTGTTAATGAGAAAATTGCAAATCCATTGTTGGTTAACTGTGATAGCCAAGCAGTTATAGCGTACACCAAAGATCCAAAATATCATGGCAAGACCAAACATATAGTTACCAAGTATAACTTTGTGAAAGATATGGTTGTACGAAAGGATGTGAACTTACAGTACATATCTACGCATAGAATGGTAGCAGATCCTATGACAAAGCCAATACCTAGAGATGTGTTTTGTGGTCATGTAAAATCTCTAGGATTGCGTAGAGTCTGATGTACTGGATATTGTAATTTCCCTGAATTGTTCACATCAATGAACTTATGTTTTTCATTGTTAATGCCTATGAATCTTTGTATGATCTTTATGCATCTTAATGCTCGGTGCATTATTTTAAGTTGAGAAGTATGTCGGACAGATATAAGATTAGCCCACTCACACGGGTAATCGCCTCTGTTTACTTTGTGATAAATAGATATGAGACTGTTTTTAAGCTTATTATGTAAGTGATAATCGAGAGCTCAAGCTTAAAATACGTATGTCGCCTTAACTGAGTATTAAGATGAGGACATAATACTAAAGATGTCCGAAAGTAAAATAACCCATATATTTTACTTTATCTGTCTATGATGCCAGATGTGAGTTCTGATGAATTTTGTGATTGAGTAGATACGTGAACTCAAGTTAGACATTAGGTATGTCTGAACTATCATCTGTACGGTATTGAAAGGTGTAGACATACGCTCCATGGGAAAGGAGTTAATACCGTAATACGTATTTCACACTACGTATACATGAGACGACCAATAAGAGTGGCAAAAAATTTGATCTCAACTTTTATGACATGTGAGACTCTTGAGGAAAAGAGTTCCTCAATTTTTAGTCCCCTCAGGACTCTTACTTATTCTCAAGATTTCTATTTAGTGTTTGCTATCTTAGGGTGTTGCCAATGGTCATGAGATGATTCGATCTAATGGGGCATTTCTAGAAAAGCAAGCTGGACTGAAATTGAGAGTTTGAAGGAAAGATGAAGATCGATTTTGGAGAATCACATTGTGGTTTTGTATTCACTGGTCGACCAATTATGACTGTCTTTGTGATAATTATAATTGTGAATACAATATATACATCATTGTTTAAAAGAGATCAAGAGAGATATAAATGTGATCGATCGATCTAGGGTACTGCATACTAAATCTACTCGGAGTGTGACGCCCATTATGAGCTGCTATATATTCCTAACAGATGTATAGCAACGAGCTCTCAAAGTATGCTAGTCGCACGGATTATTCACCGGTATGAATGTTGAAGAGAGGTAAAGAGAATACTGTTCTGTCCACCATGTGCGAGTGGGAGATGATGGTTTTATATGAGATGGGCTTAAGGCCCGTCCGCCCAAGTTGGGCCCAAAAAGCCCGGCCCACGGGAATATGGCCCGTGGATGGGGGAAGGTATAAAAGGGAGGAGAGAGAGAGAGAGATGACACCTGTTGGAAACAGAAAACAAACGTACGTCTTCTCCCGCGCGCTCTCTCTCTCCAAAAGGAAACAGTAAGCAAACGGCACTTTTCTTCTTCCCTTCAAGGCGTCATCGGATCGAACGGGGCCCGATTTTCTTCCTCTTGTCGGCGTCGGTGTCTAATCTATGGCTAATAAGGTACGCTCGAATCCGTGGTGTGCTTTACGATCGGTGATACGTGATTTCCCGGGCTTCGTCTTCCGCATTGATTTAAGGGTTCGATTCGGTGTCGAATCCGGTTTTCGGGGATCCGTTATTCCCAATAGTTTCGATAAACAATAATACGTAGATAGGTAAATTAAGATTAAAGTCTGATCGCAACAGAAGTAAAAATGCTTATACACGTATTTATAAAACATTATTCGTGCATTTTAATAAAAGTACGTAGAAATGAGAACTAGGCTAATCACATTACCCTAGGTCCTTGCTAAAAAAATTTGGTTATGATGTTCTTCAGATTTTAATCACAAATGTTTGATGTCCACACAGCATTGGTTCTGACATTCTTCAGATTCTAATTATGAATGTTTAATCTTCTGGTAACACCAATTCTCAAGTTCTTGGAATTTTGACCACGAATGTCTAATGTCATTTGGTAATATTAGTTTTGATGTTCTTTAGATCCAAAACTTATAATCTTTCGTAACGTAGGTTCTGACATTCTTCAGATCTAGTCCCACAAGCCCATAATGATCAACCCTCTCCCAAGAGAGCAGAAAAGTGGAGCACCGATGCCAATGATGAAGAAGGATCTTTTATGCTTATTATAGTGTGAAGAGGGAATGATTGTGCGGAGAAACCATATAGGTGATGCTCTAAGATCCCTTTTTACTGATGCGGCTTTGGCCGAGGGCCAAGGATTAGGAACTCCTGAAGTAAATTACTTTATTTAAGCAGTCACAATCACCAACTAATTTTAGTGTAATTATAGAATACATCACTAGTATGAATTCTTTTTTTCTACATACAGTTTTATACATGCTTGATTTGATAAAAGTAAGAGAAGAGAAATTAAATTTCTTGGATTAAAGAATGTTGAGACCCCTTGTTTAAATTATTTTTACACCAATAATATATGCCCTAATTTTGCTTAATTTTAAAGCACCTACACGAAAATTGGAATTGATTGTTGTGATAGATCTTGAAAAAACAAGAAACAATGGGTCATATTTTTCTTGGCCTCAAACCAAACCTTTGGTCTATAAGTTATATTAATATGATCATCGTCATATGCAAACTTAATTTAAAAAAAAAAAAAAAAAATTTGTAACGGACGTCCATGTTCATAACTCTATCCTATGGAGAACCAACGCTATCCTATGTGCCTCGGTCCGACGTTTCCCAATCTTATGAAGGTACATAACATAACTCAATGATTGAGAGAATCACAATGCAACTAAATTGTTAGAGTGGTGTTAGAGAATTTATGTTAGGAACCTATATATGACATCAAGGCCTTATGCTGTGTCAACAAACCACACTGTCACCTCCACCTCATTCATTGCCTACACCGACCTTGGTCAACCAAAAATCAACCCAGATTTAAGGTCGAGTCGAGCTCTAGATCACAAACCTAGGGCTCGCTTGACCTTAGATCCAAAATCTAATGCTCAAGTTCGCCGACTGAGCTTGAGCTGGACATTAGAGGATCGAAATGGCAGTGAGCTAGTGGTGGAAGGGAATGTATGTCTATTGTCGTCCTGAGAAGAGTGAAAGGGAGAAAAAGGGGAAAAAATAGAAAAAGAAAAAGAATGATTCACAAGTGCGCCTGCGTGCGACACGTGTTCCAAGGTGAATGAACTAGTTTTTCATTGAGTTGAAATCAAAGTTGTACCTAATATTTTCTCTATCAATGTCCACTAGAAGTGGCAGACAAGAAGCTACCATTCAATAGAGATAGGAAGTAGGAATAGCCTTTATCCAATCGACTATTGAACCATGTCGCCTGAATTGTTTGAATTCCCATGGAGAAGCACCAAGAATGGATGTAGACAAGCAAAGGGTACAAGTTTGTGGCATGGATTCAAACATGGAAAGGGATTGGAAGAAGAAATTTACAATGGTCATGTCGATAATGTGGAAATTACCTACTCAGAGCAGATTTTGCTCTCATGATATTGTCACATCGGCATATCATCATCATGGTCCTAAAAAGAATAGAGTAGTTCCATATGTTTTTGTGAAAATATGGCATCATTTGATATTGATTAGGACATGAGAGATAGAGGCAAATTCTTGTATATGGAGATTTGATTCATCGTGGGTTGAGTGAAAATGAGTCTCAATCATTGTCCGTCCCTATTCTTCACTTGAGTCTTACACCCTATAACTTTAATCATAGACGTTCATGCTTCGTCCTTAATAATTGATCTTCGATGTAAAGTCATATATTCACATTTCCTCTTCAATCATTGATCCTTTAAGTGACCCCAAAATATATTTGAAGATGGATAAAATTAGCAGTAATCAAATCATTAACAAACCTTAGAATACGCAAAATAATAAAATATACATCTCTTGCTATTGAAGTGAGAAATTAGTTACTTTCTAAAAATGATTCCACCAATACCAATTGTGTTAAATGTGGGATGCATAAAAAAAGAATTCAACAACATTTGTACTTAATGTTTATCTTTCGTTTGATTGTTGAATCACATGCACATGCCCTTATGTAAAGCTTACGTGAAATTGAGTCATATGGGAGGTTCACGTGTCGGCTTTACTTGGTAAGCTGCCTTTGATTATTACTTTAACCAATTTGTAATCTATCCTTGCAAATCTCTTATATGCATCTCTTAGAAACCTCTTATCTACGTCTCTAATTCCGTGCATGTTTTAATAGTACCCTCCAATAATTGGACAAGAAATAATATAATCATGTATATTGTGGTATAAATCTCTTATAATTATACAAAACATAACAGAATAATGCATATTTTGGCAGAATGTTTAAGAATAATTTTATGTACATATAGACTCTATTGTGAAATGCCTACGTATTTTATGTGTAAAAATAATTGTTCAGGCCACTTTTTGTTGATGTTTGGCCTTTCCAACACTTGCACATGGAGTTTCGAGTTGACTAAGAATTTTGACGCCTTCTTTTTTTATACTAAAATGACATTTTAAGATCCATGATCAATAATTGAAGTGGAAACATGACCTATGATTTGACATCCAAGATGAATGATTAAAGAGAAAACGTGAACACATGATTATAGCTATCAAAAGATATATGTTTCACATTGGACCCAAATAAATAAGTGGGACGGACAATGGTTGAAATTCATTTTCACTTGACACACAATGAATCGAATCTACATATACAAAAATTTGTCTCTTGCTCTCCCATCCTAATAAAATACATACAATGTGAAAATCAGTTTGGTTCACAAAAACATCTAGAACCACTTTGCTTTTTCTAGGACCATGCAATATGTCTACGTGATAAGATCATGAGAGCAAAACCTAATTCAATCAATGATTTATACCTTTAGACATGACTACTGTGGATTTCTTCTTTCGTTACCTTTCCACATTTGCATTTACACCACAAACCCGCATCCTATGCTTGTCAGCATGCGTTCTTGATGCTCCTTTACTGGAATTCATAATCTATAGAAAAAATATATATATATATATATATATATATATATAAATATATATATATATATATATATATGGTATCAGAGCCATAAGGAAAGTATAGATAGTCTTTGTAAGAACATACACTTAGATCGAGAGCCATTCGTTGGCATCCTTCTTGTTTCTACAGAGTGATCCAGGCCGTAAGTCCATGAGTGGCTGTTAGACCGTTGGTTTAGCTCTGTAACGGTTCTGAAGAAGGGTTAGTTCCGATCTTAAGTATGAGCTTACATAGAAGATCTATATCTTCCTCTAGTTCTCTATCACAAATGGACTCAGATCCAAGTCCTATACACAGAGAAGAAGTACGGATATAAGATTTCAACAAATCTATAGAAAATTGGGAAATTCCTAAAATACAACTTAAGGAAATATACAAGCAATCAAAGTTGAAGTTTTTCAAAAAATCAAACTATGTCATATCCACCGAAGAAAGAGATGTTCCTCTTTCTAATTCCTATGAAAAAATACATCTTTTGAATAAAGAGTCCATCCAAAAGCATAAACAAAAATACAATTACATTCATATAGGACTAGTCCAAGTAGGAGTCAAACCTCTTACAAAAGAAGGCCTTAATACTTCCATTCTCTTAGTTTTACGAGATTCACGTCTTTTAAACTACGATGAATCCATTCTCGGTACTGTAGAGACAAGTCTCTGCAAAGGACCCATACATTTTGACTGTTACCCCAATTCCCAATTTTTCTGTATCTCTCAAAGATAAAAACATTCTCAGAGCCCTAACACTCCAAATCAAAACCCATAATTACAAAGTGGCAGATGGTTCTATTCCTTTAGCCCTTGTTTATAGAATTCATTATAAAGCCATGTCCTCAGCCTTTGGAGAAAATGCTTTCAAACATAGTCCTCGAGGAGAAACACTTCTCCTCCAAACTGACATTTGTAGAGCTAATACAACAATTCCTAGGTCTATTAATTGGAACCAAGTTACTTTACCAGAACAATGGGAATTAGAAAACCAAATTCCCCAACAAATTGTTAAAAATACAGATCCGACTAATGTCATTCAACATCCAGAAGGAAGAGTGACCATTAGATTTCCTAGAAGATCTTTCGATTCAAGATCTAGTCATTCTTTTCATAATTCTTATACGAGGTCCATAGATCTTAATCCTAATCTTCCTCCTATAATCACCATTCCTCCCAGTACGCACAGAAACACTCCTCCTCCTAGTATACATAGAGATACTCCCACACACGATACAACACCTTTACCTCCTGAACCAGAAATTAGTGGTTTAGATAATAGATCAGGGATTTCCAGGCCAGTTTATCAACAAAACCAGCCTGAACCAGTCATAGAAAATACAGATTCCCCTCATCATTCTCCTACTTATTCTCAAATGATAGATGCTGAGCTTAATGTTTTAGAAAAACATTTTGAACCAAACAAAACTTTTCTTAATAAAGAATTTAATTTTAAAGACAACAAACAAATCAGAGAATGGTTCTTCAAAACCTTTGCTGACAAAGCAAAAGACGTCAAACAAAAATATTACGACTACATATATGAATATGAAGTCCATATATTCTTCTTTGATTGGTTAGAAGAACAATTCCTTGAACCAAAAGAAATACTTGTTTTAGATCATCATTATAAGTGGAAACTTGATAATGGTGAAACCATAGAATCCAATCATCCACCCCTTAGAAGAATAAAAATACAACATGGAGAAAGTGAGGTAACAGCTACTCCTTTTAGGCTTCCAGATCAAGGAGACTCTCTTTATACTCACAAAGTCATTGAACAAAACAATTACACTAATCAACATTTGGTGACCATAGGAAAACAGTTGAATAGGATAGAATCCACCATTCAAAATCCTACTCAACTCGTCACACCACAAGTTGACACTTTAAAAAAACCCATTTTCAAAGCTTTTGAATTCCCAAAAAACCTTAGCCCGGAGTTTGCCAAAGCCATAGAACAAAAGAAAAAACTCCTAGGAAAAGCAAAGCTAGAACCTACTCCTATTATAGACACCCCTAAATTCCAGAATCTTATCATTAAAGACACCCCTGACCAACCCACTATCAGTACATTGACCAAACAATCTGGTGACTTTGATAATGAATCGATCATTTGAGATTAACGAGACTCAACTGGAGACAACCTCGAAGCTTTATTATAGTAGGGCTACTCCACCTGACATTGCCCAAGAAGAATCATCACAGAAAATACAGAATAAATACTCTCTGATGCCATTTATGAATGGAATATAGATGGTGTTGCCGAAAGCAATATCATGAATATTCTTAATAACATGGTCATGCTTGCCAATGCCTACAAAACCCAGCAAGATGTTTCTGATCATGCTGTTGCTAATCTTTTAGTAGCCGGATTCACTGGACAACTAAAAGGTTGGTGGGATAATTATTTGACTGATGAACAAAAAATACAAATTTTAACTGCCTATAAAATAGATGATTTTGGCCAACGCATGGATGATGATCAAGGACATCTCATCCAAGATGCGGTAAATACTCTTATCTATTCCATTTCACAACACTTCGTAGGAGACCCTTCACATATTAGAGATAGGAATCAAGACCTCTTATCCAATATGCGTTGCAAATCCTTAGGAAGGTTTAGAGAATACAAAGAACTTTTCCTTCAAAGGGTTCTCATCGAGACTGATTGCAATCAACCCTTTTGGAAAGAAAAATTCTTAACAGGTTTACCCCAAATTATAGGTGATCAAGTTAGGGATAAAATTAGAGAAGAATACAATGGCCAAATACCTTATGATCTTCTTTCTTATGGTGAAATAATCTCTTATGTTTACCGTCAAGGAACACAAATGTGTAATACTATCAAATTACAAAGACAGCTCAAGGAAGAACAATCTCTCACCAATAGAAGTCTAGGAGATTTCTGTGCTCAATACAACCCTTCTTATAATGAAAAAACAAAACCAAAATGTAAGGGAACTTGTCCTTCTGAGAAAGAAACAAAGAAATATCACAATAAATCTCAACCTCGTAGGAATAAACAAAGACACCAGAATAACCAAAATAGACCTCATAATGATAGGAAAAATTTTAAAGACATCAAATGCTATTCTTGTGGTAAAAAAGGTCATATTTCAAAATACGTAGGATTAATAAAAAATTAAATGAACTCTCTCTTGATGACAATACTCTTAACCAGTTAAATAAAATATTCATAGAAAATGATGATACTTCTTCTGATGAACTTCTTGAGGAAGAAGGTCTTCAGATCAATGAAATAGATTCCTCTTCTGATTCTGATTATGAAGACGCCTCTCCTGAAATAAACATGTTAACTAAAGAGGAAGAATTTCTCCTTAGCGCTGATAAGATTTCGACCAAGAAGCCAAGAAGGAATACTTAGATAGACTTCATTCTTCCCTAAATATTACCTCCAAATCCAATACTTCTTACAATTTAAAAGACATCTTGAATAGAAACAAAAAACCCCAGTCTAGACCCGTTAATATAAATGATCTCCAAAATGAAATAAAACAACAAAAATTAGAAATTCAAGCCTTGAAAGCAACACAGTTAGATATGAAAAAAGAGATTTCTGATATAAAATCTCTCGTCATAAAAGGAAAGACAAAATTAGAAGACCAAAACGAAATCACCAATACTTCTGATATTCCAGATCCAGCCTTCCTTATGTTATTAACAGAAATAACATCTAGAAAATGGATAATAAATATTATGATAAAAATCAACAATGAGTTTATTATTGAAACAACAGCACTCTTTGATACAGGAGCTGATCTCAATTGTATCAAAGAAGGCCTTGTTCCAACAATATACTTTGATAAAACTTCCGAATCCCTAAAATCAGCATCAGGTGATAAACTTAATATCCAATACAAATTACCAGAAGCCTTAATAATAAAAGATCAAATGTCTTACAAAACATCTTTTCTCTTAGTAAAAAATATGAGACAACGGGTAATTCTTGGAACACCTTTTATTCAATTAATCCAACCTTTTACGAGTTACTAATGAAGGCATTGAAACTCATGCTTTAAACAGAAAAATCACTTTTAACTTTGTGACAAAACCACAAAAAAGAAGCCTAAATATTTTACAAGAACATTCTATTTCTGAGATAAATTGCCTCATAAAAGACAAAGAGAACCAGCTTGAATTCTTAAAAGAAGACTTAGAATTCAAAAGAATAGAAGAAAATCTTATAAAATCCAACATCGTAGAAAAAATAGCCTCCTTACAAAAACACATAGAAAAAACTATATGCTCTACTCTACCCAACGCCTTTTGGGAAAGGAAAAAGCATATCGTTGATTTACCTTATGAACAAGATTTTTCTGAAATTAAAATACCTACCAAAGCCCGCCCGACACAGATGAATCAAGAAGTTTTGAAATTCTGTCAAGCGGAAATACAAGACCTCCTGAATAAAAAAACTCATAAGAAAAAGCCAATCACCATGGAGTTGCTCTGCTTTCTATGTCAATAAAAATGCCGAACTAGAAAGAGGAGTTCCCAGATTAGTTATCAATTATAAACCTCTTAATACAGCCCTTAGATGGATAAGATATCCTATACCCAATAAAAAAGATCTGCTAAACAGACTTTGTAGATCAAAATTATTTTCAAAATTTGACATGAAGTCAGGATTTTGGCAAATACAAATCGGTGAAAAGGATAAATACAAAACAGCTTTTACTGTCCCTTTTGGTCAATATGAATGGAATGTTATGCCATTCGGTCTCAAAAATGCCCCTTCAGAATTCCAAAGAATCATGAATGATATCCTCAATCCTTATTCAGATTACATCATAGTTTATATAGATGATGTTCTAGTTTTTTCCTCTAATATAGAACAACATTTCAAACATCTTTCTACTTTCATAAAAATAATTATACAAAATGGTTTAGTTGTCTCTCCCACTAAGATTGCATTATTCCAGACCAGAATTAGATTTCTAGGTCATTACATCCATTTAGGTACGATAACCCCAATAGAAAGATCAATTTCTTTTACCGATAAATTTCTAGATGAGATTAAAGACAAAACTCAATTACAAAGGTTTTTGGGTAGTCTCAATTATATTTTAGATTTCTTCCCCAATATAAATATCCTTTGCAAACCTTTACATCAAAGACTTCGTAAGGATCCTCCACCCTGGACTTCGGTCCATACAGACATTGTCAAACAAATAAAAATACATGTAAAAGATATACCATGCTTACACCTTGCTGACCCTTCTACTTTCAAAATAGTTGAAACAGACACTTCAGAATTAGGATATGGTGGCGTTCTCAAACAAGTCAAAAACAACAAAGAACAAGTTGTTCAGTTTATATCAAAACATTGGAATTCCACTCAACAAAATTATTCGACAATTAAAAGGAAATACTTGCTATAGTTTTATCTATATCAAAATTCCAAGGAGATTTATTAAACCAAAAATTTCTCTTGCGAATTGATTGCAAATCAACCAAAGACATTTTACAAAAAGACGTTTTAAATATTGCATCAAAACAGATTTTTGCCAGATGGCAAGCCATACTTTCAGTATTTGATTTTGACATTGAATTTATAAATGGTTCTTCAAATTCATTACCTGATTTTCTCACAAGAGAATTTTTACAGGGGATACCAATATGCCAAGATCCAAAAAAGACAAAGATAAAGGCAAAGGCAAAGCCACTGTCGAACCCTCCAATACACCACCAAAGCCAAAAGGCTTAACATCCGTCAAGACATGGCTCCAAATGGCAGAAAACAACCAAACATACTTACAGCAAACACCTTTGACAACAGAACCCATAACATCTGAACCCATGCTAGCCTTTAATCAGTTAGCCAACATACTACCAAAAGAAACAATATTGTTACTTGCCCAGTCTTTACAAAACGTAAAGAAAGAGCCATCCAGTGCCATAGAGGTAAGTAGCAATCCTTCCCCGCTTGCTACACAAAAACAAGCGGAATACAAAAGAATTTCGAATGAGGTGGTTATTAAGCCTCAGGCAACCCCTCCTTCTCAAAGATCAAAATTTTTCCCCAAAACATCTTTTCAAAAAATATTGACTGTGGAAGATGGATTCTTCGATAAAGATCCAATCAAATTTGCAGAAAACATATTTCCAAAAAATTGGCTTTTCAAACCTCACAATACAAACAAAACCCTTGCTTATTATGAGCAAATTTTAGTGGAAACAGAATCGGCAAGGTTCACTCACTTTACCGAAAAAACCAATACAGAAAATATCCTTTATTCCACTATATCCATCAGTAAAGTCATACACCCCTCACATTGGGGCGCCTCACCCCATACACCCAGAAAATTCCAAACCAGACTTACCCAAAGCCTGCCATACTCCTCCTCATATACATACTGGGACTACCAACAAGCTCGGTGGAACGTCTTTTCAGACAGAATAAAAATTTCCAACACTCCTGGTTATTATTCTTCAAAGACAACTTCCCAAGACAAAGCTTACCAACCTGGTTTGACTCCCGGTGGGATCTCTTTGGTCCTTTGGACATAATATTACACCCCACAGTCAAACAAGGATACAAAGTTTTCAGGGAACAATTCATACCAACACCTCATGATATAAGGTTCCCATGCCTTATGCATTTCTTTATAATATTCAGAATCTCTTGGGTAACAGCATGGGAATTTGAATACAATACATCCAATAAACCGGGTGTACCAGTACTTGTTCGCAAATACAAAACAAAATGGTGGGATGGATTCAGATTTCTTGATCAAGGATCCGAAGCTGCGGTTAAAATATGGCTAAATAGCCAGAAAACCCAAATAATCGCATCCCCATCAAATACATCGTTTTTACAGGAAAAATCCATGGCAAGTGCAGCACTTGCAGCAGTCCAAAACAGAGATGAATACTGCAACATCCTCAGGACGATGCTCTCAGAAGCGGAAGAATCACAATGTGGATCTTCCAAATCTCAAAACAGTCAAGACGGATCCTCCCAGTCATATCATAGTGGAAACACTAATGAAGACGACTGCTACGGGATCAATCTGGACAGAGATTAAAAGACATCACATGCAGATACTATTACAAACGGCGCAAAAGGCTACACACCGGAGCGTAGTAGACATACACTGTTTATACACTGTTCACTGTTCACTAGTCATACACTGTTCACTATTCATACACTGTTCAGTACTGTTCAGTACTGTTCACTTTACACTGTTCAGCACTGTAGCACCCTCTATAAATACACCCACTCGACATAGAAGAAGGGATCTCGAAATTTTCCAGATTTCTTTCTTCTTCTCTCTCCCTCTCACTTGTAAACCATCCTCTCTTCCATCTCCATCCTCATCTCTTCCATCTCCAAGCTCTCTTACCTTGTATCCCCTGGTTTCAAAGTAAGTTAGTTTTTATACATCGTTTTATACAGGGTTATCAACTTACATGATAGTTGGTTAACCATTTCTTGTAATATAAACATCAATACTCCCTGGAGTGCGGATTACCGCCCTAGTGGATGACTTGATGCTTTAGTTTCTGCATCCTTCAATACATGTAATTTCAGCTTTTCAGCTTTTATAATACAAGTTCATACCACCTTCATGGTTGGTTTTTGTTTATGCATTCTCTTACTTTATATTTTATATATCGCTTTCGGTCTTTACATTATTTTTAATTCTCGCGATTTTATTTAAGTCATTTACTTTCTTGTTCTTATACATCATTTCCTTTTAGATACATCATTCCCTGCTTTCATATAGATCTGTTAATTTCTATACATTCTTGTTCTCTCATATAGTACTTCGATCCTAACCCCTTTATGGTATATATATATATATATAGGATTTTTTAATTTAATACCTTTAAAAGTGCTATTATTGTAAACTCCTATTCACATGATTAAGATGCGTGACATTCAGGCCAGGCCAATCATGCCTAATAAAATATATTAGGATTCATGAAATGTCATATCTAAAATTAATGTTTATTCTTTTTTTCTTTCATCAGATCCAAGGACGGGACATGACAATCGAGTGACAGGGCCAGCAAAATGCTTAACAAGGATTGCCACCTCATGGGCTTGACGTCACTTGGTTCATCATACATTATTCGGCAGAGCCATTGGCCATCATACGCATCCGACACCCCATGCATGATGCTAGCGCTTAATTAACCAAAAATCTCCAATTTTAGATCTAATTACAATTTTGTCTAAAAATTTATTGTTTTAAAAAAAAAAAAAAAAGGCTGCGCTTTTTCCACCTTTTGTATAACTAATTCACCCAATTTTTCACTAAAAAGGCAAAATTTCCTCAACCATTCAATTGTAATATAAAGTGGTAGCCCCAAATTAATTTACTTTCCATCTTATTCATTATTTTTTCCATTTTTATTTAGAATTTAGTTGTCATAATTAAACATTTCACTATTTGTTTTTTTGTTTGATGTTGCTATCGAGGTATAATAAAGGCATTATCTTTTCTTTTCATTTTTAGATTTTACTTCCACAAAATAAGTTTTGTGAAAAAAGAACAATTCTTGAGAAATCTAATTATTTTTTACATTGTCAAGCAAATTTAAGGGTTACCTGTCAAATAGAATCTAGAGATTAACATGGACAATTTTGTAAAACAAAATTATCTTGATAAGCTTTTACTTTTGTTGTGCATATCACCATTAAACCCTTTCTTATCTTGTTCGAAAATATCATGGATGATATTAATTTTTGTCAAGCCAAAATGATGAGATTTCATTGGTATTTAAAAAAAAAAATCTTATTTTAGGATTGTTGTGATTTAATTACATCTCATCTTTTAAAGTTTCACATTCAAGAATATAATTATGATTTTATTTTAGAAATTCTTGATAGAGTTTTTTCCTTGATTATTCAATTATATGTATATGTGTATAAAAGATAGATGATAAAGTTTGATGGTGACACACACAATAAATGTGAAAGTTTATAAACAAGTCATTGCGTTAAAAAAATGTCTATGTTAAAAAATTTCTATATTCTACTTGTCAATCAATCCACAAATTTGATAGACAACTTTGAAAATAATTAGGTTTTTTGAATATTTCTCTCTTTGACAAAACTAATTTCTACATAAGTAAATTCTTACAATATACTGAAAACATGGGGCATGTTTGGTAACGTTTCTATTCAAAAATTGTTCCAGGGAACAGAAATAGAAAAAAGTGTTTCTGTTCCGGGGAACAATTTTTGACCAGAAAGATGTGTTTGGTAAATTTGTTCCGGGAATAAAAAATGAATAGAAACACGTTTGGTAAAAGTTATTCTTTTTCTGTTTCTTTTAATTTTTTAATATTTTTATTTCATTTTTCATTTTCCTTTCTTTTTTATTTTTTTCTTCTTTCGGCCGATCGCCGGAGCCTCTCCCGGCCACGACGAGGCTCGCCGGCCCCCCAGCGAGGCTCGGCCTCGCTTGCGCACAACGAGCTAGCCCAGCCATGGCGAGGCTCGGCGTCGCCGGGGGCCGGCGACGCTCCGGCGAGGTCGCCGACCCTCAATGGCGTCGCCGGCCCTCGACGGCCGGTCACTGGCCATGGCCGAGGCCAGCGACCGGCCAAAGAAAAAAAGAAGAAAAAAAGAAGAAGAAAAGAAGAAGAAGAAAAGAGAAGAGAGAGAAGAAGAAGCGTTTCTTCAAAATCATTTCTGGAACAAGAAACAACTTTTTTTTGTTTCTCATTTCTGTTCTTTTTATGTTCCGGGAACAAAAAAAACAAAAAATCTGTTCCAGGAACAGATTTCAGAAATGAAAACATGCAAGGCCATAGTATCTTTAATATATATGGGATAAACAAAAGGCAAAATAAATAAATAAATAGTGAAATCTTAATTAACTACATAAAAAATCTTTAACAAAAAGAAGGAAAGTGAATAAGTTTGGGCCACCACTTTAAATTGCAATTAAATAATTGATGGAATTTTATTTTTATTTTTTTGGGTGAATATAAGGTGGATTTAGCCATGTAAGGGGTGAGAATAGCACTGGCCAAAATTTTTTTTATCAACTTTTACTATAGTCCCAAATTTACCCCTAGGTCCAAAAATCGTCACTGGTTTCTTCAAAATTATCAATATCATAATCAATAAAAAGACAATTTAAGAACCTACATTTTCACTAGCACTCTGTCATGACCTACCCTTCAGTAGGGAAGGAAATAGGTTTAGAGATATTGCTCAAAAGACGGGCTACAACCCATGATTTTTCCGCGGACCCTCCCAAGTTCATACCTCATACAGCCTTAGTATTCAAATTAATGGCATGAGAATGAGTTGCCACTAGCTTATCAAGGTTGGCTACAAACCAAGTGAAGTGTGAAAGTATACTTCACTTTTTATGCAACCAAAGAATCTGAGGTTGAGACTTAATAACACTAATTAATTAATTAGTGTCATTTCGATACATAATCCTATTCATATCCTTTGGTCAAGCAGTTTGAATTGATTTTATATTTATCCACTAAAATATGAGGTGACTATATGGGTACGCAATTATTAACATAACAATCAACAATCAAAGAAAGCATTAAATAAATTGTATGGAATAACAAAGATCTAACACTAAGAAAAAGAAAAATACTAATTCGAACTAGGCTAAAAGGAAGCCATAATCAACGTATTGAACGTGCGCAACTTCAAGAACGATTGAAACTCTATGGTAAACTGTTAGGGCTTGTTCAATTTTAAGCATAATCTTAGATTGACATACTTCCACTTTTTAAGATAAATTACCCAAAAACTGTTTTTTAAGCTTTTTTATTTTAAGAAAAACAAAAAAATTTCGAAAATTTTAATTATTATATTCTATTTTTAAAATTTTTAATCTAAAAATAGGGATTCAAGTTAGACCCCAGGCCCTAGTTCGAATGTGGACACATATGGCTTCGCGGATCCGAGTCACGAACATGTTTGGGCCCTAATATTAAATCCATTTTCAAAATAACTCAAGCCTAATCTAAAAGCGAATTAAGCCCAATGCATCAATAGCCCAAAGCTTTTGTTAGGGCAAACCAACCCAAACGGATTACAACCACAATTAAGCACCGCTCTCCCCACTTTAATTCAAGCAGAAGACCTAGGCTTTGTTTGGCAATGCTCTTGTTTCTTTATTTTTCTGTTCTCATGCTCTCTGAATAAAAAAAGAACATAAATATATTTGAAAACATCAATTAATTTTTCTATTCTCTGAAATAAAAAAGTGGCTAAAGAATAAATTTGGAGTAGAAATAAGAAGTAGAAAAAATAACTTCTTATTCTTGGAAACAATTTCTAAAAATAAGCCTTTTCTTTTTTTCTTTTCTTCTTCTTCCTTGTAGCTTGCCACCCCTGGCCGCTGCCACTGTCCACCATCCACTAGTTGCCATATCCTACCCCAACCTATTTAAAAATTAAAAGAAATACTATGTTATAAAATATATATTTATATATATATGGATTATACCAAACATATTTTTGTTCTTTTTTCATTATGAGAATAGAAATTTTGTGTAGTTATAATATGCATTCTTTTGTTAAAAAATTGTTTTAGGGAATAGAAGTTGAAATAGACTTTCTAAAAAAAAAATTGTTCCTCAAAATAGAAATGTTCCTATAATAGAACCAAGTTTAACTTTGCCCAAAATAAAATCACGGCTTTTTTGCTATTTTAGTAAAAGTAAGCTCATTTTCCCATTTTTTTTTCTTCTCTATTTCCTTAAACCTTTCAACGTCTCTCCCTATTCCACTTGCCCCCAAGACATCGCCAGAACACACAAAATGCAAGAAAACCGCGAGGACGTCGGAATCAAAGTATATCGCATATACAGATCCCACCATCGGGCGTCCATGACCGAGACTCCCCAAACCAAATCGTGAAACATCCTCCCTGCCGACGACCGACCCGACCATCACCGGATCTCCATAGCAAACGACTTCCGAACCCCAGACAACCTACCCGCGAGCACTGGACACTCGCGCTTGCGGCCACACAATAAACCCCACGAACAATCCTAGGATATATCAAAGCACGAGACAAAACTGAAACCAAAAAATCCAGGGCTATCCAGACTTTGAAGAGATGAAATCTGAGCAAAGAAATGTACTCGGCAATCAGCAAAAACGTTGCACCAGACGAAACACATCTACGAATCCTCGGAACAATTTGGAACCTGAGACAAAAGCGACCAGTTTTGGTTCGGGCATTCCCTCGAACTCATGGTGGGCACAGATCGAGAAAAAAGACATTGACCATTCTTAGAACTCGGATTCAGAACTAGATCCAAGGAAAATAACCAGGAAATGCTCGACCCAAACGAGTTAGAAGTAAAACACGCATAAACCAGAGAAGCCGGGTTGCCGCCTCTCCCTCAAACCAAAATAGGGCGGAGCAAAAAGGGTTGGAGGGAATGAGTGTTTTCAGCCGAACCCTTCCAGAAGCAGCCCCCCTCGAGCTACCCCTCTCTCCTGGCCTTTTCCTTTCCTGCTTTGGGCCTCTCTCCGTCCTCTCTCCAGGCCAGGACGACGCCAGCTGCCTCTGTCCGAACTCGTACCGCGCGAAGTTCTCCGCGGCGTTCTCTGTACCCTGTGCCGGCGTCTTTCGTCCTGTGTTGTTAGTGGTCGAGCTACAGTCCACGACAGGGAGGAGAAGGGGGAAGGGAAGAGATGAGCGGGCCGGGCCGACCCGCACGGGGGAAAGAAAGAAGAAGATAAAGAAAGAGGAAAGGGGGCCGGGCCGGCCCAGCCCTGGCCCGGCCTCTCCCCTCTTTTTTTAAAGAAATTTTTAAAATTTGTTTGATTATTTAATACTAGTAATGCAAATGTTCCTAATACTTATACGCCATGTAATTTAATAAAAATAAATTTTTAGGGGCTAAAAATTATTTCTTAATTTTTCATGTTATGTAAAACCTAAATAAATAAGTAAAATTTATGTGTCAACACACTGTCATCTTTATACGAAACTATAGCAGCCTCTCAATGTTTAAAGTTTTGAAGAAACCAATTGGGGATGTTTGGACTTGGGGTAGATTTATAACTAAAATAAAAGTTGATGATTGTAAAAAGTTCAAAATAAGATTATGGTTGGACTAAAAATTGGGGTTTTTAGGGAATTAGGACGAGCATCAATTGTAACCCCAATCAAGAGAATATGCCGCTAGCCAACAATTCCCTGTTGTTCAAGAGGGCCCACTTCTCATCCTCACCATCCATTATTTGGTTCCCCATCTTGCGCTTAAATAAGAAGCCTTTGCCTTTCCAAAACACTTCTTGTGACAATTTTCACTCTTATGAACGTTCGGGATCAAAATAATTTCTCTACATGGACCATTTGCCCTACTCAATGTAGGAAAACTTTCATCAAAATTTGGGCGCAACAGAGACGATAGATAAATATAAGTAAAACTTGCAAAACACATATATAGGTCATATACGTGTGAGGGACAAATTCAGAGAAAAATCGCTCATAATTCTGTCATCAATTCAGAGATATGCTGACTTCCATCAAAATGAAAGCACATATTTATATCTGTAACTAATAGATATTCATTGCCTTGTCTGAATAAAGTCAAATAAGATTCTACTACAAATGACTATATAAAACTAAAATCCTATATTCACAATATAATAATAAAAAAATCAATCATTTGGCTGATGAGTCAACTACAAATCTGGACGTTATCTTAACTGATTTCCAAGTCATACACCATAGATTGGATATTACTCGACCTAAAGTGTTGGATTATTCGATTAAACGAACATCTTTCTCACCTGAGAGCTAATCCAATATATGTTCTAAGAGAAATAATTGCATTAGGACTGTAGAAATTGAACTCTAAAGCAGCTTCATTGATCTTTCGCTGTTGTTTTGTAATGTTGTTATAATTGTAGTCCTTGTTCTGATCAGCCTTACATTCATCTTTTGTCATAGTGCGATAGTTTCTCTTGTTGATGTATTTGAATAAGTACTTTATTGATATTGATCGATTGCATGATTTCCGATTGTAAAGATGTGCCTGCATTTTCTTCTACTTTTGACTAATCCACCAAATTTGGTTTTCGCTTAATCCCCGTTGATTGCCTTTTCTGTTGGTTTATTTGGAAGGGTACAAATGCAGCAGTTGTTAAAAGACGTATACCTGAGACGGTAGGATGATGCTTAAGGGAAGCTACAAGGAAGTTCTTGATGAATAAGAAGCTGGAACACTAGTCTACATCAAATGATAGTGTAACTAAGGGTTGGTGCTCTAACGCTGAGCCTAGCCTTGTGGAGATCTGTTGTGGCTCTTCTGTGGAAGAATCAAGGCAGTGAGCAGTTGGTGAGGTTTGCTGGATGCTCGGGATGATCAGGATCTTGTGTCCATGCTAACTGGGGAGACAGAAGGTGCTACTGTCTGCCATAGCATTTCAATTGGCAAAGTAGAAGCAATGGACGAGTTTGCAAAGAGGCGGATGCTACCATTGTTCGTAGAGATATTCAAAGTGATGCTAAGGATACTAACTGGAGACAGAGGACTGCTGGATGACATTTGGAGTGCGAAGGATCAACTTCATAGTTTAACTTTTTCTCTTATCGGTCGTGAAACAAATGCGCCTGCCTATTGGTTTGCTTTGCAGCCTAGGAAGAAGATGTGCTATTTTGAGTGGGATACTAATCCCTTATCTTTTCTTTGCGATTTGCTTGTTTCGAAAGTGGGAGAGAAACCTTCTCGAGCCTCCAATGACTTTCTTTCTTACTGAACGACTGTGAAGTGTTGTTGGCTTAAAAAAAAAAAAAAAACACACACACACACACACACACACACACACTCAAGGCATTCAGATAATGTGGAAAAAAGAATGAATAGCCAATTCCTGCCATGTGGATAATTTACATGTTCCCGAAAAAAAAATTCCCTACAAAAATTGCAAATAATCATATATGATTGTGAATCCCACGTTGCCGCTTGCAATCACGAAAGCAAAACTGATCACGCCACCCGGTCCATCAGAACTTTGTGGCACAATATTTGAGCCTTTGCGGAATAAAATCTAAAAGATGATTCCAATCAAAGTGATCCAACAAAAGGGTCCGTAGGAATTTTAGAATGAAACCCTTCCACAAAATCGATCAACCAACATATTAAAAATCAACCTCTATGTGGTCCCATTACTGCCTTGAAATGAGGGAGTAACATCTTGATTTACAGTACCGAAGATGATGGACATGAATCGCAAGAATAGCAACGTCTTTTATGATTTCGACTCCAACAAAGCATGTTACTGGGTTAATCCTGCTCATAACAGTTGGATGGAAACGGATTAGAACAAGCATAGTTCACACATTCTTATAAAACATAAGCAAATGTTCACTTTGACTGGCCATGCCTGGGCAACCTAACAGCTGCAACCATTATGGTGACCAGGAGTTCAGCAAATGCAACGATCTACATAGGAATATACTGTCCACAATCAATTCCTGCGGATTGGAATCATGGGCATCCTGTTCTTCTTCGTTGCATATGCAAGTTGACTGAAATCTGGGGAAATAATTGACCTACTAGTGGACAAAATCAATGAGGGATAATCAAGAGCTTAGAGAAGTAGAGAATCTATGTGCCGTCATCTCCTTACCTATCCGTACATGTGTTGTGCACATCCTTCAGAGGAGCACGGAAACCCCTGGCACGAGAAATAGAACTGGGAAATCTAAATGACAATATTACCGAGACGAATCTCTCTAATGATTTTTCCGCTATGTCAGAATAGTGGCCCGAATGAGACATGTCAGTTCCAAATTTTTCTTCAGAACTAATGAATGACTTGTCTAATCCAGGGGCAAGATTACCCGAAGCCAAGAGATATTTCAAATTTCCAACATCATTCTGAGAAAACTCATAATATATGTGGTCTCCATAATGCCAAAGAGGCTACCACAGAATCCAAAATAAAGGTGGACTACCAAATCATGGTAAGCTTTTAAGATAACCCTCTGATGAAGAGCTTTCGCTTTCAAAATCGAAGTACATGCAGACGGGTCAATGGATTTAGAATTCAATTCATCGAAGCATGAGCTTAAGAATGGACTAGAACTCATTGCTAAAGCAGGAGGCCTTTTTACACAGCTAAAATGCATTGGAACGTGTAGGTTCCTTTTGATATGTGGCATAATCCTTAGATTTTGTAAGCTTCCCAGCGATGTCGACTTTATTTCATGTTGTTTAGCCGAGAACATTTTTGGTGTTAACACATGTACACTCCAATACCAAATGATGCAAAAGATTTCCTGTTCGAAAAAGTCCGATTATGTGCTCAACATGAAAAGCATGCTCAGGCTTGAATGTTGCAAACCAATTAGAAGATCAGCCCAGCCTTACAAAGGAAATGCAGTTTGGCTTTGTCCTGTTAATGCATGCATCTTCATGAGTTAGCTAATAAAGGGCTTTCCCAATTTCATCCTTAATTATTGATCTTGGATGTCAAGTCATATGGTCACATTTCCTCTTCGATCATTGATCCCTTAAGTGGCTCCAAATTATTGGATCTAAAATGAGGGATTTTTAGTGAATTGATGGCCAGTAGCACGGCCAAGTAATATACATTGCTCGGTTGCCCACCAAGTGACACGTCAGACCCATGAGCTGGCAATCCCTGTCACATTTTGCTCGTCCCATCGCTCGAATCTCTTGTTCCTATCCTCGGATCCTCCATTTAGCTGCTCCAAGGAAAGAAAAAAGAACAAGAATTAATTTCAGTTAAGATATTTTGTGAATTCTAACGTTATTTTATTAGCCACGACTGGCCTCAATGAACATGCGTCTTAATAATGTGAAAAGGAGTGTATAATAATTCGATTTATCTTGACTTGAATGAAAATAAATCTAAATAGTTGTCCATCCCTCTTATTCATTGGAGTCCTATAACCAATAGCTATAACCATAGAAGTTTGTGTTTCCTCCTTAATTATTAATCTTGGATGTCAGGTCATCCGTTCATGTTTCCTCTTTGATCGTTGATCCTTTAAATGGCCCCAAAATATATAAGTAGACCAAATGAGTAACATACCTTCAAATAGACCCAATAATAAAATATACGTGTCTCTCATTATTGAAGTGAGTTGTCAATTATATACTAAAATTGATTTCACTAATATCAATTGTGTTAAACGTGAGATGAGTAAAAAAAGAAAAAAAGGATTCAATAACATGTTTGATTGTTTAATCACATCTGCAAGCGCACTAATGTAAAGGTTGCGTAAAATTGAGTCATAAGAGAGGCTCACGTGTTAGCTTTACTTGGCAAGCTATATTTGATTATTACTTCAATAGATTTCTAATCCATTCTTGTGAATCTCTTATTCTGCATCTCTAATTCCATGCATGTTTTAATAGTACCCTCTAGTAGGTGCACAAAAAATAATATAATCTTGCATATTTTGGTAATAAATCTTTAACATATTTTGGTAAAAAGTTTGAGAATAATTTTTATGTATATATAGATTCTATTTGAAATGCCTATGCATTTTATCTGTGGAAAATAATTGTTGGGGCCACATTTTGTTGATGTTTAACCTTTTCAACACTTAAACAAATGGAGTTAAAAATTTTGACACCTTTTTTGATATTGTTAAATAAAAAAAATGAGGGGGAACTAAAATGACATTTTGACATCCCAGATCAATACTCGAAGAGGAAACACGAACCATTGATTTAACATCAAAGATGAATGATTGAAGAGGAAATGTGAACACGTGATTATAGCTATCGAAAGATATATGTTTCAGGTTAGACCCAAATAAACAAATGGGATGGATAGTGATTGAGATTCATTCAACTCACAATGAATCAAATCTTCATATACAAGGATTTGTCCCTAGCTACCCCATCCTAATCAAAATAAAAAAAAAATGCCATACAACATGAAAATCAGTTTGGGTCTCGTTAGGGATCAATGATGGTGTGCCAATGTGACAAGGTCGTGAGAGCAAAATCTTATCCAAGTCAATAATTTCTACCTTGTTGACATGACCATTATAGTACACTTCTCCCGTTACCTTTCCACGTTTGCATCCACACCACAAACCTGCACCCTCTGCTTGTGTGCAGCCATTGTGGGTGCTTTTCCATTAAAATTCAAAATGTCTGTCAGTGTGTGTGTGTGTGTATATATATGTATGTATGTATATACATATACAAGTCTAACATTTTTTTTTGGAATATCTATTACCAAAATATGCACAATCATTTAATATAAATGGTTAATACCTTGAAAAACCCTAAAGTGGTACACTTGTGACAAATTTACCCCAAACTATTTTTTTGACCACCAAAAACCCCAAACCGGTATACCTTTGACAAATTTACCCTCTATTAGTTTTCGTTAAATTTTATTGTCAAATTATTAAGTTAATGACACGTGACGACTAGTATGCCAATTTGGGATTTTACGATCAATTTGTCGGAGTTTACAATTTTTATGATTTTTTTGTGGTATTAATCCAATTTAGCGAAGAGTATATTTGTCATAAATTTATTAGTTTTGGGTTTTTTTTTTGCAGTCAAATAAATTAGTTTTGAGTAAATTTATCATAAATATACTAATTTATGGTTTTTTATGGTCAATTGGGGTAAATTTGTCACATGTGTACCAGTTGGGGTTTTTCATGGTTAAAAAAATAGTTTGGGGTAAGTTTATCACAAGTGTACCAGTTTGGGATTTTTCAGGGTATTAACACTAATATAAATTCCATTTAAAAATATATAATTTTGAAGCGTACCACCACCATTAGTATTGACCCCTCAATAGCATGATTCAAAACTCATCATCATCAAGTGTAGAATGTGAGCGAGTTGGTTGACGATCTCCGGTGACAATACCAACAAAATGATACAATATGATAAAATCAATGACCCTTTCACTTCTATCAGTAACTAAAAACATCCAAGAACACTGGCTTGGCACTTATCAGTAACTAAAAACATCCAAGAACACTAGCTTGGCATAGGTACCTTCTAGTTGTCACAAGATACCCCTCATGTTATTGCTTGTTCACCTTAACTGTCCCAACCTAGTTTCTTGTCCTTGTTGATATATAGGAATCATTGACATCTGTAAAAACTACTGTACGATATGCACTTATCAAGTTATCATGATTAATATTAGTATCAAAGATGGGATGAGATTGGAGGTACCTAGGACTTTGCCACCGGAGGATTCATGTGCCTTAGCTTTGGCTCCTGGTAATTATCCTTACAGCACTACGCTTTCCCATTCACAATATATATATATATATATATATATATATATATATATATATATATATATATATATATTTAAAGCCAAAACAAAACAAAAATCTCTTCGAATTACATTTCGAAAAAGTAGCTACAATCTTTAACTATACATGTTGCCTTTTGAGGAAAACAAAAAAATGTCAGATTGTCGAGGAAAATAAGGAACGGGACAAAAGAATATAAAAAAGAACACGGAAATGACTCGTCCGAGTCTATATCCAATGAGAATCCTCCAGAGTCGTTGCTTTGAACAAGCTTGACAGAAGAAGAACACCAAGCGTGAGATTCGAAGTAAGAAAATGCATGATTCACGTAATTTTATCGGAATAAGCTCGAAGGTATCGATACGATTCCGCAGATTAAGGCTTTATTGACCTTCTTAGCCTTGTCTATACCTCTTTCTTTGTGTCCTTAGTGCGATGAAGCGATGTTGCAATGATGGAGCTTTTGGGCTCATGGCGTTCGCGGCTTCCGCCATTTTTGCCCCTGCTGTCACCTACACTTTTGGTCTCGTTCAAAGCGCTCCATTTTGCTTCATGACATACCCGATATGGTCATCTACTTTGCCAGTTGCTCTGGGAAATGTGTACTCCTTCGATACATATCCTCTAACATGCAAAGTGTGAACAGAAAATTAAAGCCTTTGCATATCGTCCATGTTCAACACAAAACAATCTCAGAAATGCACAACCAACTTGAGTCTTTCATAAAATATTCTGGATCAGGTAACAAACTACACACACATAAAAGAAGACACCATACATCATACAAGAGAAAGTTTTCTAGAGCCTGACCAAGGATCGATGCAAGATAAAGTAACTGCTACATATATTCCCAACCGTATAGACATTTTAAAGAGCTTATTAGGCATGACATCATAACATAAGGCCAAGTTCAGTTCCCCTCTGAATCGTCACGTTGCTCACCATCGTGTGGCTCTCTCTTGATGTCCGCGTGAGAGACAATAACCCAAACATGAGTCATAAACTCGCCCTAGTGGGGAGGCAGTCAGCATGAGCCGCTACAGCATTCGACAGAGCCATGTACAACATCATTTCCTCCCAGAAGTCAGCCAAGACCTTCCAAATTTGCTCCTCATTTGCCGCAACACTAGCAAATTGCCTTCCTAGCTTTATGCCTTGAAGAACGATGTTTTCCTGGCATTGTTCGACATCAATGCCCTTTAGCATTTCAATTTTCTTGTCCATTGAAACCGACGATTCCTTGAATAAACCCCTGGCTTCGCTGACAGCAGAACGAAATATGGATTGGGTCCTGTAAGGGTGATCAGGGAGCAACCTAGGGGTGAAAGCGACCAAATAAGCAAGATATTTCGATAGTTTAGTCGCTATGCCAAAGTGTTCTCCCGGTTCTTTTGAAAGTTGAGTATCTCTTAGAGGTGCTTCATGCTCACAGAAAGTGATTGCTAGTTGCTACGTGCCAGACCATTATAACATGAGTGGTTATCTCATGATGACAGGCCCATGAGAGCTGATTAAACATGTCGTTGAGTCTCAAAGATGCTTGCCCCTTCTTTAAATTGCTGGTATCATACATCATTAGAGACTGAGCAATCACCTTTATCACTTGCTCGGACAAATTGGTGGGAGCAATTTGATCCTGACCATTCCTTTTAGGGTCCATAAGCAGCAGTGAGTCTATTATTTATACACTTCCATGGAGAATAGTTATATGATTTGAGGAGCGAGTATTGATGGAGTTGTCTTCCCCAAGGCTTCAATAACCGAACCCTGCACATTATCTCGATCAACTTCTCAGCATATCTGTTCTTTCTGCACCGCTCATCTTGCGCATACTTGCATATGTGTATCACCTTTGCCCATTCTGAGAAAATCATGATGACGAACTGTGCAAGCTCAACGAGGAGGATTGACATCATCAATAAGATGGTTGCCAAAGCAGGAACCAAAAGGTTCCCTCCCGGGATCAAAGGCGAGTTGAAGCAACCACATCCACGAGTCAAAGGACACTCGAGGTAGTAGAATGAAATCAGAGCAGCACCAACCGCAACGGCGAGTTGAAGCAATCTATACTTGGAACGATGTGGATTAAGATTTACTGGGTATTTGGTGAATAATAAATCGAAAAGAAATGCAAGTTCTACTTCGAGGACTCTGAAAACTCGCTCATAACCCTTCTCTTCAGAAAGCATATGTTCAATTAACCGCCATAACTTCTTGTGAGCTTCTTGGGGTAGTGAATAGCCAGCGAATCTCAGGTAGATGAACTAGAAGAGCGAAAAAAGACAGGCACAAATCTTTGAGTTGGCCATCCCGGTCTCCTCCGCTTTCACTTAAAAGCATCCCTTTGCAATTCCAAACCTTCTCAACGGTGATAACTTCATCCTTCTCTGACAATTTTTTACAGTCCTCTGTTGAGCACAATGAGTGCTCCTTTGCCTCGTCTGCCACTATCACCAGGTACTTACACCTGAGCATTGTAAAGGGATCCGTGTCGCTTGAACCGTTCCATTGGTGCTCGGCGCTCATGTAGTCAGATATTAACTTGAAATTTTTCTGCATCACAGAATTGCTTGCCAACATCAAACCTCGTGCTCTTTCGTCGAGTTTCATGAATAAAATGATGAAAAGAAACACCGTGCACAATATTGCTGTCCTCGAATTGTCCATGTATGAAGCGATCATCCAACTTGTCATGAAACATGTAGCAGCAGAGTCGACATTAAATGACTTCCACCGTTCAATGTCCCAAATGCTGAGCACCGTGTAGGAATCTACGCTTCCCAGAACCACCACCAGATAAGCCACCCAGAAAGGAAAATGTGAAACCTTGAAAGGAGCGCTTTGCATAAGGCCAAGCATGTACGCGACGAGAACGGGGGTAAGGCTATAGGCCGCAGATGCCACCAACGTGAATGCACGGTTGACACAGCATCTCCTGAACGAACCGAATACTCCTAGAAAGAGTAAGATTACAGCAGTGACAGGCAGCAAGATCACTATTCTTGCCATTCGGTTCACTTGATTTTTGTACGCCTCCGTGCAATTATCCCTCGAATGGCCATAGAAATTCTTGGGTCAAAGAGGATGGACATGTCGATGAACTTAATCTCTCTCTCTCTCTCTCTCTCTCTCTCTCTCTCTCTCTCGATGGAGCGGAAATATGGAGCACCGGTTCTAATGATAAGAAAAAGGATCTTTTATACTTATTAGATTGTGAACAGGGGATGAATGGGCGACGCAAAAATATAGATGATGCTCTAAGGTCCTATTTTACTGATGCAGCTTTGGCCGGTATATTACTTTAGCCAAGCAGTCCCTATCATTAAGTAATTTTAGAGTATTTATAGAACACACTAGCGATATTGTTTCACCAAAAAAGCGAAAAATCTTTTAAAAGGATAATGGGGATGAAATTAATGGATATTTAAGGAAAATAGACTCTTTATTGATTTTGGATAGGAAAGTAAATGACTGAACAAGTAAAGGAATTGAAAATGCATGTACTGGATTTTTATTTTATTTTTTGGTCTGTTCATGTTATGGAATTGAAGATGTGAAGAATGTAATTGGGTACTGGAAATTTGAAGTGCTGGAAAGATAAATTCGCAAGAAATTAAAAGATAAAAGCAAATGCATAAGAACTAATATGTGATTATTTTCTGTGTCATTCACACAAATTACAAGGCGGTATATTCCACCAACAGCACTTACAAACGGTTATGAATCTTGAATCTACTAATAATCTCATAGTAATATTTACAATGATAAGCAATTTTCGAGATCCCAGGCATGACCTCTTATCTTCTAATTGGTAATCACAAGCAGTTACAATTTCTGAGACCATAGGATAACCAATTGGTAATCATGGGCTTGTATGGATCCATTATCTCTATTTCCAATAGCTTACTGTGGATGATTTCAATCCACTTGGATGGCAAACCTAAGAACTAATATTTGATTGGTAATCATCATGGATGTCAAATCATAGATTCTTATTTTCCTCTTCAATTATTGGTTCTGGATGTCAATATGTCATTTTAGTCATCCCTCATTTCTTTTAAACATTATAAAAAAAAAAAAAAACAATGCGCCAAAATTCTTGTCATGACCTACCTTGAGGGAATAAATTTAGAGGTATTTACTGGAAAGACGGTTCAAATTGACGAACCTAGAAGATGGCTCAAACACATCATCACAATCATGTGTTCATATTTCCTCTTTAATCATTTATCATGGATATCAAATCATAGGTTTGTGTTTTCCTCTTCAATTATTGACCCTAGATATCAATATGTCGTTTTAGCCCTCCCTCATTTCTTTTGACCATTATCAAAAAGGGTGTCAAAATTCTTGTTGCAACCTCCCTTGAATAGGTTTAGAGGTATTTACTTGAAAGACAGTCCAAATTGGCATCCTTAGAAGACAACGAACACATCATCTAATAAGTAATCTAAGGCTATCTATCAATTTCAAGCACGGGCTCTTCCAAGTTCATATTTCACACAACGCTGGATTTTTCACAATATGTTCAAATTAACCCTATCAAAATTCTTCTGGAGGAGTTGCCATTAGCCAATTAAGGTAGGCTAGACACCAATTTAAATGTGGGAATGTCATCTCAATTTGTATGGAACTAGAGATTTCAGATTTGGGTCCTTGATTACACTAATTATACAGCTAGTGCTCTTTCGGTACCTAAACTTTGATTATGTTGTCAACTAAAGTGTTTTTCATGCAGTCTTTTCATCTATTTTAAGGCTAATCCACTAAATGTTTATGCAATGTTTTTATTGAAAACCTAACCATGCTAAAAGAGAAAACAACTGATATAGCTAGTGCGAGTACCAAGAGGGGGGTGAATAGGTATATAAAAGATTTTTCTTGATAATTAGCACAATACTAGACAGTTAAAGGATTTGCAACAAATAATAATCAACGTAAGACTGAGTAAAGGGAAGAGAGAATTAAACACACGGTTTATAGTGGTTCGGCTTGATTCAGGCCTACGTCCACTCTTCTGCACTGACAGCCACTTTGGCTGGATTCCACTATGAACAAAGAGATGTTATGATATTGCTAGTACGAGTACCTAGAGGGGGGTGAATAGGTATATAAAAGATTTTTCTTGATAATTGCACAATACTTAGATAGTTGAAGGATTTGCGACAAGTAATAATCAACGAAGACTGAGCAAAGGAAAGAGAGAATTGAACACGCGGTTTATAGTGGTTCGGCTTGATTCAAGCCTACATCCACTCTTCTGCATTGACAGCCAATTGGCTGGATTCCACTATGAACAAAGAGATGTTACAGTGTTGATCTTCCTTGATTTCTAGGAGTAGATGATCTACCACACTCGCTCAAGGTATCACCAAGTATAGACACTCTCTGTGTATACAATTTCGCTCAGAATGAATCGACTAATAATCAAGGTGCTTCAGACTCTGGAATTTCTCTATCGATCACGTTACTAACACAACTAGAACGTCTTCCTTTTTATACTCCTTTATGCCATCATACCGTTGGCACTTACCAAAGGAATTCCTCCAATCTACCCGTTGGACGGAATCAATCAAGAAGATCATTTGAGCTATTAAAGGAACCTGATGATAGCCCATCAATCATGTTCGCCCATACAATCAGGATCTTGGTTTCCAAGAATAGAACCTTCCAAGAATATTTCGTCGACCATCGGATCTTCAATCGATCTAGATACGAATAAAAGAATCCGTTATATTCATCCAACCAAGAGATCTTCTCTAGAGGATAGGAATGAATCCTCAACCATATACTTCGGCTCTGGATTTCCTTCGTCACTGAATTAGAAAGACTGTCAATGAGAATAGTCTTAAGTCTTGAATCTTGAATCTTGAGTCTGGAGTCTGGAGTGCTGGGTCTGGTTATCAACAAGTCTTTAGACTTTAAACAGACGGTCTGCAAAGATCCAGACTAGACTAATAAAAACGTTTTGTCATCTTCAAAATATTCTGGAAAGATTTCTCCAACAATCTCCCCCTTTTTGATGGTGACAAAACTTTCCTGTAGATTTGAACCACTTTGACTCGCAAAAACATTTTTCAAGCAATATGGCTATCTCATAAAGATTAACAAAACAACCAGACTCTGCATCCACAGAAAATTGGTTAGTCTTTCATGAGTAATACCATATAACAACTCTTGATATAAATGCAAACAGTCAAGCATCAAAATCCACAGCCAATTCAGTCAAATTCAAGTTCACACCCAAGTTCACTCAAGTCATACTCAAAAACAAACATATTCAACCACAAAAATAAATTTAAAGTCAAAGAAAGTTGGTTGGTTGGTTCAAATTGCTTCTCCCCCTTTTTGTCATCATTAAAAAAGGTGAGAAATGAGTTAGGTCTGCTTGGGAATGCACATGATCTGGAAATCTCCCATGGACTGGACTACGCTTTCTAGCCTCTTCAAGTCTTCCCTTAGTTGAGCTACCTCTTCTCCTTCAGCATTGGCTTGAAGTTGTAGAGCAAGGTCTTTCATTTTGTCCTCCAGGGTAACTGAAGATGCTTGTCCAGCATTCTTCATGGCTTGAATTTCACAGTCCAGAGCATAGATTTGGCCACGCATTTCCAGAAGAACATCCATAATACGACGAAAATCTACAGAATTGTTCGTCTGTGTACTTGCATTTGCTTTCTCAGATGGAGTGAATGCAGACGATGGCGCTTCTATATAGTCTTGCAGATTTGGTGTCGACGTATCGTGTCTTTCTTCAGGCATTTGAGAAGGCTGAAACTCTTCTGAGTCTGCTGGAGATTATCTTAGACCTTCACTATTGGCAACATGAGGTGTGGACCTTTCTTGCTCGCCAACTCCCCCTGTCTTTAGGACATCAAAAGGGGAAGAGTGATGATCATGCTCTTCTGTATCTTGATTCCCCTTCTCTCCAGATTCAGTTGCAGACTTTTCTTTCTCTTCTTCTCCTTCTTCTTCAGCTTCTTTCTCCTTCTCTCTCTGTTCTTCTTCTTCTGTGTTCTTGGCTTGCTCCTCTTCTTCTCTCTGTTTCTTCTGAAGTTATGTCGATTGAGGTACATAACGTTTGGTCCTTATCAAGGCAGTGATTGTGAGATCTTCCTCCTCATCTTCATCCTCCAAGATGAGAGTTCTCTTCTTTTTGGATGGGGCACCAATGGCCTCCTTCCCTTTCCTCTTTGAAGCAGACGGAACTGGAGTCTTCACTCTGAATTTCTCCATTGCCTTGGAAAGTTCTTGCAGACGCATCTTCGTCAACATTTTCAAACCTACCACCATCTTATCGTAAGGTCGAACACAAAGTGTGTGTGGCGGTTCAATATTCATGTGTCTGAAGATCTTGGTCACTAGACCTGGGTAAGGCAATTGTCCCTTGTCTTTCAACATTGCTCTATACATGTGAAAGAGAATAGTGTGAGGGAGAGAGAACTTCTTCCCTGAGTTGATTGTGTACATCAATTTTGTCTTGGAATTAGACACATCAGTCTTTGATGTAGACTTCGGCCTGATGCAATTGATCACAATTTTGTGCAGCACAACATTGATGGCACGCATCCTTGAATAAATGATTCTTCCCTCGATATCTCTATCTTTGACAAGTTCCATTGAGGCACGAGCAACTGAGACTTTGACTGGTTGATAGCGTCCTCGTTCAACTCCAATTATGTCCGCCAACATGTCCACGTCTACCACATAATCCTGGTCTCTAACATTGAATGATATTCTATTCACATCTAGAAAGCTGAGATTCGAATAGAAATATGCTGTTAATTGCGCATAACCGTCTGTGGTATCGGTGCAGAATTGCTTAAGTTGAAGCAGTTTGAACTTCTCCCTTAAGTTCACATTAACGGCATCCAGAAAATCGAAATCGACACTCCTAGGGTTTATCACCCCTCGTTTTAGTAGTCTGAAGAACAAATTCTCCTGTTCCTCTGATTTAAATAACTCCATTCTCTTTCCCTTCACCTTTGCAGCAATACCCATTCTAGGTTGAAAATCACTGAACATTTTATCATTGTCGTTTCCTTCAGTCGAATTAGGTCCCGACATACGAGGGTCACTGGGAATATTCGCAAGTGCTTCCTCTGCTTTACCCTTGGGAGCAATTCCCAAATCCTCCATTTTTCTCAGAAAGATATATTCATTCCCATAATGCTTATCTTTGAGAAAATCATCCACGTATTTCAACGGAGTCCCAGTACTTTTCAACGCACGGTAGAGTTTATAAATATAAGAGGGTTTTTGGACTCTTATAGGGTCTGCGTCCTCGATTATCTCTTCCTCCGGTTGTTGACCCGCACCTTGTGGGGTAGATGGCATTGAATGACGTGGTGGAGAGTGAATCGGGCTCTATTGCTGACTTGATAATTCTTCCTCTTCGGTGAGATCAAAATGGGTAGGTCCCTCCTTCATTCTCTGTGGTCCCCTGTTCGCGATTCTTGAAGACTTTCTCGAAAAAGACATCCTTCTTTGTCGCTGAAAGATTCCTTTACTTGCTTTCCCAAGAAAAGATGACAATTTTCTCGAAGATAAACACGAAGTTGAAATCGGATTGGGAGGAGAATGCTTTTTAGGGTTTTGAAGATTGGAAAATGAAAACTGTATATATATATAACTCAGTTTTGAAAAGGGAAGTTCAATCGGCACAAAGAAAGTGTACGAATACCTCTTTTCGAAATTAATAACTGCCAAAATTAATCCTTTTGTAAAGACAAGTTTTCGTTTTTCACGGAGACTACAAAATAACTAAACGAAAGATCATACATTTTCGAGTTTAGATAAAATAACAACTTACAGTCTATAGTCATCAATGTTTGAGTCTGAGGATTTAGAGTCTGAGAGATTAGAGTCTGATGATCATCAACTTTCTGAGTCTGAAGGTTGGAGAGTCTCTAGACTTTAACTTCTTCGAGCTTCAAAATGTTGAGTCTGGTACGGATAAAATCGAATTGATTTTTCTCCAGAGGCCTTGTGAATAAATCCGCTAGTTGACTTTTTGAATCAACAAATTGAATCGAGATTTCTCCACTTTGAATATGATCTCTGATGAAGTGATGACGAATTTTTATATGCTTTGCTCTTGAATGAAGAATTGGATTTTTGGTGAGGTTGATTACGCTGGTGTTGTCACATTTGATTTCTGTGCATGAGTCTTCAATCCCAAAGTCTTGTAGCTGTTGTTTTATCCATAGAATTTGCGAACAGCAGCTTCCAAGGGCTACATACTCTGCTTCTGTTGTTGAGAGAGCTACAGTGCTTTGTTTCCTTGAAAACCAAGACACTGTCCTGCTTCCAAGCAACTGGCAAGTTCCTGAAGTATTCTTTCTATCGACTCTGCAGCCGGCCAGATCTGCATCTGAATATCCCAGAAGATTAAAGTCTTCCTTCTTAGGATACCAAAGACCAATGCTTGAAGATGAAGCAACGCATTTAATAATACATTTTGCAGCATTGAGATGGGATTCTCTAGGATCTGATTGAAACCTAGCACATATGCAAACACTCAACAAAATGTCAGGTCTAGAAGCAGTAAGATAAAGAAGTGAACCAATGATGCTTTTGTACAGCTTTTGATCAACTTTCTTCCCTTCTTCATCTTTGTCTATCTTCAAAGAACTTGACATTGATATATCAATCTTTTTGCAATTTTCCAATCCAAACCTTTTGACAAGATCATTAGCATATTTTTCTTGGTAAATGAAAGTTCCTTCCTTTAATTGCTTTACTTGAAGACCAATAAAGAATGTTAATTCTCCCATCATACTCATTTCAAACTCATCCTGCATAGACTTAGAACATTTCTTGCATAGACTTTCATTAGAGGATCCAAAAATAATGTCATCCACATATATTTGAACAAGTAAAAAGCTTTTGTTTTCCTTTTTGATAAATAAAATAGTATCTACTTTACCTTTGACAAAACCATTCTGTAATAAGAACTTACTTAGTCTGTCGTACCAAGCTCAAGGTGCTTGCTTTAAACCATACAAGGCCTTTTTCAGTCTGAAGACTGAGTCTGGCTTATTTGGGTCTTCAAACCTAGGTGGTTGTTCCACATAAACTTCCTCTTGGATAAATCCATTTAGGAAGGCACTTTTGACGTCCATTTGGCATAATCCGAAATTTTTATAACAAGCAAACGCAAGTAATAGTCGGATAGCTTCTAACCTTGCTACAGGAGCGTAAGTCTCATCATAGTCTATTCCTTCTTCTTGCGTGTGTCCTTTGGCCACAAGTCTTGCTTTGTTTCGTACGACTTTTCATTTTTCATTCATCTTATTTCTGAACACCCATTTGGCTTCAATAACAGTTTTACCTTTCGGTTTAGATGTCAATTCCCAGACATCATTAATGTTGAACTATCTGAGCTATTCTTGCATAGCTTCGATCCAGCTTTCATCTGATAAAGCTTCTTCTATGCTTTTTGGTTCAATTTCAGAAATAAGAGCCACAGCACTAGACTCTTCATGTCTTTTAGATCTTGTGCGAATTCCTTCATTAATTCCACCGATAATGAGATCTTTGGGATGACTGGACTAATGCTTCCAGTTATTGGTTGATTTGTCTGGATGATGATCTCTTTCTTTATTTGAATCTTCATGAACATCTTGATGCTGGTCTTCCAGAGTCTGAGATACTTCTTGAGTTGTAAGCTTTGGAAGGTCTGGAGCAGGTTCAGACTCTTCATACCGAGTCTGACTGGATTCATCTTGCGTAGAGTCTTGAAATTTGACATTCATTGACTCCTCCACAGACTGGCTCTTCTTGTTATAGACTTTGTAGGCTTTGCTTGATGTATAATATCCAAGGAAGATGCCTTCATCTGATCTTTCATCAAACTTACTAACTCGATCTTTTGCATTTTTCAATATAAAGCATTTGCAACCGAACACATGAAAGTATGAAACAATGGGCTTCTTACCTTTGAATAATTCATAAGGGGTTTTCTCTAGAATAGGTCTTAGGAAGAATCTATTGATGATATAGCATGTTGTTGAAACAGCTTTAGCCCAAAATCGTGAAGAAACTTTACTTTCAATTAAAAGAGTTCTAGCTATTTCTTGAAGAGATCTATTCTTTCTTTCCATAACTCCATTTTGTTGAGGAGTGTATGGAGAGGAGAACACATGTTTAAATCCAGATTCATCACACAATTTTGTGAAATCTTGATTTTCAAATTCACCTCCATGATCTGTTCTTATACTTGAGATAACACATCCTTTTTCATTTTGAACCTTTTTAGCAAATTTTTCAAAATACGAAAAGGTTTCTAACTTACTTGCAAGGAAATATACCCAAGTAAAATGGGAGTAATCATCCACAATTACTAGGCAATATTTCTTACCTCCAATACTCTGGGTTCTGGTTGGTCCGAAGAGATCCATATGCAGCAACTGTAGTACATGATTAGTAGAGACATGATTTATTGGCTTAAATGAATTTCTTACCCACTTTCCCAGAATACATGGTGTGCATGGATTGGACTTTTCGTATGGTAATTTGGGTAGACCTCGAACAAGCTGCTTTGATGAGATTTTGGCTAATTGCTTCATGTTGACATGACCAAGCTTTCTGTGCCATAAGCTTGCTTTATCTTGAATTGAGATTAGACATTGCGATTCATTTGGTTTCATGTTTAAGAGGTAGATATTTCCATGTCTTCGACCCATGAAAGACTGAGTAGAGCCTTTACTGATTCCAGAGTAAATTCCTTCTTGAAAGGAGATCTTGAAACCAGTGTCACACAATTGGCTAATGCTGAGAAGGTTATAGTTGAGTCCTTCCACTAGAGAAACATTGCTTATTGTGAGATTTCCAATTTTCACAGTTCCAAATCCCACAATGCTTCCTTTGCCGTTTCCTCCAAATGAAACATTTCCACCGTTTACTTGAACAAGCTTTATGAAGCACTTTGAGTCTCCTATCATGTGTCTTAAACATCCCATTGTCAAGATACCACTTTACCTTTTCTTGACGGAGACCTGCATTTAAAAGAGAGTCTTAAGCTTTCTTTGGTACCCAAATTTTCTTGGGTCCTTTGGTATTAGTAGGATAAACATTATTAGGCCATACTTTCTTAACAGGCTTCCAAACCATAGGACACTCTTTTTCAAAGTGATCCTGACTGTTACACTTTGAACACCTTAGAGCATTTCGACCTACAGACTTTACAAAAACTTTCTTGAAATGATTTTTGTAAGCCTTTTTCGACGGTCTTTTCTTAATTCTTTCTTTTACTTTAGGAAAATCAATCAAGGGAATTGTTTCTGCTGTTATGCCTAGACCAGACTTATTGAAGTAAGGTCTTTGAACTGAAAGAACTTTTTCAAGCTTTTCGGATCCTATCGAAAATTTCTTTGAAATATTTGATAAGTCCGTTTTTAAGAAAACATTTTCTTTCAAAAGATTATCTTCTTTTTCTTTAAGAGTAGAAACATTCAAGTCTAAACTTTTAACTCTTTCTTCTAAAATGGTTTCCTTTTGTTTTAGAGCTGAGTTTTCCTCTTTAAGTTCAGAAATCCTTTTGAGAGAAGTCTTAAGACTAAAACACAGTTCATCAATGTATTTAGAAACTTTGACAGGAATTTTAAAATCACTTACCTCAAATTCACTATCTGAGTCTGATCTAAAATCTGAGTCTGAGTCTGAATGTGCCATCATACATATGTTGGCATATTCATTATCACTTTCTTCACATTCTCGTATCACTCCTGGTTTCGGCTTTGAGAGCTTTTCGAAACTTCTCAGCTTTTCCTCTTTTCTTCTTCGAAGAAGAGGACAGTTGGGTCGATGTATCCCTTTTTCTTACATTCGAAGCAGACTACATCTTTGTTTGGTTCCTCATCATCAACAGACTTGGTCTGCTATTTTTGGAAACTTTGTTTCTTTGAGTTGAACCTTTTTCCTTTTCTATTTAGTTTTCTGAATCTTCTTATCATGAGAGCAAGCTCCTCGTCGTCCATATCATCTCCTGAATCTGTATCATCAGAATCATCATTTGATTTTAATGCAATGGATTTCTTACCTCTTGGATCTTCGTCTTCATTAATTTGTTCCACTTCATAAGACTGAAGAGTTCCAATTAGCTCGTCGACAGATAGAGGCATAATTCTTTGTGTCTCTCTTATTGAAGTCTTTATATGATTCCAATCCTTGAAAAGTCCACGCCGTAGCTTGTTCACCTTCATGGGATCAGAAATTTTTTGTCCTCGGTTCTCAAGACCATTGACAATATTTGTAAAATGACTAAACATGTCAGTTATAGATTCTCCTGGTTTCATTTTGAAGGCTTCATATTGACCAAGGAGAATGTTGATTCTGGTCTCCTTCACTCGATCTGTTCCTTCATAGGTGATATGTAATCTGTCCCATACTTCTTTTGCTGTAACACAAGAAGATATTCTATTATATTCAGTCGGAGACAAGGTATAATATAAAGAGTAAATTGCTTTTGCATCGAGTGCTTGTCTCTTGTTTATCTCTTCCTGAGTCATTCCGCTGGTCTCAACAGTTTTTTTCCCTCTTTCAGAGACTGATGCAGCAGTAGGAGTGATTCCTCTTTCCACAACGTCCCATTCCAGAGGATCCTTTGATCGTAGGAAAGCTTTCATCTTGTTCTTCCAGATGTTGTAATCCTTTCCATCAGAGTATGGTGGTCTGGTATTGCTTTGCCCTTCCACCAGCCCTGGTGCAAGCATACTAGCCATGGATCTTTTACTCTGAAGTAAAACACTTCAAATAAAGTAAGAACACGAGCTCTGATACCAATTGATATTGCTAGTACGAGTACCTAGAGGGGGGTGAATAGGTATATAAAAGATTTTTCTTGATAATTGCACAATACTTAGATAGTTGAAGGATTTGCGACAAGTAATAATCAACGAAGACTGAGCAAAGGAAAGAGAGAATTGAACACACGGTTTATAGTGGTTCGGCTTGATTCAAGCCTACGTCCACTCTTCTGCACTGACAGCCAATTGGCTGGATTCCACTATGAACAAAGAGATGTTACAGTGTTGATTTTCCTTGATTTCTAGGAGTAGATGATCTACCACACTCACTCAAGGTATCACCAAGTATAGACACTCTCTGTGTATACAATTTCGCTCAGAATGAATCGACTAATAATCAAGGTGCTTCAGACTCTGGAATTTCTCTATCGATCACGTTATTAACACAACTAGAACGTCTTCCTTTTTATACTCCTTTATGCCATCATACCGTTGGCACTTACCAAAGGAATTCCTCCAATCTACCCGTTGGACGGAATCAATCAAGAAGATCATTTGAGCTATTAAAGGAACCTGATGATAGCCCATCAATCCTGTTCGCCCATACAATCAGGATCTTGGTTTCCAAGAATAGAACCTTCCAAGAACATTTCGTCGACCACCGGATCTTCAATCGATCTAGATACGAATAAAAGAATTCGTTATATTCATCCAACCAAGAGATCTTCTCTAGAGGATATGAATGAATCCTCAATCATATACTTCGGCTCTGGATTTCCTTCGTCACTGGATTAGAAAGTCTGTCAATGAGAATAGTCTTGAGTCTTGAGTCTTGAGTCTTGAATCTTGAATCTTGAGTCTGGAGTCTGGAGTGCTGAGTCTGGTTATCAACAAGTCTTCAGACTTTAAACAGACGGTCCGCAAAGATCCAGACTGGATTGATAAAAACGTTTTGTCATCTTCAAAATATTCTGGAAAGATTTCTCCAACATGTTACAGCGTTGATCTTCCTTAATTTCTAGGTGTAGATGATCTACCACACTCGCTCAAGGTATCACCAAGTATAGACACTCTCTGTGTATACAATTTCGCTCAAAATGTATCGACTAATAATCAAGGTGCTTCAGACTCTAGAATTTCTCTAGCGATCACGTACTCAAACAACTAGAACATCTTCCTTTTTATACTTCTTTATGCCATCATACCCGTTGGCACTTACCAAAGGAATTCCTCCAATCTACCCGTTGGACAAAATCAATTAAGAAGATCGTTCGAGCTATTAAAGGAACCTGACGATAGCCCATCAATCTTGTTCGCCCATACAATCAGGATCTTGGTTTCAAAGAATAGAACATTCCAAGAATATTTCGTCGACCATCGGATCTTCAATCGATCTAGATACGAATAAAAGAATCCGTTATATTTATCCAGCCAAGAGATCTTCTCCAGAGGATAAGATTAAATCCTCAACCATATACTTCGGCTCTGGATTTCCTTTGTCACTGGATCAGAAAGAATGTCAATGAGAATAGTCTTGAGTCTTAAGTCTTGAGTCTTGAGTGCTGAGTCTCGGTGATCGAAAGTCTTCGACTTTCAATGTAAGTCTGCGAATATCCAGACTAGACTAATAGAAACGTTTTGTCAGCTTCAAAATATTCTGGAATGATTTCTCCAACAATCTCCCCCTTTTTGATGGTGACAAAACTTTCCTGTAGATTTGAACAACTTTGACCAGCAAAAACATTTCTCAAGCAATATGGCTATCTCATAAAGATTAATAAAACAACCAGACTTTGCATCCACAGAAAATTGGTTAGTCTTTCATGAGTAATACCATATGACAACACTTGATATAAATGCAAACAGTCAAGCATCAAAATCCACAGCCAGTTCAGTCAAATTCAAGTTCACACCCAAATTCACTCAAGTCATACTAAAAAACAAACATATTCAACCACAAAAACAAATTTAAAGTCAAAGTTTAAAGTTCAAATTGGTTTTTCTTCTCCCCCTTTTTGTCATCATTAAAAAGGTGAGAAAAGAGTCAGGTCTGCTTAGGAATGCGCACGATCTGGAAATCTCCCATCGACTGGACTATGCCTTCTAGCCTTTTCAAGTCTTCCCTTAGATGAGCAACCTCCTCTCCTTTGGCATTGGCTTGAATTTGTAGAGCTAGGTCTTTCATTTTGTCCTCTAGGGTAACCGAAGATGCTTGTCCAGCATTCTTCATGTTTTGAATTTCACAGTCCAGAGAATAGATTTGGCCCCGCATTTCCAGAAGAACATCAAGAATACGACAAAAATCTGCTGAATTGTTTGCCTGTGTATTTGCATTTGCTTTCTCGGATGGAGTGAATGTAGACGATGGAGCTTCTGTATAATCTTGCAGATTTGGTGTTGACGTATCGTGTCCTTCTTCAGGCAATTGAGAAGCCTGAAACTCTTCTGGATCTGCTGGAGATTGTCTTAGACCTTCACTATTGGCAGCATGAGGTGTGGACCTTTCTTGCTCGCCAACTCCCCCTGTCTCTAGGACCTCAATTGGGGAGGAGTGATGATCATGCTCTTCTGTATCTTGATTCTCCTTCTCTCCAGATTCAGCTGCAGACTTTTCTTTCTCTTCTTCTCCTTCTTCTTCAGCTTCTTTCTCCTTCTCTTGCCGCTCTTCTTCTTCTCTGTTCTTTGCTTGCTCCTCTTCTTCTCTCTGTTTTTTCTGAAGTTCTGTCGATTGAGGTACAGAACGTCTGGTCCTTATCAAGGCAGAGATTGTGAGATCTTCCTCCTCATCTTCATCCTCCAAGATGAGAGTTCTCTTCTTTTTGGATGGGGCACCAATGGCCTCCTTCCCTTTTCTCTTTGAAGCAGACGGTACTAGAGTCTTCACTCTGATTTTCTCCATTGCCTTGGAAAGTTCTTTCAGACGCATCTTCGTCAACATCTTCAAACCTACCACCATCTTTTCGCACGATCGAACACAAAGCGTATGTGGCGGTTCAATATTCATGTGTCTGAAGATCTTGGTCATCAGACCTGGGTAAGGCAATTGGCCCTTGTCCTTCGACATTGCTCTGTACATGTGAAAGAGAATGGTGTGAGGGAGAGAGAACTTCTTCCCTGAGTTGATTGCGTACATCAATTTTGCCTCAGAATTAGACACATCAGTCTTTGATGTAGACTTGGGCCTGATGCAATTGATCACAATTTTGTGCAGCACGATATTGATGGCACGCATCCTTGAATAGACGATTCTTCCCTCTGTATCTCTATCTTTGACAAGTTTTAATGATGCATGAGCAGTTGAGACTTTGATCGATTGATAGCGTCCTCGTTCAACTCCAATTATGTCCGCCAACATGTCCACGTCTACCACATAGTCTTGGTCTCCAACACTGAATGATATTCTATTCGCATCTAAAAAGCTGAGATTCGAATAGAAGTATGCTGTCAATTGCGCATAACCGTCTGTGGTATTGATGCAAAATTGCTCAAGTTGAAGCAGATTGAACTTCTCCCTTAAGTTCACATTAATGGCATCCAAGAAATCGAAATCAACACTCCTAGGGTTTATCACCCCTCGTTTCAGCAGTCTGAAGAACAAATTCTCCTGTTCCTTTGATTTAAACAACTCCATTCTTTTTCCCTTCACTTTCGCAGCAACACCCATTCTAGGTTGAAAATCACTGAACATTTTATCATCATCGTTCCGGTCAGTCGAATTTGGTCCCGACATACGAGGGTCACTTGGAATGTTCACAAGTGCTTCCTCAGCCTTTCCCTTGGGAGCAATTCCCAAATCCTCCATTCATCGCAGAAAGATATACTCATTCCCATAATTCTTACCTTTAAGAAAATCATCCACGTAGTTCAACAGAGTCCCAGTGTTTTTCAACGCACAGTAAAGCTTGTAAATAAAAGAGGGTTTTTGGACTCTTACAGGGTCTGCATCCTCGATTATTTCTTCCTCTGGTTGTTGACCCGCACCTTGTGGGGTAGATGGTGTTGAGTGACGTGGTGGAGAGTGAATCGGGCTCTGTTGCTGACTCGATAATTCTTCCTCTTCGGTGAGATCGAAATGGGTAGGTCCCTCATTCATTCTCTGTGGTCCCCTGTTCGCGATTCTTGAAGACTTCCTCGAAGAAGACATCCTTCCTTATCATTGAAAAATTCCTTTACTCGCTTTCCCAAGACAAGATGACAACTTTCTCGAAGATGAACACGAAGTAGAGACAAGATTGGGAGGAGAATACCTTTTAGGGTTTTGAAGATTGGGCGAAAAGGAAAACTGTATATATATAACTTAGTTTTGAAAAGGAAAGTTCAATCGGCACAAGGAAAGTGTACGAACACCTCATTTTAAAATCATTAACTGCCAAAATTAATCATTTTGAAAAGACAAGATTCCGTTTTTCACGGAAATTATAAATTAACTGAACGAAAGATCGTACCTTTTCGAGTTTAGATATAATATCAACTTACAATCTATAGCCATGAATGTCTGAGTCTGACGGTTTAAAGTCTGAGGGTTAGAGAGTCTCTAGACTTTAACTTCCTCGAGCTTCAAAATGTTGAGTCTGGAATGGATAAAATCGAATTGATTTTTCTCCAAAGGCTTTGTGAATATATCCGCTAGTTGACTTTTTGAATCAACAAATTGAATCGAGATTTCTCCATTTTGAATATGATCTCTAATGAAGTGATGTCGAATCTCTATATGCTTTGCTCTTGAATGAATGATTGGATTTTTAGTGAGATTGATTGCGCTGGTGTTGTCACATATAATCTCTGTGCATGAGTCTTCAATCCCAAAGTCTTGTAGCTGTTGTTTTATCCATAGAATTTGCGAACAGCAGCTTCCAAGAGCTACATACTCTGCTTCTGTTGTTGAGAGAGCCACAGTGCTTTGTTTCCTTGAAAACCAAGACACTGTCCTGCTTCCAAGCAACTGGCAAGTTCCTGGAGTACTCTTTCTATCGACTCTGCAACCGGCCAGATCTGCGTCTGAATATCCCAGAAGATTAAAGTTTCCCTTCTTAGGATACCAAAGACCGATGCTTGAAGATGAAGGAGCGTATTTAATAATACGTTTTGCAGCACTAAGATGGGATTCTCTAGGATCTGATTGAAACCTAGCACAGATGCAAATACTCAACAAAATGTCAGGTCTAGAAGTAGTAAGATAAAGAAGTGAACCAATGATGCTCCTGTATAGCTTTTGATCAACTTTCTTTCCTTCTTCATCTTTGTCTATCTTGAAAGAACTTGACATTGGTATATCAGTCTTTTTGCAATTTTCCAATTCAAACCTTTTGACAAGATCATTAGCATATTTTTCTTGGTAAATGAAAGTTCCTTCCTTCAATTGCTTTACTTGAAGACCAAGAAAGAATGTTAACTCTCCCATCATACTCATTTCAAACTCATCCTACATAGACTTAGAAAATTTCTTGCATAGACTTTCATTAGAGGATCCAAAAATAATATCATCCACATATATTTGAACAAGTAAAAAGCTTTCGTTTTCCTTTTTGATAAATAAAGTAGTATCTACTTTACCTTTGACAAAACCATTCTGTAATAAGAACTTACTTAGTCTGTCGTACCAAGCTCGAGGTGTTTGCTTTAAACCATACAAGGCCTTTTTCAGTCTGAAGACTGAGTCTGGCTTCTTTGGGTCTTCAAACCCAGGTGGTTGTTCCACATAAACTTCCTTATGGATAAATCCATTTATGAACGCACTTTTGACGTCCATTTGGAATAACCCGAAATTTTTATAACAAGCAAACGCAAGTAATAGTCAAATAGCTTCTAACCTTGCTACAGGAGCGTAAGTCTCATCATAATCTATTCCTTCTTCTTGAGTGTATCCTTTGGCCACGAGTCTTGCTTTATTTCGTACGACTTTTCCTTTTTCATTCATCTTGTTCCTAAACACCCATTTGGCTCCAATAACAGTTTTACTTTTTGGTTTGGATGTCAATTCCCAGACATCATTAATGTTAAACTGTCTGAGCTTTTCTTGCATGGCTTCAATCCAGCTTTCATTAGATAAAGCTTCTTCTATGCTCTTTGGCTCAGTTTCGAAAATAAAAGCTACAACACTAGACTCTTCACGCCTTTTAGATTTGGTGCGGATTCCTTCATTAATTTCGCCGATAATGAGATCTTTGGGATGACTGGACTTATGCTTCCAGTTACTGGTTGATTCGTCAAGTTGATGATCTCTTTCTTTACTTGAATCTTCACGAACAGCTTGATGCTTGTCTTCCAGAGTCTGTAATACTTCTTGAATTGTAAGCTTTAGAGAGTCTGGAGCAGGTTCAGATTCTTCATGATGAGTCTGACTGGATTCATTTTGCATAGAATCTTGAAATTTGACATTCATTGATTCCTTCACAGATTGACTCTTTTTGTTGTAGACTCTGTAGGCTTTATAGGGGTGAGCATGGTTCGGGTTGGTCCGGGCCACCCCCTAACCCTAGGACCAACCCGTACAGTGTCGGTCCTCAATTTTTAGGACCGAAGACCAACCCTATTGAGCTTGGGACCAAGGACCGGACCGACCCAATGGGTTCGGTCCGGTTCCAGGGTCAACCCGGGACCGAACGATAATTTTTTTCGTCTTATTTTTTATACTCCCTAAAAAAGCAAACCTACAAATTTAAATTATACATCCATTGACAATGCGGCATTGTGCAACTAAATTATAAATACCAATACATATTTAGCAAATTTAAGATAACACAATAGAAATTTCGTACTTGCTACTGCTCATCGAGATATGGGACAAGATGGAAAGTTCTTGTAATCATTTATCTTTAATATTCATAACATCATATGCAAAAGAGTTTTTCTGCATTTGATCATGTAGAGTCCACTCAACCAAAAAATGAGTTTCACACCACTTGACTAGCAAATCATCGTAGCAACTACAATACTACTCTACTTTTCAAAAACTTCTACCATTTGACACAAATTGTAAAGCAAAGTGCAGCTGAAATTTATTAGTAAAATACAATTAAACTATAAAAAGTTCAAAATACTTAATATAAATCATGAATATATAACTTCACATCTTGTTAATTCACTTGAACTTCTAAACACCTGAAAACAAAACAAACGACACATAATTAATACTCAACAATATAATATTAGTATTATTGATAGAATATTTCAATATAATATAATATAATAGACATTTTACTTAGGTTTGAATATATAAAAGAATTATATATAATGTAATATAATATATAGGGTTGGTCCAGGGTTGGACCGACCCAAAACTCTTAGGACCGAGGACCAACCCGCACAGTGTTGGTCCTGGAATTTCAGGACCGAGGACCGACCCAATCCCTTTGGGAACCGGACCAGGACCGGCAGGGTTGGGCCGGTCCAGGGTCGGTCCAGGGTCAACCCTAGACCGCTGCTCACCCCTAAGGCTTTGCTTGATGTAGAATATCCAAGGAAGATGCCTTCATATGACCTTTCTTCAAACTTACCAACTTGATCTTTTGCATTTTTCAGTATAAAGCATTTGCAACCGAACACATGAAATTACGAAACAATAGGCTTCTTACCTTTGAATAACTCATAAGGGGTTTTCTTTAGAATATGTCATAAAAAGACTCTATTGATGATATAGCACATTGTTGAAACAGCTTTAGCCTAAAATCGTGAAGAAATCTTACTTTCAATTAAAAGAGTTCTAGCTATTTCTTGAAGAGATCTATTCTTTCTTTCTACAACTCCATTTTGCTCTGGAGTATATGGAGAAGAAAACATATGCTTAAAGCCAGATTAATCGCAAAATTTTGTAAAATCTTGATTTTCAAATTCACCTCCATGATCTGTTCTTATACTTGAGATAACACAACCTTTTTCATTTTGAACATTTTTAGCAAATCTTTCAAAATACGAGAAGGTTTCAGACTTATTTGCAAGGAAATATACCCATGTAAAGCGGGAGTAATCATCCACAATTACTAAACAATACTTCTTACCTCTAATGCTCTGGGTTCTAGTTGGTCTAAAGAGATCCATATGCAGCAACTGTAGTACATGATTAGTAGAAACATGATTTATTGGCTTAAATAAATTTCTTACCTGCTTTCCCAGAATACATGGTGTGCATGGATCTGACTTTTGATATGGTAATTTGGGTAGACCTCGAACAAGCTGCTTTGATGAGATTTTGGCTAATTGTTTCATGTTGACATGACTAAGCTTTCTGTGCCATAAGCTTGCTTCATCTTGAATTGAGATTAGGCATTGCGATTCATTTGGTTTCATGTCTAAGAGGTAGATATTTCCATGTCTTTGACCCATGAAGGACTGAGTAGAGTCTTTACTGATTTCAGAGCATATTCCTTCTTGAAAGGAGATCTTGAAACCAGTATTACACAATTGGCTAATGCTGAGAAGGTTATAGTTGAGTCATTCCACTAGAGAAACATTGCTTATTGTGAGATTTCCAATTTTCACAGTTCCAAATCCCATAATACTTCCTTTGCCATTTCTTCCAAATGAAACTTTTCCACCATTTACTTGAATAAGCTTTATGAAACAATTTGAGTCTCATGTCATGTGTCTTGAACATCCGCTGTCAAGATACCACTTTACCTTTTTCTTGACGAAGACCTGCATTTAAAAGAGAGTCTCAAGCTTTTTTTGGTACCCAAATTTTCTTGGGTCCTTTGGTGTTAGTAGGATAAACATTATTAGGCCATACTTTCTTAACAAGTTTCCAAATCATAGGACACTCTTTTTCAAAGTGATCTTGACTGTTAAACTTTGAACACCTGAGAGCATTTCGATCTACAGACTTTACAAAAACTTTTTTGAAATGATTTTTGTAAGCCTCTCTCGACAGTCTTTTCTTATTTCTTTCTTTTACTTTAGGAAAATCAATCAAGGGAATTGTTTCTGCTATCATACCTAGACCAGACTTATTGAAGTAAGGTCTTTGAACTGAAAGAACTTTTTCAAGTTTTTTAGATCCTATTAAAAATTTCTTTGAAATATTTGATAAGTCAGTTTTTAAAAAGCATTTTCTTTCAAAAGATTATCTTCTTTTTCTTTAAGAGTAGAAACATTTAAGTCTAAACTTTTAACTCTTTCTTCTAAAATGTTTTCCTTTTGTTTTAGAGCTGAGTTTTCCTTTTTAAGTTCGGAAATTCTTTTGAGAGAAGTCTTAAGACTAAAACACAGTTCATCAATGTATTTAGAGACTTTGACAGGAATTTTAAAATCACTCACCTCAAATTCACTGTCTAAGTCTGATCTAGAATCTAAGTCTGAGTCTGAATATGCCATCAGACATATGTTGGCATATTCATTATCACTTTCTTCACACTCTGTATCACTCCAGGTTTCGGCTTTGAGAGCTTTACGAAACTTTTCAGCTTTTCCTTTCTTCTTCTTTAGAAGAGGACAGTTGGGTCTGATGTGTCCCTTTTTCTTACATTCGAAGCAAACTACATCTTTATTTGGTTCCTTATCATCTACAGACTTGGTCTGCTGTTTTTGGAAACTTTGTTTCTTTGAGTTGAACCTTCTTCCTTTTATATTCAGCTTTCTGAATATTCTTATCATAAGAGCAAGCTCCTCATCGTCCAGATCATCTCCAGAATCTGTATCATCAGAATCATCATTTGATTTTGACGCAATGGATTTCTTACCTCTTGGATCTTCTTCTTCATTAATTCGTTCCACTTCATAAGACTGAAGAGTTCCAATCAGCTCGTCGACAGATAGTGGCATAATTCTTTGCGTCTCTCTTATTGAAGTCTTTATGTGATTCCAATCCTTGGAGAGTTCACGCAAAGCTTGTTTACCTTCATAGGATCAGAAATTTTCTGTCCTTGATTCTCAAGACCATTGACAATATCTGTAAAACTACTAAACATGTCAGTTATAGATTCTCCTGGTTTCATTTTGAAGGCTTCATATTGACCGAGGAGAATGTTAATTTTGGTCTCCTTCACTCAATTTGTTCCTTCATAGGTGATATGTAATCTGTCCCATACTTCTTTTGCTGTAACACAAGAAGATATTCTGTTATATTCAGTTGGTGACAAAGTACAATATAAAGAGTAAATTGCTTTTGCATCGAGTGCTTGTCTCTTGTTTATCTCTTCCTGAGTCATTCCGCTGGTCTCAACAATTTCTTTCCCTCTTTCAGAGACTGATGCAGCTGTAGGAGTAATTCATTTTTCTACAACGTCCTATTCCAGAGGATCATTTGATCGTAGGAAAACTTTCATCTTGTTTTTCCAGATGTTGTAATCCTTTCCATCAAAGTAGGGTGGTCTGGTATTGCTTTGCCCTTCCACCAGCCCTGGTGCTAGCATACTAGCCATGGATCTTTTACTCTGAAGTAAACACTTCAAATAAAGTAAGAACACGAGCTCTGATACCAATTGATATAGTTAGTGCGAGTACCTAGAGGGGGGTGAATAGGTATATAAAATATTTTTCTTCATAATTAGCACAATACTAGACAGTTAAAGGATTTGCAACAAATAATAATCAATGTAAGACTGAGTAAAGGAAAGAGAGAATTAAACACGTGGTTTATAGTGGTTCGGCTTGATTCAAGCTTACGTCCACTCTTCTATACTAACAGCCAATTTGGCTGGATTCCACTATGAACAAAGAGATGTTATAACGTTGATCTTTCTTGATTTCTAGGTGTAGATGATCTACCACACTCGCTCAAGGTATCATCAAGTATAGACACTCTGTGTATACAATTTCGCTCAAAATGTATCGACTAATAATCAAGGTGCTTCAGACTCTGGAATTTCTCTATTGATCACGTACTCAAACAACTAGAACGTCTTCCTTTTTATACTCCTTTATGTCATCATACCCGTTGGCACTTACCAAAGGAATGCCTCCAATCTACCCGTTGGACGGAATCAATTAAGAAGATCATTCGAGCTATTAAAGGAACCTGACGATAGCCCATCAATCATGTTCGCCCATACAATCAGGATCTTGGTTTCCAAGAATAGAACCTTCCAAGAATATTTCGTCGATCATCGGATCTTCAATCGATCTAGATACGAATAAAAGAATCCGTTATATTTATCCAGCCAAGAGATCTTCTCCAGAGGATAAGATTAAATCCTCAACCATATACTTCGGCTCTGGATTTCCTTCGTCACTGGATCAGAAAGAATGTCAATGAGAATAGTCTTGAGTCTTAAGTCTTAAGTCTTGAGTGCTGAGTTTGGTGATCAGAAAGTCTTTAGACTTTAAACAGAAGGTCTGCGAATATCCAGACTAGACTGATAGAAACGTTTTGTCAACTTCAAAATATTCTGGAAAGATTTCTCCAACAACAACAACTAATGTATGTAAATTATGCAATCTAATTGAAATGCATAAGCAAATGACCTGGCATCGTCTCTAGAAAGAAAACAATACAAAAAATATCCCTATTGTAAAACTCTAAGAGCTTATTTAATTAGGTTCAAAATTTTTTAAGGATTCTCAAGTTTTATTAAAGAGTAAGAAAAGTCTATTTAAAAAGAAAATTCTAAAGTTGATTTAGGACTTAAAAATCTAACGGAATCAATTAAGGTGATTTTTCTAAACTTTTCCAATTTTTCATTTTTTTTTATATTCTTTTCTTGAATCTACATATTTTTATTTCAAATTTCTCATTTATTATTTATTATTTCAACATTTTTATGATATTTTAATTTTTTTCCTAGAATGGACTTCGAACCAGGCCATCAAACCTGACTAAATTCATCGACCGGACCCTAATGGTCTGGGTTGGGTCTTGAAATTGGGCCCAGCATTAGGCCCGGTCCAACTTTACTTGAAATAACCCACGTTTGGATTCGGTCCACAATCTATTAAAAGCATGACGGCAATTTGATGGGCTTGAGCCTTTGCTGTGACATCCTGAAATTTGACTATGTTTTCGATAAAGTGAAATGGGCATTTCGTAGACGTGCTTATGGTCCTTTTTCTCTGAGCTGATCACTCACGAGTTAACTAATCTATTGGGTGAAGCCATTAAGGGATGTATCTGCAGTAAAATCCCTGAAAGCTACTCAATTGGTTGGATCGGACTAAATCACGTTTGATTGATTCTAACCATGAAATTTAATTTGATTTCGGGAATCGAATATTTGAGCATGTCACAATTCATTTTTAGAACCCTGTCTCATCGTCTATCAAATTATTGATGAGTCCGAAATTTCAATAAAGAAATTATCGGAGGAAAAATAGAAGACCAAAAGAAAATAGAAAGGGAAAAGGAAAATAAATAAAATAAGTATAAAGGTAATATTTTATTTCTCTCTCTCCCCCTCTCTTCTTTTCTTTCTTTTTTTTTTTTTTATTTTCTCTCTCCCTTCCCTCCCCTTTCCCTTCCCCTTCGTGCGAGCCCCCACCGCCTGCCCTCTCTCTCTCTTCCCTTTTGACCGGTCAAGCCCTATCTTCTCTCTCTCTTCTCTCTCTTCACTCTCTTCTTCCTCCCCCATGCGACTGAACTCTCCCTTTTTCTTCTTCTCCTTCGTGCGAACCAGCAAGCTGAGGAAGAATAGAAGCAGTAGCTCGCCGAAACCGCCACTCGCTGCCTGTCCCGCCGCCCGCACCCGCGACGCCCGCCCACACAATGCTCGCTGCCTGGCCATCCCTTGCGCCCAGGTGTGCTCCCCTGCGCAACCCAACCGCTGCCCAGCCTCCGTCTAGCCCCGTCCGGCCACCTCCGGCCGCTGTTCAACCCCGCCAGACCTCCCCAGCGTCCCCCTTGCTCTCCGCCAGCCTCCCCTCGCCGCCCTAGCCGCCTGACGAGCTTTGTCTAGCCAAGAACAGTGGCTAGAAAAGTGGGTTTCCAGCCCTGTTCAAGGCCGTTTTGGGCCGTTTCCGGGCCCCGAACCCGAGCCGTGCTTTGGGAAGTTTTGTTCCTCGCGTCGCTTCTGTCGGATTGATCCGATTTTCGCGCAATTCCAGTGAGTAATCTCACTAATCCCTGCTTAATTGGCTAATTATTCTTAGGGGTTGGTTAGGTTTAATTAAATGCAATTAGGTGGTTAGATTAGAATAAATTAGTGATTATTAGTTAATTGTGATGCAAATTAGACAAATTGATTGTGCAATTAGCAAATAGACGTAGTCTACTATTTATTGAAAGTATCTTGGGATTTTTCCCAACCCTAATCGGGCTTCAATTTGACAATTCAGGCATAAGTGGAATTTTTGGTATTTAAATATTACTTTTCAGAATTAAATTAAATAATTATTTATTTTCCGAAAATTCAACTGGGATGGCCAATGACCAGAATATTATGCCGATGACCGTGGTGAAGTCCGTTTATTTAATCGGGCTTTATTTTGAGCTAAATTGAATTTTTAATATTTATTAATGAAATTTAGAAATTAATTAATTAATTAATTATTTTTTGGAAATTAAGATTTTGATGGCCGACGACCGAAATCTCGTGCTGATTGTCGTGGCACAATCCATTTATTTATTTGAGCTCCACGTTGCATGAAATTAAATAAATTGTGATATTTTAGAGATTTACCCTAAATTGATTGGAATTGATTGAGATTGAATTATGGATTGGTAAATGGCGTGGTTAAATTCTGCAAATTAGTGTTAAATTTTTCAAATTGAGCGCTGATTGGATTTTTGGTATTTAATTCCAAAATTTGTGGATTTTGATATTTATTTAGAAAATCCCGGGTGTCGGGTTTTAACACCAAAAATGGATTTTAAGTACTATATCAAATAGTGGGGTTTGAAAAAGATAGGTATCAGTCTTCTGGTTCGAATTGACCGTGTATCCACACACGACTATTTTCGGGATGTTTTTAATGCGAAGAAAATAGGCCAGGATCACAATTTTAATGGAGGCATTTGAGTGCAATGCACAGTGTCCTGGGCCGAGATTGATTGTTCGTGTGTTGGTTAAGAGAAACCATCCTGGGCTATTAAGCTAGATGTTAACCATTCATTGGGACTCGGGTCGCGGTAGATTCTGGACCTACGCCCCTTCGGGGAAGCCGTCTAATTGAGAGACATTGCCATGCTCAAAGGGGGTGAGACGACGCCTAACAATGCCAGAAGACCACCAATAGAGTTGGCCGTACCCTTGAGGGGTGTAATTAACAATTGGAACGCATAATGGTTGAGTTTAATGCGTCGGATTATCAGACAAAATTGTGTGATATGGTATGGGACGTGTCATAACGATTAAGCCCTATAATCTGGACCCTTGTGATTTATTGAGTTGAGTGATGCGTTTCAATTGCTGGATGTATCGATTCTATACATAATGTATGTGAATTGTACTGACTTGCAGGTGGAATCTAAGGCCAAGGTAAGTCCTCCGCCCTGAGCGTGTTTAGGCAGCCTATAGTATAATGGTTTACTAATCAGGCCTTAGTGGGATAGAACTTGCTGAGACGTAGTCTCATCCAAGTTTGGGGAAAACATTTCAGGACTCCGTTGAGGAGCTGAGGAGGAGGAGTCTGAGAAGGAGAACTCGAAGGCGAACTTGAGGAAAATGATTTTTGGAAAAAGAAGATAATCCCGAGAGGGGTCTTGAGTACGACCCGGATGGATTGAGATTCCATCTTCTTTTGTGAACTTCAATTGATGTGAATAGAGTTTAGAGTAAAAAGTTGTGAAGTGCTCTAGTTTGTGTTTTGTATAAAAGTTTGGTTATAAGTTTCAATATGAAAAATATTGCCCTGCTTTTCTATCACATTGTTTTATTGTCTGGGGATTATAATTGCTTCCGCATGTGCTTAATAAATGAAGGGGTCAGCGATACATAGTCCTGGGATATCGTATTATGAAATCGACCAAGAGAAGGATGCGTGCGTGCCCGAGGATGGGGGAGTGACATTTGCAACAGCTCGAACCTAACTCCCAATAATCTGGCCTCTAATAAATCCAACCCAATCCGAGCTCAATATTGGCCCATTCATTAAACCCTATGCGACTCGATTACTTTGGATATGACTCAACCATCTGTCCCGACCCGACTAGACTAATTGGATCTGAACCAATTCACCTTTTTTATTATTAAATCGAACCCTTTTATTTTTATTTTCTTATTTTTTTTACTTTTACTTTTTCTATTTTTCTATTTTTTTAAATTTCTATTTTTATTTCTTCTTTTTTTAATTCCTAATTTCTCTTCTCCCTGTGATGTCTTCTTCTTCCCAAGCCTTCTTCGACCCTGCTTCTCCTTCTCCTTCACCGAAGCCAACTCCATCATCAACAAGATCATCGCCGAAGGTCAATGCTCTCGATTCCCGAATAGCGGGCAAAAAGACCACCAGAAGTCCACCGGTCTTCTCTTTTCCCGACAGCGAGTCATTTTAGCCTCGCCTTCCCCAATTCGCCGTGCCAGAGATCGGTGGCCTGTGGTGAGGAAATTATGATCGCCGACCAAAAAGAAGCAGCGAACTTCGAAGAATCTCTAAAGAAAGCCAAGAAAGACAGGGGCCGAGCCTCCATTCTTTTTACTTCATTGGGTGAAAAGGAAATAAAACTAAGCTTAAGGGTCCATCCATTTCGCGAAAAATGACTTCTGGGAAAATGTTTTCCGGATTTTCCGGTGTTCGTTTCATGGAAAATGAACTAGTCAAGGAAAATGTTTTCCATCATTGGAAAAAACAACCTTTAAAGTGAGGAAAACGTTTTCCACTTTTGAAAAGTGGAAGACGTTTTCCATGACTTCTTCTCTCTTACCTCTTTTTATCAATACATTTTCGTTTTATTTTTATGCTTTCTTTTTCTTTTCTTTTTTTTTTTAAAATCGAGTTTTTAATTTCTTTTCTTTTTTTTCTTTTCTTTCTTTCCTTTTCATCTTATTCTTTAGCGGTGGCTGGCGACAGAGCTTGCGGCTTGCTAGAGCCCGGCGAAGCTCGCGGCGAGCTTGGGCGAGATCGGCCGAGCCTTGAGCTCACTGGATCTGGCCACCGGGTCTTGGTTGGCCGCTGGGCATTCGGCCATCGTCAGGTAGGAAGGAGGCGGTGGCGGCGAAAGGAGGAGGAAGAAGGAGGAGGAAGGAGGCGGTGGCGGAGGAAGGAGGAAGGAGGAAGGAAAAGAAAAAGAAAAAGAGAAAAAAAGAAAAATAATAAAAATTTCAATTTTTTAAAAATATAAATAATTAAAAATTCATTTTTAAAAAAATATATAAAATAAAATTAATTTTTTGGTTAATTAAAAATATTAAAATTCAATTTTTGATAATTTTTCCCAAATAATTAAATGAGCTAACGAACGATGGAAAATATTTTCCACTCAAATTTTAGGTTTCAGCCGAACACCGGAAAATAGTCATTTTCCTGGAAAATGACTTCCAGGAAAATGTTTTCCGGAAACATTATATTTTCTGTGAAACAAACGGACCCTAAAGGAGAAAGAAAAAGCCGGGTCTGTCATGGGCTAAATCATGGACTGAAAGAAAGTTGGGCCCAGAAAGAAACCAAAAAGTGTTAGGAAAAGGAGAATAGCCGAGAACTTGGCTAAAAAACGGGCAAGGTAATATAGGCCCCAGGTTTTATTTTATTATATTTATTTACTTTTTATTCATTTTTTTCTACTCCTTTTATTCTTATGGTTCAATTTATCCATGCTCGTCTATTTTTGTATTTTTTCCATTCTTTTTTATTTTTAATACTATATTTTTTGTTCTTATTATCATTTTTTACTTGTTTTCTATTTAACAAAAAATAAGGTGTCACTAGTTGTTTCTCTTTGAAAGAGAGTTCAAAGAGATTTCTTTCAAAGATAATGCGACACCTTATTTTCCTTGTAAGTAATGAAAATGCAAGTGTAAAGAGCTTGGTTAGGGGCATACCTGTGAACCTTTTTTTTTCCCCTTTGTTGAAAACTAAGGTGAGTAAGAATACTTACATGATATTTGCAAGAAAAACTAAGGAGACTCTAAGTTACGAAAGCTTGCAAGGTCAAAGGGGCACTCCGGGCTACAAAAGCTCATTATGCAAATAAAAAAACTTTGAGTTATGAAAGCTCGCCAAGTCAAAGGGGTGCTCCGAGCTACAAAAGCTCACAATGCAAACAAAGTTCTAATGTTGCGTTTGCACACCTAATGGAAATAGGTCACTCCGGGCTATTGAAACTCGTTGTGTGAAAAAAGAGTCCCGAGGCTATGAAAGCTCACCAAATCAATGGGGTGCTTTAGGCTACAAAAGCTCATCATGCAAATAAAATTGCAAGGCTACGCTTGCACACCTAACGGAAATAGGTCATTTTGGGCAACTAAAACTTGCTGTGTGAAGAAAAAATGGTTTAGTGCTACAAAAAGCTTGTTAGGGCTAGCGATACAATCTAAAGGATGGGTGAATAGGTTGTTTTAGAAAATTTCACAATCTTTTGCTGAAAATAGCTTACACTAAGTAAGATCTAGTCAAAGTGATGTCTCAAAACTTGTGAGCGTATTGTGTACTTGTGGAAGAAATAATAGAAAAAAGCAATAGCACATAATGATATATAGTGGTTACACTTTAACCCCAAGCCTATGTTCACTTCTCAAACTAATAGCCATAATTCGGGTTGGATTGCATTATTAATTTGTTTAGAAAGTTACAATCGACAAGTATTGATATTTTTACATGATAGATCATACTAATATGACCCAACTGCTACTCTTACTCTTGTACACTTAATCTTTAGCACAATTACTCTGATAGCAAGAATGCAATACCCAAAGAAACAATTGAAAGAGAGCATTTTGCTTGAGACACAACATATGATAGATCTTCAGTCTTTCGTATTTGCATGTATCTCTTCTTTGGCTTCTAAGATCTTCTTTTTTATACTCATCTTCAATCTATCCATTGGAGGCGGATTGGGGACGCAAATAGTCATTGAAGTTATCGTTGATTCTGCTATTTAAAGACAAAACTGTCCATATAGTCTTTTTTTTTAACATTCGTAGACTACCTAAAGATAACTTCTACTACTATCCTTTCACTGCAGCTTATGACAAAGATAGCCTAGCTTCTCAATTTCTATTATCATTTAGATTCTGCTACATCATATATCTACTTCCACAATAGCTAATTTGCTGAACCAACGAATGTTATAAGATGAATGTTGTTGCCACAATACTAGTTACCTATACACAGCCTCAAGTACAAACATCGACATCAATTGATCTTTAGATTTGTTGGTGTTGTTTATTGAAAAATCGTGTTAAGACATATCACGATCTTTTACCACTTGGAGCACACCATGGACATCACGTAGTCTTTAATACTTGTCACAAACATCTACATTTATCATAGTAAATATTATACTAAGGATAGTTTGGAAATCATCAAAATCACTTGGAGATGTTTCTTCAACAATCTCCCTTTTTTATGATGACAAAATTATCCTGTAGATGTGAAAGATAATTCTTGATAAAAATTGTAATAAAAGTAAATGGTCTGTTTGTGTGCTAATCTTTTTCAAGGAATGTGCACCATAAACAGATGGTAAGATCTCCATAAGATATTCATATAACCTGGAGATTTAATCTAGATGATCTTTTGTAGGATAAGAGTGAAAACATAGATTATCATAAGTCCTTAAGAGCAATGATGACATAATAAACATATCAACATAAAGCTCGTGTAATATTCCCCCTTTTTGATATGTTATAGAAATGTCAGCACATATCAACATCATTTTCACATCAACATCTCTCCCCCTTTCTATCATTAGCAAAAAGACATAAGGAAATGATAACTTTATTGATAACTAGGTCATGTCAATACACTGGCGAGAGTGATCTTTCGTGACCTGACCTTGCTGCCTTAGTTGAACAAGGGGAAGGATAAGTTTAGAGATATTTTTCCAAGAGACAATCTGAATGGTTCATACAAACAATAGTCTTGAATGGACCATCATTTGCTAACACCCCAAAATGGACTATTGATCTTAAACGTGGGTCTTCTCAAACCCATACCTAGCATGAGAAGAGTTTGTTTTAAAGTTCTTTAAGCACCTTAACTATTGAACTAGGAGTCACCACTAGCTTTGTTTTTGGGAGTCGGCTAGATTACGCAATCGAGAGTCAAGACTGCTCCCTCGATTTCTATAGAACCGAAGATTGAAGGTTTGGGGACTTGGGTTATGCTAATTGTTTCTATTAATGCTCTTTTAGTAACTAATTGGTTTGGTTGTTATCTAAAGTGATCATTCATTTGTTCTTACATTTTTGTGCAAATTTTTGCAAAGGCATCATTAGGTGACGACACGTAGATGGTTCTTTCGAGCAATTTAACATGATATAAAAATAAAGCACATAATTAATGAAATTGTGTTGCAAGAAGTAAACACCCAAATGAAGTAAAGGACAAGCTATTCTAAGAGCATGAAAGAAAAATCCGCAACTCGTCAGACGTTTAATATAATCTTGAATTGAAAACTCGAGACATGTCCGGGGTAAATGATAGAACAAAATGGACTGGATAGGACATCGGTCACGCCATCTTCATCATATGGGTACTTCAGCCACCTCGTCCTCGAGACGTCTTGATGAGGTTATCCTTTTATTCAAACTATTTAAAATACAATCCATGGCATACAAATGCACATTTCATACCAAAACAATCACAAAAAAGTCACAAATTTGGAAATGGGCCTCGAGACCAGCCTTTGGATGTGCACACGTATCGTCCTGTCCTAAGGCCACTAAAATTGATTAAGTCGTGATTAATGATTTTTGGCCATGCTTTGTGTTCACAAATGATGGTCAATTTCCATTAATCCCTAAAATTTTTTTTGGTCGTGCATTAATCCCTAAGTTGAGGGTCTAGTTTTCCCTTTGGTATTCCCCACGCACATGCATCTGTCCTATGCATACATCTAGCAAGCACATACACAAGAAGTTAAGCATGCATTCAGACCAAATGGTCTCATTTCCCAAGCAACCAAGCAATGAGAGTGAGCCCAAGTAGGATCACTTCTTCATTAATTCCATAATTCGTGTCGTTTAGTTTTGAAATCAATTGACCAAGAATGAACACCGATTAATGCAATTCATATGCCTTTGGAAAGCTGAAAGTGTGTGGATTAAATCTCAAGAACACCATTAAGCCCAATTCTTATCCATTTGACCCGAAAATTGCGAATCACCATGAAAGGTCCATGACCCGACCCGGTTCGGGTCTGGGTTTTGGAAAATTCGGAAAAAAAATAGTAAACTACTCCGAAATGACGCGAAATTTTTGAACAGATAAAGAAGGGAATCAGCAACAAACTTTAATTTTCAGTTTCTAAAAATTCGTAACAGATTTTTTCAGAAAATTCCATCCAAGGACAACTATCAAAACCGAATCAGTTTTAGAGACAACTCAGACCTTATCCAAATTACTTGCGATTAAGTCCTGCAAAACTTGCAATTAAATTCTGAAATTTTATGTATTTATAAATGCCTAATCGATCGATGGTACTAGGAGGCATCTGACTCTTTTCATGAAGTAGGCACTGACACTTGTACCGATCCAGGTAAATCTCTAACGTCTTTTATGGTTCTTTGTTGATTAATTTGTTATGGTCCAATTATCTAGATAGGCAATGACTTCTTTGTTGGCTTACATCATGCTGTGAAATAACGCCGAAGCTAACAAATTATGCAAATCAAGAACACCACCGTAATTCCTTCTAGAAGAAACTGTTGGCTGAAAAGTGCACAATTAAGTCTCGTACCCATGAATCCACGGTTTGTAAAAGTAAGATGAGCTCTCGCATCTTACTTGGCCCTTAATCCCCTCAAAATAGGTTAGTGGCGGATTCTAAAGTAAAACCAAATTATATAATTAATTGATCAATAAACCAAGTCGCAATCCATACGGTTGGGAGAACCCGTGCCAGGGGTAGGCACCACCTCGTGAGAGAAATCATTTGCGCCTATTTAGCAATCCACCAAACTCCAACTTGGAAGGATCGTAACAATGAGCACGGTGTTGGAGAAATCTTTCTAGAATATTTTGAAGCTGACAAAACGTTTCTATCAGTCTAGTCTGGAGCATTGCAGACCTTTCTATTTAGAGTCTGAAGACCTTCAGATCACACGACTCAAGACTATTCTCACTGACAGTTTCTAGTCCAGCGACGAAGACGATCCAGAGCTAAAGTGTTTGGTTGAGGATTTGGTCTTATCCACTAGAGAAGATCTCTTGGCTAGATATGATATAACAAATTCTTTTATTCGAAATCAAGATCGTTTGAAGATTCGATGATTGACGAAATACTCTTGGAAGGTTCTATTCTTGGAAACCAAGATCCTGATTGTATGGGTGAATAGGATTGATGGGCTATCGACATGTTCCTTTAATAGCTCGAATGATCTTCTTAATTGATTCTGTCCAATGGGAAGATTGGAAGAATTACTTTGGTAAGTGCCAACGGGTATGATGGCATAAAGGAGTATAAAAGGAATACGTTCCAGTTATTCTAGAAAATGCACGATAGAGAAATTCCAGAGTCTGAAGCTCCTTGATTATTAGTTAGTTCATATTGAGCAAAACTGTATTCACAAAAGAGAGTCTATACTTAGTGATACCTTGAGAGAGTGTGGTAGATCTTCTATACCGTGAAATCAAGGGAGAACAGTGCTGTAACATCTCTTTGTTCATAGTGGAATCCAGCCAGTGGGCTGTCAGTGCAGAAGAGTGGACGTAGGCTTGAAATTGATATAGCTAGTACGAGTACCTAGAGGGGGGGTGAATAGGTATATAAAAGTTTTCTTGAAGATTGCACAATACTTAGACAGTTAAAGGATTTGCAACAGTTAAAAATTCAATCGTAAGACTGAGTAAAGGAAAGAGAGAATTGAACACTCTGTTTATAGTGGTTCGGCTTGATTCAAACCTACGTCCACTCTTCTGCACTGACAGCCAATTGGCTGGATTCCACTATGAACAAAGAGATGTTACAGTGTTGATCTTCCTTGATTTCTAGGTGTAGATGATCTACCACACTCGCTCAAGGTGTCACCAAGTATAAACACTCTCTGTGTATACAATCTCGCTCGAACTGTATCGACTAATAATCAAAGTTCTTCAGACTCTGGAATTTTTCTATCGTTCACATTCTTAAAACAACTGGAACGTTTTCCTTTTATACTCCTTTATGCCATCATAGCCGTTGGCACTTACCAAAGGAATTCCTCCAATCTACCCGTTGGACGGAATCAATCGAGAAGATCATTCGAGCTATTTAAGGAACCTGATGATAGCCCATCAATCTTGTTCGCCCATACAATCAGGATCTTGGTTTCCAAGAATAGAACATTCCAAGAATATTTCGTCGACCACCGGATCTTCAATCGATCTTGGATAAGAATCAAAGAATCCGAAATGATTATCCAACCAAAAATTCTTTTACAGAGGATAGGATCGAATCCTCAACCTTATTCTTCGGCTTTGGATTTCCTTCGTCACTGGATTAGAAAGACTGTCAGTGAGAATAGTCTTGAGTCTTGAGTCTTGAGTTTTGAGTCTTGAGTCTTGTGAATACAAAGTCTTGAGACTTTAAACTGTCGGTCTCCAAACATCCAGACTTAGACTGATAGAAACGTTTTGTCAGCTTCAAAATATTCTGGAAAGATTTCTCCAACAGAAATAAGCCGAACCACTATAAACCTTGCGTTCAATTTTCTCTTCCATACTCTCAGTCTTATTTTGATTGTTGTTTGACGAGAAACAATTGTCTCAATTCTATCAATTGTCTAGTATTGTGCGATTATCGTGAGAAATTACTCTTTATACCTATTCACCCCCTCTAGGTACTTTTACTAGCCATATCAATTGATATCAGAGCTCGTGTACTCACTTTATTTGAAGTGTTTTACTTCAGAGTAAAAGATCCATGGCTAGTATGCTAGCTTCAGGGCTGATGGAAGGGCAAAGCAATACCAGACCTCCTTACTTTAATGAAAAGGACTACAACATTTGGAAAAACAAAATGAAAGCATTTCTTCGATCAAAGGATCCTCTGGAATGGGACGTTGTAAAAAAAGGAAGCACTCCTAAAGTTGCATCTGTCTCAGAAAGAGGGAAAGAAACTGTTGAGACCAGCGGAATGACTCAAGAAGAGATAATCAAGAGACAAACTCTTGATGCAAAAGCTATTTATTCTTTATATTGTGCCTTGTCACCTACTGAATATAACATAATATCTTCTTGTGTTATAGCAAAAGAAGTCTGGGATAGGTTACATATCACCTATGAAGGAACTGATCTAGTGAAAAAGACCAGAATCAACATCCTTCTCAATCAATATGAAGCCTTCAAAATGAAACCTGGAGAATCTATAACTGACATGTTTAGCCGTTTTACAGAAATTGTAAATGGTCTTGAAAATCAAGGACAACCAATTTATGATCCCATGAAGGTAAACATGCTACTGCGTGGACTCTCCAAGGATTAGAATCACATAAAGACTTCAATAAGAGAGACGCAAAGAATCATGCCATTATCTGTCGACGAGCTGGTTGGAATTCTTCGGTCTTATGAAGTGGAACGAATTAATGAAGACGGAGATCCAAAAGGTAAGAAATCCATTGCATTAAAATCAAATGATGATTCTGATGTTACAGATTCTGAAGATGATATGGACGATGAGGAGCTTGCTCTCAGATAAGAAGATTCAGAAAACTGAATAGAACAGGAAGAAGGTTCAACTCAAAGGAACAAAGTTTTCAAAGACAACGGATCAAGTCTGTTGATGATGATGAATCAAACAAAGATGTAGTTTGCTTTAAATGTAAGAAAAAGGGACACATCAGACCCAACTGTCCTCTTCTGAAAAAGAAGAAAGGAAAAGCTGAAAAGTCTCGAAAGGCTCTCAAAACCGAAACCTGGAGTGATACAGAGTGTGAAGAAAGTGATGATGAATATGCCGGCTTATGTCCGATGGCGAATCGACTCGGACTCAAACTCGGATCGGACTCGACACAGTGAATTTGAGGTAAGTAATTTTAAAATTCCTGTCAAGGTTTCTAAGTATATTGATGAGCTGTGTTTTAGTCTTAAGACTTCTCTCAAAAGGATTTCCGAACTTAAAAAGGAAAACTCTGCTCTAAAAGAACAGGAAAACGTTTTAAAAGAAAGAGTTAAATGTTTAGACATGAATGTTTCCACTCTTAAAAAAAATGAAAATAGTCTTTTGAAAGAAAATGCTCTTTTAAAAACTGACTCATCAAATATCTCAAAGAAATTTTCAATAGGGTCCGAGAAACTTGAAAAAATTCTTTCAGCTCAAAGACCTTACTTCAATAAGTTTGGTCTAGGTATGACAGCAGAAACTATTCCCTTGATTGATTTTCCTAAAGTAAAAGAAAAAATTAAGCAAAGACCCTCGAGAGAGGCTTACAAAAATCATTTCAAGAAGGTTTTTGTAAAGCCTGTAGGTCGAAGTGCTCTCAGGTGTTCAAAGTGCAATAGCCCATATCACTTTGAAAAAGAGTGTCCTATGGTTTGGAAACCTGTTAAGAAAACATGGGCTAATATTGTTTATCTTACTAACACCAATGGACCCAAGAAAATATGGGTACCAAAGAAAGCTTGAGACTCTCTTTTAAATGTAGGTCTCCATAAAAAAAAAGGTAAAGTGGTATCTGGACAGTGGATGCTCAAGACATATGACAGGAGACTCAAATTGCTTTATAAAGATCGTTCAAGTAAATGGTGGAAAAGTCTCATTTGGAGAAAACAACAAAGGAAGAATTATGGGATTTGGACATTGTGAAAATTGGAAATCTCATGATAAGTAATGTTTCCCTAGTGGAATGACTCAATTACAATCTTCTCAGCATCAGTCAACTGTGTAATACTGGTTTTAAGATCTTCTTTCAAGAAGGAATATGTTCTGGAACCAGTAAAGACTCTACTTAGTCTTTCATGGGTCGAAGACATGGAAATATCTATCTCTTGGATGTGAAACCGGATGAATCGCAATGCTTAATCTCAATTCAAGACGAAGCAAGCTTATGGCACAGAAAGCTTGGTCACATCAATATGAAGCACTCAGCCAAAATCTCATCAAAGTAGCTTGTTCGTGGTCTATCCAACTTGTCATACCAAAAGTATGATCTATGTACTCCATGTATATTTGGAAAGCAAGTAAGAAATTCATTTAAGCCAATAAATCATGTATCTACTAATCATGTACTGCAGCTGCTGCATATGGATCTCTTCGGACCAACCAGAACCCAAAGCATTGGAGGTAAGAAATATTGCCTAGTAATTATGGACGATTACTCCCGATTTACTTGGGTATATTTCCTTGCAAGTAAGTCCGAAACCTTCTCGTATTTTAAAAAATTTGCTAAAAAGGTTCAAAATGAGAAATGATATGTTATCTCAAGTATAAGAACAGATCATGGAGGTAAATTTGAAGATCAAGATTTTACAAAATTTTGTGATAAATCTGGCTTTAAGCATGTGTTCTCCTCTCCATATACTCCTCAGCAAAATGGAGTTGTGGAAAGAAAGAATAGATCTCTTCAAGAAATGGCTAGAACTCTTTTAATTAAAAGTAAGATTTCTTCACGATTTTGGGCTGAAGCTGTTTCAACAGCGTGCTATATCATCAATAGAGTCTTTTAAAGACCTATTCTAGAGAAAACCCCTTGTGAGTTATTCAAAGGTAAGCCTATTGTTTCGTACTTTCATGTGTTCGGTTGCAAATGCTTTATACTGAAAAATGCAAAAGATCAAGTTGGTAAGTTTGAAGAAAGGTCAGATGAAGGCATTTTCCTTGGATATTCTACATCAAGCAAAGCCTACAGAGTCTACAACAAGAAGAGTCAATCTGTGGAGGAATCAATGAATGTCAAATTTCAAGATTCTATGCAAAATGAATCCAGTTAGACTCATCATGAAGAATCTGAACCTGCTCCAGACTCTCCAAAGCTTACAACTCAAGAAGCATCTCAGACTCTGAAAGACAAGCATCAAGCTGTTCGTGAAGATTCAAGTAAAGAAAGAGATCATCAACTTGACGAATCAACCAGTAATTGGAAGCATAAGTCCAGTCATCCCAAAGATCTTATTATTGGCGACATCAATGAAGGAATTCGTACAAGATCCAAAAGGCGCGAAGAGTCTAGTGCTGTGGCTCTCATTTTTGAAATTGAACCAAAAAGCATAGAAGAAGCTTTATCTGATGAAAGCTGGATTGAAGCTATGCAAGAAGAGCTCAGACAGTTCAACATTAATGATGTATGGGAATTGACATCTAAACCAAAAGGTAAAACTGTTATTGGAGCTAAATGGGTGTTCAGGAACAAGATGAATGAGAAAGGAAAAGTCGTAAGAAACAAAGCAAGACTCGTGGCCAAGGGTTATATGCAAGAAGAAGGAATAGACTATGATGAGACTTACGCACCAGTAGCAAGGTTAGAAGCTATTCGATTATTACTTGCGTTTGCTTGTTATAAATGTTTTAGGTTATTCCAAATGGACGTAAAAAATGCCTTCCTAAATGGATTTATCCATGAGGAAGTTTATGTGGAACAACCACCAGGGTTTGAAGACCCAAAGAAGTCAGACTCAGTCTTCAGACTGAAAAAGGCCTTGTATGGTTTAAAGCGAGCACCTCAAGCTTGGTACAACAGACTAAGTAAGTTCCTAATACAGAATAGTCTTGTCAAAGGTAAAGTAGATACTACTCTATTTATCAAAAAGGAAAACAAAAGCTTTTTACTTGTTTAAATATATGTGGATGATATTATTTTTGGATCCTCTAATGAAAGTCTGTGCAAGAAATTCTCTAAGTCTATGCATGATGAGTTTGAAATGAGTATGATGGGAGAGTTAACCTTCTTTCTTGGACTCCAAGTAAAACAATTGAAGGAAGGAACTTTTATTCATCAAGAAAAATATGCTAATGATCTTGTCAAAAAGTTTGGACTGGAAAAGTGCAAAAAGACCGACATACCGATGTCAAGTTCTTTGAAGATAGTCAAAGATGAAGAAGGGAAGAAAGTTGATCAAAAGCTGTATAGGAGTATCATCGGTTTACTTCTTTATCTTACTGCCTCTAGACCTGACATCTTGTTGAGTGTTTGCATCTGTACTAGGTTTCAATTAGATCCTAGAGAATCTCATCTCAGTGCTGTGAAACGTATTATTAAATACGTTGCTTCATCTTCAAGCATCGGTCTTTGGTATCTTAAGAAGGGAGACTTTAATCTTCTTGGATATTCAGACGTAGATCTAGCCGGTTGTAGAGTTGATTGAAAGAGCACCTCGGGAACTTGCCAGTTGCTTGGAAGTAGGACAGTGTCTTGGTTTTCAAGGAAACAAAATACTGTGGCTCTCTCTATAACAGAAACAGAGTATATAGCTCTTGGAAGTTGTTGTTCGCAAATTCTGTGGATAAAACAACAGCTACAAGACTTTGGAATTGAAGACTCATGCACTGAGATTAAATGTGACAACACCAGCGCAATCAATCTCACTAAAAATCTAAACCTTCACTCAAGGGCAAAGCATATAGAGATTCGACATCACTTCATTAGAGATCATGTTCAAAATGGAGAACTCTCGATTCAATTTGTTGATTCAAAAAGCCAACTAGCGGATATATTCACAAAGCCTTTGGAGAAAAATCAATTCGATATTATCCGTTCCAGACTCAACATTTTGAAGCTTGGGGAAGTTAAAGTCTAGATACTCTCAGACCCTCAGACTCAGACATTCATGGCTATAGACTGTAAGTTGTTTTAATATTCAATCTCGAAAAGGTACGATCATTCGTTCAGTCATAATTGATTTATATTATCTTAAAAAAAAAGAAGGAAATCTTGCCTTTTCAAAACGGATAACTTCTATTTAAAATGGCAGTTTTCTTTAAAAAAGGGGCGGTTATCGTTTTAAAAAGGGACGACTGTTTACTTTCCTTTATGTCGATTGGCTTTTTCCTTTTTAAATTGGGTTATATATATACAGTCAGTTGTTTTCTTCGCTCAACTCCAAAACCCTAAAAAGCATTCTCCTCCCAATCCTATCTCGACTTCGTGTTCATCTTCGAGAAAGTTGTCATCTTTTCTTGGGAAAGCGAGTCAAGGAATCTTTCAACGACAAGGAACGATGTCTTCTTCGAGAAAGTCTTCAAGAATCGCGAGCAGGAGACCACAGAGAATGAGGGAGGGTCCTACCCATTTTGATCTCACCAAGGAGGAAGAGTTACAGAGACAGCGACAGAGCTCGATTCACTCTCAACCACGTCACTCTCCACCATCTACCCCACAGGGTGTGGGTCAACAGCCGGAGGAATAAATAATCGAGGAAGTAGACCCTGTAAGAATTCAAAAACCCTCTTTTATTTACAAGCTCTATCACGCTTTGAAGAGCACTGGTACTCCGCTGAACTATGTAGATGATTTCCTTAAAGACAAGGGTTATGGAAATGAGTATGTCTTTTTGCGACGAATGGAGGATTTGGGAATTGCTCCCAAAGGAAAGGCTGAGGAAGCACTTGCAAACATTCCAAGTGACCCTCGTGTAGGAGGATTGAATCCCACTGACGGGAACGATGATGATAAACTGTTTAGTGAATTCCAACCTAGGATGGGTGTTGCTGTGAAGGTTAAGGGAAAAAGAACGGAGTTGTTCAAATCGAAGGAACATGAGGATTTGTTCTTCAAATTATTGAAACGTGGGGTGATAAATCCCAGGAGCGTTGATTTTGACTTTATAGATGCCATCAATGTGAACTTGAGAGAAAAGTTCAATCTGCTTCAACTTGAGCAATTTTGCTTCGACACCACAGACGGCTATGCACAATTGACAGCATATTTCTATTCAAATCTCAGCTTTTTAGATGCGAATAGAATATCCTTCAGTGTTCGAGACCAAGACCATGTGGTAGATGTGGACATGCTGGCAAATATAATTGGGGTTGAAAGAGGACAATATCAACCGGTCAAGGTTTCAATTGCTCGTACCTCACTAGAGCTCGTCAAAGACAGGAACACAGAAGGAAGAATTACCTCGCAAGAATGTTTGCCATCAACATCATTCTTCACAAAATTGTGATCAACTGTCTTAGGCCAAAATCGACATCCAAGACTAACGTGTCCAACTTCGAGGCAAAATTGATGTACATGATCAACTCAGGGAGAAAGTTCTCTCTCCCTCACACTATTCTCTTCCACATGTACAGAGCGATGGTGAAGGACAAGGGCCAGTTGCCTTACTCAAGTCTTGTGACTAAGATCTTCAAACACTTGAACATTGAACCTCCACAAACTCTTTGTGTTCGACCATGCGATAAAATGGTGATGGGTTTGAAAATGCTGACAAAAATGCGTCTGAAAGAGCTTGATAAGGCAATGGAGAAGTTCAAAGTGAAAACTCCAATCAAATCTCATCTAGTATCTTCTGCATCAAAAAGGAAAGAGAAGGAGCCCATGGATGCTCCATCCAAAAAGAGAAGAACTCTTATCTTAGAAGATGAAGATGAAGAGGATGAACTCACTATCTCTGCCTTGGCATTGAAAAGGCTCAGTTGTTCTGTATCTGAATCAATGGAATGACAAGAAAAAAGAAAAGAAGCAGAGGACAAAGAACAGAGAGAAGAAGAGGAAAAGGAAGAGAACAGAGAAGCAGAGGAGAAAGAAGAGAAAGAAAAAGAAGAAGAGGAGAAGCAAGTTGAAGAAGAAGAAGAAGAAGTAGTCAAAGAAAAGTCTGCAGATGAAGCCGGAGAGAAAGGCAATCAAGACGTTGACGCGCATGACCATCACACTTCCCGATTGAGGCCTTAGAAACAGGGGGAGATGGCGAGCAAGGAAGGACTACACCATATCCTGTCAACAGTGAAGGTGTGAGTCGCTCACCAGCAAATCCAGAAGATCTTCAGGCTTCTCAAATGCCTGAGGAAGGACATGATACCTCAACGCCAAATCTACGCGATTTCACCGAAGTTCCATCGTCTGCCTTTACTCCATCCGATAGAGCAAATGCCAGCACACAGACGGACACTACAGCAAATTTTCGTCGCATCCTTGATCTTCTTCTAGAAATGCAAGGTCAAATATATGCTTTGGAATGTGAACTTCAAGTCCTGTAGAATGTTGGACAAGCGTCTTCTGTTACCCTGTCGGATCAAATGCAAGACCTCGCTCTTCAAATTCAAGCAAATGCCAAAGGGGAAGAGGTGGCACATCTACGGGAAGACTTGAAGAGGCTGGAAGGCATCGTACAGTCGATGGGAGATTTCCAGCTTGTGCGCATTCCCAAGCCGACTTGACTTTTTTCTCACCTCTTTAATGATGACAAAAAAGGGGAGAATTGCAATCTTTGAACTTTGACTTTAAAATTTTTACTTTAGTTTGTTTGTATATTTGTTTTGAGTATGACTTGGGTGTGGATTTGAAATTGCCTGTTGCATTTATATCAAGTGTTATTGCATGGCTTTACTCATGAAAGACTAACCTATTTTCTGTGGATGCAGAGTCTAGTTGAGTTGTTAATCTTTATGAGATGTCCATATTGCTTGAATAATGTTTTGCAGGTCAAAGTTGTTCAAATCTACAGGAAAGTTTTGTCACCATCAAAAATGGGGAGATTGTTGGAGAAATCTTTCCAGAATATTTTGAAGTTGACAAAACATTTCTATCAGTCTAGTTTGGAGCATTGCAGACCTTTTTATTTAGAGTTTGAAGACCTTCAGATTACAAGACTCAAGACTCAAGACTCAAGACTATTCTCACTGACAGTTTCTAATCCAGCGACGAAGACGATCCAGAGCTAAAGTGTTTGGTTGAGGATTTGGTCTTATCCACTGGAGAAGATCTCTTGGCTGGATATGATATAACTGATTCTTTTATTCGAAATCAAGATCGTTTGAAGATCCGATGATTGACGAAATACTCTTGGAATGTTCTATTCTTGGAAACCAAGATCCTGATTGTATGGGTGAACAGGATTGATGGGCTATCGACATGTTCATTTAATAGCTCGAATGATCTTCTTAATTGATTCTGTCCAACAGGAAGATTGGAAGAATTCCTTTGGTAAGTGCCAATGGGTATGATGGCATAAAGGAGTATAAAAGGAAGACGTTCCAGTTGTTCTAGAAAATGCACGATAGAGAAATTCCAAAGTCTGAAGCTCCTTGATTATTAGTTGGTTCATATTGAGCAAAGCTGTATTCACAAAAGAGAGTCTATACTTAGTGATACCTTGAGAGAGTGTGGTAGATCTTCTACACTGTGAAATCAAGGGAGAACAGTGCTGTAACATCTCTTTGTTCATAGTGGAATCCAGCCAGTGGGCTGTCCATGCAGAAGAGTGGACGTAGGCTTGAAATAAGCCGAACCACTATAAACCTTGCGTTCAATTTTCTCTTCCCTACTCTCAGTCTTATTTTGATTATTGTTTGACGAGAAACAATTGTCTCAATTCTATCAACTGTCTAGTATTATGCGATTATTGTGAGAAATTACTCTTTATACCTATTCACCCCCCTCTAGGTACTTTTACTAGCCATATCACACGGTGCGGTTTGAAGGAAAGTAAAATCAAACCGAACTTGTAGCAACATGGTATGGTATTGAAGGTACGAGGACTTTGCCCCCTAGAGAATCCCTGTGTAATCTTCAGCTTCTAATAATTAGCGGCAGGGCTCCACGGTTTGCCATTTACCGAAGTGACGAGGTCTCTTTGAAATACACTTAAAATAATATAGATACAATCTTCAACGAAACATATTGCTTTTCACAAAACCAAAAAATAAAGTAAAATCATGTTAGTTTGTCAGGGAAAAAAAAAAGAACTGGACAAAAGATTTTTAAAAAGAACTGGAAATGGCTAGTTCGAATCTTTGAGACTCTCCTCCACAGTGCTTGCTTTAAACAAGCTTAAACAGAAGAAGACGACCCAAAGCGTGAGACTCTGGGATGAGGATGCGTAATTCATGCAATTTTTACTCGGATGGCACCACAGATTAATGCTCTATCGACCTTCATAGCCTTGCATGTACATATTTCTTAGCGTCTTTGGCACAATGAGGCGATGTAGCAAACAAAATGGAGCTTTTAGCCCCATAGCATTCCCGGCTGACCATTTCGGCCCTGTCGTCACCTCTCTTAGCCTCATTCAAAGTGCTGTGATACGCTTCGTGACATAACCAATACGATTGTCTACTTTGCTAGTGGTTCTGGGAAATGAATGTTGAGATAGAGGTGAATTGTGTCAGAAAAGTCCCATATTAGAGAATTTGTATGATGTTAGATAGTTAATATATCATAGTTGGCTCATAACTTATTGGTTTAAATTTTTGATTGAATGTGACTCTAACTAAATTGGTTGAAGGCTTGAAATTGAACTCTTTATTGGCAACTTCCCAGGTAAAGGTATGGGATTTTTACTACATGCTCCTAACAAATTAGGGGTGTGCAATCGAACTGAGTTTATCGAGGAATTAGACTAGACCACCTGAAAAATAGGTTCAGGTTCTTGTTTGAACTAGTCCAGAAATCGATTCCATTTTTTGGGAACCAATTGAAACCGGTCTGGTTCCTGATTCCAAGTAAAGGCCCACTTGGGAACCAAACCAATGGGATCAATTTTGGAACTAATATTTACTAGTGTTAAAAAAAAAAGAAACTCTAGTCACCTCTCTCTCTCTCTCTCTCTCTCTCTCTCTCTCTCTCTCTCCTCGCGCGATCTACCTCCTTCTTAGTCGCTGCTCTCTCTTAGTCTCTTAGTCTCTCTCATATTGGTTTTGGGTTAATATTCCAAGAAGGAATCTTGTAAACAATGGCATTTGCACATAGCCTTTATGGTTCGATTTGGTGGAAGAGACCTACGGTGAAGGTGGGCATTGTGATATGGTGACGTAGCCCCATTGGCAAACTTCATGATTCGGTCTAGAGAGAGAGCAGGGATGAAGGTTGTAGTTGTTGTTGTAGTCTTCATAAAATAAACAATGTGGAGATTCAAGTAGAGACATGTTAACATAGAAGGATACCTAACTAAGAAGGAGCAGACCTAACATTAAGATCATATATGAAGGGCGAGATTATTGAAATGCACTTGTGAGTAGTGTTAGAAAAGTGTCACATCAAAGAATGGGCGTAATATTGAGTCGTCAATTTTATTGATTTAAGCTTTTGAGTGTATATGGATCCAATTGGATATGCTAATAAACTCAAACTTAGGCTTTTCCTTAGTGATCTATCAAGTGAATGTATGAGATTTCTACATGCTCATGACATTGTATATCCTAACATGTAAAAGTGTGAACGAACAACAACAAAAACATCACATATTGCCCATGTTTGACATAATACAACCTTAGAAATAGACAACTTATTCAAGTCTTCGCTAATAGACCCTTGATAAAGCAACACATTACACCACATAAAAGAAGAGGTCATGCATCACACATGAAAAAGCTTTCTAGAATTTGACCAGGGATGGATGCAAGATAACAAGACTACTGCAAACATACACAACCATATAGACATTTTACACAGTATATAAGGCATAATATCATAAAATGAGGCCAAGTTCAGCTCCTCTCTGGATCATCATGTTGCTCACCAACATATGGATCTCTCGTAATGCCCTGCATGAGAGACCAAAACCCAAACATGAGTCACAAACTCGCCCCCAGTGGTGAGATACTTAGCATGAGCCGCCGCATCTTTCGAAGGAGCCACATAGAGCATCATATCCGCCCAGAAGTCAGCCAAGACCTTCCAAATTCGCCCCTCACCCACAACTCCATCCACAAGCTGCATTCCTAGCCGCGCACCTCGAGCCACAATCGTTTCTTGGCATTGTGGGTTGTCAATGCCCATCTTTAGCTTTTGAATCCTCTCTTCCATTGAAACCGAGGAACCTCCCAATTTTTCTCTGGCTTCGCTGATAGCACGAGCAAAAATGTATTCGGTCCTGCAAGGGTGACCAGGGAGCAACCTAGGGGCAAAAACAACCAAGTAAGCAAGATATTGCGATAGCTTAGTTGCTATGTCAAAGTTGTCTCTCTGTTCTTGTGAAAATTGAGCACAAGCCACTTCATGCTCGCAGAAAGTGGTTGCTATGTGCCAGACCATTATAACATGAGTAGTTGTCTCAAGATCACATGCCCATGACAGCTCATCGGACAAGTTGTTGCGGCTCAAAGATGCTTTTCCCTTCTCCAAATAGCCGATAAAATCCTTCCCTAGAGACCGAAAGATCGCCTTCTTCACTTGCTTAGACAAATTGGTGGAAGCAATTTGTCTCTTGCCATTCATTTTCTGCTCAAGAAAAGCAACAGTGAGTCTATTATATATCCACTTTGGTGGAGAATAGCTATATGATTTGAGGAGCGAGTATTGACGCAATTGTCTTCCCCAAGGCTTCATTAACCAAACCCGGCACAAAATCCCTATCAACTTCCCAGCACATATGTTCCTTTGCCAACACTCATTGCGTACATAATTGCATATGTATGTCACCTTTGCCCATTCTGAGAAAATCATGATGCCAAACTGTGTAAGCTCGACAACAAGGATTGACATAATTAACAAGGCGGCATCAACAATATGTAGCTCCAACTTGTCGGAAGTCATCTCGTCGAGTAAAAGCATAGGGATACCCAGCACAATGGGAAGCAGAAGCAATCTATACACTAAACGACGCCGGTGGAGATTCACTGGGTGTTTGGTGTAGAATAAATCGAAAAGAATTGCAAGTTCTACTTCGATGACTCGGAAAACTCGCTCATAACCATTCTCTTCAGAAAGCATATGTTGAATCAAGCGCCATAACTTGTTGTGAGCTTCTTGGGGCAATGAATAGCCAGTGAATCTCAGGCGAATGAAATTGAAGAGCGAAAAAGAAAGGCAAAGATCCTTGAGTCGGCCATCCGGGTCTCCTCCTCTTACACTTAAAAGTCTACCTTTGCAATTCCAAACCCTTTCAACGGTGACAACTTCATCCGTCACCTCCAACAGTTGTCGATAGTGTGGTGCATCCCCATCACACCACGGAGCTGCCTTTCGCTTCGACTTCGCTATTGAGCACAATGAGTGCACTTTTGCCTCTTCTGCTCCTCTCACCAAGTACCTATACCCACGCATTGTAGCAGGATCTTCGTCACTTGAATCTCTCCTTTGGTACTCGGTACTCATGTAGTCTGCTATGTACCTGTCGTTCTTCTGCATCATAGAATTGCTTGCCAATTTCAAAGCTTGTGTTCTTCCGTCATATTTCATGAATAGAATGACTAAAAGAGTGGCCATTATTGCCCCGAACAGGAGATCCTGGTATAGCAACGCATATGAAACGATCACCCAACTTGTCAGGATAAATTTAACAGCAGAGTCGACTTTAAATGACTTCCACCGTTCAATGTCCTCCATGCTGTGAGCAGTGTAGGAATCCGCGTTTCCGAGAAACACCACCAGATAAGTCGCCCAGATAGGCAAACGCGTAGTACAGAATTGAGCGGTTTGGATGAGGCCAAGCGTATACACAATGACAGCAGGCGCAAGGGCATAGGCTGCAAATGTGACCTTCAGGAATGCGCGGTTGCTGCAGCATCGCCTGAATGACCCGGAGACCCCAAGAAAGACAAAGATTGCAGCAGTGATGGCCAGCAGTGCATCAATTTTTTCCAGTTGGGTCTGCTTACCTTCGGGAGTCATCCCATGGCAGCGGTTCTCCAGCATACCCATGAACGTTCGAACAAGACTTTCCATCTCTGTTTTTTGTTTCTTTTCTATTATATGATCTTCTGCTAATAACGTGCACACGTTGATGAAGAAGAGGAAGGATCTTTATACTTCTTTTTCTGTGAAGAGGGGATGAATGTGCGGGGAAACCATAGCGGTTATGCTCTGAGGTCCCTTTTAACTGATGCAGCTTTGGCCGAGTGCTGAGAATTAGGATCTTTTATACTTATTATAGTGTGAAGAGGGAATGAATGTGCTGTGAAACCATATAGGTGATGCTCTAAGGTCCCTTTTTACTGATGCAGCTTTGGCCGAGGGCCAAGGATTAGGAACTCCATTTTAGTGTAATTATAGAATACATCGGTGGTATGAATTTTTTTTTTTTTCTACAAACAGTTTTATCCATCCTTGATTTGATAAAAATAAGACAATGAGAAATTAAATCTCTCAGATTAAGGATTGTTGAGACCCCTTGTTTAAATTTATTTTTACACTGACAATGTATGCCCTAATTTTGCTTAATTTTAAAAGCACCTGCATGAAAATTGGGATTGATTGTTGGGATAATTCTTGAAAAACCAAGAAAGAATGGGTCATGTTTTTCTTGTCCTCAAAGCAAATGTTTGACTTAAAAGTTATATTAACATTGACATCGTCATATGCAAACTTAACTAAAAAAAATGTAATGGAGGTCCATATTTATAACTCATCAATCAAAGGTCTTGTGATGGATAAAACCGCAGCCCAAAATGATTTACTTTTGCAGTGAATACCTTGAAAAAAAATTGTTTATTTGATTGTACTTGCAAATGGAGCTATCGAAGTGAAAAAGAAAGTTTCGACCAGCAAAATAAGAAAAAATTATAATGAAAGTGATAAAAGTACGTTACTATCTAAACTTCATCAATTTCTTGAGTTCCTTTTTTGTCCAATTGAATTCATGGACTCTGTATTTTTTTTCTTTTATATTGATCCCGCCCTTAGAGAAATAAATGACTATTGATATGCTGTTGAGTGCCATGCTGGCATGTTGGGCCGCATCCTACGTCGAAGTGACAGTTACGCCTTCTGTCTCATTTATCTAACTTGATTAGACGATTGAGGGGTTTGCAAAAAGGGAGCTTCTATCCTCCAACTCGCTTTCAGCGAAAGCAAAAAAATTCTATGTAGATGATTTTTAAACCGAACAATGAGTGTTTAAATTACCTCTCTGGCCTACCTTGACTTTGGTCTTCACAGCAAACTGGCTTTTGAGAAGGGAAAAAAAAAAGAAAGTAAAATAACCAAACTGATAAAATCTATCTATCTTGGTCGAGGGCCACCCCAATGTGGCCTTGAGTATGCACTTACTAGTTATTATAACCCTATGTTGATGTTTATTCTATACACAACTTGTGAATACCCTGGAGAGCTTTTGAGAGTAGTCATCCAAGAAAGTTGAGAGTGAGAGAAATCTCCTTTTTTATTGATTGATTCATGTGGGTTTGGATGTATTTAGGGTCGGAAGCACTTGAACGTGAGCTTATAGTGATTGTATTTCTCTGTCTTGATTATAGTGGAACCATATTATCGATTTTTTCCCACGGATCAGGCACACCATCAAACTATGAAAATCACCATTGTGTAGGTTTAATTTATTTCTTTTTTGAATTATTTCATTTGTTTACGGTTCCCCGCTAGTCATAACAAATTGTAAAAGAGCCTATGGCTATTGTTGGTTGACTGCCCTGGGAATTTTGTCTATCTTCAATTATGGCTATGATTTCAACAAAGCTTGAGTTGGAGGAATTCATTAGCAGAATTTGTTATAGCTTGAGGCTCATTAAGATGCAAGAGCTCCTTGAGATACAAGGCTTGGATTTAGCGTTGGAGGGAGATGATAAGTCTCCCTAGAGTATGAAATCGGGAGGGAAGGGCTGATATCTTGAAAAAGGCTAGGAAATTTATTCTCTTGAACTCGGGGGATGACGTTCTGGTTATGTTGCAGATAAGACGAGTGCAACTGTAGATTGAGCAAAACTTGAAGAGTTGTATATATCGAAATTGCTCATGAAGAAACCTTTCTTGGTCCAACTTTTCTTTACATATAAGATGGTTAAGGGAACGCTGACTCATGATCACAATTGAGTTTGATAAAGTCATCAATGATCAAACGAATGTGGATGAGATGATATTGATCAATAGCAAGCTATTATGCTGCTTTGTTCTTTACCCAATTCTTATGAGCACTTTCCTAATTCGTTGATGAAAGGGAGTGAGATATATCCGTCAAGGAAGTGAAGTCTGCACTTTCCTCAAAAGAATGTTAGAAGTTGCAGGGCAATTATTAGAAAAGTAACGTAGAGGGCTTGATGGCTAAAAGTACGAACTTTAAGAAAGCCGAGAGATCGAACATCAATGTGACCATCAGACCAGCCAACATGGAAGTAGTACGTTATGTGTGTCTGGTGGTTTTGGGCCTCTCTCACCCCTGAAAGCTTAACAGGTGAGGTTTTTTCTTACACTTATAAACTGACCATAAGTCCCTTCTATAATCAATGTGAAATAAACTCCAACAATCTTCCCCTCGCATGTCATATTTAGATAGGAGCCTCAATAACTCTCTTTGAGTGACTATTGGATCTAGACTTCTTGGTAACCTAGCTTCTGATACTAATATTGGGTGGTCATAGGCCTCTCTTGGTGATCTCCACAAGTAAAACTATTAGAATTTTGCTGCGAGTTCCTAACAAATAGTATCAAAGTTGATAATTGATTGGTGGCCCACTCCCAATTTTATTTTGGTGTTTAGTAAATATTTCAAGAAGTCTGGTGACCAACGTGGTTTTTAGGCGGTGGGCATAGCAATGCCAGCTTGATGATTGACTGTGCCTGCTTTGCATGGAGAACAAATCCTATCACGTGTTTCCCGTTCTGACACAAAGAAAAAGCAAGACCAAGTGTTAAAAGGAAAGGTAAGCTAACATGTTTTACATGGAGATGACTCATTGAAATTGGCGTAGCTAGTGTGCAAGGGGACCTAATTAAGGATTCCAATCAATCTAATGCCTATGATCTAAAGCCACGTAAATCTTGTCATTGTCCTATGCGTCGGAAATGTTCATCTTTAATTAAGTTGACCTGAAAGAGAAAAAGCAAGATCATTTTTTTTTTCAAACTGAACTAAAATGTTCTACATGGAGCACTAAGGCTATCCTATGTGCCTCAATCCGACGTTTCCCAATCTTATGAAGATACAGAACATAACTCAATGATTAAGAGAATCACAATGCAACTAAATTGTTAGAGTGGTGTTAGAGAATTTATGTTAGGAACCTATCTATGACATCAAGGCCTTATGCTATGTTGACGAACCACACCATCACCTCCACCTCATTTGTTGCCTATGCCGACCTTGGTCAACCAAAAATCAACCCCGATTTAAGGTCTAGTTGAGCTCTAGATCACAAATCTAGGGCTCGCTTGACCTTAGATCCAAAATCTAATGCTCAAGTTTGCCGACTGAGCTTGAGCTGGACATCAGAGGATCGAAATGGTGGTGAGCTAGTGGTGGAAGGGGACATACATCTATTGTCATCCCGAGAAGACTGAAAGGGAGAAAAAGGAAAAAATAAAAAAAAAAACAGAAAAAGAAAAAGAGTGATTGACAAGTGCACCTACGTGTGATACATGTTCCAAGGTGAATGAACTAGTTTTTCACTGAGTTGAAATCAAAGTTGTACCTTTTATTTTCTCTATCAATGTCCACTAGAAGTGGTAGACAAGAATCTCTAACAATGTCCACTAGAAGTGGCAGACAAGAAGCTATCATTTGATAGAGATAGGGAACAAAAAGGAAGCAAAACCAATGACCTAACTCAAGGAGATACTGAAAATTGATTTTGTTATACCAGAAAAATCTGAAGATTAAGTTGATGGTTCAGTTGCAAAGTTTCGGTGGAATCTAATCCAAGGCAATGAAAAGTTGCTGGCCTTGAAGATGTTGATCCACAGCCTTTGTAGATTAAAAGGTGTTTGTTTAATGAATAATCCAACACTTTAAAACTCTAGGTCGAGTTATTTCCAACTGATGGTGTTGGTGTGGAGGTCGAGATCTATTGCTGATTTATTAGCCAAATGGTTGAACTTTTATAGACCAAATCATTAGCATACCTTATAATATGCAGAATAATAAAGTATACGTCTCTCGCTATTGAAGTGAGAAATTAGTTACTTTCTAAAAATGATTCCGCAAATATTAATTGTGCTAAATGTGGGATGCGCAAAAAAAGAATTCAACATTTGTACTTAATGTTTTTTTTTTTTTTGGTAAATTACATTTGTACTTAATGTTTATCCTTTTGTTTGATTGTTGAATCACATTCGCGCGCACTTATGTAAAACTAACGTGAAATTGAGTCATATGAGAGTTTCACGTGTCAGCTTTACTTGGTAAGCTGCTTTTGGTTATTACTTTAACCAAGTTGTAATCTATCCTTGCAAATCTCTTATATGCATCTCTTGCAAATCTCTTATCCGTGTCTCAATTCCGGGCATGTTTTAATAGTACCCTCCAATAAGTGGACAAGAAATAATATAATCATGTAAATTATGGTAATAAATCTCTTATAATTATACTAAAAATAATAGAATGATGCATATTTCGGCAGAATGTTTAACAATAATTTTAGGTACATATAGACTATTGCGAAATGCCCATATATTTTATGTGTAAAAATAATTGTTCGGACCACTTTTTGTTGATGTTTGGCCTTTTCAACACTTGAACAAATGGAGTTTTGAGTTGACTAAGACTTTTGACACCTTCTTTTTTTATACTAAAATGACATTTTAAGATCCACGATTAATAATTGAAGAGGAAACATGACCTATGATTTGATATCTAAGATGAGTGATTGAAGAGAAAACATGAACACATGATTTTAGTTGTCAAAAGACATATGTTTCATAGTGGACCCAAATAAATAAGTGGGATGGACAATGATTGAGATTCATTTTCACTCGACTCACAATGAATCGAATCTACATATACAAAAAGTTATCTCTTGCTCTCCCACCCTAATAAAAAAAATTAAAATTAACATACGACACGAAAATCAGTTTAGGACCCATCAATATCATTTATTTCACAAAAACATCTAGAACTACATTGCTTTTTCTAGGACCATGACAATATGCCAACGTGATAAGATCACGAGAACAAAACCTGATTCAATCAATGATTTATACCTTTAGACATGACTACTGTGGATTTCTTCTTTTGTTACCTTTCCACATTTGCATTTACACCACAAACCCGCATCCTATGCTTGTCAGCATGCGTTCTCGAGCTTCCTGGAGTATGATGTTTCCAGCAGGAACCTGTTTGGCTCCCAGTGAATGTGAAATGAGGAATAATTGGTTCGATTTTCAATTTTTGTGTGAATTTGAACCAACCAGAGGTAACCCTAAATTAAGATTAAGCTCTCTCTCTCTTTTAGACCTCAGCTTCTCACCTCCCTTTCTTGCGTTTGATGCTCTCGTCTCTCTCTCTCAGAGGCAGCCACCATCACAGTCTTGCGTAGCCACCATCACAGTGAAGCTAGACGAAAAAAAGTCACCATCATTGCGAAGCTAGATGAAAGTAAAGCTCATCACGTGGAAACTAAGGGTGAAAGAGATAAAGAGATTTGACAAAGGATGAACCGTTGGGTGCTCGATGCATAACAGAGAGAGTGCAGAGAGAGAGTGTGTGGGTGTTTTAATAATAAAAGGAAAAGGGACACCCACAAAAATATTTCCCTAGCAATGTGCGTCAGTTTCCTCTCTGCACACTTGCCTAGGAAAATGTTTCTTTGGTTCCACGAAGACTCACAAAAGTAGTGAGATGTCTTTCCTTTCATTTTTTTTTTATCAAATTAATAAATCATTTATAAAGGAAAAGAAATTTTGCCACCTATTTCAAAATCAACAGGTCCAATTCCCGGTTCCACAGTCAGTTCCTAATACCTAGTTCCTGATTCTCACCTCTCTTTCTTAAAATAGAGAGCCACAAGATTTGTTCTTGATTTTAGGCTAGGGACTAACCCACCTAGGACCAATCAACTCTTAGTTGCAAGAGCAGTTCTTTGCCAGTTATGTTCAATATCTACTCAAATCTCTTTCAAGTCCAAGGGTTCCAATTATAGCATTAGTAACAATTACAGGGTAAATACAGACATTACATTATATTGCATAGATACTCTCTGTTGTATGATTAGAGTGTTGGTGTTTGTTTCGATAAACAATAATACATAGATAGGTAAATTAAGATTAAAGTCTGATCGCAATAGAAGTAAAAATGCTTATACACGTATTTATAAAACATTATTCGTGCATTTTAATAAAAGTAAGTAGAAATGAGAAGTAGGCTAATCACATTACCCTTGGTCCTTGCTAAAGAATTTTGGTTCTGACATTCTTCAGATTTTAATCGCAAATGTCCGATGTCCTCACAGCATTGGTTCTGACATTCTTCAGATTCTAATTATGAATGCTTAATCTTTTGGTAACACCAATTCTCGAGTTCTTGAAATTTTGACCACCAATGTCTAATGTCATCTGGTAATACTAGTTTTGATGTTCTTCAAATCCAAAACTTATAATCTTTCGTAATGTAGGTTCTGACATTCTTCAGATCTAGTCCCACAAGCCCATAATGATCAACCCTCTCTCAAGAGAGCAGGAAAAGTGGAGAACCGATGCCAATGATGAAGAAGGATCTTTTATGCTTATTATAGTGTGTAGAGGGAATGATTGCGCAGAGAAACCATATAGGTGATGCTCTAAGGTCCCTTTTTACTGATACGGCTTTGGCCGAGGGCCAACGATTAGGAACTCCTGAAGTAAATTACTTTATTTAAGCAATCACAATCACCAACTAATTTTAGTGTAATTATAGAATACACCGTTGGTATGAATTCTCTTTTTCTACAAACAATTTTATCCATGCTTGATTTGATAAAAGTTAGAGAAGAGAAATTAAATTTCTTGGATTAAGGATTTTTGAGACCGCTTGTTTAAATTTATCATTACACCAATAATATATGCCCTAATTTTGCTTAATTTTAAAGCACCTACACGAAAATTGGGATTGATTGTTGTGATAGGTCTTGAAAAAACAAGAAAGAATGGGTCATATTTGTCTTGTCCTCAAACCAAACCTTTGGTCTATAAGTTATATTAATATGATCATCATCATATGCAAACTTAACTAAAAAGAAAAAAAAAAATTGTAATGGACGTCCATGTTCATAACTCTATCTCCGACGTTTCCCAATCTTATGAAGGTACAAAACATAACTCAATGATTGAGAGAATCACAATGCAACTAAATTGTTAGAGTGGTGTTAGAGAATTTATGTTAGGAACCTATATATGACATCAAGGCCTTATGCTATGTCAACAAATCACACTGTCACCTCCACCTCATTCGTTGCCTACACTAACCTTGGTCAACCAAAAATCAACCCAAATTTAAGGTCGAGTCGAGCTCTAGATCACAAACCTAGGGCTCGCTTGACCTTAGATCCAAAATCTAATGCTCAAGTTTGCCAACTGATCTTGAGCTAGACATTAGAGGTCGAAATGGCGGTGAGCTAGTGGTGGAAGGGAACATATGTCTATTGTCGTCCCGAGAAGAGTGAAAGGGAGAGAAGAGTGAAAGGGAGAAAAAGGGAAAAAAATAGAAAAAGAAAAAGAGTGATTCACAAGTGCGCCTGCGTGCGACACATGTTCCAAGGTGAATGAACTAGTTTTTCACTGAGTTGAAATCAAAGTTGTACCTAATATTTTCTCTATCAATGTCCACTAGAAGTGGCAGACAAGAAGCTACCATTTGATAGAGATAAGAAGTAGGAATAGCCTTTATCCAATCGACTATTGAACCATGTTGCCTGAATTGTTTGAATTCCCATGGAGAAGCACCAAGAATGGATGTAGACAAGCAAAGGGTACAAGTTTGTGGCATGGATTCAAACATGGAAAGGGATTGGAAGAAGAAATTTACAATGGTCATGTCGATAATGTGGAAATTACCGACTCAAAGCAGATTTTGCTCTCATGATATTGTCACATCGGCATATCATCATCATGGTCCTAAAAAGAACAGAGTAGTTCCATATGTTTTTGTGAAAATATGGCATCATTTGATATTGATTAGGACATGAGAGCAGAGGCAAATCATTGTCCATCCCTATTCTTCACTTGAGTCTTACACCCTATAACTTTAATCATAGAGGTTCATGCTTCGTCCTTAATAATTGATCTTTGATGTAAAGTCATATATTCATGTTTCCTCTTCAATCATTGATCCTTTAAGTGGCCCCAAAATATATTTGAAGATGGATAAAATTAGCAATAATCAAATCATTGACATACCTTATAATACGCAATATAACAAAATATACGTCTCTTGCTATTGAAGTGAGAAATTAGTTACTTTCTAAAAATGATTCCACCAATACCAATTGTGTTAAATGTGGGATGCATAAAAAAGGAATTCAACAACATTTGTACTTAATGTTTATGTTTTGTTTGATTGTTGAATCACATGCGCATGCCTTTATGTAAAGCTTACGTGAAATTGAGTCATATGGGAGGTTCACGTGTCGGCTTTACTTGGTAAGCTGCCTTTGATTATTACTTTAACCAATTTGTAATCTATCCTTGCAAATCTCTTATATGCATCTCTTAGAAACCTCTTATCTACGTCTCTAACTCCATGCATGTTTTAATAGTACCCTCCAATAATTGGACAAGAAATAAAATAGTCATGTATATTGTGGTAATAAATCTCTTATAATTATACAAAACATAACAGAATAATGCATATTATGGAAAAATCTTTAAGAATAATTTTATGTACATATAGACTCTATTGTGAAATGCCTATATATTTTATGTGTAAAAATAATTGTTCATGCCACTTTTTGTTGATGTTTGGCCTTTCCAACACTTGCACATGGAGTTTCGAGTTGACTAAGAATTTTGATGCCTTCTTTTTTTATACTAAAATGACATTTTAAGATCCCTGATCAATAATTGAAGAGGAAATAGGACCTATGATTTGACATCCAAGATGAATGATTAAAGAGAAAACGTGAACACATGATTATAGCTATCAAAAGATATATGTTTCACATTGGACCCAAATAAATAAGTGGGACGGACAATGGTTGAAATTCATTTTCACTCGACTCTCAATGAATCGAATCTACATATACAAAAATTTGTCTCTTGCTCTCCCGTCCTAATAAAATACATACAACGTGAAAATCAGTTTGGTTCACAAAAACATCTAGAACCACTTTGCTTTTTTTAGGACCCTGCAATATGTCTATGTGATAAGATCATGAGAGCAAAACTGATTCAATCAATGATTTATACCTTTAGACATGACTACTGTGGATTTCTTCTTTCGTTACCTTTCCACGTTTGCATTTACACCACAAACCTGCATCCTATGCTTGTCAGCATGCGTTCTCGATGCTCCTTTACTGGAATTCATAATCTATAGAAATATATATATGTAGGATCTAAAATTAATGTTTATTCTTTTTTTTCTTTCATTAGATCCAAGGACGGGACATGACAATCGAGTGACAGGGCCAGCAAAATGCTTAACAAGGATTGCCACCTCATGGGCTTGACGTCACCTGGTTCATCATACATTATTCGGCAGAGCCATTGGCCATCATACGCATCCGACACCCCATGTATGATGCTAGCGCTTAATTAACCAAAAATCTCCAATTTTAGATCTAATTACAATTTTGTCTAAAAATTTATTGTTTAAAAAAAAAAGGCTGCGCTTTTTCCACCTTTTGTATAACTAATTCACCCAATTTTTCACTAAAAAGGCAAAATTTCCTCAACCATTCAATTGTAATATAAAGTGGTAGCCCCAAATTAATTTACTTTCCTTCTTATTCATTCTTTTTTCCATTTTTATTTAGAATTTAGTTGTCATAATTAAACATTTCACTATTTGTTTTTGTTTGATGTGGCTATCTCAGGTATAATAAAGACATTATCTTTTCTTTTCATTTTTAGATTTTACTTCCACAAAATAATTTTTGTGAAAAAAGAACAATTCTTGAGAAATCTAATTATTTTTTACATTGTCAAGCAAATTTAAGGGTTACCTGTCAAGTGGAATCTAGAGATTAATATGGACAATTTTGTAAAACAAAATTATCTTGATAAGCTTTTACTTTTGTTGTGCATATCACCATTAAACCCTTTCTTATCTTGTTTAAAAATATCATGGATGATATTAATTTTTGTCAAGCCAAAATGATGAGATTTCATTGGTATTAAAAAAAAAATCTTATTTTAGGATTGTTGTGATTTAATTACATCTCATCTTTTAAAGTTTCACATTCAAGAATATAATTATGATTTTATTTTAGAAATTCTTAATAGAGTTTTTTCCTTGATTATTCAATTATATGTATATGTGTATAAAAGATAGATGATAAAGTTTGATGGTGACACACACAATAAATGTGAAAGTTTATAAACAAGTCATTGCGTTAAAAAAACGTCTATGTTAAAAAATTTCTATATTCTACTTGTCAATTAATCCACAAATTTGATAGACAACTTTTGTCACGCCCCGAACCCCGAGCGCGCGCACATCCCACTGCGGTCAATCAAATATGCGATATCCCAGGAGTATGTATCGCCGACCCTTTCATTTATATATATATATGCACATGCGGAAACAGTTATAATTCCCCAGACAATAAAGCAATGGGATAGAAAAGCAGGCCATATATTTTTCATACTAAAAATTTACGACCACACCTTTTTATAAATGCATCTCATAGTATTCTACGATACTATATATATGCCACTCTGGTCTAACATCTATTCACATGCACACAAGGTCTGACAAGACAGGACGGGATCTCAGTCCTCATCCGGCCGTACTCGGGGTTATCCTCGGGGTCCTCCTCCATGTACTCCTCTTCGGGTTCCTCAACAGGGATCTCCTCATCAGATTCATGCTCCTTAGGCTCCTCATCTAGGTCCTGAAATGGTTATTCAATAACCACTGAGACAACGTCTCAGCAAGTTCAACCCCCTAAACCCCTATTAGAAAGAAAATACGCCCAAGGGTGGCCTAGCCACTTCACACAGAGAACTTACCTTGCCTCAATTCCTTCCTGCAGGTTAGCACAATTTGTATAACATAATCTCAGGTAATAATAATAATTCAAACAATTGGAACACCATCACTTTCATATAAATCACGATCGCACTTAGCACGCATTTCAATTATTATTCACTGCCACACAAGGGCATAGCCTACTCACAGGTCAGATATCTACTAACATTACGGCATTTCTAGAAGAATAAAGGTCCAGTCGGTCCCGCCACTACTGCGACCAAGCCACGTCATTCTATCGACGGCATTTCTAGAAGAATAAAGGTCCAGTCGGTCCCACCACTACTGCAACCAAGCCACGTCATTCTAACGACGGCATTTCTAGAAGAATAAAGGTCTAGTCGGTCCCGCCACTACTGCGACCAAGCCACGTCATTCGATCGATGGCATTTCTAGAAGAATAAAGGTCCAGTCGGTCCCGCAACTACTGCGACCTGAGTCTTTCAACCAGCACACAACAATTTAATAATCAATTGCACAAATCATCACTCAATTTGTAATATCTAATCATCAAATTCATAATCTGAATACACAGCAGCGATCAACATGAAATTCTGAGAATTTAGGGGCCCAAAATAATTTTTGGAATTTATTTAATAATTAAATTTATTTCGAAAATTAATTAAATAATAATATCCCTATCTTTCACAATCCACGCTCAATTTATAATATCCAATCATCAATTTCAAAATCTGACTACACAGCGATGACCGGCACGAAATTCTGAGAATTTAGGGTCCCGACAAAATTTTCGAATTTAATAAATAATTAAATTTATTCCGAAAATAATTTAAATAATAATATTTTAATAGTTTCGAATAATAATATATTATTTAATTATTTAATAATTTCGGAATATTTAAATAAATCAAAAGTAAATTCCTTTATGTCACATCAAAGGTTATATTAATATAACCACTCATTTAGCATTAAATTAAACACAATTTGAGTTAATCAAACACCTTAATATAATCTACACTTAAATAAATTAAACTAATCACCTAATAACACTTAACATAAATTAAACACCCACAAAACATAATTAACCCTCTAATCGAGGTTTAGTGAGTTAAACTCACCGGATTAGCGAGCTGAGCGGACCAAAACGACGAGGACAACGCGAGGATCGACTTTCCTCAAGGTGGGCCGAGCATCCGGGGCCGGGAAGGCGGCCGAAACGGGCCAAGAAGGGGCTGCCATACCTATATTCTGCAGCTTCTGGTTAAGGCCGACGGAGGCTGCTTGGCGGCGGTTCGGGTGCGAGGAACGGCGGAGAGGGGCGGCGGTAGCTCAGGCGGCGACCGGTGGTGGCTCACGGCGGCGACGGCAGTGGAGAGCAATGACAGCGTGGGCTAGCGCGAGCTGGGCAAAGTGGGCGCAGGGGCTTCGCGCGAACGCACGGCGACGGCGACGACCGCGGCGGCTCCGGTGGCGAGCTGGTGGCGACGGGCGAAGCTGCCGACGGTTGGACGGGTGGACGAAGCGGGGCGTCGAGCTGCCGGAAGCGTCCGAGGAAGAAGAAGAAAATGTCCATGGAGGAATCGCACGGGAGGGAGGAAGAAGAGAGGGAGGAGAGAGAAGATGGGGGGCCTTTTCTTTTCTTTTTGCCTTTCTTTAATCTAACAAATTGGCCCACCATGACATCATCAAGTGATGTCATGTTCCACTAACTTTAAATCTCTCCCCACAACAATCTTCAATGGGTCCATTTTATTTTTCCGCCGGGGCATAAAATTTTGTGCAACAATTTCTTTAATTCCACTTAATTCTCTTCCAATTGAATCTTAATCCCACTTGAATTAAATCAAATTGACCCCCATTAATTCATTCAACACGTCATCAATCAAATTGGTATTTTTTTTTCTTACCACTGTGGCGTACTTGCATCCCAATTTCACAATCTCTGGCTTCAACTGAACGAAAACGGCCCTATTTATCCAGTCGAAATTAAAACCCGAAAATCTGGATGTCACAACTCTTCCCCTCTTATAAAAATTTCGTCCTCGAAATTTAAACCTTTACTAATTCTTAACAAGGAGGTGAGGGTACAGTCGTCTCATATCCTCTTCTCTTTCTTAGGTTGCTTTTTCTGCACTAATGTTGCCAGATCATTATTATCTTGCCCAAACCACTTCGGATCCAAAATATTAAACACTTGCCCACTTAAAATTCTAAAGGTCTTCAACATAAAATCTGCAAAGCTAAATTGGTGATTCTGAGCGGTCTCAAGATTGTCTCTACTAACTGCGATTGAATCACTGATTCTGAACCAACTCTAGACCTGCGATTTTCTAATCTCTGATCTCATCTCAACAACTGAAGTTCTGAACACTCTGCTTTGCACTGATTAAAAGAAACTATTTGACTGATCTGCTGAAACTGGGAACCTCTGATCAAGATCTGATATAACTCTGGCACTGATCTTAGCAACTGCAATCACTGACTACTGTACCGACCTTGGCTTGTGATCTTTCTTTCCTTGACTTCATCTCAGTAATTGAAATTCTACACTTTCTGCTATGCATTGATTAAGAAAGAACCCTTTGAAAATTCTACCAAACTTATAATCTATGATATGGATTCAAAATATAATTCATCCCTGGCACTCCATGTTGGTGAATTATCTAATGCTCACACACTTCGGTATACCCACTTTATGACAAGACAGAATCCTCAATTTCTAAAATCAAACTTAGATTGGTGGTTAGTTTCACTCTGACACGCTTTTAGTGTGACCTAGGCTATTAGGTAGTTTTTAGAGCTTTGTAGGACAAATGACCCGTGGTCGATTTTCTCCGAGCCACGAGAACCCACTCGACACAGTGGCGACTCTCGATTGTCGTGAAAATCTCGATGATTCAAATACGAACGCAGGGTACCAAAACGATAGTAAAATCAAATTAGTATCAGTCGACAAGAGTTTTCCAATTTAGTGGAGTCACCCACAATCGGTCATTCATCTCAGTCGAACCGACCTATCTCTGATCTTAATTCGATTTTTAACTGTGCCGTAATGATCTCTAAAGATGAGCACTGTCAAGAAGTCGATTCCCGGTCGAATTCTCAAGTCTATTTGCCTAAAAGTCCTTAATAACTCACCCAACTAGTCTAGTTATCTCGAAAGTGGCCAACTCAGAGAAAAACACTATAATCGCGTCGATGAAATGCCCAATTTAACCAATCGAAATTAGAGTTTGAAAAATAGGATGTAACACGCTCAAAACAAGATTTGATCCAATGACGAAGGAAATCTAGAGCCGAAGTATATAGTTGAAGATTTAATCTTATTCTCTGGAGAAGATCTCTTGGCTGGATAAATATAACGGATTCTTTTATTCGTATCGAAATCGATTGAAGATTCGATGGTCGATGAAATATTCTTGGAATGTTCTATTCTTGGAAACCAAGATCCTGATTGTATGGGCGAACAGGATTGATAGGCTATCGTCGGGTTCCTTTAATAGCTCGAATAATCTTCTTGATTTATTCCGTCCAACGGGTAGATTGGAGGAATTCCTTTGATAAGTGCCAACGGGTATGATGGCATAAAGGAGTATAAAAAAGGAAGATGTTCTAGTTGTTTGAGTACGTGATCGATAGAGAAATTCCAGAGTCTGAAGCACCTTGATTATTAGTCGATATAGTTTGAGCAAAATTGTATACACAGAGGTGTCTATACTTGGTGATACCTTGAGCAAGTGTGGTAGATCATCTACACCTAGAAATCAAGGAAGATCAACGCTATAACATCTCTTTGTTCATAGTGAAATCCAGTCAATTGGCTATCAGTGCAGAAGAGTGGACGTAGGCTTGAATCAAGCCGAACCACTATAAATCGTGTGTTCAATTCTCTCTTTCATTTACTCAGTCACTCAAACAATATCAGACCACCCTACTTTGATGAAAATGATTACAACATCTGGAAGAACAAGATGAAAGTTTTCCTACGATCAAAGGATCCTCTGGAATGGGACGTTATGGAAAGAGGAATCACTCCTACTGCTGCATCAGTCTCTGAAAGAGGGAAAGAAATTGTTGAGACCAGCGGAATGACTCAGGAAGAGATAAACAAGAGACAAGCACTCGATGCAAAAGCAATTTACTCTTTATATTGTGCTTTGTCACCAACTGAATATAACATAATATCTTCTTGTGTTACAGCAAAAGAAGTATGGGACAGATTACATATCACCTATGAAGGAACAGATCGAGTGAAGGAGACCAGAATTAACATTCTTCTCGGTCAATATGAAGCCTTCAAAATGAAACCAGGAGAATCTATAACTGACATATTTAGTCATTTTACAGATATTGTCAATGGTCTTGAGAACCAAGGACAAAAATGAAGGTGAACAAGCTACTGCGGGGACTCTCCAAGGATTAGAATCATATAAAGACTTCAATAAGAGAGACGCAAAGAATTATGCCACTATTTGTCGACGAGCTGATTGGAACTCTTCAGTCTTATGAAGTGGAACGAATTAATGAAGATGAATATCCAAAAGGTAAGAAATCCATTGCATTAAAATTAAATGATGATTCTGATGATATAGACTCTGGAGGTGATCTGGACGATGAGGAGCTTGCTCTCATGATAAGAAGATTCAGAAAACTGAATAAAAAAGGAAGAAGGTTCAACTCAAAGAAACAAAGTTTCCAAAGACAGCAGACCAAGTCTGTTGATGATGAGGAACCAAACAAAGATGTAGTTTTCTTCGAATGTAAGAAAAAGTGACACATCAGACCCAACTGTCCTATTCTGAAGAAGAAAAAAGGAAAAGCTGAAAAGTTTCGAAAAGCTCTCAAAGCCGAAACCTAGAGTGATACAGAGTGTGAAGAAAGTGATAATGAATATGCCAACATATGTCTGATGGCACATTCAGACTCAGACTCAGATTCTGGATCAAACTCAGACAGTGAATTTGAGGTAAGTGATTTTATAATTCCTGTCAAAGTCTCTAAATACATTGATGAACTGTGTTTTAGTCTTAAGATTTCTCTCAAAAGAATTTCCGAACTTAAAAAGGAAAACTCAGTTCTAAAACAAAAGGAAAACATTTTAGAAGAAAGAGTTAAAAGTTTAGACTTGAATGTTTTTACTCTTAAAGAAAAAAGAAGATAATCTTTTGAAAGAAAATACTTTTTTAAAAACTGACTTATCAAATATTTCAAAGAAATTTTCGATAGGATCCGAAAAACTTGAAAAAGTTCTTTCGGTTCAAAGACCTTACTTCAATAAGTCTGGTCTAGGTATGACAGCAGAAACAATTCCCTTGATTGATTTTCCTAAAGTAAAAGAAAGAATTAAGAAAAGACCGTCGAGAGAGGCTTACAAAAATCATTTCAAGAAAGTTTTCGTAAAGTCTGTAGGTCAAAATGCCCTCAGGTGTTCAAAGTGCAACAGTCTGGATCACTTTGAAAAAGAGTGTCCTATGGTTTGGAAACCAGTTAAGAAAATATGGGCTAATACTGTTTATCTTATTAACACCAAAGGACCCAAGAAAATTTGGGTACCAAAGAAAGCTTGAGACTCTCTTTTAAATGCAGGTCTCTGTCAAGAAAAGAGTAAAGTGGTATCTTGACAGCGGATGTTCAAGACACATGACAGGAGACTCAAATTACTTCATAAAGCTTATTCAAATGAATGGTGGAAAAGTTTCATTTGGAGGAAACGGCAAAAGAAATATTGTGGGATTTGGAACTATGAAAATTGGAAATCTCACAATAAGCAATGTTTCTCTAGTGGAATGACTCAACTATAATCTCCTCAGCATTAGCCAATTGTGTGATACTGGTTTCAAGATCTCCTTTCAAGAAGGAATATGCTCTAGAATCAGTAAAGACTCTACTCAATCTTTCATGGGTCGAAGACATGGAAATATCTACCTCTTAGACATGAAACTAAATAAATCGCAATGCCTAATCTCAATTTAAGATAAAGCAAGCTTATGGCACAGAAAGCTTGGTCATGTTAACATGAAGCAATTAGCCAAAATCTCATCAAAGCAGCTTGTTCGAGGTCTACCCAAATTACCTTACCAAAAGTCCGATCCATACACACCATGTATTCTGGGAAAGCAGGTAAGAAATTCATTTAAGCCAATAAATCATGTCTCTACTAATCATGTACTACAATTGCTGCATATGGATCTCTTCAGACCAACCTGAACCCAGAGTATTGGAGGTAAGAAATATTGCCTAGTAATTGTGGACGATTACTCCCGTTTTACTTGGGTATATTTCCTTGCAAGTAAGTCAGAAACCTTTTCGTATTTTGAAAAATTTGCTAAAAATGTTCGAAATGAAAAAGGATGTGTTATCTCAAGTATAAGAACAGATCATGGACGTGAATTTGAAAATCAAGATTTTACAAAATTGTGTGATGAATCTGGATTTAAGCATGTGTTCTCCTCTCCATATACTCCTCAGCCAAAAATGGAGTTGTGGAAAGAAAGAATAGATCTCTTCAAGAAATGACTAGAACTCTTTTAATTGAAAGTAAAATTTCTTCACGATTTTGGGCTGAAGCTGTTTCAACAGCGTGCTATATCATCAATAGAGTCTTTTATTCGTATCTAGATCAATTGAAGATCCGGTGGTCGACGAAATATTCTTGGAATGTTCTATTCTTGGAAACCAAGATCCTGATTGTATGGGCGAGTGTGGTAGATCATCTATACCTAGAAATCAAGGAAGATGAACGCTGTAACATCTCTTTGTTCATAGTGAAATCCAGCCAATTGGCTGTCAATGCAGAAGAGTGGACGTAGGCTTGAATCAAGCCGAACCACTATAAACCGCGTGTTCAATTCTCTCTTTCATTTACTCAGTCTTACGTTGATTATTATTTATCGCAAATCCTTCAACTGTCTAAGTATTGTGCAATTATCAAGAAAAATCTTTTATATACCTATTCACCCCCCTCTAGGTACTCGTACTAGCTATATCAAAAGTTACGGTGCAACATAGACAATAGACAAACATAAGTAAAAATCACAAAACATGAGGCGCAAATTCAGAGAAAAATCTCTCATAATCCTGTCATTAAGTCAAAGATATGCCGACTTCCACAAAAATGAAAGCACGTGTTTATATCTGCAACTAATAGAAATTCATTACCTTATTTGAATATAGTCAAATAAGATTCTACTATAGATGAATAAATAAAAGTAAAATCCTATATTCACAGTATAATGAAAAAAAATGAAACAATTGGCTAATAAATGAGCTGCAGAGCTTGAAGTTATCTTAATCTACTTTCAAGTCATACACTGTAGATTGGATATTACTCGACCTAAAGTGTTGGATTATTTGTTTAAACAAACATCTTTCGCCCACAAGAACTAATCCAATATATGTTCAAAGAGAAATAATTGCATCAAGAGTGTAGATATTGAACTCTAAAGCAGCTTTGTTGATCTTTCATTGTTGTTTTGTAATGTTGTTATAATTGTTGTCCTTGTTCTAATCAGCCTCACATTCATCTTTTCTTATAGTGCGATAGTTTCTCTTGTTGATGTATTTAAGTAATTACTTTATTGATATTGATTGATTGCATGATTTCACATTGTAAAGATCTGCCTGCATTTTCTTCTACTTTTGACTAATCCACCAGAGTTGGTTTTGGCTAATCCCCGTTGATTCCTATTCTGTTGGTTTATTTGGAAGGGTACGAATGTAGCAGTTGTTGAAAGACCTATACCTGAGATGGTAGGGCGATAATTAAGCGAAGCTACGAGGGAGGGGAGTTCTTGATGAATAAGAAGGTGGAGCACTAGTCTACATCAAATGATAGTGTAAATAAGGGATGGTGGTTTAACCCTGAGTCTGGCCTTGTGAAGATCTACTGTTGTGGCTCTTCCGTGGAAGAATCGAGGCAGTGAGTAGTTAGTGCGGTTGCTCACGAGGTTCATGGGATTTCGGTCAATACAAGAGGATCTTGTGTTCATGCTAATTCTGCTGGGAAGACAGAAGGTGCTACTGTCTGCCATAGCATTAAATTGGCAAAGGAGAAGGAATGGACGAGAGTTTGCATTTAGGGTGGATGCTGCCAATGTTCACAGAGATATCCAAAGTTCTGCCAAAGTTCGACTCCTGAGCCATCTTACAGGTCTTGCAAGAGTCGAATCTTGCTCTTGTCTCTGCACTTGACTATCAATCCTCCCCCAAGTAAAATTATTCCTTGGATGAGCTCAAGAGATCAAGCGCATCAAAACCATTCAATTTATGATTGGTAGGTTCAAATTCGCGTTAGACGAATGTAGACCCGCCACAGGACAGTGATCTCCGTATAAGTAATAAACTGATGGTTTTAATTGGTGATGGGCTTAAGGCCCGTCCGCCCATGCTGGGCCCAAAAGGCCCGGCCCATGGGAATAGGGCCCGTGGATGGGGGAAGGTATAAAAGGGAGGAGAGAGAGAGAGATGACACCTCTTGGATAATTCAACGTACGTACATTCCTTTTCCCGCGCTCTCTCTCTCTCAAAAACAAAAGAAGAAACAGTAAGCACAAGGCCATTGTTTTCTTCCCTTCAAGGCGTCATCGGATCGAACAGCGCCAGTTTCTCTTCCTCTATCGGCGTCGGTGTCTAATCTATGGCTAACAAGGTACGCTCGAATCCGTGGTGTGCTTTACGATCGGTGATACGTGTTATTCCTGGGCTTCGTCTTCCGCATTACTTTAGGGGTTCCATTTAGTGTCGAATCCAGTTTTCGGGGATCCGTTATTCCCAACATTGGTATCAGAGCCCTAGTTCACGTTTTCCCGATCAATTTGATGTTTTTTGATTGATTTTTAGCGAAAAATTTTCGGCCGTACGGATCGGGGCGAGAAATCCCGACACCCGAGCGTTGTTCGGCCATTTTTTCTGAGTTTTTGTAAGTCGAAATCGTTTTTTGAACACATGGGGAGAAAGGCGACGTCGAGACGAGTCCGGCGACATGTCGCACGCCGCCAGGAGACGCCGCACGCGCCTACACGCGCGGCCAGAAGCCGCTGCGCGTGGGCGCGACGTGCCTGGAAGCGGTGGCTTCGCCAGCGCGTGCGCTAAACACGTCGGTGGCGAACCGGCACGTGCGCGCCGACGGCCGGCAAACCGGCACGCGCCGGTCGGCGAACCGACGCGTGCGGACGTCATCGTGACGTCAGGGTAACCACTGAGATGATGTCATCGGTGACGTCATCGCCGACGACCGTTAGCCTGCCGGTCACCAGCCGGCGACCCGACTCGAACCGCGACCCCCGGCACGCATGCGACACGTGCTGGCTGATGTCTGCGTGACGTCAGCCCGCGCACGCGCGCAGCACTTGCGGTCGGTTCGCTCGAACTAGCCCGACCGACGCAACCGGTCCGACCGGTCTGTCCGGTCCGACGTCCGATGACCTGACCGCTGACCGACGACCTGACCGTTGACTGTTGACCGACGACCGTTGATTGAAAAAAAAAAAAGAACAAAAAGGAATTTGTTTCTTTTTCATGTATGCCTATGTGGTTTATATGTAATCAATTATTTATTCTGCATTTGTTGCATGAATTTTGGAAAATTATGTATTTTCCCTTATGTAAATTATGGATTATGAATAATCCATTTTTAGTTATGCATTTGTTGCAGGAACTATGATGTGTTATGCACGGATACCTGCAATCCCAAGAATGGACAAGGGAAATGCAAGACTTAAAAGGCTGATGTTAGATTTAGCTAATTATCGATGGCATAATGGTGATTTAGTATCACATGTGGTCAAGGTCAATCAGATGATACAAGAAATCATTAGTAATGGTTATCTTATGCCGGATTTTGAGAAGGTGCCGACTTTGATGAACACTCTTCCACCTGAATGGTAAGCAGTGTTAGATCGGCTATGGGAGGTCAACGTGGTCCCGGGTTATAGGAGGCTGGTGGAAGCTTTTGTAAGAGAGCACTATAGGATTGAGTTAACCAAAACTTCAATCCTTAGGTTGAGCGCCACATGACGCAGAGTGAATGCGCCTTGGTGGCAACATGAATGCTCTCCAAAAGTTTTTCCATGGTTGGCAAATGTGCCTTCAGTTTTCTCAGATGTTTTGACTGATAGATTAGAAGGGACATTCCCTATTTATTTCTTTGATTAATTATGTAATGTTTACTACCTGATTGTTATTGATGTAGCAACCGATATGTTAGTTGTATCATGTGAAAGCATTGTTATTTTATTGGATGTTAAGATTTTATTTGCTTTCTATTATTGCTGGTTGCTATGGGTAATTAGCTGTGGGTAGTAATAGAAGTTTTTGTAACTTCATAGAATTTATTTGCATAAGACAATTATATTAATAATAATTTTGAGTTAGGATTTTTGGAGGATAATTGGAAACATAGTGACATTTTGATTCGAAGCCTTACTTGAAATTATTCATTAATATGATGGGTCTATGCAAATAGGGATGCATAAATGATAGGCATTAATTATTCATGCATGTATGTCTGATGTGTTCAGAACGATGGTTCAGCAACTAAGAATGTAATTGCTGATATGAACGACAACAATTGTGAAATATTGAATATGAAGATTCAATATGTGCTGAAAAAGTAAGAAGCACTAGAAGCTCTTGACCATGTTATGGAAGATCTTGAGGATGCTGTGCGCCACCTTGAGCTGGTAGAGGACCGCTTGACGGCATGTGAGCCGAAAATAGATATTTGCAATGCTGGTTCTAGCTCATAAAGGGCTTTGAGCTCTAAGCGCAAACGTATTGATTCGTTCAATACGTGGGAATGTAAAGGATCAAGTTCTTGTTGCAAGAAATCAAGAGTTAACCAACACAAGAGAGGAAAACGTCCTCAAGTGAAGAAAATGTCAAGGATGAGATGTTACAATTGTTACAAGAGAGATCACTATGCTCGCAACTGTCGTGAGCCAAAGAAGGTATACACCTCTTGTACATTTGAGAACTTTGCTTATGTGTCAAGTTCTGCATTATAGGCTGAATCCAATCCTTTGTGGAATGTAGATTCATGAGCGACAGACCATGTAGCAAAGGATAGAGGATCCTTCGTGGAATTCTGACGATACCAACTAGAACTAAGTAGATCTATATTGGAAATAACTCCAGAGCTGAAGTTAAAGGGATTGGCACCTGCTAATTGAACATGCATGGTGGACGCACCTTGTTCTACATGATATTCTTATATGCTCTGGAGATTCGTTGAAATTTAATATGTCTGTTTTAGTATTGGTTAAACTTGGTTTTAGTATGAACTTCTATAATAAAGGTGTAGATTTGTGTTAGGATACAAACTACTATGATTGTGGTCACTTTTTGGAATGGTTTTATTGTACTAAATGTTGACTATGATGATGTCAATATGTTATTCCCTTGTTTCACGTGTTCTACCTTATATGATAATGATGTGAATATGGTGGCATGCTAGACTTGGTCATATGGGCCAACAACATATGAATAGATTAGCCAAATAGGGTTTGTTAGGCAATATTGAAAAAGTCGATTTGTTCATATGTAAGCATTGCCTAGTAGGGAAAATGACAAGGAAACCATTTGGAAAAGGTAAAAGAGGTGAATTTCCTCTGCATTTAATCCATTTGGACATTTGTGGTTCAATAAATGTGAGAGGAAGGCAAGGGGCTGTTTATTTCATCACTTTTTTATAGATGATTATACTCGAGTCGGATATGTCTATTTGATTTCTCATAAATCTGAAGCATAAGTTGTTTCAGAAGATTTATGAACCTGGCAGAAAATCAATTAGACAAGAAAATAAAGGTATTTAGATCCGATCGAAATTGAGAATATTTATCTGATAAGTTCAGAAAATTATGTGATGAAAAAGGAATATAAAGATAGTTGTCTATTCCATATACTCCTCAACAAAATGGTGTTGCAGAGAGAATAAATAGAACCCTACTGGAATGGTTAGGTCCAAGATGGCGCATGCTAACTTACCTATCACTTTTTGGAGTGATGAGTTATTAACTGCTGCCAATATACTTAACCGGATGCCTTCCAAATCAATTATTTACACTTCATGTGAGTTATGGACAATTAGAAAACCGGACTTAAGTTTTCTTAAGCCATGGGGTTGTGCTGCCTATATTCATGAGTCCTCTCACAAGTTTGGGAAAATTGGGTTCAAAAGAAAATAAGAGTATTTTCATGAGATACTGCGAACACTCAAAAGGGTATGTGTTCATAGGTGAGCAGGAAAGTGGGAGTATAACTGAATTTGAATCACGGGATGTCACATCCTTAGTGGATGAATTTCCTAAGAAGGGCGAAATAAGGGAAAATAACTCCCTATTTGAAACCTTGGATCAAGATAATGATGTCAGTGGAGTTTGTCCAAGTGGGAGTAATATGAGATGTGATGAATTGAATTCAACTCATTCTCAATTGCAACCACCTGATGTGACGACATCATCATTACCTAATCCAAGTGGGAGCATAATGGGGAATGATGTGCTAAGTGTACAATCTTCCATACGGTGAACAAGTCGCCAAAGTATTCCCCGTCGATGTTTTGACATTGAAAGGGAAACTTTTATTGTTACTCCACAAGATGAGGATGAGCCAAGAAATATTAATGAGGCTCTGAATTGCCCTAATAAGGAAAAATGGATTCATGCAATGAAAGAGGAAATTGAGTCAATGAAATCAAACCAAGTCTGAAACTGGTTGATCTTCCAAAAGGACACAAAGCTATTTGGAACAAGTGGGTTTTCAAAATAAAGCGAAAGGCTGATGGCTTGATAGAAAAGGCATAAGACTCGCCTTGTGGCGAAGGGGTATAATCAACAGGAAGAAATTGATTATGAAGATACATTTTCTATTGTAGTGAGATTTACCTCGATTCGCATTATTCTGGCAATAATGGCAAGTATGGATCTTGAGTTACATCAAATGGATGTAAAGACTACTTTCCTCAATGGAGTATTAGAGGAAGAAATATATATGGAACAACCTGCTGGTTTCATAGTAAAAGGCCAAGAAGAAAAAGTATGTCGACTTTTGAGGTCGATATATGGTCTTAAGCAGTCATCAAGACAATGGTATATACGTTTTCATAATGCCATAATGGTATATGATTTTAAAATGATTGATGAGGATCATTGTGTATATATCAAAAGATCCAATGATCAATTTGTGATCATATCATTATATGTTGATGATATACTGATTGCCGGAAGCAATATGGAGTTGGTTAATACTGTCAAGAGATGGTTGACTTCTAACTTTGAGATGAAGGATATGGGTGAGGCTGCATACATTCTTGGAGTTAAGATTTCGAGAGATCGTTCGAAGAGATCGTTGTTTCTTTCACAAGAAACCTATATAAATAAGGTTCTTGAACGATTTCATATGTAAGACTGTAAATCCATAGATACTCCTATTGCAAAAGGTGAAAGATTGAGCCACAGACTGTCCAAGGACTCCACAAGAGAAGGAACAAATGAAACATGTTCCTTATGCTAGTGCTGTTGGAAGCTTGATGTACATTATGATGTGTACAAAACCTGACATATGTTTAGCAGTTGGAATGGTGAACAGATACCAATCCAATCCAGGTCAAGCACATTGGAAAGCCGTTAAGAGAATACTAAGGTATCTAAAGGGGACTGCTGATTATACATTGAGTTATTAAGGAAATGACCTGCAACTCAAAGGCTATTGTGATATTGATTGGGGAGGAGATTTAGATGAAAGAAAATCTACCTCTGGGTTTGTTTTCTTACCGAATAATGGCACCATATGTTGGAGCAGTAAGAAACAAAAGTGTATAGCCTTGTCCACGATAGAAGTTGAGTTCGTGGTATTATCAGCAGCAGTATAAGAAGATGTTTGGCTTAAGAGATTTTTTGGATTATTTAGGTGTTATTGGAAGTGCTGCAGATTCATTGTTGGTTAACTGTGATAGCCAAGCAGCAAAAGCGTACACCAAAGATCCAAAATATCATGACAAGACCGAACACATAGATACCAAGTATAATTTTGTAAAGGATATGGTTGCACGAAAGGATGTGAACTTAAAGTACATACTACGCATAGAATAGTAGCAAATCCTATGACAAAGCCAATACCTAGAGATGTGTTTTGTGGCCATATGAAATCTTTAGGATTGCGTAGAAACTGATGTACTGAATATTGTAATTTCCCTAAATCTTCACAATTTGATGAATTTGTGTTTTCATCATTAATGCCTATGAATTTTTGTTTGGTCTTTATGCATCTTAATGCTTGGTGCATTACTTTAAGTTGAGATCTCTATAAGATTAGCCCACTCACACGGGTAATCGCCTCTATTTACTGTGTGATAAATAGAGATGAGACTATTTTTAAGCTTGTTATCTAGGTGATAATCGAGAGCTCAAGCTTAAAACACGTATGTCGCCTTAACTAGGTGTTAAGATGAGGATATAATACTTACTATGTCCGAAAGTAAAATACCCCACATATTTTATTTTATCTGTCTAAGATGCCAGATGTGAGTTATGATGAATTTTGTGAATGAGTAGATACGTGAACTCAAGTTAGACATTGGGTATGTTTGAACTATCATATTTACGGTATTGAAAGGTGTAGACATACGCTCCATGGGAAAAGAGTTAATATCGTAATACGTATTTTCATACTACGTATGCATGAGATGACTAATAAGAGTGGCAAAAGTTTGATCTCAACTTTTATGCCGTGTGAGACTCTTGAGGAATAGAATTCCTCAGTTTTAGTCCCCTCATGACTCTTACTTATTCTCAAGATTTCTATTTAGTGTTTGCTATCTTAGGATGTTGCCAATGGTCATGAGTTTGATTCGATCTAATGGGGCATTTATAGAAAAGCAAGCTGAACTGAAATTGAGAGTTTGAAGGAAAGAGGAAGATCGATTTTGGAGAATCACATTGTAGTTTTATATTCACCGGTTAACCAATTATGACTGTCTTTGTGATAATCATAATTGTGAATACAATATATATATATATATCATTGTTTAAAAGAGATCAAGAGAGATATAAATGTGATCGATCGATCTAGGGTACTGCATACTAAATCTACTCGGAGTGTGACACCCATTATGAGCTGCTATATATTCCTAACAGATGTATAGCAACGAGCTCTCAAAATATGTTGGTCACACGGATTTTTCACTAGTATGAATGTTGAAGAGAGGTAAAGAGAATCCTGTTTAGCCCACCATGTGTGAGTGGGAGATGATGGTTTTAATTGGTGATGGGCTTAAGGCCCGTCCGCCCATGCTGGGCCCAAAAGGCCCGGCCCACGGGAATAGGGCCCGTGGATGGGGGAAGGTATAAAAGGGAGGAGAGAGAGAGAGATGACACATCTTGGATAATTCAACGTATGTATGTTCCTTTTCCCGCGCTCTTTCTCTCAAAAACAAAAGAAGAAACAGTAAGCACAAGGCCACTGTTTTCTTCCCTTTAAGGCGTCATCGGATCGAACAGCGCCAGTTTCTCTTCCTCTATCGGCGTCGTTGTCTAATCTATGGCTAACAAGGTACGCTCGAATCCATGGTGTGCTTTACAATCAGTGATACATGTTATTCCCGGGTTTCGTCTTCCGCATTACTTTAGGGGTTCGATTTAGTGTCAAATCCAATTTTCGGGGATCCGTTATTCCCAACATAAACCTACGAGGTGACATAAGGCCATCTGACCAAGAGATTCCTTTCTTCACTTAGGAATGGGGATATACTCACCAGTTAGCCAACCTGCTCGTAACCATTAATCCCCTTGGATCAAGTAGGATCGAAGTACATGATCTTTTTAGGGTGTGTTTATTTCACGTACATCGACAATTCAAAAATTATTTTTCTAACAATAATTGATTATATCGCTTATAAAATAAATTAACAAAAAGTAGTTTCATTTTCAGAAGAAAAATGTCTGGTCATATATTGTTCTTGATAATGAAATTGTTTTCTAATGGAATAAATTTTCTAAGTGATACGAAAGCAGTGCTACTTCCACAACGTATTTAGCCAAAACACACCATTTTTATGTTAATCAACCAAACTAGCCTTTACCTTTGTTCAGCATGTATTGATACTTAATAGGGAAAAAGTCACAAAAAACCTAAACTTTGTCCATTGTGACACATTTATCTTAATTTTTTTTTTTTGTGACTCGGGAACCACCGTACAGCCGGCAGCTAGCAACGTAAACCTGGGGCGGACTGAGCCACCACCACAAACCCAACTGCGGGTGAGTCGCGCAAATGCGATGCCTCTGGGATTCGAACTCCTCCCCTACATGAGGGGGAGAGAGCCCAAAGCCAGCTGTGTCACTGCAGGCGGTGGTATCTCAAATTATTTTTTGTGATACCAAATGTCCTAAATTATGTCTACTGTGATATATCTACTCTAAACTTTTTCAGTAATACTAAAAACTTCAAACTTTTTTCTATGACACCAAATTTTTAGGATAAATGTGGCATACGAATACAAGTTGGGGCTTTTAGTGTCACGAGAAGAAATTTAGGGTAAATGTGTCACACTATATAAGTTTAAGATAAATGTGTCATATAAGTACAAGTTTTGGGCTTTTTGTATTACAAAAAAAAAGTTTGTAGTATATATGTCACAGTTAACATAGTTTATAGTTGACATAGTTTATGGTTTTTGGTTACTTTTACCCCCACTTAATAACACATTTGTTTAAGGGAAACGAATATGAGTCGCTACTTTCCTATCTTGATTTATATGGGGATAGGTCGGGAGACGATTTGGAATTTTGTACAAAGGTCGCAGCTTTGGCCGAGACGGAGATGAGTATCATGATGAAGTCCTCCATCAGAATGACTGTGGGGGCAACGAGGGAAAGGTCGTCATGGTGAAGATGGCGGTGGGTTGGAAGATGGGGTGGTTATGATAGCGCGACAGGCAGCGGAGTCATCCTTACAGGATCGCGATTTCAGTTTTGATGATGATTGCAGCAATAAATGTGGTGATGACCCTCGCCGTCGATGACAGGAGGAGTTGAATTAGAAAGTGGACATTCCGACCTTCTATGGAAATCTAAATATTGTAGATTTCATGAATTGGCTCGCTGAAATAATTTGATTTTTCTAGGTGCGTCCGTTCCCAGACTTGGGGCCCTCGGTTAAAAAACCCGAACCGATTCGATTGTGTTGCAAGCCGATTCTTGAGTCCCCCGGAAACCAACTTATTTCTATATTTTAGGTTTAAAAAAAATCCAAACTTTTACCCAAAAAAATACAAAAATTGTACCATTTCATAACATCCCCTGTTTTGTGTTCTTTGATCGAATTAAAGACCATGGTTCAAATCATGTTGCAAAATTTTTATTTTTCCTTCCCGAAAAGAATCTTCACAACAGGATCAAAACTGGCCTTACTATGGGAATCAAATTGGTCCTTGTCCAGTTTCTCCCTAGAATCAGGTTCCAGGATCGAACTGGACCCGATGCGCATCATAGACTTTCGTGTAAATGGAGATTCTCATCGAAGGGTGAAACTGGTGGTGCCTTGGCTTGGCGGGAGCATTCGTAGGAAGATCGCCGCCGAGACGAAAACGTTTCGAGTTATGACTTTGGGAGAAAATGCAAGAGGCTGTTAAGGAGACCGCATTTTGTGTAGGGACTATTCATCGTCACAATCAAACCTGTTTATGGCGGCGATAGAGCATTTGTGACATACAAGCACTGTGGAATCTAATATTTCACAGCAAATTCGAGGATCGAGCAAAGCAAGTTCATGAACGTACCAGACGTTCTCGATGATAACTTGTCAAAAGCCGATGGCTCAAAATTTCAAGTTCTGAATGTTGTTTACCCGCCTTAAAAGCAAAAAGTCCGAATTTCCGAATTTTCGCTCGAAAAGGTCGATGGTTTCGAAGTTGAAGAGTTTGCTCGTGCACCTTATCATTGTCCATCAGAAGTTGCAGAAGAGAAGCAAGCATTTAATGGAACGGAAGCAAAACAAATGACCTAACTCAAGAAGATGAACCACTGGAATTCGCCCTAGTGGCCACCCTTCCAACATGGAACGGGGAGGTGATGGGTTCAAATCCCCACCTTCTCAGGAGGGGATGGGGTGGGGACACGTAAGTTTGAGGAGAGGGTTTCGACTCCCATGCTCTGCAAGAGGCAGGACAAAAGTCTAAGAGTGAGTGTAGAATAGGAATATAGTAAGACTGACTAAAAAAAAAAAAAAAACTCAAGAAGATGCTTATCGACCAGAAAAAGAGAAACTCAAGGAGATATCAAAAATTAATTTTGTTATACCAGAAATATGGAGGTTAAACTTGCCTTTGTTTAAAATCTTTCTCTTGCCTCTGCGAGTTTTCTCTCTACCTCATGGTAGCGTCTACCCCCCTTTTTTCAAACCCTAAACCCTAATTTACTGGTGTTCTTCTGTAATACTGTTCCATTCTCCTGTGTTTTCTCCCCCCAGCATCCAAAAAAGAGAGAGAAAAAAAAAAGAAGAAGAAATTTCACTTCTAAGTAATACAATTGGATCTCTCCTCAGTGATTATCCGGGTGTCTCTGGATTCCATCAGTCAGGATGACCCTGATCGAAAGCATCCTTCAGGTGGAGTGTTGTTCGCTGCTCTAAGTATTGATTTGAGTAGAGTATCAAATATATTTGTGTTTCTGTTTAGTCTCTCTTGAGTTGTTTGCTTGGCTGACGAGATCGGAGTGGTCGAGGTCAGGATCTGGATAAAGCTGAAGCTGGGTAGTCTCAGGGATGGCGATAGTCTAGATCTAATACTCCTTAGACAAATGATTGATAGTTAGTGAAAATGGAAAGCAAAGAAGAAAATGAGATGAGAGTGGCTGCTTTATCCAAAAGCCTTGGGCACTTGTAGTCTGAGGAAGACGTAGTCGAAGTGTCTGATGAAATATCTCAACAGAAAATGGAGGAATGTAGACGTACTCTCTTCAGCAAATTGTACTCCAAAGCAAATGTGAATTATCTTGCTTTCATCACTACAATGAAAAAAGCATGGAAAACATAAGGGGTTATTTGCTCACAAAAGGAACCAGGGCATTTCACTTTCGTATTTCAATCGGAGGAGGAAAAACAGCGAATAATGAGGAACTCACCTTGGTCATATTCAACTAATTTGCTCGTTCTGAAGCAGTGTCTCCCTGAAGTCCCCGAGCATTGCTATGAATTCACTAAGGCAGCTTTCTGGGTGCGCATTGGAGGTGTTCCCCCTGGTTGGAGAATAGACAAAGTGTTTAATGATATGGGGAAAAGGATGGGAAATGTAATAGAAGTTCAACTCGACTCAACAAATAATGTTCAAAATAGAGGAGGTAGAGTTAGAGTTGAGATTGATTTGACTTTACCTCTGAAACCGGGAGCTATTCTGGATATTGGTAATAATTGGCTATGGGTGGAGTTCAAGTACGAGCGTCTCCCACATTATTGTTTCTCTTGTGGTAGAATTAGGCACTATGCAACTGACTGCCTTGAAATTCCATATGCAACTTCACCCTGGGCAATGAACAAAAAATGGTTATATGGACCCCGATTGAAGGCAGAAACCAGTGATCACAGTCCTTATTGGGATGCTTTCTACGGGAAAATGGAAGAGGAGTTTGTAGTGGAAGAGACAGTACATGTTCCATCTACCCAACCTAGTGGAATGAACTTCATTGCTTGACAGCCAACATCTGATATGCAAATTGTAGCATGCAGCAAAAAGCGATCAAAAAGCAGCCCTAGAATAGGAGATAAGCCCAATAAATGTACCTATTGTAGTAGAAGACCGAGATCGTGGACAATAGGTATTATGCCCTGAATCCCAAAACCCACTGTTATCAAAAGTTGGGAAAAGCAGTAAGAAGACTATGAAAGTACAAAATGCAAAAAAGTAGAAATGCATACCAGCAATATCCCCTCTCCTCACAGATGATGTAGACCTTCTGGAGACCCCGGCGAAACTAATCCAAGATGGACATGAATGGGCTTTAGTGGCTAGCCCTAATAAGCCACCACTGAAGCCATGAAAATCGTTAGTTGGAATTGTCAGGAGCTGGGCAACCCCCTGATAATCCAGGAATTAAGAGCTTTAATAGCTCTCGAAAGGCCCAGTTTACTTTTTCTCATGGAGACAAAAAATAAAGAAACTATGGTGGAAAAGATTTGTAAAAAGCTTCAGTTCCAGAACCTCTACTTGGTTAATCCAACAAGAATAGCGGGGGGAGTGGCAATCATGTAGCAAGAGGAAATCGCTTTAAAGGTGCAAGCAAGTTCAAAACAGTTCATAGATGTGCAGTGTACTGACCCTGAAAGTAAACAAGTTATGCAGATTACCTTTGTCCATGCATCTATTGATTTTGGAGAGTGTATGACATTATGGCAACTGCTAGGAACTCCTAAGCCTTCAATTTCTCTTCCATGGATATGTATGGGAGATTTTAATGAGATACTGTATGTATGGGAGAAAGTTGGTAAAAAAGAAGTAGACAATAGAAGAATTGCAGCATTCAGAAACATGATTAATGATCTATCCCTAATGGATGTAGACAGCCATGGATGCGCATTTACATGGGCTAATAACAGGGAGGGGGCAGAGTTCATTAAAAAGCGACTCGGTATAGTGCTCTGTACTTTAAAGTGGCAAGTTACCTTTCATGAAGCAGAAATCTAGGCCCTTCCAGCTATCGGATTAGACCACAGTCCCCTAGTCCTTTGATTGTATCTTGGAGTAAAGAGAAGGAAGAAACAATTCAAATTGGAAGCTTTCTAGACATAACACGCAAATTATCAGGAAGTCATCCAGCAAGTATGGGCCGAAAATCAACTCAAAGTTACCCTTTTGCAGAGAAATTAGGGAGGACATCACAAGTATTATCTAAGTGGAGCAAAGAGAAGTTTGCTAATGCTCATACACAGATCAAAGAGCTTAATCAAGCCTTAACAGAAATTACGAATCAAACATCTCAGCACACGAGTAAGCAGAAAGTGCAGCATATCATCAGTCAAATAGACACACTGAGAAAACAAGAAGAACTGTTCTGGGGAATGAGGTCACGCATCAAATGGTTACATTGGGGAGACCAAAACACCAGATTTTTTCATGCTACGACAGTCAAAAGGAGGCAGTGAAATCACATTACAATGCTGCAATTAGAAGATAATAGCTGGTAGAGAACCCATGATGCTACAGAAACATATTCAGTCTTTTTATGAGAATCTATATAGGACTGAGGGTCCACAACACTACCAATCTATCTTAAACCAATGCCCATCCCTAATAATAGAGAATATAAATGAAGAACTGGTGGCAGTACCTTTATTGGAGGAAATCCACGCAACTATTTTTCAATTGGGAGCTTTCAAAGCCCCTGGCCCTGATGGTTTTAATGAGACTTTCTATCAACAATCATGGGAAACTATAAAAACTAACCTGATGCAACTAGTTCAGGATTTCTTTCAGAAGAGTGTTCTTGATCCCGGCTCAATCAGACCCATATTGTGTTGATTCCAAAAGTTAAAAGCCCTGAAAATATCAGTCAATACAGACCCATTAGTCTGTGCAACTTCAGTTATAAAGTTATCTAAAAAATCTTAGCAAACAAACTAAAGAAGTGGTTGCCACTTATCATTGAACCAGAGCAGGGTGCTTTTGTTCCGGGGAGGCAAATTGAGGACAATATCTTCATAGTACAAGAAGTTCTGCATCAACTACGCATAACAAAAAAGAAGAAAAAACATCAGGCCATTCTAAAGCTTGATATGCATAAAGCATATGACAGGATTGAATGAGATTTTGTGAGAGATATCATGCTGCATATGGGGTTTAATGCTAAATGGATCTCCTTAATTATGCAATGTATATCAACACTTACCTTCAGCATAAAAATCAATGGAGAACCTACCTCCTTCTTCCATCCTTCGCGAGGCCTCAGACAAGGTGATCCACTCTCACCCTATATATTCATTCTGATGTCCAATGTGTTAACCTGGCTGATGAAAAAAGCATTAGCAGATGGTACAATCAAAGGCATACAGATAAATAGATATTGCCCTAAGCTATCACATTTGATGTTTGCCGATGATGTGATATTTTTTCTGGATGGAACTATTACAGAGTGCCAAAATCTTGCCCAAATTCTTAACCAATATTGCTATGCTATGAGTCAAGCAATCAATTTAAATAAATCAGGGGTTTATTTCAGTGGTAACTATCCAGCATTATTAAAACATAATTTGGCCATAGAATTGAGAGTTCTTGTTCTACAGAAAATAGGAAAATACTTGGGCATACCTACCGAGTGGGGTCAATCCAAGAAAGAGCTGTTTGCATGTATTCTAGCCAGAGTAAATTCAAAATTAGCAGGATGGAAAGAAAAATTACTTACAAAGGTAGGAAAGGAAGTGTTAATAAAAAGTGTTGTGCAATCCCTACCTACCTACGCAATGTCCATATTCAAGCTGCCTGTTGTCTATCTACAGAGCCATAGAACAACGTATTGCGTCATTTTGGTGGCAAAATGGTGATGCTAAAAGAGGGTTACATTGGAAAAGCTGGGAAGTCTTGAAAACTCGAAAGGATACAGGTGGACTTGGGTTTAAGGATCTGCTTACCTTTAATAAAGCCATGTTAGGCAAGCAAACTTGGAGATTAGCTACCTCCCCTTCGGTCCTATGGAGCAGAGTGTTGAAAGGGATTTACTTTCCCAATGGTGATGTCTAGACAGCTTCTAAGGGACACCAACCATCATGGGGTTGGCACAGTTTAATGCTTGGCAGAGACACAATAAAGAACAATATCAAATGGTCAATAGGGGATGGAAATTCTATTCGTATTAGAGAAGATAGATGGCTTTCACAAGGAGTAATAGGCGGGCAAGCAAACCAAACAGAGCCTATTTTAGTATCCAAATTGATAAATGCAGAATCTAGAGAATGGAAACAACAGCTTATCCATCAACTCTACGAAGAAACTATTGCAAGCGAGATTTTAGCAATCCCCCTAAGCCAGCAAGCAAAGCCAGATTCGCTTATATGGACAGGTAACAGAACAGGGCAATACTCTGTTAAGAGTGGATACAATAGAGCAATGGTAACTACAAGCAGACCAAATCAGAATCGACCCTCCTGCTCATTTCAACCACCACGTACCTTATGGACTCAAATATGGAGTCTTGATGTGCCACCAAAGGTTCGTTCTTTCCTCTGGAGCCTCTGTCAAAACGCTCTTCCTACGAGGGAGAACTTGTATAAAAGGAAAATAATTACAGATCCACTATGCCCGTTCGCTGTTCTAGCATTGAAACCACAGAGCACCTTTTGTTCTTATGCAAATGGACAAAGAAAGTATGGGATGACCCGCTATTTGAAACGATCAAACTAAACAGCAGTATTAAATGCACAGATCAGTGGATCTTCAACACTTTCGGAAGAGATTAGTTCTCACCTGCTCGAGAGCTCATTGGTACGGTTCTGTGGAACATCTGGAAGGCGAGAAATAACTGGATTTTTCGAGCGAAAGAACCCAGACCAACAAATCTGTTGATTACAGCACAGGAACAACAGATCTCGTTCAAGAGAGGAAAATTAAACAAAAACGAATGACCACTCAAATGAGACAAACCTGATCAGTGGCGGCCTCCGGAAGGGCAGGATCTGAAGCTAAACGTCGATGCGGCATGGTGTTCGGGCGAATTTCTGTGCTTTGTGGCTGGAGTTGTGCGCGATTCGGCTGGAAGAGCTCTCGAAGGATTCGCAGCCACGACTAGGGTTTCTTCGTCGAGCGAAGCGGAAGTCGAGGCGATTTTACACAGCATATTATATACCCAGGAACTCCAGTTGTCTCACGTGAGGGACTTTGGAAGTCGAACTGGGAAGTGGTTGATAGAAAGCGACTGTTCCGTGGTGGTAGAAATGGTAATGGGCCGGGCCGAACCTTCATGGAATCTAAAAGAAATCGTGCAGCGCTGTAGGAGTGGGCTAAATCAAAACAACAATATTACGGTGACCCACTATCCACGCCAAGCAAATGCCGTAGCAAATTGGATTGCACGGCATCATCGGCTTAAAAATCTCCCACGTAATTGGTTGATTTCTCCCCCTTTTCCTCTATGGAATATTTTATGCGCAGATCTTGCTCCATATCTGTTATGTAAGACTCCTCCTTAATCAAGTAATAGTCAGTTCTATTTTGACCCCAAAAAACTTGCCTTTGTTTGGCAGAAAATAAATTCTTTGGAAATATTTTTCTAAAACTGATCATCTGTATCTCTTACAAAATCATCAACTTTGCTGTCATTTTTCTAAAATTGATCATCTACTTACTTCTATCTATTGTCTTTGTTGTGTCACCACTTTGCACAAAAGTTTTTCTGCATGGAGAAAGACTAATGGTCCACGTAGAGAAATTATGTTGGTCCCGAACATTCATACAGGCAAAAATTCGTCACATGAAATGTTTTGAAATACATAGGCTTTTTAGTAAACAAACAAAATCACATAATTGATAGGCGAGGTCGGAACCAAATAATGATGAGGATGAGGATTGGACCCACAGTGTTTCCTCATCACATAATTGAGAGGCAAGGTCGGAACCAAAATCATATGTTCATATTTCATCTTCGATCATTGATCCTTAAAGTGGGCCCAAAATATATCAGTAGATCGACAAAATTGGTAGTAACCAAATCATTAACATACCCTAGAATACACCTAATAATAAAATACATGTCTTTCATTATTGAAATGAGTAGTCAATTATGTATTAAAAATGATTTCACTAATATCAATTGTGTTAAATCTGGGATGCGTTAAAAAAAGAAAAAAAAAGGATTCAACAACATTTTGGTTGTTGAATCGCATGTGTGGGCCCACTAATGTAAATGTTGCATGACATTGAGTCATATGAGAGGTTCACATGCCAGCTATATTTGGTAAGTTGCTTTCGATTATTACTTTAACAGATTTCTAAACCATCCTTACGAATCTCTTATTCTGCATCTCTAGCTCCATGCATGTTTTAATAGTACCATCCAAGAGGTGCACAAGAAATAATATAATTGTGTATATTTTGGTAATAAATCTTTAATTATTATACAATAAATAATATAATATTGCATATTTTCGCAAAATTTTTTAAGAATAATTTATGAATATATAGAATCTATTTTGAAATGCCTACGTACTTTATATGTAAAATAATTGTTGGGGCCACTTTTTGTTAATGTGCCTTTTCAACACTTAAACAAAATGGAGTTAAGAATTTTGACACCTTTTTTAATAAATGTTAAAAAAATTGAGGGAGTACTAAAAGACATATTGACATCCGAGTTCAATACTCGAAGAGGAAGCATGAAGCTATGATTTGACATCCAAGGGGAATGATTGACGAGGAAATGCGAACACGTGATTATAGTTCTCCAAAGATATACAATTCAAGTTGGACCCAAAGAAATAAGTGGGATGAACAGTAATTGAGATTCATTCAACTCATGATCAATTAAATCTTCATATACAAGAATTTGTCCCTAGCTCCCACATCCCAATCAATTTTATTTTTTTAAAAAAAAATGCCATACAACATGAAAATCAGTTTGGGTCTTGTTAAGGATGGATGATGATATGCCAATGTGACAAGATTGTGAGAGAAAAATCTTATTCAAGTCAGTAATTTCCACATTGTTGACATGACCATTGCAGTCCACTTCTTCCATTACCTTTCCACGTTTGCATCCACACACCCAACCCATTCCTTATGCTTGAAATTCAATGTGTGTGTGTGTGTGTGTGTGTGTGTGTAGGTAAAACAATTATTTTAGATATTTATTACAAAAAATGCAGAATCATTAAATATAATTCCATCATGGAGTATTATATTTTCAACATTTAATTTTTCTTCTCGAATGTTCTTTTGGTATATTAGATGGAATAATTTGTCTCATCAACTCAAATATTTGAAACAAATACTATGTCTAATAAACATTTATTACCCACATACACACAACCATGAATTAGAAATTTTATATATTTAATCTTTCTTTATAGGCTCTCTAGAGATTTATGAAAGGATCAAAAAATTCAATATATAAATAACTAGTGATAGGAATTATTGTAGATGTAGGACTTTATTCTTATGAGTTATACAATAAATCAGAATTTTGTCACATCAAATATGAAGTAGAATGGATTATATCTATTACAGGTATAATTTCACAAAATGTTTAAGAATAAATTAATTGTTTAAGAATAAGATAAGTAGAAGGAATTATATTTTGGTAATAAATCTTTAATTATCATACAAGAAATAATAGAATATTGCATATTTTGGCAAAACATTAAAGAATAATTTATAAATATATACACTATTTTGATTTGCCCATGTACTTTACATGTGTAAAATAACAGTTGGGGCCACTTTTCATTGAGATTTTGCCTTTTCAACACTTAAACAAATGGAGTTAAGAATTATAATACCTAATTTCATGCAAGGTCGGAACCAAACAATGATGATGATAAGAATTGGACCCACATTGTCAAGTCATACGTCCTATTTCCTCTTTGATCGTTGATCCTTTAAGTGGGCTCAAAATATATCAGTAGATCAACAAAATTAATAGCAACCAAATCATTAACATATCCTAGTATACATCCAATAATAAAATATATGTCTCTCATTATTGAAATGAGTAGTCAATTATGTATTAAAAATGATTTCACTAATATCAATTGTGTTAAATGTAGGATGCGTTAAAAAAAAAAAAAAGGATTCAACAACTTTTTGGTTGTTGAATCGTATGTGTGGGCCCACTAATGTAAATGTTGCACAAGATCGAGTCGTCTGAGAGGTTCACATGTCAACTTTATTTGGTAAGTTTTTTTCAATTATCACTTTAACAGATTTCTAAATCATCCTTGCAAATCTCTTATTCTACATCTCTAATTCCATGCATGTATTAATAGTACCCTCCAAGAGGTAAACAAGAAATAATATAATTGTGTATATTTTGGTAATAAATATTTAATTATTATACAAGAAATAATAAAATATTGCATATTTTGGCAAAATTTTTTAAGAATAATTTATGAATATATAGAATCTATTTTGAAATGCCTACGTGCTTTATATGTAAAATAATTGTTTGGGCCACTTTTTGTTTATGTGCCTTTTCAACAGTTAAACAAATGGAGTTAAGAATTTTGACACATTTTTTAATAATGTTAAAAAAATGAGGGAGTACTAAAATGACATCTTGACATCCTAGTTCAATACTTGAAGGGGAACCATGAACCTATGATTTGACGTCCAAGGTGAATGATTGAAGAGGAAATGCGAACATGTGATTATAGCTATGGAAAAATATATATTTCAAGTTGGACCCAAAGAAATAAGTGGGATGAACCGTGATTGAGATTCATTCAACTCATGATCAATCGAATCTTCATATAAAAGAATTTGTCCCTAACTCCCACATTCCAATTAATTTTTTTTTTTAAAATGCCATATAACATGAAAATTAGTTTGGGTCTTGTTAAGGATTGATGATGGTATGCCAATATGACAAGATTGTGAGAGCAAAATCTTATTCGAGTTAGTAATTTCCACATTGTTGACAAGACCATTGTGGTTTACTTCTTCCATTACCTCCACGTTTGCATCCACACACCAAACCCATTCCCTATGCTTGAAATTCAATGTGATAATTCCAAAAAATGCACAATCATTGAATATAATTCCATCATGGAGTATTATATTCTAAACATTTAATTTTTCTTCTTGAATGTTCTTTTGGAATCTTAGATGGAAGAATTTGTCCCATCAACTCAAATATTCAAAACAAATACTATGTCTAACTAAGAAATTACCATAAATCTTTATTACCCACATATGCACAACCGTGGACCAAAAATTTTATATATTTCATCTTTCTTTATAGGCTCTCTAGAGAATTATGAGAATATCAAAAAATTTAATATATAAATGACACTAGTGATAGGAATTATTGTAGATGTAGGACTTTATTCGTATAAATTATACAGTAAATCATAATTTTGTCATATCGATTATGAAGTCAAGGGGATTATATCTATTAAAGATATAATTTCACAAAATTTTTAAGAATAAATTAATTGTTTAAGAATATATAGACTATTTTGATTTGCCCATGTACTTTACATGTGTAAAATAACAGTTGGGGCCACTTTTCGTTTACGTTTTGCCTTTTCAACACTTACACAAATTGAGTTAACAATTATAACTCCTAATTCCATGCAAGATCGGAACCAAATAATGATGAGGATGAGGATTGGACCCGACCCACATTGTCAAGTCATACGTTCATATTTCCTCTTCGATCATTGATCCTTCAAGTGGGCTCAAAATATATTAGTAGATTGACAAAATTAATAGAAACCAAATCATTACCATATCCTAGAATACATCCGAAAATAAAATATGTGTCTCTCATTATTGAAATGAGTAGTTAATTATGTATTGAAAATAATTTCACTAATATCAATTGTGTTACATGTGGGATGCATTAAAAAAAAAAAAAAGAAGTCAACATTTTGGTTGTTGAATCGCATGTGTGGGCCCACTAATGTAAATGTTGCACGAGATTGAGTCATATGAGAGGTTCACATGTCAGCTTTATTTGGTAAGTTGCCTTCGATTATTACTTTAACAGATTTCTAAACCATCCTTGCGAATCTCTTATTTTGCATCTCTAACTCCATGCATGCTTTATTAGTACCCTCCAAGAGGTGCACAAGAAATAATATAATTGTGTATATTTTGGTAATAAATCTTTAATTATTATGCAAGAAATAATAGAATATGGCATATTTGGGCAAAAATTTTTCAAAATAATTTATGAACATATAGAATCTATTTCGAAATGCCTATGTACTTTATATGTAAAATAATTGTTGGGGCCACTTTTTGTTAATGTGCCTTTTCAACACTTAAACAAAATGGAGTTATGAATTTTGACATACTTTTAAATAAATGTTAAAAAATGAGGGAGTACTAAAATGACATCTTGACATCCCAGTTCAATACTTGAAGAGGAAGCATGAATCTATGATTTGACATCCAAGGTGAATGATTGAAGAGGAAATGCGAACACGTGATTATAGCTATTGAAAGATATATATTTGAAGTTGGACCCAAAGAAATAAGTGGGATGAACGGTGATTGAGATTCATTCAACTCATGATCAATTGAATCTTCATATATTAAAATTTGTCCCTAGCTCCCACATCCCAATCAATTTAAAAAAAAAATGCCATAAAACATGAAAATCAGTTTAGGTCTTGTTAAGGATTGACGATAGTATGCTAATGTGACAAGATTGTGAGAGCAAAATCTTATTCGAGTCAGTAATTTCCATATTGTTGACATGACCATTGTGGTTCACTTCGTCCATTACCTTTCCACCTTTGCATCTACACACCAAACCCATTCCCTATGCTTGAAATTCAATGTATACATACATACATATATAGCTAAAACAATTATTTTAACTATTTATTACAAAAAATGCACAATCATTGAATAAAATTCCATCATGGAGTATTATATTTTGAAAATTTAATTTTTCTTCTTGAATGTTCTTTTGGTATCTTAAATAGAAGAATTTGTCCCATCAACTCAAATATTTGAAACAAATACTATGTCTAATTAAGAAATTACCATAAACCATTATTACCCACATATGTATAACCGTGGACTAGAAATTTTATATATTTCATCTTTTTTTTATAGGCTCTCTAGAGATTTATGAGATAATAAAAAAATTCAATATATAAATAACACTAGTAATATGAATTATTATAGATGTAGGACTTTATTCTTATGAATTATACATTAAATCATAATTTTGTCACATCAATTATGAAGTAGAAGGGATTATATCTATTAAAGATATAATTTCACAAAATTTTTAAGAATAAATTAATTGTTTAAGAATATATAGACTATTTTGATTTGCCCATGTACTTTACATGTGTAAAATAACAGTTGGGGTCACTTTTCGTTGACGTTTTGCCTTTTTAATACTTAAACAAATGGAGTTAAGAATTAGAACTCCTAATTCCATGCAAGGTCGGAACCAAATAATGATGAGGATGAGGATTGGACCCATATTGTCAAGTCATACGTTTCTATTTCCTCTTCGATCATTGATCCTTCAAGTGAACCAAAAATACATAAGTAAATCGACAAAAGTAAAAGTAACCAAATCATTAACATATTTTAGAGTAAACTTGATAATAAAATATATGTCTCTCATTATTGAAATGAGTACTTAATTATGTATTGAAAATGATTTCACTCATGTCAATTGTGTTACATGTGGGATGCATAAAAAAAAAAAAAAAAGGATTCAACAACATTTTGGTTGTTGAATTGCATGTGTGGGCCCACTAATGTAAATGTTGCACGAGATTGAGTCATATGAAAGGCTTTTTTTTTTTTTTGTCGGTCTTACTCTAATTCTACTCTAACACTCACTCTTAGACTTTTGTTTTGCCTCCTTGCATGCCGTGAGAGTTGAAGCCCACTCTTGAAATAAAATCGTCCCCATCTCAATCCCCCATGAGAAAGTGGGGATTTCAACTCCCTACCTCCACCTTCCAAGTTGGAAGAGTGGCTACTGGGGCAAACCTCCAGTGGTTTGTCATATGAGAGGTTCACATGTCAGCTTTATCTGGTAAGTCGCCTTCGATTATTACTTTAACAGATTTCTAAACCATCCCAGCGAATCTCTTATTCTGCATCTCTAATTCCATGCATGTTTTGATAGTACGCTCCAAGAGGTGCACAATAAATAATATAATTGTGTATATTTTGGTAATAAATATTTAATTATTATACAAGAAATAAAAGAATATGGCATATTTTGGAAAAAATTTTAAGAATAATTTATGAATATATAGAATCTATTTTGAAATGCCTACGTACTTTATATGAAAAATAATTGTTTGGGCCACTTTTTATTGATGTGGCATTTCAATACTTAAACAAATGGAGTTAAGAATTTTGACACTTTTTTTAATAAATGTTAAAAAAATGAGGGTGTACTAAAATGACATCTGAACATCCCACTTCAATACTCGAAGAGAAAGCATGAACCTATGATTTGATATCCAAGGTGAATAGTTGAAGAGGAAATGCAAACACGTGATTAAAGCTATTGAAAGATATATATTTGAAGTTTGACCCAAAGAAATAAGTGGAATGAATGGTGATTGAGATTCATACAAATCACGATCAATCAAATCTTTATATACAAAAATTTGTCCCTAACTCCCACATTCCATTCATATATATTTTTTTTAAATGGCATAAAACATGAAAATCAGTTTGGGTCTTTTTAAGGATTGACAATAGTATGCCAATGTGACATTGTGAGAGCAAAATCTTATTCGAGTCAGTAATTTCCATATTGTTGACATGACCATTGTGGTTCACTTCTTCCATTACCTTTCCACGTTTGCATCCACACCCAAAACCCATTCCTTATGCTTGAAATTCAATGTACACATACATACATACATACATACATACATACATACATATATATATATATATATATATATGTAGCTAAAACAATTATTTTAAATATTTAGTACAAAAAATGCATAATCATTGAATATAATTCCATCATGGAGTATTATATTTTGAACAATTAGTTTTTCTTCTTGAATGTTCTTTTGGTATCATAAATAGAAGAATTTGTCTCATCAACTCAAATATTTGAAACAAATACTTTGTCTAATCAAGAAATTACCATAAACCTTTATTGCCCACATATGCACAACCGTGGACCAGAAATTTTATACATTTCATCTTTTTTTATAGGCTCTCTAGAGATTTATGAGAGGATAAAAAAATTCAATATATAAATAACACTAGTGATAGGAATTATTATAGATATAGGACTTTATTCTTATGAATTATACAGTAAATCATAATTTTTTCACATCAATTATGAAGTAGAAGGGATTATATCTATGAAACATATAATTTCACAAAATGTTTAAGAATAAATTAATCGTTTAAGAATATATAGACTATTTTGATTTGCCCATGTACTTTACAAGTGTAAAACAACAGTCGGCGCCACTTTTCGTTGACGTTTTGCCTTTTCGACACTTAAACAAATGGAGTTAAGTATTAGAACTCTTAATTGCATGCAAGGTTGGAACCAAAATGATGATGAGGATGAGGATTGGACCCGCATTGTCAAGTCATACGTTTATATTTCCTTTTCGATCATTGATCCTTCAAGTGGACCCAAAATATATCAGTAGATCGACAAAAGTAACAGTAACCAAATCATTAACATATTCTAGAATACACCTGATAATAAAATATATGTCTCTCATTATTGAAATGAGTAGTTAATTATGTATCGAAAATGATTTCACTAATGTCAATTGTTTTACTTGTGGGATGCTTTAAAAAAAAAAAAGGATTCAACAACATTTTGGTTGTTGAATCACATGTGTGGGCCCACTAATGTAAATGTTGCACGGGATTAAGTCATATGAGAGGTTCACATGTCAGCTTTATTTGGTGTCTTCAACTAAACATATTGCTGTTGACCTGATAATTAGGGATTTCTCTAAGATAATTTTCTATGTTAGAGTCATGACCCAAAAAAACATGATGGTAGATTGTTAGGGGAAAAAAGGAACAGGTCCAATGAATATAAAAAAGAATACTGAAATGACCAATCCAAATCTATATCCAACGAGACTCTCCTCTACAGTCCTGGCTTTGGAGGAGCTTAAATAGAAGAACGAGAACAAAAGGCATGATATTCAGGGAAAGAGTACGCATGATTCGTACAATTTTAATCGGACTGTGCTCAAAGGTCTCAATACGATTCCGTGGATTAAGGCTCTATTAACAATACATGGCCTTGCCTGTGCATCTTTCTTCGCATCTTTGTCACGATGAGATGATGCTGTTGAAATTGAGTTTTTGGGCTCATAGCTTTGGTGGCTTGCGCCATTTCAGCCCCCGCCGTCGCCTACACTCTCGGCTTCATTAAAAGGGCTTTGTTATGCTTCGTGACATGCCCGACATGGTTGTCTACTTTGCTGGTGGTTCTGGGAAATGTAACTCTTTTACCACATATACTCTAACAAAGCGTGAATAGAAAAAGAAATTCATTGCGTATCATCCATGTTCAACATAAAACAATTTCCATGTTCAACATAAAACAATCTTACAAATGCACAACCAATCTAAGTCTCCGATCATATATTCTTAATCAAGCAACACATTACACCACATAAAAGAAGATACCGAGCATCATACACGGGTAAGTTGACCAGAGATCGATGCAAGATAAAGAGACTGCTACATATATATAAATAAACATAGACTTTTTAAATAGTTAATTAGGCATATAACATCATAATATAAGGCCAAGTTTAGTTCCTCTCTAGATCATTATGTTGCTCACCATCGCGTGGACCTCTTGTGATGCTCATGTGAGAGACCAAAACCCATACATGAGTCACAAACTCGCCCCCCATGGTGAGGTACTTAGCATGAGCTGCCGCATCATTTGAAGGAGCTACATACAACATCATTTCAGCCCAGAAGTCGGCCAAGACCTTCCAAACATCCTCTCGTTTAACAAGCTCTGTTCCTAGCTTTGCGCCTAGATCCATGATGCCCAGGATGGTTTTGTTCCCTTGTATGCCAACTTGTTGGTTGACAATGTCCTTTAACTTTTGAATTTTGTCACCCATTGAAACTGAGGATCCCTGAAACAATTTCGTGGCTTCGCTGACAGTACAATCAAATATGTGTTCAGTCTCGCAAGCGTTATCAGGGAGCAACCATGGGGCGAAAGCTACCAAATAAGCAAGATATTGTGATAGCTTAGTCGCTATGTCTCTCTGTTCTCCAGAAAGTTGACGATTTTCTTGCTGCGGTACATGCTCACAGAATGTGGTTGCTATGTGCCAGACCATTATGACTTGAGCGGTTGTCTCGAGATCACATGCCCATGAGAGATTCGGCAAATTGTTCTTCCTCAAAGACTCTTTCCCCATCTTCAAATTACTGGTACGATTGTTCCTTTGAGACTCATCGAGAAACTCAGTGAGAAACACAGCGATTGCCTTTGTCACTTGCGCAGACAAATTGGTGGGAGCAATTTGTTTCTGACCGTTCCTTTTCAGGTCGAGATAAACAGTAGTGAGTTTATTATGTGTACACTTCCATGGAGAATAGCTGTATGATTTGAGGAGCGAGTATTGACGGATTGACATATCTTTATCAACTTCTCAGCACATCTGTTACTTTGCAACCGCTTGCTTTGCACATACTTGCATATGTAGGTCACCTTTGCCCATTCCGAGAAAATCATGATGCCAAACTGCACAAATTCAACGATGAGGATTGACATCATCAACAAGATGGTTACCAAAACAGCAACCCGATTGTCGTCAGAGTATTCCGATTCTTTATAAAAATTAATCGCCAAGTTGAGTGAAATCAGAGCAGCAGCAACCAAAATGGCGAGCAGAATAAATTTAAGTATTGCACGACATGGGTTGAGATTCACTGGGTATTTGGTGTAGAGTAAATCAAAAAGAAATGCAAGTTCTACTTCGATGAGTCTGAAAACTCTCTGATGACCATTATTTTCAGAAAGAATATGTTTAATCCGCTGCCGTAACTCATCGCAAGCTTTTTGGGGCAACGAATAGCCAGTGAATCTCAGGCAGATGAACTTGAAGAGCGGAAAAGACAGGCAAAGATCCTTGAGTCGGTTATCCGGGTCTCCTTCCCTTTCACTTAAAAGCATTCCTTCACATTTCCAAACCTTGTCGACAGTGATAACTTCATCTTTCCTCTTTATACGTTGTCGATAGTTCGGTGCATTCCCAACCTGCCACAGTGCTGCCTTTTGCCAGCATATCTCTGGGGAGCACAATGATAGCACCTTTGCCTCTTTTGGCACTCTCACCAAGTACTCGCACCCGCGCATTGTATCCAAATCTATTGTAGCGGGAACTTCATTGCTTGAAGCGCCCCCATCTGTTGTAGCGGGAACTTCATTGTTTGAAGCGCCCCCATCTGTTGTAGCGGGAACTTCATTGCTTGAAGCGCCCCCATCTGTTGTAGAAGGAACTTCATTGCTAGAAGCGCCCCCATCTGTTGTAGCGGGAACTTCATTGCTTGAAGCGCTCCCATCGTGCTCAGGGTTCATGTAGTCTACTACTAACTTGGAGTTCTTCTGCATCGTAGAATTGCTTGCGAACATCAAAGCTCGTGCTCTTTCATCAAGTTTCATGAATAGAATGACGAAAAGAAACGCCGTGCACCATATTTTCCCTGACTGGCTCACGTATGAAGCAATCAACCAACTTGCCACGAAACAATTAGCAGCGGAGTCGATGTTGAATGACTTCCACTGTTCAATGTCCTCAATGCTGTGCGCAGTGTAAGAATCTACACTTCCGAGAGCTATCACCAGATAAGCCAACCAGAGGGGGAGAAGCAAACTGCAGAGAGGAGCGCTTTGGATGAGGCCAAGCGCGTACGTGATGATGGTGGGCAAAAGGCCATAGGCTGTGAATGCAACCACTGTGAATGCGTGGTTACTGCAGCATCGCCTGAATGATCCGAAGACCCCAAGAAAGACTAAGATTGCAGCAGTGATGGCCAGCAGGACATCAATTCTTAGTCGTAGGAGCCATATAGGCTGCTCTTCCACTTCGCAACTTCCAGCTAAGCTGTAGGGATCCAACGAAAACAAGCCCATAATCATCAACCATCTCTCAAGAGAGTGGAAAAGTGGAGCACTGTCGCGACCTCTTTTTTTTTGGCGCCCGCAATCGGGTACGGGTGCCTAAGGAGGCTAATGGCTCGGCTGAAATTAGTTATGCCTGGACTCTCCCAAGTCCACCAATTCACGACTTAATGGTCTAAATTTTTAACCTGTAAATTAATTTTAAAACGGAGTTGCCACTAATCGGTTTGGGGTGGGTTGATTAGAAACCCAAGCGAAGTATCAGGAGAAATACTCGCTCCCGCGTAACCAGAGAAATTAGGATCGGGGACTTGATTACACTAGTTAATCACTAATGTCCTTTCGGTACCTAATCTTGTTTAAACCCTAAGGTTTTTGGATGTTCGAGGACTTTCCATGCATTTTTGGGAGGAAAAACATTTTTTGAGTATTTTTCTCATTTTTTGGACACAAAAGGGATTTTTTTGGTATTTTTTTTGGAAAAATACATGTCTTTTTGGCTTTTTCTGAATTTTTTTGGCTTTTTCATGAATTTTTGGCCTTTTTTTGGATTTTTGGCTTTTTTTGGAAAATATGAAATATTTTTTATTTTTGATTTTTGGAAAATAAAATATATTTTTTAATATTTTTAATATTTTTGGAAAATAAATTATTTTTTGATTTTTCTCGATTTTTTGGAAAATAAAACATTTTTTATTTTTTTAATTTTTTTAAATTAAGTATTTATTTATTTATTTATTTATTTAAAATATTATTTTATATTAAAATAATATAAAAACTAACCTGAGTTGGATCCGCGGGTTGGGTTTGACTCGGGCTAGTGATTCGAATGAGGACACCCGACTCAGATTTTTTTTCTTTTTTCTTTTTTTTTTTTACTTAATGAAACGGCGTCGTGGCCAAGTGCTTAGGGACACCCGGCCTGACCCGACAACTCGGCCCGACAGCCCGCTCCGCGACCCGACTCCCCGCGAACCCTACCTAGATCTGACTCGAATCGCGACCCGACTCTCGCTACCCCCGAATCTCGCGAAACCCTACCCGGTTTCGAGACCCGGATCCGACTCGATGACCCGGAAAATCGCAAACCCTAGGGTTCGCAAATCCGTGGCGCCGAGGGGGGGAAGAAGCCGAGGCTTTGCGGCGGCCACGACAGCAATGGCATCGGCAGAGATGACTGGACTATGGAGAGGGAGATGGCGACGGCGACGTCACGATACCTATTTGCGGCAATGGCGCGACGGGGGCGGCGACGACGGCGAGACCCACGCAAATCCCCTCTAGCTTCTCTATCTCTCTCTCTCTCTCTCTAAAGCTCGCCCTTCGAGCTCCCCGAAGTCTCTCGGGGACCCCTCTGAGCTCATCCCACCTCGGCCGGCCTGCACTCGAGCTCCCCGAAGTCTCTCAGGGGACCCCGAGCTCTGGTGGCCTCTCTCTCTCTCTCTCTCTCTCTCTCTCTCTCTCTCTCCATGATCTCTCTCTCTCCGTGATCTCCGGCTCCCTCGTCGTCGTCGTCGGGGGGGGAGGTATTTATAGGCGAGGGGTGGCTGGTCGATGGAGTTCGACTGCCGATTGCCACGGCCTTCGTCGGCTGAATCGGCGTCCCATCCGACGCCAGCTACCCCCTGCTCCACGTCCCATCGCCGTCCGTCCATCCCCTTCCCCTTCGTCACGCCCCCCTCGCGTGCTCTGCAGAGGCGTGAGGAAGGAGACGACCTGGCGGGGTCGGGTCGAGGCGAAAATGGGCCGAGGGCCCATGTGGAGGCTGCTTTTGTTCTTTTCTTTTTTGTTTATCATCCAAAAAAAGATAAAATAAAATAAAAATAAAATATATAAAAACAAAAGTAGAATCTAATTAATGAAATTTTTAGGCGTCAACAGCTGCCCCTCTTTGAAGGCGAGCTCACAGAGGTTGAATTCAAAGACAAACGGATGCCTAAATTTTATCCGTACATACATAGTAGATTATATTTTATTTGAGACCTATTATCCTATGCAAAAAGAGCAATATGACTATACATATATTAAGATAGATAAGAAGATATCTGTAGTTACTTATCGGGAGTGAGTGAGATAGGGTGTGATCCCTGAGTTTGGCAAGTATTGAGGTGTCATCTTACCTGGTGATGTGAAGAGGTTGCTTTTCCAAGGCTTGAACCATTCTTCGGTCGCCTGTTAAAACAATCAATGATTTGTCTAGGACCCGAACCTTTCTTCGGTCGCCTTGACGGGAGATTGCTCCTCTAGGACCAGAATCATTCTTCGGTCGCTGTGACGAGAAATTGCTTCTCCAGGACCCGAACCATTCTTCGGTCGCCTGTTAAAACAATTAGTGATTTGTCTAGGACCCGAACCTTTCTTCAGTCGCCTTGACGGGAGATTGCTCCTCCAGGACCCGAACCATTCTTCGGTCGCCGTGACGGGAAATTGCTTCTCCAGAACCCAAACCATTCTTCGGTCGCCTGTTAAAACAATTAGTGATTTGTCTAGGACTCGAACCTTTCTTCGGTCGCCTTGACGGGAGATTGCTCCTCTAGGACCTGAACCATTCTTCAGTCGCCTGTTGGAGTAATTAGTAGTTTGTCTCGGACCTAAACCATTCTTCAGTCGCCTGTTAAAACAATTAGTGATTTGTCTAGGACCCGAACCATTTTTCGGTCGCTTGTTGGAGTAATCAGTGGTTTGTCTCGGACCCGAACCATTCTTCGGTCGCCGTGACGGGAAATTGCTTCTCCAAGACCAGAACCATTCTTCGGTTGCCTGTTAAAACAATAAATGATTTGTCTAGGACCTGAACCATTCTTCGGTCGCCTTGACGGGAGATTGCTCCTCCAGGACCCGAACCGTTCTTCGGTCGCCTGTTGGAGTAATCAGTGGTTTGTCTCGGACCCGAACCATTCTCCGGTCGCCATGACAGGAGATTGCTTTTCCAGGACTCGAACCATTCTTCGGTCGCCTGTTAAAACAATCAATGATTTGTCTAGGACCCGAACCTTTCTTCGGTCGCCTTGATGGGAGATTGCTCCTCTAGGACTCGAACCATTCTTCGGTCGCTTATTGGAGTAATCAGTGGTTTGTCTCGGACCCAAACCATTTTTCGGTCGCCGTGACGGGAAATTGCTTTTCCAGGACTCGAACCATTCTTCGGTCGCCTGTTAAAACAATCAATGATTTGTCTAGGACCCGAACCTTTCTTCGGTCGCATTAACGGGAGATTGCTCCTCCAGGACCCGAACCATTATTCGGTCGCCTGTTGGAGTAATCAATGGTTTGTCTCGGAGCGGAACCATTCTTCGGTCGCCGTGACGGGAAATTGCTTCTCCAGGACCCGAACCATTCTTCGGTCGCCTATTAAAACAATCAATGATTTGTCTAGGACCCGAACCTTTCTTTGGTCACCTTGACTGGGGATTACTCCTCCAGGACCCGAACCATTCTTCGGTCGCCTGTTGGAGTAATCAGTGGTTTGTTTAGGACCCGAACCTTTCTTCAATTGCCTTAACGGGAGATGCACCGACCTTTCTCAGGGCATCTCATTTGTGGGTGCCTGATTTGTATTGAGGACACCAGTTGGTGCCTGACCTTTCTCGGGAGATGCGCCGACCTTTATCAGAGCATCTATTTTGTTGGGGTGTCTAACTTCTGTCGAAGATATTGGTTGGAACCCAACCTTTCTCGGGAGGATGCACCGACCTTTCTCAGGGCATCGATTTGTGGGGCGTCTGACTTCTGTCGAAGACACCTGGCGGAACCCGACCTTTCTCGGGAGGATGCACCGACCTTTCTCAAGGCATCGATTCTAGAAGATACTTGGACATTCACAAGCATATCAAAGAGTACATGGATATTCACAAGTACTAACCTGAAGGATATTTGAGCCTTTGCAGGCGTCGAAGGGGTACTTGGATGATCGCAAGCACAAACTCTTGGAGAGTGCCTGGATGTTTGTAGACATTGAAGGAGTACCTGATTGCTTGCAGGTGTTGAAAGAGTACTTGGATAATTACAAGTACCAACTCTTGAAGGATACCTGGCATTCGCAGGTATCGAAGGGGTACCTGGGATATTCATGAAGGTCTTTTTGATAATTGGGAATATTGAGGACGTACCTCGCATATTAGTGAAGGTCTCCCACCTCCTGATAATTGGGGAATATCGATGACGTACCTCGCATATTCGTGAAGGTCTCCTACCTCCTAGTAATGGGAATATCGAGGACGTACCTAGGATATTCATGAAGGTCTCTCACCTCCTGGTAATTGGGAATATCGAGGATGTACCTGGGATATTCATGAAGGTCTCTCACCTCCTGGTAATTAGGAATATCGAAGACGTACCTTGGATATTCGTGAAGGTCTCTCACCTCCTGGTAATTGGAATATCGAGGACGTACCTTGGATATTCATAAAGGTCTCTCACCTCCTGGTATTATAAACTTGAATGTGGCGCGAGGTTTACCTGGATGGCTGCAGGCACTCAAAAGGGCTAGGGCATCGGGGTAGTTGGACAACAGTGGGTACTTGACGATATGGGGATACCTAGACAACAATAGGTATTCCAAGAGATGTTTGATCAGTCACAAGTATTAATACTCTAGGGATAATTCGAACAGGTTGAGTGTCAGGAAAATGGAGTATCCGAACAGTGGCCGGTACTCGAAGACAGGAGGGATACTTGGACAGTCACGAGCATCCAAACTTTAAAGACAATCCAAACAGGTGAGTGTCAATAGAGAGAGCACTTGAGTAACTTCAGGCACTCAAAAATGGGGAGATACCTGGACAGTCGCAAATATCAATACTCTGAGGACAATTCGAACGGGGCGAGTGTCAATAAGTGGGAGTATTTAGCAAATGATGGGTACTTAAAGAAAATGGGATACTTAGACAGTTGCAATCACCCGAACTCAAGGGACGACTCGAATAGGTCGAGTGTCAATAAGAGAGTACCTGGACAATGATAGGTACTTTAAGACAAATGGGGATAAGGATATGCTTACCTAGCAATATCTTTGATCTCTGAGAGTATGCTTGCTATATGCACAATATGCACACATGATTGTATATGCTGTAAATTCATGAGCTCAAATGAGATTCATGCATGATAATTTTGTCAGTTTTGCATTATCTGATTTCCACCGGGGAAGATTTTGAAAGATAACCTTCATTTAAAATGTAGATGTCTTGAGTATGCCAGATGAGGGACTTTCAGTCTGAAAGGACTTTCTGCTCACTCTCATGGAAAAGGCTATCCTGACCATTGATGCAGGATTTATAAGGACCACATTATCTCACTGTCATCATGTCAGCAGGTGTCCGAGTATTCTCGCAAACGGTACGACTTTACCAATGTGAGAGGTCTTTGTTGAAATTGTGATGAAGTCTTGGTCAGTGGCTCATCAAAGGGGACCATCAAGGTCGAAGATGATGGACGAAAATGCTGCACGATCATCTCCGGGTTTACAAGTCAAGAACTCTGTGAAAAGAGATAGAGTAATCTTGCTCGTACTTCTTCGAGCGATGCTTATGCACATATGAAATCCTACATTAATTGAAGTGCCTCTAGTCTAAAGAGACTTTTACAATGGGAATGTGACGTAGACTTGGCTCACATGTAAGAGGGTGAGAGTTGGTGACTGCCTTGGCATTTGTCACTAGTCTTTTTTTTGTCAGATGGAGGTTCTATGGACCACAACAACTTTTTCTTGGCTGTATTTCTGACTGGGGGGCATTGGCCTTGCTTTTACCAAGCACACTGTTTTTTTATGCCCCTATTTTTTATTCCAGTTCTTCATTTATGGGCATTGACCTTGCTTTTACCAGGTACACTACTTTTTATGCCCCTAGTTTTTTCATTTTTGTTGCTTGAGGAACTAATCTAGGCAAGCTCAATTGAAGCACCGTTATTAGACTCTTGAGTATTCATCTTCAGTAGGCGTTCTGGGCTATGCTGCTTAGTTGGCAATAACTTCTATTTTGCCTCCATGTGAGGGTGAAATTACAGACTCTCTAGGCTGTACAATGAATACAAGTGCATAGAGAAAGAATTGCTCTTCGTCATTCTAAGGCACTTAAATTAGCGTGAGTGTTCATATGCAATAAAGACACCCGAAGATTGATGCAAGTGCAAGCAAGAAAATTTCTTTCTCTCTTCTCATCTTGTGATGCTGCTTTGCCTCCGCTCTGCCCCAGTGTAGGGTGGTTCTTGACGAGGGTATGAGAGAAGCTTCACCAATGTATGGGGCTCAATGGGGTGAGCGATAGAATACCTCTCACTAATTTGGTTATCGTACCATTCGCGAGAGAACTCTTTACCCTGCAGCCATGGAATCTTCTGCACTCATCTCACAAGTGTATAGATAGGGGACTGTGTGTAGGATATAGCTTGCCTTTCATCATTCTGACGTGCCTCATCTAGCATGCTTGATTAATCTTGTATTCTTCATTTAGCTGTCTATTCTAATAATCCTTAATGGAATCAGTGATTTAGACAGACAAAATCATCATGCAAAATCCATTTGGAAAAGGCATGCAGCATTTTAAATGTGATGGAGTTTGTACTCAGAACAAATGAATGGTTTTGGCTAAAAAAAAACCTTCTTGTTAGCTTTAAGGGTTAACAAAATAGTATTGTTAAATTTTGAACATCAAAAGGGTTATTCACAAAGGGGTGTCGATAATTGTCCCTATTGATTAGAGATATGGCACATGAAGGATCAGCAGGGGTTGGGGATCTGATTGGACATCTCTGTTTTTGCCCCTGCAGAAGAGAAGATGAAAATGGATCAATCAACAGGGCCAAAATTAAAGCTGAATTAAGGCCTGAAGGATCTCTGTCATTTGCTTTGGCAATACTTGAGACGCCATTTTGTTTGGGAGAGTCTGTCATGCCTCTCATTGATTTGTTATCTTTATTTTTGACACTCAGGTAATCCTGCAACAAATAAGACATGCTTCTCATTGATTTGTTATCCTTGCTTTTGACAGTCAAGTGATCCTGCAACAAACAAGAGGGAATGTGTTAGTCATGAACTCGTTCAAGAGTCGAATAACTGGAATCAATACAACTTTACCCTTCACTGGTTTGCAGATGATTGGGTGAACCTGAAGTACAAGGAGGACATGAAGTCTTGTGTCTTCCACTTCATCAGGTCAATTATTCTCCTTAATTGGCTTATGGATGGCATGTCCCTTTACACGAAGTCAAGTGAATTTGATGCAAGCCATTTTTGTATACTAGCTTGGCCAGTATTGATTTGTCAAATCTAATCATTGAGTTTGGTTCTTGAGTTGTGATGCTCCCTGTCAAATAGGGAAAATATGTCAAAAGCGGGTTTAGATAGCGGGAGTATTGGAAACGATACCAAATTACCCTTCTCCAGAGTTTGTATGTGCTAGCTCCTAAAGATATTTAAATGTCAATGATGGCCCTTTTATCTTGGCATAGTTCAATGTTTCCTTCTGTTGGCCTTCCTCATTTGTGACCATGTATGCATGATTGTTGGTCATTGGTTCATCTTCAACGCCTTCCTTCTATGGAATTTCTTCTTCTGTCTTTAACTATAACATCATTAGCAACATTGAGCAAAGTCATGTACCTCAAGCTTCTATGGAATTTGAGATCAAAATCTCAAGCTTTATGATGGCAACTACTCCTTGGAAGAACATGTGTCTGGAGTACGAAGTGAGATTTCTAGGCCCTAAGTCACAATTTTGAGATAAAGGGGTTAGAGACTACCTCAACTGACTAGATTTTCTCCCTGTTGATAGTAACCAATTCGAGAGGAGAAATTCATTTTCAGTGCTTCTTGGCTTGTCAAAGCTGGAACTATAACATCTAGCTGTTTGGGCGTGTCGTGTGACAAGATAGTCCTTTGGCTCAAGATGGAGCTGGGCAAGAGTGAGGCATGTCATGGATGCTTCGATCTCAACTCTATGATTGTACCTATTACATTTCATCTTTTGTATCTTGTAAATAGAAGAGAGAGGACATCATTTCCAAATTATATTCAAAGAATAAGACTTACCCTCTTTTGGTGTAGGATGATTCTTTCTATTTGCCCCTGTTTTCTTGGCAGGGTATCTTTGAATTTGGCGAGTTCACCTGATGCGCTTGCTTCAAATACCCCTTGTCACACTAAGTCAAAGGGGACGGGAATGATCTTCTGAGACATGAAGTAAATGAGTCAGAAAGACAAACATGATTAAATTTATCATCTTGTTTTAACAAAAGTTTTTGGGTGAGGAAATATTTTTTATTTTCAAATACGTCTTTGGGGGAGAAAAAAAGGCATGAGGAAGCCCAGCCCTCAGTATTCTCCTTGGATGATATTTTTTTCATGGTTGGATAACATCATTGGGCTGGTTTGGAGTACCGCCTCATGCTCTTAAAACAAAATATTAGAACTGTACAATAGAGTACTTGGAATGGAAAATACAACAGTAGCACACTAAACAAGATAAGAGACATGAAACAAGTAAAACCCATGAAAACTCCTGTGTAAAGGAGTGCTTTGATAGTGTTGGTTATGAAATCAAGCGCCTTTGAGTTCCTCACCTCCAGTAGACTCAAAGTATTCGCATGCGATGACTACTTCGCTGAAGCTATGGAAGTGTAACCCATGCAGCCAACAGCGATGCTTGCAGGACAAAGCTTCTATGAACTGCTTCATTAACTCCTCTTCAGCCAGTTGAGGGCAGGTTTGCATCATGAAAGCTCTCCACCTCCCTACGTATGCTTGGAAATCCTCCATTGGTCCTCTTGTGAAGTGAGCCAAACTCTCACAAGGCAATTCAGTTCCGATCTGGTTTTGGTACTGATGCAAGAATGTGGAAGTCAGCTCATTCCAATCCTTTAGGAGATAAATATTTGCTGCGATGAACCATTGCAATGCAGACCCCGTAAGAGCTTCTTGGAATGCTTGAGTTGTGAACGACATCGGGCCATAGTACTGACTCATTTCTGCATGGAGATATTGCAAATGAGCCACGGGACAAGTTGTGCCATTATACTTACAGAGATCAGGTATCCCCATCTCTCCAAGGGTCATGATCCTATGAGCGCAAGACGGGCTTGATGTATCTTGGTTAGGCCACTGGTTTTCCCACTACATATCTGTTGTAGTGGTGAATTTTTCTGTTTCAGGGAAGTTGGATTCTACCGAGATTACTCCATTGATTTCTTCTTGGTTAAAATTTCCGAATGAGGATAAAGTATTGAAGCTATCTTCATGGTCAGATGGTGAGCTTAGTACTTCATTAGGATCGTAGCGGATAAAGACGTATGCTTCCTCTTCTGACGGACCTTCATCCCCGGATGAGAGTAGGAAACAGTTGTACGATGAATCGTCAGTTTCATTGTCGAAATAACGCTAGAAGTCTTTGGGATTGTATTCTAGGGCCGGGAATTTTTCAGGGTTGCATTCTTGGGAATGTTCGAAGCTTTGGTGTTGTGGCTCGTCAGTAAATGCTGAATCTATCTACTTAGGCTTTCTTTTCTTGGCTTATGGTCCAGACCTTTTGAGTAAGGCCCTTCGTTTTGCTAACTTGATTCTATCAAGGGAAGTGAGAGACATTAAAGTTTCACTGTCTGATTCACTTTCCAGGTTGATAGGGGTTGGTATTCTTTGGACCCTAGCTCTTGGAGTAAGCTTGGGGAGTTGTCCAGTTGTGCCCCACTCTTGAACAGACTCTGTGTCTTTGACCTTGTACAAAAGCTCCTTGCCTTTCCTAGTGGGAAATTTTCCAGTAACAGGATGTTGCTCAACTGCCCAATTATCATACAAGGCTTCATTGACATACTCCTCTCCTATCTCAGCGGCTAACAGCTCCTCGTGCTCCGCGATCATCGGCTCTTCATAGGGCAAGGTGATGTCAGGGGTGATGTCAATATCATATTCTTGAAAGAAAACATGAATTAATTCCTTCCAAGTTTTAAGGGGACTAATCTTCCTGACAATGTACCATCGCAAGGCAGGGCCAATCAAGTTCGATCGGTACGATCGAATCATCCTTCGGACCAGGTAGGCCTGCAAGTAGGTCTCTGGGCGTGAGGTGTTAGCATACCTTTCACACTCAAGTGCTTTGAGCTCTTCAGGAATTTCGATGCCGGCATAATTGGAAAGGTCCATGGGATTCCGCCCCTGCAGCTAGTTTAACTTTTTCATGATCCTTTCAAACTGTCCATAGTACTGGCTATTTTCTGGAAAATTTGCGGGCGTCATGACGATGCTTGAGGCAACTATAGAGTTGGGCTCAGCTTGAGTGGATTTCATTTATCTTGAGAGTTATTGAAGGACAATGGACATCTGTCCTACGCCGTCTTCAATGTTAATGAGGCGATTTTGTACATCATTCTGATCGGGCCCTAGTGCATGAGGCCATTCACGAGCTATTGGTGGCCGGCGATTCATAATTACCTGTTCATTGCGAAAATAATGAATGAGCACAAAAGTAGACAGAGATTGACCCATGGCAATGGTCTAACTACTTTTTTATTTATCAAAAGAGGATTTTATAGATTGTAAACTTCTGACATCTAAAACTTGAAATTGAAATGACATAATGAAATGTTAGATATTAAACAAAAGTCCCTAAACAATGGGACAAAACTTTAACGATATTAACACTAAGGGAGACACGACTGCTAATCTATATGCGATAGGGAGCCTTGTTCTTGCAAAGGCTGCTTGCTTTCTTGGACTGGCTCTGAGATGAGTATCTAGCCTATTCCCATATCCTCTGCATAAGCCCTGCTTGCTCGTGCGGGCTGCTCTCTTTGATTGAGCAAGGGACCGATGGCTTCCACCTTGTCAGGATGTGATGATTGTGGATGTAGGCCACAGAGGCGTGATGGGCTTTTTCTTCTCCCTCAAGCCCTTTAGGTACCACGATCCTTTTGCGATGGCACTTGTCCCAAGTTTCTTCAACGATAGAAATTTCGACCGCATAGTCACGACTTGTGTTGAAAAGAACTGGAGGAATTCTCCTCCTGGAAGGCGGTGGAATTTCTTGAAGGGCTCCAAATTGTCGTGCCACTCGATATGGGTAATAGTGAATAGCGCCGGTGCCGCCAAGCAACGGAATTGGGTGGGTGCGTTTGTAAGCAAAGCGGGCCCTCTTTTCATGGAACCAACCAGCACACCATTGGAATGCCTCAGGAGTTGGGTTTCTTAGAAAGTCAACCCAATTTAAACAACTTTGATTGGGAATATATGGTCCTAAAACCATAAATTTTTTGTAATGGATTTTCGAAAGCATTTATTTCAGACGATCGCATGAAGTCTCAAAATTCTCTTAGGTGAGAAAAGAACCAGACTTGTAAAATTTCAGGAAAGACCCGCATGATTTTCTCCATGTTGTCTTTAAAATGATTAAAGGACAAGAATGTTTAAATTAAAATCATGTTGACATAATTTCCCCCCCTCAAGATCTGATCAACTATTCATGCCAGCTTAGGACTTATGGCATTTTTTTGATGAGGGAAAATGATGAGTCCAAAAAGGCCAGGAGGAAAATCTCGCTTTTTTGGGTCATAGGCTGATTTTGAAAACAAGCATTCATAAATTCAAATGAGCAGGTATTATGGTTGTTTTCAAGAATTTGTGTCATAATATGGACTTCAGTTCTTAAAAGTCGCACCAACCCACGCAATGGGATGATGCCTGTTGATGGCCTGACAAGCTTTTTCTCAAGAGGCATTCCAGTGATGATGCTGTATTCCTTCAGGGTAAGGGTTAGCTCAAACCTACCAAACATAAAAGTAAGTGTCCTCGGGCACCAGAAATGTGCCATGGCTTGTATGACTTCGGGACGAACAGGGATTTGGATCAGTGATAGAAGATGACCGATTTTGGCTTTCACGCGCTCTTGGGCAAACTGATCTAATTGACCCCACCATCTGAAGAGCTCCGCCTTGGGAGCAGGAACGAACTGGATATCATCCTTTCCCATCGCATATAAACTGGGACTTGAAAAGCTTATCCTAAATTGCCATGGGCCAAATAAAAAGACTGAGTAAAAGTAAAGAAATCACTTTGCTTTTAAATAAAAATGGCAAGCACAAAGACATACAGATGGGATGTGCGGCTCGATTTCTAACTCAAAAGGCTTGTTGAGATTAAAAGGATATCCGCCCGTCGCGGTCTTGCGTTAGCAGAATACCCTCCTAACCTCGGCTAAGAAATTTGGGGAAAAGAAAGGCAACCTCTACATCGCAGTCTCGCGTTCGAGGTCGTATCTTTCTTAACACCATCCTAGAAATCCTATGGCGGCCCAGGTCCGGCGGCCGGGTTGTGTGTGTCATGTGTAGTGTTTAAAACAATAAAGTATGCACAACAGTTTATAATCACAAGATAATCTATTTTAAACTGAATTAAAATAAATTTTTAAACTACTGACCTGCATAAAAAAAAAAAAAAAAACAAAAGTCAGTAAAGAATTTAAACAAGACAAAAATGGCCTAAGTCCGCAAAGTCCCCAGCGGAGTTGACAAGCTGTCGCGACCTCTTTTTTTCAGCGACCGCAATCGGGTACGGGCGCCTAAGGAGGCTAATGGCTCGGCTGAAATTAGTTATGCCCGAACTCTCCCAAGTCCACCAATTCACGACTTAATGGTCTAAATTTTTAACCTGTAAATTAATTTTAAAACGAAGTCGCCACTAATCGGTTTGGGGTGGGTTGATTAGAAACCCAAGCGAAGTATCAGGAGAAATACTCACTCCTGCGCAACCAAAGAAATTAGGATCGGGGACTTGTTTACACTAGTTAATCACTAATGCCCTTTCGGTACCTAATCTTGTTTAAATCCTAAGGTTTTTTGGATGTTCGAGGGACTTTCCATGCATTTTTGGGAGGAAAAACATTTTTTGAGTCTTTTTCTCATTTTTTGGACACAAAAGGGATTTTTTGGTTTTTTTTTTTGGAAAAATACATGTCTTTTTTGGCTTTTTCTGAATTTTTTTTTTTGGCTTTTTCATGAATTTTTGGCCTTTTTTGGATTTTTGGCTTTTTTTGGAAAATATGAAATATTTTTTATTTTTTGGAAAATAATATATATTTTTTAATATTTTTAATATTTTGGGAAAATAAATCATTTTTTGATTTTTCTCGATTTTTTTGGAAAATAAACATTTTTTTAACATTTTTTGAAAATAAAACATTTTTTATTTTTTTATTTTTTTGAAATAAAGTATTTATTTATTTATTTAAAATATTATTTTATATTAAATTAATATAAAAAACTGACCCGGGTCGGATCCGCGGGTTGGGTCCGACTCGGGCCAGCGATTCGAATGAGGACGGGCCTGCAACGCGGGCCCGACTCAGATTTTTTTTTTTTTTTTTTTTTTTTACTTAATGAAACGGCGTCGTGGCCGGGTGCTTAGGGACACCCGGCTCGACTCGACAACTTGGCCCGACAGCTCGCTTCGCAACCCGACTCCCCGCGAACCCTACCCAGATTCGACTCGAATCGCGACCCGACTCCCGCTGCCCCCGAATTTCGCGAAACCCTACCTGGATCCGACTCGGCGACTCGGAAAATCGCAAACCCTAGGGTTCGCGAATCCACGGCGCCGAGGGGGGGAAGAAGCCGAGGCTTTGCAGCGGCCACGACGGCGACGGCATCGGCAAAGATGACTGGACTATGGAGAGGGAGATGGTGACGGCAACGTCACGATACCTGTTCGCGGCAACGGCGCGACGGGGGCAGCGACGACGGCGAGATCCACGCGAATCCCCTCTCTCTCTCTCTCTCTCTCTCTCTCTCTCTCTTAGGCTCGCCCTTCGAGCTCCCCGAAGTCTCTCGGGGACCCCTCTGAGCTCACCCCACCTCAGCCGGCCTGCACTCGAGCTCCCCGAAGTCTCTCAGGGGACCCCGAGCTTTGGTGGCCTTTGTGACATCGCAATTTTCCAATCCTATTTTCAATAAATTGAGACGGGCATTTCGTTGGCACGTATATAGTTCTTTTCCTTGAGTCGGCCACGCATGTGAAAACTAGTCTATCGAGTGAAGCCGTTAAGAGTTTCTAATGCATCAGACTCGAGAATTTGACCAGGAAGCGATCTTTCGACCGAGCTAATCTGCAAGGGTCATTAGAGCACAAATAAAAATCGATTAGAGACCGGAGATAGGTTGACTCGACAGAGGCATGTGATCGAGTGTGGGTGATTCCACAAGATCGCACAATTATTGTCGATCGACACTGGACCGACTTTTCTATCGATTGGGTACCCTGTGTTCGTATTTGAAACCTTGAGATTACCCCGACAACCGAAAGTCGCCAATGTTTCAAAGATGTACATTGTGGCTTGAGATGATCAACCACAGGTCAAATGCATGAAAATTTCTAAAGGCTACCCGGTAGGTTGGGCCGCGCTAGTATCGTGCCAAAGTGAAATTAACCGTGAATTTGAGATCGAATTCAGAAATTGGAAGTTTGGGTGTGTCACAAATCATTTTAGGAACATTAATTAATCTTCGGAAGATTTTTCATGCAAGCCGAGTTTTTCAGCAAAATAATCAGAGAATGATTAATTTGGCTCGAGAAATTAGTAGGCTCGTCTTGGTCGCGCTTTTGAGACTTAAGTTGGTTCTATGGACAAGTGAAGATGTGAATTGAAGTGTGGTGACATTTGATTAATTTTATGAACTTCAATTGGACTCAATTAGAAGAGAATTGAAAGAAAAATTGAAGAAATTGGATGTACAAGGATTTGGACCCCGGCGGAAATGATATTGCACCCATTGAATAATGTTGTGGGAGAGGAGATAGTGGAAGATGACATCATGCAGGTGATGTCATGCCGATGGAAGCCAAGCAAATGAGGTGTTGACAAGTGTCAAATGCTCATTGGTCCCCAAAAAGCACCTCTCACTTCAATCTTCATCTTCTTCCTTGGGTTTTGGATAGAGAAGGGGGGGGGTGCGAAGCTTGAAGGAGGAGCTGCGTCCACCCGACCGCCGCTCGGCCATCCGCTCGCCCGTCGTCGGAGCCGTCGCCGCCGCGCACCGTCGCCGCTCCGCCTTGGCCGTCGCCCTCCGCCTTGGCCGTCGCCCTCCGTCTTTCCCTTTTCTCTTCCGTCGGTTCTCTCCTCCATTGTTGTTGTGCGAAGATCAGAAAAATGGTAGAGAAGTAGCGGAGCAGCCATGGCCGTCCGCCCCCTTCGCCGTTCGCCTCGCGTCGCCCGTCCGCTTGTCGCCGCCGCCCCGCGCCACTCTGCCGATCAGCTCACCTGCCCGTCGCCCTCGTCCGCGCCAGGCCATGTCCCAGCAGCTCGTCCGAGCAGCTCGGGCCTTCGCCGGAGCTCCCTCCGCCGCCCTGCGCCCCCGCCTTAGCCTGCCGGAGCTCCGCCTAGTCCTTGCCGCCCTTGCTCGCCCCAACCGACGCCGGATCCGCCCCATCTTGGCCCCGATCAGCAACCCAGAAAATGGGTATGACAGCCCATTTTGGCCGCCTTCCCGAGCTCGGATGCTTGGCCCGCCTTGAGGAAAGTCGATCCTCGCGTCATCCTCGTCGTTTTGGTTCGCTCGGCTCGCTAATCCAGTGAGTTTAACTCACTAAACCTCGCTTAGAGGGTTAATTACGCTTTAAGTGTGCTTAGTTTATGTTAATTGTGATTAGGTGGTTAGTTTAATTTATTTAAGTGTGGATTATATTAATGTGTTTAATTAGCTTAAAGTGTGATTAAATTAAGGTTAAGTGAATGTTTACATTAATATAAACCTTGATGTGACATAAAGGAATTTACTTTTGATTTATTTAAATATTTCGAAATTATTTAATAATTTAATAATATATCATTATTCGAAATTATTAAAATATTATTATTTAATTATTTTCGGAATAAATTTAATTATTTATTAAATTCTGAAAAATTTTGTCAGGACCCTAAATTCTCAGAATTTCGTGCCGGTCGCTGCTATGTAGTCAGATTTTGAAATTGATGATTGGATATTATAAATTGAGTGTGGATTGTGAAAAATATGGATATTATTATTTAATTAATTTTCGGAATAAATTTAATTATTTAATAATCCGAAAAATTATTTTGGGACCTTAAATTCTCAGAATTTCGTGCTGATCATTGCTGTGCACTTAGAATTTGAATTTGATGAATGGATGTGGCAATTTGAGTGTTGATTGTGATAAATATGGATTTTATTCATAAAAACCCAAGTGTCGGGTTTTGATGCAAAAATTGGATTTTAATTATTATATTAAATAGTGGGGTTTGAAAAAGTGAGATATTGGCTTTTTGATTCGAAATTAGCATGTCCCCACACACGTGAGTAATTTATGGAATATTTTTAATATGAAGAAAAATGGACGGGATCACTATTTTAAGTGGAAGCGTTGAGTTAAATGTAAAGTGTCCGGGGGCCGAGTATGATTTGGCTGTGTGATAATTAAGATGAATCGCCCTGAGCTGTTGAGCCGGATTTACCCCTATATGGGATGCCCACTCGGTGGATGCGGGTCGCAGTTGATTCTGGGCCACCTTTGAATTGTGTTAACCTGCAGGAAGGAACTGAGGCGAGGTAAGTTCTCTGTGTAATGTGGCTAGGCCACCTTGGGGCGTATTTTCTTTCTAATAGGGGTTTAGGGGGTTGAACTTGCTAAGACATCGTCTCATCCCGGTAGTGGGATTAAAATTTCAGGTCCCTAGATGGCGGTCGTGGAGGACCCGAAGCCCTAAGTCTGGAAAGGTGGAGATTGAAGTATCGGTGAACGTGTCCTGCTAGTTGGTTTTAGGATGGTTCCCCTTTTGTCGAACTGGTCTATTTTGTAGATAGTCTAGAGTCGTATTTAAACCTATGTGTTTGTAATTGAGTGTTTGGTATTGTGATTGATTGCCTGCTTTTCTATCCCAAGTTAAATGTTGTCAGGGGATTTGTTTCGCTTCCACATGTGTAAATAAATGAGTGGGTCGGCGACGTATCCTGGGATGTCGCATAGTTGTGATCGACCGTAGTGGGATGTGCACGCGCTCGGGGTTCGGGGCGTGACAGCCTCTCTCTCTCTCTCTCTCTCTCTCTCTCTCTCTCTCTCTCTCTCTCTCTCTCTCTCCGTGATCTCTGGCTCCCTCGTCGTCGTCGGGGGGGAGGTATTTATAGGCGAGGGGTGGCCGGTCGACGGAGTTCGATCGCCGATTGCCACGGCCTTCGCCGGCTAAACCGACATCCCATCCGACGCCAGCTGCCCCCTGCTCCACGTCCCATCGCCGTCCGTCCATCCCCTTCCCCTCCGTCGCGCCCCCCTCGCGTGCTCTGCAGAGGCGCGAGGAAGGAGACGACCTGGCGGGGCCGGGCCAAGGCGAAAATGGGCCGAGGGCCCATGTGGAGGCTGCTTCTGTTCTTTTCTTTTTTGTTTATCATCCAAAAAAAGATAAAATAAAATAAAAATAAAATAAATAAAAACAAAAGTAAAATCTAATTAATGAAATTTTTAGGCGTCAACAAGCACCAATGCCGATGATGAAGAAGGTTCTTTTATGCTTATTATAGTGTGAAGAGGGAATGAATGTGCAATGAAACCATAAAGGTGATGCTCGAAGGTCCCTTTTTACTGATGCAGCTTTGGCCGAGGGCCAAGGATTAGGAACTCCTGAAATAAACCACTTTACCGAAGCAGTCACAATCACCAATTAATTTTAGTGTTATTATAAAATACATCGGTGGTATGATTTTTTTTTCTACAAACAGTTTTATCCATCCTTGATTTGATAAAAGTAAGAGAATGAGAAATTAAATCTCTTGGATTAAGGATTGTTGAGATCCCTTGTTTAAATTTATCTTTACACCAGACAATATATGCCCTAATTTTGCTTAATTTAAAGCACCTACACAAAAATTGGGATTAATTGTTGTGATAATTCTTGAAAACCAATAAAGAATGGGTCATATTTTTCTTGTCCTCAAACCAAACCTTTGACCGATAAATTATATTAACATGGACATCGTAATATGCAAAATTAACTGAAAAAAAAAATGATTAACAGAGGCCCATATTTATAACTCATCATCCAAAGGTTTAGTGATGGAGAAAAACACGGCCCAAAATGATTTATTTCCGAATTGAATACCTTGAAAAAAAAATTCGTTTATTTGATTGTACCTGCAAACGGAGCTATCAAAGTAAAAGTGAAAGTTTGGATTAAAAAAAGTAAAAATAAAGCAATAAAAATACTTACTCTCTAAACTTAATCGATATCTTGAGTTTCTTTTTTGCCCAATCGAATTATTGAACTACATATTTTTTTCTTTCATATTGATCCTGCCATTAGAAAAATAAACGGCCATCACTATGATGTTAAGTGCCATGCTTGCATCCTACGTCAAAGTGACAGTTACATCTTATGCCTCATTTATCTAACTTACCACTAGATCAGACGATTGAGGAGTTTGCAAAAAGGGAGCTTCTATCCTCCAACAGGAAAAAAAAAAAATTCTATTTAGACAATTTCTAAACCAAACAATGAGTGTTTAAATTACCTCTCTCGTCTGCCGTAACTTTAGTCTTCATAGCAAAATGGCTTTTGAGAAGGAAAAAAAAAGAAGAAAATAACCAAACTAATAAAATCTACCTATCTTGGTCGAGGCCCACCCTAATGTGGCCTTGATTTTGCACTTACTAGTTATTATAACCCTATGTTGATGTTTATTTTGTACAGCTCCTCCTTTCCAAATTCAAGTGCTTTTCACGTCCAATTGCAAAGTGGGACCTAGATTCCTAAGTTGGCATCAAACTCAAAGGAACATAGCAATATTGTATATGATAAATGCTAGCATCTCAGATGAAGTTCCCTATTGGCTACCTGAAATTTTGTCCAACATTGAATGATTGGATCTTTCAGGCAATATGCTTGCAACATATCCTGAATTATTGGAAAAAAGATGCCACTATGTGGGTTAGGATCTCGCTTGAATCCCTGCGTGGTACTCAGTGTTCAGTGCTCACGTAGTCTGCTATTGACTTGTATTTCTTCTCCATCACAGAATTACTTACCAACATTCAAGTTTGTGCTCTTTTGTCACTTTCACGAGTAGAATGGTGGAAAGAAACACTGTGCACAATGTTGACTATGACTGGGTCATGTATGAAGCGATCATCCAACTTGTCAACATTTAGCAACGGAGTCATTAAATGACTTCCACCACCAGATAAGCCACCCACACGGGGAAATGCGAACCGCAGAAAGGAGTGCTTCGGATAAGGCCCAGCGTGTACACGATGATGGCAGGTGAAAGGCCATAAGCCCCGATTGTGACCAGTACTAATGCACGACTGCCACAGCATCGCCTGAACAACCCGAAGACCCCAAGAAAGACTAACATTGAAGCAGTGATGGCTAGCAAAGCCTGAATTCTTAGCAGTAGGGTCCATCGACTTTCGAACTTATCCGCGTGGCTGCAGCGCTTCCTCTGCTCGTCCGGCTATCTGGAGCCAAAGAACATGGATTCGTCCATGATCATCGACTCTCTCTCTCTCTCTCTCTCTCTCTCTCTCTCTCTCAAGAGAGCCGAGAAAATGGTGCACCGATGCCAATGATGAAGAAGGATCTTTTATAATTATTATAGTATGAAGGGGGAATGAATGTGCGGTGACACCATATAGGTGATGCTCTGAGGTCCCTTTTTACTGATGCAGCTTTGGCCGAGTGCTTACTTTAGCAAAGCAATCAGAATTACTACTTAATTTTATAGAAGTAATACAATGCATAACCAATATAATTTTTTTTCTAAAAATAGTATTATCCATTGTTGATTTGATGATATGAGAAGTTAAAACTCTCAAACAAGGATGGTTGAAATCGCTTATTTAAAGTTACTTTTTTTTTTTTTTTGAAAGATAATAAATATATTGAGGAAATGCCAAATATACAAAAGATCCTAGCACCAAAACTTACACTCCAAATGAGAATATCATAAAGAGTGGAAGGGTGCTGAAATGTTTATTTAAAGTTACTTTTACATTAGCAACATATCCGAATTTTTGCTTAATTTTAGAAGCACTTACACGACAATTGGGATGGATTGTCATGGTCATTCTTGAAATACCAACATAGAATGGGTTGTTATTCCTTGTCCTTGAACCAAACATCAGATTGGTAGATTATATTAACATGAACATCACCTACAAGCAAATTTAAGTAAAACATAATGTAAGAGATTGCCATTTGTATAACTCATCAGCAAGAGGTTTAGTGGAGGAAAATAAACTGATTCACTTTCCAAGTGAATACCTTGAAAATTTTTACGTTTATTAGATTGCACCGGCAAACGGAGTTATCGAAGCAATACAAAGTGGTGGAGGCACCGGTACTCCTCAAACTTTTGCAAAAGTAATCAGCTTTTGGAACGTCTGTTTTGTCTTATTGTATTCCTAGACTATATACTTTTGCACCAGTACTCCTCAAACTGTGCACCAGCACTCCTCATACTTTTGCAAAAGTAATCCCCTTTTGAAATTTAATTTTTTTTTAATTGGATTTCTGGACTATATACCTTTTCGTTTAAATTGATCCTGCAGTTAGAAAAAGTTAACGGACACGCCAAAATGGCTATTGATTTGCTGTTAAAATGCCGAGATGCCTCATTTACCTACCTTAACTAATCACTAGATCAGACGATCAAAAAGTTTGCAAACATCCTCCACCATGCTTTTAAGTGAAAGGAAATAAGATTCTAATTGGAAAATTTTCCATGAGGGCATCTTTCCCTCGTTGTCTAAACCAAACCACGAGTGTCGAATATACCCTCTCGTCTGCTTTGCATTTGGTCTTAACAGCAATATGGCTTTTGAGAAGGAAAAAGAAGATGCAAATAAACAAACTATTTGATTATTGCTTGAAGTTTCCTGTTGAATTTGTTATAGGCACAAGTTTATGATTATTGTGATGTTCTAAGTGTTTGTGGAGACTTGAAGGCAGAGACGGACTCTCGGAGAATGCAGGAAGATGGCCTGCTTAGCACTTGGGCAAACCAAGCAACGCAGTTAGCACTTATTAACAATCAATTTTGAAGTCTATTTGTACGTAACTTGTCGGAATCCTAGAGAGTTTTTTGGAGCTGTGTTGAAAGCATAAGAAGTGGGTGCCATAGAGAACAATTTAAGCCTTGTTTGGTATTTCGAACTGTGACCGGATTTCAATGGAAAAAGAATGTTAGATTTATTAAAAATATGTTATAAAATTAATTTATTAAAATATGTGTAGGATTATAAGTGATCCTTTAAACAAGTGGGCCTCAAACAACAAACAAATAATGTGACATATATTTAACAAATCAATTTTCAGCTATAGTAAATCTAGCTTTTTATAATGAGAATAAAGTCATTATTCCTTTCATTTATTGTGTTTGGTAGCATGGAATGAAGAGGAAGGATATCAAAGTTCGAAATAAAACTGTCATAGTATATTTTCTTTTCATGAGGGGATAGGTGAAAATGAAAGATGATTAATGGAAATGGTTGAGTAGACGTTACACTTGGTAACCTAATAAACAGACAAACGACTGAGGTTTTTAATCAGAGAAGAATTTTTGATATGATGGGATATGCATTTCTTATAGATATATACATGTAATTTGGCAAGTCTTATAATAATTTACACATTTAAAACTGTGAATCATATTTTCAGCCTCAAAGTGATACTAAATGCTAGAATTAGAGATTCATTACTATTTCCTTTCCTTACTTTTTTTTATTCAGATTTCTTTTATTATTCTTATTTTGTCATTCCTAAAATCAAACTGTTTAAATTCATTCATACCGGGTATTCTAGTATATTGTGCCTATAGTTCACACATACATTAACTAAATTGCGGCAGTAATAATTTATTTTTTTATTAAATCATGTCTTACGGTTTATGTAACTTGACCCGGTTGGATAAATGTCAAGTTCGACAGCACAATAAAATTCAAGAGTTGGACTCACCTGGGGGTGAAAAGGTCTTTATGAGAGAAGACCAAAACAAAGTGAAACATGCATAGGTCTTGTTTTTGGCTGAATCTCCAGGTCGTCCCTTTCTCCTTGAAGTTCAGCCGTAAGAGGGCTGCTCCTGCGGGAGTCGGAGCCACACATTAACAAGGGATGTGATGGCCACACATTATGTTACCCGGGAGACGCGCCGCCAAGAAATGGCCGCACGGGAGATAGCACGTTTGTGGCCGTGGCCAGAGCCTGAACATCCGACGGAATTGTGCCTTGAGTATTAAATCAATTTGAATTGTTTATTTACGAACATTTTGGATTTGGCTTTGATTTGAACATCGGAAATACTCGAGTGCACAAGTGATTATAAATTGAATTCTTCGATTATTAATAGATTATTCACAACTGACTCTCTCCATGTACGTAAGTACAAATATTTAGTAATGAATCATGTAAATTCTTTACGTCCTTTATTATTTATTATTTATTTTTTTGGATCTTTCGTGCTGACATAAAGTGCATGATCTTGAGTAACTTCAGCATTAATATATATGCTATAACACTTTCGACCTGGACAGAGATTAATCATCATAGCCTCGAGCAGATATGGCTCTTCATAAATTTCTGAAACGGTGGATCAGCATGAATTATTAGTAACGTAGAGAAGAGGGTGTGGCTAGTACGTAAGTCTCGTCGTTATTTGCATGTCATGTCAGAAAGCTTTTTGACCTAAACAACAGGTTTTCAAAAGGTACGCTTTCACATTTTAGATGGAGATAGCACAACGAAGAGAGCGTAACTAGTGTCTAAGGGGACCCAAGTAAGAAAGCTAACCAATCCAATGCCAATTATTTACAGCCACATAAATATATCCTGTGTGTCGAAAATTTCTAAGGGGACCTAGTTAAGAAAGCTAACCAATCCAATGCCTATTATTTACAGCCACATAAATATGTCTCGTGTGTCGAAAATTTCTAACCAATCCAGCGACATAAATAAATCTGTCTTGTGGGTTGAAAATTTCTAATCAATCCATGTCGAAAATTTATAACCAATCCAATGTCTATTATTGACAGCCACATAACTAAATCTGTCCTATTTGTCGAAAATTTCTAACCAATCCATGTCGAAAATTTCTAACCAATCCAATGCTTATTATTTATAGCCACATAAATCTGTCTTGTGTGTCGAAAATCTTCATCGCTAATGAAGTTGACCTGACAAAGAAAAAGCTACATCAAAATTTTTTTAAAAATAAAATAAAGTGAGCTAACAGGTTTTGCATCAACACTAACGTTATCATGTGTGCCTCAGTCCGACATTTCTCAATCTTATGAAAGTAAGGGAACATGGCTCAATGACATCGGGAGAAGCATCTAGATGCAAGTAAATTGTCAGAGGTGTAAGAGAATTTATGTTTGGAATCTATTTATCAAGGAACACCATGTGAACAAGCATTGGCCTTTCATCTAGGACCTAGGGGGAGGCGGTGACGATCAGGAAATGGAAGGAAGCAACAAAATACCCCGCAACACTATAAAGTTCCATGAATGCATGGAGGTGAACTTCATACGACCCCACCATTTAGTCCCCTCAAGAAACTAAAAATGGCAGATTGCTCGATTATTCTCAAGACATGGGCCTTGGGACCTTCGACTATAAATACCCTACCATTTAATGTAAACAAGCAATCTCATGTTCTCATATGTCGCTATACTCCCCCCCCCCTCCCCCAACCACCCCCTTATATCAAGAAGCATGGGAGACGCGATACAAATGATTTAATTGGATTGTGGGAGTCGTGTCAATGAGTTTGTGCTAAGAACCTATTGATGAAAGACAAAATATGGAAGATGTCCAAAGGCGAAGTTGGCCACTCGTGCACAAATTAGTTGGGAGCTAGTATCGCTCTCTAAATGATGGTCACAATGAGGCAAAATTAGTTGTTCAATTGAATTGATTGGAATGCTTTGCTCAGGATGGTAATCATATTAACACAATCCATAAATGTGACACATGTATAATCATGTTATTTGAGCAGGCTTAATATAGAACTTTGATCTGAATTAATTCTATAGAAAATACATGTGGCCGGTTAGGCCTGCTTGTGGTTGGACTAGCTACACTCTTCAATGTGAGATAATTCATGTTTGCTCTTTCGCCATCTTAAAAGGTCTTGAAACAGTCGTATCTTGTTCAAGTCTCTGCCCTTGACCATCAATCCTCCACTACATAATATTATTCCTTGAATGAGCTCAAGAGACCAAGGACATAAAAAAAACCATTGATTTTCTGACTGGTAAGGTCAAATTCTGGTGTCATGAAAAGGTCTGAGAATGCAGACCCAAGACAATGATGTCCATATAAGTAATAAACCTACGAGGTGACATTAGGAGATCCCTTCATTCACTTTCTAAAGGGGATATACTCACCAGCTGGCCAATCTAATTCATAACCATTAATCACCTTGGATTAAGTAGGATCAAGTATATGGTTTTTTCACGCTCCATTCATTTCGCGGAAAATGTTGCATTTCTAAAAATATTTTTAGGAAGTCATTTTTCAAAATAATGATAATATTTTTTTGGTATTCACTTGAAACTTGAAAATGAGCTTCAAAATATTTTTCAAAGAAAAAGAGAAAAAAGAAATAGAAAAATCATAAAATATTATAATCTATTTAAAAAGGAAAAAGGAAAGAAGAGGAGAGGGGTATGAGACAAGAGAGTAAGAGAGGAAAACGTTTTCTCCTACTTGAAAAGCGGAAAATATTTTCCCCCTATTTTAGAAGAAATTTTTCCACTGATGGAAAATATTTTTGCCAACCAGTTCATTTTTTGTGAAACAAACGTCGGAAAATTCAAAAAACGTTCTTCTATAATTGCTTGCCACAAAACAAATGGAGTCTTAGGGTCTTAGGGTATGTTTGATTCGGTTAAATCAATAATTTGAAAAACACATTCCTAATAATAATTGATTGTATCGCTTACAAAGTAAATTAACGAAAAGTATTTTCATCATCAAAAGAAAATACCTAGACATATATTGTTGTTGATAATAAACATATTTTTCAATTGAATAATTTTTCTAAGTGATACAAAGGGAATGCCACTTCCAAAACGTTTTTAGCTAAAACACACCCATTCTATATTAATTGAACAAATTGGCCTTCAACTTTGTTAACCATGTATTGATACTTAATAACACAATTTTTAGGGAAAGATAATTTATGAGTTGCTACTTTCCTATCTCGATTCATATGGGGATGGAGACGATTTGGAATTCAATACAAAGGTCGCAGCTATGGCCGATACGGAGATGAGTATTTTGATGAAGCCCTCGATCGGAATGTGTATAGTGCATGGCCAGGGAGAGATCGCCATTGTAGGGATGGCGGTCGGTGGAATCGCGAATGGGAAGATGGGGTAATTATGACAACCCCAACGGCCAGTGGGATCATCGTTATTGGGATCGTCATTACGATTTTGATGATGATCAAAGGAGTAGTAGTGTGTCGGTTCCTGAACCAGCAGACATCATGGACTGGCTCACTGAAGTGATTTGATTTTTCTAGGTGTGTCGGTTCCTGAACCAGTGATCCTACGCTCAAAAAATTGAGAACTTCTGCGTGTGCGCCCTTCGGGCGTGTGTTCACAATGAGCATCTGAAAGGTGTGGAAACATTGAAAGGTTTGGCTCATCAACAGGCAATAAAACAACGGCCGGATGCGATGACTATCCGATCCAAGGCTTTTCACCTAGAGAGACAATCCGAACGGGGTGACAAAGTGGCACCGGGAGGGAATCAGGCCCATGGCCAACCGTTTGACAAATCTGCCCCAGAAGTTAGGAACATCCGACATCAACCCTACTTTAGGGAGATTTTCATGATGATCACGACGAGTACAGAGTTCACAGAGGCTATGGCAGCCGCTTACTATGGAGGTCGTGATACATGCTATAGACATAATGGTCATCATGGGTGAGATTGACGTGGAGATTACAAGCAAGATTATGACCATCAATGAGCAAGAGAGTTGTATAAATTTCATTGTGACCTTCCAAGTTTTAATATGTATTTCTAGGCATAGATTAGTAGAACTCCGCCTAGATAGATGATGCCGTTAACCAAACGGTACAGATATTGCTGTGAAGAAATAAAACATGTCCCGTGCAACCATAAAAGAGTAGTCTAGCAGTACGCTAAGGAGAGAAAAGGAAAAGCAGTACATAACGACTAAAGCCCGAGTTTTACATGGATCAAGCCCAGAAATTACACTACTGGAAAGAAGACCTTGCATCATAGTCATACAACAGCGACCTTTTCAAGTGTCTGACTAAGGATCAATACAAGTTTAGAGAGACTGCTACGCAAGCACAGACTTACACAGATACTGAAAACAGTAGATTAGGCGTAATATCGAATGTAAGGACAAGTTCAGTACCTCTCCGGATCATCATGTTGCTCACTACCGTCTCGACTTCTCATGATGCCTGCGTGAGAGAGCAAAACCCACACGTGAGTCACAAACTCACCCCCTGTGGAGAGGTACTTAGCGTGAGCCCCCACATCATTTGAAGGAGCCACATACAACATCATTTCTGCCCAGAAGTCGGCCAAGATCGTCCAAATATGCTCATCATCTGTTGCTTCAATCGAAAGTTGACTTCCCAGCTGAGTGCCTTGACCCACAATTGTTTTGCTGTATTGTTCATTGTCAAGGGCCTTCAGCTTTTGAATCCTCTCATCCATCAAAATTTAGCTTCCCTCAAATAATTCCCTAGCTTCTTTCACAACACGACCGAATATGTATTCAGATCTGTAAGGGTGATCGGGTAGTAGTCTTGGGGCAAAAGCAACCAAATAAGCAAGATATTTTGATAGCGTAGTTGCTATATTGAAGTTCTCCCTTTGTCCTTGTGAAACAAGAGGAGAAGGTACTGCCCTCCGTTGTTCATACTCGTAGATACTGGTCGCTATGTGCCAGACCATTATAACATGAGTAGTTGACTCGAGATTGCATGCCCATGAGAGCTGATCAAACATGTTGTTGCGTCTCAAAGAAGCTCTCCCATTCTCCAAGTTGCGGGTGCCATTGTTCATTAGAGACCGTGCGATTGCTTTCATTACCTCTTTGGACAATTTGGTGGGAGCAATTACCCGCTGACCATCCTTTGCCTGATCAAAATATTCCACGGTAATGCTATTAAATATCAACTTTGGCGGACGATAGCTGCATTTTTCCAGAAGCGAGTATTGCTGAAGTTGTCCTCCCCATGGTTTCCGGAGCTTAATTCCACACATTATCTCGATAACCTTCTCCGCGATTCTGTTTCTTTGGCACCACTCATTTCGAACGTACATACATATATATGATACCTTGGCCCATTCTGAGAAAACCCTGATGCTAAATTGGACAATCTCGATACCAAGGATCGCGATCATCATAAAAAAGGTTACCAAAGCATCATCAGTTGACCGTGTGCTTTCAATTTGATATTTTTGGTAACCTGATATTATAGCCTGAGAGAAAGCAAGCAAACCGACCAGTTGCAGTACTTCCGATATTATACGACGGGGACTGGGAGTAACCGAGAAGTTGGTGTAGAATAGATCGAAAAGAAATGCAAGTTCTACCTCAATTACTCTGAAAACTCGCTCGCAACCATTCGCTTCAGAATGTAGGCTATGATGAATCAGGGACCATAACTTGTCGTGAGCTTCTTGGGGCAACGAGTAGCGGGCAAATCTCAGACAGACAAGCTTGAAGAGCGAAAAAGAGAGGCAAAGATCCTTGAGTTTGCCGTCAGGGTCTCCTCCTCTCGCGCTTAAAAGCCTCCCTCTGCAATTCCAAACCTTTTCAACGGTGATAACGTCATCCGTCATAAGTAATGACATTCGATATTCTGGGGCTTCGCCCTCAAAAAACAGTGGCCGTCGCCTCCAATATGCTGGTAAGAACCACAAGTGGTCCTTTGTCTCTTTTGTCTCCTTCACCAAGTACTTGTAACCTCGCAGAGAAGATGGATCAACTTGGTTTAAATCGCTGCTTTGGTTCTCGGTTTCCATGTAGTCGGCTAACGAAATATAGGTCTTCTGCATCACGTCCTTGCTTGCTGACATCAAAGCTCGGACTCTTTGGTCGACTTTCACGAACAACAAAAGTAGAAAATATAGCTGTGGGTTCGATGGGGGCGTGAAGGTACCAATGACCCCACCCGCTAGAAAAGAATAACCGACTATCTGGATATTAATTGACTTCCATCGTTTGGCATCCTCAAGGCTGTGTACCGGGTAGGAATCAGCGCCTCCAAGAACTATCAGCAAGAAAACTGCCCCTAGGGGGAATAACTCTTCGCAAAACTTAGTATCTTGGATGAGACCCAGAGTGTATGCGACCCCAGTGAATGAAAAGGTATAGGCTGCGAACCCGACCAGTGTGAATGCGACGTTTGTGCAACATCGCCTGAACGCCCCAGAGACACCCAAAAAGATTAGAGAGCAAGCTTGGAGGACCAGCAGCGCCTCGATGATTCTAAACCTGCGCCGGAGACTGTCCTGTGTATCCACCGGGTCCCCTACCCAGCAGAAAGGCTCTACCGGCGCCAGGTAGGGCGCTGGCATTGACATGTTGATCGAGGCTAGAGAATCACCTGTTGTGAAAGGAAAAGAAAAAGATTGTTAGAAGATCATAAAGGCACCAGGATGGAGTCTATTAACAAAAACGAAGAAGCTAAAGTCCTTCACAGCGGGATGAAATGGAAGAAGTAACAGAGAGTCCAGTTTTACTTTCTGACTCTTAAAGAGAGAGGACTTTAAGTTTTGATTGAGAAGAAGTAAACAAACAAGTGTAGTAGCAGTAGTAATAATAATAACAACAATTTATTTACTATTACGTAAAATAAAGAGGGCCTCCTACTTTTGAAAAAAACACAATTCTTGTTTTCTTCCTCAAATATCCTCAGTCAATAAAAACTCTCTGTCCATACTATTCTTACTTCTTCTTTTTTCAACTTCATGTATTTTGTCCAAATTATGTGAATTTATGGTCTTCAAGAGAATCCATTGTATTCATTCCACATTGTGGAGACCTAAATTTCGACTACACCGCTTAGGGTTTAGGCTAATGAGTTAATGGACTACTAAATCTAAACTTAACTCGCTCTCCCAAGCTCATATCTATTTGCGACTTGGGTTTAAATATTTAACATGCAAAATGGAGTCGCCACTAATCAGTTTACAGTAAGTCGATTAGACACCTTAATAAAATAATGGGAGAATTATTTTACTTCTACGAACCAGAGACTTTAGGTACGGGAACTTGATTACACTAAACTTGTCTAATGCCTTTTAGGTACCTTTCTTTTTATTTCGGAAAAAATGTTTTGCAGGCAATTTGAATTAATTTTCATTCACTTCCCTAACATATGAGGTGATCATGTGGGTGCGCAAACTACCAATTTAACACCCAAATAAAGCAATGACCAAGTTGCAGAACTTACCTCATAACAACGAAAGCATATGCGATGTTATATCAAAATTCATATCAACTGTCCTAGATATGTTTTTTAATTAATATGCAATTACTTAATCTTTCTCAAGATTTTTTTTATTTAAATGAAGCCTAGAAATTATGTGCAATGCAATGCAATGACGTACAAAATGACACACGACATGCAACTTAACATGCAAACTATATGTCACGCGATATTTATTAAAAGACCTAATCATAATAACGGGCAATTTCTAACTAAATGGATCTAGTAACAATTTCATCAAAGGATCTACATTTCATGAACCTAATTCTATATAATGTGCATATGATTTTTATTTTTAATTTTCTTATTAAGCATGCAATCTATCCTAATATGCAATGATGTGTAAAGAATACCCTAATCCTAATTTTTTTTTCTTTTTTATTTTTTCTTTTATGAAATTCGAAATTAAAATTGCCAAATAATTAAGCATGCAATTCAAAATTTAAAAAACTAATTTTCTTTTTTCTTTTGATTTTTTTTTCAAATTCGGAATAAAATCCATATTTTAAATATACAAGATAACTTTAAAACAAGAAATATTTTAAAACAAATCTAATCTATCTCAGATTTTTTTTTTTTTTTTTATGAAAACAAAATCGACTCAAACCACATAATAGCAAATCAAAGCAGATAAGATTGATATCCAAAAATTGACGAATCATATATCGTGCATAAGATCGGGTTGTTCAATTTCGAATAAACCACGAATTGAATCTTGAGCCAGATTAGCGATTTTTCAAGCGATTGCGAGTTGGATTTCGGTTGAAAATCAGACTATCAATCCCTAATTTGAGAGACTATTTCATGTTGGGAAATCTCAATCTTATATTTAAGGAATAATCCTACTAAAAAAACAAATAAAGTAAAATAAAATATGATAAAAATAATAAAGAAAAAATAAAATGAAGTAAATGGGAAAAACTACCTAATTTGATTTTCCTTTTTTTCTTCCAAACGAGGCTAGGCAGCTCGTGGTGGTTCGCCAGGGGTGATGGGTCGCCAAGGGGGTTGGTGCGCTGCAGGCGTCGGGTCACTGGTCGGAGAGGCACGGGTGGAGGAGCAGGCAGCTTCGCTCGAAGGAGGCTCGGAGAGGATCTGCTGGGCGTCGGAGCAGATCTGCTGGGCATCGGACGAGCAAGCGGGGGGTGAACAGCAGGCAGAGCTCGGCGGCTGTGGCAGCGTCGGTTCGCAGCTGAGGAGCAGCGTCGGGCTGTGACAAAGGAGCAGTTTATTAGGTAGAGGGTGGAGCAGCTCGACTCGGGCTCGGGCAGAGGGAAGCTCAGCGATTGCGAGGTGGACGATCGGCGCGGAGACGCGACGGAGGTGCGGTGCTGGGCTGGGCAGATCTCGGACAGAGCAGGGGCGTTGCTCGGGCGGCGGTGGCTCAGCAGCAGGGGAGCTCAGCGACCGGTCCTGGCGTCGCGATTTGCACCAGTGGTGGGCGTCGGGTCGCAGCAGGCGGAGCGGGTTGCAGGCAAAGGTGAGCTCAACGGTGGCTGGCGAAGCTTCGGGCTGGTGTCGGGGCAACAGCGTCAGGAGTCGCAGCTGCTAATGTCGGGTCACGCGGCGCTGCTGGCGTCAAGTCGGAGCAGAGGCCGGCGGAGCTCAGGCGGAGGGAAGCACGTGCGAGCGATGGCAGCAGCGGGTCGCGGGTCGTCGGGTGGAGCGGCGAGGCGGAGGCGTCCGGCGGGCAGAAGGCAGAGCGCGAGCAGACGGCAGCAAGCTTCTCGGGGAAGAAGAACAGGTTCTTTTTTTTTTTTTCAATTCTCTCTCTCCCTCTGTCTCCCTCACATCCCTCCCCTCTGCTGACGACCTCTTTCTCTCTTCTTTCACTTCTCGAGAAGAACCCCCGAAAAGAAAACTTTTCTTTTCTTGTGTTTTTTTGTACCTAGAACGGGGCTCCTTTTATAGGCCAAAAAAAAAATTGTTACCTTCATAAAATATCTTATCTATTTTTCAATATACACGAAAATTGCCTATAACCTCCGGATCACCAAAATCCTTTTATTTTCCTCATCTCCTCTTGAATATTCTCCACTGATTTTATTGCCTATTGCTAAAGATAAAATTACAATGCAATTTTTTTAAATTCCAAAAATCTACCATAATATCATATCAAATTTCCATTTCTCATAAAATAATTAAAAAAAAAGTTTTGGCTAATTTGTTCCCTTCGTGAGCTTAGTCTAACTCGTCAAATTAAAGTTCAGAACTACAAATTCGAACCCATATGTCACCAGCCCAATGTAAATGCAATAATAACAAATAATAAGGCAATTGATCATATAAAAAATAAGGCAATTGTTATCAATTACTAAGAATTTTATAGTTTATTTATTTATTTTATTTTTCTAGTTTAGTTTTCACAGATATAAATATGTGATTTTATTTTGATGTAAGTAAGCATACTTCCGAAGTAATGACAGAACTATTACGGATTTTTCACTACATATACATCTTTAAGCGCATTTGACCTATCTACCTATTTTACAGATTTACTCGTGTTTATCTATAGTCTCTATTGCACCACATTTTTGCATGAAAATTTTCCTACATTGAGAAAGACAATTGGTCCATGTAGAGAAATTATTTTGGTCCAAACTATTCATATGAGCGAAAATTATCGCAATAACTAATAAGTGCTTTGGAAAGGCATGGGCTTCTTATTAAACAAACAAAATCACATAATTTAGTGCAAGATCAGGAACCAAACAGTGGACGGTGAGGATGAGGACTGGACCCTCGCAACTGGTTTGAATGCTTTTTCCTTGTTCAGGCAAAATGCATTCTGAAGCCGTTCTAATGATGACTAATTTTGTTACTCGGGCCGAGTAGGAATACCTCTCGAGGGCTGGCCGTCCACCTGGACGGAACTTTTGAACTTTCGCGCGGTGTCTTCACTTTTTCGCACCGGGCGTGTTCTGAGACGTACAAAATAAACGAATAAGCAATGTGAACACCCGATGATATGTGACGTGCCTTTGTACCCAATGCATTCACATGGTCTGTCAATGCTCTGTTGAAATTGTCCTAGCATCTCAACTGCCGGGTGCTTCTCCATCTCCATGTGGGGAAAGAGAATCTTCCTAAAGCGGCCGTATTTACAGTCATGTTTATCTACTGCTCTGCAATATTGGAAATCATGTTTTGTTATGGTAAACCGACCCTGTTTCGGTACCAAGTTGCAGAAGCACGTAACAAGATCTGAAGGCTATTCAAAGTAAACAGTGAAACTTTATAGTGACAATATGGTCAATTAAATATTCCTATCGGCTAAATTTTGCCATATGTCACTACCCGTTAAATTGAAGTTACTTTCCTAGACCCGGTGGACTGAGGGAAAATTGCTGGCATCTTTGGCAAGATCGGTAGATTTCTGCTATACCTACGTCTCTATGGCCTACCTCTTGGAAGTTTTATGCAGTAAGATGAGGCCTGCTCTTTAATATATCCCAGGTGATTCTCTGCTAGGAAGCCAACCACCTAAAGATTCTATAGGACAATGATAACTAAAATCAGCAAGAAATATTCAATCTTCCATGATGAATCAATCTTAGTGAAATTATGACCAGGCCTTGGTAAGCAAATTCAGGATGCCAACCCCACCAAACCAGCCCTCAGACTCCAAATGAGTGGGTTTTATTTGGTGCCAGGATCACTGGCCAACTCTAACCAATGAGACGCATGTAAATTGTTTTAGAAAAATCTCATTTTAGAAAATTTTTGTAGTGCTGTATAGTTAATATAGTATAGTTTGCCCATGACTCATTGATTTAAACTTTTAATTAAATGTTGATCCAACTAGATTGGTTGACTCGAACTTAAGCTCTTTCTTGGCGATTTCTCCATATAAAGGTATGGGATTTTTATTGCATGCTCCTAACAAATGGTATCAAATCCGATAATTGATTGGTTGCCTGCTCCCAATGTGTATTGGTTTTGGGTCAATATTCCAAGAAGGAATCTTGTAAACAATGTCATTTGCACACAGCCTTTATGGTTCGATCTGGTGGATGAGACCTATTGTGAAGGTGTACATTGTGATATGGCGACATAGCCCCATTGGCATACTTCATGATTCGGTCTAGAGAGAGAGAAGGTTGTTGTTGTTGTTGTTGTTGTAGTCTTCATAAAACAAACAATGTGGAGATTCAAGTAGAGACATGTTAACATAGAAGGATACCAACCTAAGACGTAGACTTAACATTAAGATCATATATGAGAGCGAGATTATTGAAATGCTCTTATGAGTAGTGTTAGAAAAGTTTCACATCAAAGAATGGGTGTGATATTGAGTCATCAATTTTATTGACTTAAGCTTTTGAGTGAATATGGATCAAATTGGATATGTTGATAAACTCAAACTTAGGCTTTTCTTTAGTGATCTATCAAGTGAAGGTATGAGATTTTTACATGCTCATGACATTGTATATCCTAACATGTAATAGTGTGAACGAATAACAACAAAAACATTACATATTGCCCATGTTCGACATAATACAACCTTAGAAATCGACAACCTATTCAAAGTTTTCGCTAATAGACCCTTGATAAAGCAACACATTACACCACATAAAAGAAGAGGTTGGATGCAAGATAACAGGACTACTGCAAACATACACAACCATAGACACATTTTACACAGTATATAAGGCATAATATCATAAAATGAGGCCAAGTTCAGCTCCTCTCTGGATCATCATGTTACTCACCACCATATGGATATCTCGTAAATTCGTAATGTCCGCGTGAGAGACCAAAACCCAAACGTGAGTCACAAACTCACCCTCGATGGTGAGATACTTAGCATGAGCCACCGCATCTTTTGAAGGAGCCACATAAAGCATCATATCTGCCGTTGCTGACGTGCACCGTCTTGGCACCCCTGGTCCCGACTGAGCAGTCGCGACCAAGGGGTGCAGGTCAAGTGGGCCAGATCATAGATCACAGATCTAGCCCACTCGGTTCTTGTTTCCGAGCTTGGGCCCAACTCTTGGGCCTAGGTTGGGCTGGGCGAAGGCCTGACTAGGGCTGGTCGAGCCTCGCTCAACTAGGCTGGACCCGGGCAGGCTGGGCCTAACCCTCCATATGCATCTTTAAGCATATTTGACCTATCTACCTATTTTGCGAGTTTACTCGTGTTTATCTAGTCTCTGTTGCACCACATTTTTGCACGAAAGTTTTCCTACATTGAGAAAGGCAATTGGTCCATGTAGAAAAACTATTTTGGTCCCGACTATTCATATGAGCGAAAATTATCGCAATAACTAATAAGTGCTTTAGAGAGGCCCGGGCTTCTTATTAAACAAACAAAACACTTAATTGGGTGCAAGATCAGGAACCAAACAGTGGACGGTGAGGATAAGGACTGGACCCTCGCAAGTAGCAGGGAATCAACGTCTAGCGGCGTGTTCTCCAGGATCGAGGTTACGTTTGGCATCCTGCATAGTGTGCCAGTTGTACATTATGGGCCGTATCACGGCCGAAACGGGGGGGATGTATGCCGTTGTGCACCGGTAGCCACGTTAGACGCCTCAACTGGAAGTTCCCGTCCAGCATTCTGCCAGTCCTATGGCTCATTGTCCTGTCCCATTCTTGGATCCTCCTTTTAGCTGCTCCAACAAAAGAGAAAAGATTAACCTTGATTAGCATGAGGGTAACGTTAATTTATTAGGTATGATTAACCTGAATGAACTCGCTTTTTAATCATGTGAAAAGGAGTTTATGATGCAGCCCACATTGAAGACCGGCTCTCTCGACCAAGAAGATCAGCCTGCATTCAAGCTCTCGACAAAACCGAGAAGCTATAATGATATCTTGAGTCCATTCCAGAAGTTTGAAAGAAGACACATTGGGAGCCATGAACCATGAAGACGTTATGCTTTTATTATTTTTCTAGTTCCTAAGCTATTTATTTTTTTCTAGTTTCTAGGCTCTTTAATGCTTTCAAGTTTCTATGCTCTGTTTTTATTTCTTTGATGATATAAGCCATCCAATCCCTTGTAGAAGACAAACGACTTTTGATAAATGAAAAGCTTTGCTTGAAGCAAGTATCATGAACCTTGTAGAGTTCATACCTTGAAAACCTAGAAGAGTTTTCACTCCGTCCTTGAAGAGTCGGAGCTTTTAAAATCTGCATCCTTGAAGAGTTGCAGTCATCGATCTAGAAGAATCGGTGTCCCGTTCAACTTCCTTGGAGGCCTAGAAGAGCAACCAACGAAGTTCCTATCTTTTCATGTTCTGTTCGTTACTTCCAACCCAATTTCGACTATCCTACAGTGCTTATTTCAGAAAACCCAAAACACAAAAATTGTAGATCCAGAAGTCTTTGTTCATTTGGCTTTGGAATCTGGTTGATCCGATCTGTATCGACAAAGATACGACTGTTCTCCTGAGCTTGTGCAGTGCTGAAATTACTGTTCGTCTTGTTTCTTGTGCGCGAGTCACTCTCCCGATCCTATTGTTTGAGAAAGCCTCCCTTAGGCTTGCATCATTTGGTATCAGAGCTTTGGAGGAGAGGACAATGCCTCCAAGACAAGCTAGGTGTCGTGGCGGCAGAACCCTTCCCCTCAATGAATTGCACACACTCGTTGAGAATATGCAACAACAAATTGACGAACTGACGCAAGAAGTTCAGCGATTGAGGGCTGAAGCAAATAATTCTCCACCCCGTTCCAGGACTGAAAATTCCCGTGATGACTCTTCCTCTTCGGAGAGTGTTCAATCTATTCACGGTCGGAGGCATGTTCGACATCGTTTACAACATATTCGTGAGCCCGATTGGGAAAAGGAAGTCAAGAAAGATGTTCCGGAATTTATAGGTACTGAGTCTCCTGATGAAATTGTTGATTGGCTAACACTTGTGAATGAGGTGTTTGAGCATCGGAATGTTCCGGAGAATCGTCGCGTTGGGATCATTGCTATGCGATTCCGAAACAAGGCGATTGCTTGGTGGAGACGTGAAAAACAAACTCGCCAAGCCGTTGGCAAAGCACCAGTCACTTCATGGAGAAAGATGGAGGGCAAGATTCAAAAATATTTTCTTCCCAAAGGATATAAGAGAGAGCTCTACCAACGGTACCAAAATCTAAAACAAGGTACGCGAACGGTGGACCAATACACCAATGAATTCAATGAGTTGGTGATTCGTAATAATATCCAGGATCTAGAGGATGTGCTTGTGAACAAATACTTGAACGGTCTTCAATTTTACATTCAAGACGCCTTGGAAGTCCTCGACATTTGGGACTTAGGAGATGAACACCAACGGGCACTCAAAATGGAGCGCTCTCATTCTCGAAGACAGCAATCTGCTAGTAAGCCTTCTCCTCAACCCCATGTTTCGAATCAACCTGCTACATCTGAAATACGTTGCTATTCTTGTGGGGAGTTGGGTCATCGTGCTAGCAATTGTCGAATCAATAAGAATCGACCAGCCGGTAAAGCCTTTTTGGTGGATGATGATTCTGATGAGAATGCTGAGAATCCACTTGAAGAGGAGTTGAAAAATGATGAAGAAGCTGCAGATGATGAACAAATAGTGCGTGCTAACACTGGTGAACTTCTTATGGTGAGGAAAAATTTTCTTACTCCTCGAGACGACACTAGAGATAGGTGGTTGCGTACCAATATTTTTCATTCTGCTTGCACAATCATGGGAAAGGTGTGTCAATTAATTATTGACTCTAGTTATTGTGAGAATGTAATTTCTAAAGTAGCGGCAAACAAGCTGAAGTTGGAATTAAAAACGCACCCTACGCCTTATAAAATGTCGTGGTTGAAGAAAGGCACTGAGGTAACTATTTCAAAACGATGCCTTGTTAATTTGTCCATTGGTTCTGTTTATAGTGACAAGATATGGTGTGATGTTCTATCGATGGATGCTAGTCACATTATTCTTGGTCGACGATGGCAATTCGATAGGAGGACTATGCATGACGGTTATCGAAATACATATTCTTTTGAATTTGGAGGCAAGAAGATTACGTTGACACCTAGTAGGGTGGGAGATTCTTCTGATGATGATGGCAAGAATTCGAGGACGAATTCTTTTAAAGATGGGGAGGATGATGCAGCCCACATTGAAGACCGGCTCTCTCGACCAAGAAGATCAGCCTGCATTCAAGCTCTCGACAAAACCGAGAAGCTATAATGATATCTTGAGTCCATTCCAGAAGTTTGAAAGAAGACACATTGGGAGCCATGAACCATGAAGACGTTATGCTTTTATTATTTTTCTAGTTCCTAAGCTATTTATTTTTTTCTAGTTTCTAGGCTCTTTAATGCTTTCAAGTTTCTATGCTCTGTTTTTATTTCTTTGATGATATAAGCCATCCAATCCCTTGTAGAAGACAAACGACTTTTGATAAATGAAAAGCTTTGCTTGAAGCAAGTATCATGAACCTTGTAGAGTTCATACCTTGAAAACCTAGAAGAGTTTTCACTCCGTCCTTGAAGAGTCGGAGCTTTTAAAATCTGCATCCTTGAAGAGTTGCAGTCATCAATCTAGAAGAATCGGTGTCCCGTTCAACTTCCTTGGAGGCCTAGAAGAGCAACCAACGAAGTTCCTATCTTTTCATGTTCTGTTCGTTACTTCCAACCCAATTTCGACTATCCTACAGTGCTTATTTCAGAAAACCCAAAACACAGTAATTGTAGATCCAAAAGTCTTTGTTCATTTGGCTTTGGAATCAGGTTGATCTGATCTGTATCGACAAAGATACGACTGTTCTCCTGAGCTTGCGCAGTGCTGAAATTACTGTTCGTCTTGTTTCTTGTGCGCGAGTCACTCTCCCGATCCTATTGTTTGAGAAAGCCTCCCTTAGGCTTGCATCAGTTTATTATAATGTCCACATTTAAAAGGTATCAAAAGAAAATTCATCCATGGATATATAAACATATGCATAAATATATATACACACACAAAAGGCCACTTCCTTATTTACGTTATTTATTGATGACTTTCTTCTCCTCGTTGGAAGTAGGAACGGCCTTTTATCCAATCGACTTTTGAACCATCTTGCCTGAATTGTTTGAATACACATGGAGAAGCACCAAGAACGGATGCAGACAAGCAAAGGGTACAAGTTTGTGGTCTAGATTCAAACATGGAAAGAGATTGGAAGAAGAAATCTACAATGGTCATGTCGACAACGTGAAAATTACTGACTCGAAGTAAATTTTGCTCTCATGATATTGTCACATCGGCATATCATCATCATGGTCCTAAAAAGAACATAGTGGTTCCATATGTTTTTTGTGAAAATATGGCATCATTTGATATTGATTGGGACGTGACCACTTTTTGTCGATGTGTGGCCTTTTCAACACTTGAACAAATCGAGTTTTGAGTTGACTAAGAATGGCAGTAGCACTACCCGAAAAAAAATTTATCAACTTTTGCTATAGTCCCAAATTTTCCCCTAGGTCCAAAAATCGTCAATGGTTTCTTCAAAATTATTAATATCATGGCCAATTAAAAGATCATTTAACAACCTAAGTTTTTACCAACACTCTATCATGACCTACCCTTTGATAGGGAAGGAAATAGATTTAGAGATATTGCTTAAAGGACGGGCTTACAACCCATGATTTAGCTACGGGCTCTCCCAAGTTCACACCTCCTACGACATTGGTATTTAAATTAATGGTATGAGAATTTTCTAAAAATGAGTTGCCACTAGCTTATTAAGGATAGCTACAAACCAAGTGAAGTGTGAAAGCGTATTTCACTTCCTATGCAAATAGAAAGTCTGGAGTCAAGGACTTGATTACACTAATTAACTAATTAACTAATTAGTGCCCTTTCTAGACATAATCTTGTTCATTTAAAAAAAAAAGAAATTTGCTCAAGTAGTTTGAATTAATTTTATATTTATCCACTAAAATATGAGGCGACTATATGCATACGAGGTCATTAACATAACAATAAGCAATCAAATAAAGCGTTAAATTAATTCCATGGAATAACAAAGATCTAACACTAAAAAAAAATAAAAAAAATAAAAAAATGCTAATCCGAACTAAGCTAAAGGGAAGCCATAATCAACGTATTGAAAGGGCGCAACTAAGGGGATTTGTCTTCAAGAACAAAGCCGTAAGGGCTTGTTCATTTTTAAGCACAATTTTGGATTGATAGCCTTCCACTTTCTAAGATAAATTACCCAAAAATTGTTTTTTAAGCTTTTCTATTTTAAGAAAAAAATCGAAATTTTAATTATTTTAAAATTTTAAACTTTTTTAATCCAAAAATAGGGATTCAGGCTAAACCCTAGACCCTAATTCGAACTTGGACAATATGGCTTCGCAAGTCCGAGTCACTGACACATTTGGGCCCTAATGTTAAATCCATTTTCAAAATAACTTAAGCCTAATGTAAAAATGAATTAAGCCCAATGCATCAATAGCCCAAAGCTTTAGTTAGGGCAGACCAAACCCAAATGGAATTATAACCACAATTAAGCACTGCTCTCCCCACTTCAATTCAAGCCAAAAACTTAGGCTCTGTTTGGCAACGCTTTTGTTTCTTTATTTTTTTTATTCCTTTGCTCTCAAAATGGAAAAAGAACATAAATATATTTGAAAAAATTAATTAATTTTAATATTCTCTAAATAGAAAAGTGGCTTGAGAATAGATTTGGCGCAGAAACAATAAATAGAAAAAATAGCTCCTTGTTCCTAGCAATAATTTCTAGAAATAAGTCTTTTTTTTTTTAATTTTCTCTTTATCTTTTCTTCTTCTTCCTTGCAACTTGCCGCCCCTGGCCGCTGCTGCAGTCCACTGTCCATCGGCCGCCATCACCTACCCCAGCCTATTAAAAAATTAAAAGAAATATTGCGTTATTATAAATATCATATCAAACGCATTTATGTTCTTTTTTTTTTTAATTTTGAGAATAAAATTTTTTTGTAACTACGAAATGCGTTCTTTTATTAAGAAATTATTAAACCACTGGGGATTACCTCCCCAGTAGCCACCCTTCCAATCTGGAAGGGGGAGGCGGGGGATTCGAATCCTCATCTTCTTAGGGAGTTGAGGTGGAGGCGAATTAATTTCAGAAATGGATTTCGACTCTGACTCTCACACCTTGCAAAGAGGTAGAACAAAAGTCTGAGAGTGATAGTTAAAATAGGAGTAGAGTAGGATCGACAAAAAAAAAAAAAATGAAAAATTGTTCTAAGGTATAGAAATTGAAAAAGACTTTCTAAAAAGAAATTGTTCCTTAAAATAGAAATGTTATTGAACAAACTTTTATTAATCCTATAATAAAATTAAGTCTAAATTTGCCCAAAATAAAATCACAACTCTTTTGCTATTTTAGTATAAGTCAGGCTATTTTAGTCCTGTCCCATTCTTGGATCCTCCTTTTAGCTACTCCAACAAAGAGAAAAGATTAACCTTGAGAGGTAGGATAAAAGTCTGAGAGTGATAGTTAAAATAGGAATAGGGTAGGATCGACAAAAAAAATCAAAAATTGTTCTAAGGTATAGAAATTGAAAAAGACTTTCTAAAAAGAAATTGTTCCTCAAAATAGAAATGTTATTAAACAGACTTTTATTAATCCTATAATAAAATCAAGTCTAAATTTGCCCAAAATAAAATCACAACTCTTTGTGTTCACAAACGATGGTGAATTTCCGTTAATCCCTAAATTGAGGGTCTCGTTTTCCCTTTGGTATTCCCCATGTGGCATCCCAAAAATTCAAGACAACCTCTAGATGAATTAAAATCCATGATTAGGTAATGAAATTTCCTATGGTCTATGCTTTAGCCATTGATTTTCTCTTAATACCAAGCATTATTTTAATTGTGTTCATAAGTTATTAAAAATTAGTATCATAGTTAATGAGAAGAATTTATTCTTGGCTATGCACCTCATAGACTAAATTCCTATAGATTAAATGTCACAAGATTTTGGCCATGTGAAATTTAAAACTTGAAATCTATAAAAGAAAGAATTAAAGATGAATTAGTAAAAGTAAAAATTTGGAGTTTAATTAGGCTTGGGCCTTAGGCTCAAGAGTATGGACTTTGGTGGGCCAAATGGCCAGCCCATTGAAGCCCAAGGAGGAGGTGTCATCGGCCCACTTGCTGGCCCAAGCCCAGTCGAGAGATGAGGCCCATCTTGCATGAAGAAGACCATGTGTGTCTTCCTTGTTGCCAAGTGTAGATCATGCAATTAGCAATCATTGCTAATGATGGAAGGGAAGACCATTAGGGGGGATAGTGGCCGGTTAAACTGAGAAAGAGAGGGAGAGCGAGGGCTTCGTCCAAGCCAAGAGAGAGAGAGGATCCGAGAGAGAGGAGGAAGAAGGAGCCGCTCGCCGTTCGTCCGCCCATCGCCGTCCGTTCGCCCGTCCGTGTGCCTTCCATGTGCCGTCGTTGGCTTGATCTTAGAGGCAAGTTGGGATCCGTATTCTGCTCTTGCATGTGTGTCTTGCATGTGTGATTGTTTGGTGGCAGATCTCGGATGTTTAGAGTAGGCAAAACGGAAGCTAGAGTGTGTTGTTCTTGAAATAGCTTGCTGTATTCGTATATACCGCCTGACCAGAAACTTGTAGAGGCTTGCATGCATGTTTTGAGTTGGATTTTGACCTCGACTCCTTCATGAAAGTTGTATACAAAATCTTAACGTATGACATACTAAAATTTGAGACAAAAATACTGAGTTTTAAGGGGTGAAACTCTTCTTCTACGAAGACATTAGATCTGGAACTGCTTTGTCGACTTCTTGGTGGTTTTGTTGGTTGCATGTTACTTTTTACCGAGAATCTCCTTTCAACTTCTTCATGAGAGTCATATAGAACATCTTAGAGACAAATATACTCAAATTTGAGGTAAAATGAGCAAGTTTAGCCTAGTGAAACGATTTTCTTTTGAAGATGGTAAATCTGGAAATATGGTACTGGACACCCGAGATTTCTTAGACCTATATGGTGACTATTCCTTGAGAATCTCACTCAGATCCCTTAATGAAAGTTGTAGGGGACCTTTTGAGGCAAAACATATCAAAATTTCAGAGGAATCATATAAAGATAAGTAGGTGAAACCTCGATATTTCGGAGATAGTTAAACTGGACTGTTCGGTACTAGGACCAGTAGCTTCGTCCTGCCATAGTAAATTATCTAGGACGAATCCGGGCTAGATGTCTGCATGAAAAATCTACCTTAAGGTCTTGAATACAACCTGGTAAAAATTTATAATTTTTGGAGGTCGTTCGGGTAATTTAAACGAAATATTTCAAGAGCTGCACAATCTGACTTTATCCGAATTTACATGCTGTATTTTTGTGGACTATATCTCCTTGTGCGAAACTCTTTTGAGCATGTGCTTTTCATGAAATTGCTATCTTTTTGTCTTGTCTATCACATGTCCTGATTTTATGATTTTTGCAAATCATATGGATATTTAATCTACATGTTTACCGAAATTGTGCAAGTTGGAATTTAGTAAATTTCAAAAATGCATGATATATGGACTATGTTAAGTTATATGGACCCCATGGATTGTATTGTCATTTGTGGTTGTATCTTGCTACATGTATAATGATGATTGGAAATGCATATAAGAATCAAATGATGAAAATGATCTTGTTTGCCATCACATTGTATGCCACGTTGAAATTGAGCCACAATTGTGAATATAAACTATGATAAATGAGAATGCCGTCGGAGGTGTGAGCCGACGATGCCCTAGGAGTGTCGAGATGCCTGGCTAGAAGGGTGAGGCCGGATGCCCGGTTGTGTCATGGTACATGCCCGGAGGTTTGTGCTGGATGCTTGGTTGTATCATGATGCATGCCCAGAAGGTCCTCAGGAGTTTCGAGATACTCGGAGAGTGGAGGAGTCGGAAGCCTGGCAGGTATTGTGCCGTGGGATGCCTCGTGATGCCAGTTAGGGTACGAGATGCCTGGCAAGTATTGTGCCGGAGGGTTCTAGCGATGCCAAGTGGGGTGCGAGTGATAAATGTGGGATGCAAACATTGGTCCTAGGAAAGAGAAATGTGGCTGCCCAAAATGAAAGGATGAAATTGGGAAATTTGAAATTGAATTATGCATGATGGTATATGTATGACATGATGATGATGAGTGCATGGATGCATGATGATGATGAGTGCATGGATGTATGTGCACCTATGGCATGATGGTATATGTGTGGCATGATGATGATGAGTGCATGTGATATGATGATAATGAGTGCATGTGACATCATGATGATAAGTGCATGGATGCATGATGATGGTGAGTGCATGGATGTATATGCACTTATGGCATGATGGTACATGTGACATGATGATGGTAAGTGTACGACATGATGGTGATGATTATGTGATCATGTATGTACATGCGGTATGATGACATGTGCATGATATCAAGGTAAATTATGCATGGATGCTTGAATGACATGTGTTATGCTATGATTATGATGATTGTATTGTATGATACATTGAGTGGTTATTGGTCATTTACTTGCTGAGTGGCTGTGCTCATCCCTTCGGGGACCAACATTTCAGATTAGCAGGATGCCGCTCCCTGCTGTCACGCAGGGCATCTTTTATGGCCTTCCTTCGGATGTGGAGGTCGAGTATGTGGAGATCGACTGTCCCACCATTCCTGGTCTGACATTTATTCGAGTTCGCACCTTAGTGATGTATGACGTGGGTCTAGTTGAGGGCCCTGTCATTCAGGAGTTCATATTCGTTCATGTTTGTCGAAATGGAGTGATGTGTGGGATGTTGCCGCCGCCACCGCCTAATGCACCGGGATGGGTGTGAGGGCTCGTGCATGAAGAGTAGGAGCTGCAACTTTTTGTGATGATAGCCGACACTAGTTGATGTGAGATCTTGCACAATAGACATAGTGGGTCGAGTGTTTCTTTTTGGGGTTATAGCCGAGTGTCGTGAGAAGTCTTGGCCTTTCTTTTGATGTACCGACCCAAGGAAATCCATCATAAAAGTATGTAAATAAAAGTGTCGTGGCTTTATCCTTTCTTACGGTTAGTGGTGTGCAATTGTATCATAGTTGTTGGAGGGGGAATTAGTAAGACTCAATTATTCTTCCACAAATAAGATGCGCTGGGACCGTTTAAAGAAAAAAATGTATACCTAGGAACTTAGGTACTTCATTGGTAAGATGTGGTGACCTTGTGCGCTTTGGGGTACCACATCGTCCCTTTTTGGTATCAGAGCAATGGTTATAGGTGGAATGATAAGGAACCTCATTTGGAAATTGAGGAACATGATGACAATGCACACCATAGGATATAATACTGAATAATTGATTAACTTTGAATAACTGGTGATGAGTATTCACTTGTAGATCCCTAGTAGTTTAATTTGAGTTGTCTTTAGGTACCAGTAACATGTATATGTTACTTACATAGTAGTAATAGTTGCTTTGAATGGAGACAGTGAGTCTCAGATTATTCCTGACGCAATTCTTGGAAATTGCAGGAGAGTCATGGTGCGAGCTAGAAGTGCTCATCCATCGAGGGCTGAAGCCTCTGCTGCTAGGGCTGAACCCCGAATGGAAGACATCATGTAGGCATTGGTCAATATTGGAAATTTGATGGAAAGGCAGGCGCAGCAACAACCTGCAGTAGAACGCCGTACTCAAGGACTAATGGAACAGTTTTTGAAGATAAGGCCACCTAAGTTCAGTGGAATGGGAAGTCCTGAGGAGGCGGAACATTGGATTGATGGAATGGAACAAACTTTTAGGTTGTTGGACTGCACTGATGCTGAGAAAATAACTTTGGCAGAGTACTAGCTGGAGGGAAATGCAAAGTTTTGGTGGAGAGCATCAAGGGACACAATCTTCCCACTAGGTACTGAGGTTAATTGGGATGAGTTTGTTAGGGCTTTCAATAGGAAGCATTTCTCTGATTGTGCTAAAGATAAGAAATCACTGAATTTGTTCAATTAGAACAAAAGGAGCTAACAGTAGACCAGTATGAGGCAAAATTTTCTAAATTGTCTAGATATGCTCCTAGGCTAATTGAGGATCAAAAAGAGAAAGCTAAGAGCTTTTTGAAAGGGTTGAAGACTGATATCAGGAAACAACTAGTGCCTTTGAATATAAGAGATTACAATGAGATCTATGAAAAGGCATAGTTGGTGGAGCTGGAGTTGGTAAGGGAACATTCAGAGAATAAGGGACCATTGTCTTTTGGTGATGTGAGACGGGGTAAGAGACCCTATACAGGTTAAGGTTAGACCTGGGAGTCTAAGAAGAAGGGAAATTTTGGGAACTTTGGAAAGGGCAGGGGTAGTCTGAATTTGGAAAGGACACCTTATCAAGGTGAGGAGTGTCGAAGGTGTAATGGGCGACATGGCTCAGGACCTTGCAATGGGCAACCAAAATGTTATAGTTGTGGACGAATATGTCATATTAAGAGAAACTGCCCACAGGAAAGGTCGTACGCGAATATTAGCTCGGTGTAGCAGCCACAACGGAATGCTGTTAGGCCAAACTTACCAAGGAATCCCCAGAGGCCACCAGCACAAGGAAGGGTGTATGCAATCACCCAAAAGGAAGCGGAAGCTTCCAAAAATGTTATCTTAGGTACGATCCTTATAAATGATAAAAAGGCATATGCATTGTTTGATATGGGTGCGACGCATTCATTTGTGTTTGAAAGATATAGATAGTTGAATAAGATAGAAACTATGCCTCTTGAGACGCCTCTTTATATTTCTACGCCTCTAAAGGATATGTTATTGTCTACGCTGGTGTGTGAGAATTGTAAGATAACAATGGGGGGAAAGGATATGAAAATAGACTTAGTCGTAATGGCCATGTATGATTTTGATGTTATCATAAGAATGGACTGGCTTCGTAAGTATCAGGCCCAAATGGATTGTTATAGGAAAGTGATCCAATTTACCTTGCCTGATCAATCTAGTTGTGAATTTTTGGGTGGTCATACCCACCTACCTGTAGCACTTATTTCGGCAATGAAAGCCTGTGTGTTACTTGACAAAGGATATCAAGGGTACCTGGCCATGGTTAGAGATTATACTAAGGAAGAGCTTAAGATTGATGAAATTTGAGTAGTTAATGAATTTCAAGATGTATTTCCAGAGGAATTGCCCAGATTATTGCCAAAGCGAGAAATTGAGTTTGAAATTGAATTAATGCCTAGAACATGACCTATATCAAAAGCCCCATATAGGATGGCATTAGTCGAATTAAAGGAATTGAAAGTGCAATTACAGGAGTTGCTGGACAAAGGATTCATTAGACCAAGTGTTTCACCTTGGAGTGCACCGATCTTGTTTGTGAAAAAGAAAGATGGATCGATGCGCTTATGCATTGATTATAGGCAGCTGAATCAAGTAACCATTAAAAATAAATATCCTTTGCCTAGAATTGATGATCTTTTTGACCAACTCTAGGGAAGTTCGGTCTTCTCTAAGATTGACTTAAGGTCGGGATACTATCAGCTAAGAATTAAGAAAGAAGACATCCCTAGGACTGCGTTTAGAACTCATTATGGACATTATGAATTCCTGGTCATGCCATTTGGATTAACAAATGTGTCAGCCGCGTTTATGGATTTAATGAATAGGGTGTTTAAACCTTATTTAGACCAGTTTGTGATTGTTTTTATTGATGACATCCTGATATACTCAAGCAGACCTAAAGAGCATGAACGACACTTAAGGATAGTTTTGCAAATCCTGAGAGAGCATAAGTTGTATGCTAAATTTAGTAAGTGTGAATTTTGGCTGGACCAAATAATATTTTTAGGGCATGTAATATCAAGAGGAGGAATTATAGTAGACCCGGCGAAAGTTGAGATAATGATAAATTGGCCGAAACCGACAACACCTACTGAAATACGGAGCTTCTTAGGACTAGCTGGTTATTATAAGAGGTTTATTGAAGGATTTTCATGACTAGCAGGTCCTTTAAATAAATTGACCTGACAGAATGTGAAATTTGAATCGAATAGGGAATGTGAAAGCAATTTCTAGGAGCTTAAAAGGAAATTGACCTCGGCTCCAATCCTGACTAGACCAACTGGACCTGATGGTTTTACAGTGTATAGAGATGCATCTCACAAAGGACTGGGATGTATTTTGATGCAGCATAGCAAGGTCATAGCCTATGCATCCAAACAATTGAAACCCCATGAACTAAACTACCCAACGCATGATTTAGAACTAGCAGCTATAGTGTTTGCCTTGAAAATATGGAGACAGTATTTGTATGGGGAAAAGTTTGAGATTTATATGGACCATAAGAGTTTGAAATACTTGTTCTCACAAAAGGAGTTGAACATGAAACAAAGGAGGTGGATGGAATTGCTAAATGATTATGATTGTGAGATAAAATACCATCCAAGAAAGGCAAATAAGGTAGCGGATGCTCTTAGTCGTAAGTTGGCTATGGAGATGGCCAGTTTAAGAGTGGCATAATGGAGCTTGTTAAAGTCTGTTACAAACTCAGAATTTAAATTAAAAGTAGATTGTCTTATTGGTATGCTTAGTGCATTAAGGGTTGAGCCTGAAATTATTCAGAAAGTTAAAATCTTACAAGAGTCTGACCCGGAGATTATGAAAGTGAAAGATGCAGTGTCCTTAGGAAAAAGACTAGAATTTCAAGTCTCTGATGATGGAGTGGTAAAATGCCAAGGATGACTTTGTGTTCTCGACAGCAAAGAATTAAAGAAGGAAATCTTGTTGGAGGCACATAAAAGTAACTATAGTATTCATCCGGGTAGTACAAAGATGTACAGGAACTTACGCCAGCAGTTTTGGTGGAATGGTATGAAAGCAGATACGGCTAAGCACGTTTCTCAATGTTTGACGTGCTGGTAGTAAAAGCGGAACATCGTAAACTTGCAGGACTCTTGAGACCATTAGACATACCAGAATGGAAATGTGATCATATAACGATGGACTTTATACAAGGATTACCAAGCACGTCAAGTAGTCATGACTCTATCTGGGTTATAGTGGACTGTTTGACTAAATCTCCTCATTTCCTAGCAGTTCGCATGGACTTCCCAATGGACAAATGTGCGGATATATATGTAAGTCAAGTGGTACGCTTACATGGTGTTCCAGTAACTATTACCTTAGATCGAGATTCGAGATTTACTTCGAACTTTTTGCGAAGTCTTCAAATTGCATTAGGAACTAAACTTCATTTTAGTACTGCTTTTCACCCTCAGACAGATGGACAAACAGAGAGTAATCCAGACATTAGAGGATATGTTGAGGGCTTGTGTGATTGATTTCAAAGGAAATTGGGATGAAAGATTGCATTTGGTGGAGTTTGCCTATAATAATAGTTTTCAGAAGAGTATAGGCATGGCTCCCTATGAAGCATTATATGGAAGGAGATGTAGGACTCCTGTCTATTGGAATGAAGTAGGTGAAAGGAAATTGACAAGACCTGAATTGGTACAAGTTACCACTGAGGCTGTTGAAATTATTAGAAAAGGGCTTAAAACAGCTCAAAGTAGGCAAAAAGACTACGCAGATAGGCATAGAAGGCCTTTGGAGTTTAGCGTAGGAGACCATGTATTCCTTAAGGTATCTCAAATGAAAAGAATATCTCGATTTAGAGTGAAGGGTAAGTTAAGCCCTAGATTTGTTGAACCTTTTGAGATACTTGAAAGAATAGGAGATGTGGCTTATCGTTTGGCGCTGCCTCCTAAGTTAGGAAATTTGCATGATGTGTTTCATGTATCGATGTTGAGAAAGTACCAACCGGATTTTGGTCACATACTCGATCATGAAGCCATTAAAGTGGATGAGAAAGTGAGGTACATTAAAGAGCCTGTGCAGATATTGGATCGAATGGAACAAATTCTTAGGACTAAAAAGATCCCTCTGGTTAAGGTATTATGGCGACATCATGATATGGAGGAAGCCACAAGGGAAAGTGAAGATCAGATGAAGGAAAAATACCCTTATTTGTTTCAAGAAGGCACGAGTGGTGTCTAATTTCGAGGACGAAATTCTCTAAGGAGTGGAGAATTGTAGCATCCCAAAAATTCAAGACAACCTCTAGATGAATTAAAGGCCATGATTAGGTAATGAAATTTCCTATGGTCTATGCTTTAGCCATTGATTTTCTCTTAATACCAAGCGTTATTTTAATTGTGTTCATAATTTATTAAAAATTAGTATCATAGATAAATTAATAAGAATTTATTCTTGGCTATGCACCTCATAGACTAAATTCCTATAGATTAAATGCCACAAGATTTTAGCCATGTGAAATTTAAAACTTGAAATCTATAAAAGAAAGAATTAAAGATGAATTAGTAAAAGTAAAAATTTGGAGTTTAATTAGGCTTGAGCCTTAGGCTAAAGAGTATGGACTTTGGTGGGCCAAATGGCTGGCCTATTGAAGCCCAAGGAGGAGCTGTCGCCAGCCCACTTGCTGGCCCAAGCCCAGCTGAGAGATGAGGCCCATCTTGCCTGAAGAAGACCATGTGTCTCTTCCTTGTTGCCAAGTGTAGATCATGCAATTAGCAATCATTGCTAATGATGGAAGGGAAGGAAGGGAAGACCATTAGGGGGGATAGTGGCCAGTTAAAGTGAGAAAGAGAGGGAGAGAGAGGGCTTCATCGAAGCCAAGAGAGAGAGAGAATTGCGAGAGAGAGAGAGAGAGAGAGAGAGAGAGGAGTCGAGAGAGAGGAGGAAGAAGGAGCCGCTCGCCGTTCGTCCGCCTGTCGCCATCCATTCACCCTTCCGTTCGCCCGTCCATGTCCATCGTCCGCTTGATCTAAGAGGCAAGTTGGGATCCGTATTCTACTCTTGCATGTGTGTCTTGCATGTGTGATTGTTTGGTGGTAGATCTCAGATGTTTAGAGTAGGCAAAACCGAAGCTAGAGTGTGTTGTTCTTGAAATAGCTTGCTGTATTCGTGTATACCGCCTGACCCAGAAACTTGTAGAGGCTTGCATGCATGTTTCAAGTTGGATTTTGACCTCGACTCCTTCATGAAAGTTGTGGAAAACATTTCAAAGTATGACATACTAAAATTTGAGACAAAAATACTGAGTTTTAAGGGGTGAAACCCTTCTTTTACAAAGACACTAGATCTGGAACTGCTTTGTCGACTTCTTGGTGGTTTTGTGGGTTGCATGTTACTTTTTACCGAGAATCTCCTTTCGACTTCTTCATGAGAGTTGTAGAGAACATCTTAAATACTAACATACTCAAATTTGAGGTAAAATAAGCAAGTGTAGCCTAGTGAAACAATTTTCTTTTGAAGATGGTAAATCTGGAAATACGGTACTGGACACCCGAGACTTCTTAGACCTATATGGTGACTATTCCTTGAGAATCTCACTTAGATACCTTAATGAAAGTTGTAGGTGACCTCTTGAAAATCATATGGATATTTAATCTACATGTTTACGGAAATTGTGCAAGCTGGAATTTAGTAAATTTCAAAAATGCATGATATATGGACTATGCTAAGTTATATGGACATCATGGACTATATTGTCATTTGTGGTTGTATCTTGCTGCATGTATAATGATAATTGGTAATGCATATAAGAACCAAGATGAAAATGATCTTGTTTGCCATCACATTGTATGCCGTGTTGAAATTGAGCCACAATTGTGAATATAAATTATGATAAATGAGAATGCCTTCGGAGGTGTGAGCCGACGATGCCCCGGGAGTGTCGGGATGCCTAGCTAGAAGGGTAAGGCCAGATGCCCAGTTGTGTCATGATACATGCTCAGAGGTTTGTGCTGAATGCCCGGAGGATCCTCGGGAGTTTCGAGATGCCCGGAGAGTGGGGGAGCTAGAAGCCTAGCAGGTATTGTGCCAGGGGACGCCTCGTGATGCCAATTGGGATACGAGATGCCTGATAGGTATTGTGCCGGATGCCCGACAAATATTGTGCCGGAGGGTTCTGGCAATGCCAGGTGGGATGCGAGTGATAAATGTGGGATGCAAACATTGGTCCTGGGAAAGAGTAATGTGGTGGCCCAAAATGAAAGGATGAAATTGGGAAATTTGAAATTGAATTATGCATGATGGTATATGTATGACATGATGATGATGAGTGCATGGATGCATGATGATGATGAGTGCATGGATATATGTGCACCTATGGCATGATGATGATGAGTGCATGTGACATGATGATGATGAGTGCATGGATGCATGATGATGGTGAGTGCATGGATGTATATGCACTTATGGCATGATGACATGTGATGATGATGATAACCTACGACATGATGACATGAATATTATGTGATTGTGATGAGGATGGTATGATGACATGTGCATGATATCAAGGTAAATTGTGCATGGATGCTTGAATGACATGTGTTATGCTATGATTGTGATGATTGTATTGTATGATGCATTGAGTGGTTTATTGGTCATTTACCTGCTAAGTGGGTGTACTCTTCCCTTCGGGGACCAACATTTCAGATTAGCAGGATGCCACTCCCTGTTGTCACACAGGGCGTCTTTTACAGCCTTCCTTCGGATGTGGAGGTCGAGTGTGTGGAGATCGACTGTCCCATCATTCCTGGTCTGACATTTATTCGAGTTTGCGCCTTAGTGATGTATGACGTGGGCCTGGCTGAGGGCCCTGTCATTTAGGAGTTCATATCCGTTCATGTTCGTTGAAACGGAGTAATGCGTGGGATGTTGCCGCCGCCACCGCCTAATGCACCGGGATGGGTGTGAGGGCTCGTGCGTGAAGAGTAGGAGCTGCAACTTTTTGGGATGATAGCCAACACTAGTTGATGTGAGATCTTGCACAATAGACATAGTGGGTCGAGTGTTTCTTTTTGGGATTAAGCCAAGTGTCGTGAAAAGTCTTGGCCTTTCTTTTGATGTATCGACCCAAGGAAATCCATCATAAAATATGTAAATAAAAGTGCATGGCTTTATCTTTTCTTATGGATTAGTGGTGTGCAATTGTATCATGGTTGTTGGAGATGGGAATTAGTAAAGACGTTTGTTTTTCAAAAAAAAAAAAAAAAAAAAAAAAACAAATGTGTGTCTATGATTTACGACGCTTCTTCGATTATGCCTTCCACAAATAAGATGTGCTTGATGGGTTGTCCTTTTTTTCAAACTATTTAAAAAAATCCATGGCAAAAATGCACATTTCATACCAAAACAATACAAACTCACAAATTTGGAACTTTAGGTACTTCATTGTTAAGATGTGGTGACATTCTTTGTGTGGGTCAATTTCCATCAATCCCTAAATTGAGGGTGCCACACCCCACGTACATGCATCTCTCCTATGCATACATCTAGCAAGCACATACACAAAAAGTTAAGCATGCATTCAGACCAAATGGTCTTATTTCCCAAGCAACCAAGCAATGAGAGTGAGCCCAAATAGGATCACTCGTTCATTAATTCCAAAATTTGGGTCATTTAGTTTTGAAATCAATTTGTCCAAGAATGAACTCCGATTAATGCAATTCAAATGCCTTTAGAAAGCTGAGAGTGTGTGGATTAAATCTCAAGAACACCATTAAGCCCAACTCTTATCCGTTTGACCCCAAAATTGTGAATTACCGTGAAAGGTCCATCACCGGGTTTTGGAAAATTCGGAAAAAAATAGTAAACGACTTCGAAATGACGCGAAATTTTTGAACAGCTAGGTAAGGGAATCAGCAACAAACATTTAGTTTTGAGTTTCTAAAAATTCATAACCGATTTTTTCAGAGAATTCCATTTAAGGACAACTGTCAAAATCGAATCGGTTTTAGAGACAACTCAGACCTTATCCGAATTATTTGCAATTAAGTCCTACGAAACTTGCAATTAAATCCCAAAATTTTGTGTATTTATAAATGCCTAATCGATAGAAGTAGGAGGTATCTGACTCTTTTCATGAAGTATGTATTGACACTTATACCAATCCATGTAATTCCCTAACATCCTCTATGGTTCTTTGTTGATTTATCTCTTATGGTCCAATTATCTAGATAGGCAATGACTTCTTTGGTTGGCTTACATCATGTTGTGAAATAACGCTGAAGCTAACAAATCCTGCAAATAAAAAACACCACCATAATTCCTTCTAGAAGAAAGTGTTAGCTGAAAAGTGCACAATTAAGTCTCGCACCCATGAATATTTGATTCTTGACACCAAAATATAATTAATAAGCAATAAACCTCGCAATCCATCTTGAGAGAACTTGTGCTAGGCATAGGTAATCTGCTTAGAAATCATTTGCGCCTATTTAGCAATCCACCAAACTCCAACTTGAAAGGATCGTGACAATGAGCACAGTGTGTTCGAAGGAAAGTGGAATCAAACCGAACTTGTAGCGAAGACTTTGCTCCCTCGAGGATCCGTGTTATTTTCAGCTTCTGGTAATTAGCAGCAGGGCTCTACGGTTTGCCATTTACCGAAGTAACGAGATCTCTTCGAAATACACTTAAAATAATATGGATAAAATAATATGAAGATACATTCTTCAACGAATGCATATTGCGCTATTTTTTCAAAACCCGCAAAAAAGAAAAAGCAAAAAAACATGAAGACCATATGCTACGGGTGGGATTGTGCTTTTGGAAAAAAAATGCTAGATTGTCAGGAAAAGAAAAAAGAAAAAGAACTGGACAAAAGATTATCAAAAAGAACCGAAAATGGTCAGTCCGAATCTTTGGCCAATGAGACTCCTCCACAGTACTTGCTTTAGACAAGCTTAAACAGAAGAGGACCCAAAGCGTGAGATTCTGGGATGAGGATGCGTGATTCATGCAATTTTACTCGGAATGCACCGCGGATTAGGGTTCTATCGACCTTCATAGCCCTGCCTGTACATATTTCTTAGCGTCTTTGGTACAATGAGGAGACATCGAAAAAAAAGGGAGCTTTCATGGCTTACCATTTCAGCCCGTCATCCCTAGTCTTGGCCTCATTCAAAGCGCTCCGATCTGCCTCATGACATACCTGATATGGTTGTCTACTTTGCTCGTGGTTCTGGGAAATGAATGTCGAGATGTACATGAATTGTATTAGAAAAATCTCATATTAAAGAATTGGTATGAAGTTGGATAGTTAATAAATCATAGTTGGCTTATAATTCATTCGCTTAAACTTTTGATTGAATTGGGTCCAACTAAATTGGTTGAAGGCTTGAAATTGAGCTCGTTCTTGGCAACTTCCAGTAAAGTATGGGTTTCTATTGCGTACTCCTAACAAATGGTATCAAATATGATGATTGATTGGTTGCCTGCCCACTCCTAATGCATATTGATGTTGGATGAATATTTCCAAGAAGGAATCTCATAACCAACGCAATTTCTACCAAGCCTTCATGGTCACAGAGAGAGAGAGAGAGAGAGAGAGAGAGAGAGAGAGAGAGAGAGAGAGAGAGAGAGAGAGAGAGAGAGAGGATGAAGGTTGTTGTTATTATTGCAGTCCTCACAAAATAATAATGTGGAGATCAAGTGGAAACATATTAACACAAAAGGATATCTGATTAAGGCGGAGCGTACCTAACACTAAGATCATATGTGAGGGCGAGATTAATGGAATACATATGTGAGTGAATGTGAATCCAATTAGATGTGTTGATGGACTCGGACTTAGGCTCTCCCTTGGCGATATACACAAGTGAAGGTATGAGATTTCTGTGTACTCATCACCCGGTGTATTGTAACATGTAAAAGTGTGAAAAGACAAAAAAAAAAAAAAAAAAAAAAACGTTACATATTGCTCATGTTTGACATAATACAATCTTAAGAATGCACAACCAATGCGAGTATTCGCTAATAGACCCTTGCTAATGCAACACATTACACCACATAAACAGGTCATGCATCATACACAAGAAAGCTTTCTAAAGTCTGAAGAAGGATCGATGCAAGATAAAGAGACTGCTGCAAACATACACAACCATATAGACATATAAATAGCTGACTAGGCATAATATCATAAAATAAGGCCAAGTTCAGCTCCTCTCTGGATCATCATATTACTCACCATCATGTGGATCTCTCGTAATGCCTACGTGAGAGACCAAAACCCAAACGTGAGTCACAAACTCACCCCCGGTGGTGAGATACTTCGCATGAGCCTCCGTTTCATCCGAAGGAGCCACATACAGAATCATATCCGCCCAGAAGTCGGCCAAGACCTTCCAAATATCCTCTCCTCCATTCACAAGCTTCATTCCTAGCTGCATGCCTCGACCCACGATCGTTGCCGGGCATTGTTCGTTGTCAACGCCCACTTTTAGCTTTTGAATCATCTCGTCCATTGAAACAAAGGAACCTCCGAATGTTTCTCTGGCTTCTCTGACAGTTTGATCAAATATGTCTTTGGTCCTGCAGGGGTGACTAGGGAGCAACCTTGGGGCATAAACAACCAAGTAAGCCAGATATTGCGATAGCTTAGTAGCTATGTCAAAGTTGTCTCCCTCTTCTTGTGAAAGTTGAACGCGAGGCACTTTATGCTCACAGAAAGTGGTTGCTATGTGCCAGACCATTATAACATGAGTAGTTGTCTTAAGATCATATGCCCTTGAGAACTCATTGGACAAGTCATTGCGCCTCAAAGACACTTGCCCATTCTCCAAATACTTCTTTAGAGACCGAGCAATCGCCTTCTTCACTTGCTTAGACAAATTGGTGGCAGCAATTTGTTTCTGACCGTCCCCTTCTTGGTCAAAATAAGCAGCGGTGAATCTATTATTTATACACTTCCATGGAGAATGGCTATATGCTTGGAGGAGCGAGTATTGACGAAGTTGTCTTCCCCAAGGCTTCAGTAACCAAACTCGGCACATTATCTCGATCAACTTCCCAGTACATCTATTCTTTTGCCACCAATCATTCTGCACATACTTGCATATGTACGTCACCTTCGCCCATTCGGAGAAAATCATGATGCAAAAATGTACAAACTCGATGACTAGGATTGACATCATAAGGAAGATTGTTACAAAATTAAACAGACCATTACAACTAACTTCATCTGGACCAACATCAGACAAAATTAGCCAGTTGCAAGAGTCATGTTTTCCAGAGAACTTTGCAATCAGAGGAGCAGAAACCAGAATAACGAGTAGAAGAAATCTGCAGAATGAACGATACGGGTCGAGATTCACTGGGTACTTGGTGTAGAGTAAATCGAAAAGAAATGCAAGTTCCACTTCAATGACTTTGAAAACTCGCTCATGACCATTCTCTTTACAAAGCATATGTTTAATCAAGCGCTGTAACTTGTTGTGAGCTTCTTGAGGCAACGAATAGCCAGCGAATTTCATGCAGATGAACTTGAAGAGCGAAAATGACAGGCACAGATCCTTGAGTCGCCCATTCGGGTCTCCTTCTTCTGTTAAAAGCCTCCGTTCGCATTCCCAAACCTTGTCCAAGGTGATAAATCTATCCTCCACTCTCTTTTGTGGATCTTCCTGCTTTTTACATTTGAGCCATCGTGTTATCTCTCGCCACCACATCGTGGGTGAGCATAATGATTGCACCTCGTCGTCTTCCGTCGATCTCACCAAATACTTGTACCCACGCATTGTAGCGGGATCTTCACGGTTTGAATTGCGATGGTGCTCGTCGCGCATGTAGTCTGCTGGTAACTTGAATTTCTTCTCCATCACAGAATTGCTTGCCAACATCAAAGCTCGTGCTCTTCCGTCAACTTTCGCAAATAGAATGACGAAAAGAAACACTGCGCACAATATTGACTTTGAGTCGGTCTCGGTCGTGTATGAAGTAATCATCCAACTTGTCATGAAACATTTAGCAGCGGAGTAGAGATTAAATGACTTCCACTGTTCAATGTCCTCGATGCTGTGTGCGGTGTAGGAATCGGCGCTTCCGAGAACCACCACCAGATAAACCGCCCACACAGGGAAATACAAATTTTGAAAGGAGCGCTTTGGATGAGGCCAAGCGTGTATGCGATGATAGCAGGTGAAAGGTTATAGGCGCAGAATCCAACCAATGCTAATGTGCGGTTGCTGCAGCGTCGCCTGAACAACCCGAAGACCCCAAGAAAGACTAACATTGAAGCAGCGATGGCCAGCAGTGCCATAATTCTTAGCAGTCGGATCGCTTCGCTGTCCAAGTAGTGGGAGCCAGAAGAGGACTCGGATCCGGCCATGATCTACCCTCTCTCAAGAGAGCGGAGAAAATGATGCACCGATGCCAATCGTGAAGAAGGATCTCTTATACTTCTTATACTGTGGAGGAGCGGATGAATGTGTCGAGAATTAGGAACTCCTGAAGTAAATTACTCTAGCAAAGCAATCAGAATCATTACTTAATTTTAGTGTAGTTATTCAATGCATTACCGATACAAATATTTATTTTTCTAAAATTAGTATTATCCATTCTTGATTTGATGATTAGTAAGAAAATGAGAAGTTAAAACTCTCAAATCAAGGATGGTTGAAATCACTTGTTTAATTTTACCTTTACATTAGCAACATATCCTAATTTTTGCTTAATTTTAAAGCACCTACACGACAATTGGGATCGATTGTTGTGATAATTCTTGAAATACCATAAAAGAATGGGCCATAATTTCCTTGTCCTCAAACCAAACATCTAATTGATAGGTTATATTAACATGAACATCACCTACATGCAGATTTAAGTAAAATATAATGTAAGAGATTTCCTTACATATAACTCATCAACAAGAGGTTTGGTGATGGAGGAAAACAAAATGATTTACTTTCTAAGCGAATACCTTGAAAATTTTGAAGTTTATTAGATTGCACCGACAAACGGAGCTATCGAAGTAAAAAAAAAAAAAAATGTTCACCAAAAAAAAGAAAAAAAAAAATGTTCACCAAAAAAAAGAAAAAAGTTAAAAAAGTGAGGAAGGCGCCAGTACTCAAAATTTTGCAAAAGTATTCAATTTTTAGAATTTCTTTTTTGTCCAATTGTATTACTAGACTATATACTTTTGCACCAGTACTCCTCAGACTTTTGCAAAAGTAATCCACTTTTGGAATTTCTTTTTTGTCCAATTGGATTTTTGGACTATACACCTTTTCGCTCATATTGATCCTGCTGTAAGAAAAATGAAAGAAAACGCCGACATGGCTATTTATTTCTGTTAAATGCCGATGCCTCATTTCCCTAAGTTGCCTAATCACGTTAAACAACATCATATAGAATAAGCACATCCAATAATATCACAAGATCTCCAAATAACTCATCCTAAGTTATAACATAACAAGATTTCATATTAGAACAACGCTTTCTCAAACCCAAATTTGAGTATGAACATCAACAAGTCATTTCCAATAACAGTATCAAATCAAGCAACCTTAGCAATAACTAAACTTTCCTTGTCTACCTCAAACCTCATAATGCAAGCAAACTCATGAGCAAACCATACAAATTAACCCATGGTCCTAACCTCTCTAGGATAGCTAGATCCTACTCCTAATACAAGTAAAATCAACCTGAATCCAAGCAATGTAACACAACGGCCTAGCCAGCGTTTAGGGGATTCACTTACAAACAACCAAGAAAAGGATGAGGGGTGGTCGGTGGTGTTGGACGGTGGACAGCAAGGTGGCAACGAGATGGCGTGAAGATGACAGTGCAGCGGTGGTAGGACGGCAGCAAACCAAAGGGAAAGAGAGAAAGAAAAGAGAGAGAGAGTGAGTGAGGGGTCGGCAAGGGGGAGAAAGGGAGAGAAATGAGAGAAAAAGGAAGAACTTGGAGAAGAATGCATGAAATGGAGAGAAGTGGGTCTTGAAAGCATCAAATGCAAGGCTAATTTATAGAACTATGCTCATGATGGCTTCTTGGCTTGGAGAGCAAAAGTGAATGTCCATCATACAATTGACTAAACTTAGAGAGCACACAATTGACTAAACTGGGGAGCAAAGAGTAATCTTGGACATCCAATAGTCTAAGCTTGGGGAGCATAGGTTGATCTCAACCATGTAATTGCCTAAGCTTGTAATCCAAGCTTGAGCATGTGGCCCTCCCCCTCCAATGTAAAGAACAGTTTAGAGTAATTGTTGAAATAAATGTCATTACATTATCAAACGGATTTGAAAAATTATGAAAGTTTAATATGTTGTAGAAAAGATCTTAAATAACATTTTTAATGGAGGAATCCAAGCCTAAATATTTTTTTATTATTTATAAATAGCATAAAATAACCAAAGACAACCCAACATTTCGTCCGTCAGACAGATTCAACAAACGCAAAAGAAAATTCATTTTGACATCCAAATATTCATAAAAAAAAAAAAAAACTTTGAAATTTTAGTATATTTTAGAAATTGATGTCCTCTACAACTTTTGTGAAGGTATAATGTTCATATTCCAAAGGAAAAATTTTATAAAAAATTGAGAAGACAAATAGGTTACCGTTTTTACTGCACTGGGCAATTTTCACAAGGTAAAAGAATAGGCTTTCGTACCAATCATTTCACCTCAGAAAAACTTGAAATTAAATTATGTTATACATCAAGATGTTTTGAATAACTTTTATGAAGGAATTTTCTCAAATTCAAACCACAAGAAGTTTTATAAAATCGGAAAACAGTGAGAGTCCAGGAATTTCGAAAAATGGAATCAAAGTGGAATTTCAGAAACCAAATGTGGCAAATCTTCTTGCAAGACCAAAGTCTTGTTCTCTTGTAATCATTGCTTCTAGAGGGCATTAATGAACCAAGACTTTGAAGATAAGCCTAAAATTAGGCTTCTAGAGGCTAGGTTACTCTTCATGCAAACAGGGCTTGGGTTTGGACTTGACAAACTTGGGCTTCCAACGGTTGGCCCACTTTTCCAAGACCAAAGATTGGGGTGCCAAAAACTATTCATGGGATTAAACATTGGTTAAATTGATAAGGGGTGTTTCCTAATTATCCACGAAGGACACCCCTAACTAGACTGAGGTTCATGGCTAAATTCTCTTGGGGTATCGCTTGCACAACCCATGGTTGATTCCAAACCAATCCATGTTTGAGCCTAATTGATCCATGGATAATCCTCAGTTGTCATGTAACCGAGTGAGAATCGATTTACTTACTTTGGTTCACGGTCACTTAGAATCGATTTAGGGTCGTTCGGGTTAGTATAATGACCGTGCGGAATCACCTGCAATCCGGCTATATATAAACTTAGGCTGGGTCGATCTATAATCGTTTATTCATTGATTTGTGCCAATGTAAGGTCGTCTCGCGTCGATTCTTATGGTTGAGCAATCGTTCCTTGGTTGAGTACTATAGTTGAGTGCATTTCTCGATCCACAATTACCTCTCCCAATTAGATAGTTGACCTTTAAATGATACTTAAATCAATCCATAGTCTATTCCCGTAAAGGGAACATCGAGTTATTTTAAATGATAGTTGACCTTTAAATGATACTTAAATCAAAATTCTTGTCGTGACCTACCTTGAATAAGTTTAGAGTTATTTTACTTGAAAGACAGTCCAAATTGGCATCCTTAGAAGACAACTCGAACACATCATCTAATAAGTAATCTAAGATAGTCCATCAATTTCAAGCACGGACTCTCCCAAGCCCATACCTCATGTGACATTGGATTTTTCATAATACGTTTGCATTAACCCTATCAAAATTCTGTGGGAAGAGTCGCCATTAGCCAATTAAGGTCAACTAGACACCTATTGAAATGTGGAAGTGTCATCTCAATTTTTGTGGAACCGAAGATTTTGGATTCGGGCATTGACTACACTAATTATATAACTAATGCCCTTTCAGTACCTAAACTTTGATTGTATTGTCAATTAAAGTGTTTTTCATGCAGTCTTTTCATCTATTTTAAGGTTAATCAGCTAAGTGTTTATGCAATGTTTTATTGAAACCCTACCCATGCTAAAAGAGGAAATAATAACCAATGTGTGTAAATTACGCAATCAAGTATAATCGAATTGAAATGCACAAGACTTGGCATCATCTCTAGAAAGAAAACAACACAAAATATATTTCTATTGTAAAACTCTAAGAGCTTATTCAATTGAGTTTCAATATTTTTTAAGGATTATTAAATTTTATTCAAGGCTAAGAGAAGTCTATTGGAAAAGAAAATTCCAAAATTGATTAAGGACTGAAAAATCTAATGGACTCAATTAAGGTGATTTTTCTAAACATTTTTCCAATTTTTTCCAGTTGGGTCTTCCTATCTTCGAAAGTCACCCGATGGCAGCACTCCTTCAGCTTCACCCCGAACTTGTGAGCAAGACTTTCCATCTCTGCTTTTTGTTTCTTTTCTATTATATGACCTTCTGCTAATAACGTGCACATGTTGATGAAGAAGAGGAAGGATCTTTATTGAAAGAACGCGTAGGGAAGCAAGAAGATGGAGACGGACTATCGGAGAATGCAAGAAGATGGCTCACCTGGGGCTGGGACAAACCAGGCAACTCAGCGGGCGCTTATTAGCAACCTACTTTGATGTCTAATTTGTACATAACTTGTTAGAACTCTAAAGAGTTTTTGAAAGCCGCTGTTGAAAGCATAAGAAGTGCACCTATGACAACTCGTAGAGAACAACTTAAGCCTTGTTTGGTGTTCCAAACTGTGACTAGGTTTTAATGGAAAGAGAATGCTAGATTTATCAAAACTATTTTTATAAAATTAATTTACTAAAGAATGTATTGGATTGATTATAAGTGACCCTTAAAACAAGTAGGCCTCAAACAACAAGCAAACAGTGTAACACATTATTGAGTAAACTTACACACAACTTTATAAATGGACAAACGATTAAAGTTCTTATTCGGATAAGAAAACTTGATATGATGGTATATGCATTTCTTATGCATATATATAATTTGGCTGGTTTTATAATAATTTACACATTAAAACTATTCAACATGTTTTCAGCCCCTAGGTGGTACTACACGCTAGAATCCAATCAATTCAATGCCTTTTATTTACAGCCACATAAATCTCGTCGCTGTCTTGTATGTCAGAAAGCTTCTTTAAGAAGCTAACCGTGTTAGAAAAAAGGAAAGCTAAGACGTGGATAACACATTGAAAGAGGGTTTAGGTAGTATGTAACAGGACCTAGTTAAGGAACCCAATCAATCCAATGCTTTTTATTCAGTCACATAAATCTGTCCTATGTGTCGAGAATCTTTATCTTTACCGAGAAAAAGAAGTTGACTTGACAAAGAAAAAGCAAGACCAAATTTATTAAAAAGAAAGAAAGAAAGAAAGAAAGAAAGAAAGAAACTCAGATAACACATTTTTCATGGAGCCCTAATACTATCCTGTGTGCCTCAGTCCAACATTTCTCAATCTTACAAAGGGACAAAAACATAACTCACTGACAGCGGAAGAAGCACGAGAGATGCGAAATGAAAGATGCAACGAAATTGTTAGAATGGTGTTAGAAAATTTATGTTAGGAATCTCCTTATGAGATGAGTATCATGTGGGCAAGCATTGGCCATTCATATATTTAATCAAACACTAAATGTGCGTTCCTTCCATGAATTCCAACAGAACCATCATATCAGGCCAAAAAACCTGCAGTCTCTGTCCATCCTTTATCATAAGTTATGTTAGCATACCTTTGCCTGTTAAATTTTTTTGAATAAAGTCGATGGATAGTTATAAGTGTAACAAAAGTACGTCATCTGTGATGAACCATAGAGTACTATTTCGGCCTTGTTTGTAATTCGAATGATGACTAGGATTAAATGGGAAGAAAATGTTAGGCTTATTAAAATTGATTTACAAAATTAATTTACTAAAAAATATATTAAATTGTAAGCCACTCTTTAGTTAAGTGGGCCTTAAACAACAACCAATAGTAGTATGACGCATCTATTAATAAATCAATTTTACAGTATTAGTAAATCTAGCATTTATCTAGTGAAAATGAGGTCATTATTCCTTTAATTGATCATGTTTGGTAGCATGGAAGAAGATGAATAGATATCAAATTATGAAACGAAACTGCCATGTTAGCTTATTTTCATGAATGGGGTAGGTGAAAATAAATGATGGTCAATGGAAATGAATGAGTAAAATAATGCACATGGTAACTTTATAAAACAGACAAGCGATTAAGGTTTCTATTCGGAGAAGAAAATTTCATATGATGGTACCTAGTTATATAGTAAGTTACCCATTTAAAACTATGAATCATGTTTTCAGCCCCAAAGTGGTGCTAAACGCTAGAATTAGAGATTCGTTACTGTTTCTTTTCCTTGCTTTTTTTTTTTTAAATACAGATTTATTTTATTATTCTTTTTGTGCCATTCCTATAATCAAGCGGTTTGAAATCTTTCACACTAGTGTTCTAGTATATCAAGAGCTAGTATATTGTGCTCATAGTTCGCATATACATTAATTAAATTGCGTCAGTATTGACTTGTACTTTACGTGGTCAGACATTAATAATCAAAGCCTCAAGCCTTTAAAAGGCACAGCTCCTAATAAATTTATTAGAACGATGAAGCAGGGTGAATCATTAGTAACATACTGAAGAGGGTGTACCTAGTATATAAGGGGACCTCAATGAGGAATGCAACAAAACCCAATGCCCTTTACTTACAGCCACATAAATCTTGTTGTTGTCCTGTATGTCAGAAAGCTTCTTTGAGAAGTTGGCCTGGCATAGAAAAAGCAAGGCCAATTGTTAAAAAAAAAAAAAAAAAAAAAAAAAAAAAGGTAAGCTAACACCTTTTAGATGGAAATAACATTGAAGAGGGTGTAGATAGTATTTAAGGGGACCTATTTAAGAAATCTAATCAAATCTAATGCCTTTTATTTAAAACCACCTAAATCTGCCCTGTGTGTTGAAAAATCTTCATCTTTAATAAAGTTGATCCTGAATGTCAATATGCCATTTTAGTCCTCCCTCATTTCTTTTAAACATTGTCAAAAAATGTGCCAAAATTCTTGTCGCAACTTACCCTCAAGAGCCGCTCTCAGGAAAATAGGTTTTGGAGGTATTTACTTGAAAGACAGTCCAAATTGGCATCCTTAAATATGACTTGAACACACCATCACAATCATGTGTTCATGTTTCCTCTTTTGATTATTCATCTTGGATGTCAAATCATTGGTTCATATTTTTCTCTTCAATTATTGATCCTGGATGTCAATATGTCATTCTAGTCCTCCCTCATTTCTTTTAAACATTATAAAAACATGTGCCAAAATTCTTGTCACGACCTACCCTCGAGGGGCCGCCCTCAAGGGAATAGATTTAGAGGTATTTACTTGAAAGACGGTCCAAATTGACAACCCTAGAAGATGGCTCAAACACATCATCACAATCATGTGTTCATGTTTCTTCTTTAATCATTCATCTTGGATGTCAAATCATAGGTTTGTGTTTTCCTCTTCAATTATTGATCCTAGATATCAATATGTCATTTTAGCCCTCCCTCATTTCTATTGAACATTATTTAAAAAGGTGTCAAAATTCTTGTTGTGACCTACCTTGAATAAGTTTAGAGTTATTTACTTGAAAGACAATCCAAATTGGCATCCTTAGAAGACAACTTGAACACATCATCTAATAAGTAATCTAAGACAATCCATCAATTTCAAGTGCGGGCTCTTCCAAGCCCATACTTCATGCGACGTTGGATTTTTCATAATACGTTTGCATTAACCCTATCAAAATTCTGTGGGAAGAGTCACCACTAGCCAATTAAGATCAGCTAGACACCTATTGAAATGTGGAAGTGTCATCTCAATTTCTATGGAACTAAAGATTTCGGATTCTGGGCATTGATTATACTAATTATACAACTAATGCCCTTTCAGTACCTAAACTTTGATTATATTGTCAATTAAAGTGTTTTTCAAACAGTCTTTTCATCTATTTTAAGGTTAATCCGCTAAGTGTTCATGCAATGTTTTTATTGAAATCCTACCCATGCTAAAAGAGAAAATAATAACCAATGTGTGTAAATTACGCAATCAAGTATAATCGAATTGAAATGCACAAGACTTAGCATCATCTCTAGAAAGAAAACAACACAAAATATATCCCTATTGTAAAATTATAAGAGCTTATTCAATTGAGTTTCAAATTTTTTTAAGGATTATTAAATTTTATTCAAGACTAAGAGAAGTCTATTTGAAAAGAATATTCCAAAATTGATTCAGGACTGAAAAATCTAATAGAATCAATTAAGGTGATTTTTCTAAACATTTTTCCAATTTTTTCCAGTTGGGTCTTCCTATCTTCGAAAGTCATCCGATGGCAGCGCTCCTTCAGCATCGCCCCGAACTTGTGAGCAAGACTTTCCATCTCCGCTTTTGTTTCTTTTCTATTATGTGACCTTCTACTAATAACGTGCACACGTTGATGAAGAAGAGGAAGGATATTTATACTTCTTTTTTTGTGAAGAGTAGTGTGAAGAGGGAATGAATGTGCTGTGAAACTATATAGGTGATGCTCTAAGGTCCCTTTTCACTGATGCAGCTTTGGCCGAGGGCCAAGGATTAGGAACTCCTGAAGTAAACTACTTTAGCTAAGTAGTCACAACCACCATTTTAGTGTAATTATAGAATACATCGGTGGTATGATTTTTTTTTTTCTACAAACAGTTTTATCCATCCTTGATTTGATAAAAGTAAGACAATGAGAAATTAAATCTCTCAGATTACGGATTGTTGAGACCCCTTGTTTAAATTTATTTTTACACCGACAATGTATGCCTTAATTTTGCTTAATTTTAAAGCACCTGCATGAAAGTTGGGATTAATTATTGTGATAATTCTTGAAAAACCAAGAAAGAATGGGTCATGTATTTCTTGTCCTCAAACCAAATGTTTGACTTAAAAGTTATATTAACATGGACATCGTCATATGCAAACTTAACTAAAAAAAAAAAAAAAATGAAATGGAGGTCCATATTTATATATCATCAATCAAAGGTCTAGTGATGGATAAAACCACAGGCCAAAATGATTTACTTTTGCAGTGAATACCTTGAAAAGAAAATTGTTTATTTGATTGTACCTGCAAATGGAGCTATCGAAGTAAAAAAGAAATTTTCGACCAGAAAAAACAAAAAAAAAAGTCTAATGAAAGTGATAAAAGTACGTTACTATCTAAACTTCATCAATTTCTTGAGTTTCTTTTTTGTCCAATTGAATTCTTGAACTATGCATTTTTTTTTCTTTTATATTTATCCCGCCTTAGAGAAATGAATGGCTATTGATATGCTGTTGAGTGCCATGCTGGGCGGCATCCTACGTCGAAGTGACAGTTACGCTTTCTGCCTCATTGAGTTGCACCGTCCTTCTCTCAATTATTGAGTTATTGACATTTTTAAACCAAACAATGAGTCTTAAACTTTTCAATTGAATCAACTGGCTTTTGAGAAGGGGAAAAAGGGAAAGTCCAAAACCTTTACTATTGGTACCAATGCAGTATCCATCCTAGTTATTATAATTTTGGTTTATTCCGGCCAACGAATAACGTGGGACGTCAACCAAGAAAGTGACTGGATGCTGACGTGGCAATTTTTAGGATATTTTAATTATTTTTTCAAAATTTTTATTAAAATATTTTATTAATTTTATTATTATTATTATTTTTATTATTATTATTATTATTTTTTTTTTTTCTATCTTCTTCCTTGCGTTGGCCGGCGAGCCTCACCGAAGGCTCGCCGGCCACTGGGCGAGGGCTGCAACCCTCGCCGGCTCGCCCGACCTCTCCTAGGGCCGCGGACGAGGCTGGCCTCGCCCAGATCGACCGCCAGCGGGGCGGCTTCGCCCGGATTTGGGCGAGGCCAGCCTCGCTCACGTGGCCCTGGGCGAGGCCGAGCGGCCCTCGCTAGCCGCCGGCGAGGGTCGCGACCCTCGCTCGGCCTCGCCCAGGGCCGCGGGCGAGGCGGCTTAGCCTAGATCTAGGCAAGGCCGAGCGAGGGCCGCGACCCTCGCCTGCAGCTGGCAAGGGCTGCTCGGCCTCTCCCAAATCCGAGCGAAGCCTCCTCACCGACGGCCCTAAGAGAGGCCGGGCGAGGGCCGCGACCCTATTATTATTAATTATAATTATTATCGCGGCCACCGCTAGGAAGAAAATAATAATAATAATAATAATAATAATAAAATAATAATAATAATAATAATAATAATAATAATAATAATAATAATAATAATAATAATAATAATAATAATAATAATTAAAAATCTAAAAAAATTTAAAAATCCTAAAAATTTCCTAAAAATCACGTCAGCATCCGGCTATCGGCCGACATCCACGTTAGCGCACTTACTAGTTATTATAACCTTATGTTGATGCCAACTTGTGCCAAAATTGGTGAGAGAAATTTCCTTTTTTTATTGATTGATTCTGGATGAACTGAATTATACCAATAGTAAAAGGTTTAGGACTAAATTGGTTCAATTGAAAAGTTTAGGACTGAATTGGTACCAATGCAATAACTCAATGATTGAGAGAAGGATTGTGCAACTAAATTGTTAGAGTGGTGTTAAAGAATTTATGTTAGGAATCTATCTATGACATCGAGGCCTTACGCTGCATCGACAAACCACACCGCCACCTCCACCTCATTCATTGCCTACACCGACCTTGGTTGACCACAAATCAACCCAGATTCAAGGTTGAGTCGAGCTCCTAGATTACAAATCTAGGGCTCACTTGACCTAAGATCCAAAATCTCACGCTCAAGTTTGCCGATTGAGCTTGAGCTGGACAACGGAGGATCGAAATGGCAGTGAGCTAGTGGCGGAAGGGGATGTACGTATGTTTTCATCCCGAGCAGAGTGAAAGGGAGAGGAAAAAAAAAGACAAAAAGACAAAAGAAAAAGAGTGACTAACAAGTGTGTCTGCGTGCGACACATGTTCCAAGGTGAATGAACTAGTATTTTGCTGAGTTGTTATTAAAGTTTTACCTAATATTTTCTCTATCAATGTCTGCTAGAAGTGGCAGACAAGAAGCTACCATTTGATAGAGATAGGGAACAAAAGGAAGCAAAACCAATGACCTAACTCAAGGAGATACCGAAATTTGATTTTGTTATACCAGAAAAATCTGAAGATTAAGTTGATGGTTCAGTTGCCAAGTTTCGGTGGAATCTAATCCAAGGCAATGAAAAGTTGCTGGCCTTGAAGACGTTGATCCACAGCCTTTGTAGATTGAAAGATGTTTGTTTAATCGAATAACCCAACACTTTAAAACTCTAGGTCCAGTTATTTCCAACCGATGGTGTTGGTGTGGAAGTCGAGATCTGTTGCTGATTTATTAGCCAAATGGTTGAACTTTTATAGACTGTAAATGTAGGATTTTCTATTATTTCTTCATCCGTAGTGGAATCTTAAATTGATCATATTCAAATAAGGCAATTGTTATCAATTACTTAGAATTTTCTAGTTTATTTATTTATTTATTTATTGTATTTTTCTAGTTTAGTTTTCACAGATATAAATATGTGATTTTATTTTGATGTAAGTTGGCATACTTCTGAATTAATGACAAAACTATTAGAGATTTTTCACTACATATGCATCTTTAAGCGCATTTGACCTATCTACCTATTTTGAGAGTTTACTTGTGTTTATCTATAGTCTCTGTTGCACCACATTTTTGCACGAAAGTTTTCCTACATTGAGAAAAACAATTGGTCCATGTAGAGAAATTATTTTGGTCCCGACTATTCATATGAGCGAAAATTATCGCAATAACTAATGAGTGCTTTGGAAAGGCATGGGCTTCTTATTAAACAAACAAAATCACATAATTGAGTGCAAGATCAGGAACCAAAAAGTGGACGGTGAGGCTGAGGACAAGACCCTCGCAAGCAGCAGGAATCAACGGCTAGCGGTGTGTTCTCCAGGATCAAGGTTACACTTGGCATCCTGCACAGGGTGCCAACTTTGCATTATGGCCCGTATCACGGCCGAAACGGTGGGGACGTATGCCGTTTTGTTGTGCGCCAGTAGCCACGTTAGATGCATGAGCTGGAAGCTCTTGTTCAGCATTCTGCTAGTCCTATGGCGCATTGTCCTGTCCCATCCTTGGATCCTCCTTTTAGCTGCTCCAACGAAAGAGAAAAGATTAACCTTGATTAGCATGAGGGTAACGTGAATTTATTAGGCATGATTAACCTGAATGAACTCGCTTTTTAATCATGTGAAAATGAGTTCATAATAATGTCCACATTTAAAAGGCATCAAAAGAGAATTCATCCATCCATACATACACGCACGCATAAATATATATACACACACAAAAGGCCACTTCCTTATTTACGCTATTTATTGACGACTTTCTTCTCATCTTTGGAAGTAGGAACAGCCTTTATCCAATCAACTTTTGAACCATCTCATCTGAATTGTTTGAATACCCATGGAGAAGCACCAAGAATGGATGCAAACAAGCAAAGGGTACAAGTTTGTATGGAAAGGGATTGGAAGAAGAAATCTACAATGGTCATGTTGGCAACCTAAAAATTACTAACTCGAAGTAGATTTTACTCTCATAATATTGTCACATCGGCATATCATCATCATGGTCCTAAAAAGAACATAGTGGTTCCATATGTTTTTTGCGAAAATATGGCATCATTTGATATTGATTAGGATGTGACCACTTTTTGTTGATGTTTGACCTTTTCAACACTTAAATAAATGGAAACCACCCCGCAGTGAACGAGTTGGTTCACGCTTTGCCCCCTCATCCGGGAGGGGAGAGGTTCGAAACTTCTTGCCCCTATTGTGCGACTTAAGTGGGGTGCCGTGGGAGGTGGGTCTTTGTGCTAGTGCCCCCCTGGGTTTACGTCGCCGGCTGCCAACTGCCAGCTGTACAATGATTCCCAAGTCATCACAAAACAAAAAAAACAAAAAATTGAAAAGATGGAGTTTCGAGTTGACTAAGAATTTTGACACCTTCTTTTTTTATACTAAAATGACATTTTAAGATCCACAATCATTAATTGAAGAGGAAACATGACCTATGATTTGATATCCAAGATGAATGATTGAAGAGAAAACATGAACACATGATTATAGCTGTCAAAAGACATATGTTTCATATTGGACCCAAATAAATAAGTGGGACGGACAATGGTTGAGATTCATTTTCACTCGACTCGCGATGAATCGAATCTACATATACAAAAATTTATCTCTTGCTCTCGTGTCCTAATCAAAAAGAAAAAATTAAAATTGACATACAACACGAAAATCAGTTTAGGTCCCATCAATATCATTTATTTTACAAAAACATGTAGAATCACTTTGCTTTTTCTAGGACCATGACAATATGCCAACGCGATCAAATCACGAGAGCAAAACCTGATTCAATCAATCATTTTTACCTTTAGACATGACTACTGTGGATTTCTTCTTTCACTACCTTTCCACGTTTGTATTTACACCACAAACCCGTATCCTATGCTTGTCAGCATGCAATTCTCAATGCTCCTCCGCTGGAATTCATAATCTATAGAAAAATATATCATAATTTTTTTTAATTTAATACCTTTAAAAGTGCAATTATGGTAAACTCTTATTCACATGATTAAGATGTGTGTTGATTCAAGCCAATCATGCCTAATAAAATATATTAGGATTCAAGAAATATCTTATCTAAAATTAATGTTTATTCTTTTTTGGGAAAATTCCAAATAAGGACCTGAACTGAATCTATTTTCTCAAATAAGGACCAAAAGTGAACTTTGTATCAAATAAGGACCCGAAGTGGATCCATTGTTTCAAATAAGGACCCGAAGTGAATTTTGTGTCAAATAAGGACCCAAAGTGATCATGTTAATCTCTATTGAGGACCTTAGCTTGCCGGTAGACATTTTTCAGCGATTAAAATAGGGGCAATTTTGCCATAAATTTGTGATTGGAAAAAATGAAAAATTTTAAAATAATTAAGTTTAGGTTATTCATTTAGATGTTTACATTTTCTTCTTTGTTCTCCCCCACTGCTCCTCAACCAAATCGCTACCTGATCATCGTCATGACTCAATTCTTGTCACTCCTCGCTTTGCTCGATCGGCGGAGCATTTGGGTGTTCGCAAACAAAGAGAATCTGGTTTTGTTCTTATTTTTGAATTCGTGCCTCAACCGATAAAGAATTTGGGTCTTCGACTTTGCGGAGGATGGGTATAAGAAATGTGGAGAACTTCGGTCTTTGACTTTACAGAGGATGGGTACAAGGAACGGGAAGACCGTAGAAAACCTAGGGTTTTTTTGTTTATGTTTTAGGATTTGTTAATTTTCCCTAGATTTTTTTTGGACAAAATTGCCCAAACTCCGGTTGTCGAAAATGTCACATGCATGATAGCTAGTGAATATTTGGCTAACCATCAAGCTTAGGTCCTTATTTGGAATTGATTCAACCACTTTGGGTCCTTATTTGAGACAATGGGTCCATTTTAGGTCTTTATTTGACACAAAGTTCATTTGGAATCCTTATTTGAGAAAATTGGTCTACTTCGGGTCCTTATTTGGAATTTTTCCTTCGTTTTTTGTCCTTTCATTAGATCCAAGGACAAGACATGACAATCGAGTGATGGGGCCAGCAAAATGCTTAATAGGGATTGCCACCTCATGGGTTTGACATCACATGGTTCGTCATACATTATTTGGCAACGCCATTGGCCATCATATGCATTTGACACCCTACGTAAGATGCTAGTGCTTAATTCACTAAAAATCTCCAACTTTAGATCTAATTCCAATTTTATCTATAAAAAAATTGTTTCACTTAAAAGGTAAAATTTGGGTAGCCCCAAATTAATTTACTTTCCTTCTTATTCATTTTTTTTCCATTTTTATTTAGAATTTAGTTGTCATAATTAAACATTTTACATATTTGTTTTTGTTTGATGTGGCTATTTCGTGTATAATAAAGGCATTATCTTTTCTTTTCATTTTTAGATTTTACTTCCGCAATATAAGTTTTGTCAAAAAAGAACAATTCCCAAGAAATCTAATTCTTTTTTACATTGTCAAGCAAATTTAAGGGTTAACTGTCAAATAGAATATAGAGATTAACATAGCCAATTTTGTAAAACAAAATTATCTCAATAAGCTTTTGCTTTTGTTGTGCATATCACCATTAAACCCTTTCTTATCTTGTTCGAAAATATCTCATTGATGATATTAATTTTTGTCAAGCCAAAATGATGAGATTTCATTGGTATTTAAAAAATAAATTCTTATTTTAGGATTGTTGCGATTTAATTACATCTCATCTTTTAAAGTTTCACATTCGAGAATAAAATTATGATTTTATTTTAGAAATTATTTATAAAAATTTTTTCATTGATTATTCAATTATATGTATATGTGTATAAAAGATTTGATAAAATTTGATGGTGACCCACACAATAAATGTGAAAGTTTATAAACAAGTAATTGCGTTAAAAAATGTCTATGTTAAAAAATTTCTATATTCTACTTGTCGATTAATCCACAAATTTGATAGTCAACTTTGAAAAGAATTAGGTTTTTTGAAAATTTCTCTCTTTGACAAAACTAATTTCTACATAAGTAAAATCTTACAATACATAGAATATTTAATATATATATGGGATAAACACAAGGCAAAAGAAAAGTGCAATCTTAATTAATTACATAAAAAAAATCTTAAATAAAAAGAAGGAAAGTGAATAAGTTTGGGCCACTACTTTAAATTGCAGTTAAATGATTGATGGCATTTTTTTTTAGTGAATATAAGGTGGATTTAGCCATGTAAGGGGTGAACATAGCACTGCCCAAAAAAATTATCAACTTTTACTATAGTCCCAAATTTGCCCTTAGGTCCAAAAATTGTCAGTGGTTTCTTCAAAATTATTAATATCATGACCAATTAAAAGATAATTTAACAACCTGCATTTTCACCAGCACTCTGTCATGACCTACCCTTCGATAGGGAAGGAAATAGGTTTAGAGATATTGCTTAAAGGGCAGGCCTACAACTCATGATTTAGCCGTGAACTCTCCCAAGCTCATACCTCGTTCGACGTTGGTATTCATGTATCTTTTAGTTCATGTATTTATTGAGTTCACGAATTTCTTGAATTCACGTGTCTCTAGATTCATGAATCTCTTGAATTTACGTATCTCTTGATTCATGAATTTTGTGGATACATGTGTCTATTAATTCATGTATCTCTTCAGTACATGAACTAAAAAGCTTTATATATAGATAGATGCATAGAGCTTCAAATAGAGTTTTTGGTTTTGGTTTTTTCGACTTGATTCCAAAGGGCTTTGATATACTTTTCTACTCTTCCGTTTTTTATGGGTGTGCTGGTTCAATTGAACGATTTGATAGAGTCTTGTTTGTATAGTGCTAATCCAAATAGGTTCGAGGTGTTGTATCTTGGGAGGCATAGTCCAAGAATCTGCAGAGTATCATTGGCAGGAACTAATCGCCTTAAGGAGATTCGGATAGCCATACCTCACCTCCAATTTTATGTTATTTTTCTAGTGATATCTTATTTTATTCTTCTCCAAGATTTGTAAGTCTACATAAAAAGAAGGATATTATATAGATGTTATTGTCTTCTTTACTTTTATGTTCTGATTACAACAAACAGTGTGTCTTCTCTGGATTAATTTCCAACAAAGTGCGCCTGCATGCGACACATGTTCCAAGGTGAATGAACTAGTTTTTCATTGAGTTGAAATCAAAGTTGTACCTTATATTTTCTCTATCAATGTCCACTAGAAGTGGCAGACAAGAAGCTACCATTTGATAGAGATAGGGAACAAAAGGAAGCAAAACCAATGACCTAACTCAAGGTTTGTTTAACCGAATAATCCAACACTTAAAAACTCTGCGTGCGACACATGTTCCAAGGTGAATGAACTAGTATTTTGCTGAGTTGTTATTAAAGTTTTACCTAATATTTTCTCTATCAATGTCTGCTAGAAGTGGCAGACAAGAAGCTACCATTTGATAGAGATAGGGAACAAAAGGAAGCAAAACCAATGACCTAACTCAAGGAGATACCGGAAATTTGATTTTGTTATACCAGAAAAATCTGAAGATTAAGTTGATGGTTCAGTTGCCAAGTTTCGGTGGAATCTAATCCAAAGCAATGAAAAGTTGCTGGCCTTGAAGATGTTGATCCATAGCCTTTGTAGATTGAAAGGTGTTTGTTTAACCGAATAATCCAACACTTAAAAACTCTAGGTCGAGTTATTTCCAACCGATGGTGTTGGTGGGGAGGTCGAGATCTGTTGCTGATTTATTAGCCAAATGGTTGAACTTTTATAGACTGTAAATATAGGATTTTATATTATTTCTTCATCCATAGTGGAATCTTAAATTGATCATATTCAAATAAGGCAATTGTTATCAATTACTTAGAATTTTTCTAGTTTAGTTTTCACAATACAAACATGTGATTTTATTTTGATGTAAGTTGGCATACTTCTGAATTAATGATAGAACTATTAGAGATTTTTCACTACATATGCATCTTTAAGCGTATTTGACCTATCTACCTGTTTTGCGAGTTTACTCGTGTTTATCTGTAGTCTCTATTGCACCACATTTTTGCACGAAAGTTTTCCTACATTGAGAAAGATGATTGGTCCATGTAGAGAAATTATTTTGGTCCCGACTATTCATATGAGCGAAAATTATCGCAATAACTAATAAGTGCTTTGGAAAGGCACGGGCTTCTTATTAAACAAACAAAATTGCATAATTAAGTGCACAATCAGGAACCAAACAGTGGACGGTGAGGCTAAGGACTGAACCCTCGCAAGCAGCAGGAATCAACAGCTAGCGGCATGTTCTCCAGGATCAAGGTTACACTTGGCATCCTGCACAAGGTGCCAGCTGTGCATTATGGCCCGTATCGCGGCCGAAACGATGGGGACGTATGCCATTTTGTCGTGCGCCAATAGCCACGTTAGATGCATGAGCTGGAAGTTCCTATCCAACATTCTGCCGGTCCTATGGCTCATTGTCTTGTCCCATCCTTGGATCCTCCTTTTAGCTGCTCCAACGAAAGAGAAAAGATTAACCTTGATTAGCATGAGGGTAACATGAATTTATTAGGTATGATTAACCTGAATGAACTTGCTTTTTAATCATGTGAAAAGGAGTTCATAATAATGTCCACAACACATCCGTGGGGCCCCGATTCTATCAGCCAGTTCTAGAGCAGTGTCCAATGGTTGTTTCCGACGAAATAAATGAGAGTCTAACAAAGCAAATCACCATGGAGGAAGTTCAGCATGCAGTTTTTCAAATGGGAGCAACCAAAGCCCCTGGACCCGATGGTTTGAGTGGTCTTTTCTATCAAAGTCAGTGGCATACTATCAAAGAGGATGTATTTACAATGGTGGAATCTTTCTTTAATGAAGAAGCCTTTGATCCTGGATTGAACGAGACCCATATTACACTAATTCCAAAGGTAGCAAATCCTGAAAGTATAACTAAATTCTGACCCATTAGTTTATGTAATTTCAGCTATAAAATTATCACAAAGGTCATGGCGAATCGACTGAGACCTTGGCTACCACTTCTTATCTCCCCGGAACAGAGTGCATTTGTTGGAGGTCGACAGATACAAGACAATATATTCATTGTTCAAGAAGTTCTCCATCAGCTGAGGGTTAAGAAGAGAAGGCACAGATTCCAAGCGGTTTTGAAGTTGGATATGCAAAAAGCGTACGTTAGAGTGGAGTGGGATTTTCTTTGTGATTGTATGAAGAGGATGGGATTTAATGATAAATGGGTGAACCTCGTCAGATTTTGCATCTCTTCACCTACATTTCGTGTCCTTATTAATGGAGAGCCTAGTGGAGCCTTCAATCCAACAAGAGGTATAAGAAAAGGTGATCCTCTCTCACCTTATCTTTTCATTTTAATGGCTAATGTCTTATCCCACATGGTAAATAATGCTGTAATGGATGGAAGTTTAAAGGGAATCAGACTGAATCCTCACTGTCCTATCCTATCCCATCTATTCTTTGCGGATGATGCTATTTTCTTCTTGGATGGCACAATTAGGGAAGCTCAGAACCTAGCCAATTTACTGAATTGCTACTGTTTTGCTTCTGGCCAATCAATTAACCTCAATAAATCTGGTGTGTTTTTCGGGGCAAGCTGTCCACAGCAGTTAAGAAGTAATATTGCATATGAATTGAGAGTTCCTATATTGGATCAAACTGGCAAATACTTAGGGATACCATCTAATTGGGGCCAAACTAAGAAACAGATGTTTGATTGGATCATAGCAAGGGTTGAGAAAAAACTGGAGGGCTGGAAAGAGCAATTAGTGTCGAAGGCGGGAAAAGAGGTGCTGATTAAGATGGTAGTGCAGGTGTTACCACAATACGCCATGAATATTTTTAAAATACCTATCTCTATATGCAGAGCAATTGAGAGGAAAATTTCAGCTTTCTGGTGGAAGCAACATGCTAAACAAAAAGGGATCCACTGGAAGAGTTGAGAATTTTTTAAGATGAAAAAGGAACAAGGAGGAATGGGCTTCAAAGATTTGGTTGAATTTAACAAGGCTATGCTGGGGAAACAAACCTGGAGATTAAGTCAAGCTCCAGAAGCCTTATGGAGCAAACTTTTTAAAGGCCTCTATTTCCCTAATGGTAACCTATGGACTACCACAAAGGGATCCAAACCATCATGGGGTTGGCAAAGTCTCCTTATAGATCGAGATGTACTAGAAGCTGATATGAAATGGGAGGTAGGGGATGGCAAATCTATTAATATAAGGGAAGATCGTTGGTTATCGTCAGGAAAGATTGGAGGTCCAGCAAATCAAAATGATCCAAAGCTGGTTGCAGATATTATTGATCCTACTGTGCGTGCATGGAATACTCAACTTATAAATAATATTTTCGACAGTAATATTTCAGAAGAAATTCAGGCAATCCACCTCAGCATTACCCCCAGACCCAACCATCTAGTCTGGACAGGGCATATCTTGGGACGGTATCAAATCAGAAACGGGTATCACAAATTACGAGAAAATCATGCAATCACCACAACAAATCAGGCATCCTCCTCATACCAAGTTCTGAAATGATTATGGACAGAAATCTGGAAGCTGCAGACTTATCCCAGAATCAAACAATTTATGTGGAGCTTATGTAATGAAGGCCTTCCTACCAAAACTAACCTACATCAGCGTCATATCATACCTGAGCCAACTTGTTCCTTCTGCCATCAATTTCCAGAATCATCCGAGCACCTCTTCGTGTTGTGCCAGTGGACAAAAGAGGTATGGTTAAATTACTGCGAAAATATGGATGTCTCTCAAATGTCTATTACACGCATGGACAGATGGGTAAGCAACTACCTTTTCTCTGGGATCTCAGCACACCAAAAGACGATCTTTGCGCATCTTCTTTGGCTAATATGGAAGGCCCGCAACACCTTGCTCTTTCAAGGCCGCAAATCATACCCAACAAAACTTATCAGCGAAGCCCTTCTCTCCCAGCAGTTATATGAGAAATGGAATCCACGAAAGGAACCGCTTACCTCTAAACAGGACACATGGGTACCTCCCGATCCGGGTTCGTTGAAGCTCAATGTTGATTGCTCTTGGCAGGGAAGAAATCTCGAGTGCTCTGTCGCTGGTATATGCAGAGGAGCGAACGGGATCTGCATCAATGGCTTCGCGCAAAAAATTTACGCCCAATCGGCTTGTATCGGCGAAACCCTAGCCATCCTTCAAGGGCTTCTGTGGTTGAAGCAGTTCCGAAGTGCTCTGACAGGAACTCAAGACGCACGAACTGAACTGCCCGTAACTCTCTCCAGCGATTGTCCTCAAGCGGTGGATTCAATTATGGGCCGACAAGAACCGTCTTGGGCTTCTCTTCCTTTGGTGCTTGATTGCCGACAGATGCTGGCCCAAATGGAGAATATTCACCTACAGTTCGAACCGCGACAAACAAACCGAGCGGCTGACTGGATCGCAAAATCCTTTCAAACCGGTTCTCTCCCGTCTAATTGGATCGCTATGCCTCCGCATGATCTTTATCTTATTTTATGTTTATACTTTTCCACTACCTGTAATCCACCGTTTTAGTTGAATTAATGAAGTATCTTTGATCAAAAAAAAAAAAATGTCCACATTTAAAAGGTATCAAAAGAAAATTCATCCATCCAAACATACACACATGCATAAATATACACACACACACACAAAAGGCCACTTCCTTATTCATGCTATTTAGTGACGACTTTCTTCTCCTCGTTGGAAGTAGGAACGTCCTTTATCCAATCAACTTTTGAACCATCTCGCCTGAATTGTTTGAATACACGTGGAGAAGCACCAAGAATGGATGCAAACAAGCAAAGGGTACAAGTTTGTGGCCTAGATTCAAACATGGGATTGGAAGAAGAAATCTACACTGGTCATGTCGACAACGTGAAAATTACTGACTTGAAGTAGATTTTGCTCTCATGATATTGTCACATCGGTATATCACCATCATGGTCTTAAAAAGAACATAGTGGTTCCATATGTTTTTTGTGAAAATATGGCATCATTTGATATTGATTAGGACATGACCACTTTTTGTCGATGTTTGGCCTTTTCAACACTTGAACAAATGGAGTTTCGAGTTGATTAAGAATTTTGACACCTTCTTTTTTTATACTAAAATGACATTTTAAGATCCACGATTAGTAGTTGAAGAGGAAACATGACCTATGATTTGATATCCAAGATGAATGATTGAAGAGAAAACATGAACACATGATTATAGCTATCAAAAGACATATGTTTCATATTGGACCCAAATAAATAAGTGGGACGGACAATGGTTGAGATTCATTTTCACTAGACTCACGATGAATCGAATCTAAATATTCAAAAATTTATCTCTTGCTCTCGTGTCCTTATCAAAAAGAAAAAATTAAAATTGACATACAACATGAAAATCAATTTAGGTCCCATCAATATCAGTTATTTCACAAAAACATGTAGAATCACTTTGCTTTTTCTAGGACCATGACAATATGCCAACGTGATCAGATCACGAGAGCAAAACCCGATTCAATCAATGATTTTTACCCTTAGACATGACTACTGTGGATTTCTTCTTTTGTTACCTTTCCACGTTTGTATTTACACCACAAACCCGTATCCTATGCTTATCAACAAGCAGTTCTTGATGCTCCTCCGCTGGAATTCATAATATATAGAAAAATTTATCATAATTTTTTTAATTTAATACCTTTAAAAGATAAATTACCCAAAATTTGTTTTTAAAAAAAAACAATTAAAAGCTTTTTTAATTTAAGAAAAATAAAAATAAAAAATCGAAATTTTAATAATTATTTTTTATTTTAAAAAAATTTTTAATCCAAAAATAGGGATTGGGCTAGACCCTAGGCCCTAGTTCGAACTTGGACACTATGGCTTCGCTAGTCCGGGTCACTGACACATTTGGGCCCTGATGTTAAATCCATTTTCAAAATAACTTAAGCCTAATCTAAAAGCGAATTAAGCCCAATGCATCAATAGCCCAAAGCTTTTGCTAGGGCAGACCAAACCCAAACGGAATTATAACCACAATTAAGCACCGCTCTCCCCACTTCAATTCAAGCCGAAGACTTAACCTCTGTTTGAAAACGCTTTTGTTTCTTTATTTTTCTATTCTTTTGCTCTCAAAATAGAAAAAGAATAGAAATATATTTAAAAACGTTAATTAATTTTTCTATTCTCTAAAATGGAAAAGTGACTAGAGAATAGATTTGGAGCAGAAACAAGAAGTAGAAAAAATAATTTCTTGTTCTTAGAGATAATTTCTAGAAATAAGTCATTTTTTCTTTTCTTTTTATCTTTTTTCTTCTTCCTTGCAACTTGCTGCCCCTGGCCACTGCTGCCGTCCATTGTCCATCAGCCGCCACTACCTGCCCCAGCCTATTAAAAAAATAAAAGAAATACCGTGTTATAAATATATATATTATATATATATATATATATATAGATCATACAAAACACATTTATGTTCTTTTTTTATTCTGAGAATAAAAATTTTGTATAATTACAAAACGCGTTCTTTTATTCAAAAATTTCTCTAGGGGATAAAAATTGAAAAAGGCTTTCTAAAAAGAAATTGTTTCTCAAAATAGAAATATTATCAAACAAACTCTTACTAATCCTATAATAAAACCAAGTCTAAATTTGTCCAAAATAAAATCACGACTCTTTTGCTATTTTAGTAACAGTAAGCCCATTTTCCTTCTTTTTTTTTTTCTTCTTTATTTCCTTAAACCTTTCAACGTCCCTATTCCACTTGCCCCCAAGACATCGCCAGAACACACCGAAATGCAAGAAAACCGCGAGGACTTCAGGAATCAAAGTATATCGCATATACAGATCCCACCGTCGGGCGTCCATGACCGAGACTCCCCAAACCAAATCTTGAAACATCCTCCCTGCCGACGACCGACCCGACCATCACCGGATCTTCATAGCAAACGACTTCCGAACCCCAGACAAACTACCCGCGAGCACTTGACGCTCGCGCTTGCGGCCACATAATAAACCCCACGAACAATCATAGGATATATCAAAGAACGAGACAAAACTGACAACCAAAAATCCAGGGCTATCCAGACTTTGAAGAGATGAAATCTGAGCAAAGAAATGTATTCGGCAATCAGTAAAAACGTTGCACCGGACGAAACACATCTACGAATCCTCGGAACAATTTGGAACCTGAGACAAAAGCGACCAGTTTTGGTTCGGGCATTCCCTCGAACTCATGGTGGGCACAGATCGAGAAAAAAGACATTGACCATTCTTAGAACTCGGATTCAGATCTAGATTCCCGGAAAATAACTAGGAAATGCTCGACGCAAACGAGTTAGAAGTAAAACACGCATAAACCAGAGAAGCCGGGTTGCCGCCTCTCCCTCAAAACCAAAATAGGGCGGAGCGAAAAGGGTTGGAGGGAATGAGCGTTTTCAGCCGAACCCTTCCAGAAGCAGCCACCCTCGAGCTACCCCTCTCTCCTGGTTTTTTTCTTTCCAGCTTTATGCCTCTCTCCGTCCTCTCTCCGAGCCAGGACGACGCCAGCTACCTCTGTCCGAACCCGTACCGCGCGACGTTCTCCGCGGCGTTCTCTGTACCCTGTGCCGGCGTCTTTCGTCCTGTGTTGTTTGTCGTCGAGCTACGGTCCACGACACAGAGGAGAGAGGGGAAGGGAAGAGATGAGAGGGCCGGGCCGGAAAGCAGAGGAGATGGGCCGGGCGGCCCAGCCCTGGCCCGGCCTCTCCCCTTTTTAAAGAAAAATATTTTTAATTATATTTTTAATTTTTTAATTTAATTCTAGTAATGCAAATGTTCCTAATGTTTATATGCAATGTAATTTAATGAAATTTTTTTTTTCTAAGGATTAGAAATTTATCTCTAATTTTTCAAGCAATTTAAAACCAAAATAAATAGGTAAAATTTAGGTTTTAACACACTCATGAAACTATAGCAGTTTCTCAATGTTTATAGTTTTGAAGAAACCAATGGCGATTTTTGGAGTTGGGGTCAGATTTATGACTTGAGTGAAAGTTGGTAATTTTTTTTAAACAAAGAGAAAATGTTCAAAATAGGATTGTGGTTGGATCTAAATTATGGATTTTTAGGGAATTAGGATGAGCGCCAAATGTAACTCCTTGTTGTTCGAGAGGGCTCACTCCTCATCCTCACCGTCCATTTTTTGGTTCCCCATGTTGCCCTTAATTATGTGGTTTCGTTTGTTCAATAAGAAGTCCTTGCCTTTCCAAAACACTTCTTGTGACGATTTTCACTTATATGAACGTCTCGGACCAAAATAATTTCTCTAATGGACCATCAGTCTTTCTCAATGCAGGGAAACATTGGTGCAAAATTATGGCACAACAGAAACGGTTGATAAACATAAGTAAAACTTGCAAACACGTATATAGGTCATATACATATGAGTCGCAAATTCAGAGAAAAATTTTTCTCATAATTCTGTCATTAATTCAAAGACATGCTGACTTCCATCAAGATGAAAGCACATATTCATATCTGTAACTAATAGATATTCATTGCCTTATTTGAATACAGTCAAAAAGTTTCTACTACAGATGAATATATAAAAGTAAAAATCTGTATTCACAATATGATAAAAAAAAAAACCAATCATTTCTCTAATGAATCAACTAAAAATCTAGACGTTATCTTAATTGACTTCGAAGTCATACACCATAAGTTGGATCTTACTCGACCTAAAGTGTCAGATTATTCGATTAAACAAACATCTTTCGAGAACTAATCCAAATGTATGTTCAAACAGAAATAATTACATTAGGAAATTGAACTCTAAAGCAGCTTCATTGATCTTTCACTGTAGTTTTGTAATGTTGTTATAATTGTTGTCCTTGTTCTGATCAACCTTACATTCATCTTTTGTCATGGTGCGATAGTTTATCTTTTTGATGTATTTGAATAAGTACTTTATTGATATTGATCGATTGCATGATTTCACATTGTAAAGATCTGCTTGCATTTTCTTCTACTTTTGACTAATCCGCCAGGGTTGGTTTTGGCTAATCCCCGTTGATTGCCCATTCTGTAGGTTTATTTGGAAGGGTACGAATGCAGCAATTGTTAAAAGACCTATACCTGAGATGGTAGGACGATGGTTAAGGGCAGCTACAAGGGAGTTCTTGATGAATAAGAAGGTGGAGAACTAGTTTACATCAAATAACAGTGTAAATAAGGGATGGTGGTTTAACCTTGAGCCTGGCCTTGTGGAGATCTACTGTTGTGGCCCTTCTGTAGAGGAATCAAGGCAGCGAGCAGTTGGGGATGGGGGGGGGGGGGTGTTGGGTTTGCTCTTATGTTTATGGGGCTTTGGTTGGTATAGGAGGACCTTTGAGTTCATGCTAATTCTATCGAGGAGACTGAAGTTGCTACCGTCTGCCATAGCATTTCAATTGGCAAAGTAAAAGCAATGGACGAGAGTTTGCGGAGAGGCGGACGCTACCGACGTTCGTAGGGATACCCAAAGTTTCACTTAGGATACTAACCGGAGACAAAGGACTGCTAGATGACATTTGGAGTGCGAAGGAACAACTTAATAGTTTAACTTTTTCTCTTCTTTTATTAGTCGTGAATCAAATGTGAATTCCTATTGGGTTGCTTTGCAGTCTAGGAAGAAGATGTGCTATTTTGAATAGGATAATCTCTTTGTGATTTGCTTGTTTCAAATTTGGGAGAGAAACCTCCTCGAGCTTCCAATGACTTTCTTTCTTACTGAACGAACTGTGAAGTGTTGTTGGCTCAAGGCATTCAGATAAAGTGGAAAAGAGAATGAATAGCCAATTCCTGCCCTGTGGATAATTTACATGTTCCCCAAAAAAAACTTCTCTGCAAAAATTGCAGTCCTATGAGATTGTGAATCCCACCTTGCCACTTGCAATCAGGAGTTCAGTAGATGCAACAATGAACAATCTACATTGGAATATACTACCCACAATCAACTCGTACGAGTTGGAATCACGGGGCATCCTGTTCTTCGTCGCATATGCAAGTTGACTAAAATCTGGGGAAATAGTTGACCTACTAGTGGACAAAATCAATGAGGGATAACCAAGAGCTCAGAGACGTAGAGAATCTATCTGCTGTCATCTTCTTACCTATTCGTACATGTGTTGTGCACATCCTTCAGAGGAGCACGGAAACCACTGGCACGAGAAATAGAACTAGGGAATCTAAATGACAATATTACCGAGATGAATCTCTCTAATGATTTTTCTGCTATGTCAAAATAGTGGCCCAAATGAGAGATGTCAATTCCAAATTTTTCTTCAGAACCAATGAATGACTTGTCTAATCCAGGGGCACGATTACCTGAAGCCAAGAGATATTCCAAATTTCCAACATCATTATGAGAGAACTCATAAAATATGTAGTCTTTACAATGCCAAAGAGGCCACCACAGAATCTAAAAGAAAGGTGGACTACCAAATAATGGTAAGCTCTTAAGAAAACCCTCTGATGAAGAGCCTTCGCTTTCAAAATCGAAGTACATGCAGATGGGTCAATGGATTTAGAATTCAATTCATCAAAGTATGAGCCTAAGAATGGACACTCATTGCTAAAGCAGGAGGCCTTTTTGCAGAGCTAAAATGCATTGTAACATGTAGAGTCAATATTATGGTTCCATTTGATATGTGGCATAATCCTTAGATTTTGCAAGCTTCCCAGTAATGTCAACTTTATTTCATGTTGTTTAGCCGAGAACATTTTTGGTGTTAACACATGTACACTCTGGTACCAAATTATGCAAAAGATTTCGTGTTCAAAAAAGTCAAATTATGTGCTCAACATGAAAAGCATGCTCAGGCTTGAATGTTGCAAACCAATTAGAAGATCAGCCTAGCCTACAAAGGAAATGCAGCTTGGCTTTGTCATGTTAATGCATGCATCTTCATCAGTTAGCTAATAAATGGCTTTCCCAATTTCATCCTTAATTATGTTGGATGTCAAGTCATACAGTCACATTTCCTCTTCAATCATTGATCCTTTAAGCGACCCCAAAATATCGGATCTAAAATGGGGGATTTTTAGTGAATTGATGGCCAGTAGCACGGCCAAGTAATATACATCGCTCGGTTGCCCACCAAGTGACACGTCAAACCCATGAGCTGGCAATCCCTATCACATTCCCATCACTTGAATCTCTTGGTCCTATCCTCGGATCCTCCATTTAGCTGCTCCAAGGAAAGAAAAAAGAACAAGAATTATTTTACCAAAAAAATAAAAAAGAACAAGAATTAATTTCAGTTAAGATCTTTTATGACTTCTAATGTTATTTTATTAGGCATGATTGGCCTCAATGAACATGCATCTTAATCATGTGAAAAGGAGTTTATAATAATTCAATTTATCTTGACTTGAATGAAAATAAATCTCAATCAATGTCCATCCCTCTTATTCATTTGAGTCCTACACCCAATAGCTATAATCATAGAAGTTTGTGTTTCCTCCTTAATTATTAATCTTGGATGTCAAGTCATCCATTCATGTTTCCTCTTTGATCATTGATCCTGAACCCAAAATATATCAGTAGACGAAATGAGTAGCATACCTTCAAATAGACCCAATAATAAAATATACGTGTCTCTCGTTATTGAAATGAGCAGTCAATTATATACTAAAATTGATTTTACTAATATCAATTGTGTTAAACGTGGGATGAGTAAAAAAGAAAAAAGGATTCAACAACATGTTTGATTGTTGAATCACATCTGCAAGCGCACTAATGTAAAGGTTGCGTAAAATTGAGTCAAAAGAGAGGTTCACGTGTCAGCTTTACTTGGTAAGCTATCTTTGATTATTACTTTAACAGATTTTTAATCCATCCATGCAAATCTCTTATTCTGCATCTCTAATTACATGCATGTTTTAATAGTACCCTCCAAAGGTGCACAAGAAATAATATAATCTTGCATATTTTGGTAATAAATCTTTAACGTATTTTGGCAAAAAGTTTGAGAATAATTTTTAGGTATATATAGACTCTATTTGAAATGCCTATGCATTTTATATGTGGAAAATAACTGTTGAGGCCACATTTTGTTGATGTTTGGCCTTTTCAACACTTAAACAAATGGAGTTAAGAATTTTGACACCTTTTTTGATACTTTAAAAAAAAAAATGAGTGAGAACTAAAATGACATTTTGACATCCCGGATCAATACTCAAAGAGGAAACACGAACCATTGATTTGACATCAAAGATGAATGATTGAAGAGGAAATGTGAACACGTGATTATAGCTATTGAAAGATATATGTTTCAAGTTAGACCCAAATAAATAAATGGGATGGATAGTGATTGAGATTCATTCAACTCACGATGAATCGAATCTTCATATATAAGGATTTGTCCCTTGCTCCCCCGTCCTAATCAAAAAAAAAAAAATACCATACAATATGAAAATCAGTTTGGGTCTCATTAAGGATCAATGATGATATGCCAATGTGACAAACTCGTGAGAGCAAAATCTTATCCAAGTCAATAATTTATACCTTGTTGACATGACCGTTATAATATACTTCTCCCATTACCTTTCCATGTTTGCATCCACACCACAAACCTGTACCCTCTGCATGTGTGCAGCCATTGTGGGTGCTCTTCCATTGAAATTCAAAATGTCTATGGGTGTCTGACCGTGAAGTCACCGGATGAATTGCCAAGTAGATGTCATTTTTTTTTAAATATCTATTGCCAAAATATGCACAATCATTGAATATAAATTCCATTAAGGAATATATAATTTTGAAGCATACCACCATCATTAGTATTGACCCCTCAATAGCATGATGTTTGAATCATCAAGTGTAGAATGTGAGCAAGTTGATTGATGATCTCCGGCGACAATACCAACAAAATGATACATGATGATGAAATCAATGATCCTTTCACTTTTATCAGTAACTAAAAACATCCGAGAACACTAGCTTGGCATATGTACCTTCAAGTTGTCGCAGGATACCACTCATGTTATTGCTTGTTCACCTTAACTGCCACAACCTAGTTTCTTGTCCTTGTTGATATACAGGAATCATTGATATCCGTAAAAACTACTGTACTATCTGCAGTTATCATGATAAATATTAGTATCAAAGATGGGATGAGATTGGAGGTACGTAGGACTTTGCCACTGGAGGATTCATGTGCCTTAGCTTTGGCTCCTAGTAATTATCCTCATAGTTCTACGCTTTGCCATTCACAAAATATTTATTTAAAAAAAAAAACAAAACAAAACAAAACAAAAATCTCTTCGAATTACCCTTCGAAAAGTAGCTACAATTTTTAACTATACATCTTGCCTTTTGACGAAAAAAAAAAATGTCAGATTGTCGAGGAAAATAAGGAACAGGACAAAAGAAAATAAAAAAGAACACGGAAATTACTCGTCCGAATATATATCCAATAAGACTCCTCCAGTGTCCTTGCTTTGAACAAGCTTGACAGAAGAACACCAAGCATGAGATTCGAAGTCAGAAAATGCATGATTCATGCAATTTTATCGGAATAAGCTCGAAGGTATCGATACGATTTCCAGATTAAGGCTTTATTGACCTCCCTAGCCTTGTCTGTGCATCTTTCTTTGTGTACTTAGCGCGCTGAAGCGATGTTGCAGTAATGGAGCTTTTGGGCCCATGGCGCTCGCGGCTTCCACCATTTTTGCCCTGCTATCACCTACACTTTTGGCCTCGTTCAAAGCGCTCCATTCTGCTTCGTGACATACCCGGTATGGTCATCTACTTTGCTAGTTGCTCTGGTAGATGTGTACTCCTTCAATGCATATACTCTAACATGCAAAGTGTGAACAGAAATAGAAAGTCATTGCATATCGTCCATGTTCAACACAAAACAATCTCAGAAATGCACAACCAACTTGAGTCTTTCATTAAATATTCTGGATCAAGTAACAGATTACACACACATAAAAGAAGACACCATACATCATACAAGAGAAAGTTTTCTAGAGCCTGAGGATCGATGCAAGATAAAGAAACTGCTACGTACATTCCCAACCGTATAGACTTTTTAAAGAGCTGATTAGGCATAACATCATAACATAAGGCGAAGTTCAGTTCCTCTTTGAATCATCATGTCGCTCACCATCGTGTGGCTCTCTCTTGATGTCCGCATGAGAGACTAAAACCCAAACATGAGTCACATACTCGCCCCCAGGGGGGAGGTAGTCAGCATGAGCCGCTGCAGCATTCGACGGAGCCACGTACAACATCATTTCCACCCAGAAGTCAGCCAAGACCTTCCAAATTTGCTCCTCATTTGCTGCAACACTAGCAAATTGCCTTCCTAGCTTTGCGCCTTGAAGAACGATGTTTTCCTGGCATTGTTCGACATCAATGCCCTTTAGCATTTCAATTCTCTTGTCCATTGAAACCGACGATTCCTTGACTAAAACCCTGGCTTCGCTGACAGCAGAACGAAATATGGATTGGGTCCTGTAAGGGTGATCAGGGAGCAACCTAGGGGTGAAAGCGACCGAATAAGCAAGATATTTCGATAGCTTCGTCGCTATGCCAAAGTGTTCTCCTGGTTCTTTTGAAAGTTGAGTCCCTCTTAGAGGTGCTTCATGCTCACAGAAAGTGGTTGCTACGTGCCAGACCATTATAACATGAGTGGTTGTCTCGTGACGACAGGCCCATGAGAGCTGATTAAACATGTCGTTGAGTCTCAAAGATGCTTGCCCCTTCTTTAAATTGCTGGTACCATTCATCATTAGAGACTGAGCAATCGCCTTTATCACTTGCTCGGACAAATTGGTGGGAGCAATTTGATCCTGACCATTCCTTTTAGGGTCGACATAAGCAGCGGTGAGTCTATTATTTGTACACTTCCATGGAGAATAGTTATATAATTTGAGGAGCGAGTATTGACGGAGTTGTCTTCCCCAAGGCTTCAATAACCGAACCCTGCACATTATCTCAATCAACTTCTCAGCATATCTGTTCTTTCTGCACCGCTCATCTTGCACATACTTGCATATATGTATCACCTTTGCCCATTCTGAGAAAATCATGATGACGAATTGTGCAAGCTCAACGAGGAGGATTGACATCATCAACAAGACGGTTGCCAATGCAGGAACCGAAAGGTTCCCTCCCTGGATCAAAGGCGAGTTGAAGCAACCATATCCGTGAGTTGAAGGACTCTCAAGGTAGTAGAATGAAATCAGAGCAGCACCAACCACAATGGCGAGTTGAAGCGGATGAAGCAGTCTATTCTTGGAACGATGTGGGTTAAGATTTACCAAGTATTTGGTGAATAATAAATCGAAAAGAAATGCAAGTTCTACTTTGATGACTCTGAAAACTCGCTCATAACCCTTCTCTTCAGAAAGCATATGTTCAATTAACCGCCATAACTTCTTGTGAGCTTCTTGGGGTAATGAGTAGCCATTGAATCTCAGGCAGATGAATTGGAAGAGCGAAAAAGACAGGCACAAATCTTTGAGTCGGCCATCCCGGTCTCCTCCGCTTTCACTTAAAAGCATCCCTTTGCAATTCCAAACCTTATCAACGGTGATAACTTCATCCTTCTCTGACAATTTTTGAAAGTCCTCTGTTGAGCACAATGAGTGCTCCTTTGCCTCGTCTGCTACTATCACCAAGTACTTACACTTGAGCAATGTAAAGGGATCCATGTCGCTTGATGTTGGATTACAACACCTAATATAATAATAAGAAGCCAAAGAGAAGTGTGCTGCAGCGTCACTTCGTAAACCGCCAAAGAAGAGAGTTCTTGAAGAAGCCACAAGCTGATTTAAAAAAAGAATGGGTACATATTAAAATAATATTATACTTGTTGCTGGAGTCTTCAAGAGCAGGAAGCAGGCTGGCAACTTGGACGTGAAGGAAAAGTAGCCCACAATTGTTGACTCTTAGCCAAGAAGAAAAGTTCAACTTCAGCTCTTGCATGTTGAAGTCAATGGCGGTAGAGTTCAGGCGGTGGAGTCAGGCGGTGGAAGATGCTTATAAATATGGCAGTACATGAAGCATTTAAGCTCAGGCCAAAAGGCCTCAAGGTGAAGGAGCAGGCCGAAAGGCCTCGAAGAGGCTTAACAGCCTCAAGCCACCGCAGGCAGAGTAGGGAGGCAGAGTAGGGAGGCTTGGAGCTCAGGTTAACAGGCCAGGGAGAGGGCCTCACGCCACACGCAGGCGGAGAACTTCAGGCCAACAAGGAAGCCATACGTATGTGAGCTTCAGGGAAAGCCTCCAGCAGTGAGAGCTTTGGAACAGGAAGAAAGAGAGAGAGAGAGAGAGAGAGAGAGATAGCTTCAGAAGCATATAGAAAGCTAGAGAGAGGTTTAAGCTTAGCAAAGCTTGTGTGTGTACTCAAAGCATATTATGTAATATATTCTCTTTGTGTGTTTATACTCTCTTCCTCCAAATCCTTTTGGTTCCAACACTTGAACCGTTCCATTGGTGCTTGGCGCTCATGTAGTCAGATGTTAACTTGAAATTTTTCTGCATCACAGAATTGCTTGCCAACATCAAAGCTCGTGCTCTTTCGTCGAGTTCCATGAATAAAATGATGAAAAGAAACACCGTGCACAATATTGCTGTCCTTGAATTGTCCATGTATGAAGCGATCATCCAGCTTGTCATGAAACATTTAGCAGCAGAGTCGACATTAAATGACTTCCACCGTTCAATGTCCCAAATGCAGTGCGCAGTGTAGGAATCTGCGCTTCCGATAACCACCACCAGATAAGTCGCCCAGAAAGGAAAATGTGAAACCTTGAAAGGAGCGCTTTGCATAAGGCCAAGCATGTACGCGACGAGAACGGGGGAAAGGCTATAGGCGGCAAATGCGACCAACGTGAATGCACGGTTGACACAGCATCTCCTGAACGAACCGAATACTCCAAGAAAGAGTAAGATTACAGCAGTGACGGGCACCGAGACCACTATTCTTGCCATTCGGTTCACTTGATTTCTGTACGTCTCCGTGCATTTATCCCTCGAATAGCCATATAAATTCTTGGGTCAAAGAGGATGGACATGTCGATGAACTTAATCTCTCTCTCTCTCTCTCTCTCGATGGAGCGGAAATATGGAGCACCGGTTCTAATGATAAGAAAAAGGATCTTTTACACTTATTAGATTGTGAACAGGGGATGAATGGGCGGCGCAAAAATATAGATGATGCTCTAAGGTCCTATTTTACTGATGCAGCTTTGGCTGGTATATTACTTTAGCAAAGCAGTCCCTATCATTAAGTAGTTTTAGAGTATTTATAGAACACATTAGCGGTATTGTTTCACCAAAAAAAGGAAAAATCTTTTAAAAGGATAATGGGGATGAAATTGATGGATATTTAAGGAAAATAGGCTCTTTATTGATTTTGGATAGGAAAGTAAATGACTGAACAAGTAAAGGAATTGAAAATGCATGTACTGGATTTTTTTTTTTTTTTTGGTCTGTTCATGTTATGGAATTAAATGTGTGAAGAATGTAATTGGGCACTGGAAATTTGAAGTGCTAAAAAGATAAATTCGCAAAAAATTAAAAGATAAAAGTAAATGCATAAGAACTAATATTTGATTATTGTCTGTGTCCTTCACACAAATTACAAGGCGGTATATTCCACCAACAACACTTACAAACGGTTATGAATCTTGAATCTACTAATAATCTCGTAGTAATATTTACAGTGATAAGTAATTTTCGAGATCCCAGGCATCACCTCTTATCTTCTAATTGGTAATCACAAGCAATTACAATTTCCGAGACCATAGGATAACCAATTGGTAATCATGGGATTGTATGGATCCATTATCTCTATTTCCAATAGCTTACTGTCGATGATGTCAATCCACTTGGATGACAAACCATAAGAACTAATATTTGATTGGTAATCATCATGGATGTCAAAGGTTCATATTTTCCTCTTCAATTATTGGTTCTAGGTGTCAATATGTCATTTTAGTCATCCCTCATTTCTTTTAAACATTATAAATGCGCCAAAATTCTTGTCATGACCTACCTTGAGGGAATAGATTTAGAGGTATTTATTGGAAAGACAGTCCAAATTGACAAACCTAGAAGACGGCTCAAACACATCATCACAATCATGTGTTCATATTTCTTCTTTAATCATTTATCGTGGATATCAAATCATAGCTTTGTGTTTTCCTCTTCAATTATTGACCCTAGATATCAATACGTCGTTTTAGCCCTCCCTCATTTCTTTTGACCATTATCAAAAAGGGTGTCAAAATTCTTGTTGCAATCTCCCTTGAATAGGTTTAGAGGTATTTACTTGAAAGTCAATCCAAATTGGCATCCTTAGAAGACAGCTCGAACACATAATCTAATAAGTAATCTAAGGCCGTCTATCAATTTCAAGTGCGGGCTCTCCCAAGTTTATATCTCACGCAATGTTGGATTTTTCACAATATGTTCAAATTAACCTTATCAAAATTCTACCTGAGGAGTTGCCATTAGATGTCATCTCAATTTGTATGGAACCAAAGATTTCAGATTCGGGTCATGGATTACACTAATTATACAACTAGTGCCATTTCAGTATCTAAACTTTGATTATGTTGTCAACTAAAGTGTTTTTCATGCAGTCTTTTCATCTATTTTAAGGCTAATCCACTAAATGTTTATGCAATATTTTTATTGAAAACCTAACCATGCTAAAAGAGAAAACAACAACTAATGTATGTATATTATGCGATCAAATTGAAATGCACCTAGCATTGTCTCTAGAAAGAAAACAATACAAAAAAATATCCCTATTGTAAAACTCTAAGAGCTTATTTAATTGAGTTTCAAAATTCTTTAAGGATTCTCAAATTTTATTCAAGACTAAGAGAAGTCTATTTAAAACGAAAATTCTAAAATTGATTCAGGAGTGAAATATCTAATGGAATCAATTAAGGTGATTTTTCTAAACTTTTCCAATTTTTCATTTTATTTTTATTTTTGTATTTTTTCTTGAATCTACAGATTTTTATTTCAAATTTATCATTTCTCATTTCTCATTTATTATTTATTATTTCAACATTTTTATGATATTTTAATTTTTTATTATTCCGAGAATGGACTTCGAACCAGGCCACCGAACCCGGCTAAATTCGCTGACCTGGACCCTAATGGTCTGGGTTGGGTCTTGAAATTGGGCCCAGCGTTAGGCCCGGTCCAACTTTACTTGAAATAAACCACGTTTGGATTCGGTCCACAATCTATTAAAAGCATGACGTCTATTTGATGGGCTTGAGCCTTTGCAACAGCTCGAACCCAACTCCCAATAATCCGGTCTCTAATAAATCCGACCCAATCCGAGCTCAATATTGGCCCATTCATTAAACCCTACGCCACTCAATTACTTTGGATACGACTCGACCATCCGTCCCGACCCGACTAGACTAATTGGATCCGAACCAATTCACCTTTTATTATTATTAAATCTAACCCTTTTATTTTTATTTTCTTTTTTTTTTACTTTTACTTTTTCTTTTTTTCTATTTTTTTAAATTTTCTGTTTTATTTTCTATTTTTATTTCTTCTTTTTTTATTCGTAGTTTCTCTTCTTCCCAAGCCTTCTTCACCCCTGCTTCTCCTTCTCCTTCACCGAGGTCCGATGCCGACTCCATCAGCAACAAGATCATCACCGGAGCTCAATGCTCTCGATTCCCGAATAGCGGCCAAAAAGAGGGCGTTTGAAGAGAATGCATGCCTGATTTGCTCGGTGAGATAGAGTCGCAGGAATCAGCATTGACGAAGCTCAAAAAAACCGCCGGAAGTCCACCGGTCTTCTCTTTTCCCGACAGCGAACCATTGTAGCCTCGCCTTCCCCAATTCGCCGTGACAAAAGATCGGTGGCCTGTGGTGAGGAAATTACGATTGCCGACTAAAAAGAAGCAGCGAACTTCGAATAATCTCTGAAGAAAGCCAAGAAAGATAAGGGCCGGGCCTCCATTCTTTTTACTTCATTGGGTGAAAAGGAAATAAAAACCGAGCCTATGATGGGCTAAATCATGGACTGAAAGAAAGTTGGGCCCAGAAAGAAACAAAAAAGTGTTAGGAAAAGGAGAATAGCCGAGAACTTGGCTAAAAAAGGGGCAAGGTAATATAGGCCCCAGATTTTTTTTAATTACATTTATTTTTTTTTCATTTTTTTCTATTCTCTTTATTCTTATGGCTCAATTTATCCATGCTCGTCTATTTTTTGTATTTTTTTCCTTCCTTTTTTATTTTTTAATACTATATTTTTTGTTGTTATTATCATTTTTTATTTGTTTTCTATTTAACAAAAAATAAGGTGTCACTAGTTGTTTCTTTTTTAAAGAGAGCTCAAAGAGATTTCTTTCAAGGATAATGCGGCACATAATTTTCCTTGCAAGTAATGAAAATGCAAGTGTAAAGAGCATGGTTAGGGGCGTATTGTGAACCTTTTTTTTTTTTTCCTTTGTTGAAAACTAAGGTGAGTAAGAATACTTACATGATATTTGCAAGAAAAACTAAGGAGACTCTAAGCTACGATAGCTCACAAGGTCAAAGGGGCACTCCGAGCTACAAAAGCTCATTGTTGCAAATAAGAAAACTCTGAGTTACGAAAGCTCGCCAAGTCAAAGGGGTGCTCCAAGCTACAAAATCTCACAATGCAAACAAAGTTCTAATGCTGCGTTTGCACACCTAACGAAAATAGGTCACTCCGGGCTATTGAAACTCTTTGTGTGAAGAAAGAGACCCTAGGCTACGAAAGCTCACCAAATCAATGGGGTGCTTCAAGCTACAAAAGCTCATCATGCAAATAAAATTGCAAGGCTACGCTTGCACACCTAATGGAAATAGGTCATTTTGGACTACTAAAGCTTGCTGTGTGAAGAAGAAATGGTTTATTGCTACAAAAAGCTTGTTAGGCCTAGCAATACAATCTAAAGGATGGGTGAATAGGTTGTTTTAGAAAATTTGACAATCTTTTGCTGAAAATAGCTTACGCTAAGTAAGATATAGTCAAAGTGATGTCTCAAAACTCGTGAGCGTATTGTGTGCTTGTGGAAGAAATAGAAAAAAAAGCAATATTACATAATGATATATAGTGGTTACACTTTAACCCCAAACCTACGTTCACTCCTTAGACTAATAGCCATAATTCAGGTTGGATTACATTTTTAATTTGTTCAGAAAGTTACAATCGGCAAGTACTGATATTTTTGCATGATAGATCATATTAATATGAATCAGCTACTACTCTTACTCTTGTACACTTAATCTTTAGCACAATTACTCTGACAGCAAGAATACAATACTTAGAGAAACAATTGAAAGAGAGCATTTTGCTTGAGACACAACGTATGACAAATCTTCAGTTTTTTGTATTTGCATGTATCTCTTCTTTGGCTTTTAAGATCTTCTCTTTTATACTCACCTTCAATCTCTCCATTGGAAATGGATTGTGGAAGCAAATAGTCATTGAAGTTATTGTTGATGCTGTTATTTAAAGATAGAATTGTCTGTATAGTCATTTTTTTAAACATTCGTAGACTACCTAAAAATAACTTCTACTACTATCCTTTCACTGCAGCTTATGATAGACTTGTTAGATAGCCTAGCTTCTCAATTTCTATTATCAATTGGATTATGCTACAGCATATATCTACTTCAACAATAGCTAATTTGCTGAACCAACGAACATTATAAGATGAATGTTGTTGCCACGATACCAATTACCTATACACAGCCTCAAATACAAACATCGACATCAGTTGATCTTTAGATTTGTTGGTGTTGTTTATTGAAATCGTGTTTAGACATATCATGATCTTTTACCACTTGGAGCACACCATGGACATCAAGTAGTCTTTAATGCTTGTCACAAACATCTACATTTATCATAGTACTAAGGATAGTTTGGAAATCATCAAAATCACTTGGAGATGTTTCTTCAACGATCTCCCTTTTTTATGATGACAAAATTATCCCGTAGATGTGAAGGATAATTCTCGATAAAACTTGTAGTAAAAGTAAATGGTCTGTTTGTGTGCTAATCTTTTTCAAGAAATGTGCACCATAAACAGATTGTAAGATCTCCATAAGATATTCATATAACCTGGAGATTTAATCTAGATGATCTTTTGTAGGATAAGAGTGAAAAACATAAATTATCATAAGTCCTTAAGAGCAATGATGACATAGTAAACATATCAACATAAAGCTCGTGTAATATTCCCCCTTTTTGATATGTTATAGAAATGTCAGCACATATCAACATTACTTTCACATCAACATCTCTCCCCCTTTCTGTCATTACCAAAAAGACATAAGGAAATGATAACTTTATTGATAACTAGGTCATGTCAATACACTGGCAAGAGTGATCTTTGTCGCAACCTGACCTTGCCGCCTTAGTTGAACAAGGGGAAGGATAAGTTTAGAGGTATTTTTCCAAAAGACAATCTGAATGGTTCATACAAACAATAGTCTTGAATGGACCATCATTTGCTAACACCCCAAAATGGACTATCAATGTTAAACGTGGTCTTCTCAAACCCATACCTAGCATGAGAGGAGTTTGTTTTAAAGTTCTTTAAGCACCTTAACTATTGAACTAGGAGTCACCACTAGCCTTGTTTTTGGGAGTTGGCTAGATTACCCAATCGAGAGTCGAGATTGCTCCCTCGATTTCTATAGAACCAAAGATTGAAGGTTTGGGGACTTGGGTTACGCTAATTGTTTCTATTAATGCTCTTTCATAATTAATTGGTTTGGTTGTGATCTAAAGTGATCATCCATTTGTTCTTACATTTTTGTACAACTTTTTGCAAAAGCATCATTAGGTGACTACACGTAGATGGTTTTTTTCGAGCAATTTAACATGATATTAAAATAAAGCACATAATTAATGAAATTGTGTTGCAATAAGTAAACACCCAAATGAAGTAAAGGACAAGCTATGCTAAGAGCATGAAAGAAAAATCCGCAACTCGTCAGACGTTTAATATAATCTTGAATTTGAAAACTCGAGACATGGCCGGGGTAAATGATAGAACAAAATGAACTGGATGGGACATCGGTCACGCCATCTTCATCATATGGGTACTTCAGCCACCTCGTCCTCGAGACGTCTTGATGAGATTATCCTTTTATTCAAACTATTTAAAATACAATCTATGGCATACAAATGCACATTTCATACCAAAACAATCACAAAAAAGTCACAAATTTGGAAATGGGCCTCGAGACCAGCCTTTGGATGTGCACACGTATCGTCCTGTCCTAAGGCCACTAAATTTGATTAAGTCGTGATTAATGATTTTTGGCCATGCTTTGTGTTCACAAACGATGGTCAATTTCCATTAATCCCTAAATTGAGGGTCTAGTTTTCCCTTTGGTATTCCCCACGCACATGCATCTGTCCTATGCATACATCTAGCAAGCACATACACAAGAAGTTAAGCATGCATTCAGACCAAATGGTCTCATTTCCCAAGCAACCAAGCAATGAGAGTGAGCCCAAGTAGGATCACTTCTTCATTAATTCCATAATTCGTGTCGTTTAGTTTTGAAATCAATTGACCAAGAATGAACACCGATTAATGCAATTCATATGCCTTTAGAAAGCTGAAAGTGTGTGGATTAAATCTCAAGAACACCATTAAGCCCAATTCTTATCCATTTGACCCGAAAATTGTGAATCACCATGAAAGGTCCATGACCCGACCCAGTTCGGGTCCGGGTTTTGGAAAATTCAGAAAAAAAATAGTAAACTACTCCGAAATGACGCGAAATTTTTGAACAGATAGAGAAGGGAATCAGCAACAAACTTTTAATTTTGAGTTTCTAAAAATTCGTAACAGATTATTTCAGAAAATTCCAAGGACAACTATCAAAACCGAATCAGTTTTAGAGACAACTCAGACCTTATCCAAATTACTTGCAATTAAGTCCTGCAAAACTTGCAATTAAATTCCGAAATTTTATGTATTTATAAATGCCTAATCGATCGAAGGTAATAGGAAGCCATTGACTCTTTTCATGAAGTAGGCACTGACATTTGTACCGATCCATGTAAATCTCTAATGTCTTTTATGGTTCTTTGTTGATTAATTTGTTATGGTCCAATTATCTAGATAGGCAATGACTTCTTTGGTTGGCTTACATCATGCTGTGAAATAACGCCGAAGCTAACAAATTCTGCAAATCAATAACACCACCGTAATTCCTTCTAGAAGAAAGTGTTGGCTGAAAAGTGCACAATTAAGTCTTGTACCCATGAATCCATGGTTCGTAAAAGTAAGATGAGCTCTCGCATTTTACTTGGCCCTTAATCTGCTCAAAATAGGTTAGTGGCGGATCCTAAAGTAAAACCAAATTATATAATTAATTAATCAATAAATCAAGTCGCAATCCATATGGTTGGGAGAACCCGTGCCAGGGGTAGGCGCCACATCGTGAGAGAAATCATTTGCGCCTATTTAGCAATCCACCAAACTCCAACTTGGAAGGATCGTGACAATGAGCACGGTGCGGTTTGAAGGAAAGTAAAATCAAACCGAGCTTGTAGCAAGATGGTATGGTATTGAAGGTACGAGGACTTTGTCCCCGAGAGAATCCCTGTGTAATCTTCAGCTTCCAATAATTAGCGGCAGGGCTCCACGGTTTGCCATTTACCGAAGTGACGAGGTCTCTTCGAAATACACTTAAAATAATATAGATACAATCTTCAACGAAACATATTGCTTTTCACAAAACCAAAAATATATAGGAGAGCGACTGCAGGACTCAAAACCTTAGAGGAGCAACTACAGGACCCACCACCATAGTACTCCAAATAAGAATTCTTAGCGAAACCTCTAAGATTCGAACTCCTCCCCTTTGTGAGGGGGAGATAGCTCAAACTAGCTGTGCCGCTACGGGCAGTGGTTCACATTTTAGACGTCGATAGTATTAGAGTAAAAGAATCTTTCCATTACAAAAACATAATATAAAAATTAATAAATATAGTGCATCTGAATCAAATGTAGCTATTATTGATCTAATGAGCAAGAAGATGTCTTCCTGTGAATATGAATCTTCATCACTCTCCTCTATGAAAGTTGTGATGGATGTGTATTTTTTTTCTCTTCAATTTTGTGGAATAGCGAAAGCGTGAAATGGAATTCATTCATTTCCCACTGAAAAGAGATCTTATATAGCGGGAGTGATGAGACCAATCCTAATACTGTCAAATTTCATTCTTCCATCAAAGTTTAAGATATGGATTCTACATACCTAATTGAATGTCAAAAATATATTGCTCATAATATATTTTACTAAATTTGGCATATATCAAATATTAGATGACAGACCTAATAAGCCACATTAATGGGTTGGACCTCGCCAAGTCCAACGAAGAGGGTGTAACTAGTGTATAAGGAGACCAACTTAAGAAAGCTAACCAATCCAGTGCCTATTATTTACAGTCACATAAATCTTTCTTGCGCGTCGAAGATTTTCATCTCTAATGAAGTTGACCTAGCAAAGTAAAGGCAAGACCAAATTTTTTACATAAATAAAATAAAGTAAGCTAACATGTTTTGCATGCAACACTGACGCTATCGTGTGTGCCTCAATCCGACTTTTCCCAATCTAATGAAAGTACATAACATAACTCAATGACATCTGGAGAAGCATGAGAGATGCGTAGGTGCAACTAAATTGTTAGAGAGGTGTTAGAGAATTTATGTTAGAAATCTATTTATGAAAGGAATCTCATGTGAACAAACGGTCATTCATCTAGGACCTAGGGGGAGGCGGTGATGATCAGGGAATGCAAGGAAGCAACAAACTAGCCCGCAACACTATCAAGATCCATGAATGCATGGAGGTGAACTTCATAATACCTCACCATTTAGTCTCCTCAAGATACTAAAAATGGCAAATTACTCGATTATTCTCAGCACATGGGCCTTGAGACCTTCTGACTATAAATACCCTACCATTTAATGAGACCAGCCATATAATGTTCTCATCTCTCTCTCTCTCTCTTTCTCTCTCTCTCTCTCTCTCTCTCTCTACTATCAAGAAGCATGAGAGATGCGATACAAATGATTCAATTGGATCGTGAGAGTAGTGTCAAAGAGTTTGTGCTAACAACCTATTAATGAAAGACATAAAATATGGAAGATGTCCAAAGGCGAAGTTAGCCACTCATACACAAACTAGTCGGGAGCTAATAGCACTCTCTAAATAATGGTCATAACAAGGTGAAATCAGTTGTTTAGTTGAAGTGAGTCGCATGCTCTGCTCAGGATAGTAATCATTCTAACATAATCCATAAATTAGTGACACATCTAGAATCATGTTATTTGAGCAGGCTTAATATAGAACTTTGATCTGAATTTATTCTACAGAAAATGCATGTTGCCGCTTAAGTCTGCTTGTGGTTAGACTAGCTATGCTCTCTTCAATGTGATATAATTCATATATGCTCTTCATCATCTTAGACAGTCTTGTAATAGCCGCATCTTGTTCAAGTCTCTGCCCTTGACCATCAATCCTCCACTACGTAAAATTATTCCTTTTATGAGCTCAAGAGACTGAGGGCATCAAAAACCATTGATTTTCTGACTGGTAAGGTTGAATTCTGGTTACACGAAAAGGTCTGAGAATGCAGACCCACCAAAAGACAATGATGTCCATACAAGTAATAAACCTGACATTAGTAGATTCCTTCATTCACTTTAGAAAGGGGATATATACTCAATAGTTAGCCAATCTCATTCATAATCATTAATCACCTTGGATTAAGCAGGAATCTAGTATATGATCTTTTAAGGCTCCATACATTTCATGGAAAATGTTATATTTCAGGTAAATATTTTTCAGGAAGCCATTTTCTTGAATACTAATGACTTTTTTCGGTGTTCGCCTGAAACTTGAAAATGAGCTTGAAAATATTTTCCAAAGAAAAAGAGGAAAATAAAAAGAAAAATGATAAAAAATTATATTTTTTTAAAAAAGGAAAAAACAAAGAAGAGGAGAGGGGTGTGAGATAAGAGAGAGTAAGCGAGGAAAAGGTTTTCGCCTACTTGAAAAGCAGAATATATTTTCCCCCTATTTTAGAAAAAAAATTTCCTTTGATGGAAAATGTCTTCACCGACCAGTCCATTTTCCATGAAACAAACATAAAAAAATCCAAAAAACATTTTCCTAGAAATTGTTTTCCGCAAAATGAACAGAGTCTGAGGGTATATTTGATTCATTTAAATCAATAATTTGAAAAACACATTCCTAATAATAATTTATTGTGTCACTTACAAAGTAAATGAACGAAAAATATTTTCATCATCAAACAAAAATACCCAAACATATATTGTTGTTGATAATAAACATATTTTCCAATTGAATAATTTTTCTAAGCGATACGGAGGGAGTGCTATTTCCAAAACGTTTTTAGCTAAAACACACCCATTCTATGTTAATTGAACAAATTAGCTTTCAACTTGTTAAGAAAGTATTGATACTTAGTAACACATTTTTTAGGGAAAGATAATTTATGAGTTGCTACTTTCCTATCTCGATTTACATGGGAATGGAGACGATTTGGAATTCAATACAGAGGTCGCAAGTAAATTATTTGCGAGTCGCAACTATGGCCGAGACGGAGATGAGTATTGTGATGAAGCCCTCGATCGGAATGTGTATAGTGCACGGCAAGGAAGAGGTCGCCATGATGGGGATGGCTGTTGGTGGAATCGCGAGTGGGAAGATGGGGTAATTATGACAACCCCAACGAGCAGTGGAATCGTCGTTATGGGATTGTCATTTCGATTTTGACGATGATCAAAGGAATTGTGTTGGTGATGATCATGACCATCGAAGACAGAAGGAGTTTAATTTGAAAGTGGACATTCCAACCTTCTATAGAAGTCTAAATATTGTAGACATCATGGATTGACTCACTGAAGTGATTTGATTTTTCTAGGTATGTCAATTCCTGAACCAGTGATCCTCAATTTCGAAAATTGAGAACAATTGGGTTCTAGGCCGGTTATTAGGTATCCTGGAAACCAACTTATTCCTATGTTTCGGGTAAAAATCCGAAATTTTATAATAAAAAATCAAAGTTGCATTTTTATTACAAGAGCATCCCTGGTTTTGCGTTTATTTGATCGAATTGGCATATTATTCAAATCATGTCTTTTGACAGACGACTCTTGCGACAAGTTGAAAGCAGGCAATAAGCTCCGTTGAGAAGAAATGCTTGCTTAGATTGATTACCTAGACCTGTTGGTTTATTTGGAAGGGTAGGAATGCAGCAGTTTTTTCAAGGCAAAAGACCAATACATGAGATGGATGTAGGATAGATAGGGGAAGCTATAAGGGATGGCAGTTTACTCCTCAGCCTGGATTGAGGAGACCTGATGTTATGGCTTTTTTGTTGAGGAGTCAAGCAGCGAGCGCGAAGGATCAACTTTTTGCAATTTATTTGTTACAAAATTGGGGGAGAAACCTATTTGAGCTTGTAATGACATTCTTTATTAATGAATGACTTTCAAGTGTTTTTGGCAAAAATAAAAAATAAAAAGAAGAAAACAAACCTCGAGGCATACAGATGAATTGGAAAAGAGAATGAATACCAAATTCTTGTCGTCTGGATCACTTACATAATACCATGTGATTGTGAATCACACATTGCCCCTTGCAACCGGGAAAGCAAAACTGATCATGTAACCCAGTCCATCAGAACTCTGTATTTGAGCCTTTCCGGAATGAAATCCAAAGATAATTCCAATCAAAGTGATCCAGAAATCGAAAATATAAACAAGAGGTCTCTAGCAATTTTAGCATGCTAGTTCAACCTGATGAAATGGATCTCCTTCCCCCAAAATCAATCAACCAACATATCGAGAAAAAACAAAAAATCAACCTTGATGTGGCCCCTCCACCACCTTGAAATGAGGGAGTAACATCTTGATCAATGGCATTGAAGATGATGGACATGAGTTGCAGGGATAGCAACGTCATTGATGATTTCGACTCGTGCAGAACATGTTACTGGATCGACCCTGCTCATAACAGTTGGATGGCAAAGGATCAGAACAAGTACTGTTCCCACATTATCATAAAAAACAAGCAAATGTTCACTTTAATTGGCCATTCCTGGGAAACAGAACGGTGGCAACCATTGTTTTGACTAGGAGTTCAGCAGATGCATCGATCTACATCGAAATATACTGCACACAATCAACTCCTGCGGGTTGGAATCACAGGCTTGCTGTTCTTGGCTACATATGCAAATTGACTGAAATCTGGGGCAGTAGTTGACCTACTATTGAACGAAATCAATGAGGGACAACCAAATAAGAGCTTGGAAAAGTAGAGAATCTCTTTGCTGTCATCCTCCTACCTATTCGTAAATGCACTGTGCACATCCTTCAAAGGAGCACGGAGAACACTGGCACAAGAACCAGAAGTGGTGAATCTAAATGACAATATTACTGAGACGAATCTCTCTAATGAACTTTCTGCTATGTCAGAATAGTGACCTAAATGGGAGATGTCGGCTCCAAATTTTCCTTCAGAACCAGTGAATGACTTGTCTAATCCAGGGGCACGGCTACCTGAAGCCAAGAGATATATCAGATTTCAAACTTCATCCTGAGGGAACTCTTAATATATGTAGTCTTCAAAATGCCAAAGAGGCCACCCCAGAACCCAAAAGAAAAGGTGGACTCCCAAATAATGGTAAGCAATTAAGATAACCCTCTGATGAAGAGCCTTCACTTTCAAAATGGAAGTACATGCAGATGAGTCGTGGATTTAGAATTCAATTCATCAGAGTATGAGCCTATAAATGGACTGTAACTCACTGCTAAAGCAGGAGGCCTTTTTTCAGAGCTAAAATGTATTGTAAAATGTAGAGTCAAATCATTATGGTTCCTGTTGATACATGGCATAACCCCAAGATTTTCTGGCTTCCCAGTAATGTCGACTTTATTCCATGTACACTCAAATACCAAATGATGCAAAAGATTTCCTGTTTTAAAAAGTCAAATTATGCGCTAAACATGAAATGCATGCTCAGCCTTGAATGTTCCAAACCAATTAGAAGCTCAGCTTAGCTCTACAAAGAAAATGCATTGGCTTTGTCATGTTGATGCATGCATCTTCATTAATTAGATAATAAACGGCTTTCGCAATTTCATCCTTAATTCTTTGAAGGTTGTGTCTTGTACAATATCTACCAACATCAATGTAGATTTATGCCAAACATGATAGTATGTTAAAGATTAAGAACCAAGAAAATTGCTAAACAAGTACTGGTATTAATAATGCAGTTTCAGTTGACGACATACCATCATTGACAAGAGAATCATCCACATGCATACGCTTTTGTTTTGAGCTCTCCTGAGACAAGGAGAACACAGGGCAAAGGAGTTAAGAAAACTATCTAACTTTAGGTAACAAATCATGATAAAGGGAGCTTGCATTGCTAGAATTTTCGTAAAAACCTGATTGCACCTACTTTTTCCACTGTGCCATCAAGGGAGGCCTTCCTCTTGATGATCCTTCCAGAGCCAGATTCGCCTAGACTGATGGGATGATCACTTTCAACAGGGATATTTCTTTTTCGTCATCTTTGTCAGTATTATTTGCAGACTGATGCTTGAAATAGGAACTCCTTATAATAAACTTCCTGTTCTCTCTTCTTGCTTCGTCCTCATTTCTGTTTACACCTTTCTCCGACATGTCATCAAGGGAGGTTTTCCCCTTCATGATCACTTGCTTAGTCTCACCTAGACTGATTGGATCACCTTTAACCAGGATATTTTCCTTTCCATCATCTCTATTAGTTTCCTCCGCAGCATGATGCTTGAAATAAGAGCTCCTTACAATAACCTCTCTGTTTTCTCTCCTTGTTTTTTCCTCAATGCTGTTTACACCTACATTTTTGACTGTGTCATCAGCGTAGGTCTTCTTTTTTATGATCATTCCTTTCACACATACGGTCTCACCTACACTCGTTGGGTCACTTCCAACAGGGGTAGTTTCTTTCTCCTTGTCTCAATCAGTTTCATTCCAAAACTGATGCTTAAACTAGGAACTCCTTACCATGGGCTTTTTGCACTCTTCTTGTTTTTTCATCAACTCTGTTTACAGGGCTTTTGGGTTGATACTCCTTGAATGACACACAAGGTTTATGAATTGGAAGCCTGGATTGTTGTAGTAATGAGGGCCCTGGTCTTCCAACCTCATCCAATTCACCTGCACTTTTTAACTTATTAAGTAGATAATGGAAGCTAATTCATGACAACATATCTGCACATATCAGAACCCTAAGGCCACAATTAGCTCAGGCTTACCACTTTCCATTAATTCTGATGCATCTGGAACTTCTTGTGTGAAACCATCTTCTTCCTAAAACAAAGTTTGGGGACATCAACTATCTTCGAATGTGTATGTTTAGACTAAGTATGCAATCAATATTATTCACAACATTTATGGTGTGTCATTCAGGCCAATATATGTGTGCGTGTGTGTGTGTCTGTGTGTGTCTGGGTGTGTGTGTGTGTGGGTGTGTGTGTGTGTGCGTGTGTGTCTGTGTGTGTCTGGGTGTGTTTGTGTGTGGGTGTGTGTGTCTGGGGGTGGGTGTGCGGGTGCGTGTGGCGTGCGGGTGCGTGCGTGTGGCGTGCGGGTGCGTGCGTGCGTGCGTGCTCTGCTTACTTCATGTAACCTTTGGTACCAAAGCCTAATGAGGATGACATTTGTAAAGATCTTGTGCAAATCTGTCTAAAGTGGTCCATATTGTCAAAGTGTGGAAGAATAAAAGAAATATCTCTTTGAGCTTGACCTGATTTCCTGATGCTGTGATTCAGCTATCTTTAGAAACCTATTACAGATTCGATCCATATAGATTCCCACTTACAATTTGAAGTACCTCTTTCAATAATCAAGCCAATATACAAACATGATGAATAGGTGAACAGATACATGCAAAATTACTTAATAGTATGTGAAAATTGAATTCAATTTTGCAACAAGCAACTCTGGAAAACGTTGCCACTAATGAAGGTCAAGATGAAGATGCTATCCAAGTGTGCTTCCTCTATTCTTGCATTGGTTCTACTACTTAACAAAACAAAACATTTCCCATACTTCTTGAGATCGTATCCCCAGCAATGCAAGTAAATCAAGCAATAAAAATAATTTAATGCTTCAGCATGCGAACAAAACTTGAACCACCAGCTGCTACAAACCCAATAACCAACAGATTTGGGAAGCAGTTACAATAAAAATTTAAAGCTACGAGAAGAAAATGTAACATAGATAAGTAGATTAGTCTCTAATAATCTGAAACTTCGTTGACTTGAACTACATGTATCTATTTACACTCATCTTGATGGCAATACAGAACATAGAATCAAAAAGGTAATAACAATGCATAACAAAAACAAATCCACAAACAACAACTTGATTGATCGTTTATATTCTAGGTGACCCACAAGCTATGACATATTGTTTCGATAAGTTCTATTCAAATTGATGTTCCAATAGCTCTTGGATGGTTATAATCGAATGTATTACTGTAAAACTCACTCTTTCACAGACATACATTCATATGTCGCTTAGGCATTTTATCGAAGGGGTTGAATATTACGTGGATAGTGATTCTATATGAATGCAAAGTATAACAATCTAAAATAATAGAAGCTCAATATATCAAAGCAGCCTCGTTCGTGATTGATTTTCGCACAAATGAAACTACTAATCTCAGGCTCTACTTGTGCATACAAAAGCTGAAACAAACTGCATTGCAAAGTGGCAGAGTCCAGAAGAAATCATACCTGAATGTCGGGTTTGGTGCAGAATCTCAAGGCCGAGTCGAGTCACAATTGGGTATAGGTGAATTGGGTCTTCGCGTCGAACCAGGTCTCGACGAACCGTGCAATTGTGGCTTGTCCTCCTCTTGCTAGGCTAAGTCGTCGTTGTCAAGTTCCCTTGCAAGCTGCTCGTAGATAGAAATCCGCGGTTCCCCGATTTGGGGCTACGATTTTCTAAGTTTTGAAATTAAGGATTTCGTTCCTTGTGATTTAGAGCAAGAAGAGCAGAGATGCACACGAAGAGCAGAGACGGGCGGGGGGCAGAGACGCACAAGGCTGTCTGCTAAAGCGCAAGTAATCAAAACATACAATTAAAAAAAAAAAAGTCGTCATTTTGATTTCCAACATCCATGCCGGCATTGACTAGGTATGCACGTAAGCATTTTTCAAGATAAATTGGCCGGATGGATTCAATTGACAAATTGTTAAAAGGTTTAGGATTGAATTGATAAAAAAAAATTTCTTTTGAATTGATAAAATTGAAAAGTTTGAGTCTAAATTGATAAAAGTTGAATAGGTTCATGATTTTTTAAACAATTTTTCCCTCGATTAACATGTTAATATGGTTGGTCCCAGCGCCATTCCCGAAAATAGAAGAGCATTTCTACATGAATTATTCGGTGAATACGCAAGAGAGTCGCCAGTCCAGGGTCCATCGAGTCAAGGCGGCGTTGGTCCTCCTAGCTTGCTGCCTAATCTATTTGGCTGTCTTCAGGGCATTCAGGCGATGTTACTCAAAGCACGCTTTCACAATGCTGGCGTTCGGGGCCTCATATGTTGCTCCCATTTAGGATGGCTATCTCGGTGGTGGTTCTCAGGAGCACCGATTCCCCCACTATACACAGTCTTGAGGATATCGAACAATGGAAGTCCCTTGCCACCGAGTTGTCCATTGAATGTGGTAAAGCAGGGTCGCTAATTGGTTCCTGTTAACTGGGTTCACTCCTATGTGGAGGAATCCCAATGAGTTACAAGCCCAAAAAGGACTTGAGCCCATATGATAAGTTATATGAGGAAATAGGGTTTCTCACTATCTATATAAAGTGGTAGCCACAAAAGGAAACAATAACAAGAGAAAAAGAGAATGAAAAAATATGGGGTTTGGGGCAATATTTGATTTACATCAAGCTAGCATCGGAGGTCGATTTGTGGTCCGATTGAGCTGAAATTTTGTCAGCATGTTCGTGGTGCAATTTTCTCAAATCTGAACGGTTTGATTTTCATTTGAAGCTACATACATCAAGTTTTTCATGGATTGATCAAAACCTGCGTTTTTTGTTAGATTTATCCTTGATCTCTTGTGAAGTTCATGTGTATTGCCAAGAATTATGTTCCTGAGATGTTTGCTGCTATGTACATCTAGTATTTGCTAGAGAAGAACAATTTTATTGATAGTGAAGATATTCGAGTGGACTTCGGTCCAGTGATTTTTTATCTCCTCATTTTGAGGAGGTTTTCCACGTAAAAAATCGTCTTGTGTTCGCGTGTTTAGTATTTATTTTACTCTACTATATTGATTCCTATTAGGTTTACACAAGAGGGGAGATTAGTTTATTCAACTGCATTGATTCGATATTGTTCGAATTATTACTATTCTCCCATCAGAGTGGTATCAGAGTATCTAGTTATTGCTTGATTTTTCTAACTTATGTTAAATAATGGAAACGAATACGAGTAGAATGGTTACACTGAATGATTTGAATTATTATATTTGGAAAGGGAAGATGGAAGATCTTTTATATGTGAAAGATTTTTATTTGCCTGTATTTGCTGAGGAGAAACCAAAGAATAAAATTGATGCTGAATGATCTATATTTCATCGTCAAGTGTGTGGTTATATTAGGCAGTGGGTGGATGATAATGAACCATATTATTGAGGAAACACATGCATGCAGTTTATGGGATAAGCTCGAACAGTTATATACTCGAAAGACTGGGAATAATAAGTTATTTTTGATAAAACAGATGATAGCTCTGAGATATCAAGATGGTACTCGTTTAACTGATCATTTAAATTCTTTTCATTGAATTATAAATCAATTGGCTGTTATGGGAATCAAGTTTGATGATGAGATACAAGCATTATGGTTGCTTGGTACTTTACCAGACTCATGGGAGATGTTTCAAACATCTTTGTTTAATTAAGCCCCAGATGGTACGATTACCATGAATTTGGCCAAAAGTAGTATTTTGAATGAAGAGATGAGAAGGAAGACACAAGGATCGTCATCTTCACATTCTAATGCCTTGGTTGTCAAGAAAATGGGGAGAAGTGAGTCTCGAGGTCCGAGAAATAGAGATAAAAGTTGAGATAAAAGCAAAGGTAAGTATAATAAATTTGCTAATGTTGAGTGCCATTAATGTCATTAGAAGGGATATATTTAGAGGTTTTGTCGCCAATTGAAAAGGGAGAAACAAAAGGAGAAAGGTAAAGAGAAGAAAAGTGATAATAACAGCGATGATAATCATGTCGCTGCACTTAAAGAAGACTTTCTCATTATTTTTTATGGTGATGTGGTGAATTTTGTATCTCATGAAACCAGTTGGGTGATTGATAGTGGTGCATCCGTTCATGCTACGTCTCGTAGGGATTTCTTTACATCATACGTGTCAGGTGACTTCGGATTTGTGAAGATGGGAAACAATGGACTAGCTCAAACTGTAAGCATCAATGATGTGTGCCTAGAAACCAGCAATGGCACAAGGTTAGTATTGAATAATGTTAAACATATACCTGATATCCGCTTGAATTTGATTTCTACAGGCAAGTTGGATAATGAGGGGTATTGCAGCACCTTCAGTAATGGTCAATGGAAGCTCACCAAAGGTTCTCTTGTTGTGGTTAGAGGTGAAAAATATTTTTCGTTATACATTATGCAGGCAAAGTTGTCCACAGACAAAATTAATATAGTAGATAGCGAAGATACATGTGAATTATGGCATAAGAGGCTTAGTCACATTAGTGAGAAGGGTTTGTCAATATTGGCCAAGAAGAAGCTCCTTTCACGATTGAAAAGTTTAGCGCTAAAGAAGTGTGCTCACTATTTAGCAGGAAAACATAACAGAGTTGCATTTAAAAGCTCCCCTCCTTCAAGAAAGTCAGGTATATTGGATTTAGTGCATTCTGATGTTTGTGGTCCTATGAAAACAAAATCACTTGGTGACTCTCTTTATTTTGTTACCTTCATAAATAATTTTTCAAGGAAAATTTGGATTTATACCTTGAAAACCAAAAATTAAGTGTTAGATGCTTTTAAGCAATTTCAGGCTTCAGTTGAGAGACATATTGGAAAAAAAATTGAAATGCATCAGAACTGATAATGGAAGAAAGTATATTTGGCCGTTTGATGAATACTGTAAATTTCAAGGTATTCGACATCAAAAGACACCTCCCAAGACGCCTCAGTTAAATGGCTTAGTTGAGAGAATGAACAAAACATTGGTTGAAAGGGTAAGGTGCTTACTTTCACAGTCAAAGCTACCTGGATCCTTTTAGGTTGAGGCTTTAAAGTACAGCTGTGCATGTATTAAATCTTACTCCATGCGTTCCTTTAGAGTTTGATGTTCCTAATAGAGTTTGGATAGGCAAAGAAGTTTCTTATGATTATTTGCGTCTTTAGGTGCAAAGCATTTTTGCATATTCCCAAAGATCATAGGTCTAAACTTGATGTGAAAACACGATAGTGCATATTTATTGGTTATGGACAGGATATGCTTGGCTACAAATTTTATGATCCACTTGAAAAGATAATTGTAAGAAACAAAGACGTTGTGTTTATGGAAGATCAAACAATAGAGGATATTGAGAAATCGAAGATGATTTCAGCACCACAGGTTAGTGATAATTTGGTTGATTTGGATCCAGTTCCTCTTACAAATATTCCTACACAGGTTGATGAAGAGCAGCAGGAAGTCAATGTTCCAAATAACACACATGTTCCTGAACATATTGAAACATATAATAATATTCCTGAACTAGGGGCTCAATTAGATGTTCCACTGGATGTTCCAGTCCGGAGATCCGTTAGAGACCGACGACTTTCCACCAGGTAAATTGAAGATGAGTATGTATTATTGACTGATGCAAGTGAACCGGAGTGCTATGCAGAAGCAATAGAAGATGAGTACAAAAGCAATTAGTTTGATGCTATGCGAGATGAGATGCAGTCACTTTATAATAATCATATTTTTAAGTTGGTGAAGTTACCTAAAGGTAAAAGAGCTTTGAAGAACAAGTGGGTATATAGGTTGAAGCAAGATGAACCTACTTTACAACCATGGTACAAAGCTAGATTAGTTGTTAAGGGATTCGGTTAGAAAAATGGTATTGATTTTGATGATATATTTTCTCCGGTAGTGAAAATGTCTTCTATTCGTGTGGTACTAGGCTTGGTAGCTAGCCTAGATTTGGAAATTGAGCAAATGAATGTTAAAACAACCTTTTTACATGGTGACTTGAAGGAAGAGATATACATGGAACAACCTGAGGGTTTCAAAGTGAAAGGGAAAAAGGATCATGTGTGCAAATTGAAGAAAAGTCTCTATGGCCTAAAACAAGCGTCGAGCAGTGGTATAAGAAATTTGCGTCAATTATGACAAAACAGGGCTATAAGAAGACTTCTTCAGATAACTGTGTGTTCTTCTAAAAATTTTCTGATGATGACTTTATTATTCTCTTGCTTTATATTGATGATATGCCGATTGTTGGTATGAATGCTTCAAGAATTGAGTTATTAAAAAACAGTTGAGCAAATCTTTTGCCATGAAAGACTTGGGCTCGGCGAAACAGATTCTTAGTATTAGAATTACCCAAGACAGAGATGCTAAGAAGTTGTTTTTGTCGAAAGAGAAATATATCGAGAAAATCCTTCAGAAATTTTACATGGACAAGGCTAAAGTGGTTAGTACTCCTCTTGCTGCTCACTTTAAGTTAAATATGAAGCAAAGTCCTACAACTGATAAAGAAAAGAAAGATATGGAAAGTGTTCCATATGCTTCAGCTATAAGAAGCTTAATGTATACGATGGTATGTACACACCCAGACTTGGCGCACGCAGTTGGCGTTGTTAATCGCTATTTGTCAAATCCAAGCAAAGAGCACTGGAATGCAGTGAAGTAAATTATGAGGTGTCTTCAGGGAGCTTCAAATTTGAAACTTAGTTTCGGGACCGAGAAACTTGAGTTAGTTGGATACACAGATTCTGACTTGACTGGAGATATTGATACTCGTAAATCTACTTCTGGTTATTTGATTTCTTTTGCGGGTGGAGCTGTGTCATGGAAGTCAAGATTGTAGAAGTGTGTTGCATTTTCTACAATCGAAGCTGAATTTATTGCAGCGACTGAAGCTAATAAAGAGATGCTATGGATGAAGAAGTTCTTAGAAGAACTTGGGTTCAAGCAAAAGAGGTATGTGCTATTTTGTGATAATCAAAATGCAATTCATCTTGGTAAGAATTCATCTTTTCATTCTAAATCGAAACACATTGATGTTAGATATCATTGGATAAGAGATGTTCTAGATGAAAAGTTATTGGAACTTGAGAAAATTCATACAGATCATAATGACTCTGATATGATGACAAAGACTCTACCAAGAAAAAAGCTTGAACATTGCCGATTGATAACAGGGATGGTGAATCCCTCCACATTGTCGTGAGGGGCAGATTTGTTAACTGGGTTCACTCGTACGTTGAGGAAGCCCAATGAGTTGCAAGCTCAAAAAGGGCTTGAGCCCATATGATGAGTTATATGGGGAAATTGGATTTTTCACTATCTATATAAAGTGGTAGCCACAAAAGGAAACAGTAACAAGAGAAAAAGAGAAAGGAGAAAATCTGGGGTTTGGAGCAATATCTGATTTACATCAAGCTAGCATCGGAGGTCGATTCGTGGTCCAATTGAGCTGAAATTTTGTCAGCATGTTCGTGGCGCAATTTTCTCAAATCTGAACGGTTTGATTTTCATTTGAAGCTCCATACATCAGGTTTTTCGTGGATTGATCAAAACCTGCGTTTTTTGTCAGATTTATCCTTGATCTCTTGTGAAGTTCATGTGTATTGCCAAGAATTATGTTCTTGAGGTGTTTGCTGCTATGTACCTCTAGTATTTGCTAGAGAAGAACAATTTTATTGATAGTGAAGATTTTCGAGTGGACTCCGGTCTCGTGATTTTTTTATCTCCTCACATCAAGGGGGTTTTCCACGTAAAAAATTGTCTTGTGTTCGCGTGCTTGGTATTCATTTTATTCTACTATATCGGTTCCTATTAGGTTTACACAAGATGGAAGATTATTTTATTCCGCTGTGTTGATTTGATGTTGTTTGAATTATTACTATTCTCCCATCAGTTCCTATGTGCCCCCCACAGAAGCTAATGCAGGTAGTCTTATCTTGTATCTTCAGTGTTCTTGAAAGTTGACGAAAGAGTCCGAGCTTTGAGGTCAGCTAGCAAGGATGAAATATAGAAAACCTTTATTCAGAAGTTGACTACATGAGCACCGAGCACCGAAGTAGCATCTAACCAAAGATTATCCACCTTGCGTACAAGGGTACAAGTACTTGGTGAGAGGGGGAGAAGGTGCACTTGCGCTTCTCACTAGCGTTGCAGAAGCAACAATCATAGTGGCTTAAGGGAGATGCGACATACTACCGATCATCCGAACTTACCATGGATGACGTTATCACTGCTGAAAAGATTTGGAATTGCAAAAGGAGGCTATTAAGTGCGAGTGGAGGAGACCCAGATGGTGAACTCGAGGATATTTGCCTCCCTTTTCCACTCTTCAAGCGTAACTGCCTGATATTTGCTGGCTATACGTTGCCCCTGCCCGAAGAAGCTCACGACACGTTATCAATCCTGATTCGACATAGACTGTTTCCTGAAGAGAATGGACATGAGCGAGTTTTCAGAGTTATGGAGATAGAACTTGCATTTCATTTTGATCTATTCTACACCAACTTCTCGGTTAATCTCAGTCCTGTATTATGGTAAAAAAAGTACTTCAACTATTTACCGTACTTGCTTTTGGTTTCGCTTTGCAATTGGGCGACTTTGGCAAGATGCAATTGCATTTCCAAAGGACTCTAAGGGCCTTTAACCTAATGTAAGTATGGAGGTGCTTTGGAAAGTTGCATCCTAGGAATGCAAGTCTTGGGTACTGTTCATCTTCTTCAAATCACTGTCAATCAGAGGCCGACGACTACCGGCCAAGGGGTCGTGTACGCTGGCAACGTGCCAGCGACCGCCGCTTGAGGGTCGCCCGACTCCGGCGACCGTCGCTGGACCTCAGGTGACTAATGGCCTAAATCGCGCGATCCAGGCGGTTTGATGGCCTAAATCGCGCGACCCCAAGCGACAGCCGCCTAAGGTCGCTCAGGCGGCCGTCGCCTAGGGTTGCCCGACCCCAGCGACCATCTGGGGGCCAGATCTGGCCATCCGACCACCAGAGCCGCACGGTCTGATGGCTAGACTTAAAAATATATATATTTGTTTTTTTTAATTTAATAAAAGTCATTTACAAATGCAAATTTTACCAAATGTTATTTGCATTTTGGAAAACCCCCTTCACCTAAAGGTATTTGCATTTTTGCATATGCATTCCCCAAAAGCCGAATCAAACGGGCCCGATATTAGGTTAACGAAAATCTCAAAATGAAAGCATGAGGTCCAATATTGATGCTTTGGTAACGCTCTTTATGATAATTGCGATCCTTGCCATCGACATCGTCCAATTTAATGTCGGAATTTTCTCCGAATAGGACAAAATAGCATGTACATGTATCTATGTGCGATACGAGTGGTTTCAAAGAAATAGATATGCGGAGAAGCTGATCGAGGTAACGTGTAGAACTTAGTTACGGAAACCATGGGAAGGTCAACTTCGTCAATACTTATTTCTCAATAAATTGTAGCTCTCGTCCGTTGAAGTTGATGTATAATTTCATTGCCGCGCCTTATACTAAATGTTTTGATAGCATGAGCGTGTGTGCATCTCTGTTACCTTCCTCTCTGACGAAGGAATCGGAAATTTCCTCTTATACTCCCATATACAAAGATGAAAATGCCCATCTGGTCAAAACCCATTCTTGAGGCTTTCTGCCATATACGTGAATGTGCATGTGTATGTGACTTAGTCATTGCCAAAAGCAAACGAAAATTTGTTATAAGAGAGAGAAACCTCAAGATTTCTTGAAGCTTCTAAAAAACCCTTAACAAAAATTCTAGGGGAATATTGATTTTGATGCTTAAATGGCTGGGATATGAGACATTAATATTACAATCCCTAATTTGTGAATTAATTTTCCTAAAAAAAAAAAAGTATCTGCGAAATTCGGAGGTCAATAACTCTCACAAGCAAGAGCTCTCATGCTGGTAATATGTGATTAGAAGTATATAAGTGTGATGGCGATGTACTAGAGCCATCTATTAGCTTCATATTGAACCGATACTTTGTAACCTCTATTAAAATTACTTGTGGAATTCAGCCTTGTTATGGATATTAGTCATGGAGAGTAGACGTAAACTTGGTATAAGCTGAATCACTCTATATCTATGTGCAATATATATTTTTTTTTTATCTGTTCACTATTAGGAATATATGCTTGATAGAAGCATCCTGCATTTGACTATATTAATATGTTTTTGCATGGGAAAAGTACCAAAATAATTCTAAATCTTTTGAATTGGTACCAATTCAGTCATAAACTTTTCAATTGGTCCAATTTAGTCCTAAACCTTTTTACATTGGTAACAATTTAGTCCATCTGGCTAATTTAAGCCGGAAAATACTGATGTGACCGCGGGCGGTCTTATGTGGCGCCATGTGGACAAATTTTATAATTTTTATAATTTTTCAGACTTTTTAAATTATTTTTTTCTTTTCTCCTTACCCTTGGCCGGCGAGGTCGCTGGCCGGCCGACCATCGCCGGCCACGAGCTGGTTGGGGCAAGGGGCCCCGTATCCTCGTCGGCCACTGGCGAGGGGCGGGTGAGGGCACGACAGCCCTCGCCCAGATCCAAGCGAGGGTGCGGCCCTCCTCAGTTTCAAGCCTCGTAGCTATCGGCAAAGGAAGCGGTGGTGGTCAAGGCTCGTGTTAGCATTTTCACAAACATGCCTCATGCAAGACGCGACCACCCGTGGAAGGAAGTGTGTGTGCGTCGGCCCCTGCCTAGATCCAGGCGAGGGTCGATACCCTCGCCCGTGGGCCGGCGAGGGCACGGCAGCCCTCACCCAGATCTAAGCGAGGGCGCGACAGCAAGGTGTCTCGTCTCCTCCAGCTGCGAAGCATCTCTCCCTTCTCTCAACCAAGCTCAACGGTACTCTCTCTCTCCTGTGCACACGCACTCACGCACGCTTCCTTCCACGAGTGGTCACATCTTGCATGAGGCATGTTTGTGAAAATGCCGACACGAGTCTTGACCACTAGCACTTCCTTCGCCGATAGTTATGAGGCTTGAAACTGTGGAGGGCCGCTCCCTCGCTTGGATCTAGGCGAGGGCCATCACACCCTCACCCGCCACGAGCGAGGGCTGCCGCGCCCTCGCTATGGCCGACGAGGGTGCATAGGCCCTCGCCGGCCAATAGGTGAGGGTTTTGGCCCTCGCCTAGATCTGGGCGGGGGCAAACGCCCTCGCCTGTGGCCGGCGAGGGTGCGACGGCCCTCGCCAGTGGCCGGCGAGGGTGCGGGGCCCCTCGCCCCAACCAGCCTGTGGCCGGTGATGGTCAGCCGGCTGGTGACCTCGCCGGCCAAGGGGTAAGGAGAAAAGAAAAAAAAAGAAAAAAATAATTTAAAAAATCTGAAAAATTATAAAAATTTGTCCACGTGGCGCCACATAAGACCGCTAGCGGCCACGTCAAGAATTTTCAGCTTAAATTAGCCGGATGGACTGAATTGGTACTAATGTAAAAAGGTTTAGGACTAAAATAGTCCAATTAAAAAGTTTAGGACTGAATTGGTACAAATGCAAAATATTTAGGACTATTTTGGTACTTTTCCCTTTTTTCTATTTATCAATGTTTAATTTGAAAAGTTCTACAAAAAATTTTCAAAGTTTATAAACAACCTGTTTATGCCCCTCTAGGTTGCATTGTTACCCTCAACAAAAGTGTTATCAACCATTGTGACAACAAAGGTGTGATAAGAAATCCTATTTATCACGAATTAACTACTCATATCAACATCAAGAAATATTCATCCCAGATGTCATTGCAAGGACAAGGTTATTGGAGCTTGGTTGGCATCTATGGAGGATGAGTGCTCGTCGAGGCGTTGGGAGAGCCAGCATGGACTATGAGCACTATACCTTGGCCAAGAGCATTGAGCCAAGGAGTTTTGTGGCTCAGTCTCTAGCCAAATCTATCATTTCGCAGTTGGATCGATATCCAAGATGGTCTAATATGAGAGAGGGGAGATTGTCATGAGTTGGTTTGGTAAACTGACCGGTAGCCTAGTTTTCAGACATTGTTAGAGTGTCTCATTAGAATGTGTCAGGTTAACTCGTCAAGAGAGGGTGTTCAGACCAGTTTTGTCCCTTTTAAGTAAGTTTTTTCTCCTATTCTGTTTAGAACACGTACAAAAGTTATTTAATGTGTCTTGCAGGGTTTTCTAGCAAAATTTGGTAAGATAAATACGAGAGCTTGTAGGAGTTTGTATGTTGGAGCTTGGGGAACAAGTGAGGAGCAAGCTATTGATTTAACTCTATAACTTTCACTTAATAGAGAACTCTTTACATTTGACTCTTTTCGTGAATAAAGTACTAACACTTACAACAATTCATGTAAATTTCTAGCGTTCTTTACGGTTCCTTTTTTATTTACCCAGTATAGTCTTATTATCTACACAGGCAACGGTTTCTTTGGTCGACTTACATCACGCTGTGAAATAACGCTGAAGCTAACCAATCCTACAAATCAAGAAGAACACCATAATTCCTTTTAGAAGTAAGTGTTGGCTGAAAAGTGCACACGATTGAGCAAATATATATGATATAACACTTTCGACGTGGACAGAGATTAATCATCAAACCCTCGAGCAGATCTTCATAAATTTCTGAAAGGGTGGATCAGCATGGATTATTAGTAACATATAGAAGGGGGTGTGGCTAGTACGTAAGGCTTGTCGTTATCTGCATGTCATGTCAGAAAGCTTTTTGACATGACATAGAGAAAAATAACGGGTTTTCAAAAAGGTACGCTTTCACATTTTAGATGGAGATAGCACAACGAAGAGAGCATAACCAGTGTATAAGGGGACCCAGAAAGCTAACCAATCCAACGCTGATTATTTACAGCCACATAAATCTATCCAGTGTGTCGAAAATTTCTAACCAATCCAGCCACATAAATAAATCTGTCGTGTGTGTCAAAAATTTCTAATCAATCCAATGCCTAGTATTTACAGCCATATAAATAAATCTATTCTGTGTCTCGAAAATTTCTAATCAATCCATGTTGAAAATTTCTAATCAATCCAATGCCTATTATTTACAGCCACATAAATAAATATGTCTTGTGTGTCGAAAATTTCTAACCAATCTATGTCGAAAATTTCTAACTAATCCAATGCTTATTACTTACAGCCACATAAATTTGTCTTGTGTATCGAAAATCTTCATCTCTAATGAAGTTGACTTGACAAAGAAAAGGTAACGTCAAAATGTTTTCAAAAATAAAATAAAGTGAGCTAACACGTTTTGCATCAACACTAACGTTATCATGTGTGCCTCAGTCCGACATTTCTCAATCTTAGGAAAGTACGGAACATAGCTCAATGACATCGGGAGAAGCATCTAGATGCAAGTAAATTGTCAGAGGGGTATAAGAGAATTTATGTTTGGAATCTATCTATCAAGGAACATCATGTGAACTGTTGGGAATAATGGATCCCCGAAAACCGGATTCGACACTAAATCGAACCCCTAAAACGAATGCGGAAGACAAGCCTGGGAAAACAACACGTATCACCGATCCTAAAGCACACCACGGATTCGAGCGTACCTTGTTAGCCACAGATTAAGCACCAACGCCGATAAAAGGAAGAGAATTCGGTCCTGTTCGATCCGATGACGCCAATTCGCCTTGAAGGAAAAACGGGGTCGCCTTTAGCGTTTTTTTTTTTTCTTTTTGGAGGGAGAGAGGCAGAGAATACGTACGCTGGTCTTTTTGCCAAAAGGTACGTTCTCCCTCTCTCTCATCCCTTTTATACCTCCCTCCATCCACTGGCCCTATTCCTGTGGGCCGGGCTTTTAGGCCCAACATGGGCGGACGAGCCTTAAGCCCATCACTAATAAAACCATCATCTCCCACTTACACATGGTGAGCAGAACAGGATTCTCTTTACCTCTCTTCAACATTCATACCGGTGAATAATCCGTGCGACCAGCATACTTTGAGAGCTCGTTGCTATACATCTGTTAGGAATATATAGCAGCTCATAATGGGCATCACACTCTGAGTAGATTTAGTATGTAGTTCCCTAGATCGATCGATCACATTTATATCTCTCTTGATCTCTTTTAAACAATGATATATATATTGTATTCACAATTATGATTATCCCAAAGACAGTCATAATTGGTTAACCAGTGAATACAAAACTACAATGTGATTCTCCAAAATCGATCTTCCTCTTTCCTTCAAACTCTCAATTTCAGTTCAGCTTGCTTTTCTAGAAATATCCCATTAGACCGAATCAAACTCATGACCATTGACAACATCCTAAGATAGCAAACACTAAATAGAAATCTTGAGAATAAGTAAGAGTCATGAGGGGACTAAAAATTGAGGAACTCTTTTCCTCTAGAGTCTCACACGACATAAAAGTTGAGATCAAACATTTGCCACTCTTATTGGTCGTTTCATGCATACGTAGTATGAAATACGTATTACAGTATTAACTCCTTTCCCATGGAGCGTATGTCTACACCTTCAATACCGTACAGATGATAGTTCAGACATACCCAATGTCTAACTTGAGTTCATGTATCTACTCATTCACAAAATTTATCAGAACTCACATCTGGCATCTTAGACAGATAAAGTAAAATATGTGAGGTATTTTACTTTCGGACATAGTAAGTATTATGTCCTCATCTTAACACTCAGTTAATGCGACATACGTATTTTAAGCTTGAGCTCTCGATTATCACCTAGATAATAAGCTTAAAAATAGTCTCATCTCTATTTATCACACAGTAAATAGAGGCGATTACCCGTGTGAGTGGGCTAATCTTATATCTGTCCGACATACTTTCTCAACTTAAAGTAATGCACTGAGCATTAATATGCATAAAGATCAAACAAAGATTCATAGGCATTAATGATGAAAACACAAATTCATCAAACGTGAACACTTAGGGAAAATACAATATTCAGTACATCAGTCTCTACGCAATCCTAGAGATTTCATATGGCCACAAAACACATCTCTAGGTATTGGCTTTGTCATAGGATCTGCTACCATTCTATATGTAGTATGTACTCTAAGTTCACGTCTTTTCGGTGCAACCATATCCTTTACAAAATTATACTTGGTATCTATTTGTTCGGTCTTGCCATGATATTTTGGATCTTTGGTGTATGCTTTTGCTGCTTGGCTATCACAGTTAACCAACAATGAATCTGCAGCATTTCCAATAACACCTAAATGATCCAAAAATCTCCTAAGCCAAACACCTTCTTATACTGCTGCTGATAATGCCACGAACTCAATTTACATCGTGGACAAGGCTATACACTTTTGTTTCTTACTGCTTCAACATATTGTGCCATTATTCGGTAAGAAAACAAACCCAGAGGTAGATTTTCTTTCATCTAAATCTCCTCCACAATCAGCATTAGAATAACCTTAGTCGCAGATCATTTTCTTAATAACTCAGCGTATAATCAGCAGTCCCCTTTAGATACCTCAGTATTCTCTTAACGGCTTTCCAATGTGCTTGACCTGAATTGGATTGGTATATTCTCACCATTCTAACTGCAAAAACATATGTCAGGTCTTGTACACATCATAGCGTACATCAAGCTTGCAATAGCACTAACATAATGAACATGTTTCATTTGTTTCTTCTCTTGTGGAGTCCTTAGACACAGTCTATGGCTCAATCCTTCACCTTTTGTAATAGGAGTGTTTATGGGTTTACAATCTTGAAATCTTAACTCCAAGAATGTATGCAACATCACCCATGTCTTTCATCTCAAAGTTGGAAGATAACCAATTCTTCACAGTATTAACAAACTCCATATTACTTTCGGCAATTAGTATATCATCAACATATAATGATATGATCACAAATTGATCTTTGTATCATTTAATATATACACAATGATCCTCATCTATCATTGTAAAGTCATATGCTATTATGGCATTATGAAAAACGTATATACCATTATGTTGACGATTGCTTAAGGCCATATATCGACCTCAAAAGTCGACATACCTTTTCTTATTGGCCTTTTACTATGAAAGCAGCAGGTTGTTCCATATATATTTCTTCCTCTAATTCTCCATTGAGGAAAACAGTTTTTACATCAATTTGATGTAACTCAAGATTCACACTAGCCACTATTGCCAGAATAATGCGAATCGAGGTAAATCTCACTACAGGAGAAAATGTTTCTTCATAATCAATTCATTCCTGTTGATTATACCTCTTCGCCACAAGGCGAGCCTTATGCTTTTCTATTGAGCCATCAGCTTTTCGCTTTATTTTGAGAACCCACTTGTTCCCAATAGCTTTGTGTCCTTTTGGAAGATCAACCAGTTCCCAAACATGGTTTGACTTCATTGATTCCATTTCCTCTTCCATTGCATGAATCCATTTTTCCTTACTAGGGCAATTCAGAGCCTCATTAATATTTCTTGGCTCATCCTCATCTTGTGGAGCAACCATAAAAGTTTCCCCTTGAATGTCAAAATGTTGACGGTGAATACTTTGGCGACTTGTTCGCTGTATGGGAGATTGTACACTTAGCACATCATTCCCATTTATGCTCCCACTAGGATTAGATAATTATGACGTCGTCTCATCATGTGGTTGCAATTGAGAATGAGTTGAATTCAATTCATCACTTATCATATTACTCCCACTTGGACGAACTCCACTAATATCATTATCTTAATCCAAGGTTTCAAATAGGGAATAATCTTCACCTATTTCGCCCTTCTTAGGAAATTCATCCTCTAAGAATGTGACATCTCATGATTCAAATTCAGTTATACTCCCACTTTCCTGCTCACCTATGAACACATACCCTTTCGAGTGTTCGGAGTATCTCATTAAAATACTTTTATTTCCTTTGGGACCCAATTTCTCAAACTTGTGAAAGGACTCATGAGTATAGGCAGCACAACCCCATGGCTTAAAAAAACTTAAGTCTAGTTTTCTACCTGTCCATAACTCATATAGAGTGGAAATAACTTATTTGGAAGGCACCCGGTTAAGTATATAGGCGGCAGTTAACAACGCATCACTCCAAAAAGTGATAGGTAAGTTAGCATGCGCCATCATGGACCTAACTATTTTCAATAGGGTTCTGTTTCTTCTCTCTGCAACATCATTTTGTTGAGGAGTATATGGAAGAGACAACTGTCTTTCTATTCCTTTTTCATCACATAATTTTCTGAACTTATCAGATAAATATTCTCAACCTCGATCGAATCTCAATGCTTTTATTTTCTTGTCTAATTGATTTTCTACCAAGTTCATAAACCTTTTGAAACAACTTAATGCTTCATATTTATGATAAATCAAATAGACATATCCGAATCGAGTATAATCATCTATTAAAGTGATGAAATAAACAGCCTCATGCCTTCCTCTTACATTCATTGAACCACAGACATCAGAATTGATTAAATGCAGAGGAAATTTAGCTCTTTTATCTTTTTCTAAATGGTTTCCTTGTTGTTTTCCCTACTAAGCAATGTTCACATATGGGCAAATCGACTTTTTCAATGCTGCCCAACAAGCCCTCTTTGGCTAATCTATTCATACATTGTTGACCAATATGACCAGGTCTAGCATACCACATAATCACATCATTATCATATGAAGTAGAAAGCGTGAAACAAGGGAATAACAAATATTGACATCACTATAGTCAACATTTAGTACAATAAAACCATCTAGAAAGTGACCACAATCATAGTAGTTTGTATCCAAATACAAATCTACATGGCTATTATGGAAGTTCACACTAAAACCAAGTTTAACCAACACCAAAAATAGACACTTAAATTTCAATGAATCTCCGGAGCATATAGGAACAAAGTGAGTCCACCACGCATGTTCAGTTGGCAAGTGCCAATTCCTTTACTTCAGCTCTGGAGTTGTTTCCCACATAGATCCACTTAGTTCCAGTTGGTATCGTTGAAATTCCACAAAGGATTCTCTATCATTCGCTACATGGTCTGTCGCTCTTGAATCTATATTCCATAAAGTATTGGATTCAGCCAATAATACAGAACTTGATACATAAGCAAAGTTCTCAAATGTACAAGAGGTGTATACCTTCTTTGGCTCACGACAGTCGCGAGTATAGTGACCCTTCTTGTCATAATTGTAACACCTCACCCTAGACATTTTCTTCACTTGATGACGTTTTCCTCTATTGTGTTGGTTAACTCTTGATTTCTTGCAACAAGGACTTGATCCTTTGCATTCCCACATATTGAACGAATCAATACGCTTACGCTTAGACCTCAAAGCCCTTTCTGAGCTAGAACCAGCATTGTAAATATCTATTTTCGGCTCAAATGCCGTTAGGCGGTCCTCAGCTAGCTCAAGGTGGCGCATGGCATCCTCAAAATCTTCCATAATATGGTCAAGAGCTTCTAGTGCTTCCTGCTTTTCCAGCACATATTGAATCTTCATATTCAATATTTCACAATTGTTGCCGTTCACATCAGCAATTACGTTCTTAGTTGCTGAAACCATCGATCTGAACACATCAGATATACATGTACGAATAATTAATGCCTATCATTTATGCATCCACTTTGCACAGACCCATCATATCAATGAATAATTTCAAGTAAGGTTTCAGAATCAAAAGGTCACTATGTTTCCAATCATCCTCCAAAAATCATAACTCAAAATTATTATTAATATAATTATCTTATGCAAAATAAATTCTATGAAGTTACAAAAACTTCTATGAACTACCCACAGCAGTCAACAATAATAGAAAGCAAATAATATCTAACATCCAATAGAATAACAATGCTTTCACATAATACAACTATCCATTACACTAAGTAATATATACAAAGAAATATCAACATAGAAAAAAGATATTCACACCCAAAAACATCTCAAACTAATCTAAGAAATAAGTAGGGAATGTCCCTTCTAATCTATCAGTCAAAATATCAGAGAAATTTGAAGGCATATTTGTCAACCATGGATAAACTTTTGGAGAGCTTTCATGTCGCCTCCAAGGTGCATTCACTCTACGCCATGTGGCGCTCAATCTAAGGGTCGAAGTCTTGGTCAACTCAATCCTATAGTACTCTCTAACAAAAGCTACCACTAGCTTCTTATAACCCAGGACCACGTTGACCTCCCATAGCCGATCTAACACTGCTTGCTATTCAGGTGGAAGAGTGTTCATCAAAGCCGGCACCTTCCCAAAATCCGGCATAAGATAACAATTTCAGATGATTTCCTGTATCATCTGATTGACCCTGACCACATGTGATACTAAATCACCGTCATGCCACCGATAATCAGCTAACTCTGTCATCAGCCTTTTAAGTCTTGCAATTCCCTCGTCCGTTCTCGGGATTGCAGGTATCCTTGCATAACGCATCATAGTTCCTGCAACAAATGCAAAACTAAAAATGAATTACTTATAATCCATAATCTACATAAGGGAAAATACATAATTTTCCATATTTCATGCAACAAATGCAGAATAAATAATGGATAACATATAACCCATATATGCATGATTGAAAAAGAAACAAATTCCTTTGTTTTTTCTTTTTTTTTTCGGTTCAACTGTCAACGGTCGTGGTCAACGGTCAACGATCAGGTCGCCGGTCGCCGGACCGGACGGACCGATCGGACCGGTCGGGCCGGAAGGAACGGGTCGAACGAACCGACCGGCACGTGCCGTGCGCGTGTGCGAGCTGACATCACGCAGACGTCAGTCGGCACACGCCAGGCTTCCGTGCATGTCGGGTCGGGTCGGGTTGCCGGCCGGTAATCGGCCTACCAACGGTCGTCGGCGATGACGTCATCGGTGACGTCATCCCAGCGGTTACCGACCGTTGGGTGACGTCACGTTGACGTCAGTGCGTGACGTCAGCACGCGTCGGTTCGCCGACTGGCGCGTGCCAGTTCGCTGCCGTCGGCGCGCAGGTGCCGGTTCGCCGACTGGCGAGTGTGGCGCACGCGCTGGCCTATGCCAGCGCTTCGGGTGCGTCGCGCCCACAAGCAGCGGCTTCTAGCCGCGCATATGGGCGCGTGCGGCATCTCCCGGCGGCGTTCGACATATCGCCAAACTCTTCTCGACAAGCGCTTTCACCCTATGCCTTCAGAAATCAATTTTGACTTACAGAGACTTGAAAAAATGGACGAACAACGCTCGGGTGTCGGGATTTCTTGCCCCGATCCATACCGGCCGATTACTTTCACGAAAAATCAATCAAAAAACATGAAAAGGGTCGGGAAAACGTGAACTAGGGCTCTGATACCAATGTTGGAAATAACGGATCCCCGAAAACCGGATTCGACACTAAATTGAACCCCTAAAACGAATGCGGAAGACAAGCCCGGGAAAACAACACGTATCACCGATCCTAAAGCACACCACGGATTCGAGCATACCTTGTTAGCCACAGATTAAGCACCAACGCCGATAAGAGGAAGAGAATTCAGTCATGTTCGATCCGATGACGCCAATTTGCCTTGAAAGGAAAAACGGGGTCGCCTTTAGCGTTTTTTTTCTTTTTGGAGGGAGAGAGGGAGAGAATACGTACGCTGGTCTTTTTGCCAAAAGGTACGTTCTCCCCCTCTTTCATCCCTTTTATACCTCCCTCCATCCACGGACCCTATTCCTATGGGCCGGGCTTTTAGGCCCAACATGGGCGGACGAGCCTTAAGCCCATCACTAATAAAATCATCATACAAGCATCGTCCTTTCATCTAGGACCTAGGGGGAGGCGGTGACGATCAAGAAATGCAAGGAAGCAACAAAATACCCCGCAACACTATAAAGTTCCATGAATGCATGGAGGTGAACTTCATAAGACCCCACCATTTAGTCCCCTCAAGATACTAAAAATGGCAGATTGCTCGATTATTCTCAAGACATTGGCCTTAGGACCTTCGACTATAAATACCCTACCATTTAATGAGACCAACCATCTCATGTTCTCATATGTCGCTATACCCCCCCCCCCCAACCACCCCCTTATATCGAGAAGCATGAGAGACGCGATACAAATGATTTAATTGAATTGTGGGAGTTGTGTCGATGAGTTTGTGCTAAGAACCTATTGATTAAAGACAAAATATGGAAGATGTCCAAAGGCGAAGTTGGCCACTCATGCACAAATTAGTTGGGAGCTAAATGATGGCTAGGATGAGGCGAAATTAGTTGTTCAATCGAATTGAATCGAATGCTCTGCTTAGGATGGTAATCATATTACCACAATCCATAAATTAGTGACACATCTAGAATCATGTTATTTGAGCAGGCTTAATATAGAACTTTGATCTGAATTTATTCTATAGAAAATACATGTTGCCGGTTAGGTCTGCTTGTGGTTGGACTAGCTATACTCTCTTCAATGTGAGATAATTCGTGTGTGCTCTTTCGCCATCTTAAAAAGTCTTGTAGTAGTCGTATCTTGTTCAAGTCTCTGCCCTTGACCATCAATCCTCCACTACATAATATTATTCCCTAAATGAGCTCAAGAGACCGAGGGCATAAAAAAACCATTGATTTTATGACTGGTAAGGTCAAATTCTAGTGTCACGAAAAGGTCTGAGAATGCAGACCCACCGAAAGACAATGATGTCCATATAAGTAATAAACCTACAAGGTGACATTAGGAGATACCTTCATTCACTCTAGAAAAGGGATATACTCACCAGCTAGCCAATCTAATTCATAACCATTAATCACCTTGGATTAAGTAGGATCAGGTGTATGGTCTTTTCACGCTCTATTCATTTCACGGAAAATGCTGCGTTTCTGAAAAATATTTTTCAGGAAGTCATTTTTCAGAATAATGATAATATTTTTTGGTATTCACTTGAAACTTGAAAATGAGCTTCAAAATATTTTCCAAAGAAAAAGAGAAAAAAGAAATAGAAAAATCATAAAATATTATAATCTTTTTAAAAAGGAAAAAGGAAAGAAGAGGAGAGGGGTGTGAGACAATAGAGAGTAAGAGAGGAAAATGTTTTCTCCTACTTGAAATGCAGAAAATATTTTCCTCCTATTTTAGAAGAATTTTTTTCCATTGATGGAAAATATTTTTGCTGACTAGTTCATTTTCCGTGAAACAAACGTCGGAAAATTCAAAAAACGTTTTTCTATAATTGCTTTCTACAAAACAAATGGAGTCTTAGGGTCTTAGGCTACGTTTGGCAATCGGAATAAAATTCAGGATTGGATATGATTTATCATATCCTACATTTGGTACTCGCTTAGGGCTAGATAAAGTCGGATATAAGAAAGATATAGGTCAGATAAAATTATCCCATGGGGGAGATGAGATCAAGGTGGAATGGATTTCTAATGTCCATAATAAGAAAATTATTTTTCTCGAATAACAAACTTATTAAATTAACAAAATTGAAATTTTATTTCAATATAAATAATATTTGAATTATAATTTAAGAAATTTTAAAATATATATATTTAATTAATCTTATTTTGATTTATATATTCAACTTTAATTCTATCTTATAATAAACATTCAATCTATAAATTATATATTTATACTCATTATATATTTTAGGTATTTTTGTATTTTAGGTAAGTACAGTTTACTATTTGATAAAATTTTATTAGAGAATGGTGAAAGGGGATTAAAGAAATAACAAAGAAAATAATATAAAAACGAGGAAAAATAAAATAAAAATAAAATAAAAGTAAATTAAGGAATAACGTTACAAGAGATTTTCACCATCTCTATTTACAATGATATGCCATTACATGATATGATGTGAAAATATCCAACTTTAATACTGCGATACACCAAACAATGGATAGAATATAAAAAAATCTCAGGATTTCATATCCTATCCTATCCAGTCATATGCCAATTAAAAATCTGGACGACCAAACGAAGCCTTAGGGTATGTTTGATTCGATTAAATCAATAATTTGAAAAACATATTCCTAATAATAATTGATTTTATCGCTTACAAAGTAAATTAACGAAAAATATTTTCATCATCAAACGAAAATACCTAGACATATATTGTTGTTGATAGTAAACATATTTTTCAATTGAATAATTTTTCTAAGTGATATGGAAGGAGTGCTATTTCCAAACCCTTTTTAGCTAAAACACACCCATTCTATATTAATTGAACAAATTGGCCTTCAACTTTGTTAAGCATGTATTGATACTTAATAACACAATTTTTAGGGAAAGATAATTTATGAGTTGCTACTTTCCTATCTCGATTTATATGGGGATGGAGACGATTTGGAATTCAATACAAAGGTCGCAGCTATGGCCGAGACGGAGATGAGTATTTTGATGAAGCCCTCGATCGGAATGTGTATAGTGCATGGCCAGGGAGAGATCGTCATGGTGGGGATGGCGGTCGGTGGAATCGCGAATGGGAAGATGGGGTAATTATGACAACCCCAACGGCCAGTGGGATCATCGTTATTGGGATCGTCATTACGATTTTGATGATGATCAAAGGAGTAGTGGTGTGTCGGTTCCTGAACCAGCAGACATCATGGACTGGCTCACTGAAGTGATTTGATTTTTCTAGGTGTGTCGGTTCCTGAACCAGTGACCCTACGTTCAAAAAATTGAGAACTTCTGCGTGTGCGCCCTTCGGGCGTGTGTTCACAATGAGCATCTGAAAGGTGTGGAAACATTGAAAGGTTTGGCTCATCAACGAGCGTCTCAACAGGCAATAAAACAACGGCCGGATGCGATGACTATCCGATCCAAGGCTTTTCACCTAGAGAGACAATCCGAACGGGGTGACAAAGTGGCACCAGGAGGGAATCAGGCCCATGGCCAACCGTTTGACAAATCTGCCCCAGAAGTTAGGAAAATCCCACATCAACCCTACTTTAGGGAGATTTTCATGATGATCACGACGAGTACAGAGTTCACAGAGGCTATGGCAGCCGCTTATTATGGAGGTCGTGATACATGCTATAGACATAATGGTCATCATGGGTGAGATTGACGTGGAGATTACAAGCAAGATTATGACCATCAATGAGCAAGAGAGTTGTATAAATTTCATTGTGACCTTCCAAGTTTTAATATGTATTTCTAGCCATAGATTAGTAGAACTCCGCCTAGATAGATGATGCCGTTAACCAAACGGTACAGACCCTGTCTGTGAAGAAATAAAACATGTCCCATGCAACCATAAAAGAGTAGTCTAGCAGTACGCTAAGGAGAGAAAAAGAAAAGCAGTACATAACGACTAAAGCCCGAGTTTTACATGGATCAAGCCCAGAAATTACACTACTGGAAAGAAGACCTTGCATCATAGTCATACAACAGCGACCTTTTCAAGTGTCTGACTAAGGATCAATACAAGTTTAGAGAGACTGCTATGCAAGCACAGACTTACACAGATACTGAAAATAGTAGATTAGGCGTAATATCGAATGTAAGGACAAGTTCAGTACCTCTCCGGATCATCATGTTGCTCACTACCGTCTGGACTTCTCATGATGCCTGCGTGAGAGAGCAAAACCCACACGTGAGTCACAAACTCACCCCCTGTGGAGAGGTACTTAGCGTGAGCCCCCACATCATTTGAAGGAGCCACGTACAACATCATTTCTGCCCAGAAGTCGGCAAAGATCGTCCAAATATGCTCATCATCTGTTGCTTCAATTGAAAGTTGACTTCCCAGCCGAGTGCCTTGACCCTCAATTGTTTTGCCGTATTGTTCATTGTCAAGGGCCTTCAGCTTTTGAATCCTCTCATCCATCAAAATTGAGCTTCCCTCAAATAATTCCTTAGCTTCTTTCACAGCACGACCAAATATGTATTCAGATCTGTAAGGGTGATCGGGTAGTAGTCTTGGGGCAAAAGCAACCAAATAAGCAAGATATTTCGATAGCGTAGTTGCTATATTGAAGTTCTCCCTTTTTCCTTGTGAAACAAGAGGAGAAGGTACTGCCCCCCGTTGTTCATGCTCGTAGATACTGGTCGCTATTTGCCAGACCATTATAACATGAGTAGTTGACTCGAGATTGCATGCCCATGAGAGCTGATCAAACATGTTGTTGCGTCTCAAAGAAGCTCTCCCATTCTCCAAGTTGCGGGTGCCATTGTTCACTAGAGACTGTGCGATTGCTTTCATTACCTCTCTGGACAATTTGGTGGGAGCAATTACCTGCTGACCATCCCTTTCCTGATCAAAATAAGCCGCGGTATTGCCGAAGTTGTCCTCCCCATGGTTTCCGGAGCTTAATTCCACACATTATCTCGATAACCTTCTCTGCGATTCTGTTTCTTTGGCACCACTCATTTCGAACGTATATACATATATATAATACCTTGGCCCATTCTGAGAAAACCCTGATGCCAAATTGGACAATCTCGATACCAAGGATCGTGATCATCATAAAAAAGGTTACCAAAGCATCAGCAGTGGACCATGTGCTTTCATTTTGAGATTTTTGGTAACTCGATATTATAGCCAGAGAGAAAGCAAGCATACTGACCAGTTGAAGTACTTCCAATATTATATAACGGGGACTGGGAGTAACCGAGAAGTTGGTGTAGAATAGATCGAAAAGAATTGCAAGTTCTACCTCAATTATTCTGAAAACTCGCTCGTAACCATTCGCTTCAGAAAGTAGACTATGTTGAATCAGGGACCATAACTTCTTGTGAGCTTCTTGGGGCAACGAGTAGCCGGCAAATCTCAGACAGATAAGATTGAAGAGCGAAAAAGAGAGGCAAAGATCCTTGAGTTTGCCATCTGGATCTCCTCCTCTCGCACTTAAAAGCCTCCCTCTGCAATTCCAAACCTTGTCAATGGTGATAATGTCATCTGTCATACGTAATGATATTCGATACTCTGGTGCTTCGCCCACAAACAACAGTGGCTGTCGCCTCGAATGTGCTGGTAAGAACCACAAGTGGTCCTTTGTCTCTTTTGTCTCGCCAGCAAGTACTTGTACCCTCGCAGAGAAGATGGATCAACTTGGCTTGAATCGCTGCTTTGGTGCTCGGTTTTCATGTAGTCGGCTAACAATATATAGTTCTTCTGCATCACATCCTTGCTTGCTGACATCAAAGCTCGGACTCTATAGTCGACTTTCACGAACACCAAAAGAATAAGATATAATGGGATCCGCATTGGGTTCGATGTGGGCATGTAGGTACCATTGACCCACCCTATCATAAAACATTTACCAAACATCTCGATATTAAACGACTTCCATCGTTCGACATCCTCAAGGCTGTGTACCGTGTAGGAATCAGCGCTTCCAAGAACCATCACCAAGAAAATTGCCCCCAGGGGGAATAACTCATTGCAAAACGTGGCATTTTGGATGAGGCCCAGAGTGTATGCGACTGCAGTGAATGAAATGGTATAGGCTGCGAACCCAAACAGTGTGAATGCGCGGTTTGTGCAACATCGCCTGAACGCCCCAAAGACACCCAAAAATATTAGAGAGCAAGCTAGGAGGACCAGCAGCGCTTCGATGGTTATAACCCTGAGCTGGCGACTCTCCTGCGTATCCACCGAGCGATGTGTGGAGAAAGGCTCTGCCGGGTAGGGCGCTGGCATTGACATGTTGATCGAGGCTAGAGAATCACCTGTTGTGAAAGGAAAAGAAAAAGATTGTTAGAAGATCATAAAGGCACCGGGATGGAGTCTATTAACAAAAACGAAGAAGCTAAAGTCCTTCATAGCGGGATGAAATGGAAGCAGTAACAGAGAGTCCAGTTTTACTTTTTGACTCTTAAAGAGAAAGGACTTAAGTTTTGATTGAGAAGAAGTAAACAAACAAGTGCAGTAGCAGTAGTAACAATAACAACAACAATTTATTTACTATTATGAAAAATAAAGAGGGCCTCCTACTTTTGAAAAAAACACAATTCTTGTTTTCTTCCTCAAGTATCCTCAATTAGTTATTTTATAAGTACTCTGTCAATAAAAACTCTCTCTGTCCATACTGCACATAAATCAACAACACATATGCTATCTTTTTAATACCTTTTTACAATTTTTGTATTTATAAATGTTACAATAGTTTCAAATAAGTATATGTATGATATCGATAATAGTCAAAATTAAACCTCTTTTAGAGTTATATTGGGCTATTAATCCTTTTACTTGAAAAATAAGTGTTTAACTATCTCTCGATACTCATGTTAATCTAAATCTTTTTCCTAATATTTTACATAGACAAAATTTTTAAGTTTTTGCGTTTCATGTATTCTTAATGAAATGTAGCTAAATCTATAAATGAGGAGATTAAGATAGCAGGAACATCAACCTGACAAAACACTAACTGAGGTTCTAATTTTACATAATAAAGACCATAAGTTAGAACACATTTAAATGAAATTATTGTAATATTTATAAAATTTTTAAGCTTTTGTGTTTCATATATTCTTAATTAAGTTTAGCTAATTCTATAAATGAGAAAATTAAAGTTGCGGGAACATCAATCTAACATATCTCTAAATGAGGTGTTACTTTTTTTATTATAGAGACTATAAGCTAAAACACAGTTGAATGAAAAACCTAAAAACGTAAAAGAAGTAACACAAGGATAGAATTCTTTTGTTGTTTAGGAAATGGATGGAATTAAAAGATATTTAACATTCGGGCAATAGTGTAATTATGGAAATTTGTGAATATATCGAATGACGTATTGGATTTTGTTACCGGAAGTTAAGGGAATTGATTGAACGTTTATCTTTCATTATCTGAAAGTAGTCTTATCTGTGTAAATTGATGAGGATTTCAACGTACTTCCAACCAAAGTTGAAGAAGAAAATTCTTTCACTAAACTATGCAATACATTCACTTTCCCTCGGACTAAATCTCCACGATGGAGATAAACTGAGAATTTAAAGGAAACATTTTATACTTTCATTTTCATATAGATGTACACAGCTGCATATCACATTATTTCACTTTGATGTAAACATATTTTAGATCCTGACAAATAACCCGCGCAACGAGGGCTTACATCTAGTGACAACATGCAGGCTTTTGTGCACAAAATTGTTTCTTGGCGGTTCTCAATATCTATAAATTAAAGTCAAAATCATCATTTATCTCAATTTTTACTTTCTAAAATTTCAATTGCTATATCTAACCCTCATTCATTGAGTAAAAACTCAATTTTCTTTCTATGCAAATATAATCACCATTTTGTCTCATTTTACGTGTTGATATGATTTAGGGACACTATGGTCACTGCATAAATTTTAATCTATAGTTTTGCAAACAATGATTTTCATCTGATATCTACAATGACATCACTAAATATATTTAGCAAATATAATTTACGACATCATCTTAAGAAAAAGTTGGGCACACGTGAGGCGACCGTGAGAACTCTTGTTAATTATGTAACAAAAGATATTTATTATTGCAATATGTATGTGTACATAACCAACTAAAAATAATGAAATAGAAAAATATTAACCAATTTTGATATAACTTTCTTAAAATTTAAAAGGTTGGGATAAATAATTTACTTGAAGCATCAATAAATGCCCCCATATAATTACAAACACCCATTGGAAACGAAATATTGTCAAGAAAATGATGTGAGTATTCTTATGCTGAAAATAGATCAATGGAATCCTAGATATGCATTCTTGTAGAAATATATTTTGAATTTAAAAAAAAAAATGAATCTTGCTTATTTCATGATGGTGCACATTATATGTATTGGTCGGAAAATACATACATTTATCTTAGAAGATGGCATTTCCATCAATTCTTGCAAAAGAGTAAGATAGACATCAAATGACTACCAAAATTAAAATGAAGCGTATTCTTTTTTAAGAAAAGGCAACTGAAGTCGACCGGATTAAAAAATAATCTCGAAGAAGTTACTTCCAACTTCATATAAATAGAAATGGTCATATGGAGTAGATAGAAGAAAGTACTTTGCTTTCACGAAGATTTACAAATACTATGGTCCCCCTTTCCATACCAAGCTCATATTAAAAATGTTAAGATTCCGACAAATGTAGGAAAGCTATTTAGAGAGGGGAATTTACATTCTCACTTTATGCTTTCAATTTTTTTTAATTGATTCATAATATTTTACGTGTTCAAAATAGTTTGTGCCATATTATGACTATGTAAGTGTTGCAATTTTGTGTCTAATGTTTTCTCAAAATTGGAGAATAAACCGATATGATGGGGTTTAGATCCACTTTAAATAAAATTTCAGGCATTGATTGGTGTGAATATTGTTCTTGTTATAATTATCTGCATCTTATTTCTCTAGCAAAATCCACATCAACACAATAATTTGAAATTATATAGCAAATGTAAACTCAGACCCGTGCAACACACATTTGTCTTGCTAGTTTAAATATATACGAGAATATCTATATATCAAAAGTAAATAGGAGCAGCATAGTATCAGGGTGACGTGGTCTTCATAGAATTGTAAATTTATGTTACAATTTGAAGTATAGAAAAATTTATCATTAGTTTTTCGTTGGGAAAATGGTTTTTGCCTGTGATTTTCTGAATAAAAATTTCTCTGTCTTTTCCACTTCTTTGAGAAACTGAAAGTATGTGATGTGTAATATTGTTATCGTTGTTTGGATCGCTTACCAAACAAACAATCTAGTGGAGCTATATAATTCATAACTGAGGGAAAAAAAGATCATTAAGATACTCCGATCCCGCAATACATTCATGAATTGACGTCTCTCCTCTTTTGCTATATTCCTCTTTGTTTGAATAATTAAATAACACCTTTTGCCATCATTATATCTTTCTTATATATAAATAGCACCACACAAAACAAGAATGCCCCAACCCACATACTAATTTCTCAATGGCTTCCGGCAACCTAGACTCGGGTACTCGTCGCCTGAGCATAGGTCCCGTAAGCCGGTTCCTGATCCTGCAACCTTGACCTATGTTTGTGGCGCCGAGACTTAGGTGCTTGGTAGCCTAGACCCAAGACCCTGATCCAAGACCTTGGTCCCTTGATTGCACTCAAGTCTATATGTTTCAGTGTTTTTCAATTAATAATAATAAAGTATCAGAAAATTACTACTATATATTTTTCAAGGACACTCAAACACAGCGAAACGAAACCACTTCCTTTGAAAAGAACTTCTTTAAAATTACGTTCCAGCAGATCTTCTAGACATTACGTGCGATGGACTAGATGATCATTTTCAGCTGTCTCAAGAAGATGAAAAACACTAATCATCTTGCATGGGCAACAAATTTAGAAGAAATGAAAGTGATGTCGAGAAAAAAAGTTCTCATTATTGTATTTGAAAGGGAAAATTATCAAAAAAATTCCAAAACTTTTTGCAATTGAGCCAATTCAATCTTAAACATTTTCCCCCTAATTAATTCCTAAACTTTTTGTATTTGTATCTGTTCAGTCAATCTAGCCAATTAGCCAGAATCGTTGACATGGATCTGATTTGAAGTAGATAATTTCTAATAATATTTTATTTTATTTTTTCGAATTATTTATTTATTATTTTCTTTTTCCTAGGTCAACCCGGTCGCCAAGGTCTAGCAACCGGCTAGAGGAAGAAGGAAGATAAGAAAAAGAGGAAAATGAAAAACAAAAAGGAAAAAGAAATTAATAATTAATAATTAAAAAAATACAATATTATTAAAATTGTTTATGTCAATGTCGGCTGCACCACGTAGGATGACCGGTATCTATATTAGTAACTTTCAACTAATATTGGCTGGATGGGCTAAAGTGACACAAATGCAAAAAGGTTTAGAACTCATTTGCCAAAAAAAATAGTTTAAAAGTGAATTGGCATAATTACAATCGGTTTAGAACTTTTTTTATTATTTTTTAGAAGGTTCAAGAGTAAGATGCATGATAGCAATTGGGTGGTGGATTTCTAAGGTACAACAATGTACCGTATAATCCTTTTTACGGCTCTTTTATGATATGTGACGACCTTGTTATATTTAAATATTAGGTGCTTGTACTCAGATATTCAAGAAGATTCGATCGGATATACAACACTCCCTTATGCATGAAGATGGAACTTGATTTTGTTCAACATTTTACTACATTTAGTTCGTTTCATTTGGAAGTAGGCATATTTCTAGCATTTAGTCTCTATTTTACCTGAAGTAAATATTTTGATTAGCGGGTTACCATATGTGCATCACACCATCCATCGTACCCTTACTTACATGAGTAAGTATAATTTAGATTGCCAATGTAAGTAAGATTTTTCACAAGCAATGTGATAAAAATCTATCTCTATCATCTGGCATCTATTCATAGGGACCGCGGACTTCATTCTCCAGAGAAAGCTCTTTTTCATTAACCAAGCACTTAAAAATAGACAATATAAGTCCTGATCATGGTGAACAAATGACAGGAAGAAGGGCAAAATTAGAGATGAAGAAGGACAACAATTTCCATCCGAATGGCAAGCACACCTCACTAGCAAGCAAGGCTGGTAAGAACCACCAAGGAAACCAACTACAGTCTAAGGGACTCTCTGTACGCGATACATGATATGATATTAAATAGGGTTGAATCAACTCAAGAAATAAAGATACTAAGAGGAGGATAATACCGAGCTCAAAACAGCACAACAAGGTCTACTGTCTAACTTCTTTCCTCCAGATGGCCTTAATCTCCACGACAGAATGACACTACTAGAAAACTTAAAACTTCTGGGGATTAAATAGAAGCAGCTCAAGGAACCAAATCGAATAGAAGCTGATCAAATGGAACGGTAAAATAGTTGGTAAGTCAACGAGGACGGCTTTCCCATGGAAAGAAGATTTGAGTTTCTGCTGGATTCTTCAACCCAAAAAGAAAAAGAAACAAAAATACTGAAGTTGGGTTTGCAGTTCGAAAGGGACACATAACTAATTCTTGGTGGCTCCATCCACAATTTCTCATGGTTAGATTTATTCATTTACCGGTTAGATACGGACGCATAGGCCGGGTTCACTCTAAAAGTTCAATTATAAGAATTTCTTTGTTTTTTTTTCTTTTGGTTTGAAATTCTTAAAAATTTCTAACGTCAATAGATATTAATGATCTATTTGTAGTGACTCATCACGAAATTTAGTTGTTAAAACATTTGGGGATTTGTGATAAAGAATTAATCAATAATCTATCACATAGCTAAAGTCAGAGTTGAGAAAGTATCTACTCTTGTGCTCGTCACATGACACTTCACTTTATTTTTGTGATTGTTATATGGCACGACAAGTGATTCCAAGTGGTGAAATGGGTTCATTAACCTTTTTTCCACTCATATATGCTAGGTTTTTAATGGATTACTCCAATTTAATGAATGGATTAAAAATGGGTCTACTTGATTTGACTCGGATCCATCTTTAACTAGAACCAACGTATTTCTAGTTAGGAAGTAATAATGGTTCTAATTCAATTCATTGTGCTGAGAAGAGTTTCTTACTTAACAAGACACAATTCCCCCCCCCCCCCTCCACCCCTCTCAGTGAGCATTGCTCCTCTCGCCGATGTTGCTTAATGTTGAAACCATGAATGATATTAACAGATGGTGGATTAATATTTTTAATGTAAATTCATTCTAAAACATTTCTTTATTATTATTATTTATTTATTTGTGAATTCGAATCAAATTAATTTGATTGAAATAATCATAAAAATGATAATTTATTATGCATATATAAAAATATGCATTTAATATATAGCTTGTTTCAACGTATTGAAATTCTCTATTTTTTAAAAATAATGTATTAGCGAGTCGTAATATATCACGTCGCGTGTTGGTGTCAATATTATTTAAGATTCAACTACTCCTTATCACAATATATATACGTTTCTCTTCGTTTTTTGTGAAAAAAATATCGGATGCTGCGTGATTTGGTGTACTTTGCAATTTGCTTCGGTCAGGCTATGCCCGGAAATTTACTTGCTGACAGAATACGCCACTTGAATAGGACAGGAATTGAAACGGTCTTGAGGATGTCCAAGTACGATGTTGAAAAGGTAAAAATACTGAAATAATGACTTGATAAAAAGGATTATTTTCAATAACATCTTATATGTTTGTTGAAGACACTTGGTGTAGTTTGCAATTTGCTACGGTCAGACTATGCCCGAAAATTTACTTCCTGACAGAATACGCCACTGTTCAAAAAAAAGAAAAGAAAAGAATACGCCACTTGAATAGGACAGGAATTGAAAAGGTCTCGACGATGTCCAAGTACGAGGTTGAAAAGGTCAAATACTGAAATAATGACTTGATAAAAAGGATTATTTTCAATAACATCTTATATGTTTGTTGAAGACACTTGGTGTAGTTTGCAATTTGCTACGGTCAGACTATGCCCGGAAATTTACTTCCTGACAGAATACGCCACTTGAATAGGACAGGAATTGAAAAGGTCTCGACGATGTCGAAGTACGAGGTTGAAAAGGTCAAAATAGTGAAATAATGACTTGATAAAAAAGATTATTTTCAATAACATCTTATATGTTTGTTGAAGACACTATGATAAAGTAAAGCACAATTAGATATATGTCATGGTCTGTGAACGTGAGCGAAGAGCATAGAGCTCAGGTGAAGGTTCTCTTCATTTATCGATGTGTATGGCGTTGGACTCGGTCTTACTGTTACAAATCTTAATAAGTCTGAGTAGAAACCCATGTCATATATATTCCCCTGCTTGTTCTTTTCTGTTAAATTAGATCAACTTTCTAGCATCAGAAGAAATAACAGGAGATGTGTCTAGTAGCTTGATTCGTTAAATTGTTTAGTAATTACTTATCTGCGAATTTTTTATGAATTATCTATTTCGGTAAATATGGATTCCGTAAATTGATGGTGGAACTTTCGGTCAACTTCACTAAGGTTTTCTTCCTTGAGAATAATATTCTCCGTTCCATAAATTTATATTATTACCTGGATTTAAAAAGCAACTGACGATAAAACAAAAATGTTTGTCTGGTTTCAAAAACCGTTATATGGATATTTCATAGTTTTAGTCGTTACATCCATGTATTAATTGAAGTTTGAGTCTTTTTTCACGAGATAATATAAAAGAAAAAATCCCTTACATTGATAACTGAAACAGAATATTTCATTTTGTTTGACTTAATTTTTTTTTTTAATACTTTTCTGCAAAGAATTTGTATTTAGAAATTGGTCATCCGGTAAGGGCGACAGTATTCCGTCCCTCTCCAATGAATGGATGGGTCGATTGCGAATTTCAGTGATGAGTTGCAATCTTTACATTTTTTTCATTTATTCTCAAATCTTCATGACAACATTTACTCAGGCCAAACTGATATAATCAATGTGTAGATTGGCGAAAACAATTCAATATGCAGAAAAAAAATCGTTACATAAAATTTCACACAAACTGGATCTTTGTGATTTAGAGTTGTTTTTGTGACCGCATGGTAAATGGAACCGAGCCAATTGTTTTTGTATTGTCAAGTTCGAAAGGGGGACTGACCATTTCCCTTGACGGCCTACCATCAAAGGCCCGTTATACGATACAGCATATACTAAATGCGACTCGCAAGACGTGGAATAGTCACCATTCAAATAAATTGTCGCTGATGATGAGTCCAATTTTTTCTTGTCAAAAATAAAATAATAGCTGATATTTTAATTGCGGGGATGCAAATTTGTGGGTTTAGAAACCAAAAAAAAAAAAAAAACCAAGCAATGAATCGTGGACCCAAAAGTCGCCAGCAAATAATGATGTGGTTAGGGAGGCGGATTTAAAGATGCTGCTCAAAAGGCAGGTCTGAGGGCCCTCAATTAAGCACAAGCTTCCCCAAGTCCCTATCTCACGTGATGTTAGGATTCATTTTAAGTTCTATTTAATCCTAAAAGATTCTATGTGAATTAAGAATCACCGCTAGCCTACTAGGATTGGTAAGAAACTAAGTAAGGTAGGGAGGACACTTTACTTCCTATGCAACTAGAGTTTTCTAGGTCCAAGGAACACTAATAGTTCCTATTAGTGCCTTTTCAATACCTCTAACTTGATCGGTTATTTGTCTAAGTGATTAAATGGTCTTATTTACCAATTATGAGTTCTAAAGGTCATTCAAGTTGTTAATTGTTCATACGATGATTTTTGGAGCTTTTATTATGGCCCTAATGCTTGTTCTATCCATTTCAAAAAAAGGAAAAAGAGCAACCCATGTATTAAAGGTGCTTAAAGTATATGCTCAATTATTGAAAACTTGAACTAAAGGTACGAAAATGAAAACCCGATACTCGTCTAGCAAATGACATTACATAACTTCCATTTTAAGCCCCAGGACATTATTCCCCAGGAGCTTGACCTGATACTAAATTGGGTCAAGAATACTACAACACCTTATTTTAATCCTCGGGACATGAATCCCTATAAGCTTGAATCTAAAGACTCTAGCTTAGATTGGGCAATACGCTCAATTATGACATAGAGGCTTAAAATTCTATATCAATGTATACACTATCCTGTCAGGTCCTCAATCCGGTTTAGGATGATAGCAATCTTCGGTCCTTGGCAACTCTCTATAATTACGGCCTTTCCCATATCACATCTTTGTTTATTAGAAATGATCCTAGTTTAGACTACAACTGTCATTTTTATCTTTTTTATATGATATATAAACTATTGGGAATGAAACTAAGCCTAGGAAATGCCAATCTAATCCGATGCTTAGAGTTATTGAGCTAAGGATTTGGTTCCCCCTAATTAGTTCTAATATAGACTAATTATTCTAAGCCTAAGCTGCCATGGACAGCCACTTCCAAGGATTCTCGGCCACCAACCTTTGGTCTTCATCGACATTCTGTCCATTCATACATGCAATCATTCAATTCACCAATTAGAAAATTCATCCAATTGCTCAATCAGTTCGGGATTTGCATGTCGATATGCAATTCGATTACCCATCCACCTTGTCATCAACTAGGGATTAATTAATTAATGTCAAGTGATTACTAACCCCCACTTGCAATATCCTCAATGATGGGCTAGATTACTTAACACCAAATTAAAATATAATCACCCAATCCTAACTACCCATTGATGGTACCGTGCATAACGAATTGAAATTGATTACATCATACATCATTTCGATCACGCACAAGGTCAGTTAGGCATGCATTGAGCCTAATTAACCTTAAAAATCACGAAATCAACTAGATAGCCAAAATGTCAACTTCTCAGTTTTATCTCTATTTCTGACCATTTAGCCTTTAATCCAATTAAAGGCCTTCATCAATTCCGAATTGAGTGATTTTAATTCTCAATTAAAAGTTAGGATGTCCTCTACAACTTCTACAAAGTTCACTTTTTCTAATTATGGTTCACTTGATATAGAATATCCAATTATGCCTGATTTTGTTTATGGTTGATAATGAATTCTTTCATTACTACGATGGGAAAGGTTCATAAGATAGTCCAACATCATAACATAACAAAGACCGAGGGGGATCCAATTATGCCCCCATTTTGTTTTTGGTCGATAATGAATTCTTTCATTACTGCAATGGAAAAAATCAATGAGAACGTCCAACGTCATAACATAACAAAGACCGAGAGGGGGGGTGCAATTTGAGTCAAGTGTCGGTTGATGGCCTTCGCCATCCAATCTACGACCCGATTTCAGTCTCAGGGGCAATAAGCAATGGACACTCTTTTCATTAAGCCCAAAAGAGTCTGGCAGTCCCACCATAGATCAAGCGGCCCAAGAAGCATCAGCCCGGTTTTATTTTGTTTTAACCCAATTCTTTTAAAATTCCGGAAAAATATCAAACAACCACTAAATGGTGCCAAATTTGGCGTGCAGACAACTCATCAAAAGCTTACTATTATTTTTTTTTTTTTTTTGAATTTTGCAAACTAATCCTTCAGCTAAATGGGTTGGATTATAAATGGTTCGACCGAAATTAATCCATTTAACATGTTTTAACCCATTTAGTTACAATGCAAATTTCTTAATCGACCCATCTTAGGAATCATTTTTAGAATTTTTTTATCCTTATATTGTTGCCTTTGAAGAATGGATGACTCCACATATTGGCTTATTGAGTTAGTGAGAGGATTATGGACAAGGGCATGAAGGTCGTGATGAAAGTTCGGCCCGAGCCATCCACAAATCATAAAACGAGTATGGACTTTAGTTTAGCTAATAATCAAGCTTAAAACACGATAGTGCATACGAATTAAGATTATATGGCCACATGCTTACTCATTCGTGGCATACTAAATGTATTCGATACCTAATTCTGTGATGGAAATGAAAAGATTGATTGGTCCCCACAAAGAAAACATCCACTTGTATTCTTAAATGAATGATTGCAGTAAATCACCACTATTAATTACTACCACTCACTGTCAACCGACACCCGGTGATTTTCTAATTAATTACTTAAATTAATTAATTCTGTGATAGAATACCCCCAATTACAAATCACCTTTAATTCTCACAAACCAGTGCTCAATTAAATAAACAGAAAGCACCATAATAACCAGTATAAAATTCTGGTTGTTGGCTATCCCAGCCTAATTTCCGGAAAATAATTAATTAATTAAATAATTACGGAAATATTAAATAAATAGCCATAAATCAAATTTAGGCTCGTAATGCCTAATTGGACGTCGAAACGGATCCGGAAAATTTCCGAGATTTGTTCAATAAATACTAAAGACTATTCACTAGCTAATAGCACTAACTAACCACCTAAGATGAATTGATAATGCACTAATTTAATTGCTCTACTCTAATCTATCCACATAATCATACTTAATTAAATCTAATCAACCCCTAAGCATCATTAGCTTACTATGTGATTAAAACTCATTGGTGCAAAGCAAAGATCGGATCACTGCGAAGGCGGCATGACGGCATCCGAAACTTGAATTGCGGCGGCGCCAACGGGCTTGGACCGGGCCTAAAAGGCCTTGCAAGCCCACATCAAAATGCTGGGCTTGATCTTGGGCTTGGGTTGTAGCTGGGTTGAGCTTGCTTCGTGGGCCCAAGATGGGCTGAATTGCTGAATTAATGGGCTGGCTTCTTGGGCTGAAACTTGGGCTGCAACTTGAATGGACAAAGCTGACATGGGCTTCAAAAACTGGGCTGCTGGGCGTTGAAATTTTGCTGTGCTTCACGGGCTGAACAAGAAAAGCCCAAAGGAGCTGCTGTTTCGGTGGATCACGTGGCTGAAGAAAACGCTTCGCTGGGCCAACCGTGAGAGAAATCCAGCGAAGGAAGGAGCAACTTCGACTGAGTTGCTGGGGACGTGCGGCTGTTGGCACGCGGACGACGTTGCTGGTGTTTGCTCGATGAAGACACGAGCTGGTGGGGGTTTCCTTTGTTGACCAGAGAAGCTGAAGACTTGGACGTGCGCTGGCGGTGAGGATTCGGTGGTGGCGAAGACGGTAGCTCGGTGGGGGTAGGTGTTGGCATCCAAGAAGCTGAAGATCGGTGGAGAAGCACGAGCTGCAGACGTGAAGACCGAAGCTGTTGATGTCTTCGGTGGATTTGGACGCGTGTGGCGGTCAACGAAGGGGGCTTCACTTGCAGGAATGTTGACTTGATTGTGGCCGAGAAGACACATGCTGGTGGAGCAGAAAAATGAAGGGCTTCGGTGAACTTGTAGCTGCCGAAGGAGTGAGGAAAACGTGGAGATGGCAGCTCGCTCCGTGAGAAAAATTGAAAGCAAACCGAAGAAGAAGAAAAAGATGAAAGCCAAAAGCGTGAAGGGGGAGGTCGGCGAGCGAAGCTTGCTTGAGAAGATGCTGATGGGGGCTTAAAGTCAGCAAACTTATCCCTTTAAATATCTCAATGTCCCCCAAATACTTTCTAGCTTAACTACTACCAAATAATCCAATTATGATGTCAAAATTCCATTCCCAAGTATAGATCCGAATTTCACATAACTTTGGCTTCAATTTCGTCCTCAATTTCTCCAATTCGAAGTCCTATTTTGAAGAAGAAAAGGTCCCCATAAGTTCTATAAATTCCCATCAACACAAAGCCCGGCTTGGAAGTCCAAATTTTCTTTAATTTGGCATGTCCGAATTTCCATTATTTTTCCATAACATCCGAAACGGTTTTTCGTAAAAATCTTGGAATCTCTGAAATTTCTTTGGAGGATAAGTCGGCATTCCTAAAATAGATCGTGATACGACAGAACTTTTAATTTCTGAAATCGGGTTCAAATTCGCGGGTAATTTCAATTCGACGTGCGTTTAGCATGACCTAGTCTATCGGGTAACTTTTAGGAATTTTTGGTGCAATTAACCCGTAGTCGATTTTCTTTGAGCCACACGTACCGCTTCAACACATTGGTGACTCTCGATTGTCGTGAAAACCTCAATGTTTCAAATACGGATGTAGGGTGCCAAAACGACAGAAAAATCGATTTAATGTCGATCGACAAGAATTTTGCAAATTAGTGGAATCACCCACGTTTAGCCACACATCTCAGTCGAACCAACCTATCTCCGATCTCTGATAGGTTTTCGACTGTACCGTGATGACCCTTGCAGACCAACACACTTGAACAATCAATTTCTAATCAAATTCTCAAGTTTATTGCGTTAAAATCCCCTTAATGGCTTCACCTGATAGCCTAATTATCTCGTGAGTGGCCATCTCGGAGAAAAGCACTACAGTCGCGTCGATGAAAGGCCCGACTTATCTGATTGAAATCGGAACCTAAATTTTCAGGATGTCACAAGGCGCGTCGATGAAATACCCGATTAATTTAATAAAAAGCAGAAGTGAAAATCCAGGATGTCACATCCTATTTGTGACCTAAATAAGGATCGAAATCGAGGATGTTACATCCTAATTAATAGATGCCATCCATTACTATGTTTCAAGCACGACCTGCAAAAGAGACGAAAGTGTTGCTATTCGATGACCGTAGGCCATTCACATAAAGCCCAGGGAGAAACAATGAAGGTGTGGTGTGCAAGGAAGCGACAACGAGTAACGTATTCCATTGGGCGAGTTTTGGCCACCCATGTAGGACCTAGGGAGAGGTGGTGATGATTAGTGAATGTAAGGAAGCAAATGAATAGCCCGCAACGAGGGTGTTGTGAAAATCAAGTGAGAGGAAATGTCACGAACTGAGATTTCCTAATTCCATGACCCCATGGGGGTGAACTCCGTAACATTAGAAGTATCAGAGATGCTATATAAACTAATTTAAATTGATTTGTGGGAGTAGTGTCAGAGATTTGTGCTAGAGAAACTATTGGTGAAAGAAATATCATGTGGAAGATGTCCAAAGGTAAAGTTGACTACCCATTCACAAATTGGTTGGGAGCTAATGTCACATGTAAATCATGACAATTAGTCTCATCAAGAGATCCAAAGAAATCTGATGTTTCTGTTTTATGAGTTCCATGAGTTCGTGTCGAGGAAGAGATCCGTAGAAATTTGATTGAAGGATTTCTGACTGTTTTCTCTTTTGATTTGATTTGTTTCTGGAAGACGGCCTGATCAAAATCTCTGCAACACATTTCCAGTATTCTTCCTGGTAAATGCCACTGAAACGGAAGCGCACGAGGCTTGTTTGCGTTTTTTGTTCTGGGACGTCAACAGCTTGAATTACGATTCTTTTTTTTTTTTTTTTGATACCCAGGGAACCCGGTCAGCCGTTCGTCGCCTTGCAGCGGTACATAACCGCCAAGTAAACCCTGGAGTGATGCTAGCGGAAGACCCACCACCCCGACATCACGCTTAAGTCACCGATGCTTCCCCTGGGGTTGAATTACGATTCTTCGCTTCTTCTTTTTCGGAAAATCTCTCTTTTTCTTTCCCCTTCTGTTGGAGCTGTCTAACTTTGCGAGGATAAGCAATTACAGTAGAATAGGATTACCCGCCGGTATACACTCAAGAGCATGAACATATACTTGTTCGTGATAAGTTCGCTCATAAGGATGAGAGAGAAGAGAGAGGTTCGCATAATGGGAGAAACTTAATGGAAATTTTCCGCCGAATGCCTTTATGATGACTTTGGTGAGCTATGACTGCTAAAATCAGCTCGCTCTGGGTCAGATTCCTTTACTGTTTGTTTCCGGGTTATTATATGGGAGGTTAGTGCTTATTTTGACTTGCAGCATTACTTTGCTGAAAATGCCTTTATATAGTAAGTTTAACTTATTAGCTTGCTCAAAACGTTGCAACTACTCTAACCAAAATGCCTCCTCCCTGGTATCTAGCACTTTATGGTAGACTTATTTGTTTGCTCTGTGGTACATATCCATGGTTAAGGCCACATTGAAAAGGGGTTCATGATTATTATATGAGTCTTTTACGGCTGGCTCATTTCGTGGATACTTGAATCGAACCACATAAATGTTGGCTATCCTTTTTAACATTTCTTGTTTAGTTATTTGGTAACTTCTCCCTTCTCACATAAGATTTGATTGGCAAGATTCATCAGCTTTCTCGCTATTTCACAACATGATGTAAGTCAAACATGATGAGTCAACCAATGAAGCAGTTGCATATATAAATAAGCTCAGAGCGGGATATCTGGCTTTAGGGATGACCACGATGCATTTCGAAGAAAAGGGAAATTAAACCGAACTCGAAGCATGATGGTATTGAAGATATACATAGGACTTTGCCACTAAAGGATCCATGTGTCTTAGCCTTAGTTTCTAGTAATTGTCCTCATGGCACTACGCTTTACTATATACAAAAGTAAAGAAATATCTTCGAAATACACTCGGAGTAAAGAAGCCCTGATCTTCAACTGAACACATTGCTTTTTGACCTATTAGAGAAAATTAGAGATTTCTCTAAGATAATTTTCTATGTTAGAGAGTCATGATCCCAAAAAACATGTTGGTAGATTGTTAGGGGATAAAAAGGAACAGGTCCAACGAATATAAAAAAGAAAATTGAAATGACCAGTCCGAATCTACATCCAATGAGACTCTCCTCCGCAGTCCTAGCTTTGGACAAGGTTAAATGGAAGAACGAGAACAAAAGGCGTGATATCTAGGGCAAGAGTATGCATGATTCATGCAATTTTAATTGGAGTGCGCTCAAAGGTCTCGATACGTTTCCGTGGATTAAGGCTCTATTGACCTTCATAGCCTTGCTTTTGCATCTTTCTTAGCATCTTTGGCACGACGAGATCATGTAGTTGAAATGGAGCTTTTGGGCTCATAGCTTCGGTGGCTTGCGCCGTTTTGGCCCTGCTGTCGCCTTCGGTCTCGGCCCCATTAAAAATGCTCTGTTTTGCTTCGTGACATCCTCGATACGGTTGTCTACTTCGTTGGTGGTTCTGGGAAATGTGGACTCTTTTACCGCATATACTCTTAAAAAAGTGTGAATAGAAAAAGAAAATCATAGCATATCGTCATGTGCAACAAAAAACAGTCTCAAATGCACAACAAATTCGACTCTTTAATGATATATTCTGGATCAAGCAACACACTACACCACATAAAAGAAGATACCAAGCATCATACGTAGGAAAGTTGACCAGGGACCGATGCAAGATAAAGAGACTGCTACACATATTTACATAACATAGACTTTTTAAGCAGTTAACTAGGCATATGACATCATAACATAAGACCAAGTTCAGTTCCCCTCTAGATCATTATGTTGCTCACCATTAAATGGATCTCTTATGATACCCATGTGAGAGACCAAAACCCATACATGAGTCACAAACTCGCCCCCAGTAGTGAGGTACTTAGCATGAGCCGCTGCATCATCCGAAGGAGCTACATACAACATCATTTCAACCCAGAAGTCAGCCAAGACCTTCCAAACATCCACGTTTTCATTAACAAGTTGTGTTCCTAGCCGTGCGCCTCGACCAATGATGGTTTCCTCCGACTCGCTGTCAATTTTCTTTAGCTTTTAAATCCTGTCGTCCATTGAAACCAAGGATTCCGGAAAAAATTTCCTGGCTTCTCTGACAGCACAATCAAATATGTATTCGGTCCTGCAAGCTTGGTCAGGGAGCAACCTTGGGGCAAAAGCGACGAAATAAGCAAGATATCGCGATAACTTAGTTGCTATGTTTCTCTGTTTAGTTGCTATCTTTCTCTGTTCTCGTGAAAGTTGAGAATCTGTTGGAGGTGCTTCATGCTCACAGAATGTGGTTGCTATGTGCCAGACCAATATAACATGAGCGGTTGTCTCAAGATGACATGCCGATAAGAACTCTTCTTTAGACAATCCATTGAGCCTTAAAGACTCTTTCTCCTTCTTCAAAATTCTAGTACGATTGTTCCTTAGATAGCAAGAGATCGCCTTTGTCACTTCCTTAGGCAAATTGGTGGGAGCAATTTGTTTCTGACCGTTCCTTTTCAAGTCGAAATAAGCAGCAGTGAGTTTATTATGTGTACACTTCCATGGAGAATAGCTATATGATTGGAGGAACAAGTATTGATGGAGCTGTCTTCCCCAAGGCTTCAGTAAACAAACTCTGCACATTATCCTGATCAACTCCACAGCACATCTGTTGCTTTGCAACCACTTGCTTTGCACATTGCACATACTTGCATATGTATATCACTTTTGCCCATTCTGAGAAAATCATGATGCCAAACTGTGCAAATTCAACGACAAGGATTGACATCATCAACAACATGGTTACCAAAACAGCAAACAGCTCTTCCTCCGGCCACCTCCATTCTCCATGGAAAAAAATCGCCAAGTAGAGTGAATACAGAGCAGCAGCAATCAAAATGGCGAGCAGAGTAAATTTACACACCAAACGACATGGGCTGAGATTCACTGGGTATTTGGTGTAGAATAAATCGAAAAGAAATGCAAGTTCTATTTCGATGAGTCTGAAAACTCGCTTATGACCTTTCCTTTCAGAAAGAATATCTTTAATCAGGCTCCTTAAATTGTCGTGAGCACCTTGGGGCAATGAACAGCCAGTGAATCTCAGGCAGATGAACTTGAAGAGCGAAAAAGACAGGCAAAGATCCTTGAGTCGGTTTTCTGGGTCTCCTCTGCTTACATCTAAAAGCTCTTTTTTGCATTCCCAAACCTTTCCGACAGTGATAACTTCATCTGTCATCAATAGTTTTTGTCGATGCTGCGGTGCTTTCCCATCCTCCCACTGTGCTGGCTTTTTCCAGCATATCTGTGTGGAGAACAATGATAGCACCTTTGCCTCTTTTGGCACTCTCACCAAGTACTTGCACCCGCCCATTGTAGTGGGATCTATTTTAGCGGGATTTACTGTAGCGCCATCTTCTTTGCGATCTCTCCTCTCGTAGAGGGTGCTCATGTAGTCTACTACTAACTTGGAGTTCTTCTGCATCACAGAATTGCTTGCAAACATCAAAGCTCGTGCTCTCTCGTCAATTTTCATGAATAGAATGACAAAAAGAAACACCGTGCAGAATATTTTCCCCGAACGGCCGACCACGCATGAAGCGATGATCCAGCTTGCCAAGAAACATTTAGCAGCAGATTCGACGCTGAATGACTTCCACTGTTCAATGTCCTCAATGCTGTGCGCAGTGTAGGAGTCTGCACTCCCGAGAACTATCACCAGATAAGCCAACCAGATGGGGAGATGCAAACTGCAGAAAGGAGCGCTTTGGATAAGGCCAAGCGTGTTCGCGATGATGGCCGGAAAAAGACTATAGGCTGTGAATGCAACCAATGCAAATTTACGGTTGCTGCAGCATCGCCTGAACGAGCCGAAGACCCCAAGGAAGACTAAGATTGCAGCAGTGATGGCTAGCAGTGCCTCAATTCTTAGTAGTTGGGGCTCAATTTTTAGCCATTGACCTTTACCCCAGAACCTAGACATGTTGATAATCATCAACCCTCTCTCAAGAGAGCGGAAAAGTGGAGCACCGATGCCGATGATGAAGAGGGATCTTTTATACTTATTATAGTGTGAAGAGGGAATGAATGCGCAGTGAAACCATATGGGTGATGCTTTGAGGTCCCTTTTAACTGATGTGGCTTTGGCCGAGGGCCAAGGATTAGGAAGTCCTGAAGTTTACTACTTTAGATAAGCAGTCACAATCACCAATTAATTTTAGCCTAATTATAGAATACATCGGTGGTATGAATTTTATTTTTCTACAAACAGTTTTATCCATCCTTGATTTGATGAAAGTAAGAGAGTGAGAAATTAAAATTTATCAGATTAAGGATTGTTGAGACCCATTGTTTAAATTTATCTTTACACCGACAATATATGCCCTAACTTTGATTAATTTTAAAGCACCTACATGAAAATTGAGATTGATTGTTGTGATAATTTTTGAAAAACCAAGAAAGAATGGATCATATTTTTCTTGTCCTCAAACCAAACATTTGACCTATAAGTTATATTAACATGGACATCATCATATGCAAACTTAACTAAGAAAAAATGTAACGGAGGTCCATGTTAGTGATGGAGAAGAACGCGGCCCAAAATGATTTACTTTTGAAGGGAATACCTTGAAAAGAATTTTGTTTATTTGATTGTACCTGCAAATGGAGAGCTATCCAAGTAAAAAAGAAAGTTTCAACCCAAAAGAAAAGAAAAAGTATAAAGAAAATGATAAAACTACGTCACTCTCTAAACTTCATCAATTTCTTGAGTTTCTTTTTTGTCCAATTGAATTCTTGAGCTATGTATTCTTTTTTTATATGATCCCGCCCTTAGAAAAATAAACGGCAATTGATATGCTATTAAGTGCCATGCTGGCATGCTGGGCGGCATGTTACGTTGAAGTGACGTAACAATTACGCCTTATGCCTCATTTATTTATCTAACTTACCACTAGATCAGACGATTGAGGAGTTTGCAAAAAGGAAGCTTCTATCCTCCAGCTCGCTTTAAGCGGAAGGAAAAAGGATTTTATTTAGACGATTTTTTAAACCAAACAATGAGTTTTTAAATTACCTCTTTGGCCTACCTTGACTTTGGTCTTCACAGCAAAATGGCTTCTGAGAAGGGAAAAAAAATTTAAAAAAAAAAAAAACAAACTGATAAAATCTACCTATCTTGATCGAGGCCCACCCCGATGTGACTTTGATTATGCACTTACTAGTTCTTATAACCCTATGTTGATGTTTATTTTGTACACAACTTGTGAATACTCTAGAGAGCTTTTGAGAGTACTCATCCAAGAAAGTTGAGAGTTAAATAAATCTCTTTTCTTTTTTATTGATTCATGTTGGTTTGGATGTATTTAGGGTTGGGAAGCACTTGAATGTGAGGTTCTAGTGATTTTGCTCCTCTTCATCTTGATTATAGTGGAACCATATAGTCGATTTTTACCCATGGATTCGGCACACCGTCAAACTACCAAAATCACCATTGTTTAGGTTTGAAATTCTTTCTTCAATTATTTCGTTGGTTTACGGTTCTCCGCTGGTCATAACAAATTGTAAAACAGCCTATGGCTATCGTTGGTTGACTGCTCTGAGAATTTTGTCTGTCTGCAATTATGGCTATGATTCAACAAAGCTCGAGTTGGTGGAATTCGCTAGCAGAATTTGTTATAGCTTGAGGCTCATTAAGAAGCAGGAGCTGGTTGAGACCCATGGCTTGGATTTAGCGTTGGAGGGAGATGATAAGTTTCCCTAGAGTATGAAATCGGAAGGGAAAGGCTGATATCTTGAAAACTGCTAGAAAAATTATTCTCTTGAACTTGGGGAATGACATTTTGGTTATGTTGCAGATAAGAAGAGTGCAACTGTAGATTGAGCAAAACTTGAAGAGTTGTATATATCTAAATTGCTCATGAAGAAACTTTTCTTGATCCAACTTTTCTTTACATATAAGATGGTTAAGGGAAGCTGACTCATGATCACAATTGAGTTTGATAAAGTCATCAATGATCAAACAAATGTGGATGAGATGATATTGATCAATAGCAAGCTATTATGCTGCTTTGTTCTTTACCCAATTCTTATGAGCACACTTTCCTAATTCGTTGATGAAAGGGAGTGAGATATATCCGTCGAGGAAGTGAAGTCTGCACTTTCCTCAAAAGAAAGTTTGAAGTTGCAGGGCAATTATTAGAAAAGTAACATAGAGGGCTCGATGGCTAAAAGTACAAACTTTAAGAAAGCCGAGAGATCTAACAGCAATGTGAGAGTATCGGACCAGCCAACATGGGAGTAGTACTTTATATCAGTTCGGTGGTTTTGGGCCTCTCTCACCCCTGAAAGCTTAAAAGGTGAGGTTTTTTCTTATACTTATAAACAGACCACAAATCCCTTCTATAATCAATGTGAAATAAACTCCAACAATCTCCCCCTCACACGTCATATTCAGATGAGAGCATCAGTAACTCTCTTCGATTGACTATTGGATCTAGACTTCTTGGTAACCTAGCTTCTAATACTAATATTGGGTGGTCATGGGCCTCTCTTGGGGATCTCCTCAAGTAAAAGTATTAGAATTTTGCTGTTCGTTCCAAACAAATAGTATCAAAGTTGATAATTAATTGGTGGCCCACTCCCAATTCTATTTCAGTGTTTAGTAAATATTTCAAGAAATCTAATGACCAACATGGTTTTTAGGCAGTGGGCATTATGGTATTGCAATGCCGGCTTGATGATTGACTTTGCATGCCTTGCATGGAGAACAAACCCTATCATGTTTTCGCGATATGACATGAAGAAAAAGCAAGACCAAGTGTTAAAAGGAAAGGTAAGCTAACGTGTTTTACATGGAGATGACTCGTTGAAATTGGCATAGCTAGTGTGCAAGGGGGCCTAATTAAGGATTCCAATCAATCTAACACCTATTATCTAAAGCCACGTAAATCTTGTCATTGTCCTATGGGTTGGAAATGTTCATCTTTAATTAAGTTGACCTGACAATGAAAAAGCAAGACCAATTTTTTTTTTTTTTAAGTGAGCTAAAAGGTTCTACATGAAGCACTAACGCCATCCTATGTGCCTCAGTCCAACATTTCCCAATCATATGAAGGTACGGAACACAACTCAATGATTGAGAGAATCACGTCGCAACTAAATTGTTAGAGTGGTGTTAGAGAATTTATGTTAGGAACCTATCTATGACATCAAGGCCTTACACTATGTCAACGAACCACACCATCACTTCCACCTCATTCGTTGCCTATGCCGACCTTGGTTGACCAAAAATCAACCCAAATTTAAGTTCGAGTTGAGCTCTAGATCACAAATCTAGGGCTCACTTGACCTTAGATCCAAAATCTAATGCTCAAGTTTGCCAACTGAGCTCGAGCTAGACATCAAAGGATCAAAATGGCAGTGAGCTAGGGGACGTACGTATGTTGTCGTCACGGGAAGAGTGAAAGGAAGAAAAAGGAAAAAAATAAAATAAAATAAAAAAGAGTGATTGACAAGTGCGCCAACGTGCAACACATGTTCCAAGATGAATGAACTAGTCTTTCACTGAGTTGAAATCAAAGTCGTACCTAATATTTTCTCTATCGATGTCCGCTAGAAGTGGCAGACAAGAAGCTACCATTTGATAGAGATAGGTAACAAAAAAGGAGGCAAAACGAATGACCTAACTCAAGGAGATACCGAAAATTGATTTTGTTATACCAGAAAAATCTGAAGATTAAGTTGATGGTTCAGTTGCAAAGATTCGGTGGAATCTAATCCAAGGCAATGAAAAGTTGATGGCCTTGAAGATGTTGATCCACAGCCTTTGTAGATTGAAAGATGTTTGTTTAATCGAATAATCCAACACTTTAAAACTCCAAGTCGAGTTATTTCCAACCGATGGTGTTGGTGTGGAAGTCGAGATTTGTTGCTAATTTATAGCCAAATGGTTGAACTTTTATAGACTGTAAATGTAGGATTTTCTATTATTTCTTCATCCGTAGTGGAATCTTAAATTGATCATATTCAAATAAGGCAATTGTTATCAATTACTTAGAATTTTCTAGTTTATTTATTTATTGTATTTTTCTAGTTTAGTTTTCACAAATATAAATATGTGATTTTATTTTGATGTAAGTTGGCATACTTCTGAATTAATGATAGAACTATTAGAGATTTTTCATGACATATGTATCTTTAAGCGCATTTGACCTATCTACCTATTTTGCGAGTTTACTCGTGTTTATCTATAGTCTCTGTTGCACCACATTTTTGCATGAAAGTTTTCCTACATTGAGAAAGACAATTGATCCATTTAGAGAAATTATTTTGGTCCCGACTATTCATATGAGCGAAAATTATCACAATAACTAATAAGTGCTTTGGAAAGGCACCGGCTTCTTATTAAACAAACTAAATCACATAATTGAGTGCAACATCAGGAAACAAACAGTGGACGGTGAGGATGAGGACTGGACCCTCGCAAGCAGTAGGAATCAATGGCTAGCGGCATGTTCTCCAGGATCGAGGTTACACTTGGCACCTGCACAGGGTGCCAATCATACATTATGGCCCATATTGCGGCCGAAACGGTGGGGACATTTGCCGTTTTGTTGTGCGCCAGTAGCCACGTTAGATGCATGAGCTGGAAGTTCCTGTCCAGCATTCTGCCAGTCCTATGGCTCATTGTCCTGTCCCATCCTTAGATCCTCCTTTTAGCTTGCTCCAACGAAAGAGAAAAGATTAATCTTGATTAGCATGAGGGTAATGTTAATTTATTAGGTATGATTAACCTGAATGAACTCGCTTTTTAATCATGTGAAAATGAGTTTCTAATAATGTCCACATTTAAAAGGTATCAAAAGAAAATTCATCCATGCATATATACACACAAAAAGCCACTTCCTTATTTAAGCTATTTATTGACGACTTTCTTCTCCTCGTTGGAAGTAGGAACGACCTTTATCCAATCGACTTTTGAACCATCTCGCCTAAATTGTTTGAATTCCCATAGAGAAGCATCAAGAATGGATGCACACAAGCAAATGGTACAAGTTTGTGGCCTAGATTCAAACATGGAAAGGGATTGGAAGAATAAATCTACAATGGTCATGTCGACAACATGGAAATTACTGACTAAAAGCAAATTTTTCCCTCATGATATTGTCACATTGGCATATCATCATCATGGTCCTAAAAAGAACAGAGTGGTTCCATATGTTTTTTTTTTTTGTGAAAATATGGCATCATTTGATATTGATTAGGACGTGAGAGCTTGAGGCAAATTCTTGTATATGTAGATTCGATTCATCGTGAGTTGAGTGAAAATGAATCTCAAACATTGTCCATCCCTCTTCTTCACTTGAGTCCCACACCGTATAACTATAATCATAGAGGTTCATGTTTCCTCCCTGATAATTGATCTTCAATGTAAAGTCATCTATTCATGTTTCCTCTTCAATCATTGATCCTTTAAGTGACCCCAAAATATAATTGTAGATGGATAAAATTAGCAATAACCAAATCATTAGCATACCTTATAATATGCAAAATAATAAAGTATACGTCTCTAGCTATTGAAGTGAGAAATTAGTTACTTTCTAAAAATGATTCCACCAATATCAATTGTGCTAAATGTGGGATGCGTAAAAAAAGAATTCAACAACATTTGTACTTAAAGTTTATCCTTTGTTTGAATGTTGAATCACATGCACGCGCACTTATGTAAAACTAACATGAAATTGAGTCATATGAGAGGTTCACGTGTCAGCTTTACTTGGTAAGCTACCTTTGATTATTACTTTAACCGAGTTGTAATCTATCCTTGCAAATCTCTTATATGCATCTCTTGCAAATCTCTTATCCGCGTCTCAATTCCGGGCATGTTTTAATAGTACCCTCCAACAAGAAATAATATAATCGTGTAAATTATGGTAATAAATCTCTTATAATTATACTAAAAATAATAGAATAATGCATATTTCGGCAGAATGTTTAACAATAATTTTATGTACATATAGACTCTATTGTGAAATGCCCATATATTTTAAGTGTAAAAATAATTGTCCGGACCACTTTTTGTTGATGTTTGGCCTTTTCAACACTTGAACAAATGGAGTTTCGAGTTGACTAAGACTTTTGACACCTTCTCTTTTTTTTTTTTTTTTATACTAAAATGACATTTTAAGATCCACGATTAATAATTGAAGAGTAAACATGACCTATGATTTGATATCTAAGATGGGTGATTGAAGAGAAAACATGAACACATGATTATAGTTGTCAAAAGACATATGTTTCATAGTGGACCCAAATAAATAAGTGGCATGGATAATGATTAAGATTCATTTTCACTCGACTGACGATGAATCGAATCTACATATATAAAAATTTATCTCTTGCTCTCCCATCCTAATAAAAAAAATTAAAATTAACATACGACATGAAAATCAGTTTAGGTCCCATCAATATCATTTATTTCACAAAAACATCTAGAACTACATTGCTTTTTCTAGGACCATGACAATATGCCAATGTGATACGATCACGAGAGCAAAACCTGATTCAATCAATGATTTATACCTTTAGACATGACTACTGTGGATTTCTTCTTTTGTTACCTTTCCACGTTTGCATTTACACCACAAACCCGCATCCTATGCTTGTCAGCATGCGTTCTCGAGCTTCCTGGAGTATGATGTTTCCAGCAAGAACCTGTTTGGCTCCCAGTGAGTGTGAAATGAGGAATAATTGGTTCAATTTTCAGTTTCTTGTGTGAATTTGAACCAACCAGAGGTAACCCTAAATTAAGATTAAGCTCTCTCTCTCTTTTAGACCTCAGCTTCTCACCTCCCTTTCTCGCGCTCGACTCTCTCAACCTCTCACCTCCCTTTCTTACACTTGATGCTCTCACCTCTCTCTCTCTCAGAGGCAGCCACCATCATAGTCTTGTGTAGCCACCATCACAGTGAAGCTAGACGAAAGTAAAGTCACCATCACTACGAAGCTAGACGAAAGTAAAGTCACCATCACTGCGAAGCTAGATGAAAGTAAAGCTCATCATGTGGAAACTAAGGGTGAAAGAGATAAAGAGAATTGACAAAGGATGAACCGTTGGGTGCTCGATGCATATCAGAGAGAGTAGAGAGAGAGTGTGTGTGGATGTTTTAATAATAAAAGGAAAAGGGACACCCACAAAAATATTTCCCTAGCAGCGTGCGTCAGTTTCCTCTCTGCACACGTGCCTAGGAAAATGTTTCTTTGGTTCCACGAAGACTCAAAAGAGTAGTGAGATGTCTTTCCTCTCAATTTTTTTTTTATCAAATTAATAAATCATTTATAAAGGAAAAGAAATTTTGCCACCTATTTCAAAATCAACAAGTCCAATTCCCGGTTCCACAAAGTCAGTTCCTGATTCCTAATTCCTTATTCTCACCTCTCTTTCTTAGAATCGAGAGCCACAAGATTTGTTCTTGATTTTAGGCTAGGGACTAACCCACCTAGGACCAATCAACTCTTAGTTTCAAGAGCAATTCTTTGCCAGTTATGTTCAATATCTACTCAAATCTCTTTCAAGTCCAAGGGTTCCAATTATAGCATTAGTAATAATTACAGGGTAAATACAGACATTACATTATATTGCATAGATACTCTCTGTTGTATGACTAGAGTGTTGGTGTTTGTTTCGATAAACAATAATACGTAGATAGGTAAATTAAGATTAAAGTCTAATTGCAACAGAAGTAAAAATGTTTATATATGTATTTATAAAACATTCGTGCATTTTAATAAAAGTACAAAGAAATGAGAAGTAGGCTAATCACATTACCCTTGGTCCTTGCTAAAAATTTTTGGTTCTGACGTTCTTTAGATTTTAATCACAAATGTCTGATGTCCTCACAAATTTGATTCTGACATTCTTCAGATTCTAATTATGAATGTTTCATCTTCTGGTAACACCAATTCTCAAGTTTTTGGAATTTTGACCACGAATGTCTAATGTCATTTGGTAATACTAGCTTTGATGTTCTTCAAATCCAAAACTTATAATCTTTCGTGACGTAGGTTCCGACGTTCTTCAAATCTAGTCCCAGAAGCCCATAATGATCAACCCTCTCTCAAGAGAGCGGAAAAGTGGAGCACCGATGCCAATGATGAAGAAGGATCTTTTATGCTTATTATAGTGTGAAGAGGGAATGATTGTGTGGAGAAACCATATAGGTGATGCTCCAAGGTCCCTTTTTACTGGTGCGGCTTTGGCCGAGGGCCAAGGATTAGGAACTCCTGAAGTAAATTACTTTATTTAAGTAGTCACAATCACCAACTAATTTTAGTGTAATTATAGAATACATCACTGGTATGAATTCTTTTTTTCTACATATAGTTTTATACATGCTTGATTTGATAAAAGTAAGAGAAGAGAAATTAAATTTCTTGGATTAAAGAATGTTGAGACCCCTTGTTTAAATTTATTTTTACACCGGTAATATATGCCCCAATTTTGCTTAATTTTAAAGCACCTACACGAAAATTGGGATTGATTGTTGTGATAGGTCTTGAAAAAACAAGAAACAATGGGTCATATTTTTCTTGGCCTCAAACCAAACCTTTGATCTATAAGTTATATTAATATGATCATTGTCATATGCAAACTTAATTAAAAAAAAAAAAAGAAAAGAAAATTGTAACGAACGTCCACGTTCATAACTCTATCCTATGGAGCACCAATGCTATCCTATGTGCCTCGGTCCGACGTTTCCCAATCTTATGAAGGTACATAACATAACTCAATGATTGAGAGAATCACAATGCAACTAAATTGTTAGAGTGGTGTTAAAGAATTTATGTTAGGAACCTATATATGATATCAAGGCCTTATGCTATGTCAACAAAACCACACCGTCACCTCCACCTCATTCGTTGCCTACGCTGACCTTGGTCAACCAAAAATCAACCCAGATTTAAGTTCGAGTTGAGCTCTAGATCACAAATCTAGGGCTCACTTGACCTTAGATCCAAAATCTAATGCTCAAGTTTGCCAACTGAGCTCGAACTAGACATCAAAGGATCAAAATGGCAATGAGCTAGTGATGGAACGGGACGTACGTATATTGTCGTCGCGGGAAGAGTGAAAGGGAGAAAAAGAAAAGAAAATAAAATAAAATAAAATAAGAGTGATTGACAAGTGCGCCAACGTGCAACACATGTTCCAAGATGAAGTCTTTCACTGAGTTGAAATCAAAGTCGTACCTAATATTTTCTCTATCGATGTCCGCTAGAAGTGGCAGACAAGAAGCTACCATTTGATAGAGATAGGGAACAAAAAAGGAGGCAAAACGAATGACCTAACTCAAGGAGATACCGAAAATTGATTTTGTTATACCAGAAAAATCTGAAGATTAAGTTGATGGTTCAGTTGCAAAGATTCGGTGGAATCTAATCCAAGGCAATGAAAAGTTGATGGCCTTGAAGATGTTGATCCACAGCCTTTGTAGATCGAAAGGTGTTTGTTTAATCGGATAATCCAACACTTTAAAACTCTAGGTCGAGTTATTTCCAACCGATTTTGTTTATGTGGAGGTCGAGATCTGTTGTTGAATTATTAGCCAAATGGTTGGACTTTTATAGACTGTAAATATAGGATTTTACATTATTTCTTCATCCGTAGTGGAATCTTAAATTGATCATATTCAAATAAGACAATTGTTATCAATTACTTAGAATTTTCTAGTTTATTTATTTATTTTATTTTTCCAGTTTAGTTTTCACAAATACTAATATGTGATTTTATTTTGATGTAAGTCGGTATGCTTCTGAATTAATGACACAACTATTTGAGATTTTTCACTACATATGCATCTTTAAGCGCAATTGACCTATCTACCTGTTTTGTGAGTTTACTCGTGTTTATCTATAGTCTCTATTGCACCACATTTTTGCACGAAAGTTTTCCTACATTGAAAAAGACAATTGGTCCATGTAGAGAAATTTTTTTGGTCCCGCTATTCATATGAGCGAAAATTATCACAATAACTAATAAGTGCTTAGGAAAGGCACATGCTTCTTATTAAACAAACAAAATCACATAATTGAGTGCAAGATCAAGAATCAAATAGTGGACGGTGAGGATGAGGACTGGACCCTCGCAGAGGATGAGGATTGGACCCTCGCAAGCAGCAGGAATCAACGGCTAGCGGCACGTTCTCCAGGATCGAGTTTACACTTGGCATCCTACACAGGGTGCCAGCTGTACATTATGGCCCGTATAGCGGCGTGGAGACGTATGCCGTTTTGTTGTGCGCCAGTAGTCACGTTAGATGCATGAGTTGGAAGTTCCTGTCCAGCATTCTACCAGTCCTATGGCTAATTGTCCTGTCCCATCCTCGGATCTTCCTTTTAGCTGCTCCAACGAAAGAGAAAATATTAACCTTGATTAGCATGAGGGGTAACGTTAATTTATTAGGTATGATTAACCTAAATGAACTCTCTTTTTAATCATGTGAAAAGGAGTTCACAATAATGTCCACATTTAAAAGGTATCAAAAGAAAATTCATCCATCCACACACACACACACACACACACACACACACACACACACACACACACACACACACACACGGAAAGGGATTGGAAGAAAAAATCTACAATGGTCATGTCGACAACGTGGAAATTACCAACTAGAAGTAGATTTTGCTCTCATGATATTGTCACATCGACCTATCATCATCATGGTTCTAAAAAAAACAGAGTAGTTTTAGATGTTTTTGTGAAAATATGGCATCATTTGATATTGATTAGGACATGAGAGCTAAAGGCAAATTTTTGTATATGTAGATTCGATTCATCGTGAGTGGAGTGAAAATGAATCTCAATCATTGTCCGTCCCTATAACTATAATCATAGAGGTTCATGTATCCTCCTTAATAAATGATCTTCAATGTAGTCATATATTCATGTTTCCTCTTCAACCATTGATCATTTTAAGTGGCCCCAAAATATATTTGTAGATGGATAAAATTAGCAGTAACCAAATTATTAGCATACCTTATAATACGTAGAATAATAAAATATATGTCTCTTGCTATTAAAGTGAGAAATTAGTTACTTTCTAAAAATGATTCCCCCAATATCAATCGTGTTAAATGTGGGAAACGTAAAAAAAGAATTCAACAACATTTGTACTTAATGTTTATCCTTTGTTTGATTGTTGAATCACATGTGCACACACTTATGTAAAGCTTACGTGAAATTGAGTCATATGGGAGGTTCACATGTTAGCTTTACTTGGTAAGCTACTTTGATTATTACTTTAACCAAGTTGTAATCTATCCTTGCAAATCTCTTATCTGCGTCTCTAATTCGGGCGTGTTTTAATAGTACCTCCAATAAGTGGACAAGAAATAATATAATCGTGAATATTATGGTAATAAATCACTTATAATTATACAAAAAATAATAGAATAATGCATATTTTTGCAGAATGTTTAAGAATAATTTTATGTACATAGAGACTCTATTGTGAAATGCCTATATATTTTATGTGTAATTGTTCAGACCACTTTTTGTTGATGTTTGGCCTTTTCAACACTTGAGCAAATGGAGTTTCGAGTTTACTAAGAATCTGGAAACCTTGTTTTTTTTTTTAATATATATATACTAAAATGACATTTTAAGATCCACAATCAATAATTGAAGAGGAAACATGACCTATGATTTGACATCCAAGATGAATTATGGAAGAGAAAACATGAACACATGATTATAGCTGTCAAAAGATATATATGTTTCATATTGGACCCAAATAAATAAGTGGAATGAACAATGATTGAGATTCATTTTAACTCGAATCACGAATCGAATCTACATATACAAAAATTTGTCTCACTCTCCCATCCTAATAAAGAAAAAATTAAAATTGACATACAACATGAAAACCAGTTTGGGTCCCATCAATATCATTTATTTCACAAAAACATCTAGAACCACTTTGCTTTTTCTAGGACCATGACAATATGCCAATGTGATAAGATCACGAAAGCAAAACTTGACATCAATGATTTATACCTTTAGACATGACTAATGTGGATTTCTTCTTTCGTTACCTTTCCACGTTTGCATTTACACCACAAACCCGCATCCTATGCTTGTCAGCATGCGTTCTTAATGCTCCTCCGCTGGAATTCATAATCTATAGAAATTTATATAGGATTTTTTTTTTTAATTCAATACCTTTAAAAGTGCAACTATTGTAAACTCATATTCACATTATTAAAATGCGTGTTCATTCAGGCCAATCATGCCTAATAAAATATATTAGGATTCAAGAAATATCTTATCTAAAATTAATGTTTATGTTTTTTTTTTTAATTAGATCCAAGGACGGGACATGACAATCTAATGATGGGGCCAACAAAATGCTTAACATGGATTGCCACCTAATGGGTTTGACATCACCTTGTTCGTCATACATTATTCAGCAACGCCATTGGCCATCATATGCATTTGACACCCTATGTAAGACGCCAGTGCTTAATTCACCAAAAATCTCCAATTCTAGATCTAATTCTAATTTTGTCTAAAAAAAAAAAAGTTTAAAAAAAAGGGCCACGCTTTTTGCACTTTTTGTATAACTAATTCACCCAATATTTCACTAAAAAGGCAAAATGTCCTCAACCATTCAATTGTAATATAAAGTGGTAGCCCCAAATTAATTTACTTTCCTTCTTATTCATTCTTTTTCCATTTTTTTATTTAGAATTTAGTTGTCATAATTAAAAATCTCATATGTTTGTTTTTGTTTGATGTGGCTATCTCGTATATAATAAAGGCATTATCTTTTCTTTTCTTTTTTAGATTTTACTTCTGCAAAATAAGTTTTGTGAAAAAAGAACAAATTCCCAAGAAATCTAATTCTTTAATTCTTTTTTACATTGTCAAACAAATTTAAGGGTTAACTGTCAAATAGAATCTAGAGATTGACATAGACAATTTTGTAAAACAAAATGATCTCAATAAGCTTTTACTTTTGTTGTGAATCACCATTAAACCCTTTCTTATCTTGTTATATCTCATGGATGAAATTAATTTTTGTCAAGCCAAAATGATGAGATTTCATTGGTATAAAAAAATGTTATTTTAGGATTGTTGTGATTTAATTACATCTCATCTTATAAATTTTCACATTCGAGAATATAATTATGATTTTATTTTAGTAATTCTATATAGAGTTTTTTTCATCAATTATTCAATTATATGTATATGTGTATAAAAGATAGCTGATAAAGTTTGATGGTGACACAAACAATAAAATGTGAAAGTTTATAAACAAGTAATTGCGTTAAAAAAAAATTTCTATGTTAAAAAATTTCTATATTCTAATCGTAAATTAATCCACAAATTTGATAGACAACTTTGAAAAGAATTAGGTTTTTTTGAAAATTTCTCTCTTTGACAAAACTAATTTCTACATAAGTAAAATCTTACATTATATTGAAAACACAGTATCTTTAATATATATATGGGATAAACACAAGGCAAAACAAGAAGAAGTGAAATCTTAATTAACAACATAAAAAAAATCTCATAAAAGAAGGAAAGTAAATAAGTTTGGGCCACCACTTTAAATTGCAATAAATGATTGATGGCATTTTTATTTTGTTTTTTTGGTGAATATAAGGTGGATTTAGCCATGTACGGGGTGAAAATAGCATTGCCCAAAAAAAAATTATTAACTTTTACTATAGTCCCAAATTTGCCCCTAGGTTAAAAAATCGTCACTGGTTTCTTTCAAAATTATTAATATCATGGCCAATTAAAAGACAATTTAAGACTTGCGTTTTCACTAGCACTCTGTCATGACCTACCATTTGGTAGGGAAGCAAATAGGTTTAAAGTTATTGCTTAAAGGATGAGCCTACAACCCATGATTTAGCTGCAGGCTCTCCCAAGCTCATACCTCATACGATGTTGGTATTCAAATTAATGGTATGAGAATTTTGTGAAAATGAGTTGCCATTAGCTTATCAAGGTCAGCTACAAACCAAGTGAAGTGTGAAAGCGTACTTCACTTCTTACGCAACCAGAAAATTTGGGGTCGGAGACTTGATTACACTAATTAACTAATTAGTGCCATTTCGGTACATAATCTTGTTCATTTAAAAAAAAAGTATTTTGGTCAAGCAATTTAAATTGATTTTATATTTATCCACTAAAATATGAGGCGACTATATGGGTACACAATCGTTAACATAACAATTAGCAATCAAATAAAGCGTTAAATAAATTGCATGGAATAACAAAGATATAATACTAAGAAAAAGAAAAATGCTAATCCGAACTAGGCTAAAGGGAAGCTATAATCAATGTATTGAAAGTGCACAACCAAGGGGTTTGTCTTAAACAATGATTGAAACCCTATGGTAAAGCTGTAAGGGCTTGTTCAATTTTAAGCACAATCTTAGATTGACAAGCTTCCACTTTTTAAGATAAATTACCCAAAAACTGATTTTAAGGTTTTTTATTTAAAGAAAAATAAAAAAATTCGAAATTTTAATTATCATTTTTTATTTTAAAATTTTTTAATCCAACAATAGGGATTCGAGCCCTAGAACCTAGTTCGAATGTGGCATATGGCTTCGCAAGTCCGGGTCACTAACGTATTTGGGCCCTGATATTAAATCCATTAACAAAATAACTCAAGCCTAATCTAAAAGCAAACTAAGCTTAATGCATCAATAGCCCAAAGCTTTTGCTAGGGCAGACCAAACCCAAACAGATTATAACCACAACTAAGCACCACTCTACTCACTTCAATTCAAGCCGAAGACTTAGGCTCTGTTTTGCAACACTTTTGTTTTTTATTTTTCTGTTCTTTTGCTCTCGGAATAAAAAAGGAATATAAATATATTTGAAAACGTCAGCTAACTTTTCTATTCTCTAAAATAGAAAAATGGTTGGAGAATAGATGAGCAAAAACAAGATGTAGAAAAAATAACTTCTTGTTCTTGGATACAATTTCTAGAAATAAGTCATTTTTTCTTTTTTCTTTTCTTTTCTTTTCTTTTCTTCCTTCCTTCAACTTGCCTTTGGCCGTTGCCGCCGTCCACCATCCACCGACCTCCACCGCCTGCCCCAGCCTATAAAAAAATTAAAAGATATACTAAGTTATAAAAAAAAATTATTGATCATACCAAACATATTTTTTTTTTTATATTAAAATATACATTTTATATAGTTTTTAAACACGTTTTTTATTTAGAAATTATTCTAGGGGATAAAAATTAAAAAAGACTATTTTTGAAAGAAAATTGTTCCTCAAAATAAAAATGTTATCAAAGAGACTCTTACTAATCCTATAATAAAACCAAGTCTAAATTTGCCCAAAATAAAATCACGACTCTTTTGTTATTTTAGTAAAAGTAAGCCCATTTTCCCCTTTTTTTTGTTTTATTCTTTATTTCCTTGAACCTTTCAACGTCTTCTCTCTATTCCACTTGCGCCCAAGACATCGCCAAAATGCAAGAAAACGGCGAGGACTTCAGGAATCAAAGTATATCGCATATACGGATCCCACCGTCAGGCGTCCATGACCGAGACTCCCCAAACCAAATCGTGAAACATCCTCCCTGCCGAGTGCCAACAACCGACCCGACCATCACCGGATCTCCATAGCAAACGACTTCCGGACGCCAGACAATCTACCCGCGAGCACTTGAAGCTCGCGCTTGCGGCCACACACAATAAACCCCACGAACAATCATAGGGTATATCAAAGCACGAGACAAAACTGACAACCAAAAATCCAGGGCTATCCGGACTTTGAAGAGATGAAATCTGAGCAAAGAGATGTATTCGGCAATCAGTAAAAACGTTGCACAGGACGAAACACATCTACGAATCCTCGGAACAATTTGGAACCTGAGACAAAAGCGACCGGTTTTGGTTCGGGCATTCCCTCGGACTCATGGTGGGCACAGATCGAGAAAAAAGACATTGACCATTCTTAGAACTCGGATTCAGATCTAGATTCCCGGAAAATAACCAGGAAATGCTCGAGGCAAACGAGTTAGAAGTAAAACACGCATAAACCAGAGAAGTCGGGTTGCCGCCTCTCCCTCAAACCAGAGAAGCCGAACCCTTCGAGAAGCAGCCACCCTCGAGCTCCCCCTCTCTATTGGCCTTTTCTTTCCGCTTTATGCCTCTCTCCGTCCTCTCTCCAGGCCATGACGACGCCAGCTGCCTCTGTCCAAACCCGTACCGCGCGACGTTCTCCGCGGCGTTCTCTGTACCCTGTGCCGGCGTCTTTCGTCCTATGTTGTTTGTCGTCGAGCTACAGTCCACGACAGGGAGGAGAGAAGGGGGAAGGGAAGAGATGAGCGGGCCGGACCGAAAAGCAGAGGAGATGGGCTGGCCCGCACGCGGGAAAGAAAGAAGAAGATAAAATAAAAGGAAAAGGGGCCGGGCCGGCCCAGCCCTGGCCCGGCCTCTCCCTTTTTTAAAGAAAAAATATTTTTAATTAATTTTTTAATTTTAATTAATTTTTTAATTAACACTGTAATGCAAATGTTCCTAATGTTTATACGCAATGTAATTTAATGAAAATTAATTTTTTTAAGGATTAGAAATTAATAGAAATTAATCTCTAATTTTTCATGCAACTTAAAACCTAAATAAATAGGCAAAATTTAGATTTTAACACATTCATTGAATTATAGCAATCTTTCAATGTTTATAGTTTTGAAGAAAACAATGGCGATTTTTGGAGTTGGGGCAGATTTATGACTAGAGTGAAAGTTGGTAAATTTTTATATTTTTTAAGACAAAGAGAAAAGGTTCAAGATAGGATTGTGGTTGGATCTAAATTATGGATTTTTAGGGAATTAGGACAAGCGCCAAATGTAACTCCTTGTTGTTCGAGAGGGCCCACTCCTCATCCTCACCATCCATTATTTGGTGTTCCCCATGTTGCCCTTAATTACGTGGTTTCTTTTGTTCAATAAGAAGTCCTTGCCTTTCCAAAACACTTCTTGTGACGATTTTCACACATGAACGCTTGGGAAGAAAATAATTTCTCTAGATGGACCATCAGTCTTTCTCAATGCAAGGGAACATTGATGCAAAATTATGGCGCAACAGAAACGGTTAATAAGCATAAGTAAAACTCGCAAACACGAATATAGGTCATATACACATGAGGCGCAAATTCAGAGAAAAAAATTTCACATAATTCTGTCATTAATTCAAAGACATGCTGATTTCCATCAAGATGAAAGCACATATTCATATCTGTAACTAACAGATATTCATTACCTTATTTGAATACAGTCAAATAAGTTTCTACTGCATATGAATATATAAAAGTAAAAATCTGTATTCACAATATGATAAAAAAACCAATCATTTCTCTAATGAATCAACTAAAAATCTATACGTTATCTTAATTGACTTCGAAGTCATACACCATAGGTTGGATATTACTCGACCTAAAGCTTCAGATTATTCGATTAAACAAACATCTTTTGAGAACTAATCCAAATGTATGTTCAAATAGAAATAATTACATTAGGACATTGAACTCTAAAGCAGCTTCATTGATCTTTCACTGTAGTTTTGTAATGTTGTTATAATTGTTGTCCTTGTTCTGATCAACCTTACATTTTTTTATTAGTTCGTTTATTCATAATCATTAACTAATTCATGATAGAACTGATTATACTCCATTCGAATAAAAGATATTTTTTTTTCTTTGTAGAAAACGCTAGAATATCCCACACTTTTCTTTCAATACCAGGGAGAAGAAATAGAATTAAAAGAAAAGACGAAATTACTAAGACAACTTTTAGAAAATCATGTATCTTTTGTCATGGTGCGATAGTTTATCTTTTTGATGTATTTGAATAAGTACTTTATTGATATTGATCGATTGCATTGTAAAGATCAGCTTGCATTTTCTTCTACTTTTGACTAATCCGCCAGGGTTGGTTTTGGCTAATCCCCGTTGATTGCCCAATCTGTAGGTTTATTTGGAAGAGTACGAATGCAGCAATTGTTAAAAGACCTATACCTGAGATGGTAGGACGATGGTTAAGGGCAGCTACAAGGGAGTTCTTGATGAATAAGAAGGTGGAGAACTAGTTTACATCAAATAACAGTGTAAATAAGGGATGGTGGTTTAACCTTGAGCCTGGCCTTGTGGAGATCTACTGTTGTGGCCCTTCTGTAGAGGAATCAAGGCAGCGAGCAGTTGGGGGGGAGGGTGCTCTTATGTTTATGGGGCTTTGGTTGGTATAGGAGGACCTTGAGTTCATGCTAATTCTGTCGAGGAGACTGAAGTTGCTATTGTCTGCCATAGCATTTCAATTGGCAAAGTAAAAGCAATGGACGAGAGTTTGTGGAGAGGCGGACGCTACCGACGTTCGTAGGGATACCCAAAGTTTCACTTAGGATACTAACCGGAGACAAAGGACTGCTAGATGACATTTGGAGTGCGAAGGAACAACTTAATAGTTTAATTTTTTCTCTTCTTTTATTGGTCGTGAATCAAATGTGAGTTCCTATTGGGTTGCTTTGCAGTCTAGGAAGAAGATGTGCTATTTTGAATAGGATAATCTCTTTGTGATTTGCTTGTTTCAAATTTGGGAGAGAAACCTCCTCGAGCTTCCAATGACTTTCTTTCTTACTGAACGACTGTGAAGTGCTGTTGGCTAAAAACAAAACCACTCAAGGCATTCAGATAAAGTGGAAAAGAGAATGAATAGCCAATTCCTGCCATGTGGATAATTTGTATGTTCCCCAAAAAAAAAACTTGTCTGCAAAAATTGCAGACGATCCTATGTGATTGTGAATCCCACATTGCCACTTGCAATCAGGAGTTCAGTAGATGCAACAATCTACATTGGAATATACTGCCCATAATCAACTCCTACGGGTTGGAATCACGGGCATCCTGTTATTCGTCGCATATGCAAGTTGACTAAAATCTGGGGAAATAGTTGACCTACTAGCGGACAAGATCAATGAGGGATAACCAAGAGCTCAGAGAAGTAGAGAATCTATCCACTGTCATCTTCTTACCTATTCGTACATGTGTTGCGCACATCCTTCAGAGGAGCACGGAAACCACTGGCACGGGAAATAGAACCGGGGAATCTAAATGACAATATTACCGAGAGGAATCTCTCTAATGATTTTTCTGCTATGTCAAAATAGTGGCCCAAATGAGAGATGTCAACTCCAAATTTTTCTTCAGAACCAATGAATGACTTGTCTAATCCAGGGCCACGATTACCTGAAGCCAAGAGATATTCCAAATTTCCAACGTCATTATGAGAGAACTCATAAAATATGTAGTCTTTACAATGCCAAAGAGGCCACCACAGAATCCAAAAGAAAGGTGGACTACCAAATAATGGTAAGCTCTTAAGAAAACCCTCTGATGAAGAGCCTTCGCTTTCAAAATCGAAGTACATGCAGATGGGTCAATGGATTTAGAATTCAATTCATCAAAGTATGAGCCTAAGAATGGACTAGAACTCATTGCTAAAGCAGGAGGCCTTTTTGCAGAGCTAAAATGCATTGTAACATGTAGAGTCAATATTACGGTTCCATTTGATATGTGGCATAATCCTTAGATTTTGCAAGCTTCCCAGTGATGTCAACTTTATTTCATGTTGTTTAGCCGAGAACATTTTTGGTGTTAACACATGTACACTCTGCTACCAAATTATGCAAAAGATTTCCTGTTCGAAAAAGTCAAATTATGTGCTCAACATGAAAAGCATGCTCAGGCTTGAATGTTGCAAACCAATCAGAAGATCAGCCTAGCCCTACAAAGGAAATGCAGCTTGGCTTTGTCATGTTAATGCATGCATCTTCATCAGTTAGCTAATAAATGGCTTTCCCAATTTCATCCTTAATTATTGATCTTGGATGTCAAGTCATACAGTCACATTTCCTCTTCAATCATTGATCCTTTAAGCGACCCCTAAACATTGGATCTAAAATGGGGGATTTTTAGTGAATTGATGGCCAGTAGCACGGCCAAGTAATATACATCGCTCGGTTAACCACCAAGTGACACGTCAAACCCATGAGTTGGCAATCCCTATCACATTCCCATCACTCGAATCTCTTGGTCCTATCCTCGGATCCTCCATTTCGCTGCTCCAAGGAAAGGAAAAAGAACAAGAATTATTTTACCAAAAAAAAGAACAAGAATTAACTTTAGTTAAGATCTTTTATGAATTCTAATGTTATTTTATTAGGCATGATTGGCCTCAATGAACATGCATCTTAATCATGTGAAAAGGAGTTTATAATAATTCGATTTATCTTGACTTGAATGAAAATAAATCTCAATCAATGTCCATCCCTCTTATTCATTTGAGTCCTACACCCAATAGCTATAATCATAGAAGTTTGTGTTTCCTCCTCAATTATTGATTTTGGATGTTAAGTCATCTGTTCATGTTTCCTCTTTGATCATTGATCCTGACCCCAAAATATATCAGTAAATGAAATGAGTAGCATACCTTCAAATAGACCCAACAATAAAATATACGTGTCTCTCGTTATTGAAATGACCAGTCAATTATATACTAAAATTGATTTCACTAATATCAATTGTGTTAAACGTGGAATGAGTAAATAAAAAGAAAAAAGGATTCAACAGCATGTTTGATTGTTGAATCACATCTGCAAGCGCACTAATGTAAAGGTTGCGTAAAATTGAGTCATAAGAGCGGTTCATGTGTCAGCTTTACTTGGTAAGCTATCTTTGATTATTACTTTAACAGATTTTTAATCCATCCTTGCAAATCTCTTATTCTGCATCTCTAATTACATGTATGTTTTAATAGTACCCTCCAAAGGTGCACAAGAAATAATATAATCTTGCATATTTTGGTAATAAATCTTTAACATATTTTGGCAAAAAGTTTGAGAATAATTTTTAGGTATATATAGACTCTATTTGAAATGCCTAGGCATTTTATATGTGGAAAATAACTGTTGAGGCCACATTTTGTTGATGTTTGGCCTTCTCAACACTTAAACAACTGGAGTTAAGAATTTTAACACCTTTTTTGATATATATATATATATATATATATATATATATATTTTAAATGAGTGAGAACTAAAATGACATTTTGACATCCTGGATCAATACTCAAAGAGGAAACACGAACCAGTGATTTGATATCAAAGATGAATGATTGAAGAGGAAATGTGAACACGTGATTATAGCTATAGAAAGATATATGTTTCAGGTCAGACCCAAATAAATAAATGGAATGGATAGTGATTGAGATTCGTTCAATTCATGATGAATTGAATCTTCATATACAAGGATTTGTCCCTTGCTCCCCCATCCTAATCAAAATAAAAAATAAAAAATACCATACAATATGAAAATCAATTTGGGTCTCATTAAGGATCAATGATGATATGCCAATGTGACAAGCTCGCGAGAGCAAAATCTTATCCAAGTCAATAATTTATACCTTGTTGACATGACCGTATATACTTCCCCCATTACCTTTCCACGTTTGCATCCACACCACAAACCTGTACCCTCTGCATGTGTGCAGCCATTGTGGGTGCTCTTCCATTGAAATTCAAAATGTCTATGGGGGTGTGTGTGTATATATATGTATATATATTAGGTGTAACAATTTTTTTTTAATATCTATTACCAAAATATGCACAATCATTGAATATAAATTCCATTAAAGAATATATTTAATTTTGAAGCATACCACCATTATTAGTATTGACCCCTCAATAGCATGATTCAAAACTCATCATCATCAAGTGTAGAATGTGAGCGAGTTGATTGATGATCTCTGGTGACAATACCAACAAAATGATACATGATGATGAAATCAATGATCCTTTCATTTTTATCAGTAACTAAAAACATCCGAGAACACTAGATTGGCAAATGTACCTTCAAGTTGTCGCAGGATACAACTCATGTTATTGCTTGTTCACCTTAACTGCCACAACCTAGTTTCTTGTCCTTGTTGATATACAGGAATCATTGATATCCGTAAAAACTACTGTACTATCTGCAGTTATCATGATAAATATTAGTATCAAAGATGGGATGAGATTGGAGGTACGTAGGACTTTGCCACTGGAGTATTCATGTGCCTTAGCTTTGGCTCCTAGTAATTATCCTCATAGTTCTACACTTTGCCATTCACAAAATATTTATAAAAAAAAAAAAACCAAAACAAAACAAAACAAAAATCTCTTCGAATTTCCCTTCGAAAAAGTAGCTACAATTTTTAACTATACATCTTGCCTTTTGACAATATATATATATATATATATGTCAGATTGTCGAGGAAAATAAGGAACAGGACAAAAGAAAATAAAAAAGAACACGGAAATTACTCGTCCGAATCTATATCCAATAAGACTCCTCCAGTGTCCTTGCTTTGAACAAGCTTGACAGAAGAACACCAAGCGTGAGATTCGAAGTCAGAAAATGCATGATTCATGCAATTTTATCGGAATAAGCTCGAAGGTATCGATACGATTTCCAGATTAAGGCTTTATTGACCTCCCTAGCCTTGTCTGTGCATCTTTCTTTGTGTACTTAGCGCGCTGAAGCGATGTTGCAGTAATGGAGCTTTTGGGCTCATGGCGCTCGCGGCTTCCACCATTTTTGCCCCTGCTATCACCTACACTTTTGGCCTCGTTCAAAGCGCTCCATTCTGCTTCGTGACATACCCGATATGGCCATCTACTTTGCTAGTTGCTCTGGTAGAAGTGTACTCCTTCAATGCATATACTCTAACATGCAAAGTGTGAACAGAAATAGAAAGTCATTGTATATCGTCCATGTTCAACACAAAACAATCTCAGAAATGCACAACCAACTTGAGTCTTTCATTATATATTCTGGATCAAGTAACAGATTACACACACATAAAAGAAGACACCATACATCATACAAGAGAAAGTTTTCTAGAGCCTGAGGATCGATGCAAAATAAAGAAACTGCTACGTATATTCTCAACCGTATAGACTTTTTAAAGAGCTGATTAGGCATAACATCTGTCACGACCTATTTTTTTCGGGGTTTAAACCACCTAGGGTTTGACTAATGGATTGTTAAGCCTAGACTTAACTCGGGCTCTCCCAAGCCCATACCAATTCGCGACTTAGATTCAAGTTTTTTAACATGCAATTGATTTTCAATTAGGAGCCGCCACTAATCTATTTTTGGTGGGTCGATTAGAAACTCAAGTAAAATAACGGGAGAATTATTTTACTCCTACGAACCAGAGACTATGGGTACGGGGACTTGGTTACGCTAAATTTCTCTAACGCCCTTTCGGTACCATTTCTTTTATTTTGAAAAAATGTTTTTGCAAGCAGCTTGGGTTTATTTTAAATCTATTTCCCTAACATTGGAGGTTATCATGCGCGTACACAAACCACCAATTTAACACTCAGATAAACAATAAATAAATTGCAAAAACTTACCTCCAAGCAACGAAAGCATCTGCAATGTTAAATTAAAATCCACATCAACAACCCTGGATATGGTTTCTAATTAACACACAATTTCTTTTTTTTTTTACTTAATTAATGAAAATCATGCAATATACAATGCGGTATTAACTAAATGACCTAATCCTAATGACATATAATTTCTAATTAAATGGGCCTAGCAAAAATACTAAATGACATGCCTCTCAATGAATCTAACACTAATGATGTGCATATGAAGTTCTTTTTTTCTTTTTTCCTAAAAGAATGCATTTCATCATAAATAATAAAATTAATTTAACCTATGACATTTTTTTGGTATTTTTCAAGAAATTCGAAATTAGGTGAAATGTGAAAATTACCTAATTAGATTAAGATCCTATTTAATTTATTTTAGGAATTAGGTTGAGCCAAATCCTAATTTAAACTAAAATATTATCTTAACCTAGATAATCCTAAAATGCGATCTATTTACTAAAATACCTAAACCTATGGTAAATTAAGAAAAATATGATCTAAAATTAAACTAAATGCAATTTTACTCTAATATGCTATGACGTGCAAAATATGCCCTAATTTTACATGACATATGCATAATGACTTTTTTTTTTTTTAACTTTTTTTTTCCCTTTTTTTTTAAATTTCAAAATTAATCATTGCCAAATAATTAAACATGCAATCCAAATTATAAAAAAAGAACTAACAACCTAAATTAATTGATTTGATTTTTCTATTTTTGAAAATTCGAAATAAAATTCCTATTATGAATGCAAACCCTAAAACTACATTTTTATTTTTGTTTTTTAAGAAAACTAACCTAAGTAATACCACAACAAATCAAGCAATATTGATACCCAAAATTGACGAACCGTATCTCGCGCATGAGATCGGGTTGGTCAATTTCACATAAATTACGAATCGGATCTCGGGCGGGAGATCGGATTGGCAATTTTTAAGTAATTGCGAGTCGGATTTCGGGCGCGAAAATCGGACTGACAATCACTAATTTCAAGGCAATTTTATATCATGGAATTATCAATTTCACGTAAGAGGATAATTACACTAAAAAGATAAAATAAAATAGCAAAAATAAGATAAAGAAAATACCTAAATTTCCTTTTACTTTTCTCTTTTCTTTATTTTTCTTTTCCTTTTTCCTGAAAAAGAAAAAGAAAATAATAATAATAAAGCTGATGGGTCCGGCGAGGGGGAAGATCACCGGCTAGGGTTCCGGCGAGGGCTCAACAGGAACCGGTAGCGAGTGAGCGGTGAGCGCGTCGGCACGACGGGGGCGTCGCGGACGAGGAGGGGCGACGGAGCTGGGATCGCGGACCGCGGACCGCAGGGCGTCGAGACGATGGAGGTGCGGTAGAGCAGTGGGGGCAACGTCAGGTCGTTGGAGCAGAGGCCGGGCGCCACGGGCGAAGCTCGGGCTTCCGGGTTCCGGCGAGGGCTCTTGCGGACGCCGGATCTAGCGTGGGCGTCGCGGGTTTTGCTGCAGGTGCTCGGGCGGTGACGCGGCGTCAGGGCGCTGGTTCACGAGCGGAGCGGCTTCACGGGCGGATCGGGGAAGGAGGACCGCGCGGTGACGACAGACGAGTGGCGCTGAGAGGGGCGGCGACGGGACGGCGCAACTTTGGGCCGCCGGTGGCTCGGCTGGACCGCGAAATCGGCGGCGAGCGGAAAGGGCAAACACCCCCTCCCACGAGGAAGATGAACAGTAGCAGGGGTTTTCTTTCTCTTTTTTTTTTTTTTTGTTTTTCTCTCTCTTACCTCACTATTCTCTCCCTTACCTTTTACTTTTGGTTCTCTCTTTTTTCACCCTTTCACTCGGCGGAAGGGACTTCTTTTGCTCCAAAATTTTTTTGAAAATCCTTCCACCCTTTGTTCGTACGTGCACAACGCCTTTTATAGGGGAAAATTTTAGATCTTTGAAGCGTATTTTATTTCCAATTTCACTCGTGCATAATTCTCTGAATATATCATTGCACCACATGTGATATTCTCTTTTGTATTTTTCACATATTCTATCCAAAAAATTCCCCTTTTTGCGCAAAAACACATCCGAGTATATATTACCTAAAATCTTAATGGAATATAAAACTTGCCTAAACTATATGCCATGTGATTTGATTTTTTTTCTTTTTTTTATACATTATTTAGCAAAAATTAACCCCAAAAATTCAGGTGTTAACAGCTGCCCCTCTTTGAATGTGAGCTCGCAGAGGTTGCCTTCAAAGACAAATTGAAACACATGACATGGCAAACTCTATCATGGGTAATACTTCTTGACAGCATCTGAATTAACTGGAGTGGAAAACACACGACCATCCATTTCTGCCAAGATCAAAGCACCGCCATGAAGTACCTTCTTTACCACATATGGGCCACTGTAGTTTGGAGCAAACTTCCCCCCAGGATTTGGAAAAATTGGTAACAGTTTCCTTAGAACAAGATCATTTACCTCAAAACGTCTCGGTCGCACCTTTCGGTTGAAAGATCTGGCTACTCTCTGTTGATATGCTTGGCCATGGCAGAAGGCCTTCAGTCTTTTCTCATCAATCAAGTTTAACTGTTCAAATCTTTGTTGCGACCATTCTGCCTCAGATAACTCCACTTGTGATAATACTCTCAGGGAAGGAATCTTCACTTCCACAGGCAAAACTGCCTCCATGCCATATACCAGAGCAAAAAGAGTTGCCCCGGTAGAAGTACGAATCGATGTCCGATACGCCATCAATGCGAAGGGTAGTCTGTCATGCCAGTCTCGATAATTCTCGGCTGTCTTAGCCAAGATCTTCTTAATATTCTTATTGGCCACTTCAACAGCCCCATTCATTTGAGGGCGATAAGGGGATGAATTTAGATGCTTGATCTTGAGCTCGTTGAACAACTCATTAATGAGCTTGTTGTTCAAATTTGTCCCGTTGTCAGTGATAATCGTTTCAGGGACACCATAGCGAGCAATTATGTCACGTTTGATGAACTTCACGACATTGCGAGCAGTGACACTTGCAAATGACATAGCTTCAATCCATTTGGAAAAATAATCTATCGCCACCAAAATGAAACGATGTCCATTTGAAGCCTTAGGATTTATCGGGCCGATCACATCAATGTCCCACATTGAGAAGGGTCATGGCTCAGAAAATTGGTGCAACTCTGTTGGAGGAACATTTATTTTGTTACCATAAACCTGGCAACGATGACAACTTCGAACATACTGAATACAGTCACCTTCTAGCGTGAGCCAATAATAGCCTAATCTCATGATCTTCTTAGCCATCATGTGTCCATTCATATGAGAGCCGCATACTCCTTCGTGAATTTCTTGCATGATTTGAGTGGCTTCAGTTGCACCCCCACACCGCAACAAGATTGAATCATAAGATCTCTTATACAAATTCTCACCACTAATGAAGAACTTTGGGGCCATCTTCATGATATACTTCCTATCAGATGGAGTACTTCCCTCAGGGAACCCTTGTTTTTGGATGTAGTTCATGATATCGTAATACCATGGTTTTCCGTCAGACTCTTCTGCCACTACCATACAATAAGCCGGTCTTGGAAAAACCTCTATTTTCAATGGCTCGACTTCTAATCCGTCAGTGACTTGCAACATGGATGATAAAGTTGCAAGTGCATCTGCAAATTGATTGTGAGACCTCGATAAGTATTCAAATGAAACTTCATCGAATTTCTTGATCAAATCTTCTAAGTACTCATGATATGGGAGCAACTTAGCATCCTTAGTCTTCCATTCACCTATGGTTTGTAGTATGATCAGCGCGGAATCCCTGAACACTTTTAATTTGGCTACACCCATCTCGATTGCAGCTTGAAGCCCAAGGATGCAAGCTTCAAACTCGGCTATATTGTTAGTGCATGGGAATGTCAATTTCACAGCTACTGGGTGATGCTGTCCGTCTGGGGATATCAAAACTGCCCCAGTACCTGAACCAGACAAGTTCACAGCTCTATCAAAGAACATTGTCCATGAATCTCCATTTACACTCAAGATGCAGTCATCCAAAGAACGATCATCATTATTTGAGGCTTCTGGATTCTCAGCCAATAGATCGGCAATTACTCGACCCTTAACCGACTTTTGTGGCATGAATTGCACATCAAATTCCGAGATCAAAATTTGCCATTTAGCCAACTTACCCACCAAAGCTGGCCGGTTCAGTAAATACTTGATAGGATCGTTCTCAGTTACGAGGAATGTCTGGTAATGCAGTGTGTACTGTCTCAATCTATGCAATACCCACACTAATGCAGCACAAGTCTTTTCCACATTAGAATATTTTATCTACGACACGGTGAATTTTTTACTCAAGTAATAAACGGCTCGTTCTTTTTATCTACGGGACTTTCCCGAGCCAACATCGCACCCAATGACTCGCCATGAATGGTGAGGTAAAGAATCAAAGGACACCCGGCGATGGCGGGACAAGAACTGGTGGATTCATCAAGTACTGTTTCAACTTGTCGAATGCTTTTCGACATTCATCATCCCAGTTGACTCGTGCATTCTTCTTTAAGAGCTTGAAGAATGGCTTGGCGGTTTCAGAAAGTTGGGAAATGAATCGAGCAATGTAATTTAACCTCCCCAAAAGACTCCGGACTTCTTTCACTGTTGATGGATGTTGCAACTCACATATGGCCTTAGCTTTAGCCGGGTTGATCTCAATCCCTTTACTGCTCACAATGAACCCAAGTAATTTACCAGATGTTGCTCCGAACACACATTTAGCGGGGTTTAGGCAAAGCTTGAATTCATGGAGTCGAGCAAACAACTTTTTCAAGGTTTCGATGTGGCTTTTCCCAGGTCGAGTCTTGGCGATCATATCATCAACATAGACCTCGATCTCTTGATGCATCATGTCATGAAACAGTGCTACCATGGCTCGCTGGTAAGTTGCCCCTGTATTCTTGAGTCCAAAGGGCATGACCTTGTAATGAAAGGTTCCCCACGGAGTGATAAATGCAGTTTTCTCTTTGTCTTCCTCCCTCATCCTTATCTGATTGTATCCAAAAAAACCATCCATAAATGAGAATAGTTCAAATCCGGCAGTACTATCAACAAGGACATCTATATGAGGTAGCGGGAAGTCATCTTTTGGGCTAGCCTTGTTCAAATCCCGATAATTGACACAAACTCGAACTCGACCATCCTTCTTCATCACCGGCACGATGTTTGCTACCCATTCAGGGTATTGCGAGACTTCAATAAATCCGACCTTTAAAAGCTTCATCACTTCTTCCTCTATCTTCTTCGAGAGCTCAGGCTTAGTTCTCCGCAGCCTTTGCTTCTTGGGAGGCACGTCCGGGTTAGTAGGCAAACAATGCTCCACGATTGACGGGTCTAAACCAGGCATGTCAGCATAGGTCCATGCAAAGATGTCCTTATATTCCTTCAGTAATTGAACCAGGCGCTTAGCCTCGTCTTTGGGGAGATACACCCCTATTTTCAACTCCTTGGCTTCTTTAGTGTCACTTAAATTAATAGTGACGGTTTGCTCGGATGTGAAAACCTTGGCTTTTTCATGTTGTTCCCAGCTTTGCTGCACCTCAATGGAATCTTCAATGGAATCCTGGATCGAATCATCTGGATTATCATTGTCAGCACTTGTTACATTGGATTGGACATTTTCCACACATTTGCATGTTATATGATCGTCCCTGAAACATGAAATAGAAAGGTCAAAAAAGACAAACAGGGTCAATCATATTTTATTTTATTTGTGAATTTTTTAAAACTCTTTTGCCAAAGCATTTTTCGAAACATTTTGACATAAGGAAGCATGATGAAGCCCAGGCCTCAGAGTTCTCCTTGGATTTTGATTTTGTTTTATCGGCTGGATATCATCACCGGGCTGGTTTGGTGTACCTCATCATGCCCTCAAAATTAAACTTGCAATTTCATTGAAATTCATCAATCAATTACAATTTATTGAATGGAAAATGCAATTCAAGTCCTAAGAAGAAAATGAAAAATAATAGCTAGATAGCGATAATAACTCCTAAAAAGCGATAAAATTCCTAGAAAGCGACAAAAATTCCCGCGCAGGGGAATGTGCAAAAGTGATAAACGGGTTACTCTTGTGGGCGAGGGCCCGTTTCCTCCAGAGGTTCTCCATCAATGGCTCCAATGGAAAGGTCATCGAACAAACTTGAAATTCCTTCCAGGGTGTCGTCAGAGTTTCCCGTCTTTGAAGGCATCGGATCATCCATGCCATCCCATTCACTTGGAACTATATTGCGGTTATCAAAGTAAAAGCTGGGAGGAGCTGAATACTTCACCATATAGTCGAACTTCCCACTTGGCTGTCTGAGAGTATCCATCACTTCAGCTTCATCTTGCATCATAATTGGAGAACCAGGGAACGTCTCATGAATGTTTGGAGGTGGTAAATTTTGCCTCCCTTGCCCTTGCTCAGGTGACGAGTTATGCCTTCCCTGTCTTTGCCTTCTAGAACTTCCTCCACCTCTTCCATGTACCCTAACCCGGCAGATCGGGACCTCTGAGGGGCTTCAATGGGGCTTTGAATACCCTGATCATTTCTTCCAAGCCCATTGCCAGGGACATAACCATTCCTAACCATTATCCTTCCTACCATGAGGGCAGCATCTGAAACCTCAGGAGTGGGCGGCGATGAATCTCGAGAAGCATGTATGGTAGAAACTAACTCAAATGAGTGGTAACTTGATTCAAGCTCAGAATCCGACTCTACATAGGGGATAGCCGTCTCGTGATAAATCCGGTGGTCTTCTTCACCATACACAGTGACCAGCTTCCTTTCGATCACAAATTTTATAGCTTGATGTAGACTTGAAGGGACTGCACCAGCAGTATGTATCCATGGACGACCTAGCAGAAAATTGAATGCGGTAGGGATATCCAACACCTGGAAAGGAATGTTGAAGACGACCGGCCCTATTTGCACGTCAAAATGGATTTCCCCGATTACCTCCTTTTTTGTCCCATCAAAAGCTCTCACAGAAGTCTTCGCAGCATGTATCTTTGACGGGTCTACCTTGAGGCGATGAAGAGTGGCCAATGGACATATGTTTAGGGCAGACCCATTATCAATGAGCACTCGGGACACATGAGAAACCTTGTGCTTGACAGATATGTAGAGTGCTTTATTATGCCCCCTACCCTCAAGGGGGAATTCCTCATCAGAAAAAGCAATCATGTCCTTGAGAAGGACCGATCCCACAAAATCCTCCAGCTTATCTGCTTCAACTGTTTCGGGTACACGAATTTCGCTCAGCACCTTCATCAACGACTTTTGATGCACAGGGGAGGTTTGGATGAGCTCGAGCAAAGAAACTTGGGCAGACATTTTTCGCAATTGATCGACAATATTATACTCACTTGCTTTAATCACAGCCAGAAATTCCTTAGCCTCTTCGTCAGTGACGGGCTTTGCAGGTTGAGCATTATTTTGAGCATAAGTTCGACCGGACTTTGTAACGAGGTCAACATCTAGGTCATAAGACCAAGGCACCGCTTTATTATTAACATACTCATACGGCTGTGGTATTTCAATCACAACCTCCTCATCAGTTGCATCTTCCAGCGGGGCCATATCTGCAAGTGACTGATCTACTTCTTCCTTGCCATCACCGAGAGCAGCCTGCTCCTCCTCCCAATCGATGATGATGTGGGCAATGGTGGAAACCACTCAGTTACGGTCAGCATACACGACGATGCCGTCATCCACCATTTTGGCAATTCTTTCCTTCATCAATGATAAATGAACATCCTCTTGATTTGGATCATAACCAGCTCTCACCAGTCCATTGTAGGCATCTGCCACATTCACCTTCGAGTTCTTGATCCGTCTAACTTCAGGTTCTAGGATAGCATTCACTGTACCCTCATGCTCCGGTAGCGGATTCTTTTGGACATTTGGCCGAGCAGTTTGAAATGAGAAGGCCTTTGTGTCCAAGAGATTTTGGATCTTGTGCTTGAGGGTGAAACATTCATCAGTTGAATGCCCCAACTCACCGTTATGGTAGTCACACTTCTTTGTCGGGTCATAACCGCGAATGCTTTCGCGATTGGGACGCTTTGGTTCATTAGTAAGCAAACCTTTCTTTCGGAGGATCGTCAGCACTTGGGATGGAGACCCAGGGAGAAGAGAAAATTGCCTTCTATTATTTGCTTGGGCAAATGATTGGCGGCCAGTGGTTTGTGGTTGTCTTGGATTCATTTGGATGGCCGGGGCACGTTTGACATTTTCTTGGCTATAAGCCACATTCACATCCACAGCCATTTCCTTCTCCTTCTTGGCAGTGAATCTTCTATTAGATGACTCAGTAAACCATCCTTCCCTTATCCCATCTCAATTTGTTCTCCCACAGGGATAAGCTGATTGAAGCTTTCAACATATGTACTGGCCATTCGGTTACGAAACTCAGATGGGAGGGTCTTCACAAACAGCTTCATCAGCTCCTTGTTGGTAGGCTTAGGAGTGATTTGAGCTGCCGGGTTTCTCCATCTTACAGCATATTCTTTAAATGATTCGCTCCTTTTCTTTTCCATCCGCTCCAAGTCTTCTCGGGAAGGTGCGATGTCCATGTTGAACTTGTATTATTTGAGGAATGCGTCAGCCACTTCGTTCCAAGTGTCGAGCAGGTTCACATTCTTCATCACGTACCAGTTTAGTGCGGGTCCAGTCAAACTCGCATGGAATGATTGGATCATGAGAGGCTCATTTTTGACGTGCTGGGCCATATGCACGTGGTACATCTGCAGATGAGATTTTGGGCAGGATGTGCCATCATACTTCTCAAACTCTAGCATTTTGAACTTGCTTGGCATTTTGACCTTCTCATAAACCGAGAGGTCGAACGGGAGGGACCTTTGTGACTCCTACAGCTGTCTCATTTTCTCTTCCAGCTTTGCAACACGCTCATCCTGATCTGTCTTGGGAACATTGTCTAGCTTGGCCTTCCCAACAAGGACCACGTCATCTTCCAACCCAGGCATTTCATCATCATTCATTTGGGCCTTATTTGCTTGCCTCGGGACTACTATCTCAGGGAGAGCAGGTGGAGGAACCGGATTCACTTGGAGGGATTGAAGTTGAGCTGTTATAAGCTCTATAGAGGCAGCTAACTGTTGGAGTTGGCCCTCCACGGAGGACATGCGATCACGCATCTCGCTTTGATCGGCCATTCTTGCTCTTAACCGCGTGATAATAGGAGAGCGTGGAGGATCCGTTATCACCTAAATTTAAGAAATGAATACAAATAAGTATCTCATATGAAAATACGTCGATCCATGGCAATACTCTAGAAATTTTATTCATCAATAGAGCTTTTGACAAGCCTAGAAATTCGAAATGTCCCTAACAAATGAACTAAAAAAAGTAAATGACCCAACTTCCTAAACATTAATCTAAAAATGAAAATAGCAAGACTGATTCAAGCATTTCATTTGGCTTGATCAATATACACTTGGGACACCATTCGGCGCAATCGCTTATTTTCCTCTTGAGCTTTTTCAGCAACTATTTTGAGGCGTTTATTCTCAGCTTGATTGGTGATCTTCAACGGTGCATTCGGTATCTTCGGAAGCAGCTCCTCGGGAATTTTGTGTTGTTGGATATACTTAATCGAGGCATAGTACTTCATTTCCTTGCCTTTCAACTCCTCCTCGGGCCATTTGAGTTTTTGTGGACGGCACATGTCCCACATCGATTTGATAGTAAGAATGGAATCTTCATGGTCTCGGCTTCCATCAACAAAATTGACTTGGAGTGGCTCCGCTTGTAACGCCGGGGGAAGCTCTTGTACGACTTGATACTGACGAGCCACCCTAGTCGGATAGTACTCCAATGCTCCAGTGAATCCCAATAGAGGGATTGGGCCAACTCCTCCACACGAGAGTATCGCTACCCGAACTTGGAACCATTTAGCATGCCATAGGAAACTTTTGGAAGTTGGTTTTTTTCATGAAAGCTAGCCATTTTGAATAATGACAATCCGGTGCATGTTTTTGGTTGTTCTCGAATCTCATAATAGGGTGATTGGAATTATTAACATCATGTATAGTCATTAGACCACCAAACCCTTGTATATGTGAAAGAAACCAAATTTGCAAAAGTTCAGGAGATGAATGGTAGGTCTTATCACCACCCCCTTTAAACCGAGTGAGGGAAAGGAAAGTTTCAGTTAGAACAGTGTTTACAAAATTCTTTCCTTCCAACACTTGTTTAACTAATTGAGCAATCAAAGGGTTAATAGCATTCTTATAGTAAGGAAAAACTATAAACCCAAAAAAAGCTAAAAGGAAAACCCTTCGCATTTGAGATGAAATGCCTTTCTCAAAACATTCTTTCAAGAAGGATAAAGGACATGTATTGCGTTGAGCCTTTAAAACCTTTCTTATATCATCTTCCTTAATTCTCAAAAAATCAGATAAAGTCATAACAGGATCTATTCCGATAGGCGGACTAATCAATTCAGCTTTCAAGGACTTTCCTATGGCAATGCTATACTCTTCCAAGGTGGGAGTGAGCTCATGCTTACCGCCGAAGATAAAGGTAGAAGTCTTGGGGCACCAAGAGTGGGCGAGTGCTTGGACGAGGCCACCATGGATGTTGATGCGCAGCAATGGAAGCAGTCGACCAATATGTGACTCTACAAACTGACGGCCATTTTGGTCTAATTTGTCTCACCAAGCGCCAAGCTCTTCCTTTGGAGGGAGGATAATTCGAATGTCCGATGTCCCCATTGTATATTGATCAAGACTTAGGACAGCCCTAATGCCATGGACCGACAAAATAATGCGATAAAGTAAGTAAATTGCAAAGGCCAAAAATTTAAAGAACTTACTTTACCAATGATGGACAATCACATAGACATACGCATGATAAGTGGCTCGATTTCTAGTCTATAAGGCTTGACAAAGTGGAGCCACAAGGATGATCAGACTAGCCACGGGCTTGTGGACTACGTCGGGTCCTCATGACTCCGGCTTAGTCAAAGAGCCGACCCAGGTTGCGGGCGTGCGAACCGAGGTGGGTACTCTTGACACCATGAATGAAATTTCGGGATTGAGATGGGCGACTCGTACCGCGGGCTTGCGGTTGGAGTGGTATCCATCTCAATACCATCCTAAATGATCCTAATGCGGCCCAGGTCCGGCAGCAGGTTGTGTGTGCAATAGTGTAGTGATAAATGCAAGGCATGCATGACAGCTTATATCAAACAGCACTTCATATATGAAAGTAAACCATACATTCCTACACCTTCCTGCAAAACAAAGGTTAACAAACACTTCCCCTTATACCTCCCATCTTGCAAAAACATTTAACACCTTAAATGTTAGGGGCGTACCTGGGATCCTCGCTGCCAAACAAAAACATTTTTCAAAAGAAAAGAAAAATTGGCCTAAGTCCACTAAGAGTTTTAACTCAAGTCTCCAGCGGAGTCGCCAAGCTGTCACGACCTATTTTTTTGGGGATTTAAACAACCTAGGGTTTGACTAATTGATTGTTAAGCCTAGACTTAACTCGGGCTCTCCCAAGCCCATACCAATTCGCGACTTAAATTCAAGTTTTTTAACATGCAATTGATTTTCAATTAGGAGCCGCCACTAATCTATTTTTGGTGAGTCGATTAGAAACCCAAGTAAAATAACGGGAGAATTATTTTACTCCTACGAACAAGAGACTATGTGTACGGGGACTTGGTTACGCTAAATTTCTCTAACGCCCTTTCGGTACCATTTCTTTTATTTTGAAAAAATGTTTTTTACAAGCAGCTTGGGTTTATTTTAAATCTATTTCCCTAACATTGGAGGTTATCATGCGCGTACACAAACCACCAATTTAACACTCAGATAAACAATAAATAAATTGCAAAAACTTACCTCCAAGCAAAGCGAAAGCATCTGCAATGTTAAATTAAAATCCACATCAACAACCCTGGATATGGTTTCTAATTAACACACAATTTCTTTTTTTTTTTTACTTAATTAATGAAAATCATGCAATATGCAATGCGATATTAACTAAATGACCTAATCCTAATGACATATAATTTCTAATTAAATGGGCCTAGCAAAAATACTAAATGACATGCCTCTCAATGAATCTAACACTAATGATGTGCATATGAAGTTCTTTTTTCTCTTTTTCCTAAAAGAATGCATTTCATCATAAATAATAAAATTAATTTAACCTATGACATTTTTTTGGTATTTTTCAAGAAATTCGAAATTAGGTGAAATGTGAAAATTACCTAATTAGATTAAGATCCTATTTAATTTATTTTAGGAATTAGGTTGAGCCAAATCCTAATTTAAACTAAAATATTATCTTAACCTAGATAATCCTAAAATGCGATCTATTTACTAAAATACCTAAACCTATGGTAAATTAAGAAAAATATGATCTAAAATTAAACTAAATGCAATTTTACTCTAATATGCTATGACGTGCAAAATATGCCCTAATTTTACATGACATATGCATAATGACTTTTTTTTTATACCTTTTTTTCCCTTTTTTTTTAAATTTCAAAATTAATAATTGCCAAATAATTAAACATGCAATCCAAATTATAAAAAAAGAACTAACAACCTAAATTAATTGATTTGATTTTTCTATTTTTGAAAATTCGAAATAAAATTCCTATTATGAATGCAAACCCTAAAACTACATTTTTTATTTTTGTTTTTTAAGAAAACTAACCTAAGTAATACCACAACAAATCAAGCAATATTGATACCCAAAATTGACGAACCGTATCTCGCGCATGAGATCGGGTTGGTCAATTTCACATAAATTACGAATCGGATCTCGGGCGGGAGATCGGATTGGCAATTTTTTAAGTAATTGCGAGTCGGATTTCGGGCGCGAAAATCGGACTGACAATCACTAATTTCAAGGCAATTTTATATCATGGAATTATCAATTTCACGTAAGAGGATAATTACACTAAAAAGATAAAATAAAATAGCAAAAATAATAAAACAAAAATAAGATAAAGAAAATACCTAAATTTCCTTTTACTTTTCTCTTTTCTTTTTTTTTTCTTTTCCTTTTTCCTGAAAAAGAAAAAGAAAATAATAATAATAAAGCTGGTGGGTCCGGCGAGGGGGAAGATCACCGGCTAGGGTTCCGGCGAGGGCTTAACAGGAACCGGCAGCGAGCGAGCGGTGAGCGCGTCGGCACAGGGGGGCGTCGCGGACTGAGGAGGGGCGACGGAGCTAGGATCGTGGACCGCGGACGGCGGGGCGTCGGGACGATGGAGGTGCGGTAGAGCGACGGCTTGAGCAGCGGGGGCGACGTCAGGTCGTCGGAGCAGAGGCGGGGCACCGCGGGCGAAGCTCAGGCTTCCGGGTTCCGGCAAGGGCTCTTGCGGACGCCGGATCTGGCGTGGGCGTCGCGGGTTTTGCTGCAGGTGCTCGGGCGGTGACGCAGCGTCAGGGCCCTAGTTTGCGAGCGGAGCGTCTTCACGGGCGGATCGGGGAGGGAGGACCGCGCGGTGACGACGGACGAGTGGCGCTGAGAGGGGCGGCGACGGGACGGCGCGACTTTGGGCCGCCGGTGGCTCGGCTGGACCGCGAAATCGGCGGCGAGCGGAAAGGGCAAACACCCCCTCCCACGAGGAAGATGAACAGTAGCAGGGGTTTTCTTTCTCTTTTTTTTTTTTTGTTTTTCTCTCTCTTACCTCACTATTCTCTCCCTTACCTTTTACTTTTGGTTCTCTCTTTTTTCACCTTTTCACTCGGCGGAAGGGGCTTCTTTTGCTCCAAAATTTTTTTGAAAATCCTTCCACCCTTTGTTCGTACGTGCGCAACGCCTTTTATAGGGGAAAATTTTAGATCTTTGAAGCGTATTTTATTTCCAATTTCACTCGTGCATAATTCTCTGAATATATCATTGCACCACATGTGATATTCTCTTTTGTATTTTTCACATATTCTATCCAAAAAATTCCCCTTTTTGCGCAAAAACACATCCGAGTATATATTACCTAAAATCTTAATGGAATATAAAACTTGCCTAAACTATATGCCATGTGATTTGATTTTTTTTCTTTTTTTTATACATTATTTAGCAAAAATTAACCCCAAAAATTCAGGTGTCAACAACATCATAACATAAGGCCAAGTTCAGTTCCTCTTTGAATCATCATGTCGCTCACCATCGTGTGGCCCTCTCTTGATGTCCACGTGAGAGACTAAAACCCAAACATGTTAGAATATAAATATGTGCGGAAGCATGGTTTTGGTAGTAGTGATAGTTTTTGGTTAGTGGCGTGTGTGCAAGTGTATGGTGTAGATTGTGAACGATGGACAAGGGACAATATGTGATAGTTGGAGGATATAAGACACGGGATATGGGGTAAAATAGTTTCTTTAGTTTATGAAAGTAATTTTACAATGGTTGAAGGAAGTGTTGGTGGAGGAGCTTCATGATATGGAATATATTCTCATGCTCCCTCACCCTCTTACATTTGTTGAACTTACATGCCTATTTATAGAGACTAAATACAACATTCTAGAATAATGGGGAATGTTATCCACTTAGGCTTATTCTAGGAAATTCTAGATTGTAGTTTTCTAGAGACTTCTCTTACATGTTGGACATTTCTTATTTCTTCTAGAAAATGTTTTCTTCTTTCTTCTAGAAAATTCATCTAGGGAATTTTAGAGAATTCTAGAAGTTTAGCAACTCTAGGAAATTCTAGAAAATGGATCACAATTTCCAACAGTGTGTCACAAACTCGCCCCCAGGGGGGAGGTAGTCAGCATGAGCCGCTGCAGCATTCGACGGAGCCACGTACAACATCATTTCCCCCCAGAAGTCAGCCAAGACCTTCCAAATTTGCTCCTCATTTGCTGCAACACTAGCAAATTGCCTTCCTAGCTTTGCGCCTTGAAGAACGATGTTTTCCTGGCATTGTTCGACATCAATGCCCTTTAGCATTTCAATTCTCTTGTCCATTGAAACCGACGATTCCTTAAATAAACCCCTGGCTTCGCTGACAGCAGAATGAAATATGGATTGGGTCCTGTAAGGGTGATCAGGGAGCAACCTAGGGGTGAAAGCCACCAAATAAGCAAGATATTTCAATAGCTTAGTCGCTATGCCAAAGTGTTCTCCTGGTTCTTTTGAAAGTTGAGTCCCTCTTAGAGGTGCTTCATGCTCACAGAAAGTGGTTGCTACGTGCCAGACCATTAAAACATGAGTGGTTGTCTCATGACGACAGGCCCATGAGAGCTGATTAAACATGTCGTTGAGTCTCAAAGATGCTTGCCCATCTTTACATTGCTGGTACCATTCATCATTAGAGACTGAGCAATCACCTTTATCACTTGTGAGAGTGCTAGTATGAACAAAATAAAGGAGTTAGGGAAGAGAATAAGAACACAAGATTTATAGTGGTTCGGCTTAATCCAAGCCTACGTCCACTCTCCCACGATAACAGCCTTCTTGGCTGGATTCCACTATGCAATCAACAAGAGATTACAACTTCAAGTGCAAACACTTAGTAGTAGATCACACTATCTCACTAAGTCACTCTTTTGGTATTTCTCTCACAATTACAAACGTTTAAGCTCTCAAGAGACAAGTATATGATCGAAAGTCGCTCAGACTTTGGAATTATAAATTCTACGCTTCGTCTCTTACTTGCTCATCGGTCCATGATCTCCTTAAATACTCCTCCACTTCCAAACTACCCGTTGGACAGTATCCCGGAGAATCGGCTTCCAATATACCTATTGGACAGCTCTGTATCTAGAAGATTTGGTAGCTGTTGAGTGACAAAGGTAAAATCCCAAATTGATTCCGATCGCCCATACAAACGAAATCTTGGTTTCCATAAGTAAAGCTTCTTTGTGTAGAAAGTTCTTGTCTTCAAGATCCAATCATCAATCAAATCAATCTTGATGTGGAATCCAAACCATATCACTAGCCGTTGTATGATTGGGCTTGAGTTACGATTCATCGTATCTTGATGTAAAGTCTGAGTCTGTAGACTTTACAATATGAGTCTGTAGACTTTACAATCTAGGTATGAACATATCTGCTTCTGAACAGATTTAGCTTTAAGGTCTGTACCCAGTTCAGCTTCAGCATAGAGTCTGTCTTCTAGTTCAGCTTTAGCATAGAATCTGTCTTCTGGTTCATCATTCACGTTCAGTCTGGAATTAGTCAGAGTTGACAGACTTCTGATGTAGAACAGACTTTGACACTAAAGTCTGGTAGTCTTCAGACTTTGAGTCTTGAGTCTGGCAGTCTTCAGACTTTGACACAGAAGTCTAGAAATCTTCATAATATACTTTGGACATATGTTACGTTCAGTCTTCTGGTCGTCTTCACACTTTGACAATATCCTTTACATGTTCTATTATCTGCATGGTCTATTACTTAACCATTAAACATGTTAGTAGCCTTTGATTTATTTTGTCATCTTCAAAACATCATAAGGGATTTCCCTAACAACTTGCTCGAACAAATTGGTGGGAGCAATTTGATCCTGACCATTCCTTTTAGGGTCGACATAAGCAGCGGTGAGTCTATTATTTGTACACTTCCATGGAGAATAATTATATAATTGGAGGAGTGAGTATTGACGGAGTTGTCTTCCCAAGGCTTCAATAACTGAACCCTGCGCATTATCTCGATCAACTTCTCAGCATATCTGTTCTTTCTGCACTGCTCATCTTGCACATACTTGCATATGTGTATCACCTTTGCCCATTCCGAGAAAATCATGATGACGAACTGTGCAAGCTCAACGAGGAGGATTGACATCATCAACAAGACGGTTGCCAAAGCAGGAACCGAAAGGTTCCCTCCCTGGTTCAAAGGCGAGTTGAAGCAACCACATCCGCGAGTTGAAGGACTCTCAAGGTAGTAGAATGAAATCAGAGCAGCACCAACCACAATGGCGAGTTGAAGCAATCTATACCTAGAACGATGCGGGTTAAGATTTACCGGGTATTTGGTGAATAATAAATCGAAAAGAAATGCAAGTTCTACTTTGATGACTCTGAAAACTCGCTCATAACCCTTCTCTTCGGAAAGCATATGTATAATTAACCGCCATAACTTCTTGTGAGCTTCTTGGGGTAATGAGTAGACCAAGCATGTACGCTTCGGAGAACCACCTCCAGATAAGCCACCCAGAAAGGGGGAAAGGCTATAGGCCGCAAATGCAAGCAACGTGAATGCACGGTTGACACAGCATCTCCTGAACGAACTGAATACTCCAAGAAAGAGTAAGATTACAGCAGTGACAAGCAGCAAGACCACTATTCTTGCCATTCGGTTCACTTGATTTTTTCACGCCTCTGTGCAATTATCCCTCGAATGGCCATAGAAATTCCTGGGTCAAAGAGGATGGACATGTCGATGAACTTAATCTCTCTCTCTCTCTCTCTCTCTCTCTCTCTCTCTCTCTCTCTCTCTCTCGATGGAGCGGAAATATGGAGCACCGGTTCTAATGATAAGAAAAAGGATCTTTTATACTTATTAGATCGTGAACCGGGGATGAATGGGCGGCGCAAAAATATAGATGATGCTCTAAGGTCCTATGTTACTGGATGCAGCTTTGGCCGGTATATTACTTTAGCTAAGCAATCCCTATCATCAAGTAATTTTAGAGTATTTATAGAACACATTAGCGGTATTGTTTCACCAAAAAAGCAAAAAATCTTTTAAAAGGATAATGGGGATGAAATTGATGGATATTTAAGGAAAATAGGCTCTTTATTATTGATTTTGGATAGGAAAGTAAATGACTGAACAAGTAAAGGAATTGAAAATGCATGTGCTGGATTTTTATTTTATTTTTTGGTATGTTCATGTTAATGAATTAAAGGTGTGAAGAATGTAATTGTTTACTGGAAATTTGAAGTGCTGGAAAGATAAATTCGCAAGAAATTAAAAGATAAAAGCAAATGCATAAGAACTAATATTTGATTATTGTCTGTTTCCTTCACACAAATTACAAGGCCGTATATTCCCCCAACAGCACTTACAAACGGTTATGAATCTTGAATCTACTAATAATCTCATAGTAATATTTACAATGATAAGCAATTTTTGAGATCCCAGGCATGACCTCTTATCTTCTAATTGGTAATCACAAGCTGTTGCGATAAGGTGAGCGATCGAACAATAATATAGACAGAAAAAGAAAATAAATCGGACATCAGATTTACGTAGTTCAGTCATAAAAACCTACGTCCACGGGGAGAGTAGTAGCGAATTTCACTATAGATCAAGCGATACAAGGAGATTATACACTCGAGTCACTCAAACACTCTCTCGATGTTTCCCAAGCCCCAATTACACCCAATACACCAATCTTTTTGGATGTAAATCACGAATAAGCTTTGTTGCACGAAAAACACAAAGACCCAAAGCCAAGCACCCAGCACCTATGAATGTCTCTCACAAACAAAGAAAACCATGGCACTCAAAATAAGAACGGCACTTTGATCAACAACGATGCTTCGGTGGCGTGCGGCTTCTCCTTTTACGTAGGTCTTCGGCCACTCAACACACTCTCTCTTGGAAGGAAATTATATATGTTTTATATGTGTGCCTAGGTCAAAGTTTGACCTAGGCCCACCACCATTCCTTGCTTCGGCTTCACGTTGAATGTGTGTGTGTGTGTTTGGGCCCCACTTTTCTTTTAGATATTCACGTGCAGAGGCTTCATCCTTAGAAGGTATTGTGTTGGGCCCCACGACGCTAACGTCTTTGGCTTCTTCGACCTCCTCTGCGACAAGAAGAAAAACTTTGCTGCCCTTTTATATATATATTTCCTCTTTTGTGCAACTTCAAAGGTCCAATGAATCTCAAACTCGAGGCATAAATTTAACAATCTCCACATTGGCTCAATGTTTGAGCCAAATTGCAATCACTTTGCAAAAAATTCAAACTCTGTTGCTACTTTCCCATAGCCCCCAATGGGCTCAACCGTCACAGATATTATCCAGTCCAAGCTTCGCTTGAACTTCGCCATAACCAAGGACCTCATCAGAATACCAACTCCACATGCACCTTTAACTGCTCTACAAAGATTTTCCGACACAACCTCCTCAACCGTAGATAAAGTAAAACCATTGTTACATTTATATCTGTCAAGAGATCAAATATGTACCTTATCAATATCAGTAGTTACAACAACCATTGGCTCTATAGGCTCCACCTCACTACGAGCACCATCTGTGTTTATTACTTTGCTAGTACTCGTACTCGCTACCTCAGAAGTTTTTGGTTGCAACTCCACCTCAAGCTGAACACCGCCTAGATCCGTATTAACATTGCCATAAACACTCATAGCCAGAAGTACCGAAGACTCGTCAATGGTAACTTCTCTGCTGTTAATAGGTGAATTTATATCTAGGTACCACAACCGATCGCCCCACTCACCTTGTGCATAGCTATGAAATATGCACATTACCCTCCAATCGAGCTTACCATCACTCACTCGAAAATAACACGGGCAACCAAATATTCTAAAAATAGAATAACCAGCAACATTACTTGACCACACTTTTTTAGAAGTCCGCCATTCAATAACAGTTGATGGGGATCTATTCACCAGGTAGCTTATCATACTTAGCACATCAATTAGGATTCTCCTAGCAATGCCAGTACCAGAGATCATTTTTCGGGCCGTCTCTAGTAATGTTCTGCTCATCAATTCTGCAAATTGTTGTGATTTATTTGCACTAGTGCAGTGTTTCACTATACTCTCTTTCATGCATAATTTATTAATCAGCTCTGAGCAGAACTCCATGCTATTGTCAGTCCGCACATGCTTGATCGACTTACCAGTTTTCGTCTCGATCAAAGCTCTAAACCACATGATCCTAACACCAGCATCAAACTTGTGCCTTGGCACAAACACCCAGGTCTTCCTCGAGCAGTCAAAAGACTCTTGAACATATGCATCTAACGTCTCCGAGGCAAAATCTGTCATTGTCTCACCTTGAAGTTTATAAAGGCCTCTGTGCTTGATTCCTTTCATTATCACCAAGGCACCTCGTACAACCTTCAGAACTCCACCTTTTGAAGAATACTTGCGACTAGCTGAATCTATAGCACCCAAGGAAATTATGTTCTTTTTCAATTTTGGAACATTCCTCACTTTAGTCAATGTCCTCACGATACCATCATGCATTCTGATTTTAACATCACCAACACCCATAACATCGCACTCAGCGTTGTTTCCTAACTAGACTTTACCACTACTCGTGCACTGATAAGTGATAAACCAGTTTCTATTTGGTGTGACATGAAAAGAACAACCAAAATCCATAATCCATCCATCAAGCGATGAATCATTAGTGATAGACAAGACATGATCGGCATTATTTGCTATAGCTGCAATATTATCTGCAGAATCAACTATAATTCCCTTACCCTTATCATTCTTCAATTTAAGGCAATCCCTTCTAAGATGCCCCCTCTTGCCACAGCTCCGATAGACAACATTAGCAGTCCTAGATTGACTACGTCTGTTCATATTAGTACTACTCATACCCACATGTGTTACAGATCTTCCTTTATTTTCACCTATTAAAGCAGTATATACAGATTCACCAGATTCTCTTTTACGAATGTCCTCGCTTAGAATCAAATCTCTAACCCCATCAAATGTCAAACTTGTTGACCCAAGAGGAATTACTAACAATAGTGACATTAGTATTCAATTGTCAAGCAATGAGGATAATAGAATCAAAGCACGTACCTCATCTTCAAAGTTAATCTCAACTGAACTCAATTGACTAACAATCACATTGAGTTCATTGATATGATATGCAACTGACGCACCTTCGCTCATCTTCAAATTAAACAGACGTCACATCAAATAGACCTTGTTGATCGTAGAGGGCTTCTCATACATATCCGATAGGGCTTGCATCAAATCAGCTGTGGTCTTCTCCTTCAAGATGTTAAACGCGACGTTACGAGCCAACGTCAGCTGAATAACATCCATAGCTCGTCTATCCAGCAAATCCCAATCAGCTTACTTCATCGTCTTTGGTTTCTTCCCAGATAAGGGCAAGTGCGGTTTCATCTGGTAAAGATAATCTTCAATCTGCATCTTCCAGAAACTAAAATCCTTCCCATCAAATCTGTCGATTCTCACTTTTACTTCTTCGGTCGCCATCGATTCGCTTCAACTTAGCCAAGCCTGGCTCTAATACCACTTGTTGCGATAAGGCAAGCGATCGAACAATAATATAGACAAAAAAAAAAAAAAAAAAAATTGGACACCAAATTTACATGGTTCGGTCATAAAGATCTACATCCACGGGGAGAGTAGTAGCGAATTTCACTATAGATCAAGCGATACAAGGAGATTACACACTCTAATCACTCAAACACTCTCTCAGTGTTTCCCAAGCCCCAATTACACCCAATACACCAATCTTTCTTGGATGTAAATTACGAATAAGCTTTGTCACACAAAAAACATGAAGACCCAAAGCCAAGCACCCAGCGCCTATGAATGTCTCTCATAAACAAAGAAAACCATGGCACTCAAAATAAGAACGGCACTTTGATCAACAACGATGCTTCAGTGGCGTGCGGCTTCTCCTTTTATGTAGGTCTTCGGCCGTTCGACACACACTCTCTCAGAAGGAAATTATATCTATTTTATATATGTGCTCAGGTCAAAGTTTGACCTGGGCCCACCACCATTCCTTGCTTCGGCTTCACTCTGAATGTGTGTGTGTGTGTTTGGGCCCCACTTTTCTTTTAGATATTCACGTGCAGAGGCTTCATCCGTAGAAGGTATTGTGTTGGGCCCCACGAAGCTAACTTCTTCGGCTTCTTCGGCCTCCTCTGTGACAAGAAGAAAAACTTTGATGCCCTTTTATATATATATTTCCTCTTTTGTGCAACTTCAAAGGTCCAGTGAATCTCATACTCAAGTCATAAATTTAATACGAGCAATTACAGTTTTCCAGACCATAGGATAACCAATTGGTAATCATGGGCTTGTATGGATCCATTATCTCTATTTCCAATAGCTTACTGTGAATGATGTCAATCCACTTGGATGACAAACCATAAGAACTAATATTTGATTGGTAATCATCATGAATGTCAAATCATAGGTTCATATTTTCCTCTTCAATTATTGGTTCTAGATGTTAATATGTCATTTTAGTCATCCCTCATTTCTTTTAAACATTATAAAGAAAAATGCGCCAAAATTTTTGTCATGACCTACCTTGAGGTGCAACCGGACCGAGTATACCCAATTCTTGGACCGGCCCACCCGGAAAATAGGGTCAGGAACCAATTCCAGTTGAAACCGGTTTGAGAACCGGTTCCCAAAATTCGTATCCGGTTTAAACCATTTCAGGAACAGGTTCCAAGTGATTACCCACCCAAAAATCGGTTCTTGGATTGATTTTGGAACTAGTTACCGGATCAGTTTTGGAACCGGTTCCCAGACTAGTTTTATAAGTAGAGGTCCAAAACCTTTTTTTCCCCCAATTTTTATTCTTACTCCCTCAATCACAAAACGTTTTTCCTCTTAGCTCTTTCAAACACGCACGGCACTCCTCCTTTGTCATTTCTCTTCCTCACTTGCTTCCCTCCCTCACTAGCTCCCTCTTGCACCATCCAATGGACGAACGGTTTTCATCGCCGCCAAATTCTTGTGTATCACATGGATTGGCTCACCTAATTTCTCTTTTGTAGGAGGAGTTATGCTTGCATAAATGAGTAGCTTCATGTAGTAGTTGTGGGAATAAGATTAATATTAGACCCATGTTTATTGCTAATTTTTTGCCTTATAATTTTATTTATTATAATTAGTCTTGTGGATCATTAATTTTTCGTTTAGTCAAAAAGTTCATGTATTTATTTATTACAAGTACTTAATGTTTCAAAACAAATTAGGAGAATTATGTTATTTTCTCGCATATTGATATAAAATTCGAAGTCGTATAAGATATCAGGAGATTGCAAAACAGATTCCAGTGAAAACAGGGTTGACCCTGGAACCGAATCGGAAAAACATGGTGGGTTGGGTATAGGGTCCAATATAAATAAGGTCGGGTATATGGTCCGGAAAAGAGGAATTGTTATAACAGGGTCGAGTACAAGGTCTAGATTTAGACCCTACCCACCTTGGACCCGATCACTCCTACTTGAGGGAATAAATTTAGAGGTATTTTTTGGAAAGACTGTCCAAATTGACAAACCTAGAAGACGACTCAAACACATCATCACAATCATGTGTTCATATTTCCTCTTTAATCACTTATCGTGGATATCAAATCATAGGTTTGTGTTTTCCTCTTCAATTATTGACCCTAGATATCAATATGTCATTTTAGCCCTCCCTCATTTCTTTTACCATTATTAAAAAGGGTGTCAAAATTCTTGTTGCAACCTCCCTTGAATAGGTTTAGAGGTATTTACTTGAAAGACAGTCCAAATTGGCATCCTTAGAAGACAGCTCGAACACATCATCTAATAAGTAATCTAAGGCCATCTATCAATTTCAAGCACGGGCTCTCCCAAGTTCATATCTCACGCAACGTTGGATTTTTCACAATATGTTCAAATTAACCCTATCAAAATTCTACCAGAGGAGTTGCCATTAGCCAATTAAGGTAGGCTAGACATCAATTGAAATGTGGGAATGTCATCTCAATTTCTATGGAACCAGATATTTCGGATTCAGGTCCTTGATTACACTAATTATACAACTAGTGCCCTTTCACTACCTAAACTTTAATTATGTTGTCAACTAAAGTGTTTTTCATGCAATCTTTTCATCTATTTTAAGGCTAATCCACTAAATGTTTATGCAATGTTTTTATTGAAAACCTAACCATGCTAAAAGAGAAAACAACAACTAATGTATGTATATTATGCAATCAAATTGAAATGCACCTAGCATCGTCTCTAGAAAGAAAACAATACAAAAAAGATCCCTATTGTAAAACTCTAAGAGCTTATTTAATCGAGTTTCAAAATTTTTTAAGGATTCTCAAATTTTATTCAAGACTAAGAGAATTCTATTTAAAAAGAAAATTCTAAAATTGATTCAAGACTAAAATATATAATGGAATCAATTAAGGTGATTTTCCTAAACTTTTCCAATTTTTCATTTTATTTTTTATTTTTCTATTTTTTCTTGAATCTACATATTTTTATTTCTCATTTCTCATTTATTATTTATTATTTCAACATTTTTATGATATTTAATTTTTAATTTTATTTTTTATTTGAGAATGGACTTTGAACCGGGCCACCGAACTGGCTAAATTCGCTGACCTGGACTTTAATGGTCTGGGTTGGGTCTTGAAATTGGGCCTAGCGTTAGGCCCGGTCCAACTTTACTAGAAACAACCTATGTTATAGAAATGTCAACGCATATCAACATCATCTTCACTAGGGGTGATCGGGTCCAGGGTGGGTAAGGTCCAGACCTGGACCCTGTACCCGACTCTCTTATAATCGGTTCCCTTTTTTTGGACCCTATACTCGACCCTGTTTGCATTGGACCCTGTTTTTCCAGTCCAGTTTTAGGGTTAACCTTGTTTATATTGGAACCTATTTTGCATAAAAATTGCTATACATCAACCTCACAACCTGTTTTGCATAAAAACTGTGAGGACTAGGGATTAAAAACACTGTCAATCAAAATGCTAATAACTCTCATTCTTATCCAAAAGTTCCTAGGTATCACCATGCACGCTTTCAAACTAGCAAAACAATCGATCTCAAAGAAAATAGAACTTCTCTAATCTCAAAACTGAAATACAAAGTGAATCCCAACTGAAAATCCACCGACGATTTACACAAACAGCTTCCATATTCCATTGCCAATCGCGAAATCCCAATAAGTGTCAAAGAATCCCATAGTAGTCTACTCTAAAAGGATGTCAAAATATTTCCTATTTTTCGCAAAAACACAATGTCATATGCACAAACATAAAGCAAGTGAAGGCTTCAGTTGCTTAACCTGTTTTGTGTTCCACGTAAATGCCGACTGCAAGTCAGCCGAGATATTCAATGTCAAGCTAACCTGCAGGATCCAAAAGAAAGGTGCCGAATCAAAAAGTTAGATCTAAGATGCTTTTACACAAGCAGATTCAAACAAAATAAGTTTTCTGATTGTGCAATATTAAAAACAGCATTATACTTATTATATTGGACAAAGTTAGCACCAACTAAAGTTTTAAGTAGCATAACCCATACTGGCACTTCGAAATTCCAATAAGCAACATACACAGGCATTGAAAATCGTCTTTCCTTTCATCATGTATGATTAGAGAGGAGCCAATAATCACAAAATCCCTGACAAAATTCACACTCCTAGGGTTTGGTAAATCGGCCAAAACCATCCAAAACTACAATGTAGTTGACATTTTGGTTCTGCGGCAAAACGAAATCTAAGACAGAACAACAAGAATTCAAAAAAGAAAAAGAAGAATCGAAAGTTGGAGAAAAGGGGAGACCTTTCTTGACCAGCGGTGTCCCAAATTTGAGCCTTGACGCCTTGATGTTGACAGTGAGAGTGCAGGTGGTGAACTCAACGACAATGGTGGACTTGGACTCGAGCTTACAAAGGAAGCCGGCAATGGATGAAATAGAGCGATGGGGAGCTGGCGATGGTGCGACTGAGAGCCAGCCGATGATGGATGGAAGCGAGTGAGGAAGACACATGAACGATGAAGGAAAACGCCGATTTCAGACCCTGCCTAGTCCTCCCCAATCCAAGGCAAGCTCGAAGAAGAGGTCTTTTGCTTGAAGCAGATGAATGATGAAGGAAAACAAAGTCTGCAAGTGCGACTCTGCGAGAGAGAGATAAAGAAAGAAACAAGAGAACAAATTAGGGTTTTGGTTTTGGACTTTTGGGTTGGGCTTACAAACCAGTTCTCAAACCGGTTCCCGAACCGATCCAGTTGATCCGGTTCCCGGGTGGGTAATCCCTTGAAACCGATTCTGAATTTTGGGAACCGGTTTCGACCCTGTTTTTCGGGTGGGCCGGTCCGAGAACCGGGTAAACCTAGTCCGGTTGCACACCCCTAATCTTCACATCAACATCTCTCCTCCTTTTTGTTATCAGCAAAAAGACATAAGGAAACGATAACTTTATTGATAACTAGGTCATGTTGGTACACTGGAGAGAGTGATCTTTGTCGTGGCCCAACCTCACCACTTTGGTTGAACAAGGGGAACGATGAGTTTAGAGGTATTTTTCCAAGAGACAGTCCGAATGGTTCATACAAACAAAGGTCTCGAATGGACCATCATTTGCTAATATTGCAAAACAAACTATCGATCTTAAACATTAGCCCTCTCAAACCCATACCTTGCGTGAGAGGAGTTTGTTTTAAAGTTCTTTAAGCACCTTAAATATTGAACTAGGAGTCACCACTAGCCTTGTTTTCGGGGGTTCAGCTAGATTACCCAATCGAGAGCCAAGAGTGCCCCTTTGATTTCTATAGAACCAGAGATCGAAGGTTTAGGGATTTGCGTTACGCTAATTGTTTCTATTAATGCCCTTTCGGTAACTAATTGGTTTGGTTGTTACATAAAGTCATCATCCATTTGTTCTTACATTTTCGTGCAATTTTTTGCAAAAGCATCATTAGGTGACCACACGTAGATGGCTCTTTCGAGCAATTTAACATTATAAAAAAATAAGGTGCACAATAATGAAACTGTGTTGCAAGAAGTAAACATTCAAATGAAGTAAAAGACAAGCTATTTTATGTGCATGAAAGAAAAACCCATAACTTGTCGAGCGTTTAATACATTCTTGAATTGAAAACCCGAGACATGGTCGGGGTAAATGATAAAACAAAATGGACCGGATAGGACATCGGTCACGCCATCTTCATCATATGGGTATTTCAGCCACCTCGTCCTCGAGACGTCTTGATGAGGTTGTCCTTTTATTCAAACTATTTAAAATACAATCCATGGCATACAAATGCACATTTCATACCAAAACAATCACAAACAAGTCACAAATTTGGAAATGGGCCTCGAGCTCGGCCTTTGGATGTGCACACATATTGTCCCGTCCTAAGGCCACTACAATTGATTAAGTTGTGATTAATGATTATTGGCCATTCTTTGTGTTCACAAACGATGGTCAATTTCCGTTAATCCCTAAATTGAGGGTCTCGTTTCCCCTTTAGTATTCCCCACGTACATGCATCTCTCCTATGCATACATCTAGCAAGCACATACACAAAAAGCTAAGCATGCATTCAGACCAAATGGTCTTATTTCCCAAGCAACCAAGCAATGAGAGTGAGCCCAAGTAGGATCGCTCGTTCATTAATTCCAGAATTTGGGTCATTTAGTTTTGAAATCAATTCGTCCAAGAATGAACTCCGATTAATGCAATTCAAATGTCTTTAGAAAGCTGAGAGTGTGTGGATTAAATCTCAAGAACACCATCAAGCCCAATTCTTATCCGTTTGACCCGAAAATTGTGAATTACCGTGAAAGGTCCATCACCGGGTTTTGGAAAATTCGGAAAAAATGGTAAACGACTTCGAAATGAAGCGAAATTTTTGAATAGCTAGAGAAGGGAATCAGCAACAAACATTTATTTTTGAGTTTCTAAAAATTCAAACCAGATTTTTTCTGAGAATTCCATCTAAGGACAACTGTCAAAATCGAATCGGTTTTAGAGACAACTCAGACCTTATCCAAATTATTTGTAATTAAGTCCTACAAAACTTGCAATTAAATCCTGAAATTTTGTGTATTTATAAATGCCTAATCGATAGAAGTAGGAGGTATTTGACTCTTTTCATGAAGTAGGTATTGCCACTTGTACCGATCCATGTAATTCTCTAACATCCTCTATGGTTCTTTGTTGATTTATCTCTTATGGTCCAATTATCTAGATAGGCAATGACTTCTTTGGTTGGCTTACATCATGTTGTGAAATAATGCTGAAGCTAACAAATCCTGCAAATCAAGAACACCACCATAATTCCTCTAGAAGAAAGTGTTAGCTGAAAAGTCCACAATTAAGTCTCGTACCCATAAATATTTGGTTTGTAAAAATAAGATGAGCTCTTTATCTTACGTGGCCCTTAATCTGCTTAGCACAGATTAGTGGCGGATCTTAAAGTAACACCAAATTATATAATTAATTAACCAATAAACCAAGTCGCAATCCATACGGTTGAGAGAACTTGTGCTAGGCATAGGTACCACATCGTGAGAAATCATTTGCGCCTATTTAGCAATCCACCAAACTCCAACTTGGAAGGATCGTGACAATGAGCACAGTGTGGTTCGAAGGAAAGTGGAATCAAACCGAACTTGTAGCGAGTGGAGGTACGGAAGACTTTGCTCCCTCGAGGATCCATGTTATTTTCAGCTTCTGGTAATTAGCAGCAGGGCTCTACGGTTTGCCATTTACCGAAGTAACGAGATCTCTTCGAAATACACTTAAAATAATATAGATACATTCTTCAACGAAACATATTGCTTTTCACAAAACCCAAAAAAAAAAAAAAAGGAACTGGACAAAAGATTATAAAAAAGAACCGGAAATGGCCAGTCCGAATCTTTGGCCAATGAGACTCTCCTCCACAGTGCTTGCTTTAGACAAGCTTAAACAGAAGAGGACCCAAAGCGTGAGATTCTGGGATGAGGATGCGTGGTTCATGCAATTTTACTCGGAATGCACCGCGGATTAGGGTTCTATTGACCTTCATAGCCCTGCCTGTACATATTTCTTAGCGTCTTTGGTACAATGAGGAGATGTCGAAAAAAAGGGAGCTTTCATGGGTCACCATTTCAGTCCGTCGTCACCTAGTCTTGGCCTCATTCAAAGCGCTCTGATCTGCCTCATGACATACCTGATACGGTTCTCTACTTTGCTCGTGGTTCTGGGAAATGAATGTCGAGATGCACATGAATTGTATTAGAAAAGTCTCATATTAAAGAATTGGTACGAAGTTTGATAGTTAATAAATTGTAGTTGGCTTATAATTCGTTGGGTTAAGCTTTTGATTGAATTCTTCCAACTAAATTGGTTGAAGGCTTGAACTTGAGCTCATTCTTGGCAATTTCCAGTAAAGTACGGGTTTTTATTGCATACTCCTAATAAATGGTATCAAATATGATGATTGGTTGGTTGCCCGCCCACTCCTAATGCATATTGATGTTGGGTGAATATTTCCAAGAAGGAATATCGTAACCAACGCAATTTCTACCAAGCCTTCATGGTCCCAGAGAGAGAGGTCGTAGTTGTCATTATTGCAGTCCTCACAAAATAATAATGTGGATTAAGGAGGAGCGCACCTCACACTAAGATCATATGTGAGGGCGAGATTATTGAAATACACATGTGAGTGAATGTGAATCCAATTAGATGTGTTGATGGACTCGGACTTAGGCTTTCCTGTAACGATATACACAAGTGAAGGTATGAGATTTCTGCCGTGTACTCATAACCTTGTGTACTGTAACATGTAAAAGTGTGAACAGACAACAATAAAAACATTACATATTGCCCATGTTCGACATAATACAATCTTAAAAAGGCACAACCAATTCGAGTCTTTGCTAATAGACCCTTGCTAAAGCAACACATTACACCACATAAAACAGGTCATGCATTGTACACGAGAAAGCTTTCTAAAGTCTGAAGAGGGATCGATGCAAGATAAAGAGACTACTGCAAACATACACAACCATATAGACATTTTTAATAGCTGACTAGGCATAATATCATAAAATAAGGCCAAGTTCAGCTCCTCTCGATCATCTATTACGAGAGATCCACACTCACGATCCTGTGGATCTCTCGTAATGCCTATGTGAGAGACCAAAACCCAAATGTGAGTCACAAACTCACCCCCGGTGGTGAGATAGTTAGCATGAGCCGCCGTATTATTCGAAGGAGCCACATACAGAATCATATCCGCCCAAAAGTCAGCCAAGACCTTCCAAATTCGCCCCTTATCCTCTACTCCATTCACAAGCTGCATCCCTAGCCGCGTGCCTTGAGCCACGATCGTTTCCTGGCATTGTTCATTGTCAATGCCCATTTTTAGATCTTGAATCCTCTTTTCCATTGAAACAAAGGAAACTCTCAATGTTTCTTTGGCTTCGCTGACAGCACGATCAAATATGTATTCGGTCCTATAGGGGTGACTAGGGAGCAACCTCGGGGTGTAAACAACCAAGTAAGCAAGATATTGCGATAGCTGAGTCGCTATGTCAAAGTTGTCTATCTGTTCTAGTAAAAGTTGAGCGCAAGGCACTTCATGCTCACAGAAAGTGGTTGCTATGTGCCAGACCATTATAACATGAGTAGTTGTCTCAAGCTTACATGCCCAGAGAACTCATCGGACAAGTCATTGCGCCTCAAAGACACTTGCTCCTTCTCCAAATACTTCCTTAGAGATCGAGCAATCGCCTCCTTCACTTGCTTTGACAAATTGGTGGGAGGAATTTGTTTCTGACCGTCCCGTTCTTGGTTGAAATAAGCGGCGGTGAATCTACTATTTATACACTTCCATGGAGAATAGCTATATGCTTGGAGGAGCAAGTATTGACGAAGTTGTCTTCCCCAAGGCTTCAGTAACCAAACTCGGCACATTATCTCGATCAACTTCTCAGTAAATCTATTCTTTAGCCGCCAATCATTCTGCACATACTTGCATATGTACGTCACCTTTGCCCATTCGGAGAAAATCATGATGCAAAAATGTACAAACTCGATGACTAGGATTGACATCATAAGGAAGATTGTTACAAAATTAGCCAGACCATTACAACCAACAGTTGGAAGAACATCAGACAAAATTAGCCAGTCGCAAGAGTCATCTTTTGCAGAGAACTTTGCAATCAGAGGAGCAGCAACCACAATAACGAGTAGAAGCAATCTGCAGAATGAACGATACGGGTTGAGATTCACCGGGTACTTGGTGTAGAGTAAATCAAAAAGAAGTGCAAGTTCCACTTCAATGACTTTGAAAACTCGATCATGATCATTCTCTTTACTAAGCATATGTTGAATCAAGCGCCGTAACTTGTTGTGAGCTTCTTGAGGCAACGAATAGCCAGCGAATCTCATGCAGATGAACTTGAAGAGCGAAAATGACAGGCACAGATCCTTGAGTCGCCCATTCGGGTCTCCTTTTAAAAGCCTCCCTTGGCAAGCCCAAACCTTCTCCACGGTGATAACTTTATCCGGCTTCTCTATCTTTTGTCGATAGTCCGGCGCTTTCCTATCGAGCCATCGTGATTTCTTTTGCCCCCATATCGAGGACGAGCATAATGAGGGCACCTGTTCCTCTTCATCCAATCTCACCAAATACTTGTACCCACACATTGTAGCGGGATCTTTATGGCTTGAATCGCCGGGTTGGCGCTCGGTGCTCATGTAGTCTGCTATTAACTTGTATTTCTTCTCCATCACAGAATTGCTTGCCAACATCAAAGCTCGTGCTCTTCCGTCAACTTTCGCAAATAGAATGAAGAAAAGAAACACTGCCCCCAATATCGACATTGGGTGGATCATGTATGAAGCGATCATCCAACTTGTCATGAAACATTTAGCAGCGGAGTAGAGATTAAATGACTTCCACTGTTCAATGTCCTTGATGCTGTGTGCGGTGTAGGAATCGACGCTTCCAAGAACCACCACCAGATAAGCCGCCCACACAGGGAAATACAAACTGCTGAAAGAAGCGCTTTGGATGAGGCCAAGCGTGTATGCGATGATAGCAGGTGAAAGGTTATAGGCGCAGAATGCAACCGATGCTAATGTGCGGTTGCCGCAGCGTCGCCTGAACAACCCAAAGACCCCAAGAAAGACTAACATTGAAGCAGTGATGGCCAGCAATGCCTCAATCATTAGCAGTCGGATCGCTTTACTGTCCAAGTAGTGGGAGCCAGGAGAGGACTCGGATCCGGCCATGATCTACCCTATCTCAAGAGAGTGGAGAAAATGATGCACCGATGCCAATCATGAAGAAGGATCTCTTATACTTCTTATACTGTGGAGGAGCGGATGAATGTGTCGAGAATTAGGAACTCCTGAAGTAAATTACTCTAGCAAAGCAATCAGAATCATTACTTAATATTAGTGTAGTTATTGAATGCATTACTGATACAAATATTTATTTTTCTAAAATTAGTATTATCCATTCTTGATTTAATGATTAGTAAGAAAATGAGAAGTTAAAACTCTCAAATCAAGGATGGTTGATGTTACACCCCGAACCTCGAGCGCGTGAACATTCCTCGGCAGTTGATTAAAATTTGCGACGTTTGTCACGACCTACCCCTCGGGCAGAGAACATATTTAGGGTATTGCCCAAAGGATGGAACTAAGGCCCAAGATTAGGCGTGGGCTTTCCTAAGCCCATACTCACATGACATTGGGGTATTTTTAAATTTTTTTGCAATAAAAAATCGCCACAAACCTATTGGGGTCGATTAGAAATTAAGCAGGGCGTGGGAGTATACCTTGCTTCCTACGCAACCAGAAAATCTAGGATCAGGACTTGATTACATTAATTGACCAATTATTGCATTTTCGGTATCTAATCTTGTTAATTTTAAGAATAAAGATTTTTGTCAGGCAGTTTGTATTGATTTTACACATATCCACTAACATGTGAGGTAATTATGCAAGTGCGCAATCATTAAAATAACAATCATTGCTAAAAGATCCTTATTGCAGTAAAAATGAGCACATGTAATTAAATATTCACAAACATAATCAAATATGTTAATTAAACACGTGATATAATCAATATGCAAGCAAATAAAAAACTAATTATACTAAGAACGCAAAACATAACAATTCCTAACAAACATCTACATTTTTTGGATTTTCGAAATTTTTAATTTTTAATTAATTTTTAATTTTTAAAAAATTAATTAATTTTTTTTGGGGCCGGACAGAGTAAACCCAATCCGGCCCATGGACCCAACCCAAGTCCGGATCCAACACTTTTGGATTTTTTTCAAATCATTTTCAATTTTTTCCATTTTTCACTTTTTTTTTTAAATTTTTAAATTTTTTTTTTTTTTCTTTCTTTTGTCTTTCCTCACTGCGTCCTTTTCCTGCACCATCTGTTCAATGGTCATTTCCGAAGTCAACTTTTTCCATTTTATAGTTTTCTACTTTTTTTTTTTGTTTTCTTTTTTTTTTTTTTTTTCTCATTTTTCACTTCATCCCTTCCCTACACCTATCTTCTTCCTCGACGACTCCCTCCGAAATGGGTTTCCGGCGTCGGTCGTTCAGTCCGACCGATGCCAGCCACGGCCGTTGGCTGAGACACGGCTCGGCCCCCACCGAGGTTAGCCGAGGGATAAAATTCGGCCTGAACGACCAGTTACCATTCGAGATAGCCCTGATACCGACATCCTCCAACACCTAACGGTGCCATCACCAGTCACCTTCCCTTTCCCGGCACCATCCACGACCAACCCATAAAAAGAACAAAGAAAATATATGCAGGCCTAGACAAAATGTCGAACACCTGGGTGCGCCGACTGAAAAGCTAACAAAAACTCAACCAGGAGATGAATCAACAGTCAAGGCAGAAGCAACACCCAAGCAAAGTCTAAGACAACAAAATCGCGGCTCACTGGGATCGGAGAATCAGCGGGCCAGAGAACCGCGAGTTCCGGTCTGGTGAACTAAAAAAATCCGAATAAAAGGAGGTGCTCGGGTGACGAGGGCCTACTAGGCTCAATGACGGCGGCCTGCAAGCAGGTTCGAGATGGCACGAACCGTGGCCGACCACCCTGGAGTCGTCAAGACGAGATCATCGGGTTAAAGGGGACTGAACTCGAAAGGAGACTTACCGGAAGAATGGATGCCGGGAGACGAGGTCACGAGCGCGGCCGAGCTTCTTTCCCGCCGCTCTCTTCTCTCAATTTCTCGCTTTGCTCTCACTCACGATGCTCTGTCTCTCCGACTTTCTCCTGGTTCGGTCTTTCTTGAGCTCTCTTGCTCTCTCTCCGTCTCTCGGTACTCCCTGTGCTCGCTGTGCTCCCCCCTTTTCTTCTGCAGGTCCTCCCAAGTTTTTCAAGGCCAACGGCAGGCGTGCCTGTGTCCTGCCTTGCCAGCCTGTCGACCAGCCCGCTCCCCAACCCGCGGATCACGCGGGAACTGCTCCCCCGATCCTGGTGGGCCGCGCGAGGGAGAAAAGAAGATGGGCCGCGCGTGGGGAAAAGGAAAGGAAGGGGGCGGGCCGGGCCAAGGTCGGATCCGGCCCGACCCGACCCTAATTTTTTAATTTATTTTTTTCTTATAATAATTTTTTATTAATAATTCTTTTTAGCAACTAATTCCTAATTTTGTATGGGATTAATTTTTAAGTAAAATGGCGAAATTTAAATGTTAATAACGTTCCTAGAATGCATTGCCGACTCATTCATTTTATACACATGCGAAAGTAAAATAATAATCTCTAGATAACAATCAACATGGGATAAAAAAGTAGAACAACCAATTAACACAAGCCATACTTTATAAACACCTCAAGTTTATATACAGAAGTCTAAAACCAAAATATACTACTAGGCTAACCTTACCATGGATCCTACCTACTTGGGATCCAGCCTATCACAACACCGTTAGGGATGTCGATGTCTAAAGGACCAGCTACCTCTATTGCAGGCTCTTCACCCTCGAGTAACTGGTTTGCCTCGATATCAGCTATAATATTGGCGTCCACGACAAGGTCAAGATCCTCCACATACTCATCATCAATGGCAGGTCTGTTGAAGCCATCCAAGGGGCTCTCCCGAACATCATTAGGCCCATGACGGAACCATACTTTGAAATCGGTAAGGTATCAATTGAGGTAGGTCCTCATCGACCCAAATGATAGTCACAATGAGCTCACGGGTCCAGTCGGGGTTCCTGTGGATAGAGAGTATGGTACGCTAGGTCTCCGTCTCCCGTGGCCACCCGAAACAAACGTGGTGCACCTCCATTTAAGGATCTGTAAAATTTAATAGAAGGGGCTCACATTATTCAAATATTATATCTATTGCATGGGGGGTGAAAAGGTCTTTACGAGAGAAGACAAAAACAAAGTAAAACATATGAAGATCTTTTTTCTGGCCGAAACCCCAGGTCGCTCCTTTCTCTTTCAAGTCCGGCCGCGAAGTGTGCTCCTCCATCGAGAGTCGCAGCCACACGGTAAGAAAGGGATTTGATGGCCGCACAGTAACTTCCTTAGAGTTGCGCCGCGAAGAAATGGCTGCACGGAGAGATCACCCATGTGGCCGGGGACAGAGCTCATAACACCCGATGGAATTGTGCCTTTGATTATTTTATTTAGGTTCAATTTAAATATGAAAAATACTTGACTATGTGAGCATTTATAACTCTAATTCTTCGATTACTAACAGATTATTTATGATTAACTCTTTCTGTAAATGTAGATATCAACACTCAATATTGAATCACATAAATTCTTGTCATCCTTTATTATTCTTAATTTATTTTTTCTTGTCCTTTCAAATTGACATGAATTGTGCGATCATAAGTAACTTCCGCATAAATATATTGCTAACACTTTAAATCTGGACAGAGATTAATCATCAAAGGCTCAAGCCTCAATAAGATACGGCTCCTTATAAATTTTTAGAACGGGGGACCAGCATGAATTATGACTAACATATTGAAGAGGGTGTAGCTAGTACATAAATCTGTCGTTATCCCGCATGTCCGAAAACTTCATGTCAATTTGAAAGTTCACCCGACATAGAAAAAAACAACACCAGGTGCAGAAAAAAGTTACGCTTTCACGTGAAGAGGGTACATGGCATCATGAAGAGGGCCATGAAGAAGGTAGATGCCATCATGAAGAGGGTAGCCACTAGCCACCATAAAAGCGGACCTATTTAAGAAAGCTAACTGTAGAATGCATTTTAGGATAGGTTTAGTTCAACTTTAAGTGTAATGCAAATATTGAAAGCTAAAGTCCTTTAAAGAAATATAAATTGTATTTGACAAAAATTCTTTACAGAAGAACTTTGATTCAAGTAGTGTTTAGCGAAGAAAAAAATTTGCCATGGACTTTAGATTTATTTTATACATTTTTTTTATTGAAAGAGAACTCAAACTGACTGTTGGTGATACAAATCTGACTCCACTAGCTATAGTTCATTAAGAAGTTCACCCGACAAAGTGAAAAAGACACCAGGTGCTGCAGAAAGGTACGCTTTCACATGGTTGATGGAGATGGCACCATGAAGAGGGTAGCCACTGTAAAAAGGGACCCAATTAAGAAAGCTAACCAATCAAATGCATTTTATGTGATACAAACACTGACAACCAAAATCTTTTGAAAAAATGTACTTATGTTTGGTAAAGATTCTTTACAAAAAAATTTTCGATTCAAGTAGTGTTTGACGAAAAAATTATGGTGATGGGATTTAGATGTATTTTAGATTTTTTCTTATTAAAGAAGAACTCAAACCCTTCACCGGAGCCGGCAAAGGGCTACGACCGCTAGTAAGATAGATTTGGTCCAGCAGTCGTCAGTTGAGGCAGCCCTTGCTAGCCCTTCACCGGCCAAATTTGGCCTTGCCGACTACCCTCATGCAAAGAAGATGAACAGTTACAATAAGGTGCAAAACTAAAAAACTAAAGAATTTGTGAGCATAGTTTTGAAAGGAAAAAAACTATTTTAATTCTAGTTTCAACATTCCGCAAATGCTAAGTGGGAGTAACATTAGGCCTTCAGCATTTCCAATGCCAACATTTGACCGAAAGTTATTTCAAATACTTGTTAAATGCTCCAACATTTTCCCAGTGTTCCTTAGAAACTGAAAGTCTATTGAGAAAGCTGAACCAAATGCATTCTTATTTATAGCCACATAAATTTGTCTTGGGCATCAAAAATCTTCATCTCTAATGAAGTTGACCAAACAAAGAAAAGGCACGTCTAGAATCATGTCATTTGAGCAGGCTTAATATAGAACTTTCATCTGAATTTATTATACAGAAAATACATGTTGCCCATTAGGTCCGCTTGTGGTTAGAATAGCTACACTCTCTTCAATGTGAGGTGATTAATGTATGCTCTTTCGCCATCTTAAAATGTCTTGTAACAGTCGCATCTTGTTCAAGTCTCTACCCTTGACCATCAATCCTCCACCACATAAAATTATTCCTTGAATGAGCTCAAGATCGAGGGCATCAAAAACGTTGATTTTCTGACTGGTAGGGCCAAATTCTGGTCACTCGAAAAGGCCTAAGAATGCAGACCCAGCAAAAGACAATGATGTCCACATAAGTAATAAACCTATGAGGTCACAAGTAAATATTCTCGCATTTATTGCTACTGCACTTTTCGTGTACTTATCTTTATTTATCGAGTCTGACACTAGGCTGCCTTTGAAGGTGTTGATCCAAGGCCCGTGTAGATTGACAGATGTTTGTGTGATGGGATAATCGAACATTTTAAAACTCGAGGTCGAGTTCCAACTGACGGTGTATGACGACGAAGTCCATTAAAGATAACGTCGAGACGGGTTGCTGATTTATTAGACAAACAGTTGATTTTTGAATTAGATTGTGAATATAGGATGTTAATGATGAACAAATACGTTTTTCTCTTTCCATTATGCTTAATTCTCTAAAAGGCCCTCAACTTTAGTTCTAGTCTCAAATTTGTCCCCAACCTTTTTTCATCTCAGAAAAAGCCAAAACTTTATATTCAATCCCAAATCTGCCTTGAATTTCTTTTTGTCTTAGAAAAAACCTCAAATTTTAGGTCTAGTCTCAAATCTACCCCAAATTTTGCTTTTCTAAAAAAAACACCAATTTTCAATCTATTCTTAAATCTACCCTTGTGGTCTAATTCCAACTTAACATAACATTTTCACATCAACAAGGTAACATGAAAAATTATCTCTAAAATGAAATTATTCTAGGAAATGAATATTAGAGACGACTAACAACGATTTTTGGACAAAGGGTTAATAGCGACAGATTTAGGATTGGACTAAATTTGGGACTAAACTTCAAGTTGGGGGTATCTTTTAAACAAACAAAAGTTCAAGGCGAATTTGGACTAGACCTAAAGTTTAGGGTTTTTTTCAAGACAGAAAAAACTTGGGAGCAGAATTAGGATTGGACTTAAAGTTGGGTTATTTTAAGGAATTAGTCCCTTTTCATTATCTCTCTCTAAATGAACACAATAGCATATATATTTGTGCAAAGAAATAACTACTACTATGCACCATCTTAGGCTAAGAATATGGTTGATCCTCAAAATAAGGACATTATACAATACAAATTTAGCAACCAATTAGTCCTACAATTTCTCCAATTAGTCTTAATTGACAAATTACACTGACACTCCCCTTCAAGTTGGTGCATAGATATCACTAATGCTTAACTTGTCAAGTGACTTGTAGAAGATCTTGCTAGATATGACCTTCGTGAGTGATTCGCCAATAGGTCTACAAATTTAATAAATGAAAATCAAATTGTCTTGGAATCAAGGTTTTGTTTGATGAAATGTCAACTACCTCGATGTGTTTGGTATGGTCATATTTGTCACAATACATCTCAAGGGGTCTAAGGACCTCAGGAATGGATTTAGAGATATTACTTAGAAAAAAGGTCCAAATGATTCATCAAATAAAAGGATTCTAAGGATCCAAGGGGTCCATCAATTAGGAGAGTATGCTCTCCTATGCCCATACCTTACACAACGTTTTCATTTTAAAATTCTTTAACAGCCTATGTGAATCTTAGGAGTTGCCTCTAATCATTCGGGGTTGGCTAAGAACCAAATGAGACATGGAGGTTTGTCTCATTTTATATGCAACTAGATATTTGTAAATTCAGAGACATGATTACACTAATGTCTATTAACGCATTTCAGTATCTCTATCTTAGCAGGTTGTGTTATCTAAGTGGTCATGCATCTTGATTTTAATTATGATCAAAAAAGTATCAAAGGCGCTAGGTGATTAAGGAAATGTTTTTGTGGTTTTTTATTTGATTCTATACTAGGCCTAATGATTTTAGAAAAGAAATTAACAAACAATTTATTGAAATGAGGTGCGCTAAATAAATACTCCAGTATTGAATGACTTTAAAGTAATTGTAGAAAAGAAAGACAGAGATTGCAGCAGTGATGGCCAGCAGTGCATCAATTTTTGCCAATTGGCGGTCAATTTCTTTGTCGCTCATCCGGTCGCAGCGCTCCCCCAGCTTCTGCATGAACTTGTTAACGAGACCTACCATCTTCTTTGTTTTTTGCTTCTTTCCTATTTTATGGCCTTCTGCCAATAACATGAACGCGTTGATGAAGAAAAGGAAGGATCTTTATACTTCTTCTTTAAATTTAAATTAAGAAAATTTAAATAATAATTAAATTAATTAATTTTAAATTTAAATAATTTTGAAATTCTAATAAAAAAAGAAAAATTTAAAATAGCTCTGAGGTCCCTTTTGACTGATGCAGCTTTGGCCGAGCGCCGAGAATTAGGATCTTTTATACTTATTATAGTGTGAAGAGGGAATGAATGTGCGGTGAAACCATATAGGTGATGCTCTAAGATCCCTTTTTACTGATGCAACTTTGGCCGAGGGCCAAGGATTAGGAACTCCTGAAGTAAATTACTTTAGCTAAGCAGTCACAATCACCAATTAATTTTAGTGTAATTATAGAATACATCGGTGGTATGAATTCTTTTTTTCTACAAACAGTTCTATCCATGCTTGATTTGATAAAAGTAAGAGAATGAGAAATTAAATCTCTCGGATTAACGATTGTTGAGACCCCTTGTTTAAATTTATTTTTTGCACCGATAATATATGCCCTAATTTTGCTGAATTTTAAAGCACCTACACGAAAATTGGGATTGATTGTTGTGATAACTCTTGAAAAACCAAGAAAGAATGGGTCATATTTTTCTTGTCCTCAAACCAAACCTTTGACCTATAAGTTATATTAACATGGACATTGTCATATGCAAATTTAACTAAAAAAATGTAACGGAGGTCCATGTTTATAACTCATCAATCAAAGGTTTAGTGATGGAGAAAAACGCAGCCCAAAATGATTTACTTTTGAAGTGAATACCTTGAAAAAATTTCATTTATTTGATTGCATTTGCAAATGAAACTATCGAGTTAAAAAAGAAAAGTTTTGACCCCAAAAGAAAAAGTATAAAAAAAGTGATAAATGTACGTTACTCTCTAAACTCCATCAATTTATTGAGTTTCTTTTTTGTACAATTGAATTCTTGAACTGTGTATTTTTTTCTTTTATATTGATCCCACCCTTAGAAAACTAAACGGCTATTGATATTCGCTAAGTGCCACTGGCATGTTGGGTGACATCCTACGTCGAAGTGACAATTATGCCTAATGCCTCCTTTATCTAACTTACCACTAGATCATATGATTGAGGAGTTTGCAAAAAGGGAGCTTCCATCCTCCAACCCGTTTTAAGCAAAAGGAAAAAAGGTTCTATTTACACAATTTCTAGACCTAAAAATGAGTGTTGAATCTACCTCTCTTGGCTGCCTCGACTTTATTCTTCATAGCAAAATGGTTTTTGAGAAAGGAAAAAAAAAAAACAAATTGATAAAATCTACCTATCTTGGTGGGGGGCCACCCAGATTTGGCCTTGATTCTAAAAAATATAACCAAACGGATAAAATTTACTATCTTGGTGGGAGCCCACCCCGATTTGGCCTTGATTCTGCACTTGAGTAGAGAGTGAAAGAAATCTCCTTTCTAAAGTGGGTGCAACAAAACCCGTATCTGGTGTGGATGTTCAAGTCACCCAACGTTCTAAAGTGGGTGCAACAAAACCCGTATCTGGTGTGGCTGCTGACAGGCCTTCCTATGTTGGGGAATCAAGCTCGGGAAAGGCGGCTCCTCAGGGACCGGATGCTCTACCTGATCCGCAATCAGTTGCTGAGGAGGAAGGATGGAAGCAAGTTAATAGGAAAAATAAGAAAAAGAAGATGAAGCAGGCAGCAAGGAAGGCTGCTGCTGCTGCTGCTACTGTTGCTACTGATGCAAATGCTGTAGCACCTGCTGATATTGTTCAAGCGGAGGTTGAAAAATTGTCTATGATTTCTCTTGATCCGGTGATTTATTCCCCGCCAAGGTTGTTACCCCCTTCTATAGCGGACCCTCCCGCTCAGGATGATCCCCTGGTTTTAATCGACACCTCCGACGAAATTAGTAATTCTAGTATCCAAGAGGACCCGATTGGAGTAGATTCTCAAGTTGGAGATATTCCCGATTCTAAAAGGCTCACTTCGCCGTTAATGGCAAGCTTCCAAGAAAACCTTCGCATGCTCCTATCTGATGGTCCAGAAGATTTGAAGAAGGAAGTTGCAGCTTCGAGGGCCTCTAAAAAGAGGTAATTTTGCTCCTTGTTTTTTTTATGATTGTTGGTTTTTGGAATATTAGAGGTATCTTAAATCCTCTTAGGCGTGCTGAAATTAGACGTTTTGCAGCGGTAAATAAGCTTTGTTTTATTGGCTTGATTGAAACTAAAGTTCCTTTAGAGCTTTTTGATTCTATTTCAACCACCCTCATTAAGGGGTGGAATTGGTGTGCTAATTATGATTATGCTCCGCGTGGGAGGATTTGGGTTGGATGGAACCCGGATCTCGTTGCCTTTTCTGCTATCTCTATTAATGACCAAGTGTTGCATGGCATCTTAAAATGCAATCTTTCTGGAAGGAGTTTTTGTATATCGGCTGTCTATGGAGAACATACGTTTGCCTGTCGTAGACCATTATGGGAAAATCTCCAGCGCTGCAGTGAACTCTTCCTCGATTCGCCATGGCTAGTTGCTGGTGATTTTAATGCTATCAGGGATCCTTCGGACCGTGTTGGAGGCGCCACCAATTGGATTCCGTATTTTGATGAATTCCGCCAGTGCTTGGACCAAACTGATCTTACTGACCTCAGGTTTGTCGGGTTTCGTTATACTTGGTCCACTTCATCTAGGACCGGGAGGAATATGAGAAAGATAGATCGTGTATTGGTTAACAACAAGTGGAACCTTGATTTCTCGTATTCGGAGGCGTCCTTTTTGAATCCTGGCATATCTGACCACACGCCGATGGTTGTAAGAGTTGTCCAAATGGCCCCGAGGAGGAAACCTTTCAAATATTTTGATTTCTGGACAGATCATCCAGAGTTTAAGGCGATCGTGCAGCGTGTATGGAATACTCCGGTAAGAGGTGTCCCTATGTTTAAACTGGTTTCTAGGTTGAAGTTTTTGAAAGCTCAACTCAAGACCCTCAACCATGATGCCTACTCTAACATTTCGACTAGAGCTGCTGAGGCAAGAGAAGCTCTCATCGCCACTCAAGTTCAACTTCAATCAAACCCATCTAGCTTTGCTCTGGCTGATCAAGAAAGGTGCCAACGTCAGGTATTTGTTGAATTGAGGAATCAAGAGGAATCTTATTATAGGCAAAAGTCCAGAATTAGATGGTTAAAGCAGGGTGACCGGAATACGAAATTCTTCCACCAGTCTGTCAAGAGGAGACAGCTAATCAACAGAATCCTTTCGGTGAAGGATCCCACCGGCGCACTGATCACTGACCCGGAGTTGGTTCCGCAGGTGTTCATTAGCTACTTCTCTTCGTTGTACTCTCCCCGTGATGTGTTAATCAGGCCGTCTGTCCAAGAGGTGGAGCGGGTTATTCGTCAACCTCTAGCTTCTGATCAGATATGCCTTCTCTCTAATCCGGTTTCTGATGCGGAGATCAAGTCCACGTTATTCTCATTAGCCAAAGATAAGGCCCCTGGACCTGATGGATTCTCGGCTGAATTCTTCAAGTCCAACTGGGAGATTGTTGGTCCATTGGTTCTGGAGGCGGTTCACGACTTCTTCTGCACCGGCCGGCTGCTGAGAGAGGTAAATGCAACCATCCTTGCTCTCGTCCCTAAAGTTCCTAACGCCAGTGCTGTGTCGGATTTTAGACCGATTGCTTGTTGTAACACTATATATAAGGTGATTACCAAGATCTTGGCTAATCGTATAGCGGCGGTTTTAAATGTTTTGATAAGTCCATCTCAGAATGCGTTCGTTAAAGGAAGGAGAATTAGGGATAACATCCTCTTGGCTCAGGAATTGTTTGCGGGATTTCATCTCCACCCATACCTGCCTAAATGTGCGATTAAGGTTGATTTCCATAAGGCATATGACACGGTAGATTGGGAGTTCCTTGAACTTGTTCTTCTAGCCTTCCACTTCCCGGAGAATTTCATTAAGTTAGTCATGGCTTGTGTTCGGACTCCTAAATACTCCATTTCTATAAATGGCGATCTCCATGGCTTTTTTTCGGGAGGACGTGGTTTGAGACAGGGAGACCCTATGTCACCTTATCTCTTCACCCTAGTGATGGAAGTGTTTTCTGGTTTATTGGTGTCTCAAACTTCAAATCATGAATTCAGGTATTATTGGAGGTGTAAGCCAGTCCAACTAACGCATCTATTCTTTGCTGATGATGTTTTCCTATTCTCTCAAGCTAATTGGCCGTCAGTATCCATGCTGAAAAGAGGCCTAGATATATTCTCATCCTGGAGTGGATTGGTTCCTAACAAAAACAAGAGCGAGATTTTTATTGCAGGTGGTGACCCTTCTATTCGAAACAGAATCCACTCGGCATTTGGTTTTAAGGAAGGGAAACTCCCTGTTCGCTATCTTGGGGTACCTATCATATCTACCAGATTGAATAAGGGGGATTGTATTGCATTAACGGAGCATATTACGGCTAGGATTCAATCCTGGGCGCATCGTTTCCTGTCCTTTGCAGGGAGACTGCAGCTGATTCGGTCGGTTCTTTACTCGATTCAATCATTCTGGACAAGTGTCTTTATGCTTCCTGCTTCGGTGTTGTCAGATATCAAGAGAATTATGAGGCAATTTTTATGGAAGGGAACAGCTCTTGGCCGTGGAGGAGCAAAAGTAGCGTGGGAGGATGTATGTCTTTCGAAACTTGAAGGGGGTCTTGGCATTAGGAATATCAGAGATTGCAACAAAGCCTCTATGCTCAAATCCATATGGATCCTCTTCTCGGATAAGGAATCGATGTGGTGCCGGTGGATTCATTCCATTTTCTTGACAAGGAAGAATTTTTGGGTTTCATCTCAACCTGCGACTTGCTCCTGGGCGTGGAAGAAAATCCTCCAGCTTAGAAAGCATTTCAGAACTTTGTTTAGGTGGAAAATTGGTAATGGCCTATCGGTATCCTTATGGCATGATTACTGGCTTCCATGTGGCCCTCTTGATGGATTTGTTCCGCCTGTGTTTAGGGACAATATGCGGCTCCCTTATAATGCAGTAGTTGCTGACTTATACACCCCGTTAGGTGACTCGTTCTCTCGGATATTAACCAGATGGGGTATAGCTTTACCAACTTTGGACGCTTATAATGATAAGTTTATTTGGTGTGGCGATCCATCAGCCTCCTTCTCGGTCGCATCTGCATGGAATGTCATTAGAACCAAGAGAGATCGGGTGGAGTGGGCTTCTTTGATTTGGGATATTGATATAGTCCCGCGCCATCAGTTTATTCTATGGCTTATATCTAGAAACCGTCTTCCCACTCAGGTGAGGTTGTTAAATCAAGGTCGAATTGATTTTAATCTATGTGCCTTTTGTAGTGAAGAACCGGACTCAATCGAACACCTATTCTTCCGGTGTCGCATCTCCGCCTCATTAGCCTTTTTTTGGGCGGCCAGATGTAACTTGCCATGGAAGAATAGATGTTGGAGTGAGGCGCTCACTTGGGCCAGGAAATTCCTCATGGGGAAGGATTTTTACCACATGATAGTTCGATTCTCCTTCGGTGCGTTGTGCCATCTCATTTGGAAGAAGAGGAATGCGATTATCTTCGGGGGCGAATCCTTGGTAGTCCCTGCCCTTAAAAATCACCTAATCAAGGTGGTTAAGGACAAAGCATTTACATTCACGGAAGTTCTTCCTTCTCCGAGGAACAGAAGACTGCAAAGGGGGTGGGGACTCCACCCAATGATCTTTTCATCTGTAGCTATTCCTCTTTAGGGTGCTGGTGTTCGGTCTGCTCTTGTTCTTGTACTTACAGGTGCCTTCCTTCTCCGTTCTCCGCTTTCACTTTGAGGGCTTGAGGGATGGGGACGCTACGGGTTCCTGTTGTCACGGCTTCTTTGTTCGTTTCATAGCTTTTGTGTTCTTGCTGGCGCCCTCGGGCTTTTCTCGGATCCCCGTCACTCTTGCTCCTTGTTAAGAGTGCTTGTTTGGATCCGATCTTTTGTACATTTGTCCTCCTCATTAATATTATTACCTTTACCAAAAAAAAAAAAAAGAAATCTCCTTTCTTGTCGATTGATTCATGTCAGTTAGGATCTCGCCTAAATCGATGCATTGGTGCTCGATGCTCATGTAGTCTGCTTTAACTTGTATTTCTTCTCCATCATAGAATTGCTTGCCAACATTAAGCCCATGCTCTTTTGTCGACTTTCATGAGTAGAATGATGAAAAGAAGCACTATGCACAATGTTGACATTGACTAGGTCACGTATGAAGCGATCATCCAACTTGTCATGAAACATTTAGCAGTGGAGTGGAGATTAAATGACTTCCACTGTTCATTGTCTTCGATGTTGTGCACAGTGTAGGAATCCACGCTTCCGAGAACCACCACCGGATACGCCGCCCACACAGGGAAATACGAACTGCTGAAAGATGCGCTTTGGATGGGGCCAAGCGTGTATGCGATGATAGCAAGTGAAAGGACATTGGCCCCAGATGCGACTAATGCCAATGCCCAGTTGCCACAGTGTCGCCTGAACAGCCCAAAGACTAGCATTAAGCAGTGATGGCCAACAGTGCCTGAATTCTTAGCAGTCGGACCTCTAGACTTTCGAGCGTGTCCGCCTGGTTGCTGCAATTCTGCTGCTCGTTCAAGTATCTGGAGCCATGATAGAACATGGATTCGTCCATGATCATCAACCCTCTCTCAAGAGAACCGAGAAAATGGTGCACCGATGCCAATGATGAAGAAGAATCTTTTGTACTTATTATAATGTGAAGAGCAGATGAATGTGCGGTGAAACAACATAGGTGATGCTCTAACGCTCCTTTTTACTGATGCTGCTTTGGCCGAGCGACGAGAGAATTAGGAACTCCTGAAGTAAATTATTTTAGCAAGCCAATCAGAATCATTACTTGATTTTATAGTAGTTGTACAATGCATTACCAATATAAATATTTTATTTAAAATTAGTATTATCCATTCTTGATTGGATGATTTGGTCAGAGAATAAGAAGTTAGAACTCTCAAATCAACTTGTTTTAAGTTACCTTTACATTAGCGACATATCCCAATTTTTGCTTAATTTTAAAGCCCCTACATGACAATCGGGATCAATTATTGTGATGATTCTTCAAATTCCAAAAAAGAATGGGCCATATTTTCCTTATCCTCAAACCAAACATCTTATTGGTAGGTTATATTAACATGAACATCACCTACGTGTAAATTTAAGTAAAATATAAGAGATTTCCATGTGTAAGTCATCAACAAGAGGTTTAATGATGGAGGAAAACAAAATGATTGAATACCTTGAAATTTTTTACGTTTATTGGATTGCACCGACAAACGGAGCTATTAAACTAAAAAATTTATTATTAAAAAAAAAAAAACGGCGAAGGCACAGTACCCCTCAAACTTTTGCAAAAGTAATCAACTTTTGGAATTTCTTTTTTTGTCCAATTGGATTCCCTACTCTATATACTTTTGCACCTGTACTCCTCAAACTCTGCACCAGTACTCCTCAAACTTTTGCAATAGTAATCCACTTTTGGAATTATTTTTTTTCTCCAATTGGATTTATAGACTATATACCTTTTTGTTCAAATTGATCCTGCCATTCGAAAAATCAACGGAAACGCGGACATGGCTATTAATTTGCTGTTAAATGCCGCGATGCCTCATCTACCTAACTTAGCTAATCACTAGATCAGACGATTAAGGAGTTTGCAAACAGAAAACTTCTATCTCCAACACAACTTTTAAGCGAAAGGACAAAAGTTTCTAATTAGAAAAATTTCTGTAATAGCATCTTCCCCTCGTTGTCTAAAGCAAATCATGAGTGTCGAATCTACCTCTCTTGTTTGCCTTGACTTTGGTCTTTGCAACAGAATGGCTTTTGAGAACCAAAAGAAAATGCAAATAAACAAACTGTTTGATTATTGCTCGAAGTCTCCCGTTGAATTTGATATAGGCACAAGTTTATGATTATTGTGATGTTCTAAGTGTTTGTGGAGGCTTGAAGATGGGGACGGACTATCGAAGAGTGCAAGAAGATGGCTCGCCTGGCGTTTGGACAAACTAGGCAACTCGGCATTTTTTAACGCCCCATTTTGGTGTCTATTTTGTACATAACTTATCATAATCCTAAGACTACGTTTGGTCGTTCGGATTTCTAAACAGGATAGGACTAGATAAGATAGCATAAGAAATCCAGGAATTTTTTCATATCCTATCCACTGTTTGGTGAGCTATGGATTTATAGTCAGATATTCTCATATCATATCATATCCACTGTTTGGTGAATTGTGGATTTAAACTCAGATATTTTCATGAACAATTATATTCTTGGAAAAAAAAATAGGAAAGTACAAACTAATATATTAGATTATAGCAAAATCATCCAAAATGAAATATTTTTTTTAAGTCAACAGATTCTCACAAAACCGCACAAAATCAATTCATGATTATGCAATATATGCGAAATGCATAAAGAATCAAAAAGTGATATTGCGTATGCTAATATGAGATAAGTCAATTAAGAATGTTGACTTGTTAGAATTGGACCATTGCAAATTATTTGTTGATGAGAATTTGTTTTCCTTATACCCGTTGTGAGTAACTCTCATTGTGTTACATTAAGGTATATAATTTGACTCTAGAATAGATGAGCAATTGACTGTAGCTAGCCTTGATCTTAATAAAAATAATTTTGAATTTAGTTTCAACTGTCCGCTTCACGTGCACCTTGCCTAATATTTTCTAATGTTAATTATCCTAAGTGGCATCGATTGCTGCAGGTTCTATAGTACTTTAGTCAGTTAATTCAATCAAGGTCTAAGCCCGTGTAGATGATGCATTCCAGTATACCAACTGCAGTTCACAGAAAATTGAGAGTGCCAGGCTTCTAGAATGAATTAATACATACACACGTTTTGATGCCAAGATCCTCCATAGCTTTAATTCTTTACTAAAAGTTTAATCATTATCTTGCTACTTGCATTGTCCATTGAGGAAACATGCTACGCAACAGAGGTCAATGATGGAAACCTAACATTCAATTAGGCCAACCTAAATAGAAACACTCAAAGAAAAAAGCGTATGTCCTTAAGACTGGCCAAAGCCCAGTAATAGAAATTTAAGATGCTCTTCTTCACAAGAGGGACGCAATCAGGAAATAAATAAATAAAATTGCAAATATGCAACCACAAGAATACATAAATGGACAAGGGAAAACAACATCGCAATTCTAACATTTACTTCTAATTTACATATGTTTTCCCATGAAGAACTTGTAAATAATACCACACAAGTAATGAATATCTCCTACTGAGATCAGGTATTCACCAATAAATCAATGATGATCCACCACACCAATAAAATTGCAAATATACAACCACAAGAACACATAAACCAACAACAACGCAGTTCTAATATTTACTTCTAATTCATATATTTTTTCCCACATTGAACTTGTAAAAGATAATACCACACAAGCAATGAATATCTCTTACTGGGATAAGGTATTCATAAAGCATAATCGTGAAAAGATATAGATAGCTTTAACACTAGAAACATTATTGATTGAATCTCACTCCAGATAAACATTAGCTCATCCTCACAAAAATAGGGCATGAAAAGAAACGATGACCAAGTGATGAAATTCGTGGAAAACCAAAAGTAGGGTGCATTGTAAAGTAGGATTTCATGGAAAAAGAGTTGCATTTTCATGAGCCTGACTGCACCTATGAAAGCAAAACTAGGAAGGAAATCACAAACCTTGTAAATCGTGCTAATATCAATGCACAGAGAAAGACGAAATCTTGTGAGAAAGGTGGCTCCTCGCTGGAGATGGTACTTGAATTCGTCGGATTAGAGCTACCCAGAAAAAGACGTGTTTTTTGTGAGAGGAGTCATGCGTGTGAGAGAAAGAGAAGCAAAAGGAGAGCATAGGATTTTTTTAATAATAGATCAACAAGAGAAATCCTATCCGGGTCTATCCCATCCCTCCCCCTCAGATTTTTTTTATCCGGGCTATATCCCTATATATCTAACCTTATCTTATCCTAGCCGGTTACCAAACATCGGATAGGATAAAACATATCCTATCCAAGCTTTTATCCGGTCGACTAAACGCGGCCTAAAAGAATAGAGCCATGTCAAAAGCATAAGAAGTGGGCCATGGAGAACAATTTAAGCCTTGTTTGGTTTTACAAACTGTTAATGGATTTTAATGGAAAAAGGATGCTAGATTTAATAAAACTATTTTATGAAATTAATTTACTAAAAAATGTGTAGGATTATAAGTGACCCTTTAAAAAAGTGGGCTGCAAGCAACAAACAAATAGTGTGACATAATAAAGTGTTTGGTAGCATTTTCTAATGAGAATAAAGCCATTACTCCTTTCATTTATTGCGTTTGGTAGCATGGAATGAAGAGGAAGGATATCAAAGTTTGAAAATAAAAGTGTCATACTAGATTATTTTCTTGAGGGGCTAGGTGAAAATGAATGATGGTTAATGGAAATGATTGAGTTATACAATACACGTGGTAACTTAATAAAACAAACAAACGATTGAGATTTTTATTCGGAGAAGAAAGTTTGATATGAAGATATATGCATTTCTTATATATATATAAAATTCGGCTAGTCTTATAATAATTACACATTTAAAACTACGAATCATATTTTCAGCCTCAAAGTGGTACTAAATGCTAGAGTCAAAGATTCATTATTTTTTCTTTTCCTTACCTTTTTTTATTCAGATTTCTTTTATTATTCTTATTATGTCGTTTCTATGATCAAACAGTTTAAATTCGTTCTTACTAGGTGTTCTAGGATATTAAGAACTAGTATACTGCGCTCATAGTTCACACATACAACAACTAAATTGCGTCAGTAATATATTATACTTTATGTTAAATTATATCTCAAATTTAAATCATGAGATTAGACTCGGTTGGATAAATGTCAAGTTTGGCAGCACAATAAAATTCAAGGGTTGTACTCATCTTTACTGAAGGTCGGAACGAATGAGAGGAAAGAGGTCCTCTGCCATGACATGACAGAAGGGGCTCACATTATTCTAATATTATATCTATTGCGTGGGGGTGAAAAGGTCTTTATGAGAGAAGACAAAAACAAAGTAAAACATATGAAGATCTTTTTTCTGGCCGAAACCCCAGGTCGCTCCTTTCTCTTTCAAGTCCGGCCGCAAGTGTGCTCCTCCATCGAGAGTCGCAGCCACACGGTAAGAAAGGGATTTGATGGCCGCACAGTAACTTCCTTAGAGTTGCGCCGCGAAGAAATGGCTGCACGGAGAGATCACCCATGTGGCCGGGGACAGAGCTCGTAACACCCGATGGAATTGTGCCTTTGATTATTTTATTTAGGTTCAATTTAAATATGAAAAATACTTGACTGTGTGAGCATTTATAACTCTAATTCTTCGATTATTAACAGATTATTTATGATTAACTCTTCCCGTAAATATAGATATCAACACTCAATATTGAATCACATAAATTCTTGTCGTCCTTTATTATTCTTAGTTTATTTTTTCTTGCCCTTTCAAATTGACATGAATTGCACGATCATAAGTAACTTCCGCATAAATATATTACTAACACTTTAAACCTGGACAGAGATTAATCATCAAAGGCTCAAGCCTCAATAAGATAAGGCTCCCTATAAATTTCTAGAACGGGGGACCAACATGAATTATGACTGACATATTGAACAAGAGGGTAGAACGGGTTCCTGAAAAAAGAGGGTAGATATTGAAGAGTGCGTAGCTAGTACATAAATCTGTCGTTATCCCGCATGTCCAAAAACTTCATTAGGAAGTTCACCCGACATAGAAGAAAACAACACCAGGTGCAGAAAAAAGTTACGCTTTCACGTGAAGAGGGTAGATATTGAAGAGGGTGTAGCTAGCTAGTACATGAAATCTGTCGTTATCCCGCATGTCCGAAGACTTCATTAAGAAGTTCACCAGACATAGAAAAAAACAAAACCAGGTGCAGGAAAAAAGTTCCGCTTTTACGTGAAGAGGGTAGATATTGAAGAGGGTGTAGCTAGCTAGTACATGAAATCTGTCGTTATCCCGCATGTCCGAAGACTTCATTAAGAAGTTCACCAGACATAGTAAAAAACAAAACCAGGTGCAGAAAAAAAGTTACGCTTTCACGTGAAGAGGCATAATTTGAAGTTCACCCGAAATAATAAAAAACAACACCAGGTGCAGAAACAAAAGAGGGTAGATGGCATCATGAAGAGGGCCATGAAGAGGGTAGATGCCAACATGAAGAGGGTAGCCACTAGCCACCATAAAAGCGGACCTATTTAAGAAAGCTAACTGTAGAATGCATTTTAGGATAGGTTTAGTTCAACTTAATGCAAATATTAAAAGCTAAAGTCCTTTAAAGAAATATAAATTGTATTTGATGAAAATTCTTTACAGAAGAACTTTGATTCAAGTATGTTTAGCGAAAAAAAAATTGCCATGGACTTTAGATTTATTTTATACATTTTTTTATTGAAAAAGAACTCAAACTAACTGTTGGCGAGACAAATCTGACTCCGCCAGCTGTCGGCTAAGGTTCATTAAGAAGTTCACCCAGCATAGAGAAAAAAACACCAGGTGCTGCATAAAGGTGCGCTTTCACGTGGTTGATGGAGATGGCACCATGAAGAGGGTAGCCACTGTAAAAAGGGACCCAATTAAGAAAGCTAACCAATCCAATGCATTTTATGTAATACAAATACTGAAAGCCAAAATCTTTTGGAAAAATGTAAATTATGTTTGGTAAAAATTCTTTAGAAAATTTTTTTGGATTCAAGTAATGTTTGGCAAAAAAACTATGGCGATGGGCTTTAGATGTATTTTATATATTTTCTTATTAAAGAAGAACTCAAACCCTTCACTAGAGCCGGCAAAGGGCTACGACCGCTAGTAAGATAGATTTGGTCCGGCAGTCGTCAGTTGAGGCAACCCTTGCTGGCCCTTCACCGGCCAAATTTGGCCTTGCCGACTACCCTCGTGCAAAGAAGATGAACAGTTACAAGAAGGCGCAAAACTAAAAAACTAAAGAATTTGTGAGCATAGTTTTGAAAGGAAAAAAACTATTTTAATTCTAGTTTCAACATTCCGCAAATGCTAGGTGGGAGTAACATTAGGCCTTCAGCATTTTTCAATGCCAACATTTGACTGAAAGTTATTTCAAATACTTGTTAAATGCTCCAACATTTTCCCGGTGTTCCTCAGAAGCTGAAAGTCTATTGAGAAAGCTGAACCAAATGCACCTTTATTTACAGCCACATAAATGTATCCTGGGCATCAAAAATCTTCATCTCTAATGAAGTTGACCAAACAAAGAAAAGGCACGTCTAGAATCATGTCATTTGAGCAGGCTTAATATAGAACTTTCATCTGAATTTATTATACAGAAAATACATGTTGCCCGTTAGGTCCGCTTGTGGTTAGAATAGCTACACTCTCTTCAATGTGAGGTGATTAATGTATGCTCTTTCGCCATCTTAAAATGTCTTGTAACAGTCGCATCTTGTTCAGTCTCTGCCCTTGACCATCAATCCTCCACCACATAAAATTATTCCTTGAATGAGCTCAAGAGATCGAGGGCATCAAAAACGTTGATTTTCTGACTGGTAGGGTCAAATTCTGGTCACTCGAAAAGGCCTGAGAATGCAGACCCACCAAAAGACAATGATGTCCATATAAGTAATAAACCTACGAGGTCACAGTAAATATTCTCGCATTTATTGCTATTGCACTTTTCGTGTACTTATCTTTATTTATTGAGTCTGACACTAGGAATAGTCATAGAAAGATTTCACTATGTTTAATGCCAAACCTGAGAAATCCCTTATTCTCAGCTAGAGGCCAGAGAGATTCCTTCATTCACTTTGGTTAGGGGATATATTCACCGGTTCACCTTAAACTTGAAAATGAGTAAGAAATATATATATTTTTTTAAAAAGAGGGAAAAATGAAAAAGAAAAAGAAAAATTCTTAAAAATTAGAATTTAAAAAAAAAAAAAGAAGAGGAGGGGTGTGAGATAAGAGAGAGTAAGTGATGAATATGTTTTCCTCTATTTTAGAAAAAAAAAATCTGTTGATGGAAAATATTCTCCCCGACCATTTCATTTTCCGTAAAACGAATAATAGAAAATTCAGAAAATATTTTCCTAAAAAATTATTTTCTGCAAAATAACCGGAGCATTAGGGTATGTTGATTCATTTATATCAATAATTTGAAAAAAAAAACATTCCTAATAATAATTGATTGTATTGCTTACAAAGTAAATTAACAAAAAATATTTTCATCATTAAACGAAAATATCTAGATATATATTGTTGTTGATGATAAACATATTTTTCAATAAAATAATTTTTCTAAGTGATTTGAAGGGGTGCTATTTCCAAAACGTTTTAGCTAAAACACACCCTTTTGTGTTAATTGAGCAAATTAGCCTTCAACTTTGTTAAGCACGTATTGATACTTAATAACACATTTTTTAGGGAAAGATAATTTATGAGTTGCTACTTTCCTATCTCGATTTACATGGGGATGGAGACGATTTGGAATTCAATACAAAGGTCGCTGCTATGGCCGAGACAGAGATGAGTATTTTGATGAAGCCTTCGATCGGAATGTGTATAGTGCACGGCGAGGGAGAGGTGGTCACGGTGGGGATGGAGGTCGGTGGAATCGCGAATGGGAAGGTGGGGGTAATTATGACAACCCCAACGAGTAGTGGGATCGTCGTTATGGGATCGTCATTTCGATTTTGACGATGATCAAAGGAATAGGGGCGGTGATGATCATGACCATCGAAGACAGGAGGAGTTTAATTTGAAAGTGGACATTCCGACCTTCTATGGAAGTCTAAATATTGTAGACATCATGGATTGGCTCACTGAAGTGATTTGATTTTTCTAGGTATGTGATCCTTAGTTTCAAAAATTGAGAACAATTGGGTTCTAGACCGGTTATTAGGTATCCTGGAAACCAACTTATTCTTATGTTTTGGGTAAAAATCCGAAATTTTTTAATAAAAATAAAAGTTGCATAATTTCATTACAAGAACATCCCTAGTTTTGCAGTTTCTTGATCGAATTGAAATCATGGTTCAAATCTTGATGATTGCAAAAATATTAGTTTACAACTGATTTCCGGAACTGTTCTGGCCTTAGTATGCGAATCAAATCCGTCTGTCCAGTTCTCCCTAGAATCGGCTTGGGATCAAATCGATCAGGCAGGAGCTAGAATCAAATCGGACCCTATGCTCACCCTAGATTTTTCGTGTTAAGGAGACCAGATTTTGCATGGAAGTCCATGCATGTGCCAGATGTTCTCAATAATAACTTGTCAAAAGCCGATGGTTTGAGACTTCATACTTTAAAGTGTTGTTTACGAGCCTTGATAGCAAAAGGTCGATGGCTTTGAATTTCCACTCGGAAAGGTAGACAGTTTCGAATTTGAGGACTTTGATATTCTGTCAGAAGTTGCAGAAGAAAAGCATCTGTTATACTAGAAAAATTTGAAGAGTCAGTTAAGAGTATTCACTTGTTGAGTGTCGGTGGAATGTTTTCTAAAGCTATGAAAAGCTGCTGCCTTTGAAGGTGTTGATCCAAGGCCCATGTAGATTGACAGATGTTTGTGTGATGGAATAATCGAACATTTTAAAACTCGAGGTCGAGTTCCAACTGACGGTGTACGACGACGAAGTCCATTAAAGATAACGTCGAGACTGGTTGCTGATTTATTAGACAAACAGTTGATTTTTGAATTAGATGTTTTTCTCTTTCCATTATGCTTAATTCTCTAAAAGGCCCTCAACTTTAGTTCTAGTCTCAAATTTGTCCCCAACCTTTTTTTATCTTGGAAAAAACCAAAACTTTGTATTCAGTCCCAAATCTGCCTTGAATTTCTTTTTATCTTAGAAAAAACCTCAAATTTTAGGTCTAGTCTCAAATCTACCCCAAATTTTGTTTTTATGAAAAAACACCAATTTTCAATCTATTCTTAAATCTACCCTTGTGGTCTAATCCCAACTTGACGTAACATTTTCACATCAACAAGGTAACATGAAAAATTATCTCTAAAATGAAATTATTCTAGGAAATGAATATTAGAGACGACTAACAACGATTTTTGGACAAAGGGTTAATAGCGACAGATTTAGGATTGGACTAAATTTGGGACTAAACTTCAAGTTGGGGGTTTCTTTTAAACAAAAAATAGTTCAAGGTGAATTTGGACGTTTAGGGTTTTTTTTTTTAAGACAAAAAAACTTGGGAGCAGAATTAGGATTGGACTTAAAGTTGGGTTATTTTAAGGAATTAGTCCCTTTTCATTATCTCTCTCTAAATGAACACAATAGCATATATATTTGTGCAAAGAAATAACTACTACTATGCACCATCTTAGGCTAAGAATATGGTTGATCCTCAAAATAAGGTTATTATACAATACAAATTTAGCAACCAATTAGTCCTACAATTTCTCCAATTAGTCTTAATTGACAAATTACACCGACACTCCCCTTCAAGTTGGTGCATAGATATCACTAATGCTTAACTTGTCAGGTGAGTTGTAGAAGATCTTGTGAGAAATGACTTTTGTGAGTGATTCGCCAATAGGTCTACAAATTTAATAAATGAGAATCGAACTGTCTTGGAATCAAGGTTTTGTTTGATGAAATGTCAACTACCTCGATGTGTTTGGTACGGTCATATTTGTCACAATACCTCTCAAGGGGTCTAAGGACCTCAAGAATGGATTTAGAGATATTGCTTTAAAAAAAGGTCCAAATGGTTCATCAAATCAAAGGATTCTAAGGATCCAAGGGGTCCATCAATTAGGAGAGCAAGCTCTCATATGCCCATACTTCACATGATGTTTTCATTTTAAAATTCTTTAATAGCCTATGTGAATCTTAGGAGTTGCCACTAATCATTTGGGGTTGGCTAGGAACCAAATGAGACATGGAGGTTTGTCTCATATTATATGCAACCAGATATTTGTAAATTTGGTGACTTGATTACACTAACGTCTATTAACGCATTTTAGTATCTCTAACTTAGCAGGCTGTTGTTATCTAAGTGGTCATGCAATCATGATAATCAATTATGATAAATAAATAAAAAAAGAAGAAGAAAGTATCAAAGGCGCTAGGTGATTAAGGAAATGTTTTTGTGGTTTTTTATTTGATTCTAAACTAGACCTAATGATTTTAGAAAAGAAATTAACAAACAATTTATTGAAATGAGGTGTGCTAAATAAACACTATAGTATTGAATGACTTTAAAGTAATTGTAACAAAAGAAAACTCGATACAAGTTGGATTAAGAATAGACATGGCTTTGTTATTTAGCCTTATAGGGGTGTGCCTAAATCTACTCATATTATGATGTTGAAGCTAATCTAAGCTATTCTAATTGCTTATTTAGAAAAGTGATTCTATGTTTAATTTGGCTTTATTGAGTACCAAGATGACTAGCCTAATTGGAAATAAATTAAATTATGCCCACCTAAATTAAGTGTCGCCTCGAACCACCATAGAACCCCACTCTCAGCTTTCGGTATACAAGAAGTTCATGACCACTGCCATCCTTAATTGTTTCTAACATCCATTTCATCCAACATTCCCATCATGCACTCAATCAAAATAGTCAATTCAGCAAAATCATCGATCAACAAACAATGAAGCAATCAGGCTTGAGAATTTGATTTTGCCCATGCAATTTGATTACCCCAACCACCTCCTAATCGAACTAAGGGTTCATTAATTAAAATAAATTATTATTAACCCTCACTTGCATTCACAAAGCAGTAGGCCAACATCATCGACCCCTAATAAAATTCTAGTCCCCCATCTAAGCTAACCGCCAAAGGACATGCCTCGCTAAACGAAATTAAACGTAACCAATCAAAACACTCGCAAGTAAGCATGCAATTGGGCACAAGCGTCGACAAAGGATCAATCAAGCAATGGCATGAACTCCACTAAGTGAACAAAACCTAACATTTTCCTAACCAAATTTTCAAAATTTTCAAAATTTTTGTTTATTTTTTATTTAGTAGAAAATAGGGACCCGGGCTAAACCTGGACACGGTTGGGCTTATTTCAAACAAACCATTCCAAAAATAACACCCATCAGCCCATTTTGCCTTCTAATCACTCCAAGTCTACCATAGGCTCAAGCTCACTGAAATCAAATCAAGCCCCAGCCTACCAACATAAATATCCATCTCAACGCATCAGCACACAAGCCTGTACTAAGGCCATTTTCGTACTGTCACCTCCTTTCTGGCCCATCATCATCCCCTTCCCATTGTCTTCTATTCAAGCACGCCAGAACACCAGAAATTCCAGCCAAGAACTTCACATTGCTCTGTCGGCCACCATACTCGACCATCAATACTGGTCACCACCTCGAACGTCTCTACTCGCTGAAAAGCCCACGTTCATCGCAAGACCTTCACCAATAACCAGTGTTGACCTCCCTCATCGGCCAGCACCTCTCTTTTAGCCACAACACGAGTAAAACAAATAGAGGGAAGGAACACGACCAGCAATCCAGTGCCGATGCCTGCAACAATCATCATTTAGGCCCTGGATTTAGGATCGTCATCTCACCGACGACCGCCATTAGTAACCCCGAGGCTTAAGACAAAGAAAACGAGGATGCAGAAAAAGCACTCTCGATCATTGAAAAGACTTTGAAAACCAATTAACATGACTTAATCTGGACCAATATGCTCTCGGTTTAGACAAAAATGAGAATGAACCTGTCGAACAGATTACGAGTGTAGATTAGAGAGAAGGACGGCTCTCTAAGAATCAGATTCGCGACTCGATATCAAAATGGAATAACAAATAAAGCACAGAATCGGTGAAAGACATCTCAGTCCCGCCCGCAACGTGTGCTAACGAAGGACACTAAATCTAGACTTAGCTTTAACTAAAACAGGACAACTCAAGAGATCGGACGTTACCTGGTTCGTAGGGTCTAGTGGAGCAAGGCTTCGGCAATTCCTTTTGGCCAATTTTATCAGAAATCATTAATGATCATTTTACGACACGACCAACCCAAAATTTACAATTTTTCTTTTCTTTTCACTTTCCTCTTTTTTCCTTTTCTTTTCTTTCCTTTTTCTTTTTTCTCAATTCCCTCGGTGGTCCATCATCCTAGTGAAAGCCATAATGACTGATGCCCTTGCCCGTGACCGGATACCTCCACCACCCACCATTGAGGCGGCAAACCAGAAGAGAGAAATTAAAACACACACACAAAATTAAAAATTAAAAATATATCTATATATATATATATATTAGGTGGCCGGTGTATATATTAGCAATTTCAAAATTGGTTATAATATTACATTGATAATTGTCAAAAATATTATGATTAAATTGGACAAATTAAAAAGTTTAGGATTAAATTAGTCGCTATACGATAAGTTTAAAACATTTTAGACAATTTTCCAAGATAATCTTTAAAAGGTAGTAATTAAAAACATTTAAGCATAACTATTGATGGTAACATTGTCATTGTCACTATTGATTAAGGAAAATTACAGCATATGACGACCATTACTCACCAATAGGATCTTTAAGTTTATGAATTGTGAAAGAAAGTTATGATTATTGAGATAAAAGTTACTAAGAATAAGAACAAGAGATTTATGATAAATTCAAGTTGATTACCATTTTTATGGAAGGTTAGACTCGAGTTTGCAGCATGTTTAGTGAATTAATTATTGCTTGTTAAAATTTTTTGTTAAAAATTAGTAAAAATATAGAGTGAGCAGATGTTCCGTACCATTATCAAAAGAGGGAAGATTGATGGATGACCCCACGTGAGAGTTTCGACTTGAACCGTTCTTGGCAAGGCGTTGGCACTTATACCACCTTTCTTTGGAGCGCCTTGACTCCAATGTTAATTGCTCTCATTTCTAGTTAGATTTTCATTATTTACTCTTCTATCCATAGTGTGCATAATTCCAAATCCTAAAAGCACGAAAAAGGAAATGTGTTACAAAAAAATCTATACAGAAGCTACGTGCAAACTAGCCTGCAATGTTTCCAGGAGGTTGATGAGCAGTTGAGTGGGTAGTTTGATTTATCAAGGGTTAAATGCTTTGAAACCAAGTGCAATCGAACAAACTACTATGGCCTTCTGTAAGAACGGCAGCTCCTCAGTCAAATCAGCTTTGCCAAGTGACCCTGTTTCCAAAGCCTTGAAGGTAGACAAATCCAGGCTTCATGCTCTATTGGGGTGGACAGGACAGCAAGGTCTAGAAGATTATTTGGGGTATTGACTATATTCCAAAAGGTACGCATTTCATTTGGGGACTCTGCACTTGGGCATTAGCTGCAGAAGAGAGTTCGAATAGGAGGAGAATTAAGCAATCGTCTGAGTGGTTGATACATAGTCTTGCTGAATTAGCTGAACACCTGAGTTTATGTTGTGAGTATCGTAGAGTTAGTATGGTTCGGGGCAAGCTGGATCAAGATTGAGAAGACACAGGCGATGTCTTTTGACAGACGAATCTTGCGACAAGTTGAAAGCAGGCAATGAGCTCCGTTGAAAAGAAATGCTTGCTTAGACTGATTACCTAGACCTGTTGGATTATTTGGAAGGGTAGGAATGCAGCAGTTTTTTCAAGGCAAAAGACCAATACACGAGATGGATGTAGGATAGATAAGGGAAGCTATAAGGGAGTTCTTGATGGATAAGAAGGTGGAACACTAGTCTAGATCTAATGATACTGTAAATAAGGGACGGCAGTTTACTCCTTAGCCTGGATTGAGGAGATCTGATGTTATGGCTTTTTTTGTTGAGGAGTCAAGCAGTGACTGCGAAGGATCAACTTGATGGTCTAACTTTTTGCAATTTATTCGTTACAAAATTGGGGGAGAAACCTATTTGAGCTTGTAATGACATTCTTTATTAATGAATGACTTTCAAGTGTTTTCAGCAAAAATAAAAAATAAAAAGAAGAAAACAAACCTCGAGGCATACAGATGAATTGGAAAAGAGAATGAATAGCAAATTCTTGCCGTCTGGATCATTTACACATTCCACAAAACAATTCCCTGCAAAAATTGCGTTACATAATACTATGTGATTGTGAATCCCACATTGACCCTTGCAATTGGGAAGGCAAAGTGTAACCCAGTCCATCAGAACTCTGTATTTGAGCCTTTCCGGAATGAAATCCAAAGATAATTCCAATCAAAGTGATCCAGAAATCAAAAATATAAACAAGAGGTCTCTAGCAATTTTAGCATGCTAGTTCCACCTGATGAAATGGATCTCCTTCCCCCAAAATCAATCAACCAACATATTGGGAAAAAACAAAAAATCAACCTTGATGTGGCCCCTCCACCACCTTGAAATGAGGGAGTAACATCTTGATCAACAGCATCGAAGATGATGGACATGAGTCGCGGGGATAGCAACGTCATTGATGATTGCGACTTGTGCAGAACATGTTACTGGATCAACCCTGCTCATAACAGTTGGATGGCAAAGGATCAGAACAAGTACTGTTCCCAACTTATCATAAAACACAAACAAATGTTCACTTTAATTGGCCATGTCTGGGAAACATAAAGGTGGCAACCATTGTTTTGACTAGGAGTTCAGCAGATGCATCCATCTACATCGAAATATACTGCACACAATCAACTCCTGCGGGTTGGAATCACGGGCTTCCTGCTCTTGGCCACATATGCAAATTGACTGAAATCTGGGGCAGTAGTTGACCTACTATTGAACGAAATCAATGAGAATTTACCAAATAAGAGCTCGGAAAAGTAGAGAATCTCTTTACTGTCATCCTCCTACCTATTCGTACATGCATTGTGCACATCCTTCAAAGGAGCATGGAGACCACTGGCACAGGAACCAGAACTGGTGAATCTAAATGACGATATTACCGAGACGAATCTCTCTAATGAACTTTCTGCTATGTCAGAATAGTGGCCTAAATGGGAGATGTCGGCTTTAAATTTTCCTTCAGAACCAGTGGATGACTTGTCTAATCCAGGGGCACGGGTACCTGAAGCCAAGAGATATATCAGATTTCAAACTTCATCCTGAGGGAACTCTAAAAAAATGTAGTCTTCAAAATGCCAAAGAGGCCACCACAGAACCCAAAAGAAAAGGTGGACTCCCCAATAATGGTAAGCAAATAAGATAACACTCTGATGAAGAGCTTTCACTTTCAAAATCGAAGTACATGCAGATGACTCGTGGATTTAGAATTCAATTAATCAGAGTATGAGCCTAGAAATGGGCTGTAACTCACTGCTAAAGCAGGAGGCCTTTTTTCAGAGCTAAAATGCATTGTAACATGTAGAGTCAAACCATTATGGTTCCTTTTGATATGTGGCATAACCCTGAGATTTTCTGGCTTCCCAGTAATGTCGAATTTATTTCATGTACACTCAAATACCAAATGATGCAAAAGATTTCCTGTTTTAAAAAGTCAAATTATGCGCTAAACATGAAATGCATGCTCAGGCTTGAATGTTGCAAACCAATTAGAAGCTCAGCATAGCTCTACAAAGAAAATGCAGTTTGGCTTTGTCATGTTAATGCATGCATCTTCGTTAATTAGATAATAAATGGCTTTCGCAATTTCATGCTTAATTCTTTGAAGGTAGTAGCTTGTACAATATCTACTAACATCAATCAAGATTTATGCCAAACATGATATTATGTTAAGATTAAGAACCAAGAAAACTGCTAAACAAGTACTGGTATTAAAAACGCAGTTTCAGTTGTCAACATATCATCATTGACAAGAGAATCATCCACATGCATATGCTTTTATTTTGAGCTCTCCTGAGACAAGGAGAACACGGGGCAAAGGAGTTAAGAAAACTATCTAACTTTAGGTAACAAATCATGATAAAGGGAGCTTGCATTGCTAGAATTTTCCTAAAAACCTGATTGCACCTACTTTTTCCACTGTGCCATCAAGGGAGGCCTTCCTCTTGATGATCCTTCCTTCCAGAAAGCCAGTCGAGCCTAGACTGATGTGATGATCAATTTCAACAGGGATGTTTCTTTTTCGTCATCTTTATCTGTCACGCCCCGAATCCCGAGTGCGTGCACATCCCACTGCGGTCGATCAAATACGCGACATCCCAAGATACGTCGCCGACCTATTCATTTATTATTGCGCAAACGGAACGTATTATAAGACCACTGACAATGAAATACGGGATAGAAAAGCAGGAAGCAAAACCACAACATAACACTTTCATAATTCAACAGAATTACAAACAGAAGCCTACAGCCAAAAGTTTACAAAAGACCGGCTCTTAAAAAGGAACTGTCCTACGACCTACAAGTCGAACACGTTCTCCAATCCTTATGACGTCACCTCTGTAACTCCCCAAGGCCAACCAAAGCTATCTAGCTGCTCCGTCCACTAGGGATCTGAAATTGTAATTCCCAAACCGGGATGAGACAATGTCTCAGCAAGTTCAACCTCCTAAACCCCTATTAAAAAGAAAATACACCCAAGGGTGGCCTAGCCACACAACATAGAGGACTTACCTTGCCTTGGTTCCTTCTTGCAGGTTAGCACAGTTCATATCATTCAATCATATGCAGTAATAAGAACTTAAACAACCGGAACGCATTCACTTTCATATAACCAACAACTGCGGGGGTCCTGATTATAAGATTAAATCATTATGACACGTCCCATTCCATGCCACATAATTTCGTCCCATAATCCGACACATCAACAACACTCAACATGCATTCTAATTAATATTCACTGCCACACAAGGGCATAGCCTACTCGCAGTTTGGCTAATTACTGGCATATAGCCAGGCATCGCCTCCTCCCATGGAGCGCGACTTCGTCAGTACGTCGACGGCATTCTCGAAGGAGCATGGGCCCAGAATCTACTACGACCCGCAAGGTTTATGAATTGGAAGCCTGGATTGTTGTAGTAATGAGGGCCTTGGTTTTCCAACCTCATCCAATTCACCTGCACTTTTTAACTTATTAAGTAGATAATGGAAGCCAATTCATGACAACATATCTGCACATATCAGAACCCTAAGGCCACAATTAGCTCAAGCTTACCACTTTCCATTAATTCTGATGCATCTGGAACTTCTTGTGTGAAACCATCTTCTTCCTAAAACAAAGTTTGGGGACATCAACTATCTTTGAATGTGTGTGTTTAGACTAAGTATGCAATCAATATTATTCACAACATTTATGGTGTGTCATTCAGGCCAATATATGTGTGTGTGTGCGTGTGTGTGTAGTTCCAAGGATAGAGTATCTGCTTACTTCATGTAGCTGAGACCAATGACAATGGTTCATATCAGCCAGAGCCCCCTCGGAGTTGTGTTCACTGGAACTCTGAGAAAGGTTATCCACTGGATTTGACTGGTTGGAGGTAGTCCGAGAAGCCTTGAAATCTCTCTTTGATTCGAGAGATGCAAAGCCTTAATAGATCAAGGAAACCTTTGGTACCAAAGCCTAATGAGGATGACATTTGTAAAGATCTTGTGCAAATCTGTCTAAAGAGGTCCATATTGTCAAAAAGTGGAATAAAAATAGAATTATCTCTGTGAGCTTGACCTGATTTCCTGATGCTGTAATTCAGCTATCTTTAGAAACCTATTACAGATTCGATCCATATAGATTCCCACTTACAATTTGAAGTACCTCTTTCAATAATCAAGGCAATATACAAACATGATGAATAGGTGAACAGATACATGCAAAATTAGTTAATAGCATGTGAAAAATTAATTCAATTTTGCAACAAGCAACTCTGGAAAACGTTGCCACTAATGAAGGTCAAGATGAAGATGCTATCCAATAAAGTGTACTTGCTCTATTCTTGCATTGGTTCTACTACTTAACAAAACAAAACCCCAGCAATGCAAGTAAATCAAGCAATAAAAATAATTTAATGCTTCAGCATGCAAACAAAACTTGAACCACCAGTTGCTACAAACCCAATAACCAACAGATTTGGGAAGCAGTTACAATAAAAATTTAAAGCTATGAGAAGAAAATGTAACATTGATAGTTAGATTAGCCTCTAATAATCTGAAACTTCATTGACTTGAACTACATGTATCTATTTACACTCATCTTGATGGCAATACAGAACATAGAATCAAAAAGGTAATGATAATGCATAACAAAAACAAATCCATAAACAACAACTTGATTGATCGTTTAGATTCTTGGTGACCCACAAGCTATGACATATTGTTTCGATAAATTCTATTCAAATTGATGTTCCAATAGCTCTTGGATGGTTATAATCGAATGATATTACTGTAAAACTCACTCTTTCACAGACATACATCCGTATGTCACTTAGGCATTTTATCGAAGGGGTTGAATATTACGTGGATAGTGATTCTATATGAATGCAAAGTATAACAATCTAAAATAATAGAAGCTCAATATATCAAAGCAGCCTCATTCGTGAATGATTTTCGCACAAATGAAAGTACTAATCTCATGCTCTACTTGTGCATACAAAAGCTGAAACAAACTGCATTGCAAAGTGGCAGAGTCCAGAAGAAATCATACCTGAATGTCGGGTTTGGTGTAGAATCTCAAGGCCGAGTCGAGTCACAATTGGGTATAGGTGAATTGGGTCTTCGTGTCGAACCAGGTCTCTGTTGGAGAAATCTTTCTAGAATATTTTGAAGCTGACAAAACGTTTCTATCAGTCTAGTCTGGATATTTGCAGACCATCTGTTTAAAGTCTGAAGACTTTCTGATCACCAGACTCAGCACTCAAGACTCAAGACTTAAGACTCAAGACTATTCTCATTGACAGTCTTTCTGATCCAGTGACGAAGGAAATCCAGAGTCGAAGTATATGTTTGAGGATTTAATCCTATCCTTTGGAGAAGATCTCTTGGTTGGATAAAAATATCGGATTCTTTTATTTGTATCTAGATCAATTGAAGATCCGGTGGTCGACGAAATATTCTTGGAATGTTCTATTCTTGGAAACAAAGATCCTGATTGTCTGGGCGAACATGATTGATGGGCTATCATCAGGTTCCTTTAATAGCTCGAATGATCTTCTTAATTGATTCCGTCCAACGGGTAGATTGGAGGAATTCCTTTGGTAAGTGCCAACGGTATGATGGCATAAAGGAGTATAAAAAGGAAGACGTTCTAGTTGTGTTAGTAACATGATCGATAGAGAAATTCCAGAGTCTGAAGCACCTTGATTATTAGTCGATTCATTCTGAGCGAAATTGTATACACAGAGAGTGTCTATACTTGGTGATACCTTAAGCAAGTGTGGTAGATCATCTACACCTAGAAATCAAGGAAGATCAACGCTGTAACATCTCTTTGTTCATAGTGGAATCCAGCCAATTGGCTATCAGTGCAGAAGAGTGGACGTAGGCTTGAATCAAGCCGAATCACTATAAACCGCGTGTTCAATTCTCTCTTTCATTTACTTACTCTTACGTTGATTATTATTTGTCGCAAATCCTTCAACTGTCTAAGTATTGTGCAATCATCAAGAAAAATCTTTTATATACCTATTCACCCCCTCTAGGTACTCGTACTAGCTATATCAATTGGTATCTGAGCTCGTGTTCTTACTTTATTTGAAGTGTTTTACTTCAGAGTAAAAGATCCATGGCTAGTATGCTAGCACCAGGGCTGGTGGAAGGGCAAAGCAATACCAGACCACCCTACTTTGATGGAAAGGATTATAACATCTGGAAGAACAATATGAAAGCTTTCCTACGATCAAAGGATCCTGTGGAATGGGACGTTGTGGAAAGAGGAATCACTCCTACTGCTGCATCAGTCTCTGAAAGAGGGAAAGAAATTGTTGAAACCAGCAAAATGACTCAGGAAGAGATAAACAAGAGACAAGCACTTGATGCAAAAGCAATTTACTCTTTATATTGTGCTTTGTCACCAACTAAATATAACCAAATATCTTCTTGTGTTACAGCAAAAGAAGTATGGGACATATTACATATCACCTATGAAGGAACAGATTGAGTGAAGGAGACCAGAATTAACATTCTCCTTGGTCAATATGAAGCCTTCAAAATGAAACCAGAAGAATCTATAACTGACATGTTTAGTTGTTTTACAGATATTGTCAATGGTCTTGAGAATCAAGGTCAAAAAATTTCTGATCCCATGAAGGTGAACAAGCTACTGCGTGGACTCTCCAAGGATTGAAATCATATAAAGACTTCAATAAGAGAGACGCAAAGAATTATGCCACTATCTGTCGACGAGCTGATTGGAACTCTTCAGTCTTATGAAGTGGAACGAATTAATGAAGATGAAGATCCAAGAGGTAAGAAATCCATTGCATTAAAATCAAATGATGATTCTGATGATACAGATTCAGGAGATGATCTTGACGATGAGGAGCTTGCTCTCATGATAAGAAGATTCAGAAAATTGAATAGAAAAGGTAGAAGGTTCAACTCAAAGAAACAAAGTTTCCAAAGACAGCAGAACAAGTCTGTTGATGATGAGGAACCAAACAAAGATGTAGTTTGCTTCGAATGTAAGAAAAAGGGACATATTAGACCCAACTGTCATCTTCTGAAGAAGAAAAGATGAAAAGCTGAAAAGTTTCGAAAAGCTCTTAAAGCCGAAACCTGGAGTGATACAGAGTGTGAAGAAAGTTATAATGAATATGCCAACATATGTTTGATAGAACATTCAGATTTAGACTCAGATTCTGGATCAGACTCAGATAGTGAATTTGAGGTAAGTGATTTTAAAATTCCTGTCAAGGTCTCTAAATACATTGATGAACCGTGTTTTAGTCTTAAGACTTCTCTCAAAAGAATTTCCGAACTTAAAAAGGAAAACTCAGCTCTAAAACAAAAGGAAAACATTTTAGAGAAAGAAGATAATCTTTTGAAAGAAAATGCTTTTTTAAAAACTGACTTATCAAATATTTCAAAGAAATTTTCGATAGGATCTGAAAAACTTGAAAAAGTTCTTTCAGTTCAAAGACCTTACTTCAATAAGTCTGGTCTGGGTATGACAGCAGAAACAATTCCCTTGATTGATTTTCCTAAAGTAAAAGAAAGAATTAAGAAAAGACTGTCGAGAGAAGCTTACAAAAATCATTTCAAGAAAGTTTTTGTAAAGTCTGTAGGTCGAAATGCTCTCAGGTGTTCAAAGTGTAACGGTCAGGATCACTTTGAAAAAGAGTGTCCTATGGTTTGGAAGCCTGGTAAGAAAGTATGGCCTAATAATGTTTATCCTACTAACACCAAATGACCCAAGAAAATTTGGGTACCAAAGAAAGCTTGAGACTCTCTTTTAAATGCAGGTCTCCGTCAAGAAAAAGGTAAAGTGGTATCTTGACAGAGGATGTTCAAGACACATGACAGGAGACTCAAATTGCTTCATAAAGCTTGTTCAAGTAAATTGTGGAAATGTTTCATTTGGAGGAAACGGCAAATGAAGCATTGTGGGATTTGGAACTGTGAAAATTGGAAATCTCACAATAAGCAATGTTTCTCTAGTGGAAGGACTCAACTATAACCTTCTCAGCATTAGCCAATTGTGTTATACTGGTTTCAAGATCTCCTTTCAAGAAGGAATATGCTCTGGAATCAGTAAAGACTCTACTCAGTCTTTCATGGGTCGAAGACATGGAAATATCTACCTCTTAGACATGAAACTAAATGAATCGCAATGCCTAATCTCAATTCAAGATGAAGCAAGCTTATGGCACAGAAAACTTGGTCATGTCAACATGAAGCAATTAGCCAAAATCTCATCAAAGCAGCTTGTTCGAGGTCTACCCAAATTACCATATCAAAAGTCCGATCCATGCACACCATGTATTCTGGGAAAGCAGGTAAGAAATTCATTTAAGCCAATAAATCATGTCTCTACTAACCATGTACTACAGTTGCTGCATATGGATCTCTTCGGACCAACCAGAACCCAGAGTATTGGAGGTAAGAAATATTGCCTAGTAATTGTGGACGATTACTCCCGTTTTACTTGGGTATATTTCCTTGCAAGTAAGTCAGAAACCTTTTTGTATTTTGAAAAATTTGCTAAAAAGGTTCAAAATGAAAAATGATGTGTTATCTCAAGTATAAGAACAGATCATGGAGGTGAATTTGAAAATCAAAATTTTACAAAATTGTGTGATGAATCTGGATTTAAGCATGTGTTCTCCTCTCCATACACTCCTCAGCAAAATGGAGTTGTGGAAAGAAAGAATAGATCTCTTCAAGAAATGGCTAGAACTCTTTTAATTGAAAGTAAAATTTCTTCACGATTTTTGAAAGTTGTTTCAACAGCATGCTATATCATCAATAGAGTCTTCCTAAGACCTATTCTAGAGAAAACCCCTTATGAATTATTCAAAGGTAAGAAGCCCATTGTTTCATACTTTCATGTGTTCGGTTGCAAATGCTTTATATTGAAAAATGCAAAAGATCGAGTTGGTAAGTTTGAAGAAAGATCAGATGAAGGCATTTTCCTTGGATATTCTACATCAAGCAAAGCCTACAGAGTCTATAACAAGAAGAGCCAATCTGTGGAGGAGTCAATGAATGTCAAATTTCAAGACTCTACGCAAGATGAATCCAGTCAGACTCAGTATGAAGAGTCTGAACCTGCTCCAGACCTTCCAAAGTTTACAACTCTAGAAGTATCTCAGACTCTGGAAGACCAGCATCAAGATGGTCATGAAGATTCAAATAAAGAAAGAGATCATCATCCAGACAAATCAACCAGTAATTGGAAGCATAAGTCTAGTCATCCCAAAGATCTCATTATCGGCGAAATTAATGAAGGAATTCGCACCAGATCCAAAAGACGTGAAGAGTCTAGTGCTGTGGCTCTCATTTCTGAAATTGAACCAAAAAGCATAGAAGAAGCTTTATCTGATGAAAGCTGGATCAAAGCTATGCAAGAAGAGCTCAGACAATTTAACATTAATGATGTCTGGGAATTGACATCTAAACCGAAAGGTAAAACTGTTATTGGAGCCAAATGGGTGTTCAGAAACAAGATGAATGAAAAAGGAAAAGTCGTACGAAACAAAGCAAGACTCGTGGCCAAAGGATATACGCAAGAAGAAGGAATAGACTATGATGAGACTTACGCTCTTGTAGCAAGGTTAGAAGCTATTCGACTATTACTTGCGTTTGCTTGTTATAAAAATTTCAGGTTATTCCAAATGGACGTTAAAAGTGCTTTCCTAAATGGATTTATCCAAGAGAAAGTATATGTGGAACAATCACCTGGGTTTGAAGACCCAAAGAAGCCAGACTCAGTCTTCAGACTGAAAAATGCTTTGTATGGTTTAAAGCAAACACCTCGAGCTTGGTACGACAGACTAAGTAAGTTCTTATTACAGAATGGTTTTGTCAAAGGTAAAGTAGATACTACTTTATTTATCATAAAGGAAAACAAAAGCTTTCTACTTGTTCAAATATATGTGAATGATATTATTTTTGGATCCTCTAATGAAAGTCTATGCAAGAAATTTTCTAAGTCTATGCAGGATGAGTTTGAAATGAGTATGATGGGAGAATTAACATTCTTTCTTGGTCTTCAAGTAAAGCAATTGAAGGAAGGAACTTTCATTTACCAAGAAAAATATGCTAATGATCTTGTCAAAAGGTTTGGATTGGAAAATTGCAAGAAGACTGATATACCAATGTCAAGTTCTTTGAAGATAGACAAAGATGAAGAAGGGAAGAAAGTTGATCAAAAGCTGTACAGGAGCATCATTGGTTCACTTCTTTATCTAACTGCTTCTAGATCTGACATTTTGTTGAGTGTTTGCATCTATGCTAGGTTTCAATCAGATCCTAGAGAATCCCATCTCAGTGCTGCAAAACGTATCATTAAATACATTGCTTCATCTTCAAGCATCAGTCTTTGGTATCCTAAGAAGGGAGACTTTAATCTTCTGGGATATTCAGACGCAGATCTAGCCGGCTGCAGAGTCGATAGAAAGAGTACTTCAGGAACTTGCCAGTTGCTTGGAAGCAGGACAGTGTCTTGGTTTTCAAGGAAACAAAGCACTGTGGCTCTCTCAACAACAGAAGCAGAGTATGTAGCTCTTGGAAGCTGTTGTTCGCAAATTCTATGGATAAAACAACAGCTACAAGACTTTGGGATTGAAGACTCATGCATAGAAATCAAATGTGACAACACCAGCGCAATCAATCTCACCAAAAATCCAATCCTTCATTCAAGAGCAAAGCATATAGAGATTCGACATTACTTCATTAGAGATCATATTCAAAATGGAGAAATCTCGATTCAATTTGTTGATTCAAAAAGTCAACTAGCGGATATATTCACAAAGCCGTTGGAGAAAAATCAATTCGATTTTATTCGTTCCAGACTCAACATTTTGAAGCTCGAAGAAGTTAAAGTCTAGAGACTCTCCAACCCTCAGACTCTAATCTCTCAGACTCTAAATCCTCAGACTCAGACATTGATGGCTATAGACTGTAAGTTGCTATTTTATCTAAATGTATTATTCGAAAAGGTACGATCTCTTGTTCAGTTATTTTATAGTCTCCGTGAAAAACGAAATCTTGTCTTTTCAAAAGGATTAATTTTGGCAGTTAATGATTTCAAAAAGAGGTGTTCGTACACTTTTCTTGTGCCGATTGAACTTCCCTTTTCAAAACTGAGTTATATACACATTTTTCTTTTTCACCCAATCTTCAAAACCCTAAAAGGCATTCTCCTCCCAATCCGGTTTCTACTTCGTGTTCATCTTCGAGAAAGTTGTCATCTTTTCTTGGGAAAGCAAGTAAAGGAATATTTCAGCGACAAGGAAGGATGTCTTCTTCGAGGAAGTCTTCAAGAATCGCGAACAGGGGACCACAGAGAATGAAGGAGGGACCTACCCATTTCGATCTCACCGAAGAGGAAGAATTATCAAGTCAGCAACAGAGCCCGATTCACTCTTCACCACGTCACTCAACGCCATCTACCCCACAAGGTACGGGTCAACAACCAGAGGAAGAGATAATCGAGGACACAAACCCTGTAAGAGTCCAAAAACCCTATTATATTTACAAACTCTACCGTGCGTTGAAAAGTACTGGGACTTCGTTGAACTACGTGGATGATTTTCTTAAAGATAAGAATTATGTGAATGAGTATATATTTCTGAGAAAAATGGAGGATTTGGGAATTGCTCCCAAGGGAAAGGCTGAGGAAGCACTTGCGAACATTCCAAGTGACCCTCGTATGTCGGGACCAAATCCGACTGATGGGAATGATGATGATAAAATGTTCAGTGATTTTCAACCTAGAATGGGTGTTGCTGCAAGGGTGAAGGGAAAAAGAATGGAGCTGTTTAAATAAAAAGAGCAAGAGAATTTGTTCTTCAGACTGCTGAAACGAGGGGTGATAAACCCTAGGAGTGTTGATTTCGATTTCTTGGATGCCATTAATTTGAACTTAAGGGAGAAGTTCAATTTGCTTCAACTGGAACGCTTTTGCACTGATACCATAGATGGATATGCGCAATTAACAGCATACTTCTATTCGAATCTTAGCTTCTTAGATGCGAATAGAATATCATTCAGTGTTAGAGATCAAGACCATGTGGTAGACGTGGACATGTTAGCGGACATAATTGGAGTTGAACGAGGACGCTATCAACCAATCAAAGTCTCAGTTGCTCGTGCCTCATTGGAACTTGTCAAAGATAGAGATGTAGAGGGAAGAATCATCTATTCAAGGATGCGTGCAATCAATATCGTGCTGCACAAAATTGTGATCAATTGCATCAGGCCCAAGTTTACATCAAAGACTGATGTGTCCAATTCCGAGGCAAAATTGATGTATGCGATTAACTCAGGGATGAAGTTCTCTCTTCCTCACATCATTCTCTTTCACATGTAGAGAGCAATGTCGAAGGACAAGGGTCAATTGCCTTATCCAGGTCTGGTGACCAAGATCTTCAGACACATGAATATTGAACCGCCACATACACTTTGTGTTCGACCGTGCAATAAGATGGTGGTAGGTTTAAAGATGTTGACGAAGATGCGTCTGAAAGAACTTTCCAAGGCAATGGAGAAATTTAGAGTGAAGACTCCAGTATCGTCTGCTTCAAAGAGAAAAGGGAAGGAGGCCATTGGTGCACCATCCTCAAAGAGAAGAACTCTCATCTTGGAGGATGAAGATGAGGAGGAAGATCTCACAATCTCTGCCTTGATAAGGACCAGACGTTCTGTACTTCAATCGACAGAACTTCAGAAGAAACAGAGAGAAGAAGAGGAGCAAGCCAAGAACAGAGAAGAAGAAGAGCAACGAGGGAAGGAGAAAGAAGCTGAAGAAGAAGGAGAAGAAGAGAAAGAAAAGTCTGTAGCTGAATCTGGAGAGAAGGGGAATCAAGATACAAAAGAGCATGATCATCACTCTTCTCCTTTTGAGGTCCTAGAGACAGGGGGAGTTGGCGAGCAAGAAAGGTCCACACCTCATGCTGCCAATAGTGAAGGTCTAAGACAATCTCCAGCAGACCCAGAAGAGTTTCAGGCTTCTCAATTGCCTGAAGAAGGACACGATACGTCAACACCAAATCTGCAAGATTATACAGAAGCGCCATCGTCTGCATTCACTCCATCTGAGAAAGTGAATGCAAGTACACAGACGGACAATTCTGCAGATTTTCGTCATATTCTTGATGTTCTTCTGGAAATGCGGGGCCAAAACTATGCTTTGGACTGTGAAATTCAAGCCATGAAGAATGCTGGACAAGCATCTTCAGTTACCCTGGAGGACAAAATGAAAGACCTAGCTCTACAACTTCAAGCCAATGCCAAAGGAGAGGAGGTAGCTCATCTAAGGGAAGACTTGAAGAGGCTAGAAGGCATAGTCCAGTCCATGGGAGATTTCCAGATCATGCGCATTCCCAAGCAAACCTGACTCCTTTCTCACCTTTTTTGATGATGACAAAAAGGGGGAGAAGCAATTTGAACCGACCATCTTTAAACTTTGACTTTAAATTAGTTTTTGTGGTTATGTTTGTTTTTGAGTATGACTTGACTTGAGTGAACTTGAATTTGACTGAATTGGCTGTGGATTTTGATGCTTGACTATTTGCATTTATATCAAGTGTTGTCATATGGTATTACTCATGAAAGACTAACCAATTTTCTGTGGATGCAGAGTCTGGTTGTTTTATTAATCTTTATGAGATAGCCATATTGTTTGAGAAATGTTTTTGCAGGTCAAAGTTGTTCAAATCTACAAGAAAGTTTTGTCACCATCAAAAAGGGGGAGATTGTTGGAGAAATCTTTCCAGAATATTTTGAAGCTGACAAAACGTTTCTATCAGTCTAGTCTGGATATTTGCAGACCGTCTGTTTAAAGTCTGAAGACTTTCTGATCACCAGACTCAGCACTCAAGACTTAAGACTTAAGACTCAAGACTATTATCATTGATAGTCTTTCTGATCCAGTGACGAAGGAAATCCAGAGCCGAAGTATATGGTTGAGGATTTAATCCTATCCTCTGGAGAAGATCTTTTGGTTGGATAAAAATATTGGATTCTTTTATTTGTATCTAGATCAATTGAAGATCCGGTGGTCGACGAAATATTCTTGGAATATTCTATTCTTGGAAACCAAGATCCTGATTGTATGGGCGAACATGATTGATGGGCTATCGTCAGGTTCCTTTAATAGCTCGAATGATCTTCTTAATTGATTCCATCCAACGGGTAGATTGGAGGAATTCATTTGGTAAGTGCCAACGGTATGATGGCATAAAGGAGTATAAAAAGGAAGACGTTCTAGTTGTGTTAGTAATGTGATCGATAGAGAAATTCCAGAGTCTGAAGCACCTTGATTATTAGTCGATTCATTCCGAGCGAAATTGTATACACAGAGAGTGTCTATACTTGGTGATACCTTGAGCAAGTGTGGTAGATCATCTACACCTAGAAATCAAGGAAGATCAACGCTGTAACATCTCTTTGTTCATAGTAGAATCCAGCCAATTGGCTATCAGTGCAGAAGAGTGGACGTAGGCTTGAATCAAGCCGAACCACTATAAACCGCGTGTTCAATTCTCTCTTTCCTTTACTCAGTCTTACGTTGATTATTATTTGTCGCAAATCCTTCAACTGTCTAAGTATTGTGCAATCATCAAGAAAAATCTTTTATATACCTATTCACCCTCCTTTAGGTACTCGTACTAGCTATTGATATTGCTAGTATGAGTACCTAGAGGGGGGTGAATAGGTATACAAAGATTTTTCTTGATAATTTCTGTATACTTGCGCAATACTTAGACAGTTGAAGAATTAAAAATCAATCGTGAGACTGAGTAAGGGAAAGAGAGAATTAAACACGCGGTTTATAGTGGTTTGGCTTGATCCAAGCCTACGTCCACTCTTCTGCACTGACAGCCAAGTTGGCTGGATTCCACTATGAACAAAGAATTGTTACAGTGATGATCTTCCTTGATTTCTTGGTGTAGATGATCTACCACACTCACTCAAGGTATCGCCAAGTACAAACACTCTCTGTGTATACAATTTCGCTCGAACAGTCTCAACTAACAATCAAGGTTCTTCAGACTCTGGAATTTCTCTATCGATCACACACTTAAAACAACTAGAACGACTTCCTTTTATACTCCTTTATGCCATCATAGCCGTTGGCACTTACCAAAGGAATTCCTCCAATCTACCCGTTGGACGGAATCAATCAAGAAGATCATCCGAGCTATTTAAGGAATCTGATGATAGCCCATCAATCTTGTTCGCCCATACAATCAGGATCTTGGTTTCAAGAATAGAACATTCCAAGATTATTTCGTCGACCATCGGATCTTCAATCGATCTTAGATAAGAATCAAAGAATCCGAAATGATTATCCAACCAAAGAATCTTTTCCAGAGGATAGGATCGAATCCTCAACCATATACCTCGGCTTTGGATTTCCTTCGTCACGGATTAGAAAGACTGCGTGGTGAGAATAGACTTAAGTCTTGAGTCTTGAGTCTTAAGTCTTGAGTCTTGAGTCTTGAGTCTCGAGAATACAAAGTCTTTAGACTTTAAACTGTCGGTCTCCGAACATCCAGACTTAGACTGATAGAAACGTTTTGTCAGCTTCAAAATATTCTGGAAAGATTTCTCCAACAGCTATATCAGTCTCGACGAACCGCGCAATTGTGGCTTGTCCTCCTCTTGCTAGGCTAAGTCGTCGTTGTCAAGTTCCCTTGCAAGCTGCTTGTAGATAGAAATCCCCGGTTCCCCTATTTGGGGCTACGATATTCTAAGTTTTGAAATTAAGGATTTTGTCCCTTGTGATTTAAGGCAAGAAGAGCAGAGATGCACACGTAGAGCAGAGATGGGCGAGGGGCAGAGACGCACAAGGCTGTCTGCTAAAGCGCAAGTAATCAAAACATATAATTGAAAAAAAAAGTCGTCATTTTGATTTCCAACGTCCATGTCGGCATTGACTAGGTATTAATGTAAGCATTTTTCAGGATAAATTTGTCGGATTGATTCAATTGACAAATTGTTAAAAAGTTTAGGACTGAATTGATAAAATTGAAAATTTTAAAAATGAAATGAAAAAAGTAGAATAGATTTATGATTTTTTGAACAAGTTTTCCCCGATTAATATGTTAATATGGTTGGTCCTAGCGCCATTCTTAAAAATAGAAGAGCGTTTCTACATAAATTACTCGGTGAATACGCAGGAGAGTCGCCAGTTCAGGGTCTATCGAGTCGAGGTGCCGCTGGTCCTCCTAGCTGGCTGCCTAATCTATTTGGCCGTCTAATCTATTTGGCCGTCTTCGGGGCATTCAGGCGATGTTGCTCAAAGCGCGGTTTCACAATGCTGGCGTTCGGGGCCTCATGGAGTCTGCTGCGTTTTTCAATATGTTGCTTCCATTTAGGATGGCTATCTTGGCGGTGGTTCTCAGAAGCACCGATTCCCACACTATACACAGTCTTGAGGACGTCGAACAATGGAAGTCCCTTGCCACCGAGTTGTCCATTGAATGTGGTAAAGCAGGGTCGCTAATTGGTTCCTATGTGCCCCCCATAGAAGCTAATGCAGGTTGTCTTATCTTGTATTTTCAGTGTTCTTGAAAGTTGACGAAAGAGTCCGAGCTTTGAGGTCAGCTAGCAAGGATGAAATACAGAAAAACTTCATTCAGAAGCTGACTACATGAGCACCGAGCACCGAAGCAGCATCTAACCCAAGATTATCCATCTTGCGTACAAGGGTACGAGTACTTGGTGAGAGGGGCAGAAGGTGCGCTTGCGCTTCTCACTAGCGATGCAGAAGCAACAATCATAGTGGCTTAGGGGAGATGCGCCATAGTACCGATCATCCGAACTTACCATGGATGACGTTATCACTGCTGAAAAGATTTGGAATTGCAGAGGGAGGCTATTAAGTGCGAGTGGAGGAGACCCAGATGGTGAACTCAAAGATATTTGTCTCCTTTTTCCACTCTTCAAGCGTAACTGCCTGATATTTGCTGCCCCTACGTTGCCCCTGCCCCGAGAAGCTCACGACACGTTATAGATCCTGATTCGACATAGCCTGTTTCCTGAAGAGAATGGACATGAGCAAGTTTTCAGAGTTATGGAGGTAGAACTTGCATTTCATCTTGATCTATTCTACACCAACTTCTCGGTTAATCTCGGTCCTGTCTTATGGTAATAAAAGCACTTCAACTGTATACCGTACTTGCTTTCCCTCTGCCTACGATATCAGGTTAACGAAAATCTCAAAATGAAAGCATGAGGTCCAATACTGATGCTTTGGTAACGCTCTTTGTGATAATGGCGATCCTTGCCATCGACATCGTCCAATTTAACGTCGGAATTTTCTTCAAATAGGACAAAATAGCGTGTACATGTATCTGTGTGCGGTACGAGTGGTTTCAAAGAAATAGATATGCGGAGAAGCTGATCGAGGTAACGTGTAGAACTTAGTTACGGAAACCGTGGGAAGGTCAACTTCGTCAATACTTATTTCTCAATAAATTGTAGCTATCGTCCGTCGAAGTTGATGTATAATTTCATTGCCGCGCCTTATACTAAATATTTTGATAGCATGAGCGTGTGTGCGTCTCTGTTACCTTCCTCTCTGACGAAGGAATCGGAAATTTCCTCTTATACTCCCATATACAAAGATGAAAATGCCCATCTGGTCAAAACCCATTCTTGAGGCTTTCTGCCATATACGTGAATATGCATGTGTATGTGAGTTAGTTATTGCCAAAAGCAAACGAAAATTTGTTATAAGAGAGAGAAACCTCAAGATTTCTTGAAGCTTCTAAAAAACTCTTAAAAAAAATCCCAGGGGAATATTGATTTTGATGCTTAAATGGCTGGGGCATGAGACATCACTATTAGAATCCCTAATTTGTGAATTAATTTTCCTCAAAAAATAAAAAATGTATCAGCGAAATTCGGAGGTCAATAACTCTCACAAGCAAGAGCTCTCGTGCTGGTAATATGTGATTAGAAGTATACAAGTGTGATGGTGATGTACTAGAGCCATCTATTAGCTTCATATTGAACCGACACTTTGTAACCTCTATTAAAATTACTTGTGGAATTCAGCCTTGTTATGGATGTTAGTCATGGAGAGTAGACGTAGACTTAATATAAGCCGAATCACTATATATCTATGTGCAATATTTTTTTATCTCTTCACTATTAGGAATATATGTTTGATAGAAGCATCCTGCATTTGACTATATTAATATGTTTTTGCATTTATCAATGTTCAATTTGAAAATTTCTGCAAAAGTTTTTTAAAGTTTATAAACAACATGTTTATCCCCCTCTAGGTTGCATTGTTACCCTCAACAAAAGTGTTATCAACCATTGTGACAACAAAGGTGTGATATATTTGGTTAGAAATCCTATTTATCACAAATTAACTACTTATATCAACATCAAGAAATATTCATCCCAGATGTCATTGCAAGGACAAGGTTATTGGAGCTTGATTGGCGTCTATGGAGGATGAGTGCTCGTCGAGGCATTGGGAGAACCAGCATGGACTATGAGCACTATACCTTGGCCAAGAGCATTGAGCGAAGGAGTTTTGTTGCTCAGTCTCTAGCCAAATCCATCAATTTGGAGTTGGATCGAATATCCAAGATGGTCTAATATGAGAGGGAGGAGATTGTCAGGATTTGGTTTGGTAAACTGACTGGTAGCCTAGTTTTCGGACATTGTTAGAGCGTCTCATTAGAATGTGTCAGGTTAACCCGTCAAGAGAGGATGTTTTGGACCGGTTATGTCCCTTTTAAGTAAGTTTTCTCTCCTATTTTGTTTAAAACACGGACAAAAGTTTATATAATGTGTCTTGCGGGGTTTTCTAGCAAAATTTGGTAAGATAAATATGAGAGCTTGTACGAGTTTGTGTGTTGGAAATTGGGGAACAAGTGAGGAGTGAGCTATTGATTTAGCTCTATAACTTTCACGAGAACTCTTTATATTTGACTCTTTTCGTGAAGAAAGTACTAACACTTACAACAATTCATGTATCTCTAGCGTTCTTTAAGGTTCGTTTTTTATTGACCCGGTATAGTCTTATTATCTACACAGGCAATGGCTTCTTTGGTCGGCTTACATCACGCTGTGAAATAACGCTGAAGCTAACCAATCCTACAAATCAAGAAGAACACCATAATTCCTTCTAGAAGTAAGTGTTGGCTGAAAAGTGCACACGATTGAGCAAATATGTCCAGAATATATTCGGCTACATATTGGAGCTCAATTCCTAGACCTATAAAGCGGTGTGGACTAGGAGGAAAGAAAACAGAAGGCACCGCTCGAAAAGGAGATCGTGAAGAATTGAAGAACCGAGTTGGACGGTTTTCCAACATTGGTTGTGATTTCAAGGTAAAAAAAATATAAATTCCCGGTTTCCATTCTTTGATTAATTCAAATTATGTGAACTGTTCTACTTTGATTTTGTCTAGATATTTGTCCTTGAGTGCATTCATAAACTGAACCGATAATGCCAAGCAACTCGTCTCAAACTTGATTTTATCCAAACCAACTCCCTTTATATTTAATTTTGGTTTATCGTCTTATCATAAAAATATTGCAGTTGACGTTGTAACTCGCATCGTTTTAACTTATTTCAATGTTGATATTTGATGAGATCATTGTTTGACTATATTATCATGTTTTTTTTTTTTAATTTCAGATTTCCATGTTAGTTTAGATCAATTTCTCTGCATAATGTTAATTTGGTCACACAATTTGTGTACATTTGATTTCCATAATAAAAATTCATCACATCATCATGTGTTGGGTTTGTGATCGTATTTCATGTCACTTTTGCATGGAGTTCCATGTAGTAATTTGCATATTATATAATATACTTACTAGGTTTTGTATGTTTTTTTTTTGGTCAGAAAGGTTTTGAATGTTAGATTGACATGTTATATTTATAGTCTTAATAAGGGAATGTTACATAAATCATATGTTTAGATTTTTTTGGGGGGGGGGGGGGGGAGTCAGAAACACATGTTTAGATTAATTAGGGAACCTATATGAGTAAATTACGTCTTGATATTTGCGTATATAGAAAAATTCATATTTGCAGGTCCAGTTGTGTTTGCCTTTGCATCTGTAAGCTTATTGATACTTTTGCATGTTTTTGCATAAATAGGATTCCATATTTGATTTGCAAAATGATAATTGCCTTGTAAGAGAATTTAAAATTTTCATGAATAGATGTCTTGATGCATCTTTGGAACATTATATTGCATTGACCATATTAACACTTTATTTTCACAATCACTTGTCATAAAAAAAGAAAATATAAAAGATCATATCTTGTATGCTAATAATTTTAGATTGCATCTTCATTAAAAATGTCACCAAATATGTCTAGGAGTGCATTCAGCAAAATTTGCATATTCACAAATACATTCATTCTCTTAATATTGCACTTCTTTTTAGACCGCGTTAATTAAATTGTATTTACATGTTTTTAATAGTTCATTTTAGAGAAGTAATTTATTTAGAAAATATTCATAGCACTTCATGTTCGCATATTCACTATCATTTTTCAAGTATTAGTTTATTTTGAAGAAATGACCCTTCATTTATAACTTACATGTTTAATTTTGCCGAGTACGGCTCGGTTTCATTCCTATCCACACTTTACTTGCTTGGATATTATTGGATTTTACTTATGTGTTTGTTTGAATGATTTATGCATGATCACCTGCTTTGCATGTCTTGGATAAAAATAATTGAAAAGATCACATGAATAATCCTTTTCATTAGAAGAGAAAAAGTCCCACAATAGTCATTTGATGTACCCATGAATCTCTGGTTCGTAAAAGTAAAATGAGCTCTCGCGTCTTACTTGGTCTCTAATCTGTCTCTAATCCACTCATAATAGATTAGTGGTGGATTCTGAAGTAAAACTAAATTGTATAATTAATCTGTGGCACCCCTCGAATGGCCCCCGATTTGCTAGGATCGCCACAGTCCACTTGCCTTTCTCTTGACCTGATATTATATCACTCTGATACCATAGAAGTATAATAGGTCCATAAGTCCTGAGGGTTTATAATTTTCAAATGGTCCTTGTGCAGCATATAAATGTATAGCGGAAGTGATATCACCTCTCCCTATCACAAAAAGTTTTGAAATGATGCACACCCACTAGACAGTTTTATAAGATAAAGCCGAGTACTTTTATTTACATAAGCTTGATAGACATCATAAGTTGGTACACCAAAATTTGCCGTGGTTTTCTATACCTGGCTACTTACTCAAAAGATAACCGACTCCCTTTTTTTCTTTCCTTTCCATTCAGCCCTATACAAAAGTCTATCAGATAGTGCCGGCAATCCAAAAAGTTTCATTTGCTACCCTTCACACATGATCACACCCAGCCCAGTCCATCGGCTAGTGGCGGCGGCAACATCCCTAGCATGATCCAATCACGACGAACGTGCACCAACAGAAATTCCTGAACCATGGGGCCATCAGGTAAACCAACGTCATACATGACTAGAACTCATACTCGGATGAAAACCAATCCTCGAATCCCTACATGAGTGTGCTTTGAACACATGCACTCAACGTCGACTGGGACACCGTAAAAAGTACCACGAGTGATAGGCAGTAGAGGAATCTTTTAATCTGAAATGTTAGTCCCCACACGGGGTGAGTACAACCACTCAATAGTAGAAGATTCATCAAACTATATCAAGCATTACCATCAATATCCAAATTCATGCAAGATAGACAAAAACAAGTAGTTAAAGAATAAGCATGCATTAAAATCATGAAATTCTTCAATGTAATGGCAAATGCAGTTTCCATGGATTAAAATACATTATGTCCAGTTACACAAGTCTCGATTATAGGGCCAAATTATAATGACATGTCACATTCCATGCCATACAACTTAGTCCTTTAACCAGACCACACACACATATAATAGAATCATCCATTTTATCACTCAAAAGGTTTCATCCCCCAAAGGACCAATGTTTGTGTCTTTCCGAGCATTCGCATCCACCCTGGCATCACAAAAGCCTCCGGCATTCAGCCACTTAGGGCCATCGGGCATCCAGAGCGTATCACACCTCCAAGCATCTCGTACCCCACTTGGCATCACGAGGAATACCTCCAAGGCTCACCATGAGAATGGTTACCCCAGCCCTCCAGATTTACATACCGACTAGCATACAACCAGGCATCCCGAAGCTCCCGAGGAAAGACCTCCGGCATTCAGCCACTTAGGGCCACCGGGCATCCACAAGACATCAACTCATTCGATCATTTGGGCATCCCGACTCCCGGGGCATCATTGACCCGAGGGTCCAACGGCAACAATTAACATTTTAATTTCCAAAAATACCTTCAAATGCAATGACAAGATGTCCCAAGAATCCTTCATCAAATCTCAAGATTGCATAATATGCCAATGCTAGTATCATCATGTCAAATAGCAATTTAAAATGCATTCACCTTTGGGACAAATTGAACAAAATCGGAACAAAGCAGCTTAAACATCACAATGTGCAGTTTTAGTAATAATTTTGGAGTAGCCCCTAAATGAACTCAGAAAATTTAGAAATTTTGATATGTATAGATGATACCATAAGGAAGAAATTTCGTGAATGACACTAAGTCAAATTCGTTGTGTATAAAGAGTAATAGCTTGCTGTTTCCTTCAAAATTCTGCAGTAACTTTCAGATTCAGTACCTACAGAAGAAAATTCGTTTCACCAACTAAGTCTCGTCCGTTTGTTCTCAAATTTTGATACGTTATACCTAAGGATGTTTCCTACAACTTTCATTAAGGTTTTGAAGTCCAATTCTATCTATAGAATTACAGAAAATTCACGGAATCATCACAGGCCAAGCTATCTTCTATGAAACAGTTCACTGTTTTCAATAGGTTCACTTCTACCTTCATAATTCACATTCATACAGCTTTAGCTAGATGTCAAACTCCATCTAATGGATATAATCTTTAAATAAAATGGTTCCTTTCCTTATTTTCATCATTATAAATCAAAGCGATGCCGATAACAAGACTTTCTATTCATATTCCTCTAAAACAGAATCTTCATATATGGTTTTCTTCATTTCTAGCTCAGTCCAACCATTTGTTTCCCTACCAATCTATGGGCTAATTCCAAAAAAAAGCACCAACTTTAGGTCGATGGACAAATCTGGCCAAAACTTTTTTTTATCTCATAAAAAAGCACAAACTTTAGGTTGAGGGACAAATCTGGCCTGAACTTTTTTTTGTCTCGTAAAAAAGCACAAACTTTAGATTAAGTGACAATTCTGGCCCCATTTTTGTTTTGTCTCATAAAAAATAACAAACTTTCACTCCTATTCAAAATCTAACCCTTACCATTAACTTTCTATTTGAAGTTAACCTTATTTCAAGAGAAAAGATTCTAGTTGTGAGGTTGGTAGATCTCATCCATGGTTTCTCTTGACAGGCGGTGATCTACAGTTTCATATTACGACAAAATAATAAAGTCTAGCAAGAGAAATTCAATTGGGAGATTTTTTTACTTGCTAGTGAAGTATAGGAAATGGCATAGTTTCACTGTTATTCTTCAAGCTATGGCTCAAACATGAAGAAAATTGATGGTGTTAGTCAACAAGTGCACATGGATTAAGGACAATCAATGAATATAAGTTAAGGATGGTCAGATTTAGGATTTAAGTGAAAGTTGATGATTTTTTTTCCAAACAAAAAAAATTTGGGCCAAAATTGTCACTTGACCTAAAGTTTGTGCTTTTTTACGAGACAAAAAAAGAGTTCGGGCCAAATTTGTCCATTGACCTAAAGTTGGTGCTTTTTTACGAGACAAAAAAAAGTTTGGGTTAGATTTGTCCATTGGCCTAAAGTTGGTGCTTTTTTTTGGAATTAACCCACCAATCTATCCTACAACACTTCAAGTCTCTTCCACAGCATCTAAGAACACTTTCAGCAAGTTCTTATTAGCAAAAACCTTCCACAGCTTGGCTCAAAGCATACATTTATCCCTAAACTCACTCATCTCAACATATACCACATCCTTTCCCTCAGCAACTCTTTCCTCACCTTGCTCGATCCACACAGCCATCTCACACTCAATTTTTAAAACATACAAGACCCTAATACAACATGTAATGGCTGGTAGCTTCGATCTAGTACTCATCTAGTTCAATCCAACACAAAACAGCAACATCACATTCAATCCTCCACATTTCGGCATTCAATCTTTATCTCAATCATCCAAAAACTCAACATGCAACTTTCTATTATGCATTTTCTCACATCTACCAGCATTTCACCAGAAAATTGCAGCATGCAACACATAGATCAATGAACTTTCACTTGCCTCAACTCCTAGCTTGATCGACAAACAAAAACAGAAACTTGGGACTTTGAACACAGCTCAATCGGTGATGGGGATCGGCGGCATCGACGGCGGCAGCTCAGACACGGCGGAAGGCGATCCTCCTCTTCCTCCCTCACGGCTCACACCCGCGCGCCAGCTCTCTTGTTCGAACTCTCTTTCTCTCTCACTTAGGCCGCTCACTCGAACTCTCGGTTTCTTTCTCTCTCTCTCTCTCTCTCTCTCTCTCTCTCCTTAGTTCCGAATTCCTCTTTGTTCTTTCATTAGTTAACTAATTAACTTTTGCATGCAGGTGACAAGTGGCTTCAAGGAAAGGACAAGTGGAGGGTGGCATGGCCTCCTCTATCCAATTCCTCCCCCCCCCTTTGGTCGACAACCTTGGAGGCTTCTTGGGCCTGCTTGGGCCCGAAAATTTGTGGCCAAAGGCCCATAATCTAAAAAAATTAAGCCCATAATTTCTGCACAATTATAAGGCATTTTGGTTTCCATAGAAGTCAATTAATATTTCCATAATCAACTTGCTTCATGGATAAGTACATGACTGAAACCCTTGCATGGAGAAAGAAATCAGCAAGGCTGCACAGGGTCGTGACAATGTACATAGGAAGTTCGGTCCAAGAGACAAAATAATGTGGCCGTTGGTGCAATTGTCCATATGGCCATTCAAAGACGAAATTTCTTTTTCTTCAAACGTAAATATTTCGGGTCGTCGAGATTCTCGGATATCACATAATCGATAAACCAAGTCGCAATTTATACGATTTGGGAGAGCTCGTGCTAAACATAGGCACATCATAAGAGAAATCATTTGCGCCTATTTAGCAATCTGCCGCAGGTTTGCCTCCGAAGGGTCGCAACAATGAGCTGGGTACTATTCGAAGTAAAGAAGAATCAAATTGAACTTGCAGCAAGATGGTATGGCATCGGACGTACGGAGCACTTTGCCCCTAGAGGATCCCCATGTTATCTTCAGATTCTAGTAATTAGCCTCATGGCACTACGCTTTGCTATTTCCCAATGTAACCAAGTGTCTTCGAAATACACCTAGAATAAAATGTTGGAGAAATCTTTTTAGAATATTTTGAAGCTGACAAAATGTTTCTATCAGTCTAGTCTGGATATTCGCAGACCTTCTGTTTAGCGTCTGAAGACTTTCTGATCACCAGACTCAAGACTCAAGACTCAAGACTCAAGACTATTCTCATTGACAGTCTTTCTAATCTAGTGACGAAGGAAATCCAGAGCCGAAGTATATGGTTGAGGATTTAATCCTATCCTCTGGAGAAGATCTCTTCGCTGGATAAAGAAAATAACGGATTCTTTTATACATAATCTAGATCGTTTGAAGATTCGATGGTCGACGAAATATTCTTGGAATGTTCTATTCTTGGAAACCAAGATCCTGATTGTATGGGCGAACATAATTGATGGGCTATCGTCAGGTTCCTTTAATAGCTCGAATGATCTTCTTAATTGATTCCGTCCAACGGGTAGATTGGAGGAATTCCTTTGGTAAGTGCCAACGGGTATGAAGGCATAAAGGAGTATAAAGGAAGACGTTCTAGTTGTTTTAGTGTGTGATCGATAAAGAAATTACAGAGTCTGAAGCACCTTGATTATTAGTCGATACATTTTAAGCGAAATTGTATACACAGAGAGTGTTTATACTTAGTGAGACCTTGAGCGAGTGTGGTAGATCATCTACACCAAGAAATCAAGGAAGATCAACACTGTAACATCTCTTTGGTCATAGTGGAATCCAGCCAATAGGCTGTCAGTGCAGAAGAGTGGACGTAAGCTTGAAATAAGCCGAACCACTATAATCCGCGTGTTTAATTTTATCTTTCCTTCTCTCAGTCTTACGTTGATTATTGTTTGTCTTGAATCTATCAACTGTCTAGTATTGTGGAATTATCGAGAAAAATATTTTATATACCTATTCACCCCCCTCTAGGTACTTATACTAGCCATATCATAAAATAGTTGCAATCTTCAGCGAAACATATGGCTTTTCACAAAACAAAAACAAAAAACATTATGCTAGATTGTCAGGAAGAGATAAAAAGGAACAGGACAAAAGATTATAAAAAAGAAAGGGAAATGGCCAGTCCGCATCTATATCCAATAAGACTCTCCTCCACAGTCCTTGCTTAAGACGAGCTTAAACAGAAGAACAGGACACAAAGCGTGAGATTCAAGGATGAGGATGCATGCTTCATGCAATTTTACTCGGATTGCACTGCATATTAAGGTTCTATTGACCTTCATAGCCTTGCCTGTACATGTTAATTAGCGTCTTTGGCAATCTCGCAAAGAAAATGGAGCTTTCAGGCTCAGAGCGTTCGCGGCCAGCCATTTCGATCCCACCGTCGCCCACAATCTTGGCCTCATTCAAAGCACTACTTTGCTGGAGTTTCTAGGAAATGTATATTGAGATGCACATGAACTGTGTTAGAAAAATCTTATATTAGAAAATTTATGTAATGTTGTGTAGTTAATATATTGTAGTTTGTCCATAACTTATTGGTTTAAGCTTTTAATTGAATGTTGATCCAACTAGATTGGTTGACTCAATCTTAAGTTCTTTCTTGGCGATTTCCCCAGGTAAAGGTATGGGATTTTTACTACATGCTCTTAACAAATGGTATTAAATCCGATAATTGATGGTTGCCCACTGCCAATGCATATTGGTTTTGGGTCAATATTTCCAAGAAGGAATCTTGTAAACAATGTCATTTCCACACAGCCTTTATGGTTCGATCAAGAGACCTACGGTGAAGGTGGGCATTGTGATATAACAATGTAGCCTCATTGGCAAACTTCATGATTCGGTCTGGAGAGAGGGAGAGAGCAGGGATGAAGGTTGTAGTTGTTGTTGCTGCGGTCTTCACATGACAAACAATGTGAAGATTGAAGTAGAGACATGTTAACACAGAACGATACCTAACTAAGAAGGAGTAGACCTAACATTAAGATCATATGTGAGGCCAAGATTATTGAAATGCACTTGTGAGTAGTGTTAGAAAAGTTTCACATCAGAAAATTGGTGTGATATTTAGTCGTCAAGTTTATTGACTTAAGCTTCTGAGTGAATGTGAATTCAATTGAGTATATTGATAGACTCAAACTTAGGCTTTTCCTTAGTGATCTATCAAGTGAAGGTATGAGATATCTACTGTGTGCTCATGACATTGTATATCCTAACATGTAAAAGTGTGAACAAACAACAACAAAAACATTACATATTGCCCATGTTCAACATAATACAATCTTAGAAATGCACAACCAATTTGAGTCTTTGGTAATAGACCCTTGATAGAGCTACACATTACACCGCATAAAGGAAGAGGTCATGCATCATACACGAAAAAGTTTTCTAGAATCTGACCAAGATCAATGCAAGATAAAGGGACTGCTGCAAACACACACAACCATATAGACATTTTACATAGTTGATTAGGCATAATATCATAAAATGAGGCCAAGTTCAGCTCCTCTCTGGATCATCATGTTACTCACCACCAGGTGGATCTCTCGTAATGCCCGCATGGGAGACCAAAACCCAAACGTGAGTCACAAACTCGCCCCCGGTGGTGAGATACTTAGCATGAGCCGCCGTATCATTTGAAGGAGCCACATACAGCATCATGTTCGCCCAGAAGTCAGCCAAGACCTTCCAAGTTTGCTCCTCACCCGTTACTCCATTCACAAGCTGCATTCCTAGCCGTGTGCCTCAAGCCACAATCGTATCTTGGCATTGTTCGTTGTCAATGATGCCCATCTTTAGCTTTTGAATCCTCCCTTCCATTGAAACCGAGGAAATTCCCAATTTTTCTCTGGCTTCGCTGACAGCACGACTAAATATGTATTCAGTCCTGCAAGGGTGACCGGGAAGCAACTTCGGAGCGAAAGCGACCAAATAAGCAAGATATTGCGATAGCTTAGTCGCTATGCCAAAGTTTTCTCTCTGTTCTTGTGAACGTTGATCGCAAGGCACTTCATACTCACAGAAAGTGGTTGCTATGTGCCAGACCATAATCACATGAGTAGTTGTCTCAAGATCACATGCCCATGAGAGCTCATTGGACAAGTTGTTGCGCCTCAAAGACGTTTGCCCCTTCTCCAAATAGCACCGAGCGATCGCCTTCTTCACTTGCTTAGACAAATTGGTCGGAGTACTTTGTTTCTGCCCGTTCCTATTTTGGTCGAGATAAGTAGCAATGAGTCTATTACATATCCACTTCGGTGGAGAATAGCTATACGATTTGAGAAGCGAGTATTGACGCAATTGTCTTCCCCAAGGCTTCACTAACCAAATTCGGCACATAATTCCAATCAACATCCCGGCACATCTGCACCTTTGCCACCGCTTGTTGCGCACATACTTGCATATGTATGTCACCTTTGCCCATTCCGAGAAAATCATGATGCCAAACTGTGTAAGCTCGACGACGAGGATTGACATCATTAACAAGGCATTTACAACAGCCACTAGCTCCAACTTAAAGGAGAGATAAGACGGAGCAACAGCAGCCACAGCGAGGAGAAGAAGCAATCTGCAGAACGAACGACGCAGGTTGAGATTCACTGGGTACTTGGTGTAGAATAAATCAAAAAGAAATGCAAGTTCTACTTCGATGACTCTGAAAACGCGCTCATAACCATTCTCTTCACTAAGCATATGTTGAATCAAGCGCCATAACTTGTCGTGAGCTTCTCGGGGCAACGAATAGCCAGCGAATCTCATGCAGATGAACTCGAAGAGTGAAAAAGACAGGCACAGATCCTTGAGTCGCCCATCCGGGTCTCCTTCGTTTAAAAGCCTTCCTGGGCAATCCCAAACCTTCTCCACGGTAATAACTCCATCCATCCCCTCTATCTCTTGTAGATATTCCGGCGCTTTCCCATCGAGCCATAGTGATTTCTCTTGCCTCCATATCGCCAGTAAGCACGATGAGTGCACCTTTGCCTCTTCTGCCGATCTCACCAAATACATGTACCCATGCATTCTAGCGGGATTTTCATGGCTTGAATCGCTGCGTCGGTGCTCGGTGCTCATGTAGTCTGCCACTAACTTGTATTTCTTCTCCATCACGGAATTGCTTGCGAACATCAAAGCTCGTGCTCTTTCGTCCGCTTTCATGAATAAAACGACGAAAAGAAGCACTGATGCAATGATGACGACAAGAAAAAGTGCACTGGTGCTCGGCATACTCGTCACGTACGTGGTCGGTGCAATCGCATGCGTCGTCGGCGCAATCGCGTGCGCCGTCGGCTCAATCCCGTGCGTCGGTGGCTCAATAGTGTATGTAATGATCATCCAAACTGTCATGAAACATTTAGCAGCGGAGTCGAGACGAAATGACTTCCACTGTTCAATGTCTTCGATGCTGTGCGCTGTGTAGGAATCCGCGCTTCCGAGAACCACCATCAGATAAGCCGCCCACACAGGGAGATACTAACTGGTGAAACGAGCGTTTTGGATGAGGCCAAGCGTGTACGCGATGATAGCAGGTGAAAGGGTATAGGCCCAGAATGCAACCAATGCTAATGTGCGGTTGCCGCAGCGTCGCCTGAACAACCCGAAGACCCCACTAAAGACTAACATTGAAGCAGTGATGGCCAGCAGTGCCTGAATTCCTAGCAGTCGGATCCCTGGACTTTCATTCGTGTCCGCCTGGTTGCTGGAATTTGGCTTCTCGGCCGGGGATCTGGAGTAATGGTAGCATACGGATTTGTCCATGATCATCAAACCTCTCTCAAGAGAGCCGAGAAAATGGTGCACCGACGCCAATGATGAAGAACGATCTTTTATACTTATTATAATGTGGCGCGGATGAATGTGCGGTGAAACGACAGAGGTGAAGCTCTAACGTCCCTTTTTACTGACGCTGCTTTGGCCGAGCGACGAGAGAATCAGGAACTCCTGAAGTAAATTACTTTAGCAAAGCAATCAGAATCATTACTTAAGTTTATAGTAGTTAAACAATGCATTATCAATATAATTATTTTTTTCTAAAATTAGTATTATCCATTCTTGATTTGATGATTAGTAAGAGAATGAGAAGTTCAAAACTCTCAAATCAACTTGTTTAAAGTTACCTTTACATTAGCGACATGTCCTAATTTTTGCTTAATTTTAAAGCCCCTACACAACAATTGGGATCGATTGTTGTGATAATTCTTGAAATTCCAAAAAGAATGGGCCATATTTTCCTTATCCTCAAACCAAACATCTTATCGATAGGTTATATTAATATGAACATCAACTATATATAAATTTAAGTAAAACATAACATAAGAGATTTCCATATGTATGTCATCAACAAGAGGTTTGGTGATGGAGGAAAACAAAAAGATTTACTTTCTGAGTGAATGCCTTGAAAATTTTTGCGTTTATTAGATTGCACGGCTAACGGAGTTATCGAACTAAAAAAAAAAAAAAAATGATGAATGCACCGTACTCCTCAAACTTTCGCAAAAGTAATCAACTTTTGGAATTTCTTCTTTTGTCCAATTGGATTCCTATACTCTATACTCTTGCACCTGTACTCCTCAGACTCTAAGCCAATACTCCACAAACTTTTGCAAAAGTAATCCACTTTTGGAATTTCCTTTTTAACCAATTGGATTTATGGACTATGTACCTTTTCGTTCAAATTGATACTGCAGATAGAAAAATCAACGGAAACTCCGACGTCGCTATTAATTTGCTGTTAAATGCCGCCACGCCTTGTCTACGTAATTTAACTAATCACTAGATCAGACGATCAAGGAGTTTGCAAACAGAAAGCATCTAACCTCTAACACAACTTTTAAGCGAAAGGAAAAAAGTTTCTGATTAGAAAATTTTCTGTAATAGCATCTTCCCCTCATTGTCCAAAGCAAACCACGAGTGTCGAATCTACCTCTCTTGTTTTCCTTGACTTTGGTCTTCATAGCACAAAGGCTTTTGAGAAGGATAAAGAAAATGCAAATAAACAAACTGTTTGATTATTGCTCGAAGTTTCCCGTTGAATTTGATTTAGGCACAAGTTTATGATTGTCGTGATGTTCTAAGTGTTTGTGGAGCCTTGAAGATGGGGATGGACTATCGAAGGATGCAAGAAGATGGCTCGCCTGGCATTTGGACAAACCAGGAAACTCAACTAGCTGGCCACCCAGTCTTTTCGACTGGCACCATCATTACCCTATACCACGCCCCAAGCTGAACCTAGGGGAAGGCATCGCGGGGTTCAGGCGTGTTGGCCGTGCCCCTTTAAGTGGTTGTGGCCGGTCCAGCAATGGGATTAGGAATCTTTTTCAAGGCCCTAACCCTGCCTTTACGAGAGACAGCATAGGGACTCTCACCCTAGGGCGGTTATCCCGCCTATTTCTCCCTTAAGCCTTTTAAAGTCCTGCTCAGGACTAAACTGGCACTTTTTAACACCCGATTTTGGTGTCTATCTTGTACATAACTTATTGGGACCTAAAAGAATTTTTCAGAGCCATGTCAAAAGCATAAGAAGTGGGCCATGGAGAATTATTTAATCCTTGTTTGGTATTCCAAACCGTGGCGGGTTTTTAATGGAAAGAGAATGATAGATTTAATAAAACTATTTTATAAAATTAATTTACTAAAAATGTGTAGGATTATAAGTGACCCTTTGTTTAAAGTGGGCCTTAAGCAACAAACAAATAGTGTGACATATAAGTTAATAAATCAATTTTTAGCTATAGTAAATCTAGCATTTTCTAATGAGAATAAAGCCGTTACTCCTTTAATTTATCGTGTTTGTAGCATGGAATGAAGAAGGATATCAAAGTTTGAAATGAGAATATTAGATTATTTTCTTGAGGGCTTAGGTGAAAATGAATGGTGGTTTATAGAAATGATTGAGTTATATATTACACAAAACAGACAAACGACTGAGATTTTTATTCAGAGAAGAAAATTTGCTATGATGATATATATATTCGATTGGTAAGGTCAAATTCTCATTAAACAAAAAGTCCTAAGAATGTAGACCCATCAAAAGACATTGATATCCATATTGAGTAATAAACCTACTAGGTGACATTAGGCCATCTGGCCAAGAGATTCCTTCGTTCACTTTTAAAAGGGGATATACTCACTAGTTAGCCAATCTCATCGTATCCATTAATCACCTTGGATCAAGTTCAAGATCTTTTTAGGGTACGTTGATTTCGCATGAGTGAATAAAATATTTCCCTAATAATAATCTATTATTTCACTTATAAAAATAAATTAATGAAAAACAGTTTTATCATTCAAAGAAAATGTCTAAACATATATTATGGTCAATAATACGAAGGTGGTGCTATTTTTACACATTTTTTTAGCTAAAACACGCCCTATTTTTGTTAATTGACCCAATTAACTTTCAATTTCATAAGCATGGATTGATACTTAACACATTTTTTAGGGAAACAAATAATCTATAAGTTGTTACTTTCTTATCTCGATTTCTATGGGATAGGTAGGGGGACGATTTGGAATGCAGTACAAAGGTTGGTTGACAGAGATGAGTATCGTGATGAAACCCTCAATCAGAATGACTATGGTGGGCAACGAGGGTGAGGTCGTCTTGGTGAAATGACAGTTGGTGGAATCGCAAAGGTGGAAGATGGGGTGGTTATGACAACACCGACGAGCAGTGGGATCGTAATTATGAGAATCATCATTATGATTTTGACAAAGATCTCCTCAGTCAGTATGCATTACCGACTACCTTGGTTGTGCTTGGGAGATTTTAACGAAATATTAAATCACTGGGAGAAAGTAGGCAAACACAGAGTTGAAACTTACAGGCTAACTGCTTTCAGAAGCTTCGTTAATCAATGCTCCCTCGTGGATTTGGAATGCAAAGGGTGCTCCTACACCTGGTCAAATAAACGTGAGGGAGAAAATTTGGTTAAAAAAAGACTAGATAGGGCCTTTTGCTCGCTTCAGTGGAGAATTACTTACCCAGAGGCCAAATGCATTGCTCTACCGGCGATAGGCTCGGATCATACTCCTCTCCTGTTATCCCTGGCTCAACCAAAGAGAAGGAAAAGAAAGCAATTCAAGTATGAAGCATACTGGAATGATGATATAGAAAGCAAAAACATAGTCACAGAAGTATGGAACGACCCTCTCACAAAGGATCTTACCTTAGTCGATAAACTGAAGCATGTACAGCAGAAGTTGACATAGTGGAGCAAGAACAAATTCGGCCATGCAAGGAAAAGGGTCACCTGGCTAAAAGGAGAACTCCAGAACCTGATGAACAGTACTCAAACCACTGGAGAATAAGTTAAACAGAAAGAAATTATCAAAGAAATTGATGAGCTATGGTGCCAAGAGGAGATGTATTGGAGTATGCGATCTCGAATTAGCTGGATAAAATGGGGCGATAGAAATACACAGTTTTTTCATGCGACAACAATTCAGAGGAGAAGTCGAAACCATATAACAATGCTGAAAAATTAGAATGAAGCATGGATTCGAGGGGAACAACAGATACAGGGGATGATAGCACAATATTATAAGAATCTATATTCATCAGTGGGCTTCCGTGATTGGCAACCTATTATACAGAACATCCCTACTTTAGTAGATGATAGGATGAATCATACCTTGATGGCCCCACTTACCGAGAAGGAAATAACCACAGCAATGCAACAGCTGGGAGCTTTCAAGGCTCTAGGTCCTAACGGGTTTCACGGAATATTCTATAAAGAGAATTGGCCAGCAATCTCCAAGGGGATTTTTCAAGAAATACAGTCTTTCTTCAATTTTGGTCGTCTTGATCTTGCTTTAAACAGAACACTCATAACACTGATTCCAAAAGTCCCACAACCTGAAAAACTGGAGCAATACCGCCTTATTAGTCTATGCAACTTTCTATATAAAATCATTTCCAAAGTACTCACAAACAGGCTCAGACCAATACTACCACTCATTATTGCAGAGGAACAGAGTGCTTTTGTAGGAGGTAGGCAGATTCAGGATAACATATTGATGGTTCAAGAGGTGCTACATAGGCTGCGAACCAGCAACAGGAAGAAAAAATTTCAAGCAGTATTAAAACTAGACATGCAAAAGGCATACGACCGCATTGAGTGGGACTTTCTACAGGCTTGTCTAACAAAATTAGGCTTCTGTGACTTCTGGATTCAGAGGATCATGCAATGCGTGAGCACAGTGTCTTTTAGCATAAACTTAAATGGAGAGCCTTTACCTTCCTTCAAACCTACCCGCGGATTGCACCAAGGAGACCCCCTCTCACCTTACCTCTTTATCATTGTCGCCAATGTGCTCTCCATTCTACTGGAGAAAGCTGTACAGGAAGGTTCACTTACTGGAATCAAGTTGAACAACCACTGCCCTACCTTATCTCATCTACTCTTCGCCGATGACTCTATCTTCTTCCTGCATGGAACAATTGTTGAATGTCAGAACTTGGCTGGTATCTTAAACCAATACTGTTTTGCCTCTGGCCAGGTAATAAATCTCAACAAATCAGGCATTTATTTCAGTAAAGGATGTCCTACAGCTCTAAAGAGAAACATGGCATCAACACTTCGAGTACCAAAAATTACAAAGACAGGTAAGTATTTGGGCATACCTTCAGACTGGGGGCAATCCAAGAAAGACATGTTCGCATGGATCCTCACTCAGGTTAACTCCAAACTGGATAGCTGGAAGGAAAAACTGTTATCAAAAGCAGGTAAGGAAATACTCCTGAAAGCAGTAATTCAAGCAATCCCTCAATATGCCATGTCAATATTTAAAATTCCTACATCGATTTGTAAAGCAATCGAGAGAAAAGTTGCAGCGTTTTGGTGGAAAAGCAATGAGAAAAAGGCTGGCATTCACTGGAAGAAGTGGGATTTGCTAAAAACCAAGAAGAGTGAAGGGGGCATGGGTTTCAAGGATCTACAGACTTTCAATACAGCAATGCTAGCAAAACAGATGTGGCGAATAATCACAAATCCAGACTTACTGGTAACTCAATTACTGAAAGGCCTTTACTACTCACATGGAGATTTTTTGCACGCTGGTAGAGGATCAAGGCCCTCGTGGGGATGGCAAAGCCTCATCAAGGCAAGGGATTCAGTTGCTCCTTAGGTGATGAACAGGATAGGAAATGGAAAAAAACATCAATTAGAACAGAGAGATGGTTAAAAAGTGGCACAATAGGAGGCCCAGCATCAAACCATGAACAAGACAAAGTATCAGATCTCATCAATCCAGGCACAGGAACATGGAATGAGCCTCTTCTACATTCTATGTTTGACGAACGAACGGTACGGGAAATTCTAGCCACACCCATTGGCTTACCTGATGATGAGGATCAACTGGTATGGATGCACACAAAATCAGGTAATTATTCAGTAAAAAGCGGTTATTTCACATTCAGAAACGTCTCCGTCTCATCACAGAACACACAAGCAACATCATCCTACACAGCCAATCCCGATCTCTGGAAATTTATTTGGCAGTCCACAACCCCACCCAAAATAAAAAATTTCCTTTGGAACGCATGCAACAATGCCCTAGCAACTATGGAAAATCTACACTACCGAAGGATTGTACCTTCTCCGTTATGCCCCCTGTGCAAACTGGAAGTAGAAACACTGGAACACACTCTCCTCCTCTGCTCATGGACAGCCAAGGTTTGGAAGTCAACCCCTCTGCATCTACGAATATCCGAGTTTGGACTCACCCGATTTGAAGACTGGATTTGTAGCATAAAACAGAACCCAGTTTCCTCCGGAAATTTTAACCACATAGCGGTCGTACTATGGAGTATCTGGAAGGAAAGAAATCGGAGCATCTTCAACCATCAAATCCCAAGATCGCAAGCAACAATAGCCAGAGCAGAGGCGTTTGCAAAAAGCTTCATAGATCTAAATAAAAAACCAAAAAGCAAGAACAATATTGAAGTCTTATCTGAAGCCTAGTGTCCACCTCCTCCAGGATCGATTCAAATCAACATCGACGCATCTTTCGATCCAGATCTGGACAGAAACGAAGCACTCAACAAAACAAGAGAACTTCCCCAACATAAAGCTGCCATCGCCTGTGTTTGTAGAGATCACAGGGGGTTCCTCGTCAATGGATTTGCGACGCCAGTAGAGGCCACTTCGGCTTCTCAAGCGGAAGCGATCGCAATGGAAGAAACCCTAAAATTTGTCAAAAGCCGCGGATTTCTCTCTCCTCAAGTACACTCTGACTGTTTGCCTTTAGTGCACGCATTGAAGACTTCGAAGACTTCAACTGAATTGAGTTGGGAACTGCAACCGCTTGTGAACCGGGCCCGAGCAAAACTCGGTCATCTACCGGGCCTATCCCTGGCCCACTGCAACAGGAGCCTGAATCGATTTGCGGATTGGATAGTGAAGGCATGTCGAAACAACATCCTACCCCAGAACTGGATTTCTAATCCCCCCTGCCTTATTTGATCTTCTATGCACTGACGCTCTAAGTGTATCTTTCCCTTACATTAAATAGTAAATCAAGCGATGATGTTTGCTGATCAGAAAAAAAAAAAAGGAATAATGGTGGTGATGACCGTGACCGTCAAAGACAGGAGGAGTTCAATTTGAAAAGGTAAATTCCAACCTTCTATGGAAGTCTAAATATTGTTGACTTCATGGATTAGCTCACTGAAGTGATTTGATTTTTCTCCGTGTGTCGGTTCCTAGACCCGTGACCCTCAGTTCCAAAAATTAGAACCGAACCGATTAGGTTCCAGGCTGGTTCGTGGGCCCCCCCTGGAAACCAACTTTATTCCTTTGCTTTGGGTAAAAATCCAATTTTTTATAATAAAATATAGAAAATTCCACCATTTCATTATATAAGCATCCTTGGTTGTATGGTTCTTTGATCGAATTGAAAACCAAGTTTCAAATCTCAATGGTTGCGAATTCCCCGAAAGAACCTTCAAAACAAGTTAAAAACCGGTTCCCGGAACCGATAGTTCTCACCTTAGTATGGAAATCAAATCTGTTAGAGATATATTAAGAAAATTCTATATAATTCTCTCAATTGATCATGATTAATTATAATTGATATTTAGATATTCATTTTGAAAGCCTATAAATATTAAATAGGCTTATGAGCGCCTATAATGGACGCAAACAAGTAAAAGGGTACGAGTTTGTGGTATGGATGCGAACGTGAAAAGGTAATGGGAGAAGAAATCTACAATGGTCATGTCAACGAGGTAACAACCACCAATTATTAACCCAAATCATAGTTTGCAAAATAAATGACATTGACAGGACCCAAAAATGATTTTCATGTCGTATGGCATTGTTTAATCTTTGATTAGGATGTAAGAGCAAGAGACAAATTCTTGCATAAGCTGGTTCAAATTATTGTGAGTTGAATGAAATGGATCTCAATCATTGTCCATCCCACTAATTCATTTGATTCCTACACCCGATAGCTATAATGTTTCCTCCTTAATAATTGATCTTGGATGTTAAGTCATATGTTTATATTTCCTCCTCAATCATTGATCCTTTAAGCAGCCCCAAAAGACATCAATAGATGGATAAAATTAGCAGCAACTAAGTCATTAGCATGCCCTTGAATACACCGAATCATAAAATATATGTCTCTCTCGCTATTGAAATAAGCAATTAGTTACTTACTAACAATAATTTCACCAATATCAATTGTGTGAAATGTGGGATGCGTAAAAGAAGGATTCAACCCCATGGGTACTTAATGATTATCCTCTGGTTGATTGCTGAATTACATGCACGCTCACATCTTGCGCGAGATTAAGTCATGTGAGACGCTCATGTGCCAGCTCTACTTGGCAAGCTGCCTTTGATTATCACTTTAACAAATTTCTAATCTATCTTTGCAAATCTTTGATTCCGCATCTCTAATTCTATGCATCTTTTGATAGTAACCTCTAATAGGTGTACAAGAAATAATATAATAATTTATACTTTGGTAATAAATCTATAATAGACATACCATAAAGAATAGAATAATGCATATTTCAGCAAAATGTTTGAGAATATTTTTCATGTATATATAGACTCTATTTTGAAATGCCTATACATTTTATATGTGTAAAAAAAAAAATTGTTACGATGATGTTTTGAAAGAGTTTAACGAAGTAATGGATACTTTATCTCATATTTTATCCATATTGACAGATAAAATCAAAAGATCTCATGTTGGGCTCATATTGACAAGCAAATTCTATCAAAGTCATAGTTGGCAAAAAGCATGTTTTGGTAATAAATGTTTATGTGTAAATAGACTCTATTTTAAAATATACATATATAATTAAATGAATTATCAGAGATCTTTGGTAGATATAATCCCTCCTACTTCATAATTGATGTGGCAAAAATCCATCACTGGGTATAGTTCTAATTACTCTATAATTCATAAGAATAAAGTCCTATATCTACATTAATTCCTAACACTGGTTGTCACGCCCCGATCCTCAGGCACGCACATATCTGTCTCACTTGGTTGATTTTATAATGCAATATCCCATGACAATGTATCGTCGACCCTTTCGTTTTTAAGCACATGCGGAAACAGTTAAAATCCCCAGACAATAAAACGATGGGATAGAAAAGCAGAGCCATATTTTTCATATTGAAATTTATAACCAAACTTTTGTACATGACATCAATTAGAGAACTTCATAACTATTCACATCAATTGGAGTTCACAAAAGAAGATGGAATCTCAATCCCTTCAGGTCATACTCAAAATCTCTCTCGGTATTATCTTCTTCTTCCAAAAATTCTTCTACTCAGGTTTCACCTCCGAGTTCTCTTTCTCGGATTCCTCCTCAGCTCCTCAACGGGGTCCTGAAATGTTTTTCCCCAAACTGGGATGAGACTACATCTCAGCGAGTTCTACCCACTAAGCCCGATTAGTAAACCATTATACTAAAGGCTGCCTAAACACGCATTGGTTAGAAGACGTACCTTAGCATCAGATCCCACACGCAAGTCGGTACAATTCACAATAGACATTCAAGTAATCATATCACGAGATCGAAGCATCGATCAAATCGACCTAGTCGATTATATACCAACAAGACCACTCACAGTCATTCCCAATCAGTCAATCAATTCACGACGTCAAATCAAAGCAATGATCAATCGACCTCGTCGATTACATGTCAACCTGACCATTTCCCGGTAATTCAAGCTATTGCTATTCAGAGTCCCACTCGACAACATTCAATATTTAATGGCTTTACGGTCCCACTCGACCACTTTCGAAATTCAATGGCTTTACGGTCCCCACTCGACCACTTTTGAAATTCAATGGCTTTACGGTCCCACTCGACCACTTTGAAATTCAATGGCTTTACGGCCCTGCTCGACCACTTTAGATATTCAATGGCTTTACGGTCCCACTTCGACCACTTTCGATACTCAATGGCTTTACGGTCCACTCGACCACTTTCGATACTCAATGGCTTTACGGTCCCACTCGACCACTTTCGATTCTCAATGGCCACGGTCCCACTTTCGACCACTTTCAATACTCAATAATTTCTCAATGAAATAATTAACCACAATGATTTAGGAATATATCCTAAATTCCACATTCAATTCAATTTGGCACAATTCAAAGCTCAAATAAATAAACGGACTGCATACGACAATCGCACGAGATTTCGGTCGTCGGCCATCTCAATCTTAATTTCCGAAAATTAATTAATTAATTAATTAATTTGGAAAATTAATTATTAAATATTAAAAATTCCGTTTAGCTCAAAATAAGGCCCAATTAAATAAATGGACTTCACCACGGTCATTAGCATAATTTTCCGGTCACAAGCCATCCCAATTGAATTTTCGGAAAATAAATAATTATTTAACTAATTTCGAAAATTAATTAATATTAAAAATTCAATTTAACTTAAAATAAAGTTCGATTAAATAAACGGACTTCGCCACGATCATCAGCATAATTTTCCGGTTCCGGACCATCTCCCTTGATTTTCGGGAAAATAAATAATTATTTAATTTAATTCCGAAAATTAATATTTAAATGCCCAAAAATCTCACTTAGGCCCGAATCGCCAAATTGAAGCCCAATTAGGGGTCGGAAAATTCCCAAGATACTTCCAATAAATAGCAGACCACGTCTACTTGTTAATTGCGCAATCAATTTATTTAAATCGCATCACAATTAACTAATAATTGCTAATTTATTCTAATCTAACAACCTAAACATAATTAATTAAAACTAAACCAACCTTAAGCATAATTAGCAAACTAATCCAGGATTAGTGAGATTACTCACCAAATCGCGCGCAAATCGGATCAATCCGACAGCGGCGACGCGAGGAACGATTGTTCCCAAAGCGACTCGCGGATCCGGCGCCTGGAAATGGCCCAAAAGCGGGCCCGAAGTCGCTGAAACCCACTCTGTGGGTCTTGCTGGTCGCAGCTGAATGGAGCAGTTCCGGCGGCTAGGGCGGCAGGGGAAGGCCGGCGGAGGGCGAGGGGGTCGCAGGGGAGGTTCGGCGGGGTTGGGCGGTGACTGGAGGTGGCCGGACGGTGGCTGGTCGGTGCGGACAGGGGCAAAACAGGGCTGATTTGCGGCTGGATCGCGCGGGACGGCGGGACGACGGCGAGCGGCTGGCGCTCGGGCACGGCGCGGACGCGGGCACGGGCGGCGGTGCGGCGGCGGGACAAGCGGCTCCGTCGAGCTGCAGCCGTGTGGCTTGTTCTTCCTCGTTTCTGGTTTTCACGAGCGAGAAACGAAGGGAAGGGGAAGCCTTCGGTCACGTGGGGGAAAAAGTGGGAGAGAAGAGAGAGGAGAGAGAGGGAAGAGATAAGGGAGAGAAAAGTGAGCGGTGGGGGGAATCGCACGAAGGGGGAGGGAAAAAGGGAGAGGAGAGAAAAAGAAAAGAAAGAAAAGAAAAGAGGGAGAGAGGAGGAAAAGAAGAGAGAAAGAGAAAGGGAAAATAAAATACACATTCATTTATTTCAATTTTCCTTTTCTCTTTTTCTTTTCCTTTCTATTTTCTTTTGGTCTTCAATTTTTCTTCCGATAATTTCTTTCTTGAAATTTCGGACCCGTCAATAAATTGATGAGCGATGAGACAGGATCCTAAAAATAAGAATTATGACGCGCTTAAAATTCTATTCCCGAAATCGAGTTCAATTTCGTGGTTAAAAATCGATCGGACGTGATTTTAGCTCAATCCAACCAATTAGGTAGCTTTTGGGGATTTTACAACTGATACATCCCTTAACGGCTTCACCCAATAGGTTAGTTAACTCGTGAGTGATCAGCTCAGAGAAAAAGGGCCATAGGCACGCCGACGAAATGCCCATTTCACTTTATCGAAACGGGGTCGAATTTTAGGATGTCACAACTCTTCTCCTCTTATAAAAATTTCGTCCTCGAAATTTAAGCCATTACACACTTTGATCAAAAGGGCGGGGGTACAACTGTCTCATCGATTCTTCAGTCTCCCAAGTCGCTCCTTCAATACCGTGGTATTGCCAAACCACTTTGACCAACGGAATGGTCTTTGTACGCAGAACTTGCTCTTTACGATCGACAATCTGGACCAAGCTTTCAACGTATGACACACGGTCATCCACGTCCAATTCCTCGAAATTGAGCACGTGGGTCGGGTCAGGCTCGTACTTCCGTAACATCGACACATGAAAGACGTCATGCACTTGCGCCAATCTTGGCGGCAACGCAAGACGATACACTAGGTTTCCAATTCTTTCAAAAATCTCAAATGGACCTACGTACCTCGGACTCAGTTTGCCTTTCTTACCAAAGCGCGAAGTTCCCCTCATTGGTGACACTTTCAGAAAAACGTGATCACCAACTTGGAATTCCAAAGACCTTCGGCGCTTATCTGCATAACTTTTTTGCCTGCTCTGCGCTACCTTCAATCTGTCTCTGATCACTGTCACAGCATCTACTGATTGCTGAACCAACTTTTGGCCTGATATCTTCCTTTCTTCGACTTCATCCCAACACACTGGAGTTCTGTACGCTCTGCCATACAACGCTTCAAAGGGAGCCATCTTGATGCTCTGCTGATAACTATCGTTGTAGGCGAATTCCACCAGATAAAGCTGATCTTCCCAGCTTCCCTTGAAGTCTATTACACACGCTCTCAGCATGTCTTCAAGAGTCTGAATCGTCTTTTCAGATTGGCCATCCGTCTGAGGATGATATGCCGTACTGTACTGAAGCTTTGTACCCAAAGCACTCTGTAAGCTCTTCCAAAAAGTAGCAGTAGACCTTGGGTCTCTATCAGATGTTATCGTAATCGGCACTCCATGCATATGAACTACTTGACGCACATACTGGTCTGCGTGTCTATCCAGACTCAGGTCCTTTGAAACTGTAATGAAGTGAGCCGACTTTGTCAACCTGTCGACTACTACCCAAATCGAATCATTCCCCCTTTGACTCCTTGGTAGTCCAGTCACGAAGTCCATCGTGATATGCTCCCATTTCCACTCTGGGATCGCGAGAGGTTGCAGAAATCCTCCCGGCTTGCAATGCTGGTTTTTTACTTGCTGACAAGTCAAACACTTGGCCACATGCTTGGCGATGTCCGCCTTCATACCTGACCACCAGTAGTATTGACGCAAATTCTGATACATCTTAGTGCTTCCAGGATGAACGCTGTAATTGCTACGATGTCCTTCAAATAAAATTTCTTCTTTAAGCTCTACATCGTCAAGTACAACCAAACGTCCACGAAACCTAAGTACCCCATCATCAAAAACTTGAAAATCAGCTTTTCTTTTATCGGTATCCTCTTGAAGAATTTTCTGTACGTCTGGACCTGTCGGTTGGAGTTGCTTGATTCTGACTTGGACATCTGGCTCAATTTTAAGGGTGGCCATAAAACTTGAAAGGTGGCCTACCTCAAATTTGAATTCCGAATCTCGAGCTCTCTCGATTAAGTTCCACTCCTTAACCAAGATTCATGCCACTAAAGACTTCCGACTTAATGCATCGGCAACCTTGTTTGCCTTTCTCGGGTGATATAAAATATCACAGTCGTAGTCTTTCAGCAATTCCATCCATCACGCTGTCTCGTGTTCAACTCCTTTTGAGAAAACAAATACTTGAGACTCTGATGGTCCGTGAAGATCTAAAACTTTTCTCCGCACAAATAGTGCCTCCAAATCTTCAACGCAAATATGATGGCTGCAAGATTTAAGTCATGCGTCGGATAGTTCAATTCATGAGGTCTCAATTGCCGGGAAGCGTATGCAACAACTCTGTCATGTTGCATCAGAACGCAACCCAATCCCCTAAATGACGCATCACTATAGATCTCGAATCCTCCAGGACCAGATGGAATCGTCAGCATAGGTGCGGTAGTCAGCTTTTCCTTTAGCTCTTGAAAACTATGCTCGCACTTGTCTGTCCAAATGAACTTCTCATTTTTCTTTGTGAGCTTTGTTAGAGGCGACGCTATCGATGAAAACCCTTCCACAAATCATCTGTAATAACCTGCTAACCCCAGAAAACTTCTGATCTCTATCACTGATGTCGGTCTCGGCCACTTGATCACAGCTTCTATCTTGCTCGGGTCGACAGAGATTCCTTCTCCGGAAATCACATGACCTAAGAATGCAACACGAGTAAGCCAAAACTCGCATTTGCTAAACTTAGCAAATAGCTGATGTGTTCTTAAGGTCTGAAGCACTAATCTTAGATGATTCTCGTGCTCTTCATTACTTCTCGAATAGACCAAGATATCATCAATGAACACGATCATAAACTGATCCAGATATTCCTTGAACATTCTGTTTGTCAAATCCATGACAGCAATTGGAGTGTTCACCATGCCAAACGATCTTACAATACTCTCGTAAAGACCATATCAAGTACGAACAGCTATCTTTCGTACAACCTCCTTCCTGGTTCGTAACTAATGACTTCATAATCTTAAGTGGACCTTTAAAATATCGATACTCTTTATAACTAGTCACACCATTCATCGATCTTTGGCAAAGAACACTTGTCCTTGATCTTCACCTAATCGAGTTGACGATGGTCGATACTCACTCGTAACAAACCATCTTTCTTCTTCTCACAAACAAAACTGATGTTTCCCCAAAGTGATGCACTGATATGCACGAATTCCTCATTCATCAATCTTCACATCTGCATCTTCAATTCTACCAATTCAGACAACAACAACTGGTAAGAAGCCTTCGAGAGTAGCTTTATTCTGGTGCTAGCTCGATCGCACTTTCTATCTCTTTCTCTGACGGCAGTTTGACAATTCTTATGACAACACATCTAGAAGTTCTTAGACCACTGAGAAGTCCTCCATCTCTAGCTCTTCAATCTGTCCTACCCAAGACCATCGCCAAGCAACCTTGGCAACCTCCATCTAACAAACAAGTTGCCTCTAGCCAACGAGATTAATGAAATCGAAGATTCTTTTCGACTCTCAATAACCTCGACACTTTCACATGTTAATAGACTAAACTGGATTACTCCATGACCATGATTCATTATCACAATATGCTTCATAAGCCCACACTATTCATGTGGCATCAAATTCACACCTCAGCAACTAATCAAGCATAACTATTGCTAGTGATTCCCTCTCTTTCACTTTTATGTCAACCATTTAAGTTCTACCAACTCAGCACAAAACTCTACTGCGCTACTCTGATAAAATCATTTCCAACATATTCTTTCTCTGATCGGTGCAAGGTCCATTCTACTCCCATTCCTTCATAGGCGCAGTAACGATGTCTATGCCACCTTAGACTTCCACTGACAGTCCTTCACCCGATGGCCATGCTGGTCATCATCACAACAGGTTCTAGTCACATTCGGACACTGGATTAATCCATGCTTCCTTCTACAATTCTGACACTTATCAGGTGAGTCTTCTATCTCCTACCAAGTGACAGCACACACTCTTTCTGGTTGCCCCATCAGTTTGCTAGGACCACTCTCGACCTCGATCTTTTCCCTGACCGATTTTCATTTCTGGCTGAACTGGATCTATACCTCGACTTGAATGCAATGACTCGCTCTCGGATTATATCTCCACTCTGGATCTCAACAAGTGAAGCAACAACTGCGGCTTGATCCTGAGCTTGCTGGCTCATCCAGTTCCCAAGGAACAATAGGATAGAAAAGCAATGGGATAGAAAAGCAGGGCCATATTTTTCATATTGAAATTTATAACCAAACTTTTGTACATGACATCAATTAGAGAACTTCATGACTATTCACATCAATTGGAGTTCACAAAAGAAGATGGAATCTCAATCCCTTCAGGTCATACGCAAAATCTCTCTCGGTATTATCTTCTTCTTCCAAAAATTCTTCTACTCAGGTTTCACCTCCGAGTTCTCCTTCTCGGATTCCTCCTCAGCTCCTCAACGGGGTCCTGAAATGTTTTTCCCCAAACTGAGATGAGACTACGTCTCAGCGAGTTCTACCCACTAAGCCCGATTAGTAAACCATTATACTAAAGGCTGCCTAAACACGCATAGGTTAGAAGACGTACCTTAGCATCAGATCCCACCTGCAAGTCAGTACAATTCACAATAGACATTCAAGTAATCATATCACAGATCGAAGCATCGATCAAATCGACCTAGTCGATTATATACCAACAAGACCACTCACAGTCATTCCCAATCAGTCAATCAATTCACGACGTCAAATCAAAGCAATGATCAATCGACCTCGTCGATTACATGTCAACCTGACCATTTCCCGGTAATTCAAGCTATTGCTATTCAGAGTCCCACTCGAAAACATTCAATATTTAATGGCTTTACGGTCCCACTCGACCACTTTCGAAATTCAATGGCTTTACGGTCCCCACTCGACCACTTTCGAAATTCAATGGCTTTACGGTCCCACTCGACCACTTTCGAAATTCAATGGCTTTACGGCCCCACTCGACCACTTTAGATATTCAATGGCTTTACGGTCCCACTCGACCACTTTCGATACTCAATGGCTTTACGGTCCCACTCGACCACTTTCGATACTCAATGGCCTTACGGTCCCACTCGACCACTTTCGATTCTCAATGGCTTTACGGTCCCACTCAACCACTTTCAATACTCAATAATTTCTCAATGAAATAATTAACCACAATGATTTAGGAATATATCCTAAATTCCACATTCAATTCAATTTGGCACAATTCAAAGCTCAAATAAATAAACGGACTGCGCCACGACAATCGGCACGAGATTTCGGTCGTTGGCCATCTCAATCTTAATTTCCGAAAATTAATTAATTAATTAATTAATTTGGAAAATTAATTATTAAATATTAAAAATTCCGTTTAGCTCAAAATAAGGCCCAATTAAATAAACGGACTTCACCACGGTCATTAGCATAATTTTCCGGTCATGAGCCATCCCAATTGAATTTTCGGAAAATAAATAATTATTTAACTAATTTCGAAAATTAATTAATATTAAAAATTCAATTTAACTTAAAATAAAGTTCGATTAAATAAACGGACTTCGCCACGATCATCAGCATAATTTTCCGGTTCCGGACCATCTCCCTTGATTTTTCGGAAAATAAATAATTATTTAATTTAATTCCGAAAATTAATATTTAAATGCCCAAAAATCTCACTTAGGCCCGAATCGCCAAATTGAAGCCCAATTAGGGGTCGGAAAATTCCCAAGATACTTCCAATAAATAGCAGACCACGTCTACTTGTTAATTGCGCAATCAATTTATTTAAATCGCATCACAATTAACTAATAATTGCTAATTTATTCTAATCTAACAACCTAAACATAATTAATTAAAACTAAACCAACCTTAAGCATAATTAGCCAACTAATCCAGGATTAGTGAGATTACTCACCAAATCGCGCGCAAATCGAATCAATCCGACAGCGGCGACGCGAGGAACGATTGTTCCCAAAGCGACTCGCGGATCCGGGGCCTGGAAATGGCCCAAAAGCGGGCCCGAAGTCACTGAAACCCACTCCGTGGGTCTTGCTGGTCACAGCTGAACGGAGCAGTTCCGGCGGCTAGGGCGGCAGGGGAAGGCCGGCGGAGGGCGAGGGGGTCCAGGGGAGGTTTGGCGGGGTTGGGCGGTGACTGGAGGTGGCTGGACGGTGGCTGGTGGGTGCGGACAGGGGTGAAACAGGGCTGATTTGTGGCTGGATCGCGCGGGACAGCGGGACGACGGCGAGCGGCGGGTGCTCGGGCACGACGCGGACGCGGGCACGGGCGGCGGTGCGGCGGCGGGACAAGCGGCTCCGTCGAGCTGCAGCCGTGTGGCTTGTTCTTCCTCGTTTCTGGTTTTCACGAGCGAGAAACGAAGGGAAGGGGAAGCCTTCGGTCACGTGGGGGAAAAAGTGGGAGAGAAGAGAGAGGAGAGAGAGGGAAGAGATAAGGGAGAGAAAAGTGAGCGGTGGGGGGAATCGCACGAAGGGGGAGGGAAAAAGGGAGAGGAGAGAAAAAGAAAAGAAAGAAAAGAAAAGAGAGGGAGAGAGAGGAAAAGAAGAGAGAGAAAGAGAAAGGGAAAATAAAATACACATTCATTTATTTCAATTTTCCTTTTCTCTTTTCCTTTTCCTTTCTATTTTCTTTTGGTCTTCAATTTTTCTTCCGATAATTTCTTTCTTGAAATTTCGGACCCGTCAATAAATTGACGAGCGATGAGACAGGATCCTAAAATCAAGAATTATGACGCGCTTAAAATTCGATTCCCAAAATCGAGTTCAATTTCGTGGTTAAAAATCTATCGGATGTGATTTTAGCTCAATCCAACCAATTAGGTAGCTTTTGGGGATTTTACAGCTGATACATCCCTTAACGGCTTCACCCAATAGGTTAGTTAACTCGTGAGTGATCAGCTCAGAGAAAAAGGGCCATAGGCACGCCGACGAAATGCCCATTTCACTCTATCGAAACGGGGTCGAATTTTAGGATGTCACACTGGTGTTATTTATATATTAAATTTTTACAATTCTCTTATAAATCTCAAGAGAGCCAATAAAGATGTCAAAAGTAATTGCTTAATTACACATAGTATATATTTTTTAATATTTGAGTTGATGGAACAAATTCTTCCATCTGAGATTTAAAAAAAAAAATCAAGAAGAAAAATTAAATGTTCAAAATTCTATATTCCATGATGGAATTTATATTCAACGATTGTGCATATTTTGGTAATGGATATTCAAAATAATTGTTAAACCTATCTATATACATTTTGAATTTTAATGGAGGAGCACCCACAATGGATGCAAACTAGCAGAGGGACTCAGATCAGATTTTGCTCTCAAGATCTTGTCACATTGGCATACCATCAATGATCCTAGAAAGAGCAAAGTGGTTGTAGATGTTTTTTGTGAAATGAACAATCTTAACAGGACCGAAGTGATCTTTATGTTGTATGGCATTTTTTGATGTTGATTAGGACATGAAAGCTAGGGACAAATTATTGTATATGAAGATTCAATTATCATGAGCTAAATGAATATCAATTATTGTTCTTCCCACTTATTTTTTTGCGTCCAACATGAAACATATATCGCTTGACAGCTATAATCACGTGTACATGTTTTTTCTTTAATTCATCATCTCGGATGTCAAATCACAAGTTCATGTTTCCTTTTCAATTATTGATCCTGAATGGCATAATGTCATTTTAGTCCTCCCTCAATTTTTTTTTTAATATTATCAAAAAAATAAGGTGTCAAAATTCTTATTGATCCAAAACTGTGTCTATTCAAGTGTTGAAAAGGCCAAACATCAATAAAAAAGCGTCCCCAAAAAGTATTAATAAATGGATAAAATTATTTGTCATTCAATATGAATGATTAAAGAGGAAACGTGAACCCAGATCATAGCTATCGAAAGATATATGTTTTATGTTATGGACAATAGTTGAGATTCATTCAACTCACAATGAATCAAATCTTCATATACAAGAGTTTGTCCCTAGCTCTCAAGTCTTAATAACAAAAATGCCATACAACTTGAAAATCAGTTTGGGTCCCATACAGGTTGGGCATTTCACAAAAGAATCTAGAACCACTTTGTTCTTTCTAGGGTCATTGATTGTCATGCCCCGATCCTTGGGCACACACCCATCCCTCACCTGGTCGATATAATAGCGATGTCCCAGGACGTATCGCCGACCCTGTTCATTTTTAATGCGCATGCAAAAGCATATAAATAATTCCCAGACAATAAAATAATGGAATAGAAAAGTAGGGCTAAATTTCGAACTTTTAAAAGCAACCACACTTATATACAAACAACCAAAGTTGTGTATATCACCATACAAACACAAACTTCAAGTCCTACAAAAACTAGTTCATAAAGCAAAGTCTACAGACAAGGGTGGGGTTCAATCCTCCCCTGGATCCTCCTCTAGGTCCTCCTCCTCCTCAACGTCTCTCCTTCTTCCTCACTCCAGCTGAAGCCCATGACTAAGTACACCGGAGAGTCAGAATTGCCCTCGAGCTTGGGATCCTTCGCATCTACCACTGATCCACCCTTAGGATCTACTGTCCCCTTCCCCGAACGCAACCTCCAAAACGTACAGAGGTACATCAGATTCTGACATAGGGCCCACCCTTCGTCCATCACTGTAGTGCCAATACCACAACCGGTATTCGTGGGGCACCTTGTGGGGTTCACCCACGTCAACCCAGAGATGGATTTCACCAGTACATATTTCAATCCTTCAAGGTGGTGGTATATCAGAATGTGATAACCTATTTTTGCGAATTTCTTGAGCTGACCAAACTGTTCGGGAGGAGCTGGAGGCGCTGCCATCTATGGACTTGAAATGTTGTCCCACAGCGGGGTGAGACGATGTCTCAGTAAATTCCACCTCCTAAGACCCGACTAGGAAGCAAATATGCCCTAAGTGCTGACTAAGCACTACACGAGTCAGAGTACTTACCTTGACCTCAATCTCTTCCTGCAAGTTAGTCTATCTCATAGATACACAAATCACATCAATCAATCGAATCAAACTGTCGATCAATCGACTCAGTCGATTACATGTCATCACAACCTCCCTCCGTCAGCCAAATCAATACTATCTAATAAGTCCGCTCAAATTAGGACTGCTCCCTCTAAGCTGATATTAGATAATATAGCTCGCGCTAAGCTGATAAATAGTATATTGCTTGCAATCTAAGCTGACATATCACCCGCAGGTTGATATAGTATACTAACCATGCTCACACTAAGCTGATAAATAGATAATATAGCTCGCAAACTAAGTTGATAACATATACTACTCTCTTACTAAGCTGACATATCAGAGCCCGTAGGTTGATATAGTATACCGGTATACTGCTCGCAATCTAAGCTGACATATTGTTCGTAAGTTGATATAGTATACCACCCCAACCATTTGATCAATTCAACATTTTTATCATACCCAATAAAAATACTTGTATGTGGGTACTCGATCGGCCTTAGCCAAAATACCATAATTTCCTTTCCATAAATCCCACCATTTTATGTAGTCCACCAAAATATTTTTGGTGCTGTCAACCGATGCCTGATGATTTTCTAATTAATTATCAAAATGAATCACTTTAGGGATAAAATCCTAAAATCACAATTAAATATATTTAGCAAAAATTAGAACTCAGATAAATAAACGAACTACACCATGGCAATCAGCATAAAATTTTGGCCACCGACTATCCCGGTCTAATTTTCGGAAAATAAATAATTAATTAAATAACTATGAAAATTAATAAATAAATGCCAATAATGTGACTTAGGCCCAAAAAATCCTAATTGAAAGCCGAGATGAACCCGGAAAGTTTCTGAATCACTCTAGATAAATACTAGAGCTTGTCTATGCCCTAATTGCACTAAACTAAGCACCTAACATGTATCGATAATTAATTAAATCGCTAATCTAATCTAACTATCCACATAATCCATACTTAGCCTAAAATAATCAACCCTTAAGCATTATTAACTTACTAAGCGAGAATTAGTGAGTTAAACTCACTTGTTTGGCGATTCAATCGGTTCAGTTCGATGGGGACGCGATGAGGCTCAATTATCTCCAAGGTGGGCCTAGCTTTCGGGGTCCGGAACGACCTCAAAACAAGCCAAATATACTAGAAACCCTCAACTAGTTTTGCTTCTGTTTTATGCTAAAACAGAGGGAAACAAGGCTAGTTAGGGTGAGGCAAAACCGGTGAGGGCAGCTAGGGTGCTCAGTGGCCAATAACGAGGACTCATGGTGTCTGAATGGAGGCAGGACGGCTCCGGCTGAGCTCAACAAGTCCCGAAACAGTAGCTGGGATGTCGGGACAGGTGGGATGAAGCGGAGGCACGCACGGATGGACGCGGGCCGATGCACACGAGGTGGGTTGGCGAACGGCAACAGCGGCATGAGGCGTACGATCTAGGATAGCTAGTTGGCTACAGCGGCACTTCTCTGTACTATTGGAGCTTCGAGTGGCGCAATGGAGAAGGTCAAAGGGGTGGCCAACGGTGGATGAGGAAGAGAGGGAGAGATAAGGGGACAATGAGGGGCCACAAGCTTCAATCTTCATCCAATTGGTCCCCTTGACCAATTCCCATCCATAGCTGCATCCCTTGGCTAAAAATCAGCCACCACCACTCTTCTAGAAGCCTTCTTGAAGTGGTCCATAAGTCATGGATGGGGGCGGGGCAAGCCGGGGGGGCACACGAATTTGCTAAGATTTCCCTCCGATTGGACATTAATTGATTCTCAAATCAATTCAATTCGGCTCCCAGAAATCCCAACATCAAGACCTCAATAAAATTGATATTTTTCCTCACCAATTGATCCTACTTACGACCCAATTGAGCAATCAAAAACGGTCCCTGACATTTTCTGGACATAAACGGCCTTATGACGATTTTTTTCCCCAAAAGTCTCGGTTTGTAGAAAAATCTTCTGAGACTGAGTCGACATTCCTAAAATGACCTATGACATGATGGAACTTTCAATTTTTGAAATCGGATTCAAATTCGTGGTTAATTTCAATTCGGCACGATTTTAGCGTGACCTAAGCTACTGGGTAACTTTTAGAAATTTTTAGTGCAAATGACCCGTGGTTGATTTTCTTCGAGCCACAATGAACCCACTCGACACATTGGCAATTGTTGGTTGTTGTGAAAATCTCGATAAATCAAATACGGACACAGAATACCAAAACGATAGAAAAATCGGTTGTGAAGCTCTCTTTGACTTTAGAATTTTCTCTCTTGATCTCTCTCTTCAGCACCCGTCTTCTTTTATACTTCTCAGCATCTAGAACTTTCCGTTTGGACAATCTCAAGAGGATCAATCTTCAAGCTAGCCATTGGACAATTATTGAGAATACTAGGGTAACCGTTGAGGTTGAATAGTCAAAGAATGTGTCGATTTGGTCGCCATACAAACAAATATTAGTTTCTATAAGTGGAGTGCTTCAACTAATGAAGGAATCTTGTTTTCAGGATGATTATCAATTAATCAAGATGTCTTGGGTGATAAAAAATATCACTAATAATCTTTAAGATTGAAAGTCATTCAATATCTTCTAAAGTTGGACTTCATTCCAGATCACGAGTTATAAAGTCATGAGATAAAATATCTCAAAATAATATTGTTGAAGTTCGTACCAAGAGTTTTGCCACAGGTGGAAAAGGTACTCTCCTAATATTCAGCCATTTCAGTATTTTGATGATATTCAGAGTTGTGTTGACATTTAAGTGTAAATTCTGCTAACATCTAATGTAGTTCCCTTGCTGATATTCACCCAGTAGTTACGTTAATATTCATGTAGTTGCATTGCTGATTCACACAATTCATTGTTCTTGCTTCTTGAATATGATCAAACGTTCTTGCCAAGATATTTAACAACAATAATGATGTGGATATTGTAGACCCAAAACCTTGATACTTCCAAGTCAATATGAATTTTCCATTTTTATAGACTCGTTCTTGTATATCTTTTAGTTATCAAGAATCCTTTTGGCGTCAATATTGATATAAAGACTGAATATTTTTGTCAATTTCAAAATATATTAAGAAGTTGTCTCAACAAATGTGACAAGATCATCAAAGCAAAATCGGATGAGAGTTAGTAATTTCTACCATATTGACATGACCACTGTAGATTACTTCTTCCATCACCATCCCACGTTCACATCCACGCCACAAACCGGTACCCTCTGCTTGTCTACGATCCACTGTGGGTGCTCTTAACATACATATGGAACTTTGAACATTTATTTTTTTTTCTTGAATTTTCTTTTTGTATCTTTGACTGAAGATTTGTTCCATCAATTCAAATATTTGAAATAGATACTATGTGTAATTAAGCAATTACTTTAAACATCTATTACCGACATATGCACAACCATGGACTAGAAATTTTCAAACATTTAAATCTTTCTTTATAGGCTCTCTTGAGATCTACGAGAGAATGGAAAAAAGAATATATATATATATGATAGGAATTAATGTAGAAATAGGACTTCATTCTTATGAATTATAGAGTAATTAGACTATACCCAATATCGGATTTGTCGCATGAATTATGAAGTAGGAGGGGTTATATCGACCGAAGATCTTTAATAACTCAATTAATTATATGTGTATATTTTAAAATAGAGTCTGATTATACATAAACATTTATTACCAAAACATGCATAGTTCTATTATTCTTGTATATCAAAGATTTTTTTTATACTATTTTTTGCCAAATATGAGTTGAATAGAATTTACTTGTTATATACGAGCCATGAGATCTTTTAATCTTATTTGTCAAATATGAGTTGAATATGAGATAAAGTATTTTTACGTCATTAGATTCTTTCAGAACATCATCATAACAATCATTTTTTACAATAAAATATATAGGCATTTCAAAATAAAGTCTATATCAACATAATATATATATTCTTAAACATTTTTCCAAAATATGCATTACTCTATCATTTCTTGTATATCCATTAGAGATTTATTACCAAAATATGCACAATAATATTATTTCTTGTACATTTATTAGTGGTAACTATCAAAACAAGCATAGAATTAGAGATGTGGAATCGAATATTTGAAAAGATGGATTAGAAATTTGTTAAAGTGATAATCAAAAGCAGCTTAACAAGTAAAACTGGACATGAGTTCTTCACGACTTTATCTCGCGCAAGCTTTGTATATGCGCACGCACATGTGATTCAATGATCCAATAGAGATCAACATTAAGTACCCATGTTGAATCCTTTTCTTTTACGCATCCCACATTTAACACAATTGATTTTAGTGAAATTATTTTGCGTACATTGCTCATTTAAATAGCAAGAGACAGTACGTTTTATTATTGGGCAAATTCAAAGGTATGCTGATAATTTGGTTAATGCTAATTTCATCCATCTATTGATATATTTTGGGGCCACTTAAAGGATCAATGATTGAAGAGGAAACATGAACATATGACATGACATCCAATATCAACTATTAAGGAGGAAACAAAACCTTTATGATTACAGCTATCGTACATTGATTGAGATTCATTTTCATTCAACTCACAGTGAACCGAATCTACATATACAGGAATTGTCTTTTGTCCCTCGTCCTAATAAAAAATTAAAGAAAAATGTTATACAACATGAAATTCAGTTTGGGTCCTATCAATGTCGTTTACTTTACGAAAACATTTGGAACCACTTTCTTTTTTCTAGGACCACCACAATATGCCAATGTGACAAGATCGTAAGAGCAAAACCTGATTCGATCGATAATTTCTACCTTGTTGACATGAACATTATGGATTTCTTCTTCCATTACCTTTCCACATTTGACTTTACACCACGAACCGCATCTTTTGCTTGTCTGCATGCATTCTTGATGCTCCTCCACTAGAATTCATAATATATATATAAGGATAAGAATCTTTCAATTTAATAACTTTTTAAAGTAGAATTATTATGAACTTCTTTTCACATGATTAAGACGCATGTCCATTCAAGCCAATCATAACTAATAAAATAACATTATGATTCATGAAATATCTTATTTGAAATTAATATTTTTTTCTTTTGTTTAATCCAAGGATAGGACACAACAATCGATTGATAGGGCCAACAAAATGCTGGATAGGGATTGCCACCTCGTAGGTCTAATGTCACATAGTAGCGCGTCACGAAATGATGCACATTATTCGACCATGCTACTGGATGTACTTCTGGCACCCGATGATGTTGCCAAGTACTTAATTCACTAAAAATCTCCAACTTTAGATCCAATTCCAATTTAGTCCAAATTTTTCTATTAAAAAATGAAAAAAAGAGGGTTGCACTTTTGCTACCCTTTACACAACTAAATCCACCCCATTTTTTTCAGTAAAAAAGCAAAATTGTCCTCAATTATTCAATTGCAATATAAAGTGGTGGCCCTAATGTAATTTACTTTCCTTCTTTTTTATTCTTTTTTCTGTTTTTATTTAGAATCTAGTTGTCATAATTAAACATTTCACGTACCTTTTGTTTTCTTCTAAAGTTAAAATTCATTCCAGATCACAAGTTGTAAAGTCATGGGATAAAATATTTCAAAATAATATTGTTGAAGTTCGTAGCAAGAGTTTTGCCATAGGTAGAATAAGTACTCTCCTAATATTCGGCCATTTTAGTATTCTGATGATATTCAGAGCTGTGTTGATATTTAAGTGTAAATTCTGCTAACATCCAAGGTAGTTGCCTTCCTGATATTCACCCAGTAGTTATGGTAATATTCATGTAGTTGCATTGCTGATTCACACAATTCATTGTTCTTGCTTCTTGAATATGATCAACCGTTCTTGTCAAGATATTTAACAACAATAATGATGTGGATACTGTAGACCCAAAACCTTGATACTTCCAAATCCATATAAATTTTCCATTTTTATAGACGTGTTCATGTATATCTTTTGGTCATCAAGAATCCTTTCAACATGAATATTACTTGAAACGTGAGCACTTCTTGCATTTATCAATATTGATATATACACTGAATAGTTTTGTCAATTTCAAAATATACTAAGAAGTTGCCTCAACAAATGTGACAAGATCATGAGAACAAAATCAGATGAGAGTTAGTAATTGGCAAAAGATTGCTTCAAATGCCAAAAGTTGGCACAAATGGACACTTAAATACGAAGAGTTACGAAAGTGACACTTAAGTGACACTTTCGTAGAAAAGTGGGACACCTGAGTGCTACCTCCGACAAAGTTAGCCGGAAATGATACGTGGCAATTAAATATTAATATTGCTCGCTTACGTGACTCACCAAAGAGCTGACTCAGCTTTAATTTACCCCAAACGACGTCATTTCTATAGTTGGCCAAAATAGAGCCCTTAAATCAACCAAAACTACGTCGTTTTGGTATAATTTGAATTTTAATATAATATAAAAATTAATTAAATTAAATTTAAAAAATAATAACAATAATAATTTATATTTATTAAAAAAAAACGGAAGAGAAGGAAGGCAGTCGGCGGCTAAGGGCCCCAGTAGGCGACGACCCTTGGGTCGGCCAGGCAAGGGTCGGCGACCCTCGGACAGGGTCTGCTAAGGCCTTAGCAGACCCTCCCTTACCTCCCTAGCGACAGAGGGGAGATGGCGGTGGCGGCAACGGCGGCGAGGGTTGAGCCCTCAACCATCGACTGCCTCCTCCTCCTCCTTCCCCCACTTTTTTTTTAATTAATTTTTTAAAAATTAATTTATTTCATTATTATATTAAAATTTGAATTATACCAAAAAATGACGTTATTTTGACACTATTTAGCCACATGAGCATACAAAACGACATCATTTTGCGTGCAACTCGCTGGAAAATTGCCAATCAGCGTTTTGGCCGGATTTTCTCTCCAATGGCACTTAAAAGATCAATTTTACTCTGATTTTGATACTTAAGTATTACTTTCGTAACTTTTGGCACTTAAGTGTCCCTTTATGCTAACTTTTAGCACTTCAGGGGTCCGGGTGTCGTTAATAATTTCTACCATATTGACACAACCACTATAGATTTACTTCTTCCATTACAATCCCACGTTCACATCCACGCCACAAACCAGTACCCTCTGCTTGCCTACATCCACTGTGGGTGCTCTTAACATACATACATACATACATACATACATACATACATACATACATACACACACACACACACATATATATATATATATATATATATATAGGTTTAGCAATTATTTTAAATATCTATTACCAAAATATGCACAATCATCGAATAAAAATTCCATCATCGATATGGAACTTTGAACGTTTAACTTTTTTTCTTGAATTTTCTTTTTGTATCTTAGACGGAAGATTTGTTCCATCAACTCAAATATTTAAAATAGATACTATGTGTAATTAAGCAGTTACTTTAAACATCTATTACCGCATTATGCACAACCATGGACTAGAAATTTTCAAACATTTAAATCTTTCTTTATAGGCTCTCTTGATATCTACGAGAGAATGTAAAAAAGAATATATAAATAACACTTGTGATAGGAATTAATGTAGAAATAGGTCTCTATTCTTATGAATTCTAGAGTAATTAGAACTATACCTAGGGTGTCGGATTTTTGTCACGTGAATTATGAAGTAGGAGGGGTTATATCGACCAAAGATCTTTGATAATTCAATTAATTATATGCGTATATTTTAAAATAGAGTCTATTTATACATAAACATTTATTACCAAATGTCGCGACCTAAAATTCGAGTGCACCACCTAAGTTTAGGCTAATGAACTACTAAGTTTTTAAACTTAGCTCGGGCTCTCCCAAGCCCATATTAATTCGCGACTTAAGATTTAATATTTAGCATGCAAATGAATTTTAATTAGGAGTCGCCACTAATTGGTTTATGGTAGGTCGATTAGACATTAAGTAAAATAATTGTAGCATTATTTTACTCCTACGAACCAAAGGTTAAGGGTACAGGGACTTGGTTACACTAGATTTCTCTAATGTCATTTCGGTATCATTTCTTTTTAATTTTCAAAAATGCTTTTGTAGGCAGCTTGAGTTTATTTCAACCTAAATTTCTATCTTGCAATATGGTGATCATATGAGTACTCAATCATTATTAAACACTCAATGAATCAAACAAATTGCATCAAAAGAAATAAACACACAAAGCAAACAATTGCTTTTTGGGTTTTTTTATCTCGAAATTAAAACATGCATTCTAACTACATGACCTCATCCGAAAAAAAAAAAAAAAAAAACTACATGACCTAATTTTACTAACAAACTATTTCTAATTAACATGCATCTAGTATTTTTGTATTTTTTATTGAAATTTGAAATTAAAGAAATGCAACAATTAAATATGCAATCTAAATTAATCAAATAACCTAATCCTAATGACGAGCAATCTCTAACTAAATGAACCTAGCAACAATCACCAGATGACGAAAATTTCATAAACCTAATCTTACATGTCTGATTTATTAAACCTAATTGCTTTGATGCAAGATTTTGATTTTTTTTTTTTGTGTTTTTCCAAGACAAGTAATTATCAAATAAACATTAAATCTAAAAAATGAAGATATTCAACAAATAAATGATTAAAATATTCGAAAAAAATAACTCGTTGTCTCACGGAGTCAAATTAACGATTATTATAACCCTAAAATCACGACAAATAGTTCAAAATAATTAAAAATCTGATCTGAAATTTTATGGATCAAATTAATAATTATAATAATTTAATAATTAACATACTATCAACAAATCCCTAAAATTAATATAATTAAAAAATGATCCAATATTTTGGGTAAAACTCTTGAGGTTAATGTCTACAATATCCATAAACTGAAAATCAACTCTCAATATTCAAACTGTACAAAGTAAAAAAGTAAAAAAAATAAACCACCTAAGGGATTTTGAAGGGGGAGAAGCAGCGGTGATCGGTGCCGGACGGAGGGTGGCCGGCGTTGGAGCTCCGGCGGGGGACTGGCACGAACGGCAATGGTGAGGCTGGGCGATCGTGCAAAAGTCGCAGGCGTGATGGGCTAGCAATTCAGTTGCAGCGGAACGGCAGAGCGAGCTTGCGGGTGAGAGCAGAGGCGCTGGGTCGCTGGGCTAAACAGAGGAATCGGGTTGCAGCGCAGAACAGGGACGACAGTGACAGTGGCTAGAGATCCCTCAAGCACGGGAGCGGCGACCGGCAGAGGGCGAAGCAGCGTGGCAGACGGGAGGCTCGGCGTCTGGCGGGACAGTAGGGAGAGACAGAGTGGTGGAGACGCGGTGTCACTGGAGCGGTCGTCGGGGGATGCACAGCGCCGCCGCGTTGTTGTCGTCGTCGTCGTCGGACCGTGAGGGGAAGTTGCGAGGTGGCTCGCCGTCGATTCAGCTCGGCGTCCGATTCGATCCAGTCGTCTACGCTTCCGCGTGCTCTAGGGCGGCGTTGGGCGGATCGGCGTCGTGGGTCCACCTGGCTTGTGATCTGGGTCACTGATCGGAGGCGGGGAAGAACGAATGCGGGCCGGTGCTCGGACGAAGGCGCTGCAGGTCGCGGCTGCAGGAGGCGTCGCGGGTGGAGCTATCGCCAACGAAAAGCGGAGGAGGGCGTCGGGCACTGCAGGATGGGCAAAGGTGCGGCAACGGTGACTCGTGCGGCTGTAGATGCGGGGTCGTCGGCAGCAAACGGAAGGTGGAATCGGGTCCGGCAGATGAAGGGCAATGCGGAGCCGGCGAGTGTGAGGGAGACGATGAACAATGCCTTTACTTTTTTACCTTTCTTCCTCCCTCTCTCTCCCTGGGGTCCGAATGCCTTTTCCCCTTTTTCCTTTTTGATTTCGGAAACCCTTAAAAAAAACCAAAAGAACCCCCCCTCTACTTTCCTTTCTTCGTGGGATATTTTGAAGATTTCTATAACCTCTTAATCACAAAAATCTTTTTATTCTCCTTATCTCCTAAATATTTTCTACTGATTTTTAAAAATAAGATCACAACCCAATTTTCTTAAATTCAAAAAATCCTCATTTCAAATCTCAATTAGAGAATACGGGCTCAAGACAATTTTTACTCTTCATGGGCTTAGTCTGACCTATTAATTTAAAACTCAAAACCACTAATTCGACTCATCCACCACCGGTCCAATAAACAAAATGTAAAAAACGCAAATTAAAAACAAATGCACATAAATCTATATGCTATGTAATTAATATTAATTTAGGGATTAAATTAATCCCTAATTTTTTTTAATGCGATAAATGACTAAACGGGTCGCCAAAATTTAGGTGTCAACACCAAAACATGCATAGTTCTATTATTATTGTATATCAAAGATTTATCGATACTATTTTTTGCCAAATATGAGTTGAATAGAATTTACTTGTCAAATACGAGCTATGAGATCTTTGAATATTATTTGTCAAATATGAGTTGAATATTAGATAAACTATTTTTACATCATTAAACTCTTTCAGAACATCATCATAACAATCATTTTTACAATAAAATAAAAAGGCATTTCAAAATAGAGTCTATATCAATATAAAATATAATATATATATATATATATATATATATATATTCTTAAACATTTTTCCAAAATATGCATTATTCTATCATTTCTTGTATAACTAATAGAGATTTATTACCAAAATATGCACAATAATATTATTTCTTGTACACTGATTAGTGGTAACTATCAAAACAAGCATAGAATTAGAGATGCAAATTGGATATTTGCAAAGATGGATTAGAAATTTGTTAAAGTGATAATCAAAAGCAGCTTACCAAGTAAAATTGGACATGAGTGCCTCACATGACTTTATCTCATGCAAGCTTTGTAAATGCGCATACACATGTGATTCAATTATCCAACAGAGGATAAATGTTAAGTACACATGTTGTTGAATCATTTTCTTTTACTTATCCCACATTTAACACAATTGATTTTAGTGAAATCATTTTGAGTATACTGTTCATTTATATAGTGAGAGACAATATATTTTATTATTGGGCGTATTCAAAGGTATGCTAATAATTTGGTTAATGCTAATTTTATCCATCTATTGATATATGTTGGGGCCACTTAAAGGATCAATGATTGAAGAGGAAACATGAACGTGTGACATGACATCCAATATCAATTATTAAGGAGGAAACAAGAACTTCTATGATTGCAGCTATCGGACATTGATTGAGATTCATTTTCATTCAACTCATGGTGAAATGAATCTACATATACAGGAATTTGTCTTTTGTACCTCGTCCTAATAAAAAAATTAAAGAAAAATGTTATACAACATGAAATCAGTTTGGGTCTTGTCAATTTCGTTTACTTTAAAAAAACATATGGAACCACTTTCTTTTTTTTAAGGACCACCACAATATGCCAATGTGACAAGATCGTAAGAGCAAAACCTAATTCGATCGATAATTTCTACTTGTTGACATGAACATTGTGGATTTCTTCTTCCATTACCTTTCCACATTTGCATTTACACCACGAACCGCATCTTTAGCTTGTCTGCATGCATTCTTGATGCTCCTCCACTAGAATTCATAATATATATATATATATATATATATATATATATATATAAGAATAATAATCTTTCAATTTAATAACTTTTTAAAGTAGAATTATTATGAACTTCTTTTCACATGATTAAGACGCATGTCCATTCAGGCCAATCATGCCTAATAAAATAACATTATGATTCATGAAATATCTTATTTGAAATAAATATTTGTTTTTGTTTAATCCAAGGATAGGGACAATCGATTGATAGGGCCAACAAAATGTTGGATAGGGACTGCCACCTCGTAGGTCTGACGTCACCTAGCAGTGCGTCACAAAATGATGCACATTATTCGACCATGCTACGGGCCATCATGTACTTCTGGCACCTGATGATGTTGCCAAGTACTTAATTCACTAAAAATCTCCAACTTTAGATCCAATTCCAATTGAGTCCAAATTTTTATATTTAAAAAAAAAAAAAAAGAGGGTTGCACTTTTGCGACCCTTTACACAACTAAATCCACTCCATTTTTTTTTCACTAAAAATGCAAAATTGTCTCAATTATTCAATTGCAATATAAAGTGGTAGCTCTAGTGTAATTTACTTTCCTTCTTTTTTATTCTTTTCTATTTTTATTTAGAATCTAGTTGTCATAATTAAACATTTCACATACCTTTTGTTTTCTTCTAAAGTTGGAATTCATTCCAGATCACAAGTTGTAAAGTCATGAGATAATTCAGAGCTGTGTTGATATTTAAGTGTAAATTCTGCTAACATCCAAGGTAGTTGTCTTGCTGATATTCACCCAGTAGTTATGGTAATATTCATGCAGTTGCATTGCTGATTCACACAATTCATTGTTCTTGCTTCTTGAATATGATCCACCGTTCTTGCCAAGATATTTAACATCAATAATGATGTGGATACTGTAGACCCAAAACCTTGATACTTCCAAATCAATATGAATTTTCCATTTCTATAGACTTGTTCATGTATATCTTTTGGTCGTCAAGAATCCTTTCAGCATGAATATTACTTGAAACGTGAGCACTTCTTGCATTTATCAATATTGATATATACACTGAATAGTTTTGTCAGTTTCAAAATATACTAAGAAGTTGCCTCAACAAATGTGACAAGATCATGAGAACAAAATCAGATGAGAGTTAGTAATTGGCAAAAGATTGCTTCAAGTGCCAAAAGTTGGCACAAATGGACAGTTAAATGCCAAAAGTTACGAAAGTGACACTTAAGTGCCACTTTCCACTTTCGTAGAAAAGTGGGACACTTGAGTGCCACTTCCGGTGAAGTCGGCCGCAGATCTTACATGGCAATTAAATATTAATATTGCTCGCCTACGTGGCTCGCCGAAAAGATGACTCAGCTCTAATTTACCCCAAACAACGTCGTTTCTATAGTTGGCTAAAATGGAGCCCTTAAATTAGCCAAAACCACGTCGTTTTAGCATAATTTAAATTTTATCATAATATAAAAATTAATTAAATTAAATTTAAAACAAAATAAGAAGAATAATAATTTATATTTATTAAAAAAAAATAGAGGAGGAAGGCAACCGGCAGTTGAGGGCCCCAGTAGGCAACGGCCCTTGGGTCGTCCGAGCAAGGGCCGGCGACCCTTGTCGGATCTAGGCGAGGACCGTCATGCCTCGGTCAAGGTTTAATGGCCCCAGCCGACCCTCCCTCACCTCTTTGGCGACGAAGGGGAGATGGTGGCAGTAGCAACGACGGCAACGGCTAAGCCCTCAACCACCAGCTGCCTCCCTCCTCCTCCTTCCCCACTATTTTTTTTAATTAATTAATTTTTAAAAATTAATTAATTTAATTATTATATTAAAATTCAAGTTATACCAAAACGATGTCATTTTGACACTATTTAGCCACATGAGCATACAAAATGATATTGTTTTGCACGCAACTCGTCGGAAAATTGACAATCAGCGTTTTAGTCGGATTTTCTCGCAAATGGCACTTAAATGATCAATTTTGCTATGATTTTGGCACTTAAGTACCCCTTTATGCTAACTTTTAGCACTTCAAGGGTCGGGGTGTCATTAGTAATTTCTACCATATTGACATGACCACTATAGATTACTTCTTCCATTACGATCCCGCTTTCACATCCACGCCACAGACCGGTACCCTCTGCTTGTCTACATCCTCTGTGGGTGCTCTTAACATACATAAATACATACATACATACATATATATATATATATATATATATATATATATATATATATAGGTTTAGCAATTATTTTAAATATCTATTACCAAAATATGCACAATCATCGAATAAAAATTCCATCATCGATATGGAACTTTGAACGTTTATTTTTTTTCTTGAATTTTCTTTGTGTATCTTAGACGGAATATCTGTTCCATCAACTCAAATATTCAAAATAGATACTATGTGTAATTAAGCAATTACTTTAAACATCTATTACCTACATATGCACAACCATGGACTAGAAATTTTCAAACATTTAAATCTTTCTTTATAGGCTCTCTTGATACCTACGAGAGAATGGAAAAAAGAATATATATAAATAACACTTGTGATAGGAATTAATGTAGAAATAGGTCTTTATTCTTATGAATTATAGAGTAATTAGAGCTATACCCGGTGTCGGGTTTTTGTCACGTGAATTATGAAGTAGTAGGGGTTATATCGACAAAAGATCTTTGATAATTCAATTAATTATATGTGTATATTTTAAAATAGAGTCTATTTATCCATAAACATTTATTACCAAAACATGCATAGTTCTATTATTCTTGTATATCAAAGATTTATCGATACTATATTTTGCCAAATATGAGTTGAATAGAATTTACTTGTCAAATACGGGCTATGAGATCTTTTAATATTATTTGTCAAATATGAGTTGAATATTAGATAAACTATTTTTACATCATTAAACTCTTTCAGAACATCATCATAACAATCATTTTTACAATAAAATAAAAAGGCATTTCAAAATAGAGTCGATATCAATATAATATATATATACACATTCTTAAACATTTTTCCAAAATATGCGTTATTCTATCATTTCTTGTATAACTAATAGAGATTTATTGCCAAAATATGCACAATAATATTATTTCTTCTACACTTATTAGTGGTAACTAACAAAACAAGCATAGAATTAGAGATGCAAAATCGGATATTTGCAAATGGATTAGAAATTTGTTAAAGTGATATCTAAAGCAGCTTACCAAGTAAAACTGGACATGAGTGCCTCACATGACTTTATTTCACGCAAGATTTGTAAATGCGCATACACATGTGATTCAATGATCCAACAGAGGATAAACATTAAGTACACATGTTGTTGAATCATTTTCTTTTACGGATCCCACATTTAACACAATTGATTTTAGTGAAATCATTTTGACTATACTGCTCATTTATATAGCAAGAGATAGTATATTTTATTACTGGGCATATTCAAAGGTATGCTAATAATTTGGGCCACTTAAAGGATCAATGATTGAAGAGGAAACATGAATGTATGACATGGCATCCAATATCAATTATTATGGAGGAAACAAGAACCTTTATGATTACAACTATCAGACATTGATTGAGATTCATTTTCATTCAACTCATGATGAACTGAATCTAATATACAGGAATTTTGTCTTTTGTCCCTTGTCCTAATAAAAAATAAAGAAAAATGTTATACAACATGAAAACCAATTTGGGTCTTGTCAATGTCGTTTACTTTATGAAAACATTTGGAACCACTTTCTTTTTTCTAGGACCACCACAATATGCCAATGTGAGAAGATCGTAAGAGCAAAACCTAATTCGATTGATAATTTCTACCTTGTTGACATGAACATTGTGGATTTCTTCTTCCATTACCTTTCCACATTTGCATTTACACCACGAACCGCATCTTTTGCTTGTCTGCATGCATTCTTGATGCTCCTCCACTAGAATTCATAATATTTAAAATATATATAAGGATAAGAATCTTTCAATTTAATAACTTTTTAAAGTAGAATTATTATGAACTTCTTTTCACATGATTAAGACGCATGTCCATTCAGGCCAATCATGCCTAATAAAATAACATTAGGATTCATGAAACATCTTAATTGAAATTAATATTTATTCTTTTTTTCCCTTTTGTTTGATGCAAGGATAGGACACGACAATCGATTGATAGGGCCAATAAAATGCTGGATAGGGATTGCCACCTCGTAGGACTAATGTCACCTAGCAGCGCGTCACGAAATGATGTACATTATTCGACCACGCTACAGACCATCATGTTCCTCTAGCACCTGATGATGATGCCAAGGACTTAATTCACTAAAAATCTTCAAATTTAGATCCAATGCCAATTTTGTACAAATTAAAAAAAAAAAAAAAAAAAAAAGAGGGTTGCGCTTTTGCGACCCTTTACATAACTAAATCCACACCACTTTTTCACTAAAAATGCAAAATTTTCCTCAATTATTCTATTGCAATATAAAGTGATAGCCCTAAAGTAATTTACTTTCCTTCCTTTTTAGTCTTTTTCTATTTTATATAGAATCTAGTTGTCATAATTAAACATTAAACATTTTTTTTTGTTTATTGTGGCTATCCCGTGCATATTAAAGGCATTATGTTTTCCTTTCATATTTAGGCTTTACTTCCATAAAATAAGTTTCCTGTAAAAGGAAAAATTTCCTAGAAATCTAATTCTTTTTTAGGTTGTTGAGCAAATTTATGGGTTAATTGTCTGGTAGAGTCTAGAGATTAACATAGACAATTTTGTAGAATAATATTATCTTGATAAGATTTTTCTTTGGCAGAAGTACAGTGAAAGTGCCAATACTTGACACAAGAGGATACTTAAATGCCATAAGTTATGAAAGGTATATATAAGTGCCACTTTTTTAAAAAAATTAGGACATTATAGTGCCAATTCCTACGAAGGGTCCCGGAAATCCTATATGACATTTTTTAATATAATTTAACTTGCCTACATGGTTGGTCGAAAAGCTAAGTCAGCAAAGAAGAGCCAAAACGACGTCATTTTACCTCTTATTTTAAGGCAAAACAACATCATTTTTGGCTTATCTAGCCACATTAGTGTGCAAAATAACGTCGTTTTAACTTATCTCGTCGGAAAAATGCCACATCAGCATTTTGGCCAGATTTTCTCACCTTGCTTCACATAATTGATCAATTTTGTTCCAATTTTGGCACTTAAATGTACATTTCCGAACCTTTAGCATTTAAGTATCTCCCCGTGCTAAGTTTGGCACTCCAAGTGTTCGCATCTCTTTTTACTTTTGTTATACAAATCACCATTAAAACCGTTCTTATCTTGATATATTTTGAAAACACATGATTTTAATTTTTGCCAATCCAAAATGATAAGATTTCACTGGCGTTTAAAAAAATTATTTTAGGAATGTTGTGATTTAATTACATTTCATCTTTTAAAGTTTCACATTTGAGAATATAAGAATGATTTTAATTTAGAAATTCTTTATATAGTTTTCATTTTTCATCGATCATCCTATTATATGTATATGTGTATAAAAGATAGTTGATAATGAAAAGTTTGATGGTGCTACAAGCAATAAATGTGACAGTTTATAAACAAGAAATTGCGTTAAAAGGTTTTTATTAAAAAAAATCTCTATATTCTACTTGTCAGTTAATCTACAAATTTGTTAGGCAACTTTGAAAAAAATTAGGTTTTTGAAAATTTCTCTTTTCGACAATACTAATGTCTACATAAGTAAAATCTTACAATAAATTGAAAACATAGTATCATTATTATATATGGGATTCCCAAAAGAAAAAACAAAATGTATGAAATCTTAATAATGACAGGTCCTACATAAAAATAAAGAAACCAAAAAAAAATAAAATGAAAGTAGATAAGATTGGGCCACCACTTGAAATTGCAATTGAATTATTGATGGCAATTTTTTTTTTTTTTTGGGTGAAAATAGGGTGGATTTGGCCATATAAAGGGTGGAAATAGCGCCGCCAAAAAAAAATTACCAACTTTCATTGTAATCCCAAGTATGCCTTTGCGTCCAAAAATTATCACCAGTTTCTTCAAAATAATTAACATCATAGCCAATTAAAAGTTCATTATAAAAATTTGTGTTTTCATCAACACTCTCATCTTTATATAGAATAATAGCAGCCTCTCAATGATTATAATTTTGAAGAAATCAATGGCGATTTTTGGATATGGGTGAGATTTATGACTAAAATGAAAGTTAGTGATTTTTTTTTTTCAAACAAAAAAAAATGTTCAAAATAGGATTGTGATTGAATCTTAAATTGTTTTTTTTTAGGGAATCAGGCGAGCACCAAGTGTACCCTCAATCCAAAGAAAATGCCGCTGGCCATCGATTCCCTGTTGTTCGAGAGGGCCCACTCCTTATCCTCACGGTCCATTATTTGGTTCTCCATCTTGCCCTTAGTTATGTAGCTTTGTTTATCTAATAAAAAGCCCATGCCTTTCCAAAACACTTCTTGTGACGATTTTCACTCATATGAACGTTCGAGACCAAAATAATTTCTCTACATGGACCATTAGCTTTTCTCAATGTAGGTCATGCAAAATTATTGTGACTATCCTAAAATTCGAACCCTTTCAAAATATATAAAATTGTCATTTCATCAATGCACCAATAGTTAATTTACTCTGAACTAATCACTCATGAGTTAACTAATCCATTAGGAGAAGCCACGAAGGATTAAAAACATGAACGATCATAGAATTCATAAAAGATAGACTGCTTGACTATAAGGATCGACAAGGGACAATACTACACCGTTATAAGTCAATTAGCGAATAAATATAGGTCGATTCAACAAGAATACTTAGTCGGTTCGCGGATGATTTCGCTCAATTACGATACTTGCTACGAATGACAGCAAACTGATTTTCTATTGATCTTGTACTTAGGGCTAGTAATTGATTCCTTGCGATTTCATGACAACTGATGATTACCTATGATTTGAAGAGGTTTAAACGTGGATTGAAAATTATCGACCGTGAGTCCAATGCCCGAAAACACCTAAAAGCCACACAATTGTCCAACTTTCAAGAATTTCCAAAGCTAACCTATTAGATGTCGCCTCATCTATCTATCAAATTATCTATAGGCTTTAGATTTCCAAATGAGGACTAATGATCGAGAATTGGAAGCCGAAAAGAGAAGCCTGGTCAAGCAAATGCCAATGGGCCTCACGCCCATGATGTTCAGCCAAGAAGGCCCAATTAGGCCTTCCAAACCCATCTAAGCCCATTTCAAGAAATTGGGCCCAATGGCAAAATTGGAAATTTTGGTCAAAAGTGTGAATTGTCCATTTTGCCCCTTCTATAACTTGGCATTTTCAGGCAAGAAGACAAAACAAGAGATTGAATGGAGGAGAGTGAATTAGCGAGAGTGGGTATGGGGTAATGATGGAATTTTAGGAAAAATCTCACAAAAATCTCTCTCTCTCTCCCCTCCATTTCCCCTTGCTTCAACCGAACTTCTCCCCCTCCATTTGCTCTCATTTTCCTTTTCTTCTTCATCTGCTTCTTCTTCTTCCTCCATTTCCCCTCCATTGCCGCCCCCTTGCTACCATTTCCACTGCCTTGCGTCGACGTGTTTTGCTGCCATCGTCCGCTGCTTGAAGCCGAGCCACCACTATCATCACCACCAAACACCCCTCCCCCAAGCCAAGCAAGTTGTGAGCTTGAACCGCCATCATCGTCATCGTGGTGCCACCACTCGAGCAGTGAGTCCTGTGTTCTTGTCACCATGAGCTCTCTGTTGTCAAAAACCGTGAGTTAACTTATAATCCTTGATTATGGAGTTAATAACTTTTAGGGACAGGTTTAGTTTATGGATAATGGTGGTTGGTGGTAGTTAATGACAAGTTAGTATAAATTGTGATTATGGATGGTTATATTAAGGCTAATTGTGGTTAGTATTAATTAATCATTGTTAGTTTAATAATTACAATTAAATTAATTAATGATGGTTAATCTAAATTAATCAAACTTAGTATTCCTAATTAATGACGATTAGAGAAATTTAATGATGGATTAATTGATAAGTAAAATTTTGTACTTGATTTATTAGATGATTTAATGCATAATTCATGTTGTTTGAGCTTATTATGCCATGTCATTGATTTTCCAATTTATGAAACTTCAATACTATTTTTAAAAAAGGTCTTATTGGCATGAAAAATGGCAAATTTTGAGGTGTCATGTCTAGACACCATGTTTTACATATTAAATGGGTCCAAGAGGTTTTAAAATGAAAGCGTGCAAAGTTTGACGGATTGATTTCACTACATATGTGACCACGTGCGATTATTTTACCGCAATTTCAAGTATAAAAATTGCCAAAGTATATTGTTTAAGCATGAACCCTATTTTCATTGGGCTAATTAATGACAAATGAAATTGGCATAAGTGGTTAAGTGCTCGTGCGATCATGTAATGGCCCTGATGCGTATGATTACGGGAGATAATGGTTCCGTCTTGATGCGTATGAATATGCATGACAATGCCCAATTTTATTGAATGCCTAGCAGGATTCCGAATGCCAAGTCGCAATTGAGGTCGAACTGATGTTCCTAATGGAATGCCGTCATGATGCGTATGAGTACGTGGGATGAGTCGTGCTCAATGGGGCGGGAAGATACCCAATTGTATCGGAAGACCATCAACTTTTATGCTAGTCATGGCCCGAGGGATCGTGATAATTGGAACACATGTGGATGCATTGCGCATAGAAATTTATGTGATATGTTAAAGTCATGAGTTATATGTCTTGCATTACTATCGGCCTGTGTCAATAGATATTATGTAGGGGTGTGCCAAGATGAAGTAAGTATATGTAATGCTGCGTGTTTAGGCTACATCCAAGACAAATTCGCATCCTAATCAAGGTTTATGATGTCGACTCACTGAGATTTTTATCCTAACCCTTGTTCAATATTTTTAGGCGCCCCCAGTATAGAACGTCACCACATGCATTTTGGAGTCCTTAGGGACAAGGATACATTCGTATCTGTATATCCTGTTCAGGGGACCGACCGTGTGCACAAGCTGGTGGCCACGATGGTATGAGTAGATGAAGGGTTAGCCTACTAGGTACCCCATAAGTTTAAGACCTGGTTCATTTGAGAAGGGGATGATCATTTTGGCCCGATCCACAATTTTGATTGACCGGCTGATGGGGATATTAGAGTGCAGGTGTGGGACCCCATGGACATTGACACCTCTTGTTGAGGCTAACAATACAACCTAGAGGGGGCGAGGTTGTTTGAGAACTATGAAAAATATTTGCAAAGATTATAAGTTCAACTTCAAACATCGGTAGAAACAAATTGTATGGATCAGGTGCGAGTGCTCCTGTTTAACATAACGTGATAATAAAGATCAAGTAATGCCAATTGTGAAGGGATAGAAGATTTGCAAGTAGATATATAGTGGTTCAGCTTTATCCCCAACCCTATGTCCACTCTCTAGATTAACAACTGCTAGTCGAGCTGGATTGCACTAGTAATTTGTTCAACAAATTACAATTGGCAAGCACTGATACTATTACATGGTAGATCACACTATCAAGATTCAGTTGATGCTCTTACTCTTATACACTTTATCTTTCACACAATTACTATACTACAAGACTTTCATAGTGAAGATCTTTCGAGAGAACAAAACAATATCAACAAAGAAAGTAGCTCAGAGCAAATATTCGAAATCTACATTGTTCTCTCTAACATTTTGGCTTAGAAACTTTTCTCTTAAATAAACATCTTCAATCTTCCCTTTGGAGATATTTCAAAAGCCCAACTAGCAGTTAGAGATTCGTTGGTGCTGCTATTCGAGACAATACTACCCATATAGTACTTTTTCCCAAACATTTGCAGACTATCCGAAAATAGGTTCTGTAGCTACTATTTTGACGCTGACATACGCTTGTTGTTGTTCCCCGATAAACTTACTGATCTTCTGCTACGCATTTCCACTTAGTAACGGCTATAATCTTTTCTTCAACAGACATCCTTACATGGCCATTATTCAAACAGAACCAATGACATGATATTTCCAACATCAACACAAACATTATCATCAGATAATCTTTAAGTTTGCTAGTGCTATTTACAGAAAACTGTCTGGACAACTTTCAATCAATCATCTAATGATCCTCTTGACTATCTCAGCTTCTAAAATCGTCACCTTGATGATAGATTGACTATGGTACCTCCAAGTCATCATGAACACATCGTCATCTTTGACTTGTTCTCCTCCTTATCAAGATCTTCATCCTTGTACCTAGTCTTCGTTGAACTCATATAGATCATCAGTATCACCACAATCTTCCACCTCATCTATATAAGGTAGCTGCTCTATGTCAACAATTCGATGCTTCGATAACAATCCGCTACACATGATCTTTCTAGTCCTTTTAAGCATATTGGCAATTTCGACTCTACCAAACTAGTCATCTTCATGGTCCTTCCAAGCTTTACCTAACGTCCTTGTTCCGGGCTTGTTCACCTCACTAGGTCTATCCAACTGTTCACCTAATCTTTATACCTCCACGCCATTATGAACATCCACATTCTTCTCAACTTGTTCACCCTTGAGCAAGGTCTTTCTAGATGTTTGCCTTATCTGAAGATCCTTCCAGCTTGTAGACATCTTCAATAGCCTAGTATCTTATTCACCTTAAACATCGGCAAATCACTCAAGATAGTGGCAAGGCATTCCTCATATCAGAATCTCTAGTGCTGTTTATAAGAACATCTGCATTTCAACCTACGCATATATTGCCTAGTACTACTAAACCAAAACACACATTAGTAGCATTTGATTATCTTTGTCATTTTCAAAAGAATAGAGGGATTTTCCCAACAATCTCCTCCTTTTTTTATGATGACAAAACAATCCTCTGGATATGCAGATGTCTTAACATGCAATAAAAGATATTGAATTTTGTGTATGCGAAAAGTAAACAAATTTTGTTCTTTACCAAAAAAAAAAAAAAGTAAACAAATTTTTTTATCTTGCCAAAAATATGAATTTAGTTCAAGGAATAATAAGCACACAATGCAATCTCCAAATATTAATATATTCAATAAATAATTAGGAGATGGCAAGTGAAAACATCATGAGCTAAGAATAGGAACTATCAACAGCTCATGTTTCTACACTAATCACTTAATCACATGTGTTTCGAATATGAATGGACATTCATCATGTGAACTAACATTCCTCTAAGCACATATGTGTATTCATCAAACCTCTCCATCTTTTTTGTCATTATCAAAAAGGCACTAAAAGTTTATATGCAATTCAGCTCATTTTCGCATAATCTTACCTTCTCCCTATATTCAACATGCTCACAAAAATAAAGAGGTGCAATGAAGCTTGTGTTCAGTGGATCAAACATCATATGCATCAACAAATGTATATCAAGAATCATAAATGCATACAATCATAGTGAGCCTCTCCTTTTAATGAAAAATATGATATTACAAAGGGAATAGAAAGATCTGCTCAACAGGTTTAGGTAATCTCAACAATTTGCACGAGCACATGTTTGATAGTCTCCACGTGACGATAATTATCAAGGAATATTATAGACAAATAGAATTCATGATAATATGATAGAGAAAACATATAAGAGTATTTTTTTCATGAAATTTTATTTAAAACAGGCGTTGAGAGACAACATGTTAACATTTGATATGAACAATTAACAACAACATTGTTGCTCCCCCTGTTTTGATAAACATAAGCATAACGAGTAAGCTTTTTCACAGTAAGTCAATTCTCCCATTTTTGTCATCAACAAAAAGAGATAAAAGAATATAATGTATTAATAACGGGGTCATGACAGTACATACTATTGAAAGAGAGACATAACATGATCAGCAAAAATAAAACATGAGCACATGAAAAATACTCAAATTTTTATGTACGAGGGTGTTTGTGTTGCTAAAAAGAGAATATTAACATGAACATCAACATGCAGAGAATATTATCATTATGTGCATATGTCATGAACAATCATCTAAATTCATGATCTTTAATATCATCAATATCATCATCATGACCAAAAGGAAGAGATATAGAAGATGGACTAACCGTACTATGTAGAACTTAGCAAGTTCTATCCATGCATTCACATTTTCTTCTATTCTCAAAATTATAATTAAGATCCAGGCCAATATCAGCTCAAGTATCATCAAGATTTACTCATACTTGATCTTTACTCTTCCTTTATTCGTTGATTCTTTGAGATGCTCATGATTCTTGTAATTTTCCTCTTATTGATCTTCATCATTTTGTTTTCATCCCCCTATCATTATGATAGTTGTTTGCAAATAGCTTTCAACAAGGTTCATAAATTTTCACCACTCACAATATTTTCTGCATCAGCTCCTATTTCAACTTTCATTGGTGCTGTCACGATTTTTGTGCTATGATCTCCACTTTACTCTTCATCCTTTTGTTTTCCTCCCTCTATCATCATGATAGTTATTGTAAATAACTTCCATCAGAGTTTGGCAATGTTCAACAACTCAACAACTTCTACATTGGTCCTGTCATAATTTGTTAATGCTATTGTTTGTGCTTTCCTTGATGAAGTTATCGCTTTTGGTGCTGATATCACAAATTTGGGGTGCTGAACAGAATGTTCTGGTTCTATTTTCTTTGTAATAGCATCATCCTCATCATAGTTTGCTTTTTGAAATTCAAGAATAAGATGATTTGAATTCCACCATCAAGCTTACCTCGATTTCAACCTATATGAACTCAACAAACTCTCTCACAAGTGATGTTAAACATATAACATCTCAAATCATATATCATGTGCCTTTACTTTTGGATAAATAGTAGCATCTATAAGCATTTCAACCATTTTAATAAAAAAAAACTACTCAACCTTTCATAAGAAGTCTTTAAGGGCTTGTATCACTCAAAACATTTTGATATATCTTATGATTTGAATCTGTAGAGCAGAATTCTCAAACCTTTTAAGATAGCACAATCTATAAGCTGAATAGGGGCAAATGCTTATGTTTGCGAAATTAGCTACTATTAGAGGCAGTTGCTTCACAAACAGTTGTTGATATCATCAAAATTTGCTGCTATTGTTTCTCTTCTTCAAGATTCATCAAACTTCACGTGGATGAATTCTCTAGTTACCTACATTTTCTCTTAGAAAACATAATAATCTATGCAAGATGTTAAGCATTTCAAGAACATACCTTTCCATCCTTGTCTAGTTTTGTTGATGGTGCTACTGGTTTGGAATGAGAGAGAGGGAGTGTAACGTATTAAGGAGAGTAAGAGAATACAAGAGAGTGTGAAAGATTAGGAGTAGCTTTGTGGTGTGGAAAGGCATGAATGAAGTCTCTCTATAAATAGAAACAGCAAGTTCACATTTAGAGAAAGAGCTAGCCGTTATATACTAACTGTAACTTTTTTATACATGATTCTTTACTAAATATTTTATTTAAACAATCAAAAATTAAATTATCACTAAAATCAAGTTCCAAAATCCCAACAAAATAGCAATAACAACTAGAGATAAGGGATACCATGTGTCAAAACGGTAAAAAGAGAATTTTGTAACAGTAATATTTTTGAAAATAAAATAGTGAGTGTGTACCTATATTTTCCAGCGTAGCTGATCTTTTAATTTTTGTGAGGAAAAATGAAATATTACCTAGACGATGTTATTCAATTCTATTGCATATCCCAAATTCACCACGAATATATTCAAAAGTTGACTTGGCTACTCATGAGATAACTAGCCTATCAGGTGAAGTCGTTAAGGAATATAAACGCAATAGACTTGAGAATTTGACCAGGAATTGATTGCTCAACCGTGCTAATCTACAAGGGTCAGTACAATTTAAAAATAGATCAGAGACTAGAGATAGATCAATCCAACAAAGGTGTGTATTAAGTGTGGGTAATTCCATCTAATTGCAAAATTCTTATCAATCGGCACTAGACCGATTTTTCTGTTGTTTTGGTATCTTGTGTTAGTAATTGAAATCTCAAGATTTTCACGATAACCAAAAGTTGCCAATGTGTCGAAAATGTACATTGTGGCTCAAAAATAATTGACCATAGGTCAATGCACTAAAAATTTCTAAAAGCTACCCGGTTGGTTAGGTCACGCTAAAATTACGTTAGATTGAAATTAATCACGAATTTAAACCCAATTTTAGAAATTGAAAGTGTTGTCATGTCATGACTTATTTTAGGAACGTCGACTCATCCTTCGAAGAATTTTCGGCGAGTTCAAGATTTTTTACAGAAAATCAATTCGGACGATTCGGAAACAAAAGGAAATTCGGATGGGCCAAATAGAGGGGATTTTTGGCCTCCAAAGTGGGCTAATTGGTAATGGGAAATTCTGGAAATTGGTGTGGGCTTCTTCCTCAGCAAAATTGGACATCAAATTAGAGAATTTGTGAAGAAATTGCAGTCCAAAATTGTGAAATTCGGAGGCTAGAGGAGTTGTCACATTTTTGGTCTTCATTTAGGCTTCAATTGGGGCAATTTGGTGTTAAAATTGGCCTTGAGTGACCAATTGATATTGTTAGTTGAAGATTAGGGTGAAGAACACTCAAGTGAATTAGATATTGGTGTTTGACTTCAAGACCTCGGTTCCTCTCTCTCTCTCTCTCTCTCTCTCTCTCTCGCACATTCCCCCCCCCCAATCCAACAATCCCCTGCCATCTTCTTCATTTCTTTTTCTCCCTTTGACTTTGTGGGCTCACCCTTATCCCTCCCTCTCACGCACGTCTCTCTCTCTCTCTCTCTCTCTCTCTCTCTCTCTCTCTCTCTCTCTCTCTCTCTCTTTCTTTATTTTGCATGGTTCTTTTCCCCTCTGCCGACACTCCCTTATCCCTTATCCCTTCCCTTTTCCATTTGCTTCGCACGCCAAGGCGACCGAACCCCTTCCAACACGCCTTATGCTTCTTTCATTTCCCTGGGAAGCTCGACTTCTCCATTTTTCATGCTGCCATTTCTCAGCTGCCACACATAAGCCCATCTGCCCCCAGTAGTCAACCTAGTGAAGTTCTCCTTCTAGCATTGACTTCAACCACCCACTATCTCCACTCACCAAACAGCCTAACACCCCAGTGAGCTCCCTTTGTTTCTGCCCTCTTCTCCGCCTAGCTGTGCAACTCACACAAGTCTAGCCCAAGCCACGCCTCTCCAAGCTTCAGCAACCTCAGCCCATGTGAGCCCTGTTTTCCCCTCTGCCGTTGTCGCACCACTGGGGTCACCTTAGCCCGCAAGCTGCAACCCCGTCAAGCCAAACCCAGCAATTTCGTTGTGGTCTTGCAAGGCTTTTTCGAGCCCTCTTGAGCTCCTGTTGGCGCCACCATAAGCTCGAGTTTCGGCCACCGCCACACCACCATCACCATGATTTGGTTTTTGCGCTAAACCGGTGAGTTTACTCACTAAACTCTGCTTAGGGAGATGATGATGCTTAAGGGTTTATTAGTTCAAGCTAGGTATAATTTAGCTGGTTAGTTAGAATGGATTAGCGATTTAATTACTCGTTAGTGCATGTTAGGTGGTTAGATTGGCTTAATTAGCAACTAGATAGGTTGTATTATTTATCTAGATAGGTTCGGAATTTTTCCAAGCCCATTTCAGTAATTAATTAGGTTTTTTCTGGCCTAAGTTTCTGTTTATGGTATTTAAATGTATTTATTTAATTTATTTTGGTATTTATTTAATTATTTTTTTTTTTTTGAAATCATACCACGATAGCTGGTGATCGAATTTCGTACTGATTACAATGGTATGATTGGTTTATTTAATTGAGTGTTGATTTGTGCAAATTGAGTGGAATTTGTAATTTTGGATATTTATTCCAAAATTAAGTAATTTCGGTATTTAATCAAAAAATACCGAGCATTGGTTTACAGCGCAAAAAATGTGTTTATAGACTATTATAATTAGTGGAATTTTTTTAAAAGAAAGATATTGTATTTTTGGCTGAGACCGATCGTGTACCCACACACAGTTATTTTTATCGAGTAATTCCAACATGGTAAATTATCAGCTTGCGAGAGCATAATTGCATGTCAGCTTATGTGAGCATATTTATCGTTAGCTTTTGGGACCCTTTGCACGTCACCTTGTGAGAGCAGTATACATTTTATCCGCTTTTTGGGCCTCTTTACAAGTCAGCTTGTGAGAGCAGTATACATTTTATCCGTTTTTGGGCCCTTTGCACGCCAGCTTGTGAGAGCAGTATACTATATTAGCCTAAGCACTTTGATACGTTATCTTGTGAGAGCAATATACCTTATCAACTTGTGTGAGCTAAGATCATTATATCAGCTTGTGAGAGCACGATCTATATTGCCAGCTTGTGTGAGCTACTATTTATCTATATCAGCTTGTGAAGGTTATGACCACATATTGTAGCTTGTGAGAGCATTGACCGATTATTTCAGCTTGTGTGAGCAGTGGTCATATCAAATTGATAGATAGTACTAATAATATCGACTGAATGTTGGTTGGATTGACTGAGTTGATCAATGAATTGATTGATTGAGAATATGAACCGTAATGACTTGCCAAAAGGAACCGAGGCAAAGGTAAGTCCTATATCTTGTGTGTGACTAGATGGCTTTTAGGAGTATTTCCTTCCTAGTCGAAGTCTAAGGGGTGGACTTGCTGAGACGTTGTCTCACCTCATCGTGGGCTTAACATTTCAGGTCCTTAGATGGAGGTTCCTCCCGACCATTTTGGCCAGCCGAAGAAGGTCACCGAACAAGTCTCTTACATTCCTCTTCCTAGGGGCTAAGGAGCCTAGGTCAACAAATTCATGAAGTCTGTGGTCTGGGTTGATGCGAGTCTATCCCAAATGGTACCGTATCAATATAGATCGTGGTATCATCGCGGGCGAGATGGACCCAGAGAAGGTCCCCTACCGGGATCTAAGATCCCTATGTCATTATTAGAGATCACTTTTGGCAAGGGTACGGCTGACCCTCCTGGTGAAGTAGTGGTAGACCCGAGTTCCCCGGAGCCAGAGACCTTGGAGTCTTCGGTTGAGGGTTAGAATGCTTAGAGGACTTGTAGTTCTCCTACCTTTTGTGGACTTGCGAATAGACTAGTATTGTATATAACTTAGTCCGATGTGTATAAAGTGTGTTGTGGTTGGTTTTCAAACTTTTGGCCTTGTTTTTCTATCCTATCTTTCTATTGTCTGGAGATTTATTTACTCATTTTTGCATGCGCATTAAAATGAATGGGTTTGCAACGCGTCCTGAGACGTTACAATTTTATTGACCACCGAGGGATGGGCACACGCTCAAGGTTCGAGGCCTAACATCCCTGCCTGGAGTGGTATCGGAGCTGGTCAATAGTTGAAATGATAATGTGCGATAAGTTTATGGGATAGTTTGTGAGATTGACCTATATTTCATGCCGATGCATGTGATTGAAAGCGGATTAGTAGATTGTTTTGTGGGGATCACTCGGCTTCTAATTCTGCGTGGAATTGGAAAGCAGATTTCTATAAATAAATAAATAAATAAAAACTTGTATAATGAGTGATCAGAAGCAGAGAACTCCTAAAAAGAGAACCTTTGGACCTGCTACTTAGGGTAAGATGCCGACTAGGGTTGGTACTCGAGGTGGTCGTGGTAGAGCGCCAGCTTAGGCCAACGCAAGCGTAAGAGTACCACTGTAGGCCAGTACCGAGAGTGTAGCAGCACCGAGCGATCATAGGTTCGACGAGATCATTAAGGCGCTAGTAACCCTTGGGGACTTGTTGAGCCAGCAAACTCAGGACCAAGCCACCGCTGTTGCCACTGTCACTATCGCCGCCAATGCCGTAATCACTGTTATTACCACACCTGCTGAGGCCAGACCTGGAATTGTGATCGGGGAGCAAGCTACCGCATCTGGGTCAAGATTCAGTTCCAACAGAGATGGCAATCAAATTGGGAAGAGACCGACATCAAAAGAAATGTACCCCATTCCACCCAACAAGAAGAGTGGGATTGGAAAGCCGGCACCTAACCAGAAGGGTGCATGTTGTGTCTGTAGAAAAGGACATGGATCTACCCGTGTTGTAAAAAGGTAAGGGCTTGTTACGGGGGTTGCCAATATGGCCACCTGATCAAAGACTATCCCAAAAGGCCAATGGGATCACCAGTGCCACCGCTATCGACAGAACAGAACAGAGGGAATGCGCTGCAGAACACATAGTGGGGAATTTGGAACAGGCCTCCGGTGCAAGGAATGATGCATGCTATAACCCAATGGGAGGTAGAGAACTCACCAGATGTGTACCAAGTTTGTAGAATGAAGCATGGATCAATCCAATGCCCTGATATAACAGGAGTGTGCTATAAATGTGGCCATCACAACCATTAGATGAAGAACTATCAGCGTAGGTCTAAGGGAGCACAAGTACCGCTACCGTAGATGTTGGAGAAATCGTTCCAGAATATTTTGAAGCTGACAAAACGTTTCCTTCAATCTAGTCTGGGTATCTGCAGATCGTCTAGTTTAAAGTCTGAAGACTTTCTGACTACCAGACTCAAGATTCAAGACTCAAGATTCGAGACTCAAGACTCAAGACTATTCTCATTGACAGTCTTTCTGATCCAGTGACGAAGGAAATTCAGAGCCGAAGTATATGGTTGAGGATTTAATCCTATCGTCTGGAGAAGATCTTTTTTGATTGGATAAATATAACGGATTCTTTTGTTCGTATCTAGATCAATTGAAGATCCGATGGTCGACGAAGTATTCTTGGAATGTTCTTTTCTTGGAAACCAAGATCCTGATTGTATGGGCGAACAGGATTGATGGGCTATCGTCAGGTTCCTTTTATAGCTCGAATGATCTTCTTGATTGATTCCATCCAACGGGTAGATTGGAGGAATTCCTTTGGTAAGTGCCAACGGTATGATGGCATAAAGGAGTATAAAAAGGAAGACGTTCTAGTTGTTTAAAAATGTGATTGATAGAAAAATTCCAGAGTCTGAAGCACCTTGATTATTAGTCGATACAGTCTGAGCGAAATTGTATACACAAAGAGTGTCTATACTTGGTGATACCTTGAGCGAGTGTGGTAGATCATCTACACCGAGAAATCAAGGAAGATCAACACTGTAACATCTCTTTGTTCATAGTGGAATTCAGCCAAATTGGCTGTCAGTGCAGAAGAGTGGACGTAGGCTTGAATCAAGCCGAACCACTATAAACCGCGTGTTTAATTCTCTCTTTCCTTACTTAGTCTTACGTTGATTATTATTCTTTGCAAATCCTTCAACTGTCTAAAGTATTGCGCAAGTATACAGAAATTATCAAGAAAAATCTTTGTATACCTATTCACCCCCCTCTAGGTACTCGTACTAGCAATATCAATTGGTATCAGAGCCCGTGTTCTTACTTTGTTTGAAGTGTTTTACTTCAGAGTAAAAGATCCATGGCTAGTATGCTAGCACCAGGGCTGATGGAAGGGCAAAGCAATACCATACCACCCTACTTTGACGGAAACAATTACAACATCTGGAAGAACAAGATGAAAGCTTTCCTACGATCCAAGGATCCTCTGGAATGGGACGTTGTGGAAAGAGGAATTACTCCTACTGCTACATCAATCTCTGAAAGAGGAAAAGAAACTGTTGATGCCAGTGGAATGACTCAGGAAGAGATAAACAAGAGACAAGCACTCGATGCAAAAGCAATTTATTCTTTATATTGTGCCTTATCTCCAACTGAATATAACAGAATATCTTCTTGTGTTACAGCAAAAGAAGTATGGGATAGATTACATATCACCTATGAAGGAACAGATCGAGTGAAGGAGACCAGAATTAACATTCTCCTCGGTCAATATGAAGCCTTCAAAATGAAACCAGGAGAATCTATAACTGACATGTTTAGTCGTTTTACAGATATTGTCAATGGTCTTGAGAACCAAGGACTCTCCATGGAGTGGAATCATATAAAGACTTCAATAAGAGAAACGCAAAGAATTATGCCTTTATCTGTCGACGAGCTGATTGGAACTCTTCAATCATATGAAGTGGAACGAATTAATGAAGAAGAAGATCCAAGAGGTAAGAAATCTATTGCATTAAAATCAAATGATGACTCTGATGATGCAGATTCTGAAGATGATATGGACGATGAGGAGCTCGCCCTCATGATAAGAAGATTCAGAAAACTGAATAGAAAAGGCAGAAGGTTCAACTCAAAGAAACAAAGTTTCCAGAGACAGCAGACCAAGTCTGTTGATGATGAGGAACCAAACAAAGATGTAGTTTGCTTCGAATGTAAGAAGAAGGGACACATCAGACCCAAACTGTCCTCTTCTTCTCGAAGAAGAAAAGAGGAAAAGCGAGAAGTTTCGAAAAGCTCTCAAAGCCGAAACCTAGAGTGATACGAGAATGTGAAGAAAGTGATAATGAATATGCCAACATATGTTTGATGGCACATTCGACTCAGACTCAGTGGTCTGGATCGACTCGAACATGTGAATTTGAGGTAAGTGATTTTAAAATTCTTGTCAAAGTCTCTAAATATATTGATGAACTGTGTTTCAGTCTTAAGACTTCTCTCAAAAGGAATTCCGAACTTAAAAAGGAAAACTCAGCTCTAAAACAAAAGGAAGTCATTTTAGAAGAAAAAGTTAAAAGTCTAGACCTAAATGTTTCTGCTCTTAAAGAAAAAGAAGATGATCTTTTGAAAGAAAATGTTTTCTTAAAAACGGACTTATCAAATATTTCAAAGAAGTTTTCGATAGGATCCGAAAAGCTTGAAAAAGTTCTTTCAGTTCAAAGACCTTACTTCAATAAGTCTGGTCTAGGCATGACAGCGGAAACAATTCCCTTGATTGATTTTCCTAAAGTTAAAGAAAGAATAAAGAAAAGACCGACGAGAGAGGCTTACAAAAATCATTTCAAGAAAGTTTTTGTAAAGTCTCGTTGGTCGAAATGCTCTAAGGTGTTCAAAGTGTAACAAAGAAGGATCACTTTGAAAAAGAGTGTCCTATGATCGGAAACTGTTAAGAAAGTATGGCCTAATAATGTTTATCCTACTAACACCAAAGGACCCAAGAAAATTTGGGTACCAAAGAAAACTTGAGACTCTCTTTTAAATACAGGTCTCCGTCAAGAAAAAGATAAAATGGTATCTTGACAGCGGATGTTCAAGACACATGACAGGAGACTCAAAGTGCTTTGTAAAGCTTGTTCAAGTAAACGGTGGAAATGTTTCATTTGGAGGAAACGGCAAAGGATGCATTGTGGGATTTGGAACTGTGAAAATTGGAAATCTCACAATAAGCAATGTTTCTCTAGTGGAAGGACTCAACTATAACCTCCTCAGCATTAGCCAACTGTGTGATACTGGTTTCAAGATCTCCTTTCAAGAAGGAATTTGCTATGGAATTAGTAAAGACTCTACTCAGTCTTTCATGGGTCGAAGACATGGAAACATCTACATGAAATTGAATGAATCTCAATGCCTAATTTCAATCCAAGATGAAGCAAGCTTATGGCACAGAAAGCTTGGCCATGTCAATATGAAGCAATTAGCCAAAATCTCATCAAAGCAGCTTGTTCGAGGTCTACCCAAATTACCATATCAAAAGTCCGATCCATGCACACCTTGTATTCTGGGAAAACAGGTAAGAAACTCATTTAAGCCAATAAATCATGTCTCTACTAATCATTTACTACAGTTGCTGCATATGGATCTCTTCGGACCAACCAGAACCCAGAGCATTAGAGGTAAGAAATACTGCCTAGTAATTGTGGATGATTACTCCCGCTTTACTTGGGTATATTTCCTTGCAAGTAAGTCAGAAACCTTTTCGTATTTTGAAAAATTTGCTAAAAAGGTTCAAAATGAAAAAGGATGTGTTATCTCAAGTATAAGAACAGATCATGGAGGAGAATTTGAAAATCAAGATTTCACAAAATTGTGCGATGAATCTGGATTTAAGCATGTGTTCTCCTCTCCATACACTCCTCAGCAAAATGGAGTTGTGGAAAGAAAGAATAGATCTCTTCAAGAAATGGCTAGAACTCTTTTAATTGAAAGTAAAATTTCTTCACGATTTTGGGCTGAAGCTGTTTCAACAGCTTGCTATATCATCAATAGAGTCTTCCTAAGACCTATTCTTGAGAAAACCCCTTATGAATTATTCAAAGGTAAAAAACCTATTGTTTCATACTTTCATGTGTTTGGTTGCAAATGCTTTATATTGAAAAATGCAAAAGATCGAGTTGGTAAGTTTGAAGAAAGATCAGATGAAGGCATCTTCCTTGGATATTCTACATCAAGCAAAGCCTACATAGTCTATAACAAGAAGAGCCAGACGGTGGAGGAGTCAATGAATGTTAAATTTCAAGACTCTAAGCAAGATGAATCCAGTCAGACTCAATATGAAGAGTCTGAACCTGCTCCAGACCTTCCTAAGCTTACAACTCAAAAAGTATCTCAAGACCAGCATCAAGATGTTCATGAAGATTCAAATAAAGAAAGAGATCATCATCCAGACAAATCAACCAGTAACTGGAAGCACAAGTCCAGTCATCCTAAAGATCTCATTATAGGCGAAATTAATGAAGGAATTTGCACCAGATCCAAAAAACGTGAAGAGTCTAGTGCATTGGCTCTCATCTCTGAAATTGAACCAAAAAGCATAGAAGAAGCTTTATCTGATGAAAGCTGGATCGAAGCTATGCAAGAAGAGCTCAGACAGTTCAACATTAACGATGTCTGGGAATTGACATCTAAACCAAAAAGGTAAAACTGTTATTAGAGCCAAATGGGTGTTCAGGAACAAGATGAACGAAAAAGGAAAAGTCGTACGGAATAAAGCAAGACTTGTGGCCAAGGGATACACGCAAGAAGAAGGAATAGACTATGATGAGACTTACGCTCCTGTAGCAAGGTTAGAAGCTATTCGTCTATTACTTGCGTTTGCTGGTTACAAAAATTTCAGGTTATTCCAAATGGACGTCAAAAGTGCTTTCCTAAATGGATTTATCCAAGAGGAAGTTTATGTGGAACAACCACCTGGATTTGAAGACCCAAAGAAGCCAGACTCAGTCTTCAGACTGAAAAAGGCCCTGTATGGTCTAAAGCAAGCACCTCGAGCTTGGTACGACAGACTAAGTAAGTTCTTATTACAGAACGGCTTTGTTAAAGGTAAAGTAGATACTACTCTATTCATCAAAAAGGAAAACAAAAGCTTTTTACTCATTCAAATATATGTTGATGACATTATTTTTGGATCCTCTAATGAAAGTCTATGCAAGAAATTTTTTAAGTCTATGTAGGATGAGTTTGAAATGAGTATGATGGGAGAATTAACATTCTTTCTTGGCCTTCAAATAAAGCAATTGAAGGAAGGAACTTTTATTTTCCAAGAAAAATATGCTAATGATCTTGTCAAAAGATTTGGATTGGAAAATTGCAAGAAGACTGATATAACAATGTCAAGTTCTTTGAAGATAGACAAAGATGAGGAAGGGAAGAAAGTTGATCAAAAGCTGTACAGGAGCATCATCGGTTCACTTCTTTATCTTACTACTTCTAGACCTGACATTTTGTTAAGTGTTTGCATCTGTGCTAGGTTTCAATCAGATCCTAGAGAATCCCATCTCAATGCTGCAAAACGTATTATTAAATACGTTGCTTCATCTTCAAGCATTAGTCTTTGGTATCCTAAGAAGGGAGACTTTAATCTTCTAGGATATTTAGACGCAGATCTGGCCGGCTGCAGAGTAGATAGAAAGAGTACTTCAGGAACTTGCCAGTTGCTTGGAAGCAGGACAGTGTCTTGGTTTTCAAGAAAACAAAGCACTGTAGCTCTCTCAACAACAGAAGCAGAGTATGTTGCCCTTGGAAGCTGCTGTTCACAAATTCTATGAATAAAACAACAGCTACAAGACTTTGGGATTGAAAACTCATGCATAGAAATCAAATGTGACAACACCAGCGCAATCAATCTCACCAAAAATCCAATTCTTCATTCAAGAGCAAAGCATATAGAAATTCGACATCACTTTATTAGAGATCATATTCAAAGTGGAGAAATCTCGATTCAATTTGTTGATTCAAAAAGTCAACTAGCGGATATATTCACAAAGCCTTTGGAGAAAAATTAATTTGATTTTATCCGCTCCAGACTCAACATTTTGAAGCTTGAAGAAGTTAAAGTCTAGAAACTCTCCAACCTTCAGACTCAAAAAGTTGATAACCGTCAGACTCAAATATCTCAGACTCAAATCTCTACAACTCAGACGTTGATGACTATAGACTGTAAGTTGTTACTTTATCTAAAATCGAAAAGGTATGATCTTTCATTTGTAGTCTCTGTGAAAATCAAAAAACTTGTCTTTTCAAAAGGATTAATTTTGGCAGTTATTGATTTCGAAAAGAGGTATTCGTACACTTTCCTTGTACCGATTGAACTTTCCCTTTTCAAAACTGAGTTATATATACACAGTTTTCTCTTTCAATCTTCAAAACCCTAAAAGCATTCTCCTCTCAATCCGGTTTCTACTTCGAATTCATCCTCGAAAAAGTTGTCATCTTTTCTTGGGAAAGCAAGCAAAGGAATCTCTCAGCGACAAGAAGAATGTCTTCTTCGAGGAAGTCTTCAAGAATCGCGACAAGGGGACCACAGAAGATGAAGGAGGGACCTACCCACTTCGATCTCACAGAAGAGGAAGAACTATCGAGTCAGCATCAGAACCCGACTCATTCTCCACCACGTCATTCAACACCTTCTACCCCACAAGGTGCGGGTCAACATCCGGAGGAAGAGATAATCGAGGACGCAGACCCAGTAAGAGTCCAAAAACCCTCGTTTACTTACAAACTTTACCGTGCGTTGAAAAGTACTGCGACTCCAATGAAATATGTGGATGATTTTCTTAAAGAAAAGAACTATGGGAATGAGTATATCTTTCTGAAGAAAATGGAGGAATTGGGAATTGCTCCCAAAGGTAAAGCAGAGGAAGCACTTGCGAATATTCCCAGTGATCCTCGTATGTCGGGACCAAATTTGACTGATGGGAACGACGATGACAAAATGTTCACTGATTTTCAACCGAGAATGGGTGTTGCTGCGAAGGTAAAGGGAAAGAGGATGGAGTTATTTAAATCGAAGGAACAGGAAAATTTGTTCTTCAACTGCTGAAACGAGGGGTGATAAACCCTAGGAGTGTCGATTTCGATTTCTTGGATCTTGTGAATGTGAACTTGAGAGAGAAGTTCAGTCTGCTTCAACTGGAACGTTTTTGCAATGACACCACGGACGGATATGCACAACTGACTGCATATTTCTATTCAAATCTTAGCTTTGTCGCTGCGGATTATGTGTTGGATGTGGACATGTTTGCGGACATAATTGGAGTTGAACGAGGACGTTATCAACCAGTCAAAGTCTCAGTTGCTCGTGCCACAATGGACCTTGTCGAAGATAGAAATATTGAGGGAAAAATCATCTATTCAAGGATGCGTGCCATCAACATTGTGTTGCACAAAATTGTTATCAATTGCATTAGGCCGAAGTCTACATCAAAGACTGATGTGTCTAATTCTGAAGCAAAATTGATGTACGCAATCAACTCCGGGAAGAAGTTCTCTCTACCTCACACTATTCTCTTTCACATGTACAGAGCAATGTCGAAAGACAAGGGACAATTGCCTTATCCAGGTCTGGGGACCAAGATCTTCAGACACATGAATATTGAACCTCCACACACTCTTTGTGTTCGACCGTGCGATAAGATGGTGGTAGGATTAAAGATGTTGACAAAGATGCGTCTGAAAGAACTTTCTAAGGCAATGGAGAAATTCAGAATGAAGACTCCAGTTCCGTCTGCTTCAAAAAGAAAGGGAAAGGAAGCCATTGGTGCCCCATCCAAAAAGAAGAGAACTCTCATCTTGGAGGATGAAGATGAGGAGGAAGATCTCACAATCACTGCCTTGATAAGGACAAGACGTTCTGTTCCCCAATCAACAGAACAGCAGAAGAAGCAGAGAGAAGAAGAAGAAAAAGACAAGAACAGAGAAGAAGAAGAGCAGAGAGAGAAGGAGAAAGAAGCTGAAGAAGAAGGAGAAGAAGAGCAAGAAAAGTCTGCCGCTGAATCTAGAGAGAAGGATACAGAAAAGCATGATTATCACTCTTCCCCTCTTGATGTCCTAGAGACAGGGGGAGTTGGCGAGCAAGAAAGGTCCTCACCGCATGCTGCCAATAGTGAAAATCTAAGACAATCTCCAGCAGTCCCAGAAGAATTTCAGGCTTCTCAATTGCCTGAAGAAGGTCACAATACGTCAGAACCAAATCTGCAAGACTTTACAAAAGCGCCATCGTCTGCATTCACTCCATTTGAGAAAGAAAATGCTAGCACACAGATGGATAATTCTGCAGATTTTCGTCGTATTATGGATATTCTTCTGGAAATGCGTGGCCAAATCTATGCTCTGGACTGTGAAATTCAAGCCTTGAAGACTGCTGGACAAGCATCTTCAGTTACCCTGGAGGATAAAATGAAAAACCTCGCTCTACAACTTCAAGCCAATGCCAAAGGAGAGGAGGTAACACAACTAAGGGAGGACTTGAAGAGGCTAGAAGGAGTAGTTCAGTCCATGGGAGATTTCCAGATCGTGCGCATTCCCAAGCAAACATGACTCCTTTCTCACCTTTTTTTTTAATGATGACAAAAAGGGGGAGAAGCAATTTGAACCAACCAACCAACCAACTTTCTTTAGTTTTTGTTGAATATGTTTGTTTATGACTTGAGTAAACTTGGGTGTAAACTTGATCTTGACTTAATTGGCTGTGGATTTAGATGCTTAACTGTTTGCATTTACTTCAAGTATTGTTATATGGTATTACTCATGAAAGACTAACCAATTTTCTGTGGATGCAGAGTCTGGTTGTTTTGATTAATTTTATGAGATAGCCATATTGCTTGAGAAATGTTTTTGCAGGTCAAAGTGGTTCAAATCTACAAGAAAGTTTTGTCACCATCAAAAAGGGGGAGATTGTTGGAGAAATCGTTCCAGAATATTTTGAAGCTGACAAAACGTTTCCTTCAGTCTAGTCTGGGTATCTGCAGATCGTCTAGTTTAAAGTACGAAGACTTTCGACTACTGAGACTCAAGATTCAAGACTCAAGATTCGAGACTCAAGACTCAAGACTATTCTCATTGACAGTCTTTCTGATCCAGTGACGAAGGAAATCCAGAGCCGAAGTATATGGTTGAGGATTTAATCCTATCGTCTGGAGAAGATCTTTTTTGGTTGGATAAATATAACGGATTCTTTTGTTCATATCTAGATCAATTGAAGATCCGATGGTCGACGAAGTATTCTTGGAATGTTCTACTCTTGGAAACCAAGATCCTGATTGTATGGGCGAACAGGATTGATGGGCTATCGTCAGGTTCCTTTTATAGCTCGAATGATCTTCTTGATTGATTTCGTCCAACGGGTAGATTGGAGGAATTCCTTTGGTAAGTGCCAACGGTATGATGGCATAAAGGAGTATAAAAAGGAAGACGTTCTAGTTGTTTAAAAATGTGATTGATAGAAAAATTCCAGAGTCTGAAGCACCTTGATTATTAGTCGATACAGTCTGAGCGAAATTGTATACACAGAGAGTGTCTATACTTGGTGATACCTTGAGCGAGTGTGGTAGATCATCTACACCGAGAAATCAAGGAAGATCAACACTGTAACATCTCTTTGTTCATAGTGGAATCCAGCCAAATTGGCTGTCAGTGCAGAAGAGTGGACGTAGGCTTGAATCAAGCCGAACCACTATAAACCGCGTGTTTAATTCTCTCTTTCCTTACTTAGTCTTACGTTGATTATTATTCTTCGCAAATCCTTCAACTGTCTAAAGTATTGCGCAAGTATACAGAAATTATCAAGAAAAATCTTTGTATACCTATTCACCCCCCTCTAGGTACTCGTACTAGCAATATCAGTAGATAGGGTGCCACTAGGATGGCGAAAGGGACTAGAATGAACTGACCATGTACTGATCAAGGGAAGAATGTTTTGGGGTGATTTTATCAGAGTAGCGTAGTAAAGTTTTGGGTTAATTTTGTAGAATTTCAGTTTGTTGAGATAAAGCTATAGAAAGAAGACTCACTGGCTAGAGTTGTACGTGACTAGTTTGCTTTTGTATAACTTGGATGTCATTTATGAAAATAGTTGGCTCAATAAGCCTCTTGTTGTGATGAATTGTTGTCGTGACATATTCCAGTTTAATCTGTTAACATGTGGAAGTTTCGAGTTTACTGAGAGTCAAAGAGGACCCTCGATTACCTTAATCTCGTTAATTGAGGCAACCCATTTGTTAGACGGGGGTTGTCAGGGTTACCTAGCGACTATCATGAATACGACAATTGAGGAGCTAAAGATCGAAAATATCACAGTGGTACAAGAATTTCCATACGTGTTTTCGAAAGAATTGCAAGGCCTACCGTCAAAGAGAGAGAGAGAGAGAGAGAGAGAATTCAAGATTGAGTAAGCACCTAGACAAAGCCAATCTCTAAAGGCTCATTACTAAATGTCGTTATCTGAGTTGAAAGAACTGAAGGTGCAGATGCAAGAGTTGTTGAATAAGGGATTCATATGTCCTAGTGCATCGCCTTAGGGAGCACTAGTTTTGTTCGTGAAAAAGAAAGATGGTTCATTGCACCTATGCATCGACTATCGTCAACTAAATTAAGTGACGATCAAGAACAAGTATCCACTCCCGAGAATTGACGACTCGTTTGATCAGTTGCAAAGAGCGTCGATATTTTCAAAGATCGACTTGAGGACATGGTATCATCAATTGAGGATCAGAAATGAGGATATACTGAAGTCAGCGTTTCGTACTCGATATGGCCATTATGAGTTCACTATAATGCCATTTGGTTTGACAAACGCTCCAGCTGCTTTTATGGATCTGATGAGTAGAGTGTTTAAAGAATATCTTGATTAGTTTATGATCGTGTTCATCGACGATATTCTAGTGTATTCGAAAAGTGCTGAGGAGCATGAGAGGCATTTGAGAAGAGTACTTCAAACCCTGAGGATTCATGAATTGTACGCTAAGTTTAGCAAGTGCAAGTTTGGTTGACTCATGTTACGTTTTTAGGTCACTTGATTTCAAGAGAAGGAATCTCCATGGACCCGTCCCAGATTGAAGTAATGATCAACTGGCCGAGACCGACTATAATGACAAAGATCATAAGCTTTTTAGGTTTGGCAAGTTACTACAGAAGGTTCATGGAAGGATTTTCAATTTTGGCATCGCCGTTGACTCGATTACTGAAGAAGGAAGAGAAGTTCGTCTGGACAAACAAGTGTGAGCTTAGTTTCTAAGAGCTTAAGCAGGAGCTAAGTACTGCACTTGTGCTGACCATTTCGTCTAGTCCTAGAGGATACGAGATCTATAGTGATGCGTCATTCAGAGGACTGGGTTGCGTGTTGATGCAACATGGTAGGGTTGTTGCATACGCGTTCCGTCAGTTGAGACCTCATGAATTGAACTATCCGACGCATGACCTAGAACTCGCAGCAATCATTTTCGCTCTGAAGATTTTGAGACATTATTTGTGTGGAAAAAGATTCCAGATCTTCACTAACCATCAAATTGAATATGAGACAGTGTCGCTGGATGGAACTTTTGAAGGACTACAATTGTAATATTTTGTATCACCCCGAAAAGGTAAATAGAGTCGCTGACGCTTTGAGTCGGAAGTCTCCAATTGCACAGATGATAGTCAAGGAATGGATTTTACTCGAGAGAGCTCGAGATTCGGTCTTCAAATTTGAGATAAGCCACATTTCGAATCTTATGGTCACCCTTAAAATTGAGCCAGATGTTCATAGAGAATCAAGATGCTTCAGTTAATAGATCCGGTTATTCAAGAGATTCTGCAAGAGGATACCGATAAGAGAAATGCTAATTTCCATATATCTGAGGATGGAACACTAAGGTTTCGAGAACGATTGTGTGTGCCTAATGATGCGGAGCTTAAAGAGGGATCTTGTCAGAAGCTCATCGTAGCAGTTACAGCATTCATCCTAGCAATACAAAAATGTATCAGAATCTACGTCAACACTATTGATGGTTCGGTATGAAGGCGAACATCGCCAAGCATGTCGCCAAGTGTCTAATGTGTCAACAAATAAAGGCACAACATTGTAAACCGAGAGGATTTCTACAACCTCTCAAGATTTCCGAGTGGAAATGGGAGCACATCACAATAGATTTTGTAACAGGTTTACCAAGGAGTCAGAGGGGTAATGATTCCATTTGGGTAGTAGCCGACAGACTGACGAAGTTGGCTCACTTCATCGTTGTACGGAAGGATCTGGATTTGGACAGGCATGCGAAATTGTACGTATGTCAGATTTTTCGTCTACATGGAGTGCCGGTGACAATTACATTAGATTGAGACCTAAGGTTCACAGCTGTTTGGAAGAGTTTACAAACCTCCTTAGGATCGAAGCTACAGTATAGTACAACATATCATCCTTAAACGGATGGCTAATCTGAGAGGACAATTCAAACCCTCGAAGATATGCTGCGAGCTTGTGTGTTGGATTTCAAGAGAAACTAGAATGAACAGCTTCATCTTGTCGAGTTTGCCTACAACAACAACTACCAACAGAGCATTCAGATGGCTCCTTTTGAAGCGTTGTATGGCAGAGCATGCATAACTTCAGTTTGTTGGAATGAAGTCGAAGAACGAAAGATCATAGGCCTAAAATTAGTTCAGCAGTCAATGGATGCAGTAGCAGTTATCAGAGACAAACTAAAAACAACTTAGAGTCGCTAGAAAAGCTATGCAAACAAGTGTCGAACCCCATTGGAATTCCAAGTTCGTAGTCACATCTCTCTGAATGTGTCACCAATGAGGGGTACTTCGCACTTTGGCAAGGAAGGAAAAGCTGAGTCTGAGGTACGTAGGTCCTTTTGAGATTCTAGAAAGAATCGAGATCCTAGCGTATCGTCTTGCATTGCTGCCGAGTTTGGCGCAAGTGCATGACGTCTTTCACGTATCCATGTTAAGGACATATGAGACTGACTCGACTCACGTGCTAAATCTTGAAGAGTTAGACGTGGTCGACAGAGTGTCGTACATGGAAAACCCAGTTTATATTGTGGACTGGAAAGAACAGATTTTGCACACCAAGACAAACCCAATGGTCAAAGTGGTCTGACAACACCACGGCACAAAAGGAGTAACATGGGAAAGTGAGGATTCAATGAGACAACTGTACACCCACCTTTTTAATTAAGATCGAGGACAAAAATTTTATAAAAGGGGAAGAGTTGTGACATCCTGATTCTCAGGCTCTGTTTTCAACTGAATAAGTTGGGCTTTTCATCGACGCTCTATAGTTATTTTCTCTGAGTTGGCCACTCACGAGATAACTAGCCTATCAGGTAAAGTCGTTAAAGAATATAAACGCAATAGACTTGAGAATTCGACCAGGAATCGACTGCTTGACTGTGCTAATCTGTAAGGGTCAGTACGGCATAGTTAAAAATGATAAGAGACTGGAGATAGGTCGATCTGACAGAGATGTGTGATTAAGTATAGGTGATTCCACCTAATTGCAAAATTCTTGTCGATCGACACTAAACCGATTTTTCTATCGTTTTGATACCCTGTGTCCGTATTTGAAATCTCGAGATTTTCACGACAATCGAGAGTCGCCAATGTGTCGAAGATGTACATTGTGGCTCGAAAATAATCGACCACGCGTTAATGCACTAAAAATTCTTAAAAACTATCCGGTAGGCTAGGTCACGCTAAAATCGAGTTAGATTAAAATTAACCGCGAATTTGAACCCGATTTCAGAAATTGAAAATTATGTCGTGTCACGATTTATTTTAGGAAGGTCGACTCATCCTTCGAAGAATTTTCGGCGAGTTTGGGATTTTTTACGGAAAATCAATTCGGACGATTCGGAAATGAAAGGAAATTCAAATGGGCCAAATAGAGGGCACTTTTGGCCTCCAAAGTGAGCTAATTGGTGAAGGGAAATTGTGGAAATTGGTGTGGGCTTTTTCCTTAGCAAAATTGGACGTCAAATTAGAGAATTGGTAAAGAAATTGAAATCCAAAATTGTGAAATTCAGAGGCTAGAGGGGCTGTCACATTTTGGTCTTCATTTAGGCTTCAATTAGGGCAATTTGGTGTTGAAATTAGCCTTGATTGACCAATTGATATTGTTAGTTGAAGATAAAGGTGAAGAACACTCAAGTGAATTAGATATTGGTGTTTGACTTCAAGGCCTTGGTTCCCTCTCTCTCTCTCTCTCTCCCTCTCTATTTCTCCTTCAATTTCTCTCTCTCTCTCTCTCTCTCTCTCTCTCTCTCTCTCTCTCCCTCTCAATTTCTCCTTCAATTTCTCTCTCTCTCTCTCTCTCTCTCTCTCTCTCTCTCTCTCTCTCTCTCACATTTTCCCCCCCATCCGACAATCCCCTGCCGTCTTCTTCCATTTCTTTTTCTCCCTTTGACTTTGTAGGCTCACCCTTATCCCTCCCTCTCATGCACGTCACTCTCGCTCTATTTATTTTGCACGTTTTGTTTCCCCTCTATTGACACTCCTTTTTCCCTTATCCCTTCCCCTTCCCATTTGCTTCGCATGCCAGGGCGACCGAACCCCTTCCCGCACGCCTTCTGCTTCTTCTTCCATTTCCCTAGGAAGCTCGACTTCCCCATTTTTCATGCTGCCGTTTCTTAGCTGCCACACATCAGCCCGTATGCCCCCACCTGTCAACCCAGCGAAGCTCTCCTTCTTGCGTTGACTCCAACCACCCACGATCTCCACTCATTGAACAGCCTAACTCCCCAGTGAGCTCCCTTCGTTTCTACCCTCTTCTCCGCTTGGCCGTGTAGCTCAGGCACGTCTAGCCCAAGCTGTGCCTCTCCAGGCTTTAGCAACCTTAGCCCAAGTGAGCCCGATTTTCCCCTCCGCCGTTGCCGCGCCGCCGGGGTCAGCTCGGCCCACAAGCTACAGCCCCGTCAAGCCAAACCCAGCAGTTTCGTTGTGGACTTGCAAGGCTTTTTAGAGCCCTCCTGAGCTCCTATTGGCTCCGCCGTAAGCTCGAGTTTCGGCCGCAGTTGTGCCACCGTTGCCATGAATCGGTTTTCGCACTAAACCGATGAGTTTACTCACTAAACTTTGCTTATGGAGTTGATGATACTTAAGGGTTGATTAGTTTACGTTAAATATGGTTTAAGTGGTTAGTTAGAATGGATTAGCAATTTAATTCCTCGTTATTGCATGTTAGGTGATTAGATCGGCTTAATTAGCAACTAGATAGCTTGTATTATTTATCTAGATAGGTTCGAAATTTTTCCGAGCCCGTTTCGGTGATTAATTAGGCTTTTACCGGCCTAAGTTTCTATTTATGGTATTTAAATGTATTTATTTAAATTATTTTGGTATTTATTTTATTATTTATTATTTTCCGGAAATTATATCAAGATAGTCGGTGATCGGAATTTCATGTCGATTGCAATGATATGATTGGTTTATTTAATTGAGTGTTGATTTGTGCAAATTGAGTGAAATTTGTAATTGTGGATATTTATTCCAAAATTAAGTAATTTCGGTATTTAATTAGAAAATATCGGGTGTCCATTTACAATGCCAAAATGTGTTTATGGACTATTATAATTAGTGGGATTTTTTTTTAAAAAATATATCGTGTTTTTAACTCAGGCCGACCGTGTACCCACACACGGTCATTTTTAACGAGTATTTCCAACACGGTATATTATCAGCTTGTGAGAGTATATTTGCATGTCAACTTGTGTGAGCATATTTGTTGTTAGCTTTTGGGACCCTTTACACGTTAGCTTGTGAGAGCAGTATACTGTATTAGCCTATGTGCTTTGATACGTCGGCTTGTGAGAGTAGTATACATTTTATTCGCTTTTGGGCCCCTTTGCACGTCAGCTTGTGAGAGCAGTATACCTTATCAGCTTGTGTGAGCTAAGATCGTTATATTAGCTTATGAGAGCATGATCTATATTATCAACTTGTGCAAGCTACTATCTATCTATATCAGCTTGTGAGAGCTATGACCACATATTGCAGCTTGTAAGAGCATTGATCGATTATTTCAGCATGTGTGAGCAGTGGTCGTATCGAATTGATAGATAGTACGGATGATATTGACTGATTGTTGGCTGGATTTACTGAGTTGATTAGTGAATTGATTGGTTGAGAATATGAATTGTATTGACTTGCAGGAATGAACTGAGGCAAAGGTAAGTCCTATATCTTGTGTGTGTGACTAGATGGCTTTTAGGCGTATTTCCTTCCTAGTCGGAGTTTAGGAGGTGGACTTGCTGAGACGTTGTCTCACCCTGTCGTGGGCTTAACTTTTCAAGTCCTTAGATGGAAATTACTCTCGAACATTTTGGCCAACCGAAGAAGGTCACCAAACAGGTCTCTTAAATTCCTCTTCCTGGGGGCCAAGGAGCCTAGGTCTACGAACTCGTGAGGTTTGTGGTCTGGGTTGATGTGGGTCTATCCCGAATGGTATCCCATTAATACAGATCGTGGTATCATCGCGAGCGAGATGGACCCAAAGAAGGTCCCCTATCAGAATCTGAGCTCCTTATGTCGGTGCTGAAGATCGCTTTTGGCAAGGGTACGGCTGACCCTCCTGGTGAAGCAGTGGTAGACCCTGGTTCCCCGGAGCCAGAGACCCCAGAGTCTTCGGTTGAGAGTTCGAATGCTTAGAGGACCTATAGTTCTTCTTCCTTTTGTGGACTTGTGAATAGACTAGTATTGTATATAACTTAGTCTAACGTGTATAAAGTGTGTTGTGGTTGGTTTTCAAAATTTTGGCCCTACTTTTCTATCCCATATTTCTGCTGTCTAGAGATTTATTAATTCGTTTCCACATGCGCATTAAAATGAATGGGTCGGTGACACATCTTGAAACATCGCAATTTTATCGACCATCGAGGGATGGGCACACGCTCAAGGTTCGAGGCGTGATATAGCTGCCGTTAAATACAATAATGATCCTATTATGCTATTATAAAGTTTAGAATTGATGGACTTACCTTTTTTATCGGCAGAAGTACAGCCCAAGTGCCAAAACTTTGGAAAGTGACACTTAAATGCCAAATTCGAAGTAAAATGGATCACTTAAATGCCACTCTGGCCAAATTTGGCCAAAATGCCAACGTGGCGATTTTTCGATGAAGGAAGTGCAAAACAACGCCGTTTTGCAAGCTAACGTGGTAAAAAAATTAATATAAAAATTAATATAAAAATTAATTTAATTTAATTTAATTTAATTTAATTTTTTTAAAACATTTTTAAAAATATTAAAAAAAAAAAAAAAGGGGGAGGGGGCAAGCGGCTGAGGGCCGATCCCTTGTTCTCACCGCCTCCCGTTGCCGCCGGCCCTTTTAAAAAAAAAAAAAAAAAAAAATTAGTTTTTTTAATATTTTTATTTTATTTTTAAAAAAGTTTAAATAAATTTAATTTAATTAATTTTATATTAATTTTTTATCACGTCGGCACTTAAAGGGCGTCGTTTTTGTGTTATCTAGTTACGTCAACATGTAAAATAACGCCGTTTTGCACTTGCTTTGCTGGAAAATCACCACGTCGGCATTTCAGCCGGATTTTGCCCAGATTGGCACTTGAGTGATCCATTTTGCTCCGATTTTGGCTCCTAAGTGTCACTTTCCAAATTTTTGGCACTCTAAGTGTCCGTATCTCATTTTTTATTCATGTTAAGCTTGATGAAAGATGACATTGGTGTCTTGTTTTTTTGCATCCTTCTAGACCAAACTTCTTTACTATCTCCCTAGCATATTTCTCTTAATATACGTAGGTGCCTTCAAGAGTTTGCTTGATTTGAAGGCCGAGAAAGAAGTTGAGCCCTCCAATTAAGCTTATTTCAAGGTCACTTTTTGTAATATTTGCAAAACCCCTACATAGTATATAATTAGTAGCCCCGAAAATTATATCATCAACATATATTTGAACAATGAGTAAATCTTTATCTTTCTTTTTGATAAAGAGTGTAGTCTCTACCTTACCTTTTTCATAATCATGATCAGCAAGAAAAGTAGTTAACATTTCATATCAAGCTTTTGGGGTATCTTTGAGTTTGCAAAGTGCTTTCTTGATCAATAACATCAGCTGGTGCAGACAGTAGCACTGGTTCTTCTTCACCATTAGCTTGTGCACCTATCAACTTACCTTCGGACCTAATGTTCATTGATACTTCCACTTCTTGCAAAATATTGTTAAATACACAAAATACTATACTAGAAGTAAAGTAATAAAGAAATAAACCTTCATGAGCCTTTGGTTCGAACTTTCCAACATTGTCATTGATATTGTTGACAATATAGCACTTGCAATCGAATACAAAAAAGTATGCAATGATTGCTTTCAAGAATAAAAGATTTTCCTGGAGCAAAAAGAATATCAATGCAATGAGAGTATAACATTTAGTACAACTATCATTTGCAAAAGGAGATATTGATGCTTCTATCATAAACAAGCATTACACATGTCACGATTTGCAATAAATGCATTTAATGTCTTATACTTACGATAAGAAATATTATAGATATGGATCGTGTATAATCAAGAATCATGATAAATCTATCTAGAAGTTTGCAAGGTAAGTTAAAGGATAATCATGATATTTTGATACTCTTACCTTAGGTAGATGCATAATAAATACCATACCTTTGAATATGATTTTTATCAATCTTTGCTTGAACTTTTGTTGATGGCATCAGGATTTGCATAGGATTTGGTGAACTTCTGTAGATCCTGGAATGTTGATATTTGCTTCAGGTGACATCCAAGCTGATTTTTAATATCAGCTAATCTTTGATCCAATTCGCACGAAACCATTTTTTTTTCTAGATTTTCTTCCTCTTTTTGAGCTTTGAGTAGATGACATGATTGTCTTTGAGAACATTTGGAGTTCTTAAGTCAAAGAAGCTATATTATCATCTTCATCATCATCATTCTTGTCATTGGAGGACGATCCTGCAAAATCTTCATGAAGAGTGTTTAGCAATATATGTAATAGACATTTTATCTTCGGATTTCCTTGGCTCAGTGTTGGACTTGATTTTGTAAATCATGAGAGTTCGAATAAGTTCTTCCAATCTTAATTGTGGTGATCTTTGAGCTTCATGAATTGATGATTTTTGCATCAAACTCATTCTTGTGGTAATGCTCGAACAATCATAATTGCATGTTCCTCATTTGTGTAGGTCTTCCCATATTCAAAAAATCAACTCATGATGTCATTGTAGTGCATGAGCATTTCTTTAATGTCTTCATGTGGCTCCATCTGGAATGTCTCAAAATCACTAAGAAAGATGATCCTCTTCGTTTTCCTTTCTCCATCGGTTCTTCCGAATGTGACTTGGAGTTGATCTCAGATTTCTTTAATTGTCACACAAGAAAAGATACTCTTAAATATCAAATAAAATAATGCACAATATATGAATCAAAAAGCTTTAAGAGATAAGTGCAAGTCTTCTCTAGATATCGTCATGAGCAGGAGTAGGTAGAGCTGGTGATTGTTCTTTTAGAACTTTTCGAACAGGATGTCTTGCTAATGTTTGAGTTGCTATCTTGCTAATGTTTAAGTCGATGGTCCATGTTCAATCACATCAACCATTTGCTTTCGTTGCACCTTTTCATTCCACTAGAAGATGTGCTAATTGTTGTGGATGAACACACTGACGAGCTAGAATTCCGGTTGTCTTTCCTCATGCTTGTAGTGAGATTATGTGGGGTGAGAAACAAACAAGACAATCTTTAGACTTTGAGATTACACAAATTCATTTGTTCGGAAGAATCCATATAAGACGCAATACTATAAAGTAAGACTGCTCATTTGGATTAGGATAATCTTCTGTCCAAAGAACTTAATCAAAGTAATCAAGAATATTTTTAAAGCCAAGAAAGAGAGTAAGTGATATTTTGAAAAAGGGTCTTCAATATTTTGAAAATTCAAATCCCATATGCTTCGATTTAAAAACAAAGAAATCCTTAAAATCAACGAAGTAATTCTAAAAATCTTAAGTTGAAATAATAGGCTTGAAGAGAATGATCATGAGCAAGTTTTCAGAGTTATGAAGGTAAAACTTGCATTTCATTTTGATCTATTCTACACCAACTCTTAGTTGATCTCGGTCCTATCATATGGTAATGAATTACTGTGCTTGTTTTCTCTGCCTACGATATAAAGTTAACAAAAATCTCAAAATGAAAGCATGTGGTCCAATATTGATGCTCTGGTAACCCTCTTTATGACTATCGCGATCCTTACCATTGTGATTGTCCAATTTGACATCAGAATTTTCTCAGAGTAGGCCAAAATAGCTCGTACATGTATTCATGTGCGGTACAAGTGGTGTCAAAGAAATAGATATGCGGAGAAGGTAATCGAGATAATGTTTAGAACTTAGTTACGGAAACCGTGGGAAGGTCAACCATGTCAATACTCATTTCTCAAAGAAATGTAGGTATTATCCATCGAAGTTGATGTATAATTTCATTACCGCACCTTATACTAAACATTTTGACAGCATGAGCATGCGTGTGTCTCTATTACCTTCCTCTCTAACGAAGGAAACAGAAATTTCCTTTTATACTTCCATATATAGAGATGAAAATGCACATCTGATCAAAATCCATTCTTGAAGCTTTCTGCCACGTGAATATGCATGTGTATGTGAGTTAGTTATTGCCTAAAGGAAATGAAAATTTGTTATAAGAGAGAGAAACCTCAAGATTTCTAGAAGCTTCTAAAAAATCTATTGAAAAAAAATCCTAGGGGATTATTGATTTTGATGCTTAAATGGATTGAGCATGAAGTATCAATATTATAATCCCTAATTTGTGAATTAATTTTCCTATATATATCAGCGAAATTCATGTGGCAATAACTGTGACATCCTAGATTTTTCACTTTTGCTTTCAATTAAATTAATCAGGCATTTCATCGACACACCTATAGGGCTGTTCTCAAAGCTAATAACTCTCGAGATAACTAGAAAGGAAACCATTAATGAAAATTTAATACAATAGACATGAGAATTCGACCAGAAATCGACTACTCAACAATGCTCATCTTTAGAAGTCATTATGGCACAATTAAAAATCGATTAGAGATTAGAGATAGGTCGGTTCGACCGAGATGTGTGGCTAAACGTGGGTGACTCCACTAAATTGAAAAATTCTCATCGACCGACACTAGATTGATTTTTCGATCATTTTGGTACCCTGTGTTCATATTTGAATTCTCAAAATTTCACGACCACCGAGAGTCGCCAATGTGTTGAGTGGGTTTATTGTGGCTCGAAGAAAATCGACCACAGATCATCTGCGCTAAAAATTTCTAAAAGCTACCCAGTAGCCTAGGTCACACTAAAATCGTGCCGAATTGAAATTAACCGAGAATTTAAATCCAATTTCAAAAATTGAAATTCCAGTCATGCCACGAGTCATTTTGGGAACATTGACTCAGTTTCAAAAAAAATTTCTGCAAACCGAGACTTTTTGGATCAAAGTCGAGGTAGGGTTGTTTTTGTCTAGAAAATGTCGGGGATCGTTTTTTATCACGAAATTGGGATGCAAGTGGGATCAATTGGTGAGGAAAAATACCAATTTGATCGAGGGTTCAACAATTGAATTTATAGAAGCTGATTGGTGTTGATTCAAAGAGCATTTGAAGTCTAATTGGAGGAAAACCTATGCAAATTCGTGTGCCTCCACTACCTATGACTTTTGGACCATTTCCTTAGCTTCTTGAGGAAGCCAAGGCTGCTGGAATTGCTAGTGGAGGACAGCTGCTGGACTAGTCTTGGGGGACAAAGAGATGAGATAGAAACCAAGGTAGGCCCCTTGCCCCCTCTCTCTTTCCTCTCCCCTCCTCAGCCAATCGACCAGCCCCATTCCCCCTCCATTTGTGCTATTCAAACTCCTCAACCAGCAGAGAAGACCAGCCAAAGCCTGTCGCCACCATAGTTGCCCGCCGAACCGCCATTCACCGTCCTCGCACGCTGCTACGCGTGCCCCTCCGCCGCTACTCACGCCTCGCCGCACGCCACCGTTGTCGTCTTCTCTTCCAATTGGCTGCCGAGGTCACCTAAGCTAATGTGGCTCACCGCCGGAGCCGTTTGGAAGCCTGAGATCACTCACCTAGGCCCGATTCAACCTCCTCGATCCATCTCAGCCCATTGTCACCTTAATCCACACTTGTTTCAGCCTTTCTTGACCTTGGAAAACAACTGAAGAAGTGGGTTTCTAGCACTGTTTAAGCCCATTTTGAGGTCGTTCCGGACCCTGAAAGCCAAGCCCGCTTTGGAGAAGATCGTCCCCCGCCGTATCCCCATTGATTTAAACCAATCGGATCGCTAAACAAGTGAGTTTAACTCATTAATCCTCGCTTAGTAGGTTAATGACGCTTAAGGATTGATTAGTTTAGACTAAGTATGGATTAGGTGGATAGTTAGATTAGATTAGCGATTTAATTAATTATCGATGCATGTTAGGTGGATAATTTAGTGCAATTAGAGCCTACACAAACTCTAGTATTTATCTAGAGTGATTCGGAAATTTTCCAGGTCCATCTCAGTTTCCAATTAGGCTTTACGAGCCTAAGTTTTAATTATTAGTATTTAATAATTATTTTTCATATTTATTTATTTATTCATTTATTTATTTTTCGAAAATTAGACTGGAATAGCCGGTGACCAAAATTTTATGCTGATTGCAATGGTGTATTCAGTTTATTTAATTGATTATTATTTGGTGCAAATTATGTGTGATTTGTAATTGTGGGTAATTATCTCAGAAATTGATAATTTTGGTAATTAATTAGAAAATTACCAGGCATCGGTCTAAAGTGCCAAAAATCTATTTTTGGACTGCAAAAATTAGTGGGACGTTCAAAAGTGAAAGCATTGTATTTTGGCTAAAGCCGACCATATACCCACACACGGCTATTTTTATCGAGTATGATGAAAATGATGAATTGGTTATATGGTTGGGGTGGTATACTATATTAGCCGACGGGCAATATGTCAACTTAGGTAGAGAACAGTATACTGGTATACTATATCAACCTATGAGCTCTGATATGTCAACTTAGTAAGAGAACAATATAACTTATCCGCTTAAAGTGAGCATTATTAGTATACTATATCAACCTACGGGCTCTGATATATCAGCTTAGTAAGGGAACAATATACTATTTATCAGCTTAGAGCGAGCTATACTATCTACATCAGCTTAGAATGAACAGTCCTGATATGAGCGGACTTATTAGGTAGTATTGATTTAGCCGACTGAGAGAAGGTCGTGATGACATGTAATCGACGGAGTTAATGGATCAATAGTTCAATCGGTTTGATTGATTGGGTTGGTTGAAATAACTAGATAGTTATTTGATTGATATTGACTTGCAAGAAGGAACTGAGACCAAGGTAAGTCCTCTAACTCCTGGTTGTGCATAAGCAACCCTCATGGCGTATTTTCTTCCTAGTTGGGTCTTAGGGGGTCGAATTTGTTGAGATGTAGTCTCACCCTATAGTGGGATAACATTTCAGGCCCATAGATAACAACCCCTCCAGCTTCTCCCAAGCATTTTGGCGAACCGAAGAAGTTCATAAAGCAGAGTTATCACATTCCGATACACGGGCACCCTGAAGGATTGGAATATGTTTTGGTGAAATCCATTGTTTTGGTTGATGCAGGTTTGCCCAAAAAGGTGCCCCATCAATACTGGGCATGGTATCGCCATTATCATGATGGACGAAGGGAGGGCCCAGTACCGGAATCTGATATACCTCTGTATGTGATGGAGGTCACTATTGGAAAAGGTACTGCAGACCCTAAGGATGGTTCAGTGATAGATGCGAAGGATCTCGAGCTTGATGATCCTGATTCTCTGAAGTACTCAACCGTGGGCTCTAGCTAGAGTGTGAAAGAATGAGAGATCGTGGAGGAGGATGACACGAAGTAGATTGGAAACCCCCACCCCTATTTGTAGACTTTGTTTTATGAACTTGTTTGAGTAAGATCGGACTTGGTAGTTCGCATTGTATATATATGCAATGGTTTGCAATGTATATAAGTGTGGTTGTGATTTTCATGTTCGAAAAATATGGTCTTACTTTCCTATCCCATTGTTTTATTGTCTAGGGATTTATTATATGCTTTCGCCTGCATATTAAAATGAATGGGTCAGCGATGCGTCCTGGGACGTTGCTATTTAATCAACCAGTGAGGGATGGGTGCGTGCTCAAGGATCGAGGCGTGACAATAACTCTCCCAAGCAAGAGTTCTCGTGCTTGTAATATGTGATTAGAGATATATAGGAGTGTGATAGCAATGCACTAGAGCTATTTATAATTTTCAAATCAAAGTAGCACTTTGTAACCTCTCTTAAGATTACTAGGGGATTCCAATCTTGCTATGGCTATTAGTCGTGGGGAGTGGATGGAAGCTTGGTATAAATTGAACCGGTATATATCTATGTGCAATATTGTTTATCTCTTCACTTTAGGGATATATGTTTAATAGAAGCATCATGCATCTAACTATACTAATCCGATTTTGCATTTATCAAAGTTCAATTTGAAAAATTTTGCAAAAGTTTTTCAAAATTTAGAAACATGTTTATCCCCCTCTAGGTTGCATTGTTAACATCAATGAAAGTGTTATCATCTACGATGACAACAAAGGTGATATATTTGGTTAGAAATCCTATTTATCACAAACTAACTAAGAATGTCAAGAAATATTCATCCCAAGTGTCTTCATAAAGGTCAACATTGTTGTGATATTATGAAATTTGACCCTTATCAGTGCACCGATAGTGAATTTACTCTGAACTTATCACTCATGAGTTAACTAATTTATTGGGAGAGGCCGTAAATGATTAAAATGCAAAAGACCCAAGAATTCAATCAAGGATAAACCACTCGACCATAAGGATCAAAAAAACACAATACTGCATCATTATAAGTCAATTAGTGAACAGATGTAAATCGATTCGACATAAGTACATAGCCAATTTGTGGGTGATTTTGCACGGTTACAATATTTGCTGCAAACGACAGTAGATCGATTTTTCTAGTGATCTTGTAGTTAGAGTTAGAAATTAATCCCTCACAATTACATGACAATCGAGGTCATCCATGATTTGAAGAGTCACAAACATGGATAAAAAAATTATGGACCATGAGTCAACCGTGCGAAAATCCTTAAAAGTCACCCGATAGTTTAGATCGTACGAAAATTACATTTGATCAATTTTAACAATGAAATTTAAATTGATTTTGAGGATTGAACTTTCGAGGATTTCAAGACTAACTTATTGGACATCGCCTCATTTGTCCGTCGATTTTGTCGGTAAGCATTAAAATTTTCGGATAAGTACTAATCAACTGAGAATTGGAAGCTAGGAAAAGAAGCTGGGCCAAGCAAAGGCCAATGGGCCTCACGCCCATAAGGTTCAGCCATGTGGGCCAAGCCAATCCCCCCAAGCCCAATTCAAGCCCATTCAAGCAAGTAGACCCAAGGGCAAAATTGGAAATTTTGGGAAAAAAAAAAGCGAAAATACCAAAACACCCCTTCTAGAAGATTTGCAAAAAGACAAAAGAGACAAAGAACTTGGCTAGGAGGATTTTGGAGGAGAGCGGGTGTAGGGAATGATGAATTTAGAGGGAAAATATCTCTCTCTCTCTCTCTCTCTCTCTCTCTCTCTCTCTCTCTCTCCATTTCTTCTTCCCCCCCAAGGCTGGTTGAACTCCTCTTTCCTTCCTCTCTCATTTTTCTTCATCTCTTCTTCTTCTTCTTCTTCTTCTCCTCTCGATCACCACCATAGCCGCTCCCTTTTTTTCCACCGCTCACCACCGTTCGCCGTCACCTTTTTCATTGCTTGTCCAAGCCATCGCCATTTCTCACACCACCACCGCAAGCCATTGCCCCAAGCCAACCTAAGGTGGTCGTGAGCTTCCAGCTCACCGTGCCACACCATGGTGCCACCGTTTCAGTCATGAGTCCCATGTTCTTGTTGCCGTCACACCGCCATCGTCATGAGCTCACCACCGTTGGAAAACCATGAGTTAACTCATAATCCTTGATTATTGAGTTAATTATGTTTAGAGGTACGTTTGGTTTATGGATAATAATGGTTTAGCATTAATCACAATTGAGGATGGATTAAATTAAGACTAATCGAAATTAGTCTTAATTAAGGATTTTTAGTTTAATTAATCACTGTTAGCCTAATTAAGCATGGTTAGCTTAATTAATAGCAGTTATTTTAATTAATCGTGGATAGCTTAATTAATCATAGTTAGCTTATTTAATCACAATAAATCCTAACTAATGACAATTAGAGAAAGTTAATGATGGATTAGTAGTTACGTAGAATTTTATACTTGATTTATTTGAATTTATGCATAATTCATGATGTTTGAACTAGTTATGGCATGATATTGAGTGCCCAAATTATACTTAAATACTATTTTTAAAAAATGTTTTATTGACAAGAAAATGGAAAATTTTGAGGTGTCTTGTTTGGACTTCAAAGGGCGCTACTTAAAGAGGAAAGGTGAACCCAGCGAGCAGCCCAACAGTCGTGTTTTACATGTTAAATGAAGCAATCGGGTTTTAAAATAAAAGTGTACAAAATTTGGCAGATTGATTTTAAGTACGTGACCACGTGCAATTATTTTATCGCAATTTTATGTGTGAAAATCGTCGACGTTTGTTGTTTGAGCACGAACTCTATTGCATTCGACTAATTGATGGCCAATAAAATTCGCTTGAGTGTTAGCGTGTTTAAGTGATCACTTAATTGAACCCGTCACCCAACGAGAGTTTGGGGATGATGACCGATATTTATTAGAGGGCCCTGATGCCAAGTCGCAATTGAGGCTGGACCAATGATCCTTAAGGAATGCCATCAATGGCAAGGGTTCTAGACAATGCCATGCTCAATGGGGCAAGACGATGACCAATCTGTTGGAAGACCGCCAACTCTTGTGTTGGCCGTGACCCGATGGGTTGTAATAATTGGAACACACTTGATGGCAACGTGCATGGATATTACGAAATGTGTTCTAATTATTTATTATGCCCGTTACATACTGTTGGCATATGTGATTTATTAATATGCAAGGGCATACCAAGGTGAGGTAATATCACATATTGTTGCATGATTAGGTTGCCTCTAAGACAAATTAGCATCCTAATCGAGGTTTAGGACATTAATTCGCTGAGATTTTATCTCATCCTATTGTTGTTAAATATTTTCAGGCCCTTAGTTATAAATGTGTGCCATGATCGTTTTGGGGTCCTTGTGTCTTTTGAGAAGGGCGTGACCGAGTACGCCATGTTAGGGACTGAGACAACTGTCCAGAAGCACACCACCACCTTTTGAGTTCATGAGGGATTAGATCATATAGTTCCCCACCGCTTCATGGCCTAGTTCGTTAAGTTTAATGGGGATCTTCCCGATCATTTCCCAAGGATCAATGGTTTGTCGTAGCTAACCAGTGTTGGTGTGGGAATCGCTTTTTGGATAGCCCTCATGCTAGAGGAGTAAGTTAACCTCGACCTTTCTAACCCTTTTTGTGCAATGGTCGCTTAGGGAGTTGTCTTCTAGAAATAGGTTTGTAAATACTAAACTTACCGGGGTTAACAAGTTGATAAATAAAAGTTGTGCTTTTGGAATTGCCTAATGTGTTTTTACTATTCTTGCACTTTCTTGGTTGACTAGGTGTTTATATTAAATGCTTCCACTTGTGTTTAATCGAAAGATAGAAAGAAAAAAATGGGTTGGTAACGCGTCTTGAGACGTCACAACTAATCAACTGCTGAGGGATGCTTGCATGCTTGGGGGTTCATGGCATGAAATCTCCATTTAAGTGTTATCAGAGCCTAGTCAATACTTGGAGTGATAAGGTGCAATGGATTTTAGGACAATCAGCTAGGAAAAACATTTTCTTTCCCATGCCTATGCTTGTTACTGATTAATTGCCTTATGCGGGGTTGTTTAAATTTCTAATTCCTTGTTAGGATTGGAAAGCATGTTTCTATAAAGATCTTGCAAACTGAGCAATCCTAACCAAAGGGCTCCTCAGAGAAGAGCCATGGCAACTTTCACTAGTGACAGAGGAAGGGCACCAAGACAGGCTGGTGTTGGAGGGAGAGCACTGATGCAGGCTAGTGCTAGAGGAAGAACACCAAGTAATCCCGGAGTTGATGGGATCCTACAAGCCCTGGGAGTGTTGGAGAACATGATTGGGCATCAAGCTCATAGCTGAGCTTCTACTGCCACCGCCACCACCATTGCTACCAATGTTGCTACTATTGCTACCACTGCACACCTGCTGAAGTCCCACCTGGGAATGGGAATGGCGATTAGCCCATGCATAAGTTGATGGAGCAGTTCTTGAAGCTAAAGCCGCCAAGGTTTACTAAGGCTGGCGATCTTGAGGCTACAACCCTCTGAGTCCGGGAGTTGGAGAAGGATTTCGTACTATTGAGGTGCTCGGATGAGGATAAGGTGACCCTAACCATATATTAGTTGAAGGGCAATGTGAGGAAACCACTGAAGGAAGGGTGTGTCTTGAAGGCATGGGCCGAAGTGGGATGCCTTCGTTGAGACTTTCTATAAGAAATATTTCTCAAATTATGCACAGGAGCAAAAGATAATCGAGTTCCAGCACCTCTGTTAGAATTAGATGGCAGTGGATCAGTACGCAGTACAGTTCAACGAGTTGTCAAATTATATACCAAGGTTGATAGAGAACCTGGTGGATAGGGTAAGGACATTTAAAGATGGCCTAAAGCTAGAGATTAAGGATCAACCGGTGCCCCTGAATCTCAAGGATTATGATGATCTGTACGAGAGGGCCCAGTTGTTTAAGAGGAACATGAATGAATTGGCACTCGCATCTAGGTCGCGATTTGCACCAAACAGAGACAACAATCGATTCAAGAAGAGGCCGATGATCGGAGGAAAGTATGTCATCCCTCCCAATCGAAAGGGCGTTATTAGAGATCGACACAAAACACCAATGGTTTGTGCCAATTCTATGGAAGGAAGCACGGAATAGCACCGTGTCCTACTAGGATGGAAGCTTGTTGTGGATGTGGTCAGCACGACCACCAAGTGAATAACTACCCACGCAAACCCGTGGGAGTGTAGGCACCACTGCCATAAATAGGGAAATCGGTAGAGATGTCACAAAACGCATCAAAGGGAAATCTAAATGAGCCTCCAATGCAAGGAAGAATGTATGCTATCACCATAAGGGAGGCAGAGAATTCACAAAATGTGGTTATAAATACGGTCTCATTACACGATCATGCTACTTATGCTTTGTTGATCCAGGAGCCACACATTCTTTTATTGCTTAGTAGTTTGTTAAGTTAGTGGGTTCAGTCCAAAACCGTTGGAAGCAGTTCTTAGTATTTACCCAGTTAAATGATAAAGTATTGTCTACGGTAGGATGTTTAGGTTGCAAGTTAGTGATAGGCGATCGAGAGGAAAGTATAAATTTAATTATGATGGCGATGGTTGATTTTGACATTACTATTGGTATGGATTAGATCATCAAGTAATGAGTTACAATGGGCTGCTATCATAAAACGATTTGATTTAACCCATTAGTGAGTGGTAGTTTCAAGTTTGTTGGAAATCGAAGAAGACCCTTGATCCCTTTAATTTCGTCACTTGAGGTGACCTGGTTATTGGATACGGATTGCCAGAGTTATTTGGCAGTCGTGGTTGATACGTCAATTGAGGAACCAAGACTAGAGAACATCATCGTGGTGTGAGAATTTTCCAATGTCTCTTGAGGAGTTGCCTGGATTGCCCCTAGAATGGGAGATAGAATTTGTAATTGATTTGGCCCTTAAAATGATGCCAATTTCTAAGGCTCCATACCGTATGGTGTTGTCGGAGTTAAAGGAATTAAAGGTGTAGATCAGGAGTTATTGGACAAGGCATTCATTCATCCTAGTGCATCACTTTGGGGAGTCCCATTTTTGCTTGCAAGGAAGAAAGATAGTTCATTGCGCCTTTACATCAACTATCAGCAACTCAATCAAGTGACGATCAAGAACAAGTATCCATTGCTAAGGATAGACAATTTGTTTGATCAATCATAGGGAGCTTCGGTTTTTTCCAAGATTGACCTGAGGAAGGTTACCATCAGTTGAGGTTTAAAAAATAGGATATACCAAAGACGGCATTTCATACACGTTATAGTCATTATGAGTTTATTGTGATGCCGTTTGGATTAACTAAGTCCCATGTTGCTTTCATAGACTTGATTAATCGAGTGTCCAAGGAGTAGTGTTCAATGAGTACCTGGACTAATTCTTGATCATGTTCATCAAAGACATCTCGGTATACTCGAAGAGACCAGAGTAGCATGAACAACGCTTGAGGACAATACTTCAGACCTTGCGAGAACACGCACTTTACGTCAAGTTTAGTAGGTCCAAATTCTGGTTCAATCGAATAGCATTGCTTGGTCATGTGATTTATGGCGAAGGGATTTCTATGGACCTGACCAAGATAGAAGCAGCTATAAACTGGCCAAGACCAACAATAGTGAGTAAGATTCGAAATTTCTTGGGATTGGCAAGCTATTATAGACGGTTCCTGGAAAGATTCTCTGGGATAGCCATGCCTCTAACGCGATTGCTAAAGAAAGATGAAAAGTTTGAATGGACGGATAAGTGTGAGTGTAGTTTTCAAGAGCTTGAATATAAGCTAACTACCACATCCGTGTTGACAATTCTGTTTGGCCCTCGAGGTTACGAGATTTATAATAATGCATCATATAAAAGACTAAGTTGCATTTAAATGCAACATGCGAGAGTAGTTGTGCAAGAATCTCGTCAGCTACAACCTCATGAGTTGAACTATTTGACGCATGGTTTAGAACTAGCAGTGATCATCTTTATAAGTGCTAGTATGAACACCTAGAGTGGGGGTGAATAGGTGGAAGAAAATTTTCGCGAAACGTACTAAAATATTTTACTTTCGAAACTGAGTCTGAAGAACAACAAACTTTGAGCGAGTTCAGACTTTAGCAATTAAATAGAGCTATGAACAAAATAAAGGAGTTCAGGAAAGAGAATAAGAACACGGAATTTATAGTGGTTCAGCTTAGATCAAGCCTACGTCCACTCTCCCACCCTAACAGCCTTCTGGCTGAATTCCACTATGCAATCAACAAGAGATTACAACTTTGAGTGCAAACACTTAGTGGTAGATCACACTATCTCACTAAGTCACTCTTTTGATATTTTTCTCACGATCACAAACATTTAAGTTCACAAAAGACAGGTGTATGATCGAAGGTCGCTCAGACTTTGGAATCATAAATTCTATGTTCCGTCTCTTTCTTGCTCATCGGTCATTGATCTCCTTAAATACTCCTCCACTTCCAAACCAATCGTTGGATAGTATCTAGAGGATCATCTTCCAATCTACCCATTGGACAAATATATATCTAGAAGATTTGGTAACCGTTGAGTGATAGAAATAGAATATCAAATTAATTCTGATCGCCCATACAAACAAAATCTTGGTTTGCATAAGTAAAGCTTTTATGTATAGAAAGTTCTTGTCTTCAATATTCAATTGTCAATCACTTAGATTGAATCAATCAAATCAATCTTAATATGAAATCCAAACCAGATCACTAACCGTTATATGTTTAGGGCTTGTGTTACATTCTATCAAGTTGTTTCATTATGAACATGCTTCATTCTAATTTTGTTACGTTCTAAACATGAGTCTAGTTCTAGATGTAAAGTCTGAGGATGTTCTGTCGAAAGTAAAGTTTAAGTATCTTTAGACTGAAATAGAGTCTGAGTAAGTTCAACTTCAGCATAGAGTTTGTCTTCTGGTTCTTCCAAGTATAGACTTTGATAATATAATTTACATATTTAATCATCTGCATAGTCTGTTACTCAAATATATCTTGCATGAAATACAATTTCAAAAAAAAAAAAAACAGTTTTTACAAAGTAAGTCGAATATCAAGGATATATAATATAGCTCACTTTGATCATATATAACAGCAAATATCCAATAAAAATCACGAATGCATTATAATATTCACTTACCCTTTTTGTCATGATAATATCAATAAAATATTTGTTAATGACAAAAAGGTAATAAAAGATGCACTAACCAGATTTTGTAGAACTTGGTAAGTTCTAATACATTTACCTTTTTCTTCCTTCCATAAAAAGCAAGATCACGATTGATTCAAAAATATTTTTCCATAATTGATCAATGCTCCCCCTCAATTTGTTGTCTTTTTGAGGTGATCACAATTCCTTCATTTCTCTTGGATTCGCTTTCTCCCCCTATCATCATGACAATATTTGCGAATAGCACTAATTATGGCTTATGCACGTTGAGTAGAATATTTTTCCATTATTTTCTTCGTAACAACAATATCCATAACAATCATTCGCATTTTGAAATTCGAGGCAAAAATTTATTTTCTTCAAACAAGCTCTTCTCGAATTCAACCTTTCATACGATACATTAGGGACTTCCTCAATAATTTGCTAAAAATTTGCATAAGGAAGGGAATTTTTTAGCCTCCAAAATCCATATGGAAGATTCTTTTGTTACCTGCAAATTCTTGTATAACATATAACAATCTTTGCAAAAATACCATGTAATATCTCCCTCTGATTTGCGGATCAAACTTACTAGATATAATATATCTTCTAAAATATAGCAAGAATATCCCTAAAAATGCAATAATATATTTTGAGATCAAAGGAATTTCCTTGAGTATAAATCTCAAAAATATATTATAGATGCATTTCACAAAAAGAAAGATGATATTTCTATCATGTGCCAAATCAAGCAAAAATAATGCAATGCCTTATGTTTATAACAAGAGATATTTGTAATATAAATGATAAACAATCATCATGATAAATGCACGTAGAAATTTGCAAGGCGGGATGATAAAAAAATTTCTCTTACCCAAGGTATATATTTGAAATATACCATTGATTAAAAAAAATCATTATCAATCTTCGCATGAGATACCCTTTTTATTGCACTCGCAATCATTCTTCCCTTATAGAATTTCCTGCAATGCACTCATTTCCTTTTAGGTATCCATCAATTTGGATCCTTCCATTTCGTTAGAGCAAAATAGAAAATCTTCAAATATTCTTTAGAAACTCATCATAACAAAGTATTTAAGGAAAGAATATTATGAACAATAATATCTTGAAAAGGAAATTCTCACTTAGTCAAAGCACAATAAAATCAGAGAGAATGAAATCCTTGAGTATCTAGGAATATCTTGCATAATAAATTAATATCACGTAAAACAGATTTTTATTTGGCAAATATGATAAAATCTGAGAGTATAAAATCAAACCAAATAAATTCATTTGTCTCTAAGCAAAATATCAAAAAATAATCACATGTATTATATCAAATCTCAACTCACGAATCACAAAAATAAATCACACAATTCTTTCTTCAATAAAACAAATCAAATAATATGATCATTATAAAATTCGAATCAACCGAGAATATATTGAATATCAAGTATAATGAGAAATTTTAAATTGTGTACTCAAAAAAAAAAAAAAACATTCCTTACCAAATTCTCTTTCTTATTTTCTTTTATTTCCTGCAAAAACAACTCACATTTTCTTTGGTACCTAGATTTTCTTGGGTCCATGAAAGTTAGTAAGGTATGTTGTTTTTACCAAATATTTCTTAATAGGTCTCCAGACTTTAGGATATTCTTTCTCAAAGTGTTCTGAATCTTTACAATTTGAACACTTGAGGGCATTTCGACCAACAGGTTTTGTAAAAATCCTTTGAAAATGCTTCTTGTACGCAAGTCTAGGAGTTCTTTATCTAAGTCTCTCCTTGACTTTAGGAAAAATCTCTTAAAGAATCACTTTCCTTATTAAAACCAAGTCTCGACTTATTATCATAAGGGACTTGTACGGAAATGATATGCTCTAAAGTTTTTGAACCCTTTGGAAATTTTGTCGAATTATTTGAAAATTCATTTTTTAAATAATCATTTTCTTTGACAAGTAAATCTCGACTTTCTTTTTTTTTTTGTAGAAAATCCTTTTGCAAAATTTCAAACTTTTCTTTTCGAGAAAGATCCCGTTGCCTAAGCCATGAATTCTCCTTTTTTAGTTCGGAGATCCTTTTAAGAGAAGATTTGAGATTTAAGCAAAGCTCATTTATATACTTTGAAACTTTGATAGGAATTTTTGAATGGCTTACCTCGATTTCCTCATCGGATTTTGAGTCTGTGTCTAAGTCAGAATGTGCCATCAAGCATATATTTCATTGCTCGTCATCTTCTTTCATGGTTCTTTTCTGGCCATTCTGCTTGTATTGTCTTCTTTCATTGAATTTCCTTCCTTTTCTACTCAGCGTTTTGAATTTCTTGATCATAAAAGCAAGTTCTTTGTCGTCCATGTCATTTTCTAAGTCTGTTTCATCAGAATCACCGTTAGATATTAAAGCGATTGACCTCTTACCTTCAGGATCTTCATCAATGATTTGTTCCACTTCATAAGATTGAAGAGTTTCGATCAATTCATCAACAGAGAGTGACATAATCCTTTAAGTCTCCCAAATTGAGGTCTTAACATGGTTCCAATCTTTTGAGAGACCTCACAAAAGTTTGTTGACCTTCACTGGGGAAGAAATTGAATGACCTTGATACGCCAAACCATTTACAATTTCTATAAAACGATCGAACATATCTCCAATCAACTCTCTTGGCTTCATCTTAAAAGATTCATATTGGCCAAGCAGGAAGTTTACTTTTGTCTCTTTTGAAAGAATTAGTAAGAACACCTAGAAAGGGCGAATAGGTATTAAAAGAAATTTTCGCAAGACTTAATAAATTAAATCGTCTTTAGAAGATAATAGACTGAAAATGTAAATGACCACAAGCAATTATATAAAGTTACGAATTAAATAAGGAGTTCAAGGAAAGAAAATAGAAACACAAGGTTTATAGTGATTCGGCTTGAATTAAGCCTACGTCCATTCTCCCGCACTAACAACCCACTGGCTAGATTTCACTATGAATCAAAAGAGATTTTACAGTCTCACATCCTCGACTTCACAGTGTAGAAACTCTACTACACTCTTCCAAAGTCTCACAAATGTTTGTTCTCTCTTTTGAGTACAAGTTAAGCTCAATGATTGAAATAACAAAGAACTAAGAGTTTCAAACTTTGGAATTTTTCTTTTCACACGCTTCCTTGAACTACTTGAGAGTCTTCCTTATATACTCCTCTATGCCTCTACAATTGTTGACATTTTCCAAAGGTTTTCCTCTAATCTACCTGTTGGACAGAATCAATCAAGGAGATCTCGAGTCTTTTAAGGAATGTGATGATAGCCCATTAATCATGCTCGCCCATACAATCAGAATCTTGATTTCCATAAGTAAAACATTTCAAGTATACTTCGCCTTTCAAAAGATATGATTATCCAAATTGATTCCAATAAGAATAACTGATCACAAGGTGCTATCTCCAACCATAAGATCTTCCACAAACCGTACGAACCGAATCTTTAAAGATAAACTCACATCCGAATAAGTCTTCTCTCATCGGTCTGGAATTTGTTGGTGAGATCAAACTTTGAGCTTAAAGTCTAATAGTCTTTAGACTTTGACAGGAGAGTCTTAAGTTCTTCAGACTGTAACACTTGAGTCTGCAACCCTTCAGACTAGACTATTTGGAAAGGTTTTGTCAGCTTTAAAACAATAAGGAGTCTTCTCTAACATCTTTTACACGATCACTCCCTTCATAAGTGACATGAAGTCTATCCTAAACTTCTTTTGTTGTTTCACATGAAGAGATTATGTTATATTCAATAGGAGAGAATGCGCAATATAAAGAATAAATGGCTTTTGCATCAAGCGCTTCTCTCTTGGACATCTCAATCCGAGACATGGGAGCAGGGGGTTTGATTTAGTTGTCTTTGCCAATCTTATTTGATGTAGACGCGGCAGTGGGATTGATTCATTTTTCCACAACATCCCATTGCAAGGGATCTCTAGATCCTAGGAATGCCTTCATTTTGTTTTTCCAAACATTATATTCATTTCCATCAAAGTATGGTGGCCTAGCGTTGCTTTGCCCTTCCATAAGTCCTAGTGCCAAGATACTAGTCATAGAAGATCTTTAGCTCAAAAGTAAAACACTTTAATAAAACGAGCACCTCGCTCTGATACCAATTGTAAGTGCTAGTATGAACACCTAGAAGAGGGTGAATAGGTGGAAACGTAGTAAAATATTTTTCTTTTGAAACTAAGTCTGAAGAACAACAAACTTTGAGTGAGTTCAGACTTTAGCAGTTAAATAGAGCTATGAACAAAATAAAGGAGTTCAAGGAAGAGAATAAGAACACAGAATTTATAGTGGTTCGACTTAGATCAAGCCTATGTCCACTCTCCCACGATAACAACCTTCTAGTTGGATTCCACTATGCAACCAACAAGAGATTACAACTTTGAGTGCAAACACTTAGTGGTAGATCACACTATCTCACTAAGTCACTCTTTTGATATTTTTCTCACGATCACAAACGTTTAAATTCACAAGAGACAGGTATATAATCGAAGGTCGCTCAGACTTTGGAATCATAAATTCTATGTTCCATCTCTTTCTTGCTCATCGGTCATTGATCTCCTTAAATACTCCTCCACCTCCAAACTAGCCATTGGACAGTATTTAGAGGATCGTCTTCCAATCTACCTATTGTACAGATTTGTATCTAGAAGATTTGTTAGCCGTTAAGTGATAGAAATAGAATCCCAAATTAATTTCAATCGTCCATACAAACAGAATCTTGGTTTCCATAAGTAGAGCTTCTCAGTATAGAAAGTTCTTATCTTCAATATCCAATTGTCAATCAATTAAATTGAGTCAATCAAATCAATCTTGATGTGAAATCCAAACCAGATCACTAGCCATTATATGTTTAGGGCTTGTGCTACATTCTGCCAAGTTGTTTCGTTCTAAACATGCTTCGTTCTGATTCTATTACGTTATGAACATGTGTCTCATTCTGGATGTAAAATCTGAGAATGTTCTGTCGAAAGTAAAGTCTGAATATCTTCAGACTGAAGTAGAATCTGAGTAAGTTCAGCTTCAACATAGAGTCTATCTTATGGTTCTTCCAAGTATAGATTTTGATAATATCATTTACATGCTCTATTATCTGCATAGTCTGTTACTCAACAATTTAACACATTAGTAGCTTTTGATTTATTTTGTCATCTTCAAAACATCATAAGGGATTTCCCTAACAATCTTTGTCCTAAAGATCTAAAGGAATTACTTGTGAGAAGAAAGATTCCAGATTTTTACAAACCATCAAAGCTTAAAATATTTATTCTCTTAGAAAGACCTGAATATGAGATAGTGTCACTGGATGGAACTTCTCAAGGACTATGACTACAACACCCTATATCACCTTGGCAAAGCCAACAAGATCACGGATATGCTAAGTCAGAAGTCATCGATCGCGCGGATGATGATTCAATAGTGGATTTTGCTTGAAGGAGTTTGAGATTTGAATTTCAAGTTTAAGGTAAGCCACCTTTGAAATCTTATGGCTACCTTTATAATTGAACCGAAAGTGCAGCCAAAAATTAAGATGTTGCAATTGATGGATCCTGAAATCTAGAAGATCCGACGAGGAGATGCAGAAAAAAAGAAGGCAGATTTTCAAGTAACTGAGGATGGGTTATTGGAGTTTCATGCATGATTGTGCATGCCTAACGATGCAGAGTTTTAGGAAGAAACTATGTTAGAGGCTATCATAATAGTTATAGTATTCATTCGAGCAGCATAAAGATGTATCAAAATCTACACTAGTATTATTGGTGGAATGGTATGACGACGGATATCACCAAGTATGTCGCTAAGTGTTTGACATGCCAACAAGTGAAGGCATAGCATTGCAAGTCTGGCGAATTTCTACAACCTCTTAAGATTCCCGAGTGGAAATGGGAAAATATTACAATAAATTTCGTGATGGGAGTGCCGAGGAATCAATGAGGTAGCGGTTCCATCTGGGTCATGATAGACCGGTTATGGCATCCTAAAATTTCATGACATACCTAGATACACTGTGACTCCTAAAAAGGTGATGGAAGCGCCATCAGACTATATTATAGCCATTAGACCAATGGATTACAATTAAACAAGACCGAGCATTGAATGGACTATTGTTTTGATTGGGAATATAGCATATGCTCATGAATGATCTAGATTGTGTTAAAAGATGAATTGATGAGAAATTTTCTATTCTTGACCATGTACTCTATAAGTTGGATTACCATTGATTGATATTGCAATATTATGTGGCCATGTGAATATTTGTAATTAAGTAAATATAAGTGGGGATTAAGGTGGATTATTAGGAGAATGTGTGGGCCGAACCAGCCCAAAACCAACCCACAACCCCCTACCGTTTGGTTGACCAAAGGCTAGCCCAAGCTTGGCCGAATGAGGCCCATCATCTTGCATGAAGAATGACAAGTGGCGAAAGGGACTATAGAAGTGTCTCTTGCATGCAAAACCTCATGATTACTAGCTAATCATGAAGGTGAAAGAAAAGAGGAGGGGCGGAGTGAGCGAGAGAGAGAGAGAGAAAGCCGAGAGAAAGAGAGGAAGACCAAGTGGGCAAGCAAGCGAAAGAGAGAAGAGGAGAGTACGAGCGAGAGTGAGGGTGCTTCGGCAAGGGAGGAAGGAGACCTGCCCTGCCGTGCGTACGTCTAGCTTCGCCGTCGATCGTGCTGTGTTCGAAGTCCTCTAATTGCCGTGTGCTTGCTGTGATTTTGTTGGATTTAAGGCAAGTAAAGTCTGTTAGCCTACATTTTGCTTGTTGTGGTTGTGTGAAGTGTAAATAGACTTGAGGATGCATAAATTTGATGCTGGATGTTGAAGTTTCGAACTAGTAGGAGTAGTTCTTTAGAATTGGTAAACTGTTTTATTGAAACACAGCATGACCTCTGCCGATTCCGTGAATTTTATAAAATTATCTAGTTGAAATTTGACTTTGTGTCCTTGATGAAAGTTGTATATGACATCTTGAGGAGTAACATACTAAAATTTGAGGAGAAACGGACAAGTATTGGTCAGTGAAATGATTTTTCTTTGAAAGTGTTAAATCTGAAAACCGTTACCGAGGGTTAGGAAGAGTTATGGTGACTATAGCTTTTGATCTATCATGAATCTGACCTCAATTCTTCATGAAACTTTTACCCTTAGGTATTGAATATAACATATCAAACTTTCAGAATTTTCTAAGTTGATTTAGGGTTTATACCAAATTTATGGATAAAACTATGCAATTGTGATGTTCTGAAATTTTAAGGCTGTGATGCATGGACCATAGCAACTTGTACGAAGCTCTTTTGATATGGTATTCTTTATGAAACCTTTTTCTCTAGATCTTGTTTATAACATGTTAAATTTTCAAAATTTATTAAGATCGTTTACTAATTTTCCAGAATTTTAATTGAAGAAGTGTATTCTATTTTATCCGAAAATTGGTTTTAATTTCAAGAATAAATTAATTACTCTATGAGATGTGATATCTTGGGTTGTTATTTATACAACATACATGGTGACATTTAGCATGTCATGTGATATCAAAAAACTGATTTAAACCTTTGACATTATTGCATCAAATGTTATGTTGAAAGTGATATATATATATATATATATATATATATATATATATATATATATATATTGCGATGTTGATGATACCGTCAAACCCTTGAGTTGATGATGCCTTGAGAGTGTCGGGATGCCCAGAGGTGTGTGTGTCGGATGCCCAGAGGTGTGTGCCAGATGTCCGATGGTATGTGCCGAAGGTTCCTCGTGACGCCAGTTGGGGTGCGCGATGCTCGGAGGTGTGTGCCGGAGGTTCTTGCGATGCCAGGTTGGGTGCGAACAATATGAGGGATGCAAATACTGGTCCGTGGAAGAGAAATGAGATCCTTTTGAATATCAAAAATTGAGAATATGGATCATGCGCGTGTGTGTGCATATGGCATGGTGCATGGATTGCCTATGGAATTGAGTTAGTACTATATGGCATTGAGAATGCAATCATGAAGGCATTGAATGGATCTCATGGGGATATATACTTGATTGTGTGGTTGATATGAATTATGCGCATGTATGTGCATATGGCATGGAACATAAATTGCCTAAATTAATGAACCTCATGGAGATATAAGCATAATTGCATGAATGATATGTGCATTTCACATGAAATTTTGGTTGTATCGTTTGTTGCATTGTGTAGTTTGATGGATCTTTACTGCTGAGTGGTTATACTCATCCCTTTGGGAACTAACATTTCAAATTGAGAGATGCCTCTGTCACTTGTCACACGTGGTACTTTTTATGGCTTACCGACCGATGTTGAGGTCAAGTGCTCGGAGCACCCCTGTGTTGGTGTTTGTGGACTGGTGTTTATCCGTATTCGTGTTTTGGTTATGTATGATATGGGTCTACCAGATAGCCCTGTAGTCCAAGAGTTCCTGTCCGTCCATGTTCATCGCGACGGGATGATGATGGGGATGCTACCGCAGCCACCGGCCGATGCACCGGGTTGAGTGTGATTGTGCGTGTGATTGGTAAAGGATGACACTTTTTGGATAGCCAACACTGGATGATGGATTGATGTACATGTCTGATGTGGAGTCGGGTACTTTTGGGTTATAGCCGAGCTTAGTTAATGCCTTGGCCTTTTGGTTGTACCAACTCGTGATGTCCATCATAGTTGTGTAAATAAAAGTGGTTCGACTTTAACTTATCTATAAAATGTGTAGTTGGTGTGCATTGCATTGTATTATTTTGTTGGAGTATGGGGTAGGGAGATTTTGATTTTGCTTCCGTTATATGAACTGCGCTAGGACCAATATAAATATATATATATATATATATATATATATATATATATATATTATATACAAACCCCCAATATTTATGGACCCACTATAATTCAATGGTATCAAAGTGACATGTTATTAGGACAAGTGAAAAGTAAGTAAACTGTGGCGACTCTAGTGGATCGGGGGCCGTAGGTCGGGGCGCCACACCGATTGACAAAGTCTGCACACTTTATTGTTGTACAAAAGGACTTTGCATTGGATAGATATGCTGAGTTATACGTGCGACAGATTATTCACCTTCATGGAGTGCTAGTGATGATTTTGTCAAATCGAGACCCTAAGTTTGTGGCAACTTCTTGGAAAAGTTTGTAGATTGCCCTAGGGACTAAGTTGCAATGTAGTACAACTTACCATCCGCAAACAACGATTAGTGAGAAAGGACCGTTCAGACGCTCGAGGATATGCTGGAAGCTTGTGTACTGGATTTCAAAGGGAGCTGGGAGAAACAATTTCATTTGGTTAAGTTTGTCTATAACAACAGCTATCGATAGAGCATTAGAATGGCGCCTTTTGAAGCATTTTATGGTAGAGCCTGCAAAACTTCAATTGGTTTGAACAAAGTTGGTGAACGCAAGATTATGGGCCTTGAGTTAGTTCGATAACCAATGAACACCGTCAAAATCATTCGAGAAAGGCTTAAGACTACCTAGAGCCGTCAAAAAAGTTATGTAGATAAACGACATAGACAATTTGGAATTTCAAGTGGGTAAGCACATTTTCCTCAAAAAGTCACTAATGTGAGGCACTTCGCATTTTGGTAAGAAGGGAAAGCTTAGTCTAAGGTGCGTTGGCTCCTTCAAGATTTTACAACGGATTGGGACCTTGGCTTATCGTCTTGTGTTGCCACCAAGACTTGCTCAAATACATGACACCTTTCACGTGTCGATGCTAAGGAAGTATGAATCTGATCCGACTCACATGCTGAATTTCGAGGAAATAGACGTGGAGACAAGGTGCTGTACGTGAAAAGACCAATGCGGTCAGTGGACCAAATGGAGCAAGTGATGCAAAACAAGACAATTCCCCTAATCAAAGTAATTTGGCAACACCACATAACGAAGGGAGCCATGTGGGAAAGCGGAGAGATAATGAGATGTCAGCATCCCCACCTTTTAAAGGAAGGCTTGTAATACTTCAAATTTCGACAAATAAATTTTTGTAAGATGGAAAGACTTGTGATATCCTGAAATTCGACCTTTATCGATATATATAAAATAACTATTTCATCGATGCACTGATATTGAATTTACTCTGAACTAATCACTTATGAGTTAACTAATCTATTAAGAGAGGCTATAAATAATTAGAATGCAAAAGACCTAAGAATTCAATCAAGGATAAACCACTCGACCATAAGGATCAGCAATGGACAATATTGCGCTATTATTAGTCTATTAGCAAATAGATATAAACCGATTCGACAAAAGTACGTAGTCGGCTTGTGAGTGATTCCGCACGATTACGATACTCACTACAAACAATAGTAAATCGATTTTTCTTTGATATTGTACTTAGAGTTAGTAATTGATCCATCGCAATTACTTGACAACCGATGGTCATCCACAATTCGAAAAGGCACAAACATGGATCGAAAATTATTGAGCACGAGTCAACCATGTGAAAACCCCTAAAAGTTAGGTCATACTAAAGTTACATTTGATCAATTTTAACAATAAAATTTAATTCAATTTCAAAAATCAAACTTTCGAAGGTTTCAAGAATAACTTATTGGATGTCGCCTCATTTGTCCATCGATTTGTTGGTAAGCATTAAAATTTTCAAATAAGGACTAATCGATCGAGAATTGAAAGTCAAGAAGAGAAACCGGGCCAAGAGAAGGCTAATGGCCAAATGCCCATAAGGTTTGGTCCTGTGAGCCAAGCCATTCCCACCAAGCCCAATTCAAGCCCATTCAAGCAAGCGAGCCAAAGGGCAAAATTTGAATATTGGAAAAAGGCGTGAAAAGACCAAATCACCCCTTTTTTAGAAGATTTGCAAAAGGACAAAAGTGACAAAGAACTTGGCTAGAGGATTTTGGGGGATAATGGGTGTAGGGGATGATGAATTTGGAGGGAAAATATCTCTCCCTCTCTTTCTTTCTCTCTCTTCATTTCTTCTTTCCCCCCAAGGCTAGCCGAACTCCTCCTCTCTCCTTCCTCTCTCATTTTTCTTCATCTCTTCTTCTTCTCCTCCTCTTGATCACCACCATAGCCAGCCCCCTTTTTTTGCCACCGCTCACCACCGTTCACCACCACCTTCGTTGTCGCTCATCCATGCTGTCACCATTCTTCACGCCACCACCAAAAGCCATCGCCCCAAGCCAACCCAAGATGGCCATGAGCTTCAAGCTCACCTTGCCGCGCCGTGGTGCCGTCGTTCGAGTAATGAGTCTTGTGTTCTCGTCCCCATCATGCCACCATCGCCATGAGCTTGCTGTCGCTGGAAAACCATGAGTTAACTCATAATTCTTGATTATGGAGTTAATTATGTTTAGGGGTAGGTTTAGTTTAGGGATAATGATGGTTTAGCGTTAATTGTGGTTAAGGATGAATTATATTAAGGCTAATTGAAATCAGTCTTAATTAAGGGCGATTAGTTTAATTAATCGTGCTTAGCCTAATTAAGCATGGTTAGTTTAATTAATCGCAGGTACTTCAATTAATCGTGGTTAGCTTAATTAATCGTAGTAGCTCAATTAATCACGATTAGTCTTAATGAATGACTATTAGAGAAATTTAATAATGCATTAGTCGTTAAATAGAATTTTATATTTGATTTATTGGATGAATTTATGCATAATTCATGTTGTTTGAACTTGTTATGCCATGATATTGAGTACCCAAATTATAAACCTTAAATACTATTTTTAAAGAAGGTTTTATTGGCAAGAAAATGGTAAATTTTGAGGTGTCCTGTTTGGATGCCGTGTTTTACGTGTTAAATGGGATGATGGGGTTTTAAAATAAAAGTTTGCAAAATTTGGTGGGTTGTTGTTAAATACGTGACCACATATGATTATTTTACCGTAATATTAAGTGTGAAAATTGCCAAGGTTTGTTGTTTATGTTAGGGAAATCCCTTATGATGTTTTGAAGATGACAAAATAAATCAAAAGCTACTAATGTGTTTAATGGTTGAGTAATAGACTATGTAAATGATAGAACATGTAAAGGATATTGTCGAAATCTATACTTGAAAGAACCAGAAAATAGACTCTATGCTGAAGCTGAACTTATTCAGACTGTGTCCAAATCTTAAGGCTAAATATGTTCAAAAGCATATTATGTTCAGACTTATGTCCAAATTGTAAAGTCTATTTCAAATGGAAGACACGCAGACTTTACTTCTGATAGAACACTCTTAGACTTTACTTCAGACGGAACACTCTCAGACTTTATATCCAAAATGAGACACAAGTCCAGAACGAGACACATGTTCAGAACAAGATAACTCGACCAAATGTAACACAAGCCCCAACATATAATGGCTAGTGATCTAATTTGGATTCTACATCAAGATAGATTCAATTGACTCAAACTAATTGATTGATAATTGGATCTTGAAGACCAGAACTTTCTAAACGAAGAAGCTCTACTTATGGAAACCAAGATTCTGTTTGTATGAGCGATCAGAATCAGTTTGGGATTCTATTTTTGTCACCCAACGGCTACTAAATCTTCTTGATACAGATCTATCCGATGGGTAGATTAAAAGATGATCCTCTAGATACTATCGAACTACTAGTTTGGAAGTAGAGGAGTACTTAAGGAGATCAAGAACCAATGAGCAAGTAAGAGACGAATTGTAGTAGTTATAACTCCAAAGTTTGAGTGAACTTCGATCATACACTTGTCTTTCGTGAGCTTTAACGTTTGTGATCATGAGAGAAATACCAAAAGAGTGACTTAGTGAGATAGTGTGATCTACCACTGAGTGTTTACACTTAAAGTTGTAATCTCTTGTTGATCACATATTGAAATCTAGCCAAAAGGATATTAGTGTGGAAGAGTGGATGTAGGCTTGATGTAAGCTGAACCACTATAAATTCCGTGTGCAATATTCTTTTTCCTTAACTCTTCATATTAAGTCTATTGCATACTTACAGGTTATTTCAGAAATCTATTCTATCGTATAACAGATTCTAAACATCTACTAGAAGTCTGGTGGCTCATTAGTCAAACTCTGATCCGTGTTCAGACTTTGCTCGCAACTAGTTTTATTTCGCATTTATTTCTCAAGACTTCTTTTAAACACCTATTCACCCCCCATCTGGATGTTTGTACTAGCACTTTCAGTTTGGACACAAACTCTATTGTGCTAAGCTAATTTATGGTAAATAAAATTGGCTTGAGTGTTGGCATACTTGAGTGGTCACTTAATTGAACCTGTCACCCAACAAGAGTTTGGGGACGATACCCGATGTTTATCAGATGCCCGGCGGGGGTCCGAATGCCGAGTCACGATTGAGGCCGAACCGATGCTCCTTAGGAAATGCCGTCTATGGCGAGGGTTTTAGATGATACCATGCCTAATGGGCTAGGATAATGCCCAGTCATGCTTGAAGACTGCCAACTCTTGTATTAGTCGTGGTCCAAGGAGTCGTAATATTTGGAACATGCTTGATGGCAATGTACATGGATATTACGGAATGTGTTCTAATTATTTATTTTGCTCGTTGCATACTATTGGCATATATGATATACTAATACGCAAGGGCATGGCAAGGCGAGGTAAGATCACATACCATTGCATGACCAGGCTGCCTTTGACGAATTCGTGTCTTAATCGAGGTTTAGGACATTGACTTGCTGAGATTTTATCTCATTGTATTGTGGTAGTTATGGACATCTTCCTGATCGTTTTAAGGTCCCCGTGTCTTTTAAGTGGGGCGTGACCAAGTACACCATGTCAAGGACCGAGACGACTATCCTAAAGCACACCACCACCTTTTGGGTTTATAAGGGATTAGATCATCTGGTTCCCCACCACTTCATGGCTCAATATGTTAAGTTCGATAGGGATCCTCCCAGTCCTTTCTCAAGGATCGATGGTCTACCTAGCTAACCAATGCTGGTGTGGGAATCACTTTTTGGATAGCCCTCATGTTAGAGGAGTAGGTTAACCTCGACCTTTCTAACCCTTTTTATGCAATGGTCACTTAGGGAGTTGTCTTGTGGATAGGCTTGTAAATACTAAACTTCTCAAGGTTAATAAGTTGATAAATAAAAATTGTGCTTTTAGAATTGCCTAATGTGTTTTTACTATCTCTGTTTTTTGTTGGTTGATTGGATGTTTTTAAATGTTACCATTGTGTTTAATCAAAAGATAGAATAGACTGGGTCAGCGACGCATCTTGGGACGTCATAACTAATCGACCGTTGAGGAATGCTCGTGCGCTCAGGGTTTCAGAGCGTGACAATTGTTGTGAGGAAAATCGCAACAATAAAGAACTTGGTAGACATAAGAACAAAGCCCATTCTTTGACGAAGGTCAAGCTTGCTGGAGCTTTGATTGACATCTATAGAGGATGAGTGCTCATCAATGCATTAGGAGAGCCAGAATGGATTACTAGCATTATACCTTGGCGAGCATGGAGCCAGTGAGTTTTATTGCTCAATTTCTTGCCAAATTTGTCATTTTAGAGTTTGGATCAAATCCTAGGATGGTCTAATATGTGAGAGAGGAGATTGTCATGAGTTGGTTTGGTAAACTGATCGGTAGCCCAAAATGCAGGAAAACTTTTCAGACATTGTTAGTTTTAGGGGTGAGCATGGTTCCAAGGTAAAACTTGGAACCTGAGAACTGGACCAATCGGAACCTGTAGGTTTGAGGTTCTAAGGTATGAGGGTAGGTTCAAAGTTCCAAAAAATGAAAAACTCATTTCAATTGGTAGGTTCCAGGTTCTTAGTTGAAGGAACCCGGAACTTGGAACTTAAAACTTGTAACCTAGAATCTGGAATAAGTTTTAATATTTTTCTTTATCCATATCTTTGTGCGATCTTCCGATATTCCATGATGTTTGATGATGAGTGTATAATCTGGAAGCACTAGTCCGAATTTCCATTTTATGACTAAGATTTTTACTTTAATAATGTTTATATTTTTCGTGTATTTAAATATAAGTTATAATTAGTGAATTATAATCATTCAAATAATAATATAAGTGGGATCTGAGTAGACCTTGGAACCTATGACATGATAGGTTCCAAGTTCTAGGGTATGTAAGGTAGGTTTTAGATTCCAAAAAATGATGAACTTGTTCTAACGGGTAGGTTCCAAGTTTAAAATGGAACCTGTACGAAATTTGGATCCATTCACCACTACTTTTATTTAGTTGAATTCCTTACCAACAATTCCTTTTCTTATATTGATATTTTTATTCATTTTGTAGTCTCTTTGATGAATGACAAGCTTCTTTATTATTATTGCGTTTATTTTCATTTTGTTTAACTAAAAAAAAAAAAAACCTTTTAGACCCTAGAACCTGTGACAAGGTTGGTTTCAGTTTCCAGATTCTGACAGGTAGGTTACAAGTTCCAAAAAAATGAGGAACCTATATCCGAGGGTAGGTTTCAAGTTCTAGGCGGAACCTATAAGGAACACTTACACAAATTATTCAATGTGTCTTGCAGGGTTTTCTACAAAATTTGGCGAGATAAATATGAGAGCTTGTAGGAATTTGTGTGTTGGAGCTTGGGGAACAAATGAGAGATTGAGCTATTTGATTGTAACTCTATAACTTTCACTTAATAGTGAACACTTTACATCCTACTCTTCCCATGAAGTAATAAGTACTAACACTTGCACTGATCCATGTAAATCTCTAGCATCCTTTACAATCCTTTGTTGATTTATCCGGTATGGTCTTTTTATCTACACAGGCAACGGCTTCTTTGGTCAGCTTACATCATGCTAGGAATAACGTTGAAGCTAACCAATCCTGCAAATCAAGAAGAACACCAAAATTCGTTTTAGAAGTGTTGGCTACAAAGTGCACGAGATTGAGCAAATATATCTAGAATATATTTGGCTACACATTTTATAATCCCAGACCAAAATGTATGGAATGAATCTCTACTTCGACACAACTTCAATGAGCGGACTGTAGATGAAATACTTTCGATACAGATTTGACCTCCCTACACTATTGACAGAATCATTTGGAAGGGGCACCTCAATGGTAAGTATACGGTAAATAGTGGCTATAATTCTATTAGAGCAGAAATCAACAACGGTAAACATAGCACGACTTCCTCTTCATACCAGACCCCTCGAAAACTATGGAATAAAATTTGAAACATGCAGTGCCCCCCAAACTTCGCATTTTTATGTGGTCTCTTTGCCCTAATGCCTTGGCTACAAAGGAAAATCTTTTCCACAGGCATATTATCCCAAACCCAGTCTGTCAACTATGTACAGAACAGGTACCGAAATCTACAGAACATATCTTTCTGTCATGTACTTGGACGCAAGCCATATGGTCTCATCCACAAATTCGACTGATGTCCCAATGTCATGGTGTTAATAGATTCGACGCTTGGCTAGCAGATTTAATCGAGAACAGGTATGCCATACCTGATTTGGAGATTGTGGCATCTGTTTTGTGGCAGATTTGGAAGAGCCGCAACGATTTTGTATTCCACCAGCACAGACCGAACCCTAAACAGGTTGTCTAGTCGGCCCTTGCAAACGCCAGATCTGCCCTCTTCTGCAACAGGGTGTCGTTGACACAGGAGCTGCAACCAACGGATCTGTAACCAACAGATCGCACTCAGATCTGGCGTCCACTGGCGCCTAGAGTTATCAAAATAAATATAGACGGAGCTTACCCAACATCTCACCACAAAGGCGTAGTGGCTTGTGTGTGCCGCGACTCTGTAGGCCACCTGCTCGATGGTTTTACCAGCAGTATCACCACCTCCTCGACACTGGAAACAGAGGGACAAGCTTTCAATCTTACCCTTAAGTTTCTATTGCAAAAAGGGAAGAATCAAGATCACATCCTGATGGAATCCGACTGCTCGGTGCTTGTGGATGCCGTACGAAACCCTAATTTGATTCCATGGAAACATGAAGCTCTGTTTGCTAAAGCTATGGCGTTTTTACCCTGTTTCCCGAACCTTCAGATTCAGCAGTGTCGACGGACAGCAAACTTTATCGCCGACTGGGTTGCCAAATCCCATGGGCTCTCCTTACTTCCCTCTAATTGGGTTGTCTCTCTTCCTCATCATCTTTTGGATCTTCTGTATTCCGAAGCTTTGTACAGTGGTTGTTCAAACGTGCGTTAATATATAAAACCGCTGTTTCACCAAAAAAAATATTCGGCTACACATTGGAGCTCAATACCTACACATATAAAACGATGTGGACTTGGAGGAAAGAAAACAGAAGGCACCACTCGAAAAGGAGATTTTGAAGAATTGAAGAACTGAGTTGGACAGCGTGGTGCTTTCAAGGTATAAAAAAAAAAAAAAAAATCTAAAACTCCTGGTTTCCAATCTTTGATTAATTCAAATTATGTGAGTTGTTCTATTTTGATTTTTTCTAGATATTTGTCCCCAAGTGTATTCATAAACCGAACCCAAAATGCGGAGCGACTCGTCTCAAAATTGATTTAATTTAAACCAATTCCCTTTATATTTAATTTTGGTTTACTGTCTTCTCATGAATATATCGCAATTGATGTTGTAATTGCATCATGTTAGTTTATTTCAATGTTGATATTTGATGAGATCGTTGTTTGATTACATTATCAAGTTTTTTATATTTTAGATGTGCACTTTAGTTTAGATCAATTCCACTGCATAATGTTAATTAGGTCACACAATTTGTGTTACGTTTAATTTCCCTAATAAAAATTCGTCACATGTTCATGTGTTGGATCTGTGATCATATTTCATGTCATGTTTGCATGGAGTTTCATGTAGTAATTTGCATACCACATTTACAATTTACTTACTAGGTTTCAATGTCAGATGGACATGTTATATTTATAGTCTTAATAAGGGAATCTTACAAATTGACAAGTTTAGATTAATTAGGGAATCTACTTATAGCAAATTACATCTTGAATATTGGCATGTCCAATGGTGTTTGCCTTTGCATCTAAGCTTATTGACATTATTGCATGTTTTTGTATAGATAGGATTCCATATTTTATTTGCACCATGACAATTGCCTTGTTAGAGAAATTAAAATTTTCATGAATAGATGTTTTGATGCATATTTGGGACATTAGATTGCATTGTTATTTAACTACCATAGTAGCACTTTGTTTTCACATATCGCTTGTCATAAAAAAGAAAATATAAAAATCACATCTTGCATGCTAATAATTTTAGACTGCATCTTCATTAAAAATGTCACCAAATATGTCTACGAGTGCAATCAGGGAAATTTGCATATTTATAAATAGCTTCATTCTCTTAATATTGCACTTCCCTTTAGACCACGTTAATTAGATTGCATTTGCATGTTTAATAGTTCATTTTAGATAAGTAGTTTATATTTTAAATATTCATAGCACTTCATTTATGTAAAGTAGTGTCCTATTTCAAACATTAGTTTATTTTGAAGAATTGACTTTTTTATTTATAACTCAAGGGATCTTGTCTTGAGACTTAATAACTAGACCGTGTTTAATTTTGCCAAGTACGGCTTGGTTTCATTCCAATCCGCACTTTACTTGCTTGGATATTATTGGATTTTACTTATGTGCTTTTAAGTGATTTATTAATGATCACCTGCTTTGCATGTCTTGGATGATAAAATTTGAAAAAAAATAATAATAATTGAAAAGATCACATGTATAATCATTTTCATAAAAGGAAAAAGTGTACCAAAATGGACATTAGACATATCTAGCATAATTAAGTTTCGTACCCACGAATATTTGGTTCATAAAAATAAGATGAGCTCTCACGTCTTACTTGGCCTACTCAGAATAGATTAGTGGCGAATCCTAAAATAAAACCAAATTGTAAAATTAATTAATCAATAAACCAAGCTGCAATCCATATGGTTGGGAGAACCCATGCTAGGCGTAGGCACCACATCGTGAGGGAAATCATTTGCGCCCATTTAGCAATCATTTGTGGTTCGAAGGAAAGTGGAATCAAGCCGAACTTGTAGCAAGATGGTATCGTATTGGAGGTACGGAGGACTTTGCCCCCGAGAGGATCCCTGTGTTTTCTTCAGCTTCTAGTAATTAGCAGCAGGCTCTACGGCTTGCTATTTAGCGAAGTAACGAGGTCTCTTCAAATTACACTTGGAATAAAACAGTTACAATCTTCAACGAAACATATTGCTTTTCACAAAACCAAAAAAAAAAAAAAAATTATGCTACATTGTCAGGAAAAAAAAAGAACTGGAAATGGGCAGTCCGAATCTTTGTCCAATAAGACTCCTCCACAATGCTTGCTTTAGACAAGCTTAAACAGGAGAAGAGGACCCAAAGCATGAGATTCTGGGATGAGAATGCGTGATTCATGCAATTTTACTCGAAATGCGCCGCCGATGAAGGCACTATCGACACTTCATAGCCTTCCTTGTACATATTTCTTAGCGTCTTTTGGCGCAACGAGGCGATACCACAAACAAAATGCTGCTTTCAGGCACAGAGCGTTCGTGGCTTACCATTTCGGCCCTGCCGTCGCCTACTCTTGGCCTCATTCAAAGCGCTCCAATTTGCTTCGTGACATACCCAATACGGTTATCTACTTTGCTGGTGGTTCTAGGAAATGAATGTTGAGATGCACGTGAATTGTATTAGAAAAGTCTCATATTAGAAAATTTGTATGATTTTGGACAGTTAATATATCATAGTTGGCTCATAACTCATTGGGTTAAACTTTTGAGTGCATGTGGGTCTAAATAAACTTGAGCTCTTTCTTGGCAACTTCCTAGGTAAAGGTATGGGATTTTTACTACGTGCTCCTAACAAATGATATCAAATCCAATGATTGATTGGTTGGCGCCTAGTCCCAATGCGTATTGGTGTTGGGGGAATATATCTAAGAAGGAATCTCATAACCAATGCGATTTTCACATAGCCTTCATGGTTCAATTTGGTGAAAGAGACCTATTGTGAAAGTGGGCATTTGATGTAGCAATGCAATCCCAATGGCAATCTTCATGGTTCAATCTAGAGAGAGAGAGAGAGAGAGAGAGAGAAAGGATGAAGGTTGTAGTTGTTGTTATTGCAATCCTAACAAGACAACAATGTAGAGGTTCAAGTGGAGACATGATAATGCTGAAGGATACCTGATTAAAAGGAAGCAGACCTAACACTAAGATCATATGTGAAGGCGAGATTATTGAAAGACACATGTGAGCAGATGCGGATCCGATTGAATACGTTGATGAACTCGGACTAAGGCTCTCCCTTAGTGATCTACTCAACTGAATGTATAGAATTTCTGCCATGCACTCATAACATTGTATACTCTTGTGAAAGTATGAACAAACCACCCAAAAAAAAAAAATACATATAATACAATCTTAGAAATGCACAACCAATTCGAGTCTTCACTACTAGACCCTTGATAAAGCAACATATTACACCACATAAAAGAAGAGATCATGCGTCACACACGAGAAAGTTTTCTAGAGTCTGATTAGGGATCGATGCAAGATAAAGGGACTGCTGCAAACATACACATCCATATAGATATTTTAAATAGTTGTATAGGCACAATATCATAAAATGAGGCCAAGTTCAGCTCCTCTCTAGATCAACATGTTACTCGCCACCGTGTGGATCTCTTGTAATGCCCATGTGAGAGACCAAAACCCAAACGTGAATCGCAAACTCGCCCCCCATGGTGAGATACTTAGCGTGAGCCACTGTATTATTTGAAGGAGCCACATGCAGAATCATATTCGCTTAGAAGTCAAACAAGACCTTCCAAATTGGCCTCTCACGCGCTACTTCATTCACAAGCTGCATTCATAGCTGCGCGCCTTGATCCACGATCATTTGCTGGCATTGTTCGTTGTCAATGCCCATCTTTAGCTTTTGAATCCTCTCTTCCATTGAAACAAAGGAACCTCTCGATTTTTCTCTGGCTTCGCTGACAGCATGACCAAATATGTATTTGGTCCTGCAAGGGTGACCAGGGAGCAACCTCAGGGCGTAAACGACAAAGTAAGCAAGATATTGCGATAGCTTAGTCGCTATGTGAAAGTTGTCTCTCTGTTCTTATGAAAGTTGAGAACAAGGCACTTCATGCTCACAGAAAGTGGTTGGTATGTGCCAGACCATTATAACATGAGTAGTGCCCATGAGAACTCATCGGACAAGTCGTTGCACCACAAAGACGTTTGCTCCTTCTCCAAATAATTCCCTAGAGAACGAGCACCTTCTTCAATTGCTTAGACAAATTGGTGTGAGCAATTTGTTTCTGACCGTCCCTTTTTTGGTCGAAATAAGCAGTAGTAAATCTATTGTTTATACACTTCCATGGAGAATATCTATACGCTTAGAGGAGCGAGTATTGACGGAGTTGTCTTCCCCAAGGCTTCAGTAACCAAATTCGGCACACGGTCAACTTCCCAGAACATCTATTCTTTAGCCACCACTCATTCTGCACATACTCGCATATGAACGTCACCTTCTCCCATTCAGAGAAAATCATGACGCAAAAATGTACAAACTCGATGACAAGGATTGACATCATAAGCAAGATGGTTACAAAATTAGCCAGATCGTTACAACTAATGATTGGACAAACACCAGACAAGTCGTAAGATGCGTCTTTTGCAGAGAACTTTGCAATCAGAGGAGCGGCAACCACAATAGCGAGTAGAAGCAATCTGCGGAATGAACGACATGGGTTGAGATTCATCGGGTACTTGGTGTAGAGTAAATCGAAAAGATTTGCAAGTTCTACTTCAATGACTCTGAAAACTCACTCATGACCATTCTCTTTACTAAGCAAATGTTGAATCAAGCAGCGTAACTTGTTGTGAGCTTCTTGGGGCAATGAATAGCCAGCGAATCTCATGCAGATGAACTTGAAGAGCAAAAAAGACAGGCACAGATCCTTGAGTCGCCCATCCGGGTCTCCTTATTATAAAAGCCTCCCTTGGCAATCCCAAACCTTCTGCACGGTGATAACTCCATCCATCCCCTCTATCTTTTGTAGATAGTCCGGCACTTTCCCATCGAGCCATGGTGATTTCTTTCGCCTTCACATAGCCTGTAAGCACAATGAGTGCACCTTTGCCACTTCTGCCAATCTCACCAAATACTTGTACCCACGCATTGTAGCGGGATCTTCACCAGGTCCGTGCTCGGTGCTCTTGTGGTCTGCTATTAACTTGTATTTCTTCACCATCACAAAATTCCTTGCCAACATCAAAGCTCTTGCTCTTTTGTCAACTTTCACAAATAGAATGACGAAAAGAAACACCGCACACAATATTCACATTGACTAGGTCACGTATGAAGCGATCGTCCAACTGGTCATGAAACATTTAGCAGCGGAGTCAAGATTAAATGACTTCCACTGTTCAATGTCCTCGATGCTGTGCACATATAGGAATCTGCGCTTTCGAGAACCACCACCAGATAAGAGCGCATTTGGTAACGTTTCTGTTCAAAAATTGTTCTCGGAAAAAGAAAAAAAAACAACTATTTTTGTTATGGGGAATAATTTTTTAATAGAAGAACACGTTTGGTAACTGCACAAAATTTTTGTTCCTGGAATAGAAAAAGAACAAAAACACGTTTGGTAAACTTGTATAATTTTTTTGTTTCTTTTTTTAATATTTTTATTATATATTTCCTTTTTTATTTTTCCTTTTTTTCTTTTTCCTTTTCCTTTTTCCTTTTTCTTTTTCTCTTTGGCCAATCGCCGACCACAGCAATGGCCGGCAATCAGCTGGGTGACATCCGGTGAGCTCACTCGAGCCTAGGTCGAGCCTCGCCGATGGCCTGGCGAGATCACTACTGGGCAGGCGAGCCTCACCGATGGCTTGGCGAGATTGCTGCCGGCTAGGCGAGCCTTGCCAGGCCACTGGCAAGGCTCGGCCTTGCCCTGGCCTGGTGAGGCCTGGCCTCGCGCTGGCAAGGGAGGTCGAGCCTTGCCGTGGCCGCGCGAGGCTCGACCTTGCCAGGCCACCACCAAGTGACGCCATCCTAAAGGTGGCCCAGCGAGGCCGAGCCTCATGCGGCCACAGCGAACCATGGCAAGGCTCAAGCCGATGAGCCTCGCCGTGACTCGGCCTCTCTGGGGGCCGGTAACGCTCCGGTGAGGTCGCCAACCCTCGTCTAACCGGTCACCGGCACCATGGGACATCCTAAAAATTCAGTTCTGATCTCAATTGAATGATCGGGCCTTTCGTCAATGCGACTATGATGCTTTTCTCTGAGATGGCCACTCACGAGATAATTAACCTATCAGGTGAAGCCGTTAAGGGATTTTAAACGCAATAGACTTGAGAATTCGACCAAGAATCAACTGCTCAACCGTGCTAGTCTGCAAGGGTCATAACGGCACAGTTCAAAATTGATCAGAGATCAGAGATAGGTCAGTTTGACTGAGATATGTGGCTAAATGTGGATAATTCTACTAAATTATAAAATTCTTGTCGATAGACACTAGATTGATTTTTCTGTCGTTTTGATGCCCTGTATCCGTATTTGAAATCTTAAGGTTTTCACGACAACCAAAAGTCGTCAATGTGTCGAAGAGGTACGTGTGGCTCGAAGAAAATCAACCACATGTCAAGTGCACCAAAAATTCCTAAAAGCTACCCGATAGGTTAGGTCACGCTAAAATCGCGTGGAATTGAAATTAATCGTGAATTTGAATCCGATTTCAGAAATTAAAAGTTCTGTCATGTCACAAGTTATTTTAAGAACATCGACTCACCTTTCAAGAAATTTTCGGTGAGTTCGGAATTTTTATGGAAAATCGATTCGGACGATTCGGAAAACGAACGGAAAGTCGGATTGGCCAATTTGAAGAGATTTTTGACCTCCGGTGTGAGTTACTTGGTGAAAGGAAATTGTGTGGGCTTTTTCTTCAACAAAATTGGGCCTCAATCGAAGAAGTTTGTTAAGAAATCGGATTCCAAGAAAAAGAATAGAATAGAATTCAAAATTGATGGAAATGGCCATTCCTGTTGCCCAAGACTTGTTATTTGGGGCAATTATGGTGCAAAAAAACAAGTGAGAATCAGGTATTTTAGCATGGGGATTTTGGGGATCAAATTGGATCGAATGAGAGCTTGTGAGACCAAGATTTGATGAGTATAAGAGGTTTTATTTAAACTTTTCCTCCCCTCATTCGGCCCTCCAATCCGCACATCCCCTTTTCTTTATTCTTTTATGTTTTTTTTTTTAATGTTTTGCCCATTCCCCTTTAGCCGACAAGCCTTTTTCCCCCTCCTTATCCTCTCACACGTCCCCCCCCTCCCCCTTCCCTTCTCTCTCTCTCTATTTCTCCCCCTCCTTAGTAAGTTAATGACGCTTAAGGGTTGATTATATGGCACCCTCGATGACCTCCAATCTGTTAGAATCGCCACATATCGCTATCTTTCTCTTAACCTGAAAGTCTCTTACTCTGATACCATAAGATTCTGATAAGTCCATGAGGTTTATCTTTTCCATCGGTCCCTGCGCAAAAATATGGCGAAAGCATATTCAACAACTCCCTTTCCTAAATTAAGAAATGATGCACACCAACTAAACACGTCTATAGATAATAGCCGGACACTTTTATTTACATAAAACTATATGGACATTGTTTTGTCAGTACACCAAAATGCCATAGTTTTCTATACTTACTCCAAAAGATACCCAATATTTCCAACAGTTACAAACATAAAGTCCATTGTTTAGTGTCGACATCCACAAATTTCTTCCTATGTTGTCCCGAACTCACAATCACACCCAACCACTCGATCTATTTGCCGGTGGTGGTGGCAGCGGCCCCAGTGGTCGCCCATCCCGACGAACGAATACGGCGACAAACTCCTATCATAATCACTCTCACTCGTACAAATGTCAGTCCTCATATCTCAGGGTCCTGATACTCTAACTGCTCCCATTGTAGGTCGATTGAGAATCCATAGAATGTGCCGGGAGGTACGGGCAGTAGTGGCATCTTGTCTAGTCTGAAATGTTAGTCCCCACGAGGGTTGAGTACAACCACCCAGTAGCAAAAGATCTACTAAACTATGCTAGCTAAACCATCATCATCAGATTTCATGCAAAAATTCACAGTTCACAACACCAAGGAAAAGTGTATATCAAATCAATAGTACTTTTTAAAGTAATAGTAAATGCAGTTTCAAAACCAAAACACATCATTTCAGTCACATAGGTCCCGATCATAAGCTAAACTGTTATAACACGTCCCTTACCGTGCTACACAATTTGGTCCTATAATCAGGCATTACTTAGCTGAACCATCAGTTTTAAAACTCAAAAGATTTTTCTCCTGGAGGACCAGTGTTTGCGTCCCCCCGGGCATTCGCACCCAACCTAGCGTCGCGAAAGCCTCCGGTTTTCAGTCATCGGGCATCCAAAGCATGTTACGTCACACCTCTTAGACATCTCGCACCTCACCTAGCATCACAAGGAATCTTCAGGGCTCACCATGTGAATGGTTACCCCTACCCTCCGGAATACGATCCGGGTATCCCGACACTCCCGGGGAGCCTGTGGGGTTCTACGAACCCTAAGCATCCAAAGGCATCGACCCCTACGATCCTATGGGCATTCCGACTCCTGGGGCATCATCGACCCGAGGGTCCAACGGCAGCAATAACACATCACTCATGGTTCAGCAGTCTCAAGATTTTAAAATCAATATATGCTAACATCAATAATTCAACAGTTTTCTTTAAGCTCTAAATCTCGAGCCCAGAAATTTAGTCAAGGTAAAACGAATCATGAGAAATAAGGAGTATGTGAAAATCAAATCATTTTATGAGATATAAAGTTTTGAAATACCAAAATAGATCAAGGTTTAAAACAAATCAACTCGTTGGTGCATTTAAAAATCTCGGCACGACCTTGGGTTTTCAAAATGGTTCAAGTATGGTTTCGAATTTTCAGAAATATTAAACCTTTCTTAAAACATTTCAAGTAGTACAACGAATTTAGAGATCCAACAAAGTCCTCAAGACCTTTTATCAATGGTTTCCAAGTGACGTTGCCAAGGTTTAGCAAATGCTAAGAAATAGTTCATAAATCGAAACCGAAATTGTACTTAGCTATAAGTAAATATGAAGTCCTTGTCACTTATAAATTTTCACACAATTCTTGAGGCTTTTCAAAATGAAACTTCCACAATTTTGCAAACATCAAGAGTCAATATATATTCAAATACCAAAATTTCATCAACCTTAATCAATCTAAAATCCTTCAAATTTGATGGTCCGAAAATTCGGCATCAACTACTCCCGATTCACTATTGAGCACAAACAGCCAAGCATTGCCAATATATAGATGCACTTCCTCAAAACAAAGACAGAACTACACTAGATAGAAAACCCAAGCATTTCCTCAATTCCCTAATCCCAATCCATTTCAATCATTCCAGGATTTTGCATCCAACATCCAAACTCAAATATTTCCAAATCTAACTGCACTACATCAGACAACAACGGCGTTGCATTACATAGGCTAGTAGACTTTCACTTGCCTTAAATCCGACGGTGTCGACGGCGAGAACTCGAGAAGCTCGCAATCACGGACACAGCTCGGCAACAGCAAGTGCAAGCGGTGTCGTCGGCGGCACGTGTGCATGGGTGAAGGGGCGACCTCCTTCTTTTCCTCTTGCCGTTCACTCTCTCGAGCCCTCTATGCTCTCTCGGTTTCTCTCTTCTCACTTGCCGCTCTCTCTCTCTCTTTCTGCCCGTCCTTCCGTTCATCTTCGAAGCTCACTTGTTGACTTCCCTAGTCAACAAAAAGGAAATTTGGTGGCAGCAGGAGGAGCGGCAACGTAGAGGGAGTCCCATGCGAGGAGACACCTTGCAATTTTCCATGCAAGCGTGTCAACAAGCAAGCGTTGGTCGGCCATCACGGAGGGAGAGAGACGTGGCCGTTGCTGGGTGCCCCTCGGTCAACCACCCACCTTGGTTGACTCCTCAACGTTCGTATGGGCTGCATGAGTGTGGGCTGTGGACTCTTCATTCCAACGTGATTATGGGCTGTAGACGTGGGCCATATACGTGAGCTTCATGTTGCTGCATAGGTCAACAATCTTGTTTTGTTGACTGGTTGAACAACAAAGAAAGGCGCGGCTTCAAGTCTTGTACGTGCATGGGATATTTGGGTTGGCATGGTCTTCATGCGTAAGAAGAAACGGGCAGCTCGAGGCGGCCAATTTTTTGTGCTCCTTCACCGGCGTATTCAGGTCAGCGTGTTAGGAACTCGGGAATGGTTGAGAATCAGTGCGAAAATAGGGGAGTCCTTGACGATTTATGTTATCAACTTCCACGTACGCAGGGGTCGAAAACAACTGGCATGAAAGGCTCATTTAGCAAGGTGTAAATGTGGGTGAGGTTGGTCTCACAAGTGGCCTTACCTAAGGGAATTTTTGACGAGTCTATAAGTTATACGAAAATTGGATCGTCTCGTCGTGGCAAAGACATGACTATAAGGGTATATCCTAAGATCATTGCGTAACTTGACAAATCGGTCTGACGATAATGATAATGAAACAACATTCGCAAATGATACCAATGACGCAGTTCAACGATACTTCTGTCGATTTGTCACAGATCGTCACATATTCGAGGGTCGACAAAAATCCGGATGTCACAGATTAGTTTAAGTTAAGTATGGATTAGGTGGATAGTTAAATTAGATTAGCAATTTAATTGATCGTTGTTGCATGTTAGGTGGTTAGTTTAATGCAATTAGTGAGTAGATAGGCTCTAGTATTTATTTAACGAGTCTCGGAATTTTTCTGGGCCCGTTTCAGCATCTAATTAGGCTTTACGGGCCTAAGTGAGCATTTTAGTATTTAATAATTAATTTTTGTAATTATTTAATTATTTATTTATTTTCCGAAAATTAGGCGAGATAGCCGATGACCGGAATTTTATGCTAATTGGTGCCGATTGTGGGTAATTTGTATTTTTGTGAATTTATTCCTAAATTATTTAAATTCAGTAATTAATTGGAAAATCATCGGGCGTCGATTTACAACGCCAAAAATGGATTTGTGGACTGTTGAAATTGGTGGGATTTTCAAAAGTGAAAATACTGTACTTTTGGTTAAAGCCGACCGTGTACCCACACACGATTGTTTTTATCGGATACTTTTAACACAAAGAAAATAGGCCAGGACATTATTTTAATTGAGGAATTTAAGTGCGAAGCACAATGTCCTTGGCTAGGATTGGATAATCGTGTGCTGGTCAAGAGAATTCGTCTCCCGCTGTGTGTCGGGTGAATGATGCTTTTATGTGGAAAGCCTTCTTGAGGTAGACACTGTCATGCTCGATGGGGCGAGGCGACTCCTAGCTGTGTGACGAATAAATCCATTGTATGACGGATAGATTCGTTGTGTGTTAGTTAAATCCGTTCTATGACAAATAAAACCATTGTGTGACGGTTAGGTCTGTTGTGTGCTGGGTAAGTCCGTTGTGTGACGGATAGACCTGCCATATGACGGTAAGATCGAACCTATGTGCCTATAATCAATTGAAATGCATGATAGGTCGTGCCTGTGTGACAGTGATCGATTGGAATATATGATTGACTGAGATGTGTTGATTGACGAAGATGTGATTTAAGACGCTCCATTTGATTGAGTGTTATTACTACACACTAATGTGCAAGAAGGAATTGAGGCGAGGTAAGTTCTCTGACTCGTGCTTGTGCTTAGGCAGCCCTCAAGGCATATTTTCTTCCTAGTCGGGTCTTAGGGGGTTGAACTTGCTAAGACATTGTCTCACTAGTTATTGTATAACCATTTTCAAGTCTCTAGGGCATAGCACCTAGAGCTTGAGGTGGAAGGGTTAGAAGCATGGATGGCTCAGAAGTCCTTTTTGAAGATAGACTTATTAAACCCTAGTGTTGACCTCTAATTATAAATCCAATCGTTTGTAAAAATTGTGCTAATTGATTTGAAGATTGTGGCCCTACTTTTCTATCCCACTTTGCGTTGTCTGTGGAATGGTAATTCGCTTTCACATGTGCATATTAAAATGAATTGGGTTGGCGACGAGTTCTAAGACGTCGCTATTTAATGGACCATTGAGGGATGGGCACGCACTCGGAGGATCAGAGCATGACACGCCAACCATGGCCAAGGCCAGTGATCGGCAAAAGGGAGAAGGAGGAGGAGGAGGAAAAAAGAATAAGAAAAATGAGAAGAAAAAAAATGTTTCTCAGAAGTGTTCCGGGAACAAGAAATAAGTTTTTTCTACTTCTTGTTTTTGTTCCCGGAAACAAAAGTGTAAACAAACACATTTTTGTTCTTTTTTTGTTCCCCGAAACAAAAGAACAAAATTTTGTGTTCCGGGGAACAAAAACACATTTAAACAAACGCACGCTAAGCTACCCACACAAGGAAATACAAACTACCAAAAGGAACGCTTTGGATGAGGCCAAGCGTGTACATGATAGTATCAGGTCAAATAGATATAAGATTGAACTCAAACTCAGGAATGTATATGACATTTTTAAGGGTGATATGTTGACTAAGATGGACAGTACCAACTTTGGTAATTAAAGTGATAGTGCCATTAGGAAGACGGGTAGACATAGTGTGATATCCTGATTTTCGATCATGTTTCGATTAAATGAATTGGGCTTTTCATTGACGCACCTATGGTCCTTTTTCTCAGAGTTAATCACTCACGAGGTAACTAATCTATTTGGTGAAACCGTTAAGGAATATAAACACAACAAACTTGAGAATTCGATCAAAAATCGACTGCTCGACCATGCTAATCTGCAAGGATCAATACGACCCCGTTAAAATTGATTAGAGACCAGAAATAGGTCGATTCAATAGAGGCATGTAATTAAATTGTAGGTAATTCCACCTGATTGCAAAATTCACATCAAACGGTACTATACTATCGATTCTGTACCCAGTGCCCGTAATTGAAACCTTGAAATTTTCACGATAACCGAGAGTCGCCTATGAGTCGGGCATGCACAATGTGGATCAAAAATAATCGACCATGGGTTAAACGCACTAAAAATTCGTAAAAGCTACCCCGTAGGTTATGTCATACTAAAATCGCATCCGATTGAAATTAACTACGAAATTGAACCCGGTTTTAGGAATCGAAAGTTCTAGTGTGTCACGATTTATTTTTAGGACGTCAATTCATCATTTATAGAATTTTCAACGAGCCCGGATTTTTGGCGAAAAATCAAAATTGGGCAAATTAAAACCAAGAAATTTGGATGGCCATTTTTTAGTGTATATTTTGCATTCAAGATGGATCAATTGGTGAGGAAAATTATGGAAAATGGTATGGGCTTGTCGCGACCTCTTTTTTTTCGGTGCCAACAATCGAGTACGGGCACCTTGCGGAGGCTAATGGCTCGACTGAATTTATTAAGCCCAGACTCTCCCAAGTTCACCAATTCACGACTTAATGGTTCAAGTTTTTAACTTGTAAATTAATTTTTAAAATGGAGTCACCACTAATCGATTTGGGGTGGGTTGATTAGAAACCCAAGCGAAGTATCGAGAGAAATACTCATTCCTGCGCAACCAGAGTAATTAGGATCGGGGATTTGATTACACTAGTTAATCACTAATGCCCTTTTGGTACCTAATCTTGTTTAAACCTTGAGGTTTTTTGGATATTCGAGCGATTTTCCATGCATTTTTGGGAGGAAAAATATTTTTTGAGTCTTTTTCTAATTTTTTTTTTGACATAAAAGGGATTTTTTGGATTTTTTTGGTATTTTTTTGGAAAAATACAAGTCGTTTTGTCTTTTTCTGAATTTTTTGGCTTTTCATGAATTTTTGGCTTTTTTTTGGATTTTTGGCTTTTTTTGGAAAATATGGAATATTTTTTATTTTTTGATTTTTCGGAAAATAAAATTTTTTTAATATTTTTCAATATTTTTTGTTTTTTTAAATTAAAATATTTTTTAATATTTTTCGAAAATAAATTATTTTTGATTTTTTTGGAAAATAAATTATTTATTATTTATTTATTTAAAATACTATTTAAAATTAAAATAATTAAAAAAAGGCCTGGGTCGGGTTTGTAATTTGGATCCAGGCCGGGCGGCGACAACACGGATGGGCCCGCGTTGCGGGCGCGACTAGGATTTTTCTCCTTTTTCCTTTTTTTTTTTTGGATGAAACGGCGTCATGGCCGAGCGTTTGGATACGCCCAGCCCGACCCTACGACCCGCTCCACGACCCGACTCCCCTGCAAAAACCCTACCCAGATCCGACCCGAATCGCGACCCAACTCCCGGCCGCCTCCATAATTTGCGGAATCCCTACTCGGTTCCTAATCCGGGTCCAACCCAACTACTCGGGATCGCGACCCCAAAATTTCGGAACCCTAGGGTTTCCGAATTAGGGGCGCCGAAGAGGTGCAACGGCGACGATAACGAAGACGATGGCGACGGTGGCAATGACTGGACTTATGGAGAGGGCAATGGCGACGGTGCAATAGCTGCTCGACGAGGGCGTGGCGAGACCCCACGCGAACCCCCTCCGCTCCTACGTCTCTCTCTCTCTCTCTCTCTACACCGGCGAAGCCCAGATCCGAAGCCACGAGCCCTCGGCCCCCTTGAAGTCTCTCAGTGGGGTGTCCGAGGGTCGCGACCTCGATCCCTCTCCCTTTCTCCTTCCTCCGTGTGTGTCTGTGCTCGCTTCTCCGGCTAGATTCAAGATCTCCAACGGCTCGTCTTCGAGCCTCCCCTAAAGTCTCTCAGGGGAAGCTATCGAAGCTTACCATCGGCGATCTCCTCTTCGCCGTCTGTGTGTCCCTTTCGTCGGGGATGGAGGGCCTATTTATAGGCCGAGGGGTGGCCGGTCAATAGAGCTCGACCGTTGGTTGCCACGGCCTTCGCCGGCCGAACCGGCGTCCCATCCGACGCCAGCTGCCCCCTGCTCCACGTGCGTCGTCGCTACTCCTCCCCTCCGCTCCGGCGTCACGCCCCCTACGCGTGTGCTGCAACTACGCAAGGAAGAAGAAGACCTGGCTGGGCCGAGGGCCCATGCGGAGGCTGCTTCTCTTCTTTTCTGTTTTTTTTTTTTTGTTATTTGTTTATTTATTATCCGAAAAAGATAAGATAAAATAATAATAAAAAACCTAACTAATTAAAAGGGAATTTTTAGTCGTCAACAGCTGCCCCTCTTTAAATGTGAGCCTATAGAGGTTGCATTCAAAGACAAACTGATGCCTAAATTTTATCCATACATGTATAACAGATTATATTTTACTTGGGACCTATTATCCTATGCAAAAAAAGCAATATAACATTACATATACTAAGACAGATAAGAAGATACATGTAGTTACTTACCGAGAGTGAGTGAGATAGGGTGTAAACCCCGAGTTTGGCAAGTATCAAGGCGTCATCTTACCTGGTGCTACGAAGAGGTTGCTTTTCCAGGGCTCGAACCATTCTTCGGTCGCCTGTTAAAACAATCAATGATTTATCTAGGACCCGAACCTTTCTTCGGTCGCCTTGACTGGAAATTACTCCTCCAGGACCCGAACCATTCTTCGGTCGCTTGTTAGAGCAACCGGTGATTTGTCTCAGACCCGAACCATTCTTCGGTCGCCGTGACGGGAAATTGCTTCTCCAAGACCCGAACCATTCTTCGGTCGCCTATTAAAACAATCAATGATTTGTCTAAGACCCGAACCTTTCTTTGGTCGCCTTGACAGGAAATTGCTCCTCCAGGACTCGAACCATTCTTCGGTCACCGTGACGGGAAATTGCTTCTCCAAGACCCGAACCATTCTTCGGTTGCCTGTTAAAACAATCAATGATTTGTCTAGGACCCAAACCTTTCTTCGATCGCCTTGACAGGAAATTACTTCTCTAGGACCTAAACCATTCTTCGATCACCTATTGGAGCAATCGGTGATTTGTCTCGGACCCGAACCATTCTTCGGTCGCCGTGACGGGAAATTGTTTCTCCAGGACCCAAACCTTTCTTCGATCGCCTTAACGGGAGATTGCTCCTCTAGGACCCAAACCATTCTTCGGTCACCTGTTAGAGCAATTAGTGGTTTGTCTCGGACCCGAACCATTCTTCGGTCGCCGTGAAGGGAAACTGCTTCTCCAGGACCCGAACCATTCTTCCGTCGCCTGTTAAAACAATCAATAATTTGTTTAGGACCCGAACCTTTCTTCGGTCGCCTTGACGGGAGATTGCTCCTCCAGGACCCAAACCATTCTTCGGTCGCCTGTTAAAGCAATCAATGATTTGTTTAAGACCCGAACCTTTCTTTGGTCGCCTTGACGGGAGATGCACCGACCTTTCTCAAGGCATCTCATTTGTGGGTGCTTGATTTGTATCGAGGACACCAGTTGGCACTCGACCTTTCTCGGGAGATGTGCCGACCTTTCTTAGGGCATTTTTTTTGTGGGGGTGTCTGACCTCCGTCAAAGACAACAGCTGGTACCTGACTTTTCTCAAGAGGATGCACCGACCTTTCTCAAGGCATCGATTCTGGAAGATACCTGGACATTCACAAGTACCAACCTGAAGGGTATTTGGGCATTTGCAAGCGTGAAAATGGGTATTTAGTTGACCATAGGCATTGAAGGGGTACTTGGATGATCACAAGTATGAATTCTTGGGGGATACTTGGACATTCACAAGTATCGAGGGGGTACTTGATAATTGGAAATATTTAGAACATACCTTGGATATTTGTGAATATGTCCCACCTCCTAGCAATTAGGAAATATCGAGGGCGTACTTGGGATATTTGTGAAGGTCTCTCACCTCCTAGTAGTGAAAATATCGAGGATGGGTCTCGCATATTCGTAAAGGCCTCTCACCTCCTGGTAGTTGGAATATCGAGGACGTACCTTAGATATTCATAAAGGTCTCTCACCTCCTGGTAATTGGGAATATTAAGGACGTGCCTCGCATATTCATGAAGGACTCTCACCTCCTGGTAATTGGGAATATCGAGGATGGGTCTCACATATTCATGAAGGTTTCTCACCTCCTGGTAAAGGGGAATATCGAAGACGTACCCCGCATATTCGTGAAGGTCTCTCACCTCTTGGTAAAGGGGAATATCAAGGACGTACCCCCCATATTCGTGAAGGTCTCTCACCTCCTAGTAAAGGAGAATATCGAGTACGTACCCCACATATTCGTGAAGGTCTCTCACCTCCTAGAAAAGGGGAATATCGAGGACGTACCTGGGATATTCGTGAAGGTCTCTCACCTCCTAGTAATTGGGAATCTCGAGGGCATAACTGGGATATTCGTGAAGGTCTCTCACCTCCTGGTAATGGGAATATTGAGGACGTGCCTCGCATATTCATGAAAGTCTCTCACCTCCTGGTAAATGGGAATATTGAGGGTGTGTCCCGCATATTCATGAAGGTCTCTCACCTCCTGGTAATGGGAATATTGAGGACGTGCCTCGCATATTCATGAAGGTCTCTCACCTCCTGGTAAATGGGAATATCGATGGCATACCTCCTAGTAATTGGGAATATTGAGGACGCGCCTCGCATAGTCATGAAGGTCTCTCACCTCCTGGTAAAGGGAAATATCGAGGACGTACCTGGGATATTCGTGAAGGTCTCTCACCTCCTGGTAAAGGGGAATATCGAGGATGTACCTGGGATATTCGTGAAGGTATCTCACCTCCTAGTAATTGGGAATATCGAGGATGGGTCTCGCATATTCATTAAGGTCTCTCACCTCCTAGTAAAGGGGAATATCGAAGACGTACCCCGCACATTCGTGAAGGTCTCTCACCTCCTGGTAATGGGAATATTGAGGGCGTGCCCCGCATATTCGTGAAGGTCTCTCACCTCCTGGTAGTGGGAATATCGAGGACGTGCCCTACACATTCGTGAATGTCTCTCACCTCCTGATATTATAAACTTGAATGTGATATGAGGCTTACTTGGATTGCCATAGGCACTTAAAGGGGTGGAACACCTGGATAGCCACAGTTGTACAAAGTACTGGAATACTTGGATGAACACAAGTATTTAATGATATAATCTGGGACCACTCAAGCTGGTCCAAGTGCTAGAAAGCATACCTGGACGGCGGTGCCAAGCAAAGCAATGGAATGCTTGAACAGCTGCTATATTATTTGGGGACAACTCGGGCAGATTGAGTGTCATGAAAAGGAAGTACCTAGACAACGGTGGGTACTTGACGATATGGGGATACCTAGATAGTAGTAGGTATTCCAAGAGATACTTGGTCAGTCACAAGTATCAATACTCTGGGGACAACTCGAACAGGTCGAGTGTCAGGAGTATCCGAATGGTGGCCGGTACTCAAAGACAATAGGGATACCTAGACAGTAGTAGGTATTCAACGATAAAGGGATACTTGGTTAGTCACAAGTATCAATACTCTGGGGACAACTCGAATAGGCCAAGTGTCAGGAAAAAAGGAGTATCCGAACGGTGGCGGTACTCAAAGACAATGGGATACTAAGACAGTTGCAAGCATCCAAACTCAAGGGACAACTCGAATAGGTTGAGTGTCAAGAAGAGAGTACCTGGACAGTGGTAGGTACTTTAAGACAAATTGGGATAAGGATATGCTTACCTGACAATATCTTTGATCTCTAAGAGTATGTTTGATATTTGCACAATATGCACACATGATGGTATATGCTGTAAATTCATGAGTTTAAATGTGATTTATGCATGACAATTTTGTCAGTTTTGCATCATATGAATTCCACTGGGGAAGATTTGAAAGACAAATTTCATTTAGAAAGTAGATGTCTTGAGCATGCCAGATGAGGGACTTTCAGTCTGAAAGGACTTTCCGCTCACTCTCATGGAAAAGGCTATCCTGACCATTGATGCAAGATTTATAAAGACCACACTATCTCACTATCATCATGTCAGCAGAGGTCTGAGTATTCTCGCAAACAGTATGACTTTACCAATATGAGAGGTCTTTGTCGAAACTGTGATGAAGTCTTGGTCAGTGGCTCATCAAAGGGGACCATCAAGGTCGAAGATGATGGACGAAAATGTTGCACGATCATCTCTGGGTTTACAAGTCAAGAACCCTGCGAAAAGAGATAGAATAATTTTGCTCGTACTTCTTTGAGCGATGCTTTTAAACATATGAAATCCTACGTTAATTGAAGTGCCCTAGTCTGAAGAGACTTTTACAATGGGATACAATGTAGACTTGGCTCACATGTAAGAGGGTGAGAGTTAGTGACTGTCTCGGCATTTGTCACTAGTCTCTTTTTCTCATAGTCAGATGAAGGTTCCATCCATCGAACCACAATAGCAACTTCTCTCGGGAATACAAACAGTTGTATTTTTTTGTTTGGAGACATTGGCCTTGCTTTTACCAGGCACACTGTTTTTTTTTTATGTCCATAGTTTTTGCTTTTGTTTTTTATCTACGGGCATTGACCTTGCTTTTATCAGGTACACTGCTTTTTTATGCCCCTGCTTTTTTCATTCTTGTCGTTAGAGGAACTAGCCTAGGCAAGCTCAATCACAACACTGTTGTTAGACTCTTGAGTCTTCGTCTTCAGCTAGCGCTCCGAGCTATGCTGCTTAAATGGTAGCAACTTCTGTTTTGCCTCCATGTGATGGTGAAATTATAGACTCAATTGGGTTGTACAATGAATACAAGTGCGTAGAGAAAGAATTGCTCTTCGTCATTCTAGGGCACTTAAATTAACGCGAGTATTCATATGCAATAAAGACACCCGAAGATTGATGCAAGTGCAAGCAAGAAAATTTCTATCCCTGTTCTCACCTTGTGATGCTGCTTTGCCTCTGATCTGCCCCAGTGTGGGGTGGTTCTTGACGGGGGTATGAGAGAAGCTTCACTAGTGTATGAGGCTCAATGGGGTGAGTGATGGAATGCCTCTCACTATTTTGGTTATCGTACCATTCGCGAGAGAACTCTTTACCCTGTAGCCATGGAATCTTCTGCGCTCATCTCACAAGTGTATAGATGGGGGGGGGGATTGTATGTAAGATATAGCTTGCTTTTCATCATTCCGATGCGCCTCATCCAATATGCTCGATTAATCTTGTATTCTTCATTTAGCTATCTATTCTAATAATTCTCAATGGAATCAGTGATTTAGACAAACAAAATCATCATGCAAAATCCATTTGGAAAAGGCATGTAGTATTTTAAATGTGATGGAGTTGGTACTCTCAGAACAAATGAATGGTTTTGGCTCAAAAAGACCTTATTGGTAGCTTTAAGGGTCAACAGAATAGTATTGTTAAATTTTGAACACCAAAAGGGTTATTCACAAAGGGGTGTCGATGGTTGTCCCTATTGATTAGGGATATGACGTATGAATGATCAGCCAAGGATCGGGAATCTAATCAGGCATCTCTACTTTTGCCCCTGTAGAAGAGAAGATGTAATTAGTCTGGCCAAAATCAAATGTGAGTTGAGGCCTAAAGATTTTCTGTCATTTGTTTTGGTGATTACTTAGGATGCCATTTCGCTCAAGAGAACCTATCAGAGTTTGACATGTCTTTCCTTGATTTGTTATCCGCATTTTTTTTACGGTTAGGTGATCCTGTAAAAGACAAGGGAGAGCGTGTTAGTCACGAATTTTTTTTAGAAGTCAAACAACTGGAAGCGATACAACATTACCCATCACTAGTTTGTAAACGATTAAGTGGACCTGGAGTACAAGGAGTACATGAAGTCTCATGTCTTCCACTTCGTCAGGTCAATTATTCTCCGTAATTGGCTTATGGATGGCACGTCCCTTTACACGAAGTCAAGTAAATTCGATGCAAGTCATTTCCGTATACTAGCTTGGCCAGTATTGATTTGCCAAACCTAACCATCAAATTTGGCTCTTGAATCCTAATGCTTCCTGCCAATAAGGGCAATATGTCAAAAGGGAATTCAAAGAGGAGGGAGTATTGGAAACGATACCAAATTACTCTTCTCCAAAATCCGTATTTGCCGACTCCTAGGGATATTTGAATATTGATGACAGCCTTTTTGTCTCGGCACAATTTGACATTTCTTTCGATTGGCCTTCCTCACTCATGGCCATGTATGCATGATTGTTGGTCGTTGATTCATCTTCAACGCCCTCCTTCTATGGAATTTCTCCTTCTGTCTTTAACTATAGCATCATTAGGCAAAAGTCATGTACCTCAAGCTTTTATGGAATCTGAGATCAAAATCTCAAGCTTTCTGATGGCAATTACTCCATGGAAGAACATGTGTCTGGAGTACGAAGTGAGATTTCTAGGCCCTAAGTCATCATTTGATATAAGGGGTTAGAGACTGCCTCAACTGACTAGATTTTCTCCCTGTTGACAGTAGCTAATTCAAGAGGAGAAATTCATTTTCTGTGCTTCTTAGCTTGTCAAAGCTGGAAATCCCATTGATGAAACCATAACATCCAGTTGCTCAGGCATGTTGTGGGGAAAAGATGTTGCTACGACTTGAGAAGGAGTTGGGCAAGAGCAAGTTGGAGTGTACAGAGCTCTTGGGAATGGCTTAATTTCAACCGTATGCATGTACCTATTACGTCCTATTTTCGTTTCCTGTAAATAGAAAAGAAATGACATCATTTCTAAAATTATATTCAGATAATAAAACTTACCTTCTTTGAAGTGGGATGATCTTTTTTGCTTGCCCCACTGCCTTCTTGAAAGGGTGTTCTTGAATTTGGCGAGCTCACACGATGTGCTAATTTCAAATACCTTTTGTCACACTAAATCAAAGGGGATGATGTTCTGAAACATAAAGTGAAAGGGTTAGAAAGACAAGCGTGCTTAAATTTATCATCTTGTTTTAACAAAAGCTTTTGGGTGATGAAATATTTTTTATTTTCAAAATACGTCTTTTGGGGAGAAAAAGCATGAGGAAGCCCAGCCCTCAGTATTCTCCTTGGATGATATTTTCTTTTCATGGTTGGATAACATCACTAGGCTGGTTTGGAGTATCACCTCATGCTCTTAAAACAAAATATTAGAACTGTACAATAAAGTACTTGGAATGGAAAATACAACAGTAGCACACTAGACAAGATAAGAAACATGAAATTATAAAAACAAGTAAAACCCATGAAAACTCCTATGTAAATGAGTGCTTTGATAGTGTTGGTTCCGAAATCAAACGCCTTTGAGTTCCTCGCCTCCAGTAGACTCGAAGTATTCGCATGAGAAGACCACTTCATTGAAGCTATGGAAGGGTAACCCATGCAACCAACAACGATGCTTACGAGGTAAAGCCCCTATGAACAGCTTTCTCATTTCTTCTTCGGCCAGTTGAGGGTAACTTTGCATCATAAAAGCCTCCTACCTCCTTGCATATGCTCGGAAATCTTCCATTGGTCTTCTTCTGAAGTGAACCAAGTTCTGACAAGGCACCTCAGTCCCAATCTGGCTTTGATACTGAAGCAGGAATGCAGAAAACAGCTCATTCCAATCTCTCATGAGGTAGATATCTGCTATGATGAACCATTATAATGCAGACCCCATAAGACTTTCTTGGAAGGCCTGAGTTGTGAATGACATCAGGCTATAGTACCGACTCATTTCAGCATGGAGGTACTGCAAGTGGGCCACGGGGCAAGTCGTGCCGTTATACTTGCGGAGATTGGGTATCCACATTTCTATGGGGGTCATGATCCTACAAGGGCAAGACGAGCCTGGTATGTCTTGGTTAGGCCACTGGTTTTCCTACTACATATTCGTTGTAGTAGTGAATTTTTCTGTTTCAGGGAAGTTGGACTCTACCGAGATTATCACATTGCTTTCTTCTTGGTCAAAATTTCCGAATGAGGATGAAGTATTGAAGCTATCCTCATGGTCAGAGGACGAGCTTAGCACTTCGTTAGGATCATAGCGGATAAAGACGTATGCTTTCTCTTTTGATGGGCCTTCATCCCCGGGTGAGAGTAAGAAACAGTTATACGATGAATCGTCAGTTTCATTGTCGAAATAACGCTGGAAGTCCATGGGATTGTATTCTAGGGCCGAGAAGTCTTCAGGGTTGTACTCTAGATGATGGTAGCCTTCAAAGCTGTATTCTTGGGAATGCTCGAAGCTTTGGTGCGGTGGCTCGTCGACAGATGCTGAATTGATCTGCTTAGGCTTTCTTTTCTTGGCCCCTGGTCCAGATCTTTTGAGTAGGGCCCTTCGTTTTGCCAGCTCGATTCTATCAAGGGAAGTGAGAGACATTAGCATTTCACTATCTGATTCACTTTCTAGGTTGATAGGGGTTGGTATTCTTTGAACCTTAGCTCTTGGAGTAAGCTTGGGGAGTTGTCCAGTCATGCCCCGGTCTTGAACAGGCTCTGTGTCTTTGATCTCGTACAAAGGCTCCTTGTCTTTCCTAGTGGGAAACTTCTCAGTAATAAGATGTTGCTCAATCGCCCATTTATTATGCAAGGCTTCATTGACATGCTCTTCTCCTATCTCAGCGACTAATGGCTCCTCGTGCTCCGCGATCATCGGCTCTTTGTAAGGCAAGGTGATGTCAGGGGTGATGTTAATATTATACTCTTGGTGAAAAACATGAATTAGTTCCCTCCAGATTTTAAGGGGACTAATCTTCCTGACAATGTACCATCGTAAAGCAGGGCCAGTCAAGCTCGATTGGTACGATTGAATCATCCTTCGGACCAGGTAGGCCTGCAAGTAGGTCTCTGGGCGGGAGGTATCAGCATACCTTTCGCATTCAGGTGCTTTGAGTTTTTCAGGGATCTCAATGCTGACGTAATTAGACAGGTCCATGGGATTCTGCCCCTATAGCTGGTTTAACTTTTTCATGATCTTTTCAAACTGTTTATGGTGCTGGCTATTTTCCGGCAAATTTGCGGGTGTCATGACAGTGCTTAAAGCAACTACAGAGTTGGGCTTAGCTTAAGTAGATTTCATTTGTCTCAAGAGTTGTTGAATGACAATGGACATCTGTCCTACGCCGTCTTCGATGTTGGCGAGGCGATTTTGTACATCATTCTGATTGGCCCCTATTGCATGAGGCCATTCACGAACGATTGGTGGCCGACGATTCATAATTACCTGTCGTTGCGAGAACAATAAATGAGCATGAAAGTTAACAAAGATTGACCCATGGCAATGGTCTAACTGCTTTTTATTCATCAAAAGAGAATTTTATAAACCGCAAACTTCTAACATTTAAAACTTGAAATTGAAATGACAGAATAAAATACTAGATATTAAACAAAAGTCCCTAAACAATGGGACAAAAATTTCACACTATTAACACTAAGGAGCACATGATTGCCAATTTATATGCGACGGGGAGTCTTGCACTTGCGTAGATGCTTGCTTTCTTAGACCGGCTCTGAGGTGTGTATCCAGTCCATTCCCAAATCCCTCTCCATGAGCTTTGCTTGCTCGTGCTGGCTGCTCTCGCTGATTGAGTGAGGGACTGATGGCTTCCATTTTGTCGGGATACGATGGTTGTGGATGTAGGACATGGAGGCGTGGTGGGCTTTTTCTTCTCCCTCAAGCCCTTCAGGTACCACAATCCTTTTGCAATGGCAGCTGTCCCAGGTTTCCTCAGCAGTAGAAATTTCAAATGCATAGTCACGGCTTGTGTTGAAAAGAACTGGAGAGATCATCATCTTGAAAGGCGATGGGATCTCCTGAAGGGCTCCATATTGTCGTGCTACCCGATACGGGTAATAGGGAATGGCACCAGTGAGGCCGAGCAACGGAATTGGGCGGGTGCGCTTGTAAGCAAAGCGGGCCCTCTTTTCATGGAACCAACCAGCACACCATTGGAATGCCTCAGGAGCTGGGTTTCTTAGGAAGTCAACCCAATTTAAACAGCTTTGATTGGGAATATACGGTCCTAAAACCATAAATTTTTGTAACGGATTTTCGAAAGCATTTGTTTTAGACGATTGCATGAAGAACCGAAATTCGCTTAGGTGAGAAAAGAACCAAACTTGTAAAATTTCAGGAGAGGCTTGCATGATTTTCTCCAAGTTGTCTTTAAAACAATTAAAGGACAAGAATGCTTCAGTTAAAATCATGTTGACATAATTCCCCCCTCTTAAGATCTAATCAACTATCCATGCCATCTTAGGACTTATAGCATTTCTTTGATGGGGGAAGATGATGAGCCCGAAAAAGGCCAGTAGGAAAATCTCACTTTTTTGGGTCATAAGCTGATTTTGGAAACAGACATTCATAAATTCTAGTAGGCAGGTATTATGGTTGTCTTCAAGAATTTGTCTCATGACATGGATTTCAGTTCCTAAAAGTCGCGCTCACCCGCGCCATGGGAGGGCGTCTGTCGATGGCCTAACAAGCTTTTTCTCAAGAGGCATTCTAGTGATGATACTGTATTCTTCCAAGGTTGGGGTTAGCTCAAACCTACCGAATATAAAAGTAATTGTCTTCGGGCACCAAAAATGTGCCATGGCTTGTATGACTTCAGGACGAATAGTGATTTGGATCAACGATAGGAGATGACCGACTTTGGCCTTCACGCGCTCTTGGGCAAACTGATCTAATTGACCCCACCATCTGAAGAGCTCCGCCTTGGGAGCAGGAATGAACTGGATATCGTCTTTCCCCATCGCATATAAACTAGGACTTGAAAAGCTTATCCTAAATTGCCATGGGCCAAATAAAAAGACTGAGTAAAAGTAAAGAAAATACTTTGCTTTTAAATAAAAATGACAAGCACAAAGACATACGCATGAGATGTGTGACTCGATTTCTAACTGAGAAGGCTTGTTGAGATTAAAAGGATATCCGCCTGTCGCAGTCTCGCATTAGCAGCATACTCTCCTAACCTCGGCTAAGAAATTCGGGGAAAGGAAAGGCAACCTCTACATCGCAGTCTCGCGTTCGAGGTCATATCTTTCTTAACACCATCCTAAAAATCCTATGGCGGCCCAAGTCCGGGGGCCGGGTTGTGTGTGCCATATGTAGTGTTTAAAACAGTAAAGTATGCACAACAGTTTATAATCACAAGATAATCTATTTTAAGCAAAATTAAAATAAACTTCTAAGCTACTGACCTGCATTAAAAAAAAAAAACAAAAATAAGTCAGTAAAGTGTTTAAACAAGATAGAATGGCCTAAGTCCTCAAAGTCCCCAGCGGAGTCCCAAGCTGTCGCAACCTCTCTTTTTTCGGCACCAGCAATCGGGTACGGGTGCCTTGCGGAGGCTAATGGCTCGGCTGAATTTATTAAGCCCGAACTCTCCCAAGTCCACCAATTCACGACTTAATGGTTCAAGTTTTTAACCTGTAAATTAATTTTTAAAATGGAGTCGCCACTAATCGATTTGGGGTGGGTTGATTAGAAACCCAAGCGAAATATCATGAGAAATACTCACTCCTGCGTAACTAGAGAAATTAAGATCGGGGACTTGATTACACTAGTTAATCACTAATGCCCTTTTGATACCTAATCTTGTTTAAACCTTGAGGTTTTTTGGATGTTCGAGGATTTTCCATGCATTTTTTGGGAGGAAAAACATTTTTTGACTCTTTTTCTAATTTTTTTTTTTATATAAAAGGGATTTTTTGGATTTTTTTGGTATTTTTTTTGGAAAAATACAAGTCCTTTTGGTTTTTTCTGAATTTTTTGGCTTTTTCATGAATTTTTGGCTTTTTTTGGATTTTTGGCTTTTTTTGGAAAATATGGAATATTTTTTATTTTATTTTTATTTTTTGGAAAATAAAATAATTTGTAATATTTTTCAATATTTTTTTAATTAAAATATTTTTTAATATTTTTCGAAAATAAATTATTTTGATTTTTTGGAAAATAAATTATTTATTATTTATTATTTATTTATTTAAAATATTATTTAAATTAAAATAATTAAAAAAAAAAACGGGAGTCGGGTTTGCGAAATTTGGATCCGACTGGGCGTGACCCGAACACGGATTTTTCTCCTTTTTCCTTTTTTTTTTGGATGAAATGGCGTCGTGGCCGAGCGTTTGGATACGCCCGGCCCGACCCGACGACCTGACTCCCTGCGAAAACCCTATCCGAATTCGACCCGAATCGCGACCCAACTCCCCGCTGCCTCCATAATTTACGAAATCCCTACCCAGTTCCCAATCCGGGTCCAACCCGGCGACTCGGGATCGCGACCTGGAAAATCGGGAACCCTAGGGTTTCCGAATTGGGGGCGCCGAAGAGGTGCAGCGGCGACTATGACAAAGACGGTGGCGACGGCGGCAATGAGTGGACTTACGAAGAGGGAGATGGCGAGGGCAACGGCGATTGTGCGATACCTGCTTGACGACAGTGCGGCGAGGGTGAAGACGAAGGCCCAGCAAGACCCCACGCGAACCCCCTCCGCTCCTGCGTCTCTCTCTCTCTCTCTCTCTCTCTCTCTCTCTACTCCGGCAAAGTCCAAATCCGAAGCCGCGAGCCCTCGGCCCTCGTGAAGTCTCTCAGTAGGGTGTCCAAGGGTCGCGACCTCGATCCCTCTCCCTTTTCTCCTTCCTCCGTGTGTGTCTGTGCTCGCTTCTCCGGCTAGATTCAAGATCTCCGGCGGCTCGTCTTCGAGCCTCCCTTGAAGTCTCTCAGGGGAAGCTATTGAAGCTTACCGTCGACGATCTCCTCTTCACCGTCTATATGTCCCTTTCGTCGGGGATGGAGGGCCTATTTATAGGCCGAGGGGTGGCCGGTCGACAGAGCTTGATCGTCGGTTGCCACGGCCTTTGCTAGCCGAACCGGCGTCCCATCCGACGCCAACTACCCCCTACTCCACGTGCGGCATCATGCCCCCTACGCGAGGAAGAAGAAGACCCTGCTGGGCCGAGCTAAGGCAGAAATGGGCCGAGGGCCCATGCGGAGGCTACTTCTCTTCTTTTTTGTTTTTTTTTTTTGTTATTTGTTTATTTATTATCCGAAAAAGATAAGATAAAATAATATTTTTTTAAAAAAACTAACTAATTAAAAGGGAATTTTTAGGCGTCAACATATGGGCTGCTACCGTGGCATGTGTGGCCATTGAATTGAAGTTGTTTAGTGAGGATTGGAATTGAATGGGTGCAAAATTCGTAGGGGGCAGCTGCTGTGATGTTTTAGGCACCAAATTGAAGTCCCTAGGTGAAGTTGTGTGAAGGATTTGGCTTGTGGAAGAAGCCTTGGTAGCTAGATAAGGGCTGAGGACTTTAGGGGCTTGACACTCAAGTGTTTGAGATATTTAATGTGGACTTTTGAGGCTTTTGTCCCCCCTTGTCCCCCTCTCTCCCTCCATTCTTCTCCCTTAGCCTACTCGAACACCCCCTACTGTAGCATCATCTTCTTCAGCTCTTCTCCTTCTTTAGTTCTCCATTGTTGCTACTACATCTCACCTTATCTTAACTGAACCACCTAGCACCACTCAAATGCGCCAAAGCCACAACCTGCCCGCACCAGCTCTAGTCCCGCCAGCCCGCCTGCTCGCACCCTCTTCACTCACCATCAACCAACCCATCTTGCACCGTCCCTGCTCGAGCTACCTTCCACAACTCACCAACTTGCTGTCGCCGGTCCTTGCACCCACCGTGCCCAGTCGCAACCGTCCGACACCACCTCCAGCCTTCAGCAAGCCATGCGACCACCTAGTCCCTCGGTTCAGCCCCCTCCTGAACCAGTTTTCTCTCTTGAACTGAGAGCTTGTTGGTTGTTTTCAGCCCATTCCAGGCCTCTTTTGGTGTCGCCATAGGCCCAAGTCTTGCTCGCCTTCCCGTCGCCGTCGCCATGAACCGATTTATTCTCTAATCCGATGAGTTTACCTTATAATCCCTAATTAGGAAGCTAATTACTCTTAAGGATTGATTAGTGGGTTAATTAGTAGATTAGTAGTCTTAAAAGAGATTAGTGTGATTTAGTTAGTTTAGTTAATTAATTAGATTTTGTAATTGGGTTAATTTAGTAATTAGGTGGTTAGTGATTTTAGTTAGTTAGTTTAGTAGGTTAGATTAGTTTAATTAAGTCCAATTAGGTGGTTAGTTTAATGCAAGTAGATTAATTAGTGATTTAATTTAATTATTTTACAATTTAATTAATTAAATGTAATTTATTTAATTATTTATTAATTAGTGTAAATTATACCGAGATAGTGGAATTGATCGTAATTTCGTACTGATCGTCACGGTTGTATTGCTTTATGCAATTAAGTATTAATTCGTGCAATTGGATCTTGATTGATGATTTTCAATTATTATTTCAAAAATATAGATTTTTTGGTATTTAATTAGAAAAATACTAGGTGTCGGGGTTTTGACACCAAAAGTGTTTTTAAGTACTATATAAAATCGTGGGATTTTTAAAAAGAGGAGATCACATTTTATGGTTCAATCTGATCGTCTGTCCACGCACAATTATTTTACCAGGTGTTTTTAATATGAAGAAAATAAGCCAAGTTCATTATTTGAAATTGAGACATTTGAGTGCAAAGCACGATATCCTTGGACAAGATTGGATGTGCGTGTGATCGTTATGAGAACCGGTGCTCCTTCGGGAATGCCCCCTATCAACGGATATCGGTCGCAGTGGAGGCTAGGCTGATGCTCCTTCGAGAATGCCGTATAGATGTAGACATTGCCATGCTCGACGAAGCGAGACGACGCCCGATTATGCCGAATGACCGCCGACTATTGAGTTGGCCATGGCCGTTGGGTCGTAATTAACTAGAACGCTTGAATAAGTAAAATAGTCGTGCCTGGTTATGGAACAAAATTATGTGGCACAGAATGAGACGTGTCATAACGATTTAGCCTTATAATCGGGACCCCTATAAATGTTTGATGATTGAGGTGCAGTGTTCTAGTTGTTAAATATGTCTACTGTATGCATATGTTTTATGAGTCATACTGACGTGCGGGGAGGTACTAAGGCAAGGTAAGTCTTATATGATGTGTGTTTAGGCTGCCTCTAGGTGTATTATCTTCCTAATTGGGGTTTAAGGTGTAGACTCGTTGAGACATTGTCTCACCCTATCGTAGTTTACAATTTTTAGGTCCTTAGATGAAGGTTCGATAGGTACGATACAGGGTCCCATAGGTGATGGATTTTCAGTTCACCTACTTCCCTATTCCCGGGACTAGCCTGACCCGTGAGTTGGTTGAGTCCATGGTATAGGTCGAGGAGGGTCAACCTCAGTTGGTAGGTATAGGTCGAGGAGGGTCAACCTCAGTTGGTATCTCATCGATTCATAGCGTAGTTCATTAACTTTCCTCAAAAGGGTCAGAATGGTCTCCTACAGGGTTTTGACAGGCCTCTTGTTGGGGCCGAGGAGTGGGAAATAGGGCACTCTATGGATATCGACACTCCTGATGGTGTCGTAATGGAACCAAAGGCCATGGATGAGGAGTTTGAAGCTGAGGGGGCTCAGTAGATTTTTTTTTTTTTTTTTTTTTTTTTTTTTGGAAATAGACCTCCTGTGTATAAACTATAGTGTTGACCTAGTTTATTTATAAAATATGTTTTGTATTATTGATTATCCTATTTTTCTATCCCATGTTTGTTTGTTGTTGTTCGGAGATTGTTTATTTTGCTTCCGCATGTGCAATAAAATGAATGGGTTGGTGACGCGTTATAGGAACATCGCAATTTGGTCAACCACAGAGGGATGTGTGCGCGCTTGAGGATCGAGGTGTGACACATAGCATCAAGAGATTTTTTGTGACTATTAGAAAAGAACCGCTCATTACATATTATGTGTCACTAGCACCAAAGTCGATTATCCATGCATCAACAGAGGAATTATTGTTCTTGGAAATAGAGGTACCTGAGAATCCCGCAGTCTTGTCTGTAACCCTTAATTTAATCAAGCTCCTCATGATATTTTGGTACTGATCATGAGTGATTGTCTAAATTGCCCTTTCGATCCCTTGGGTCATAACCTAATAAGCAAAAATATCTTTCTCTTTTTTCTCTTTATCGATTGGTTTCCCATGCAATTTCCAGCAAGTATCAATCGTATGATGTGGGCGTTTACAATATTCACAATATTTACCTCTGTTTTTAAAATTATGCCTATTTCCTTTTGATGATGTGGCGCCTCAAGGACTGTTGGATGGCCTGAAGATCTGGGCTAACGTGGCCTGTTGAGAGCCACTTGATTCAACTCCATGGACGGCTGAATATGAGCCATCTGATTATAGCTTTAAATCGAAGCCATCCATCCGTGGAGCCTTAGGGTTAGAATCTTCATCTTCTTCCCAACGAGGGGATTTGGCTACTCAGTAAGACCTAACTGGGTTCTCTATGCGTGGCAGTGGTCCGAGAGTGCCAGCCACTCACTGTGATGACCCCACCACAGCGACAAGCGTAACTCCTTCCTCTCTTTTCATGCACTCCGTCATGGCTAGTCTTTGATTTTCCTCTTGGACGGCCAATTGATATACTCAACTGAGAGTAGGGATGGGATCCATGGTGAGGATCTGCGACCAAAACATTGAGAAGCTTTCATTCAAAATCAACATAAACCAGGTAACCTTCTCTCTCTCTCTCTCTCTCTCTCTCTCTCTCTCTCTCTCTCTCTCTCTCTCTCTCTCTAATCCGTCTATATTGTTCAAGAGTCTCTTGCGGTCCTTTGAGCTCTTCCTCAGCAGCCTCGAGCTCATTTCAGAGAGCTGAGAGTCGATTGAAGCAAATGGCAACCAAGAGGTTCCCTTGCTTTAGATCTGATAGAGCTTGAGTGAGCGAAAATAGCTTTGCTCTGTCCAACTTCCCATACATTTCCCTGATGTTGTCCCACTTTTTTTTTTCAAATCTTCAGTCGGTGGGAGGCCAGCGGCGATATTGAAGGCCACATAGTTCTTGATCCAGGTGCACACGAGTTGATTACACCTCCGCCAACATCGTTGCATACAATCATCATCAAGATTAGGCACAAGCACAGTTCCATCAAGGAACCCATATTTGTCCTTGGTCACGAGAGCCTGCTACAAATCTCAAGCTCACGCATTGTAGTTGTCTAGACCGGCAAGCTGCAGGCTGATGATTTGGATCTCCGGTCCATCAGTTGGGGAGGTGTAGAGAACATCCCCAAGTTCTGGACAATGACCGACGCCGAGGACAGGGAACAGGTAGAACCCGAGTTGCAATCCTAGGTAGGGAGTCATCCCATGACAAGCCGAACTCGATTCGGATCTGTGACCCAGATGTCACAAACCCGATCCATCAATTTGGGGCCCATGGTTAGTACCTTCTCCGGATGGGCCACAAGGAGCACATTGTTGTTGATTGGGTCCAACAGCCCATGGGCCTTGAACTGGAATACATTGCATTGGTGGCCATTGGATTGGCGCAAAGGGTTGAACAGATGTGGGCAATGGAGCCGAAGGTTGCTGCGGCAAATTCTGGGTTTGATCAATCTGATCTGAAGCTAGACTCTCAGGAGTTGTTGGTGTCGAACGATTCCTCCATAAGTGGGATCATCTCTTGGTCGTTGTTGCTGCTTTGATTTCTGGGCATGAAGTTTGAATGTATGAATTCCTAACTGGTGTGACAATTTGTTTTGCAAGAAGGAAATTGCAACAACAATTGAAAAGACTCCGAAGGCAATTCAGGGTATTTGTGGAAGTTATATCAGAATGCTATGCTCTGATACCATGGCAAGAAACGAAGAAAAATGGAGAAAATTGTAATTATATTTCTTTGTGTTTCATACATGTACATGCCCATATTTATAATGCAAAAGGAAATAAAATAATATTACAATTCCTATTATATCTTCTAAATATTCTGAAGATATATTGTGATCAAATCAATTATCTCATAATCTCTGTGATCAAAAGCGGAGCTAAGAATCAAATCATCTTCAAACAATACTTAATAACACATTTTTTAGGGAAAGATAATTTATGAGTTGCTATTTTCCTATCTCGATTTACATGGGGATGGAGACGATTTAAAATTCAATATAGAGGTCGCAGCTATGGCCGAGACGGAGATGAGTATTGTGATGAAGTACTCGATCGGAATGTGTATAGTACCCGGCGAGGAAGAGGTCGTCATTGTGGGGATGGCGGTCGGTGGAATCACGAATGGGAAGATGGGGTAATTATGACAACCCCAACGAGCAGTGGGATCGTCGTTATGAGGATCGTCATTTCGATTTTGACGATGATCAAAGGAATAGTGTTAGTGATGATCATGGCCATCGAAGACAGAAGGAGTTTAATTTGAAAGTGGACATTCCAACCTTCTATGGAAGTCTAAATATTGTAGACATCATGGATTGGCTCACTGAAGTGATTTGATTTTTCTAGGTATGTCAATTCCTAAACCAGTGATCCTCAGTTTCAAAAATTGAGAACAATTGGGTTCTAGGCCGGTTATTAGGTATCCTGGAAACCCACTTATTCCTATGTTTCGGGTAAAAATCAGAAATTTTATAATAAAAAATAAAAGTTGCATTATTTATTACAAGAACATCCCTGGTTTTGCGTTTATTTGATCAAACATCCCTAGTTTTGCGTTTATTTGATTGAATTCAAATCATGGTTCAAATCTTGACGATAGCAAAAATATTATCAAATTGAAAACCGGTTTTTGAACTGGCTGTTCTGGCCTTAGTATGGGAATCAAATCGGTCTCTGTCCAGTTCTCCCTAGAATCGGCTTGGGATCGAATCAATCAGGCAGGTGCTGGAATCAATCTGGACCCAATGCTCACCCTAGATTTTTCGTGTTAAGGAGAGCATAATTTGCATGCAAGTTCAGGCGCGTGCCAGATTTTCTCAATAATAACTTGTCAAAAGCCGATGGTTTTATACTTTAAGTGTTGTTTACGAGCCTTGATAGCAAAAGGTCGATGGCTTTGAATTTCCACTCGGAAAGATGGTTTCGAATTTGAGGACTTTGATATTCTGTCAGGACTCAGAAGTTGCAGAAGAGAAGCAAGCATCTGTCATACTAGAAAAATATGAAGATTCAGTTAGGGTATTCACCTGCTGAGTTTCGGCGGAATGGTTTCTAAAGCGATGAAAAGCCGCTGCCTTTGAAGTTGTTGATCCAAAGCCTAAGTAGATTGACGGATGTTTATGCGATCGAATAATCCGACATTTCAATACTCGAGGTCAGAGTTTTTTTTTCCCCCCAACTGATGGTGTACGACGTTGAAGTCCATTAAGATAATGTCGAGATTTGTTGCCGATTTATCATACTAATAGTTGATTTTTTAATTAGATATTGAATATAGGATGTTAATGATGAACAGAGATGTTTTTCCCTTTTCATTAGGCCTAATTCTCTTCTTTAAAAAAAAAAAAAAAAAACACTAAACTTTAGGTCTAGTCTCAAGTTTGTCCCCAACTTTTTTTTGTCTCTAGAAAAACCCCCAAATTTTAGGTCAAGTCTTAAATTTGCCCTAATTTTTTTTTTTGTCTAAGGAAAATATTATAATTTTAGGTTGAGTCTCAAATTTGTGCCGAATTTTATATTACTCAAGAAAAATCACTAACTCTCAATATATTCTCAAATCTACCCTTGTGGTCTAATCCCAACTTGACATGACATTTCCACAGCAACAACAAATCCACATCAGAAAGCATCATGGAAAATTATCTCAAAAATGAAACTGTTATAAGATATGAAAATTAGGAACGATTAACAATGATTTTTAGACAGAGGACTAATGGAGACAAATTTAGGACTAAAGTAAAAATTGGTGATTTTCTCTTAGATAAAAATAAATAAATGCATAGTAGATTTGTGATTGGACCTAAAGTTTGGGAGTTTCTTTGAGACAAAGAAAAGTTTAAGGCAGATTTGAATTGGACCTAAAGTTTAGGATTTTTTTCAAGCCGAAAAAAAGAAAGTTGGGAGCAAAATTGTGATTGGACCTAAAGTTGTAGGTTTTTTTTAGGAAAGTTGCGATTCTTTTTAGGAAATTAGGCTGCTCTTCATTATCATTTCTAAATGAATGCAAAAGCACATATATTTGTGCAAAGAAATGAGTACTGAAGCCATTTTAGGCTATGCACTATCTTAGGCTAAGAATTTGGTTGATCCTCAAAATAAGGACATTAGACAATACAAAAAGACATTATACAATACAAATTTAGCAACTAATCAACCATACAATTTCTCCAATTAGTCTTAATTGACAACTCACGTTAACACTCTCGCTCAAGTTGGTGCATATATATCACCGATGCCTAACTTGTCAAGTGACTTATAGAAGATTCTCGCTAGAGATGACCTTCATGAGTATATCTACCAATTGGTCTACAAATTTAACAAATGGGAATCAAATTGTCTCGGTATCAAGGTTTTGTTTGAAGAAATGTCCATCTACCTTATGTGTTTAGTGTGATCATACTTGTCACAACCCCTCCCCAAGGGCCCGAGGACTTCTGGAATAGATTTAGAGGTATTACTCGAAAAAAAAAAAAAAAAGGCCCAAATGGTTCATCAAATCAAATGATTATAAAGATCCAAGGGGTCCATTGATTTGGAAAGTGGACTTTCCCATGCCCATATCTCACATGACTTTGGTTTTTTTCATTTAAAAGTTCTTTTAATATTCTATGTATCCTTAAGGGTAGCCACTAGCCATTTGGGGTCGATTAAGAACCAGATAAGACAAGGAAGGTTTGTCTATTTACACAATCAAAAATTTTATTAGTGCACATTTTGGTATCTCTAACTTAGAAGGTTATTATCTAAGTAGTCATGTAATCTATATTACCAATTATGATCATAAAGGTATCAAAGTGCTAAGTGATCGAGCAAATATCTTTGTGGGTTTTTTTATTTGATTATAAACTAGACCTAAGCATTTTAGAAAAGAAATTAGCAAATAATTTACTAAAATGAGGTGCAATAAATAAATACTCTGGTATCGAAATGACTTTAAAGTAAATGTAGAAAAGAAAACCCATATAAGCTGGGTAAAGAATATACATGGCCTTGTTATTAAGCCTTGGGACATGAACCCCATAAGCTTGACATTAGAAACTAAACCTATCTAGGGTGAACCAAAATCTATCCATGCTATGATGTTGAAGCTAATCTAAGCTATTCTAATTGCTTATTTAGAATAGTGATTCTAAGTCTAATTTAGTTTTATTGAATGAAAACCGAGCTAACTAGCCTAATTGGAACTAAACTAAATTAAACCAAGCTAAACTAAGTGTCCCTTCGGACCACCATGGACTACCACCCTCGGCCTTCGGTCTTCAAGAAGCTCGTGACCACCGCCATCCTCATTTGTTTCTAACATCCATTTCATCCAACATTCCCATCATGCACTCAATCAAAATAGTCAATCAACAAGTTCACCGATTAACGAATAATAAGCAATCCAAGCTTGAGAATTTGATTTCACCCATGCAATTTGATTCCCCAACCACCTCCTAAAACTTATCAAACTAATTAATTAAAATAAATTATTATCAACCCTCACTTGCATTCACAAAGCAATAGGCTAATGATCATCAACCCCTTATTAAATTCTAGTCCCCCATCTCATCTCAAAGGACAAAATTAAGTGTAATCAATCAAAATACTCACAAGTAAGCATGCAATTGGGCACAAGCGTCAACAAACGATCAATCAAGCAATGGCATGAACTCCTCCGCTAAGAGAACAAAACCTAACATTTTCCTAACCAAATTTTCTAATTTTTTCGAAATTTATTTTTTTTATTTAATTGAAAATAGGGACCCGGGCTAAAACTGGACACGGTTGGGCTTATTTCAAACAAACCATTCCTAAAATAACACCCATCAAGCCCATTTTGCCTTCTAATCACTCCAAGTCTACCTTAGGCCCAAACTCACTGAAATCAAATCAAGCCCCAGCCTACCAATATGAATATCCATCTCAACACATCAGCACACAAGCCTGTACTAAGGCCATTTTCATACTATCACCTCCTTCTTTCTGGCCCATCATCATCCCCTTCCTATTGTCTTCTATTCAAGCACGCCAGAACACCAGAAATTCCAGCCAAGAACTTCACATTTCTCGGTCAGCCAGTACAGTTTCGTTCATCGGACCCCCACTGTCGGCCACCATACTCGACCATCAATACCGGTCACCACCCCGAACGTCTCTACTCGCTGAAAAGCCCACGTTCATCGCAAGACCCGCACCAATAACCAGTGTTGACCTCCCTCATCGGCCAGCACCTCTCTTTTAGCCACAACACGAGTAAAACAAATAGAGGGAAGAAACACGACCAGCAATCCAATGCCGATGCCTGCAACAATCATCATTTAGGCCCTGGATCTAGGATCGTCATCTCACCGACGACCGCCATTAGTAACCCCGGGGCTTAAGACAAAGAAAACGAGGATGCAGAAAAAGCACTCTCGATCATTGAAAAGACTTTGAAAACCAATTAACATGACTTAATCTGGACCAATATGCTCTCGGTTTAGACAAAAATGAGACTGAACCTGTCGAACAGATTACGAGTGTAGATTAGGGAGAAGGACGGCTCTCTAAGAATCAGATTCACGACTCGATATCAAAATGGGATAACAAATAAAGCACAGAATTGGTGAAAGACATCTCAGTCCAGCCCGCAACGTGTGCTAACGAAGGACACTAAATCTAGACTTAGCTTTAACTAAAACAGGACAACTCAAGAGATCGGACGTTACCTGGTTCGTAGGGTCGAGTGGAGCAAGGCTTCGGCAATTCCTTTTGGCCAATTTTACCATAAATAATTAATGATCATTTTACACGACACGACCAATCCAAATTTTACAATTTTTTTTTTTATTTCACTTTCCTCTTTTTTCCTTTTCTTTTATTTCCTTTTTCTTTTTTCTTTTTTCTCTAATTCCCTCAGTGGTCCGTCATCCCAGTGAAAGCTAGAATGACTAATGCCCTTGCCCGTGACCAGATACCTCCACCACCCACCATTGAGGCGGCAAACCAGAAGAGAGAGATTAAAAAAAAATTTAAGAAAATTTAAAAAATATCTATATCGGTATATATGCCACATTAGGTAGCCGCTGTATATAATAGCAATTTTTGGCAAAATTGGTTAGAAGGATTACATTGATAATCATCAAAAATATTATGATTAAATTGGACAAATTAAAAAGTTTAGGATTAAATTAGTCGCTATACGATAAGTTTAAAACATTTTAGACAATTTTCCTAGATAATCTTTGAAAGGTAGTAATTAAAAGCATTTAAGCATAACTATTGACAGTAACATTGTCATTGTCACCTATTGATTAAGGAAAATTACAACATATGACGATCATTACTCACCAATATGGTCTTTAAGTTTATGAATTGTGAAAGAAAGCTATGAATCTATGATTATCAATAAAAAAAAAAGTTACTAAGAATAAGAACAAGAGATTTATGGTAAATTCAACTTGATTACGATTTTTATGGAAGGTTAGACTCAAATTTGCAGCATGTTTAGTTAATTAATCATTGCTTATTAAACTTTTTTGTTAAAAATTAGTAAAAAAAAAAGAGTGAGCAGATGTTCCGTACCATTATCAAAAGAGGGAAAACTGATGGCTGATCCCACGTGAGAGTTTTGACTTGAACCGTTCTTGGCTAGGCGGCGTTGGCACTTATACCACCTTTCTTTGGAGCGCCTTGACTCCAATGTTAATTGCTCTCGTTTCTAGTTAAATTTTCATTATTTACTCTTCTATCCATAGTGTGCATAATTCCAAATCCTAAAAGCACGAAAAAGGAAATGTGTTACAAAAAAAATCTATGCAGAAGCTACGTGCAAACTAGCCTGCAATGTTTCCAGGAGGTTGATGAGCAGTTGAGTGGGTAGTTTGATTTATCAAGGGTTAAATGCTTTGAAACCAAGTGCAATTGAACAAACTACTATGGCCTTGTTGTAAGAACGGCAGCTCCTCAGTCAAATCAGCTTGCCAAGTGACCCTGTTTCCAAAGCCTTGAAGGTAGACGAATCCAGACTTCATGCTCTATTGGGGTGGACAGGACAGCAAGGTCTAGAAGATTATTTGGGGTATTGACTATATTCCAAAAGGTACGCATTTCATTTGGGGACTCTGCACTTGGGCGTTAGCTGCAGAAGAGAGTTCGAATGGGAGGAGAATTAAGCAATCGTCTGAGTGGTTGATTTACAGTCTTGCTGAATTAGCTGAACACCTGAGTTTGTGCTGTGAGTATTGTAGAGTTAGTATGGTTTGGGGCAAGCCGGATCAAGATTGAGAAGACACGGGCGATGTCTTTTGACAGACGACTCTTGCAACAAGTTGAAAGCAGGCAATAAGCTCCGTTGAAAAGAAATGCTTGCTTAGATTGATTACCTAGACCTGTTGGTTTATTTGGAAGGGTAGGAATCCAGCAGTTTTTTCAAGGCAAAAGACCAATACATGAGATGGATGTAGGATAGATAAGGGAAGCTATAAGGGATTTCTTGATGGATAAGAAGGTGGAGCACTAGTCTAGATCTGTAAATAAGGGATGGCAGTTTACTCCTCAGCCTGGATTGAGGAGATCTGATGTTATGGCTTTTTTGTTGAGTCAAGCAGTGAGCGCGAAGGATCAACTTGATGGTCTAACTTTTTGCAATTTATTTGTCACAAAATTGGGGGAGAAACCTATTTGAGCTTGTAATGACATTCTTTATTAATGAATGACTTTCAAGTGTTTTCGGCAAAAATAAAAATTAAAAAGAATAAAACAAACCTCAAGGCATACAGATGAATTGGAAAAGAGAATGAATAGCAAATTCTTGTCTGGATCATTTACACATTCCACAAAACAATCCCCTGCAAAATTGCATTACATAATACTATGTGAGTGTGAATCCCACATAGCCCCTTGCAACCGGGAAAGCAAAATGTAACCCAGTCCATCAGAACTCTGTATTTGAGCCTTTCCGGAATGAAATCCAAAGATAATTCCAATCAAAGTGATCCAGAAATCAAAAATAAACAAGAGGTCTCTAGCAATTTTAGCATGCTAGTTCGACCTGATGAAATGGATCTCCTTCCCCCAAAATCAATCAACCAACACATCGGGAAAAAACAAAAAATCAACCTTGATGTGGCCCCTCCACCGCCTTGAAATGAGGGAGTAACATCTTGATCAATGGCATCGAAGATGATGGACATGAGTCGCAGGGATAGCAACGTCATTGATGATTTCGATCGCGCAGAACATGTTACTGGATCAACCCTGCTCATAACAGTTGGATGGCAAAGCATCAGAACAAGTACTGTTCCCACATTATCATAAAACACAAGCAAATGTTCACTTTAATTGGCCATGCCTGGGAACCATGAAGGTGGCAACCATTGTTTTGACTAGGAGTTCAGCAGATGCATCTATCTACATCGAAATATACTGCACACAATCAACTCCTGCGGGTTGGAATCACGGGCTTCCTGCTCTTGGCCACATATGCAAATTGACTGAAATCTGGGGCAGTAGTTGACCTACTATTGAACGAAATCAATGAGGAATAACCAAATAAGAGCTCGGAAAAGTAGAGAATCTCTTTGCTGTCATCCTCCTACCTATTCATACATGCTTTGTGCACATCCTTCAAAGGAGCAGGGAGACCACTGGCACAAGAACCAGAACCAGTGAATCTAAATGACGATATTACTGAGACGAATCTCTCTAATGAACTTTCTGCTATTTCAGAATAGCGGCCTAAATGGGAGATGTCAGCTCCAAATTTTCCTTCAGAACCAGTGAATGACTTGTCTAATCCAGGGGCACAGGTACCTGAAGCCAAGAGATATATCAGATTTCAAACTCCATCCTGAGGGAACTCTTAAAATTTGTAGTCCTCAAAATGCCAAAGAGGCCACCACAGAACCTAAAAGAAATGGTGGACTCCCCAATAATGGTAAGCAATTAAGATAACACTCTGATGAAGAGCCTTCACTTTATTTCATGTACACTCAAATACCAAATGATGCAAAAGATTTCCTGTTTTAAAAAGTCAAATTATGCGCTAAACATGAAATGCATGCTCAGGCTTGAATGTTGCAAACCAATTAGAAGCTCAGCTTAGCCCTACAAAGAAAATGCAGTTTGGCTTTGTCATGTTAATGCATGCATCTTCATTAATTAGATAATAAATGGCTTTCGCAATTTTATCCTTAATTCTTTGAAGGTAGTATCTTGTACAATATCTACCAACATCAATCTAGATTTATGCCAAACATGATAGTATGTTAAGAATAAGAACCAAGAAAATTGCTAAACAAGTGCTGGTATTAATAACGCAGTTTCAGTTGACAACATACCATCATTGACAAGAGAATCATCCACATGCATATGCTTTTGTTTTGAGCTCTGCTGAGACAAGGAAAACACAGGGCAAAAGAGTTAAGAAAACTATCTAACTTAAGGCAACAAATCATGATAAAGGGATCTTGCATTGTTAGAATTTTCGTAAAAAGCTGATTGCACCTACTTTTTCCACTGTGCCATCAAGGGAGGCTTTCCTCTTGATGATCCTTCCTTCCAGAAAGCCAGTCTCGCCTAGACTGATTGGATGATCACTTTCAACAGGGATGTTTTCTTTTTCGTCATCTTTGTCAGTATTATTTGCAGACTGATGCTTGAAATAGGAACTCCTTATAATAAACTTCCTGTTCTCTCTTCTGGCTTCGTCCTCAATTCTGTTTACACCTTTCTCCGACATGTCATCAATAGAGGTTTTCCCCTTCATGATCACTCGCTTCATAAAGTCAGTCTCACCTAGACTGATTGGATGATCACCTTTAACCAGGGTATTTTCCTTTCCATCATCTCTATTAGTTTCCTTCGCAGCATGATGCTTGAAATAAGAGCTCCTTACAATAACCTCTCTGTTTTCTCTTCTTGTTTTTTCCTCAATGCTGTTTACACCTACATTTTCGACTGTGTCATCAGCATAGGTCTTATTTTTTATGATCATTCCTTTCACACATACGGTCTCACCTATACTCATTGGGTCACTTCCAACTGGGGCTTAACCGAGTTTGTCTCCGGATTGAAATCACCAAAGCGGTGAGTTCTCTTTCTCTCTTGATCCGATTAAGTTTTTAGGAGTTTCTTTCTCCTTGTCTGTATCAGTTTCATTCAAAAACTGATGCTTAAAGTAGGAACTCCTTACAATGGGCTTTTTGCACTCTCTTCTTGTTTTTTCATCAACTCTGTTTACAGGGCTTTTGGGTAGATGCTTCTTGAATGACACACAAGGTTTATGAATTGGAAGCCTGGATTGTTGTAGTAATGAGGGCCCTCGTCTTCCAACCTCATCCAATGCACCTGCACTTTTTAACTTATTAAGTATATAATGGAAGCCAATTCATGACAATTTTGCTCCTAATGACAAGTCACATATCATATCTGCACATATCAGAACCCTAAGGCTGCAATTAGCTCGGGCTTACCACTTTCCATCAATTCTGATGCTCTTTGAATGACACACAAGGTTTATGAATTGGAAGCCTAGATTGTTGTAGTAATGAGGGTCCTTGTCTTCCAACCTCATCCAATGCACCTGCACTTTTTAACTTATTAAGTATATAATGGAAGCCAATTCATGACAACATATCATTGCGTCTGGAACTTCTTGTGTGAAACCATCTTCTTCCTAATTGAACAAAGTTTGGGGACATCAACTATCTTCGAATGTGTATGTTTAGACTAAGTATGCAATCAATATTATTCACAAAATTTATGGTGTCATTCAGGCAAATATATATATATATATAGTGCCAAGGACAGAGCATCTGCTTACTTCATGTAGCTGAGACCAATGACAATGGTTCATATCAGCCACAGCCTCCTCGGAGTTGTGTCCACTGGAACTCTGAGAAAGGTCATCCACTGGACTTGACTGGTTGGAGGTAGTCCGAGGAGCCTTGAAATCTCTCTTCGATTCGAGAGATGCAGAGCCTTAATAGATCAAGGAAACCTTTGGTACCAAAGCCTAATGAGGATGACATTTTAAAGATCTTGTGCAAATCTGTCTAAAGTGGTCCATATTGTCAAAGTGTGGAAGAATAAAAGAAATATCTTTTTGAGCTTGACCTAATTTCCTGATGCTGTGATTCAGCTATCTTTAGAAACCTATTACAGATTCAATCCATATAGATTCCCACTTACAATTTTAAGTACCTCTTTAATTAGATATTTGTACACCTGATGTAGGCCCTGTATACACTTACTAAAAGAAGTTTAGACAGTTTCAGTCTCAGATATTCAATCTCTAAGCTATGCTTATCTCATCCACTCATGTTACAGCCAGAACATCAAGCAAGATATAGATTCAAAATCCACCGCAATCAGAGGGCCATGTATCTTATCCATTAATCACAGGTGCAGAGGGGCTGTTCATGCTTTATCTAAAATCTAGGGCCACACAAGTTTGCAAGAGGCCCTAATTGTGGAAAGTGTAGCTTGCGACTAGTCTTAAGTTCTTAGCAGCTAAGAAACACTTGATCTCTGATAGTTTCCTTTTGGTTGGCACAACAGGATTGATTGGTTGGAGAAAAAGGAGACACCAAATTCTTAATTATTTTCCACAGGGATTAGGATTTTGGCAATCCCTGTCAAGTAAACAAAAGGCAAGTCTAGGTGGCAATCAGACTAAGTGATAGAGCTTGTCATTTCAACTAGACTAAGCTCACTCGCTTCCAACAGTCAGCATAATTTTTCTGCGACTTCTGTTCAGACAAGATATTGCGAAGCACTATCTAACTGCACAAAGCATTCACAATAAGGTTTTGCAAAGCATTATACTATACAGTACAGAAAATAAATGCACATGGTATGGAATAAAAGATTATCAGAAAATGGGGTTTTCAAAGGATACAAAAATATTTCGTCAGGACATTCTTCTGTGCAGGTAAGTCTAGCTTCTTCTTTTCATCTTTTGGCTTGAAAAGTTTCATATAATGTGTTTTGTCAATCACAGTGGCACTAACATCCCTGCCCTGTCAAAATCAGAAAATGCGGATTCATTCAAGCATTATTGAGTACGCACCATTGATCATCTCAGTTATGGTATAAAAAGTCAAAACCATTTCTAAATGCATCCGTCAACACATGGAAGTATGCAGGGCAAATGTCCATCAACTATACTACGCAGTTATCTTGATCTAGGTGTGAGATAATTCTACCAGGTACTCAACACTTTAATTGAAAACATAGTAATAATAAGTGCCTTGCTTAATCTGTCAACATGTACTTTTCGTATTTCACCATAGTCACCTTTATACTAGTGTGTGTGGAATTAAGAGAGTGCATGTTATCGCAGAGGACTACCCAAACCTTACTATCTCGTGTCAAGAAACCATTCTCTAAAAGTTTTACTATGGAATTGTTCCAGAACCGGAAGCTCTCATTGTCGCTATCCTTTATGTGAACAGAAGTTCATGCATTGAATTTTACACCGTTACATCAGACCCTCTCAATTCCTAAGAAGTTCAGCTGCGATTCTTGGGTCTTTCTAATAACAATCTTGCAGCCAAAAAGATCATGTCAACTATGTTAAGGAAAGGTCTTTTACCTCAGTAAAACAAATGTTTGTACTGTCGATGCTTTTTGTTACACAACCATAAGCATTCAAGAATAAACTGAAAAAAGAAAGTGAAGTAAATGACACCAATGGATTACTTTCTAGTCAGCAAGGTTGAGAAGATGTTCAGAAAATCTTATGTTCTATCTATCCTTGCTATTGTTCTATGTTTCATTAGGAAGATGTCTCCTTGAATTATCCAACTTATCAAATATCTCTTATTCAAGCTTCAGTTTTCGTTAGCTTTTGGAAGATCACTTTGAATGCTGTATCTGCTCACAGAACTTCTTTCTAAATTATAATATTTCCTCAATCAGCTAGCATTCGGAATCTAGGCAATGGTATTTACGGCAAAAATGGTGATTACATTCCCTAAATGTAAAGGAAAACAGTGGTTTCATTCACTTCAGTAGAAATCTGAAGATGAGGAAAAAAAAAGTGCACAACCAAGATAGACAATGAATAAATATTATACCTGAAATGGAACTTTGGTAACTGGATCAAGATCACCTTCTGCAATACCTCTGGCCACATGTTGCGGTATCGGTGTATTTCTAGTTAAGGTTTTGTTCAAATTGCAGAGCATCCTTAACAAGCTAATATAATAATTTCAACATCCAAATTGATTCCATAAAAAGGATATGGTCCTAAGTACTCGAGCTCATCATCAGCAACATTTGATATATCCATTAGATGTACAATGGCTTTGCTAATTGGATCATAGACCCTTTGATGCTGAAAAGTCCAAATGGCCTTTTGGAATAATTGTTCATAAGTTGGAGGAACCGAGCTGGTATATTTCAAGTGCTTAATTACCTATATCCAATGAATGTGCAGTTACAAAGAAAGAAACAAAAATCTTATCTGATGATTGAAAGCATATTCTTTTAAGGGTTCACGATATGAACAGTTATGTGACCTATATAACAAATGTATACTCACCTTATCATATGTTTTGAACTTTTTAATGAGGGCATGTGCTGTTTTCAGACCAATGCCGCGGAGTGATTGCAAGTAGTCACAACCGCTCAAGATGCACATCTCAAGAACCATCTGCTTAGTAAATCCAGCAAAACTGAGTTCCCTGTTCTGTTGTAGCTTGGAGTATTGGAACTCAACACCTTGCCCGAAATTGTCCATTTTGAAGATTATCTGGAAAATCAAATTTATACAATCACAGAAAACACTCGTCAGTCAAAAAGGCTATGGTTTGCTTAGTGGATGTGTGTTGTAACGGAGAAGCAATAGCTAGAAGCAGCTGCTGAATAACTCACTCTGGGACAGCCAAACGGTATAAGATCCGAGTCCTCTGTAATTACAGCACCGACCTGTTTACTAACTGCCAAGAAAGTCATTTGAGCATCCGCCTCATAAGGGGCAACAACATAAGAAATGTTCTCCTGCTTTAAGACCTTCCATGCCAATCAAGAAGAGATAACTTCATCAGTAATGGCGACCCAATTTACTTTAACAACACATACATGACAGGAAGCATACCTGGATTAGCTCATGTGCCATGGAAGGTGTGATGTCTACTGCTTTCTGATAGCACTCATAAGCAGAAGCACCATTTCCATTTGACTCATGCTCAATAGCACAATCGAGATTTTCCTTCCTGGACCTACATAAGCAAGGTAGTTTTAGTTCTTTAGTGACTCTACATATGATTGCAAAATTTTGAAAGGGCTGGACCTTTCCTAAGATAACAAAGTCTCATAGAATCAACTGAGCCCTTCCATTTTGGACATTTAGGAACTTAGGACACATTAAAAAAGTGAAGAGGAATGTCCAGACCAGCAGAACTTTAATTCCTTTTAGGCAAGCTCTAACTCTTGTGGGAGGAAAAGGCTCCTATCATGCACATAGAGAAAGATGCACAATCTTTATTGTTTCATGATTTGACTAAAACCAATAAGATAAGTAGACAAATGAACCCACTACAGATTCCAAAAATAATAGAATATCTTGGGTTCGAGCTCAAAGGATAGAGATTCTACTGCAGAGCTGAAAAAAGAAAATACCTTGCACGCTTGTTCTCCTGTTCAATCTTCATCGGCAAGAGACCTCCATCGAAAACAAGAACTGGTTTAACCCCATAATGCCGGAGCAAATTCACTCTGTGCATGCAGTATTCAATGTGCCTGAAAAATTAAACACCACAAAAGCATGAATGAACCTAAATTAGACATCTCATAACAGAACGACAAAACCATTTTGGCATTATTGCACTTAATGTCTTTATTGTAAGCATTACTTAATACAAACACTTCCCAACTCGACCATAATTCTTGCAACCGATTCCCTGATGCCCTGAACATTCTTGCTCTCAACAATAAAGTCGCCAATTAGCAGTCTTCTCATTTCGTATTCAAAACTTTCACTTTCTGACAACACCTTTTACCAACTTCATCGACGCGGACCATCAAACTCACCAGCAGAAAAAAGCCGATGGGACAAGTCACCATCGAATTTTGAGAAGACCCAACTCATACCACTTCGCTACAAACAGCTAAGACCGATCAAACCAATCACTCGGATCAAACGGGCAGCGCCAAATTTCCTTCATTTCCCCCCCCTCAAATTTCACTAGAACCCACCTATCCAAAAGAGGTTCTTTTTTCCAGGGCGAACTCCAAACAGATTGAGCAGGACTCAAAGCTCCTTGCTTTCGTGCTACGCAGCGCACATCAGGCCGAGAAAACGAAAACCCAACTGCCCCATTTCCGATTACGAGCAAGAAACTCGTGGGGGAAACGCGAGAGACCGACCTGGTGGTGGGCACGCCGTTGCAGAGCTCCTTGCTGCAGGAGAGGGCGCCTTTGTGGAGCCAGGAGTAGGTGTCGACGGCGACGGCGCAGCCCTCCAGCTCCTTCGCGTGGATCGGCGTCATGATCGACTTCAGCAGCGGCAAAAGACCCTGTATCCCCATCTCTCTGTTTCTCTCCTCAGCTTTCTCTCTTCTGGAGAGAGAGAGAGAGAGAGAATGCTCTATTCCATGGCCAGTTCAGGGCGCCGCGACGGGGAAGAAGAAAGGAAGGCGGGAAAATTCCTGAGCTTTTGGCGGACGGATGGTAAAATGGGGATTTTTCCAAAATTCTATGGTAATCCTTTCTTTTTCCCCCTTCGTCTTATTTTTTTTTGGGCTTGATTTTTTATTTTAATATTCTTTTGCGAATGATTACGCGAAACAGAGTATATTAATATCGTGAAATTTGATTAAAAAAACTATTTTGTTGCATCTATTATTAACTAGTTGATCATCGTGTAATTTTTAAAATTCGAAAAAGAAAAGAATTAGAATGAGCAATGTTTTCGTTTGATTACAAATAAATAGCAAATTTTGCAACATTTTGAAAAACTCAAGGCTTTTCATGAAATTCGAAGGGTAAAATGTTGTAAAACATATATCTATTTATTTTATGATATTATAAAAGGCTTAAGTGGATTTCTTGGTGACCAAAAGCAAAATGTGTTTGATTGTAAATATTTTACAAAGGATTGTGACATTTTGATGTAAATAAATACAAAATATGTCATAGTATGTGAATTTTTCCTTTCACAGGGCTGCTTTTGTTTTTTCATCATTACACAATATTGTGTCCTTTAATTGGTGTATTCAACAAAATGGCCTTTACCCTTAATGTATTATTCATCATTTCATCTCGGACTCCCATTTACTATTTAACAACAATTCCGGATGTAGTTTGAAATGGACTGATGAACTTGTAATGAAGTTACTCATGAGCTTCCAAAATGGGCTTTTTCATGAAGTTACTCATGAGCTTGCAAAAAAACTATTTTTTCATTAATTAGGAACTGCATCTTCTTTCCTTTTTAATGATCTCCCTTCTGGAGTTAAAAATTTAGTGTTGGTGGAATCTTTTTTAGTTTATCATCTCGATATAAGCTTTAGTTTTTCCTTGTGATATTTGAACTATTTTGATGCAATGGAAGATTTGTTTTAGCAAAAAAAAAAAAAAAAAAAGAACAATATCGTGTCCTCCTTCAATATATAATTGAGAATCCCTTTCATAAAGACCACAAAAAGATCGATGTCAACATAATATATAATCGAAACCATATTTAAAAATTTCGCAATTTATTGTCGTCAAATTGCAGCACCGAAGTTGGTGGGAGGTGGTGGCGGAGGCGGAGGCGGAGCTCGACGATGAAGCAGGGCGGCGGGGGCGGTCGACGGGGCGGTAGTGGAGTTGGGGGTAGGAGGGAGGGGGAGGGGGCGGCGGCGGAAGGGCGTGGCGGCCCCGTACGGCGGTGGGGGGCGGTGCCGGACGTCGGAAGCGATCGACGATTGGGTCATGGCATCGGAGGGAAAACCTAGAGAGAGAAAGCTCCGCTTCCTGCATACTCTCTCTCTCCTTAGAGAGAAGGAGAGAGAAACAGAGGACAGAGAAAACAAAGACGGAGAGATGCGGGACTATGACGAGACGCGACGAGACAGTTTGGATATCTCTCTCTCTCCTCGAAAGTTTCGATTTTTTTATATACGCTGTTTTTTTTTAGGTTTTCCGCCTTTCTCCCTTCTCCAGAGCAAAAAAATTGAATTTTTTTTTGGGTCAGAAAACAAAAATTTGCACAATTTGAGAAATAGGAAAAGAGCTCTGCATGTTCATCTCATTTGTTAAGGGGAGATATGGAGGAAAAATAGCATATTTGAGGTGTTCATATTCAAAACAAGCTTAATATCAGCATTTTGGTTAGGCATAAAGCTTGCTAATATTATTTGATGAATACTTCAACGGTGTCGGTGAGGTGTTTTAAAGAGTAGGCGATGCCAGTGAGTGAAAGTGAAAGGAAGGGAGAAAGAACGGGCTTGATAATTCAACTGGCGTTGTACTTCTACTACAACTACGGTGCACTTGAGAGAGCCCTTAATAAACTCTTGCGCCTGATAAGATCACATACGCGACAAGGGACTGATCTTTGTATCGGTTTCCGCTCTCTTGTGCCGCGTAAGAATAGAAGCTTAGCGTGGCCAGAGTAATCCAAATCCGAAAATTGCATCGATCTATCTTGTGGGGTTCAATGTTCTATTGATGGTCTATAGCATTTCAGGACGCGATTCAGCATCTCGAGACGTGTTTGTCGGATCCAAGCTTAGACCTGACACCTTTCAAAAAGGGGATTTGCTGGAGAAGCTGATGAATATGCATAGATCAAAGACAGACTAACGTGGAGCCAACTCCTCATGTATGCTAAGCAGACCTGTCTTAGCATCTGCTGCAACTACAAGCTGCGTAAAATCTTCAATTAATGAATGAAACTAGGGATAAGTCCATCCCCCTCTCTCTCTCTCTCTCTCGCTCTCTCTCTCTCTCTCTCTCTCTCTCTATAGAGCACGCAGTGTTAGCCCGACACCTTTCTCTTGTTCAACTTTTGTTTCCTTCTCATGCTCGAGTTTTGTTTCTCAGTATTACTATGAGCTCGATTGATTAGGGACTTGAATTGATTGGCGGTGTAGATTTTGGCGTCGCACTCTCAAATTTTTTGCCATGTCAATGGTTTGATAAATCAAGTGACACAATATCATCGAGAGGTCCTAATGGTACTTTCCCGATTATGGAGGTGATTAATGGAAAGCAAAAAGCTGAATGAAAATTCAAAAATGAAACTCTTGGGTCTTGGCCTCCACATTGAAACTCAACTTGGCGAATTTGCACCAAAACTTAGAAATGTGTGGCCAATGTGTAATCAAATCCTAAATATTTCAATTTGTGCAATTAAGTCATAATTATTTTTTATTGAATTTGGTTGATTTCCATAACACCTCATAGGAGCGGCGACCCTCATCAACAGCTCTCCCGCTTCTCCTGGGATGCGGGATTCTCCACCCAATTTTCATCAAAAAGATAAAATTGCCCTATTTCATTTAATTGCAATTTAGATTTGTGGTCTCAAATTAATGACTTTCCTTTTTCATTAGTTTTTCTATACCTATGTAGGAGCTACTTACCATAATTAATAATTTCATATGTTCTATTTTTGTTTGTTGTAGATTTTCTACATATATTAAAGGTAGTATGCTTTTTTATTGTTAGCATTACTCCTTGAAAAGAGAAATTTCTAAAAATCTAGTTCTTTTCCACGTTGTCAATCATATTTATGAATAAATTGTTAAGTGGATGAAATTTAATTAAATCAAAATATTACAAAAGGTAAGATATATATTTATATTGGGAAATACCAGTGAAACATCATTAGTTTGAATTGACAAAAACTAATATCTTTTACGAATTGTTTATAAAGAAATAGCAAGACACCTTATTGTGCAAAAAAATTTTAGTGTATTCCTGCATACTCCTTTGATGTTTTACGTGCTCTAGAGAATAGTAACTCGCAAGTATAATAAGGGAAAAACAATAATTTTTTTTATATAGTAAATAAAGAAACTTGATATGTATTGTAGACTAATAAAATTAATAAAAAGTTCACCAAAAAAGTGAGCTTTTGAGATAAGAGGGATAGTACTGACAAAAAAGAAAAAGAAAAAGAAAAGAGGGATAGAAAATAAATAAATAAATTATTATAAGATCAATGATGAAAAAGAGACTTTTTAGTTTTATACTATATCAAAGAATGTCTTTTTTTCCTTACTACTAGCAAGATGATTCTACACATATAATGGAAATTGTCATAGAAATATTTGAGAATGCATTTTACTTTAATATACTAAAAAAAGTGAAATTCTTAATTATGGTAATTATCATAAATAAAAAAGAAAATTAGAAAAAAATAAAACTACAATTGAAAGATTAATGACAGCTTTGTCATTTTAGAGTAAATGGGGGTGGATGTAATTATTTAGGGGTGGAAAAAACGTGGCCCTTTCTGATTTGGCCTTTTTTTTTTTTAATTTCTTCTTTAAAATTTTAAATTTTGACCTTTAAAGGGGATAATTACCAAAATAAAATCCTGAACCTATTGTGCTTATATTATTTCAATCATAAACTTTTCGATTTAACCAATTCAATTCTAAATCTTTTAACGATTTATCAATAATCATTCTAGCTAATTTTTTATGGAAATTACTTACATGGATGCCGACAGTTCTACATGATATGATTGACGTCAATGTGGATAATTTTTGCAATTCCTTTTATGTTCCTTCTTTAAAAAGAAAAAAAATGGAAACAAGGAAAAATGTGTAAGCTTTTTTAAAATGTGCAAAAGGTTATCCACATCAATATTAGTTCTGTCAATAAGACTCGGTGTCCACCTCACGATTTCTTATCAAAATTGACCAAAAAAATTACATTGACAAATTGTCAAAAGGTTTAAGATTAAATTAGTCAAATTAAAAAGTTTAAAATTGAATTGACTTCCCTATAGTAAATTAAGACTCTCTTTTTTTTTTTTGTAATTTTCCCCTTTTAGTATGGTACTGCACCAATTATAATGTATGAATCTATTAAAAATCTATATGAAATGTAGAAATTCATATTACTTTAAATGTAGTTGCAAGAAAACTTTATGCTTAAGTTGAAGAGAAATTAAACTCATTGCTATTCAAGATGGTGATAAAATGTGTAAAGTTAAGCTTGCCAATTTTAACAAACTAAGTAGAAGGAAAACAAAAAAGAGTTAGGTAAGTTGGTAAATATAAAATAAAACAAAAGCATTGTAAGTAAGGGTTTAAGGGAGCAACACATGCCCTACCTTAAATCCTCCTTTTATTTTTGTTACGAAATCTCACGTCGATTTCAGAAAAATAATGCTCGCAAACAATTCACTAGACAGAATATAGTAATAAAAGAGCAAAATCAGATGAACACGCCAAAAAATTTGTTATCGAAGTTCACCTAAACTTGGGCTACGTCTCCGCGCAGAGGCACTCTGCGAATCCACTAAACTTCAGAAAAAGTTGAAATACAACGATGATCTTCTCTCAAGATCAGGGCACAAAGAGATTGAGAACCCTCATCAAGAAAAAACTCACTTTTTTCTTCTCTCTTTTTTTGCTTCTCTATTTCCTTTTTCAGCGTCTTGACCGCTAGGGTTTTTTTTCCATCACTAATATATAGGTACCACTTTTAACCTAAAAAGAAATTTAATAGAAAAGACAAAAAAGCCCATAAAAACAAATATTTGGCTTTATTTATAACAATCTCCCACTTGAAGACAAATATATCCAAGCACCAAGCAACTTTGCATCCATCTTCTTCAAAAAATAGTAGTTGAAAAACTTGTGCCTCTACGTTACTCCTCATCAATCAACATGAAGTAATACCAATGATAGTAGTACAGAAAATATGCTTCTCTCTGTCTACTACCTTGGTCATCATGTCAGCTGGATTCTTCGAGCCATCAATCTTTTGTAGCTTTAATTCATTATCTTTCAATGCTGACCTGATAAAGTGATAACGCTTCTTGATATGTTTAGTTCTTGAGTGATAAGCTGCATTCTTTGCTAAGTGCACTGCATTTTGACTATCACTCCACAGTGTACTGATTGGCTGTTTTCGATGTAACTCCTCCATATAATCTTGTAACCACATGATTTCCTTGGAGGCTTCTGTAATCGCTACATATTCTGCCTCTGTTGTCGATAAAGCAACTACTTTTTGTAGTTGAGATACCCAACTCACTGTTGTACCTGCAACTGTAAAGACATATCCAGTGGCACTCTTACCACTATCTCGATCACCCAAATGATCTGCATCTACATAACCCTGCAACTCTAGAGATGTACCACCATAACAAAGTGAGTAATTGGAAGTACCTGCTAGATATCTCAATATCCATTTAACTGCATTCCAATGCTCTCTACCTGGGTTCTGCATATATCGACTCACAACTCCTACTGCTTGTAAAATGTCTGGTCTCGTGCTCACCATGGCATACATCAAACTCCCCACTGCTGATGCATATGGAACTACCGACATCTCATCTTTCAAAGCCTGAGTGCTTGGACACATATCCTTGGAAAGTTTGAAGTGATTCGCTAGAGGAGTTGCAACCGGTTTTGCCTTGTCCATGTTAAATCTCTTTAACACCTTGTTCACATAGTCTTCTTGCGACAACCATAATTTCTTATTTTTCCTATCCCTAATAATTTCCATGCCTAAAATATTCTTGGCCTCTCCCAAGTCTTTCATAGCAAACTGTGATGATAACATCTTTTTCACTTCTACGATTCTCTTCATATTGGAACTAGCCACCAGCATGTCATCCACATATAAAGATAGATACACAATGTCACCATCATCATATTTGCGAAAATAAACACAGTGATCATACTCACAGTGTGCAAATCCTTTTTCTTGCATGAAACCATCAAATTTTAAGTACCATTGTCGTGGAGTTTGTTTCAAGCCATACAAGCTTTTCTTCAAGCGACATACCATGTGCTCCTTACCTTTGAATTCAAAACCCTTAGGTTGTGCCATGTATAATTCTTCATCTAAGTCACCATGTAAAAACGCTGTTTATATGTCTAACTGCTCAAGATGAAGATCCTCCACTACAACTATACTTAGCAGAACTCTAATTGATGTCATTTTCACTACAGGTAAAAATATCTCGGAGTAGCCGATCCCTTCTTTTTGAGAAAAGCTCTTGACTACAAGTCTCGCCTTGTATCTAATACTACCATCTGCTTCATTCTTAACCCTGTACACCCATTTGTTTAATAAAGCCTTTTTACATGTGGGCAACTTGGTCAACTCCCAAGTTTTGTTCTAAAGTAACGAGCTCATCTCGTCTTTCATAGCACACTCCCACTGCAAGTGAGACGTGTCTGCCTTTGCCTCATCGTAAGTCTCCGGTTCCCCTGAATTTGTATATAAGACATGGCTCAGAACAGTATTAACTGATGGATCAAAAATTACCTTTGGCTTTCTCACACATGTAGACCTTCTCAAGACAGGTACTTCAGGGTCATTCGTTTGCTCTGAATCACTGCGTTTTTCTTGAACTACCTCTTCACTGATAATAGGCTCATCTTAAACCTCTCTGTCAGGTGAACTTTGATCTATTGGAAACATCTTCACAGGCATTATGTCTAATTCAACATACTCTGGTTGTACTACCTTCTCATGCTTTGTCTCTGTCTGACAATTCTTGTACATCTTTTCTTCATGGAATACCATATTGCGACTGCGGATGACTTTGTTATTCTCATAATCCCAAAGTCTATAGCCATACTCGTCGCCACCGTATCCGATAAAGACGCACTTCTGGGACTTAGCATCAAGCTTTTTCCTATCCTCCTTGTCAATCAAATCATATGCAATACAACCAAACACCTTTAGATGTGAATAATTAATCTTCTTACCTGACCACCGCTCTTATGGTATTTCTCCATTCAACGCACTATATGGACTTCTGTTGATAAGATAAACAGTTGTATCAACTGTGGCAGCCCATAAGTGTAGCGGGAGACCCGCGTGTAGTCTCATGCATCTCGCACGTTCTAGAATAGTCCTATTCATCCTTTCAGCTACACCGTTCTCTTGAGGAGTTTTAGGAACAATTTTTAACCCATGTATGCCTTCTCGACTCAGATAATTTGCAAATTCTTTACTTATGTATTCACCACCATTATCAGATTTCAAAGCTTTAATCTGATAACCTGTTTCTTTTTCTACCATGGTCTTCCACATTCTGAACATTCCGAATACTTCTGATTTTTCTTTAAGAGCATAGACCCAAGTCTTTCTTGTTGCATCATCAATGAATGTGACAAAATATCTCTTACCACCATAAGAGAGTTCCTGAGCAGGTCCCCATACATCAGTATGAACCAACTCTAGCTTCTGGCCTTTATTTTGTCGCCCATTCAATTGAAAACTAACAGCCTTTTGTTTTCTATAAATGCAACTCTCACAAAAATCTAACTCAACTTTTTGTATACCCAGAAGTAATTTCCTCGAGTGTAACTGCTTTACACCTTTTTCACCAAGATGTCCCAAACGATAATGCCAAAGAGTAGATAAATTACATGTAGCCATTGTAGTTGCAACCATATCACTGATATTGTCTCATTGGAGAAGGTAAAGTGTACCTGTACGCTTTCCCTTTACTACTACTCTTACCCCTGAGGTTATCTTCCACTCTTCGCAGCCAAAGGTTATTACCAAACCTTCTTTGTCAAGTTTACTGGTTGAAATCAGATTTTTCTTTAATTCCGGAATATGCCTAGTTTCATGCAAAATTAGACGTCATCCACCTGAGATGTTCACAGTCACGGTTCCTTTCCCAACAATTGGACACATGTGGCCGTTTCCCACAACCACTTGTCCAAAATCTCCACTGGCATAATCATCAAATATGTCTCTTTGCGAGGTGCAATGAAAAAAAAGCGCCAGAATCAATAAACCATTTATCTATTATCAAGTCAAATCCTGCAGACAAACACAAGTTATCTAGCAAAGATTTATCGCTAACTACATTAGCACCTTGATTCTCATTTTGCTGCTTCTTTTTGTAGGCTTCACACTGAAACCTTCGGTGTCCGATTTTGTGACAAAACCAACACTCATCTTTTGCAACCTGTCTCTTACCCCTTGATTGTGATCTGCCACGACCGCTGAAATTTCCTCTACTTTTACTTCTTCCACGGTTCTCCACTGCAAGTGCCGTTGAAGATGTAGATGTAGAAAAATTATCTCCACCTGAGACTTTCCTTCGCATATCCTCATCCATGATACTACTCACAGCATCATCAAGAATTAAATCATCCTTCATGGTGCTCGAAATTCCTTGCACTGTGGTATTGTAGCTTTCTAGAAGAGAACATAAAAATAATAAAGCTTGAAACTTCATATCTAAATTTATGCCTGCAGATTCCAATTGACCCGTGACCTACGTGAAACTATTAATATACTCTGCCATAGAACCTCTATCAGATAACTTCATATTAACCAGTTTCTTCAGCAAAAATACCTGATTTGATGTGGATGGCTTCTCAAAAATATTCGTTAGAATATCCATGGCTTCTTTTGTAGTTTTTGCTTTCGCGATGTGGTACCCTGTCTTTTTTGTCAACCCTAGACGAATCGCACCTAACGCCTTTCGATCAAGAATTTTCCATCCAGCTTCTGCTGTTGGATCCACTTCTGCCATCTCGGGTTTCCAACCCTCAAGCGGTGCATAGAGATCTTTCTGATAAAGATAATCATTTATTTGTAGTTTCCACCATCCGAAATCCTCTCCATTGAACTTATCGATTCTGATTTTATCGTCTGCCATCCTGTTTGCTTTCAATCGAACGACACCGAAAACCCTCGATGTTCTCGATTAGCCAAACCAGGCTCTGATACCAGTTGTTACGAAATCTCACGTCGATTCCAGAAAAATAACGCTCGCAAACAATTCACCAGACAGAATATAGTAATAAAAGAGCAGAATTAGATGAACACGCCAGAAAATTTGTTATCGAAGTTCACCCAAACCTGGGCTACGTCTCCGCGCAGAGGCACTCTGCGAATCCACTAAACTTCAGAAAAAGTTGGAATACAACGACGATCTTCTCTCAAGATCAGGGCACAAAGAGATTGATAACCCTCATCAAGAAAAAACTCACTTTTTTCTTCTCTCTTTTTTTGCTTCTCTATTTCCTTTTTCAGCGTCTTGACCGCTAGGGTTTTTTTGCTATCGCTAATATATAGGTACCACTTTTAACCTAAAAGGAAATTTAATAGAAAAGACAAAAAAAGCCCCTAAAAAAAAATATTTGGCTTTATCTATAACAATTTTGTCGTTGTTGAAAACAAGGATGCAAGTTAGACTTGGTGGAGCAAAAAAAGTGTTAAAAAAAGGGGAAGACGATAAAAATAAAAAAAGGTGTTTACCAAAAAAATAAAATAAAGTGTGGCAGTGGGTCAGGGTAGGGTAGGGTCCGCTCGCACGGAATGCCCCGTACTCTTCCCATGGTGGTTTTAGAAAATCCCCTTTTCTTCATATTTTATATATAAAAAAAAAGTTACTATAAACCATAAATTACACCTTCTACGACACATTTATCTTAAGCTTTTTTCTATAACAAATTCCAAATCTGTATCGACAAATTTACCTTTGGTCAAGGTCTCGTCAATAAACATTATTAAAAATCTACCTATATAAATGCCGGAAATCTAACTTGATATGAAAAACTATCTAATGAAACTTCCGCGGAGGATAGATATGTCGCATAATACAAATATGGGGTTTTTTAAGTCACAATAAAAAATTTAAGTTAAATTTGTCATAATGAATATAGTTTGATGTTTTTTATGCTAGAAAAAAAAGTTTCGGGAATTATACCTTACTGAACATACTTTGAGCTTTTTGTGTCTTTTTCCCATATAAATATATAGAGAATCCCACCACCGCCCGCGGTGGCACAGCTGGCTTCAAGCTCTCTCCCCCTCACGAAAGGGAGGAGTTCGAATCCCAGAAGCGTCGCATTTGCGCGACTCACCCGCGGTTGGGTCTGTGGTGGTGGCTTAGTCCGTCCCGGGTTTACACCACAAGTTGCCGGCTGTATAGTGGTTCCCGGAGTACAAAAAATATATATATATATATATATATATATATATATATATATATATCATAATTTAGAAAAATACATAGGTATGATCTCTAAATACAATATATTTACCTATGTTTCATTTGTTTGGAAAAAATAGTAACCATATGTTTTTAAAAATAATGGGTTAGAACAAATCGAAAAAAAAAAAAGAAAAAAGATTATTCTATTTCTCTTTCTTTGACATTACAAACCATTGTTTGGATGAAAGCTTAAATAAAACACGAAATAGAAAAGATCTTGGTCACGGATGCCTTGTGGGGATTTTGTTTAGCAACAATAAAATTATCAAAAAAATAAAATAATAAGTTTACTGTATTTGTGTCAATTCAATTTTAATTTTTTAATGAATTATCAATATAGTATATAGGGACAATTTTGATAAAAAATTATTGATGTGGATGCTGGTTGTTTTATGTGGTACGGTCAACACCAACGTTGACAAATTTGTAATTTTTTTTTAAATTTATAACTTTTGTTTCCCTTTTTTTTCTTACCTTTGTTCATTTTTTTCTACAACTTTGTTGCTGCTCACAAACGAGGCCCAAGCCCCATACCCAGACTTTACTTGTGGCCGGCAAGCAATTGGGAAAATAAAATAAAATAAGTAATAAAATATCATAAAATTTAGGAAATAAAAAAATTATAAAAATTATCTAGGTGAGAGCCACCCAACATTCATGCCCACGATTTTCAACTAAAATTAATCGGATGAACTATATTGGCAAATTATCAAATAATTTAAAACTTACTTGACATAATTGAAAGATTTATGACTAAATAAGTACAAATATAATAAGTTTTGGACTTCTTTGGTAATTTTCCTGTTAAGTAACCATCTAGTAAAATTAAGAATTGCATAAGGGATTGCAATGGCCAGGCCTTAGTTAAAAATTACAAATTGAATTTAGTGCCGAGAAATAAGACTTATCATTTTGAAAATGCAATTCCTATTCCTAACTAGACTAAAAGGAAACCACAATCAACATATTGAAAATGTGCAATCACATAATAGTCGAGATAAAAATGCACAAAGGATGACTTATCATTTATCTCTAAGAATATTTAAATCTTATGGTGAAATCTTGATACCCTAACAACTCATTCAATTTAAAGCCCAAGTTTTTGTTTGTCAAGGAATTTCGCATATTTTTAGAGAAAACTAGTCAAAAAATAATTCTTAAGCATTTGCATAGCTTTTAGAAAATATAATGCTTTGAATTTTTAAATATTTTATAATAAAAATGTTTTTTTTAATCCGAGAGTGGGAGTCCGGCTGGGCCACGGACATCAAAGCCTTAAGAAAGGAATGGGCTAAACGAAATAAAACCTAATCCGGCCACTACAAGACCAAACCCAAAGCCTACTCACTTACCCCTATGGTAAAAAACGAAGCCCAAATTCACCCAAATTAACACTTCAAGCCCGAGGCTCACCAAGCCTAAATGAACCCAACGTCCACTACTCTCCCTCATCAATTTCCAATCCCACGACATGTCTTCTTCGAGCATGCCCGGAGCACCCGAAGATTTGCCCACTGATTCAAGAACACCCAAAACTCTAGCCGTGAACATTATGTTTTACAGTCAATCGATATATGCTCGTTCACCAGGGCTCCACCGTTGGCTGCCTTGTTTGACCATCATTATCGGTCAGCGAACGCCCAAACCACCAAACCATGACCCCAACGCTAACATCCTTCAACACTCACATGTGCCGCCACCATGAACTCTCACTTGTTAGACAAAATAATTCATATGCGGAAGTCAGGATCAATTAAGACAAACCTCCAGCCATTGTTTTTGTTTGCATTCGTTAGAAAAACCTGAAATCAAAGAAAAATTGGGGACACTCTACTACCCAATTCACTCTCGTACTGATGGTGCATTCTGAATGAGAGAGTTTGAGTTAGACCTTATCATCACCCATCAGAAATGAACGTACGTTCCTTTTATATCCCGTATTCCATCAAAACGGTAACCAATGAGTGGTTGTCATGAAAGGGTACGAAGCATGGAAAACTTTATGTCGAATAGTCGCAACTTTTAGGAGAAAATGTGGGTCTAAAATGTGGGATCACAAAAATAAATAACATTCTCCCACTTTATCCCATCATTTTCATCATACGAATTATCCAACTAATTCCACGAAAAATTTATACTTAAAGAAAAGAAACAAAACACATGGATCATGGCGACATGTTCTCTAAAAGTGAGTAATATCTTCCATGTATCACAATGCATCTTATTTCTTTAATGTTAGCCTAAATGTGACAACATATCTTAATGAATAAACCCCATGTTTATTCCAAAACCAAGGATAAATGTTATTCTCATAAACAACAAAATGTGTACACTGAAAATTGAGAATCAACATTACAACTGAATAAGAGTTTCATACAACAAAAATCATTTATATGACAACAAATTACATGATGGGACCTATTCCCATACTAGTTACATGATCCTTATACTTCATTGGTGGCATGCCTTTAGTTAAAGGATCGGCTATCATCAATTTAGTGTTAACGTGTTCAATGACCGCTTTATTCTCCTTAACACATTCCCTTATAGCTAAATACTTAATGTCGATATGCTTACTTCGACTGCCACTTTTGGCATTTTTAGCCATAAAAACCGCAGCTGAATTGTCACAATATATTCTTAATGGCCTAGAAATAGAATCAACAATTCTAAGCCCAGCAATGAAACTCTTCAACCATACACCATGCGAAGTAGCCTTAAAACAAGAAACGAACTCAGCCTCCATAGTGGAAGTAGCAGTCAAAGTCTGCTTGGCACTTCTCCATGACACGGCTTAGTCAGCTAACATAAAAAATGTATCTAGATGTTGATTTTCATGAATCAACACAGCCCGCGAAGTCCGCATCCGAATAACCGACCACTTCTAGGTTGTCAGTCCGTCTATACATAAGCGTATAGTCTTTGGTACCTTGAAGGTATCTCATCACTTTCTTTGCAGCTTTCCAGTGGTCTAAACTTGGATTACTCTGATATCTTCCCAACATTCCCACAGCAAAAGCGATGTCAGGTCGAGTGCAAACCTGAGCATACATCAAGCTTCCAATAGCAGAAACATATGGAATGTTGTACATTTGTTCCCTTTCTAGATCGTTCCTCGGGTATTGGTTCAAATTGAACCTGTCACCCTGGGTGCTATATTTTGTGAACAATCTTTCATCCGAAATCTCTCTAAGACCTTATTGATATAGGTTTCTTGAGATAGTCCTAAAATGCCTCGAGGTCTATCTCTATGGATCTTAATGCCAATGACATAAGATGCCTCACCCATATCCTTCATATCAAAACTCTTAGAGAGAAATTGTTTCACCTCATGTAGCAACCCCTTATCATTGGTTCAAGTAGTATATCATCCACATACAGCACAAGGAAACAAATTTTACTCCCACTGACCTTCTAGTATATACATTGATCCATGACATTCTCTACAAAACTGAATGAAGAGATGACTTCATGGAACCTTAAGTACCATTGGCGGGATGCTTGTTTCAAGCCATATATAGATTTCTTAAGCTTGCACACCAAATGCTCACCTTTACTAGAGGAGAATCCTTCAGGTTGTTTCATGTAAACCTCCTCCTCTAGTTTGCCATTGATGAACGCCGTTTTCACATCCATCTGATGTAATTTCATATCAAAATGGGCAACCAAAGCCAAAACAATACGAAGAGAATCTTTCTTAAATACATGAGAAAAAGTCTCTGTGTAATCGATTCATTCCTTTTGAGTGAATCATTTGACAACAAGTCTAGCTTTATATCTTTCAATGTTACCCAATGAATCCTTCTTAGTTTCGAAGACCCATTTACAACCAATGGCCTTCACACCATTAGGTAACTCAACCAAATCCCAGACTTTGTTAGATGCCATTGAACTCATCTCTTCCTTCATGGCATTGTACCACAAATTGGATTTATCACTATCCATGACTTGTGAAAACGTTTCGGGATCATTCTCAGCTCCAATATTGTAGTCAGATTCTTGTAAATACACAATATAATCACTAGGAATAGCCGATTTCTTTATTCTAGAAGATCTTCTCAATGTTGCATCAACATTCTCTTAAGGAGGTTGTTGCTCAACTGGATGTTCAACAGTTTCTGGTAATTGCTGAACAGCTGGATCTACTAGATCAATATCGGCAGGTTATGGAACTTCAACAATTGGTTGTTCAATAGCCGATTGAATTGAAGGGGCATTATGAGCAACAACCAATCTTAAACTTGAGGTGGAAGGTTGAGTATCTGTATGATCTTTCTTAGGATCAAGGTCCTTCGATCGATCGTTCCCACTGATCAAGTCATTTTCAAGAAATTTAGCGTTTCTTGATTCCACAATTCTAGTGGTGTGAGATGGACAATAAAACCTGTATCCCTTAAAGCTTTCGGCATATCCAATGAAATACTCACTTATGGTCCTTAGGTCCAACTTCTTTTCTTGTGGATTATAAACTCTCACTTCAGACGGGCATCCCCAAACGTGCACATGATGCAAACTCAGTTTCCAACCCTTCAATAACTCAAAAGGTGTCTTTGGGACAGCCTTGGTCGGAACTCGGTTTAAAATGTACACTGTCGTCTTAAGTGCTTCAGTCCATAAGGATTTAGGAAGTTCAGAGCTGTTAAGCATACTACGCACCATGTCTAATAAGGTTCGGTTTCTTCTTTCCGCTATGCCATTTTGGTCTGGAGAACCAAGCATAGTATATTGGGCAACTATCCCATGCTCTTGAAGAAACCTTGCAAATGGACCAAGTGCTTGTCCATCTTCAGTGTATCTACCATAGAATTCTCCACCCCTATCTGATCTCACGATCTTAATTTGCTTATCGCATTGTTTCTCTACTTCCGCCTTAAATACTTTAAAGGCATCTAATGCTTCATACTTATTATGAATCAAGTAGAGATGCATATAACGTGAGTAATCATCTATGAAGGAGATGAAGTATTTTTGACCACAAGAGTCCATATCTGGACTACATATATCCGTATGTATGATTTCTAATATTTATGTACTCCTCTTGGCACATTTCTTTGTCTTATTAGTCTGCTTTCCCTTTATGCAGTCCACACAAGTATTACAATCAGTAAAATTTAAAGTACCGAGTACTCCATCATTTACTAATCGCTTAATTATTTCTATGGAGATATGTCACAATCTGCGATGCCACAACATAGAGGAATGTTCATTCACAACACATCGTTTTAGACCAGCTTTATCATGAACATGCATTGCATCATTATAGGCATTGTCTTGTAAATTAATTCGAAAAAGACCATCAGACAAAGTACCACTCCCAACAATTTTAGATTTAAATGATAAACAAAAGTTTGAATCTGAAAAGTTAAAAGAGTATCCCAAAGGTACAAGTCTTGAAACTGAAATTAAGTTTCTAGAAAAACTAGGAATATAAAAGGTCTTTTCCAAATTAAAACAAAACAACTATTGAGAACTAGTCTATATGTCCTAATAGCTTCCACATGTGAACGCATCTTGTTTCTTGAATATATGCTTTGTTCACTTCCCACTGGCTTTCTGTGGTTTTGAAAACCCTGCATGGAATTCGAAATATGGATTGTAGATCCAGAATCAATCCACCAAGTGTTGTGACTTACATCAGTCATATTAGATTCATAACAAACACAAGAGATTGGATTACCTTTCTTCTCGAGCCAGGCCTTATATTTGACACAATCCTTCCTTATATGCCCCTTCTGTTTACAGAAGAAACATTTGGATTCTTTCTTAATGTCAGCTTGGGGAGGTATTTTACCTTTTCCCTTATGCTTGCCATAGCCCTTATTATTTCCTTGTGTTGCCAAATGAGCACTTTCTCCCAATTCCATAATCAGTCTTTCTTCCTCTTGAACACACATGGTCATGAGTTCATTAATTGACCATTTATTCTTATGTGTGTTATAAAAGATCTTGAAAGGTGCATGCTGTTGTGGGAGAGTATTCAAAATATAATACACAAGAAAAGATTTAGATATCTCAACCTCAAGGTTCTTAAGCTGAGCTGCAATGCTCCTCATTTGCATGATGTGCTCACGCACACCTCTAACACTAGTGAGCTTCAATGATGAAAACTTCATAATCAAGGTCATGGCATGCGCCTTCTCAGAACTTTCAAACTGCGCATCTATGGCCTCCAATAAAGCCTTAGCATTGCTATGCTGAGCAACTGAACCACGAATACTAGGAGATCTCTTAGCTCTTATAAACATGGCATAAATGCGGTTGGACCACTCCCATTGGTTATAAAGAGCTATCTCAGCTGGAGTGTTTGAATTAGTAGGAGCAGGTGGTTCGTCTTTCCTTATAGCATAGTTAATGTCCATCCACCCCAATTGAAGAAGACCTGACTCATTCCAAACTTTATAGTTCTCACCATTCAGTATGGGAACATCAAACTTAAATTTAGAGAAATTCACAGGTTGCGAAACTGCATATCAAATAATCATGCTTATGTCACAAAATTTGAGACAAATATAAATAAATCATGTTTTACCAATGTAAACATGTCACAATATGAACCACATAACATAAAAACTACATGTGGGCTAAGTTTTTAATTTAAATAGATTCATAATTACTTCATGAAGAAATTACCATATTATATGCATTTTCTTAATCCCTGTGGGTAAATTAAGAAAAATAATATGATATTTTCATCCTTATTAATCATATTAATATAATGAAAATTCCTGTGGGATAAAATTCATCATATTAATATAATTAATTACAATTAATGTCAATTTCTAAATATGATCCGGAAGCTCTTAATATATAATTTAATTAATTAAACATGCTGTGGCCACTTTCTAATTAATTAATTATATGGACCATTGGACATTTAATTTCATGCATAAAATATTCATAAAAATGCATGAAATGACATAATAAATAAATACATCAAGGGCATTTAAATAAATAAATAAATTTGCCAAGGGCAAGATTGCAAAAACATGAAAAATTTGGGGCAAAAGCGTAAATAGAAGCCGCGAGTGGGAGACGACGGGCGCGTGCCGAGCACGCGCGCATCCAGCGCTCAGGCGCGTGTTGAGCACGCGCCAGAATCCGCGCGGGTGCGTGCAACGCACGTGCCTGGCAACTGCCGCGCGCGTGAGAGCGCGTGGCGCGTGGATTCCACACGCCTGCAACCGCAGCGTGCGCGTGGGCTCCATGCGCCTTCTTCCTTGCGAACAGAAGCCTTTCCATTGGTTCTTGCACCATTTCCAGCCACGATTTCACCATCGTTTCTTCTCCGGCAACCCATCTAAGACCAAAATAAATGATGGCTTTTGAAGAGCATGCCGGCACGACTACATGAGTTCAAGTTTCGGCGAAAATGACGAAGAAATAAGCCCCAAATCATAAGAAAATTTCCAAAAACACAAATCCTCAACCACCGAGACTTCCGCCGCCTGATTAGCCTCCGGTGAACACTAATATACCGGAAAAAATCATGGCTAACGTTCCTCATGGCGGTGCGTCCGTGCGGGTGCAAAATCACGGGGTGGGTCGCGTGGATTTTGCCGGAATTTGCGAGTTTCTCTCTTGGCCTCAAAATCCGAATTACTGTTCATCATCAAAAAATGGCCGAAAATATACCGAAAACACAAAAAAATACAACAAAACAAGGCAGAGGCTTTTAACAGGCTCTAGTACCAAATGTTAGACAAAATAATTCATATGCGGAAGTCGGGATCAATTAAGACAAACCTCCAGCCATTGTTTTTGTGCACGTTCGTTAGAAAAACCTGAAATCAAAGAAAAATTGGGGACACTCTACTACCCAATTCACTCTCGTACTGATGGTGTATTCTGAATGAGAGAGTTTGAGTTAGACCTTGTCATCACCCGTCAGAAATGAACGTACGTTCTTTTTATATCCCATCTTCCATCAAAACGGTAACCAATGAGTGGTTGTCACGAAAGGGTACGAAGCGTGGAAAACTTCATGTCGAATAGTCGCAACTTTTAGGAGAAAATGTGGGTCTAAAATGTAGGATCACAAAAATAAATAACATCACTTTCACCGGACTGCCCATGGCCAGACCACAAAAAAACCAGAGAAATGCCACTACGGATCTGGGCTAGGCAAAACATCGAATGCCTGGGGTGCGTCGACTAAAGAACTAACGAAAGCTCGACTAGGACCTCAAACAACGATTGAGACCGAAACTCAAAAAACAAGCAGGGTCCGGAGACAACAAATCGCAGCGCCGCTGGGGTCGGAACTCGCACGAAGCAACGAACCGCGAGCCCCAAAAACAGGGCAAAACGGAGCAAGTTTGTGAGCTCGGGTGATGGGGCCCTACCCGGGTTGGCGACGGCGGCTAGCAGGCGGGCTCGAGAACGATCGAGCTGTGCCCGACTGGCTTTGGTGTCGTCGAGATGGGATCCTCGGGTCAAGAGGAGTTGAACTTACAAAAAGGACTTACCGGAAGAACAGATGCCAGGAAATGGGGTATCGGGGGGCGCGGCTGAGCTTCTGTCTTGATCTCTGCCCTCTTTCAACTATCAGCCACTCGCATCTCTCTCTCCGTTCCCTCTCCCCCCTCTCGGTCTCGATTTCTCCAAGTTCCCCCCTGGCCGACTCTCCCTCTCTCGCATTTAAGCACAGGCGCGCATGGCCTCTGATATGCTAGCCACCCCTGGCCGGCCTGGCCTCGACCACCGCCTCCCAGTGGACGCCCTCTCTGCATCTTCATCTCCTTTGTCCGTGCCGTCCTCTCTTCCTCCTCCCTCTTCAGCCAATGTTCATGACAAATGGAAGGGAGCCGGAGAGAAAATTAGAAGGCCGAGCCTGGGCCGGGGAGGAGGAGAGAGAAAAATGGGCTCGGCCCAAAGGAGAAAGAGGATGAAGAAGGGAAGAGAAAGAATGCCAGCTCGGTTTTGTTGCTTCTTCTTCTTCTTCTTCTTTTTATTAATAATTCTTTAAAAAAATTTATGATAATAATTTTTAAAAACATTTTAATACAAAATAATGCAAATACTCATATATCTATATGTGAAGCTTTAGTGGATATTATTTTTTGCTAGTTGTTATTAATTTTCTATGCAATTAATGAATAATTAAATGGGTTATCAAATTTTATGTGTTAACACTTAAGTAGTACCGACACTGACACACGACACGTGACATGACACGACACAACATGTCGACACGTCGTTTCTAAAAAAATAGAGAATTTCGATACATTGGGATACGTTGTATATTAAATATATATTTTTATATATACATAATGCATTATCATTTTTTTATTATTTCAATCAAATTCATAAATAAATAAATAATTAAAAAAAGCCTATAATGAATTTACACTAATAATATTAATCCGCCATTTATTAATATCATTCACCGTTTCAATTTGACAAATTCAACTATATTTCTATAATAAAATAAAATTTGGGAAAAAAACAAGTGATCCATATTTTGGATTCGCATGTTAGATATGTTGGAAGAGGGAAAAAAACTTAAGGGGTGAATTGTGTATCACGGGAAGTAGAAGTCGGAAGAAAAGAGAACACTATGTTTTTTTTATTCTTTCTCCATTATTATTTTTATTATTGTGTTTTATTTTTTCACATATATATTTTGACCTCTTATTTATTGAATTTTTAAAATTGATCTCGATATCGGAATCACGTATTGGAAACTCGTATGTCAGAATTTCAACTCAAGTGTCGAAGAGTGTCGGGAAAGTTAACAAGGTGTCGGATTTTCCAACACGTGTTGATCGAGTGTCAGAGAAAGTCTGAGAGTGTCGGACATGTGTAAAAGTGTCCAACACGATACGAAAGCTCTTGAAGAGTGTCGGTGCTTCATAGGTCAACATTGGACAATAGTATAATTATAAAAATTTGTGAGTATATCCAATGACTTATTTGATTTCGTTATCGGAAGTTAAGGGACTTGATTGAATGTTTAGGAATAATAGTTCAATAATAATATTAAATAAATTAAAAATTCATAAATAATATTTTACACTGAACTAAAATGAGTGCGGGACACCTGGAGTGCCATAACTTGGCAGACGACACTTAAGTCATAACTTTAAAATGGTACACTTAAGTGCCATCATCGGAGTAAAATGGGACACTTAAGTGCCACTCCGGCGAAAATCCGGCCAAATGGCTGACGTGGCGACTTTCCGCGAAGCTCGGTCCAAAACGGCGTCGTTTTGCACGCTGACGTGGCGGAGAAAATGCAAAAACGACGCCGTTTCGCGTCTACGTGTAAATAATAGTATATAAATTAATTAAATTAGATTTAAAATATTCAAAAAATTTAAAAAAATTAAGAAAATTTTAAAAATTTTAAAAATTAAGAAAAATTTAAAAATTTTAAAAATAAGAAAATTTAAAAAAATTTAAAAAATTAAGAAAATTTTAAAAATTTTAAAAAATTTTAAAAATTAAGAAAATTTAAAAAATTAAAAAAAATTTTAAAAGTTAAGAAAATTTTAAAAAATTTTAAAAATTAAGAAAATTTTTAAAATTTTAAAAAATTTTAAAAGTTAAGAAAATTTTAAAAAATTTTAAAAATTAAGACAATTTTAAAAATTTTAAAAAATTTTAAAAAATAAGAAAATTTTAAAAAATTTTAAAAAATTAAGAAAATTTTAAATTTTTTTAAAAATTAAGAAAAATTAAAAAAAAAATTAAAATTAGAAAAAAATTATAAAAAAGGGGGGTGGGAGGCCGAACGGGGCGGCTCCCCTTGCCGCCGCCCGGCTCCCTCACCGCCACCACCTCCGTCGCCGCCGCCTCCCCCAATTTTTTTTTTTTAATTTTTAAATTTTTTTAAATTTTCTTTTTTTTAATTTTTAAAATTTTTTAAAATTAAAATTTTTAAATTTTCTTACTTTATAATTTTTTTAATTTTTTAAAATTAAAATTTTTAAATTTTCTTATTTTATAATTTTTTTTTAATTTTTTTTTTTAAATTAAAATTTTTAAAATTTTCTTATTTTTTAAAATTTTTTAAAATTAAAATTTTTTAAATTTTTTTAAATTTTTTTAAATTTTTTTTAAATTTTTTAAATTTTTTAAATTTTTGTAAATTTTTTAAATTTTTTTAAATTTTTTAAATTTTTAAAATTTTTTAAAATTAAAATTATTAAATTTTCTTATTTTATAATTTTTTTAATTTTTTAAAATTAAAATTTTTAAATTTTTAAATTTTATAATTTTTTTAATTTTTTAAAATTAAAATTTTTAAAATTTTCTTATTTTTTTAAAATTAAAATTTTTAAAATTTTTTTAAAATTAAAATTTTTAAAATTTTTTTTAAATTTTTTTAAATTTTTAAAATTTTTTAAATTTTTTAAATTTTAGTAAATTTTTTAAATTTTTTAAATTTTTTAAATTTTTTTAAATTTTTTAAATTTTTAAATTTTCTAAATTTTTTTAATTTTTTTAAATTTTTTAAATTTTTTATTTTTTTTAAATTTTCTATTTTTTTTAATTTTTTAAAATTTTCTTTTTTTTAATTTTTTAAAATTTTCTTTTTTTTTTAATTTTTTAAAATTAAAATTTTTTAAATTTTACTTTTTTTAAAATTTTTTAAAATTTTTTTTTTAAATTTTTATCTTTGATTTGGAGCTCCGCGAGCACGTAGGCAAAAAATAATAATAAAATATTCACGCGTAGGATTTTCAGTCGCCGGAGGAGGCGGCACTTAAGTGTCATTTCGAAAAAAAAAGTGGCACTTAAGTGTCCGTTTTGAAGTTATGGCCTTTTAAGTGTCGTCTTACAAGTTATGGCACTTGTGGTGTTCTTCTACCGAACTAAAATTCACAAACTATTAGACTTCGTTCGTTTCACGAAAAATAATTTTTAGGAAAACATTTTCTAGATTTTTCAGTATTTATTTCATGGAAAATGAATTATTTATGGAAAACATAACCTTCTAAACTAGGCGAAAATGTTTTCCACTTTACCTCTTTTTTTTTTTTAATTCGAATTATTTCTTCTTTTTTTTTTTTTCTTTCCTTTGTTTGCCCTCTTCTTCTTTGCTGGCCGATCGCTAGTTACAGTGACGGTTGGTAACCGGCCACGGGAGAGCCTTGAGCTTGCTGGCTAGCATGAGACTTGCCCATTTCTAGTGAGCTCATGCTCACCACTTGCTAAATCAGCAAGTGTAAGCATCGAGCGTCAAGCTCGAGACTCACCGCCCTTGGCCCTTGCCAAATTGATGAGCTCTAAGCTAGGCCTTGAGCCTCGCTAGATAGACGAGTCTCGAGCTCGATGCTCACACTCGCCGATTTAGCGAGTGGCAAGCCTCGTGTTTGTCGACGAGCTCGAGGCTAGCCTATGGTTGATTGTCGACTGTGGCCATGGTCGGCGACCAACCAATAAGAAGAGGAGGAAAACAAAGAAAAGATAAAGAAAAAGTAATTTAATAATTGATTATTTAAAAAATAATTACAAATCAATTTTTAAAAAAACAAAAAATAATGAAAAATCGATTTAAAAAAAATAAAATAAATGAAAAGAAGTGTATGTAGGAAAAGATTTTCCTTACCAAATAGTAAAAAATATTTTCCACTTCATTTTCAAGTTTTATCTTAATACCATAAAATAATTACATTTTCCTGAAAAATGGTTTCATGAAAAATATTTTCTAAAAAATACACATTTTTCACAAAACGAACGATCAAGATCACTTTCTTTTTTTGCTTTAGGAAATTTAGGACACAACTTGGACCCACATCAGATAGAAAAGTTTGGACCTGAGCATGTCCTTTAAAGGCTCATGGAGGAAACAGGCAGGAGAACCACCCTAGGGTGAGAGGCCTCGCGTTGTCCTCATATTCCATCTCTGTTGGGAAGACAAAGATAGACAAAGAATTATGGGGCCTTATAGTGGTGAAGGTAGACATCAAGTCAGGACTTCGGTTCTGGCTACTGCTGGGTAGGCAGGTATATTAACCTCCCGCGCCTAGAGTGAGTGAGGATGGGTTAAATGCCTACAGCTGGGTTGACGCGTCTTACGGTACTGATTACCAATCTCATTTTTCCTCTGTTCTGCTCAGCACGCTTATTGACATAGAAAGCTTCACAAGCCCATTGAGAGTTGGAGATTTCAATAAGGCTTTGTTGCAATAGTTTTGAGCATTAACCTAGTTCCCCCGGTTGAACGTGAGGTCAAAGTCTAACTAAGCAACTTATGACCTTGGGGGAAATTAGCTTTAAGGGCACATTAAATGATTATTTTTTATTCTGTTTCGAGAACAGATTCTGAGCAAAAGAACACGTTTTGTAACTGTACAAAATTTCTTATTCTGGAATAGAAAAAGAACATATATGCATTTGGTAATTGTATACAATTCATATTCCAATTCTTTTTTAATTACCTTTTTAGATGAGTGTAAATTTGATATTGAATTCTCATAAACCACTCACTAATATAATTGTCTTCTTATGAGTGAAGAAATCATATTATATTTTATTATATTTTCAATTTCAAAATAATTCAAATTTAGAATTCTATTATATTTTAAAATTCTATCAAATCATAGAAATTCTATTGATTAATTATATTTATACTAAGTAATAAAAATATTAACTAATCAACTTTTTATTAAATAGTAAATAATAAACCATAGTATAAACTATACTAATATACCTAAAATATGTAATAATTATATATACTAAATTATAATACAAAATTAAATATGTATTCTATATATAGCAAATATATATATTTCAAAATAGGAAGAAATTAAAATAAAATATAGAAATAAAAAATAGATAAAAATAAAAATGAAAATTGTCGTTATTTTAAATTTTGTCTTCTTATTAGAATTTCAATATTATTTATATGTAAATAAGATTTTTTTTATCATGGTGATTTCTCATTTTCAATTAATATTTACTTTTATATGATTAAATATCTAATCCATTTTGAATTTAATATGGATGGATGTTAATTTTAATTTAGCCAAGATTCTTCTTCTTCTTCTTCTTTCTTCTCTCTCTCTCTCTCTCTCTCTCTCTCTCTCTCTCTCTCTCTCTCTCTCTCTATATATATATATATATATATATTCCGTTCCCCAAAACCGAACACCCAACGTTTAAGAAGATAAATCTTCAAACCAACATGACTCTTTGAAATAAAGAAAAGGCTTTAACGAGAAAATCATCATTACAACTTATCCATAAATGAATAATGAAGTAACTTAGTCCATTATTCAACTTTGAAATATTAATGAGTGCGGTACCAAACGCAATTCTATTTCAAAATCAGAATATCCGTAGATTTGGTAAGCTTGTATCCCTCTAGTCGAGCTTATCAGAGATTATATAGCCCTTTCCATCACTTGGTCGATTCCCTTGTGAAAGGGGATATGTTGGATGGGCCATGCTCAATGTGTGTTATAATAGATCGTGTTCTAGAGTAAAAGAGAGAAGAGTCTAACAAGAAGCCATCAATTTCAACACGACCAAGCATCAACGATCCTAGAATGAACTACTAGAATACCGAACTTTATAACTCGCATGCCTTATCCATGTCTGCTTGGTTTAACAGAAGTATCTATTGCTTTCTTTCTAAAATTTTGTAAACCCGAAAAAGGATTTAAGTTTCAAAGAGGAATAATCACTGCCAAATGGCTCAGACACATGACACTCGTATATTTTGAAGAATCCTGATGTTCAACATCGAGTAGAGGTCAAATTTGAAATGCCACAAGAAGGAGGACAAAATGAAGTCAATAAGTAGGAACTAGAACTTCTCGAAAGAATCTCAAATATACCCAGCTCATGTTTATACACTATGATTAATGTCGAATAAGTAAGCAACGAAGGAACAGGTGAGGTGCGAAAGATGTGCTTACACCGGCATGAAATCTAAAAGATGACAGCTTCATATTTTCTGCCCACGATGAAAGAGAGACGTGGGAAATAGACCAAATTGGATTTGACAAATTATGTTCAACAAATAATCTAACGGAACACTAGCTCGAACTCAAGGTTTACAATAAATATCATGTGTCAAAAAATTGTGATCTTGGCTTAATATCGGTTCGTCAGCCACCTGGATCGTCATCCAAACAGTTGAGTTTTGTAGAAGAGATTTGACTGCAGATGAGAACCATTGCTTGCGCAAAAGAGAAGCATCGAGCTGAGAAAGAACTTTATTCATCGCTTCCGTTCTGACCGCCATTTGTATACTGGTTTTGAGGTGGGGCAGATGATTTCATCTTCACGAAGTTTTCGCTTCTTGCCCTTCTTCTGCTTATGGATAAAATGCTTTATTAGAAAACATCCAAACAGACCAACCGACAAGTAGAAAGTCAGTGAAGCCTACCTGCAATTCCTTCGTCAGCGACATTTCCACGTATATCTTCTCCAAATCATTTACTCTACTTTTTCTTGCCTCTAGTTCCCTGTATGAAGCAGTTGTTTTCCTGCAAGAAGTGTGGATTTTAAGGGCGCGCATGGAATTATTTCTGTTCCTGGGAACAGAAACAAAAAAAAGTGTTTCTGTTCCGGGGAACAATTTTTGAACAAAAGAACGCGTTTGGTAACGTTTGGTCCGGGAATAAAAAATGAACAGAAACATGTTTGGTAAATTTTATTCTTTTTTTGTTTCTTTTAATTTTTTAAACATTTTTATTTTATTTTTTATTTTTTCCTTTCTTTTTATTTTTTCTTTTTTCCGGCCGGTCCCGGCCTCCGGTGACCGGCCGACGGGGCCGGCAGCCTCGCCCAGCCACGGCGAGGCTCGCCGGCCCTCGGCGAGGCTCAGCCTCGCCGTGGTTGGGCGAGGCTCGACCTCGCCGGATCTGGGCGAGCCCGAGCTCGCCCAACCAAGGCGAGGCCGAGCCTCGACAGCCGGTCACCGGCCATGGCTGAGGCCGGCGACCGGCGAAACAAAAAAGAAGGAAAAAAAAGAAGAAGAAAAGAAAAAGAGAAGAAAAAGAGAGAGAGATTATGTTCCTTTTTTGTTCTTCAAGAAACGTTTCTGGAACGAGAAACAAAAAATTTATGTTTCTTTTTTCTGTTCCTATTTCATTCCAGAAACAAAAAAACAAAAAAGGAACAGAAACGCAACCAAACGCGTTTCTGTTCCTTTTTTGTTCCCGGGAACACTTTCCGTACAGAAGTGTGCCGGAAACGTTTCTTAGAAACGTTTCCATGCACACCCTAAGCTGTCTACTCCACCAAGAGCACAATCAAACAGATCAAAGATGATAGGCCAACAGAACCACCAAAACATTCCGTTTACATAATGCCAAACAGCTTTCTTTATGTCAGTTTAGACGGAGGGAAAACAAATAAAAACAAACAAGCACGTTAGGAAAAGGTAAAGAACAACATCAATATCGACACCTGAAAAGCAATAGATACCATGGAAGTGGATGGTAACATGGTCAACAATTCAATGCCCAAATGAGCGGCAAGAGACATCAAAGTGCTTCTAATGTCGAGCAAAAAGCTCAATTTCTATTCTCCGGAGGAAAATAAACTTTGATTTAACTCAATTACATTGTTCCTATCATACATTCTCTCTCGATACCTGAACTTAATAGTGACCCCGGCAAACTCGGTGAGCAACTCCTTGGCCAGCTCGGCGCGGGCGCCTGCTGATTCGGGCCCTGGGGTCCCTTGCCGAGTGACCCCTCGGCTAGATCGGCGCGGGCACCCGCTGACTCAAGCCCGGTGGCGCTCCCGCCAGCCGTTGCTATTGGGAATAACGGATCCCCAAAAACGGGATTCGACGCTAAATCGAACCCCTAAATCAATGCGGAAGACGAAGCCCGGGAATAACATGTATCACCGATCGTAAAGCACACCATGGATTCGAGCGTACCTTGTTAGCCACAGATTAAACACCGACGCCGACAAGAGGAAGAGCATTTGGCCCTTTTCGATCCTGTTCGATCCGACGATGCCTTGAAGGGGAGAAAATAGTGGCCTTGTGCTTACTGCTCTTTTGGAGGGAGAGAGGGCGTTGGAGAGGACGTACGTACGTTATGCGCCAAAGGGTGTGTCCTCTCTCTCTCTCATTCCTTTTATACGTTCCCCCATCCACGGGCCCTATTCCCGTGGGCCGGGCTTTTTGGGCCCAGCATGGGCGGACGGGCCTTAAGCCCATCACCAATTAAAACCATCATCTCCCACTCGCACATGGTGGGCTGAACAGGATTCTCTTTACCTCTCTTCAACATTTATACTAGTGAATAATCCGTGCGATCAGCATACTTTGAGAACTCATTACTATACATCTGTTAGGAATATATAGCAGCTCATAATGGGTGTCACACTTTGAGTAGATTTAGTATGCAGTACCCTAGATCGATCGATCACATTTATATCTCTCTTGATCTCTTTTAAACAATTATATATATATATATATATATATATATATATATATATATATATATATATATTGTATTCACAATTATGATTATCCCAAAGACAGTCATAATTGGTTAACCAGTGAATACAAAACTACAATGTGATTCTCTAAAATCGATTTTCCACTTTCCTTCAAACTCTCAATTTCAGTTCAGCTTGCTTTTCTAGAAATGCCCCATTAGATCGAATCAAACTCATGACCATTGGCAACATCCTAAGATAACAAACACTAAATAGAAATCTTGAGAATAAGTAAGAGTCATGAGGGGACTAAAACTGAGGAACTCTATTCCTCAAGAGTCTCACACGGCATAAAAGTTGAGATCAAACTTTTGCCACTCTTATTGGTCGTCTCATGCATACATAGTATGAAATACGTATTACGGTATTAACTTATTTCTCATGGAGTGTATGTCTACACCTTTCAATACCGTACAGATGATAGTTCAGACATACCCAATGTCTAACTTGAGTTCACGTATCTACTCATTCACAAAATTCATCAGAACTCATATTTGGCATTTTAGACAGATAAAGTAAAATATGTGGGGTATTTTACTTTTGGACATAGTAAGTATTATGTCCTCATCTTAACACTCAGTTAAGGCGACATACGTGTTTTAAGCTTGAGCTCTCAATTATCACATAGATAATAAGCTTAAAAACAGTCTCATCTCTATTTATCACACAGTAAATAGAGGCGATTACCCGTGTGAGTGGGCTAATCTTATATCTGTCCGACATACTTTCTCAAAATAATGCACTGAGCATTAAGATGCATAAAGATCAAACAAAGATTCATAGGCATTAATGATGAAAATACAAATTCATCAAATGTGAACACTTATGGAAAATACAATATTCAGTACATCAGTCTCTACGCAATCCTAGAAATTTCATATGACTACAAAACACATCTCTAGGTATTGGCTTTGTCATAGGATCTGTTACCATTCTATGCGTAGTATATACTTTAAGTTCACATCCTTTCGTGCAACCATATCCTTTACAAAATTATACTTGGTATCTATGTGTTCGGTCTTGTCATGATATTTTGGATCTTTGGTGTACGCTTTTGCTGCTTGGCTATCACAGTTAACCAACAATGAATCTGCAGCATTTCCAATAACACCTAAATGATCCAAAAAATCTCTTAAGCCAAACATCTTTTTATACTGCTGCTGATAATACCACGAACTCAACTTCTATCGTGGACAAGGCTATACACTTTTGTTTCTTATTGCTCCAACATATGGTGCTATTATTCGGTAAGAAAACAAACCCAGAGGTAAATTTTCTTTCATCTAAATCTCCTCCCCAATCAGTATCACAATAGCCTTTGAGTTGCAGATCATTTCCTTAATAACTCAACGTATAATCAGCAGTCTCCTTTAGATACCTTAGTATTCTCTTAACGGCTTCCCAATGTGCTTAACTTGGATTGGATTGGTATCTGCTCACCATTCCAACTGCAAAACATATGTCAGGTCTTATACACATTATAATGTACATCAAGCTTCCAACAGCACTAACATAAGGAACATGTTTCATTTGTTCCTTCTCTTGTGGAGTCCTTGAACATAGTCTGTGGCTCAATCCTTCACCTTTTGCAATAGGAGTGTTTATGGGTTTACAGTCTTGCATACGAAATCGTTCAAGAACCTTATTTATATAGGTTTCTTGCGAAAGAGACAACGATCTCTTGAAATCTTAACTCCAAGAATGTATGTAGCCTCACCCATATCCTTCATCTCAAAGTTAGAAGACAACCATCTCTTAACAGTATTAACCAACTCCATATTGCTTCCGGCAATTAGTATATCATCAACATATAATGATATGATCACAAATTGATCATTGGATCTTTTGATATATACACACTGATCCTCATCTATCATTGTAAAATCATATGCCATTTGGTACTATGAAAACGTATATACCATTGTCTCGATGACTGCTTACGGCTATATATCGACCTCAAAAATCGATATACCTTTTCTTCTTGGCCTTTCATTATGAAACCGGCAGGTTGTTCCATATATTTCTTCCTCTAATTCTCCATTGAGGAAAGCAGTCTTTACATCCATTTGATGTAACTCAAGATCCATACTTGCCATTATTGCCAGAATAATGCGAATCGAGGTAAATCTCATTACATGAGAAAATGTATCTTCATAATCAATTTCTTCCTGTTGATTATACCCCTTCGCCACAAGACGAACCTTATGCCTTTCTATCGAGCCATCAGCCTTTCGCTTTATTTTGAAAAACCTACTTGTTCCCAATAGCTTTGTGTCTTTTTGGAAGATCAACCAGTTCCCAGACTTGGTTTGATTTCATTGACTCCATTTCCTCTTTCATTGCATAAATCCATTTTTTCTTATTAGGGCAATTCAGAGCCTCATTAATATTTCTTGGCTCATCCTCATCTTGTGGAGTAACAATAAAAGTTTCCCTTTCAATGTCAAAACATCAACGGGGAATACTTTGGCGACTTGTTCACCGTATGGGAGATTGTACACTTAGCACATCATTCCCCATTATGCTCCCACTTGAATTAGGTAATGATGATGTCGTCACATCAGGTGGTTGCAATTGAGAATGAGTTGAATTCAATTCATCACATCTCATATTACTCCCACTTGGACAAACTCCATTGACATCATTATCTTGATCCAAGGTTTCAAATAGAGAGTTATTTTCCCTTATTTCGCCCCTCTTAGGAAATTCATCCACTAAGGATGTGATATCCCGTGATTCAAATTCAGTTATACTCCCACTTTCCTGCTCACCTATGAACACATACTCTTTTGAGTGTTTGCAGTATTTCATGAAAATACTCTTATTTTCTTTGGGACCCAATTTCTCAAACTTGTGAGATGACTCATGAATATAGGCAGCACAACCCCATGGTTTAAGAAAACTTAAGTCTGGTTTTCTAACTGTCCATAACTCACATGAAGTGGAAATAACTGATTTGGAAGGCATCCGATTAAGTATATTAGCAGCAGTTAACAACGCATCACTCCAAAAAGTGATAGGTAAGTTAGCACGCGCCATCTTGGACTTAACCATTCCAGTAGGGTTCTGTTTATTCTCTCTACAACACCATTTTGTTGAGGAGTATATGAAATAAAAAACTATCTTTTTATTCATTTTTCATCACATAATTTTCTGAACTTATCAGATAAATATTCTCAACCTCGATCGGATCTAAATACCTTTATTTTCTTATCTAATTGATTTTTTGCCAGGTTCACAAACCTTCTGGAACAACTTATGCTTCAGATTTATGAGAAATCAAATAGACATATCCGACTCGAGTATAATCATGTATTAAAAAGTGATGAAATAAACAGCCCATTGCCTTCCTCTCACATTCATTGAACCACAGACATCCAAATGGATTAAATGTAGAGGAAATTCAGCTCTTTTACCTTTTCCAAATAGTTTACTTGTCATTTTCCCTATTAGGCAATGCTCACTTATGGACAAATCGACTTTTTCAATATTACCCAACAAGCCCTCTTTGGCTAGTCTATTCATATGTTGTTGGCCCATATGCCCAAGTCTAGCATGCCACCATATTCACATCATTATCACATAAGGTAGAAGACATGAAACAAGGGAATAACATATTGACATCATCACAGTCAACATTTAGTATAATAAAACCATTCAGTAAGTGACCATAACCATAGTAGTTTATATCTAAACACAAATCTACACCTTTATTATGGAAGTTTATACCAAAACCAAGCTTAACCAACACTAAGACAGACATTAAATTTCGACGAATCTCCAGAGCATATAGAACATCAAGATGCGTCCACCATGCATGTTCAATTGGCAGGTGCCAATCCTTTTAACTTCATCTTTGGAGTCATATCCCACATAGATCCACTTAGTTCCAGTTGGTACTCGTCGGAATTCCACGAAGGATCCTCTATCCTTCGCTACATGGTCTATCGCTCATGAATCTACAGTCCACATAGGATTGGATTCAGCAAATATTTCAGAACTTGACACATAAGCAAAGTTCTTAAATGTACAAGAGGTGTTGACCTTTTTCGGCTCACTACAGTTGCGAGTATAGTGACCTTTCTTGTCACAATTGTAACACCTCACCCTTGACATTTTCTTCTCTTGAGGACGTTTTCCTCTCTTGTGTTGGTTAACTCTTAATTTCTTGCAACAAGAACTTGATCATTTGAATTCCCACATATTGAACGAATCAATACGTTTGCGCTTAGAGCTCAAAGCCTTTTATGAGCTAGAACCAGCATTGCAAATATCTATTTTCGGCTTACATGCTGTCAAGCGGTCCTCTACCAGCTCAAGGTGGCGCACAGCATCCTCAAGATCTTCCATAACATGGTCAAGAGCTTCTAGTGCTTCTTGCTTTTTCAGCACATATTGAATCTTTATATTCAATATTTCACAATTGTTGACGTTCATATCAGCAATTACATTCTTAGTTGCTGAACCATCGTTCTGAACACATCAGACATACATGCATGAATAATTAATGCCTATCATTTATGCATCCCTATTTGCATAGACCCATCATATTAATGAATAATTTCAAGTAAGGCTTCAGAATCAAAATGTCACTATGTTTCCAATCATCCTCCAAAAATCCTAACTCAAAATTATTATTAATATAATTGTTTTATGCAAATAAATTTTATGAAGTTACAAAAACTTATATTACTACCCACAGCTAATTACCCACAGCAACCAGCAATAACAGAAAGCAACAGATAATTGACATACAATTAAAAAAAAATTAATGCTTTCAATTAACACAATTAGGTAGTAATCATTACATAATATGTCCACAAATCACACTTAACATATATCAGCCAATACAACTAACACCAAGTCAGCACACGAACGGAGAAAGATCCTCTTTTGTTCAATTTCTTGATCTTTTCCTTTGAAACAATACAGTAATATTCATTTACAAAATCCATCACAATTTTCTTATAGGAAGCAGCTCCGTTAACATCCTATATGCGATTCAACACATCTTGCCATTCAGGTGGAAGACTGTTTATGAAAAATCGCACCATCTCTGACTGTGACATAGGACGACCATTCCATATGACCCGTTGAATTTTCTCGTTGACTTCAAGGACGTGATCAATTAAGTCACCTCTCTCCCATCGATGATCAGTCAGCTCAACTATCAACTTAGACAGCCTATCCTTTTGTTCATCGGTAACTGCGCGAATAGGTGTGCGCAACCTTAGGGGAGGCATAATTCCTGCAACAAATGCAGAACAAATAAGGGATCACATTATAATCCACATAGACTTAATTGAAAAAGAAACACATTCTTTTCCTTTTTTTTTTTTTTTTTGGGTCAACGGTGGTCAATAGTCGTTGGACGTCGGACCGGTCGGGCCGGTCGGACTGCTCGCGCGGACCGACCGCACGTGCCGCGCGCGTGGGGGGATGACGTCACGCAGACATCATCCGGCACGTGTCAGGAGAGTGCCTGCGTCCGCGAGTCGGGTCAGGTCGCTGGTCGGGTCGGGTCGCCAACCGGTAACCGCCCAGCGAAACGTCATCGACGATGACGTCATCGATGACGTCATCCGAGTGGTTACCGACTGTTGGATGACGTCACGGTGACGTCATCACGTGACATCAGCACGCGTCGGTTCACCCGCCGGCAGCGTGCACGCGCCGATTCGCCGACCGGCGCGTGTGCCACACGCGCTGGCCAATGCCAGCGCTTCGGGCGCGTCGCGCCCACGCGCAGCGCCTTCCGGCCGCGCGTGTGGGCGCGTGCGGCGTCGCCTGGCGGCAGTCAACGTATTGCCAGACTCTCTCGACGTCGCCTTTCTTCCTATGCCATCAAAATTTGATTTCAACTTACAAAAGCTCGGAAAAATGGACGAACAACGCTCAGGTGTCGGGATTTCTCGCCCCGATCCGTACGGCCGAATTGCTTTTGTGAAAAATCAACCAAAAAACATCAAATAAGTCGGGAAAACGTGAACTAGGGCTCTGATACCAATGTTGGGAATAACGGATCCCGGAAAACGGGATTCGACGCTGAATCGACCCCCTAAATCAATACGGAAGACGAAGCCCGAGAATAACACGTATCACCGATCGTAAAGCACACCAGAGATTCGAGCGTACCTTGTTAGCCACAAATTAAACACCGACGCGAACAAGAGGAAGAGAATTTGGCCCTTTTCGATCCTGTTCGATCCGATGATGCCTTGAAGGGGAGAAAACAGTGGCCTTGTGCTTACTGCTCTTTTGGAGGGAGAGAGGGTGTTGGAGAGGACGTACATACGTTATGTGCCAAAGGGTGTGTCCTCTCTCTCTCTCATTCCTTTTATACGTTCCCCCATCCATGGGCCCTATTCCCGTGGGCCGGGCCTTTTGGGCCCAGCATGGGCGGACGGGCCTTAAGCCCATCACCAATTAAAACCATCAGTCGCAGATGACGAATGACGGCGATGGTGAGCAAGCCATCACCCAGATCAGCCAACAACCACCCATAGTTGCGAGTGAAGGGAACTCATCTTGAACGAGCAGCTTCAACAATGAAGAAGGAGCAGTTGCCGTCGCTGTTCTTGAGGAGAGAATGACTTTTATGATGTAAGAAGAAAAAGAAAGGGTTTGAGCAGAGGAGTGGAGAGAACGTATGGGAGAGAACGTCGAGCAGAGAGGAAGAAAGGGTTCCACTTTTTTTTTTTTTCCTAAAACAAGAATCAATTTTTTTTTTATTCTTGATTCTACTCCAAATCTGTTCCCAAGAAATTTTTTTTACTAAAGGTGATTCCGTTCCTAAATTGTTCCCGGAAACAAAAAATCAGAATCAGGCACTATTTGGATGGTTACCAAACAGGCCCTAAGACGGATTGTTTATGGCTTCATTTTGCCACACACATAATAAAAAGTTAATCAAATTAATCATTTTGTTGGGGGAGGATCCTGGAGATACTTTAGATTTAGAATTGTAATTCTACTATTATTTATTTTCTTGACAAAGGTTGGTATTAATGTTTATCTTTCATTATTTGAAAGTAGTCTTATTTGTGTTAATTGACGATGATTATTCCAACCAAAGTAGAAGAAGAAAAATCTTTCACTAAACTAGACAATACATTCACTTTCCCTTGGACTAAATCTCCATAATGGAAATAATGCTAATTGAGAGTTTAAAGGAAACATTTTATTCTTTCATCTTCAGATAGATTAACACAACTGCATATCACATGATTTTAATTTCTCATTTCACTTTGATGTAACATATTTTAGATCCTTACAAATAACCTGCGCGATGACGGCTTACATCTAGTGACAACGTGCAGGCTTTTGTGCACAAAATTGTTTCTTGGCGGTTCTCAATATCTATATATTAAAGTCAAAATCATTATTTATCTTAATTTTTACTTTCCAAAATTTCCATTGCCATATGTAACCCCCATTCATTGAGTAAAAACTCAGTTTTTTTCTATGCATATATAATCACCATTTTGTCTCACTTTTCACAAGTGTCAATATGATTTAGGGACACTATCATCATTCTGTAAATTTTAATCTATAGTTTTACGTACAACGGTTTTCATCTTATATCTACAATGACATAAATAAATATATTTAGCAAATATGATTTACAATATCACCTCAAGAAAAATTTGGGCTTTCGTGACGCAAGCGTGAGAACTAGTGTTACTTATGTGACAAAAGATACTTATTATTGCAACATGAATGTGTACATAACCAATTAAAACTAAATGTAAATAGAAATTACTAACCAATTATGATATAACTTATTTAAATTTATAAAAAGTTGGGATAAATAATTTACTTGAAGCATCAATAAATGCCCAATGTATTAACAACCAACTGTTGGAAACGAAATTTTGACAAGAATATGATGTGAGTATTCTTATACTGAAAATAGATCAAGGGGATCCTAGATATGCATTCTTGGAAAAAAATATTGTGAATTTCTTTTACAAAATAGAAATTGAATCCTGCTTATTTCATGATGATATCCAAGATTTCGTTGTGGTATATTATCATAGATGATGGTATTTCCTTCAACTCTTACAAGAAGAGTAAGATAAAATATCAAATGGTTACCAAAACTAAAGTCAACAAAATTAGAAAATAATCTTGAAGAATTTAGTTCCAACTTCATATAAATAGAAATGATCATATGGAGAAGATAGAAGAAAGTACTTTACTTTCACGAATATTCACAAAGGCTGCGTTTGGTAGTCAGGATAAAATTCGGGATAGGATATGATTTAATTTTATCCTACGTTTAGTGCTTGCTTAGGATAAGATAAAGTCGGATATAAGGGGGATATAGACCGGATAAAATTACTTGATGTGGGAGGTGGGATAAAGGTGAATAGGATTTATAATGTCTATAATAGGAAAGTTATTTTTCTCGAATAACAAACTTATTAAATTAACAAAATTAAAATTATATTTCAATATAAATAATATTTGAATTCTAATTTAAAAGTTAAAAAATAAAAAAAATATTTTTAATTTAATCTTATTTTAATTTATATATTCGACTTTAGAACATTCAATCAATAAATTATATATTTATATTTATTATATATTTTAGGTATTTTTGTATTTTAGGTATGTTAGTACAGTTTACTATTTGATAAAATTTTATTGAAGAAAAACGAAAGGGGAAAAAAGAAACAATAGAGAAAATAATTTAAAAAGGAGTAAAAATAAATTAAGGAATAGTGTCACGAGAGATTTTTACTATCTTCGTTTATGAACTTTTAGGTTCATTTATTATATGCCGTTTATATTAAAAAAAAATACAGGATATGATGTGAATATATCCGATTTTAATATCGCGATTCACCAAACAATAGATAGAATATAAAAAAAATTTGAGAATTTCATATCCTATCCTATCTAGTCTTATCATGATTAGAAATTCGGATGACCAAACGTAGCCTGAAAATAGGAACAGAACAAAGGAACGAATCTATATCCAGTAAGACTCTCCTCCATAGTCCTTGCTTTGGACAAGCTTAAACAAAAGAAGGTGAAAACAAAGCCTGAGATTCAGGAGAAGAGGATGCATAGTTCATGCAATTCTAATCAGAATGCGCTCAGGTCTTGATACGGTTCTGCGGAAAGGCTCTATTGACCTTCATAGCCTTGCCTGTACATCTTTCTTAGCATCTTTTGCACGATCTGGTAGTGTTCAAGAAAGGGAGATTTTGGGCTCAAAGCATTCATGGCTTACGCCATTTCGGCTCTTGCCATCGCCTAGACTCTTGGCCTCGTTCCGGGTGCTCATGACATCCCCAATATTGTCGTCTACTTTGCTGGTGGTTTCGGGAAATTTGGACCATTTCAATGCATATATTATTAAATTATATCTCGAGTTTGAATTCGAATAATGATTTGTTAAATCAAATTTGTTGATAAAGATTTTCCAAATAGATTTCAAATTGGATGAAGAAGCTTCCTTCGACTCCTTGAAGGTTTACAAAAAAAGAAGATATGTTTTGTCACTAGATGACAAAAAAAAATGGACACGCTATATATTTTAAAGAGAGAATAAAAGAAAAAGGGAGGTTTTCTTCATCCCCTGCAGTTATGAATCCTCTTCTAAAGAAGGAAATAGACGTGGGGCCCAAGGTCAAGATCTTGACCTTGGGCATACAATATAAAAAACTAAAAGGGACGTGAAGCCCTACGATGAATAAGGTGCAGCACGTCTAGAGAGCACGCCACCTGAGAGAGAGGAGCCGCGAGTTTTCTGAAGCCGCACGAGAAAAACATCCATCCGCGCAAAGCCTTGAATAGAAATGCTAAGCTTGGTGTATGTAGAGCGTTTTATTTTGACCTTGAACGCGCGGTAATTTTGTACAGTGAATTTATGTTCAAGTGAGTTGTTTATTTATAGATACTTTGGGTTTGAGGTTAAATCTAAGTTTAGAAAATACTCGAGCATGTGAATGATTGTAAACTTTGATTATCCGATTATAGTAGATTATTTACTGCTGGGTTTCCCTATAGACATAGGTACCGATACTCGGATCGAACTACGTAAATTTATGATGTCCTTATTATTTATCATTTATTTCTCTGGTGATTTTGCGTTGACGTTGTTGACACCTTAATTTTATTTTAGGTTTTATTTTATTAAGTTTTCGGATAATATAAAAACAACAAAAAAAAATCAAAAAATCAGTAAAAAAACAAAAAAAAAACAAAAAAAAAGCAAAAGCAGCAACTCATTGGGGTTGGGCGCAAGGCCCAGCCCCCTTTTTCTCTTTTGTGTGGGCCCTTAGGCCCATTTTCTTCCTTTTTTTGGCCCGGCCCTCCCTGCTTGTATTCTTCCTCTGTTGTCTTCTTTCCTGATCAGATAAGCAGCACGCGCTGGAGGCCGGACGCGCGCGATGTCGGAAAGTAAGAGAGGATGGCGACATGCGACACTGCAGGCGAAAGGGACGCGTCTTCAATGTGAGGCGGCCTAGCTAGGGCCATCTCGCCGGATGGGACGCCGGTTCGGCCGGCAAAGGCCATTTGACATACGAAGATCGGCGGTCGAAGCTCCGTCGATTGGCTGCCCCCCTCACCTATAAATAGGCCTCTCCTGACGACGGCAAAGGGCACGTCGAGAAGGATCGAAGGCTCCAGATCCTCGAAACCTCCCATTGAGAAACTTCAGAAAGGGGGTTGAGGATGAGCACGCCAAGATCCAAGGTCGGCCGGAGGAGGGGCGATCGAAGAAGAGACGACGCGAAGCAAGATCGATAGCAAGCGAGCTCTGAAAGCTTCCCCCGAGAGACTTTAGGGGAGGCTTGAACGATTGCAAGCCGAGATCTAAGAGCTCGCGGTCGAAGAGGGAAGTGAGCATACACAGAGGAGAGAGAAGGCGTTCCGACCAGATCTGACCGAATCTAGGACTCGTCGTCGCCATTGTTGTTCGCCGCTGTTGTTGCCGTCGTCAATCGATCCCTGCCATCATCGTTCATTGTCCCTGTTTGAGGAAAGGTAAAATGGCCGTCGCCGTCGCCTTTGCCGTTCATCGCATTCACCGTATTTCGCTGTCGCCGTTGTCTTTGCCGTTGTCGTCGCTATCGTTGCCATCGTAAAGCCTCGTTTCCCGGGCACCGCGGATTTGCAAACCCTAGGGTTTGCGATTTTCCAGGTCACGAAGCGGACTCAGATCCAGGTTGGGTCGGGTAGGTTTTCTGCAATTTCGAGGCGGCGGGAAGCCGGGTCATGAGGTTGGGTCGGATCTGGGCAGGGTTTCGCTAGGAACCCAGGTCATCGGGCTGGGCCGGGCCAGGCGTCCCTAAAAGCCCGACCGTGGCATCGTTTTTTTTTTTTAAAAAGTCAGGCTCGCGTAGCGGGCCTGTTTGCGTTTTTGGCTAACCCGGGTCAGACCCAACTCGCGGATCCAACCCGGGTTAGCTTTTATATTATTTTATATAATATTTTAATAAGAAAATCAAAAAATAATTTATTTTCGAAAAATATTAAAAAATATTTTAATTTCCAGAAAATCGAAAAATAATAAAAATGATTAAAATATTTCATATTTTCCAAAAAATGCAAAAAATTCAGAAAAAGCCAAAAAGACTTGTATTTTTCCAAAAATACCCAAAAATCCAAAAAAAAAATCCCTTTTATGTCAAAAAAAAATTAGAAAAAGACTCAAAAAATGTTTTTCCTTCCCTCAAATGCATAGAAAATCCCTGAAACATCCAAAAAACCTCGGGATTTAAACAAGATTAGGTACCTATAATACATTAGTGATTAACTAGTGTAATCAAGTCCCCGATCCTAATTTCTCTGGTTGTGCAGGAGTGAGTATTTCTCCCAATACTTCACTTGGGTTTCTAATCAACCCACCCCAAATCAATTAGTGGCGACTCCATTTTAAAAATTGATTTACAGGTTAAAAAACTCAGATTATTAAAGTCGTGAATTGGTGGACATGGGAGAGTCCGGGCATAATTAATTTCAGCCGAGCCATTAGCCTCCTTTAGGCGCTCGCCCCCGATTGCGGATGCCGAAAAAAAGAGGTCGCGACAGACGTAATTTGCAAAATCTATCGTTTTCGTGTATTATATTCCAACATATACTCTAACATGCAGAAGGCGAATAGAAAAAGAAAATCATTGCATATCGTCCATGTTCAACATAAAACAGCCTCAGAAATGCACAACCAATTTAAGGCTTCAATAATATATATTGGACCAAGCAACACGTACACCACATAGGAGAAGAGACCACGCATCATACACGAGAAAGTTTCCTAGAGCCTGGCCAAGGCTCGATGCAAGATAAAGAGACTGCAACAAACATACACAATCATAGAGACATTTTAATAAGATGATTAGGCATAACAACATAATGTAAGGCCGAGTTCAGCTCCTCTCTGGATCATCACCACCGAGTGGATCTCTCGTGATGCCTGCGTGAGAGACCAAAACCCAAACATGAGTCAGAAACTCGCCCCCTGTGGCGAGGTACTTAGCGTGAGCCTCTGCATCATTTGAAGGAGCCACATACAACACCATTTCCGTCCAGAAGTTGGCCAAGCCCTTCCAAATTTGCTTGTTATGTGCCGCTCCCTTCAGCTCCCTTCCAAGCTTCGCGCCTTGACCGATGATGGTTTTGTCGTCAATGTCCTTCTCTAGCTTTTCAATCCTGTTGCCCATTGAAACCGAGGATCCCCCAAGCAAATTGCTGGCCTCGCTGACAGCTTGATCAAATATGGATTCGGTCCTGCAAGGGTGATCGGGGAGCAATCTTGGGGCAAAAGCAACCAAATAAGCAAGGTATTTCGATAATGCAGTTGCTATGTCAAAGTAGTCTATTTGTTCTTGTGAAGGAGGCTCTTTATCCTCGCAAAAAGTGGTTGCTATGTGCCAAACCATTATAACATGAGTGGTTGTCTCAAGATTACGTGCCCATGACTCGTCGAATTCTTTGTTGAGCCTCAAAGATGCTTGCCTCTCCCCCGAATTGTCGAGGCAATTTTCCCTTAGAGACAGAGCAATCGCCTCCATCACTTGCTTAGACAAATTGATGGGAGCAATTTGTTTCTGACTATTTCTTTTCGGGTCAAGATAAGCAGCGGTGAATCTATTATGTAAACACTTGCATGGAGAATAGCTATACGACTCAAGGAGCGAGTATTGACGGAGTTGCCTTCCCCAAGGCTTCAGTAATTGAACTCGGCACATCATCTCGATCAACTTCTCACCAAAAATGTTCCTTTGCCACCACTTGCACTGCATGTACTTGCATATGTATTTCACCTTTGCCCATTCCGAGAAAATCATGATGCCAAACTGTGCAAACTCGACGATGAAGATTGACATCATAAACAAGATGGTTATAAAAACACCAGAAGACCTCAGGTGGTGAGATCCATGTTCATAGGGCCTTGCCCAGGGCCAAGGCACCGAGGGGAGTGAAATCAGACCAGCAGCAACCACAATGGCAAGTTGAATAAATTTATACACTGAACGACGCGGGTTGAGATTGACCGAGTATTTGGTGTAGAATAAATCGAAAAGAAATACAAGTTCTACTTCAATGACTCTGAAAACTCGCTTATAACCATTTTGTTCAGAAAGCATATGTTGAATCAAACGCCATAACTTCTCGTGCGCTTTCTGGGGCAGCGAATAGCCAGCGTATCTCAGGCAGATGAACTTGAAGAGCGAAAAAGACAGGCAAAGATCCTTAAGTCGCCCATATCCAGGTCTCCTTCTTTTAAAAGCCTCCTTGGGCAATCCCAAACCTCGTCGACGGTAATACGATTTAATGATTTAACAACTTGCCTTTCTTCCGCCTTTCCCATGTACGTCCTTATTGAGAACGGTGAGCGCACCTTTGTCTCTTCCGCCCCTCTCACTATGTACTTGTACCCGCGCATTTCAGTGGGATCACAGTCTCCTGATAGGTCATGCTCAGTGCTCATGTAGTCTGCTATTGACTTGTAATTCTTCCGCATCACAGATTTGCTTGCCGACATCAAAGCTCATGCTCTTTCATCGGCTTTCACGAATAGAATGACGAAAAGAAACACCGTGCAGAATATTGGCACCGACGGGGTTGCGTATGACGCAATCATCCAACTTGTCATGAAACATTTAGCAGCGGAGTCCACGTTAAATGACTTCCACTGTTCAATGTCCTCAATACTGTGCGCAGTGTAGGAATCTGCGCTTCCGAGAACCACCACCAGATAAGCCGCCCAGATGGGGAAATGCGAACTGCAGAAAGGAGCGCTTTGGATGAGGCCAAGTGTGTATGCGATGATGGCGGGTGAAAGATAATAGGCCGCAAATGCAACCAACGTGAATGCGCGGTTGACGCAGCGTCGCCTGAACGACCCGAAGACCCCAAGAAAGACTAAGATGGCAGCAGTGATGGCCAGCAGTGCCTCAATTCTTTCCAGTCGGATCATTCGACTTTCGAATGTGTCCGCCCGGTTGCAGCGATCCCACTGCTTTTTCGAGAACTCCATGATCATCAACACTCTCAGGTGAGCGGAAAAATGGAGCACCGTTGCCAATGATGAAGAAGGATCGTTTATGCTACTTCTATAGTGAAGAGAGGTAGAATAAGCGGTGAGGCGATGCTCTAAGGTCCCTTTCAACTGATGCAGCTTAGGCCGAGCGCCAAGAATTAGGAACTCCTGAAGTACATTGCTTTAGCTAAGCAATCACAATCACTTGTTAATTTTAGTGTAATTAGAAAATACATTGGTGGTATAATTTTTTTTTCCCTACAAACAGCCTTATCCATCCTTAACTTGATAAAAGAGTGAGAAATTAATACTCTCAAACCAAGGACGGTTGAGATCCCTTGTTTCAAGTTATCTTTACATTGACCATGTGTGCACTAATTTTATTCAATTTTAAAGCACCTACACGAGAATTGGCATCGATTGTGGTGATAATTCTTCAAATACCAAAATAGAATGGGTAATATTTTCCTTGTTCTCAAACCAATCCTCACACTTATGGGTTATATAAACGTAGGCATCACTCTTACGCAAACTTTACTTCAAAAAAAAAAAAAAAAAGGAAATAAAAAAGTAAGAAAGGTCCATATTTATAACTCGTCAATCAAAGTCTAGTGAACGAGAAAAGCATGACCCAAAAATGATTTACTTCCAAAGTGAGTACCTCAAAATTTTTCGTTTATTTGATTGCCCCTGCAAATGGAGCTATCGATGTAGAATAAAGTGATGTATGCAATCGACTTCTTGAGTTTCTTTTTTGTGCGATTGGATACTTGGACTACATACTTTTTCGTTCGTGTTGATCCTGCCATTAGAAAAATATACGGATAATAAACATTTAATAAGCTGTCAAGTGCCATACAAGCATCGTGGGCGGCATCCTACGTTGAAGTGATAGTTACGCCTTGCGCCTCATTTTCCTAACTCATCGCTTAGATCAGACGATCGAGGAGTCTGCAAAAAGGGAGCTTCTATACTCCAACGCGCTTTAAGCGTTAGGGGGAGAAAATAGATTCTATTTTTAGACAATTTCTGAACCAAACAACGAGCGTTGGACCTGCCTCTCTCGTTCGCCTTGACTTTGGGGTCTTCATAGCAGAATGGCCTTTCAGAAGGGGGAAAAAGAAGAAGAAAATAACCAAACTGATGGAATCTACCAATCATGGTCGGGGGCCCACCCCAATGTGGCCTTGATTCTGCACTTAGTAGTTATTATAATCCTTATGTTGATGTTTATTTTGAATGCAACTTGCGAAAATCTTAAAGGCTACATTTGGTAGTTGAAATAAAATGTAGGACAAGATAGATTTATCCTATCTTGTTTTTTTACCTGCTCTCAAGATAAGATAAAGTCGGATATAAGTGGGACATGATATGAACAAAATTATCCAACATGAGATATAGTATAAAGGTGAATAGGATTTCTAATATCTATTATATAAATTTTTTTCTTTAATAACAAGCTTCTTAAATTAATAAATTAAAATAATATTTGAATTTTAATATATAAAATTGAAATAAAAAAATCCATTTTTATGTATTCATATTTTTATTAATATATTCAAATTTATTTCTATCTTCTAATATGAATTCAATATATAAATATATATTAATTTTATATAAATAGTACATATTTTAGGTAAATTAGTAGAGTTTATTATTTAATAAAATTTATTAGAGAATGATGGAAGGTGAAAAAAGAAATAAAAAAGAAAATAATAAAAAGAGAGAAAAATAACAAAAAATAACCAAATAAAAATGAAGTCGACAAAAGCGTTGTGTGATATTCTTACCATCTCCATTTATGGTTCATTTACATGATATGTCATTTATACCCAACATTTAACATGATATGATGTTAATTTATCCGCATTTATTACTGCGATTTATCAAATAGTGGATAAAATATACCAAAGTCCTTGGATTTCATATCCTATTATATCCACTTCTATCCAGTCTAGAATTCTAGTTGACCAAATGTAGCCAAAGAGCTTTTGAGAATAGTCATCCAAGAAAGTTGAGAACGAGAGAAATCTCCTTACTTGTTGATTGATTCATGTGGGTTATTTAAGATTGGGAAGCACTTGAGTGTGAGCTTTGAGCGATTGTACTCCTCTTCATCTAGATTACAGTGGAACCATATTATCGGTTTTTTCTCATGGATTAGGCACACCATCATACTACGAAAATCCCTATTTTTTTAGGTTTGAAATCTAGAATCTATTTCTTTCTCAAATTATTCTGTTTGCTTACGGTTCCCCGCTATTCATAACGAATTGTATCATAGCCTATGGCCATTGTTGGTTGACTGCTCTGGGAGTTTGTCTTTCTGCGATTATGGCTATGATTTCAAGAAAATTTGAGTTGGAGAAATTCACGAGCAGAATTATTGTTAGCTCAGGTGCATTAAGATGCAGGAGCTGCTTGAGACACAATGCTTGGATTTAGCGTTGGAGGAGATGATGAATTCCCTAGAGCATGAACTCGGAAGGAAAGGCTGATATCTTGAAAAAGACTCGAAAAATTATCCTCTTGAACTTGGAGGATGACGTTTTGGTTGAAGTGCAGAGAAGAAGAGTGCAATTGTAGTTTGGGCAAAACTTGAAGAGTTGTATATGTTGAAATTGCTCTCGAAGCTTGATCCGACTTTTCTTTACATACTAGATGAGGAATGCTGATTCATGATCACCGGGTTGAATTTAATAAGGTCATAAATGATCAAACGAATGTGAATAAGGTATTGATCAATACCAGGCTATGAATCTACGATGCTGCTTTGTTCTTTACCCAACGCTTACGGGCACTTTCCTAATTCGTTGATGAAAGGGAGTGAGACCATATCTGTGGAGGAAGTGAAGTCTGCACTTTTCTCGAAAGTATGGTAGAAGAAGTTGCAGGGCAATTATTAAAAAAAGTGGCATTAGAGGGTTTGATGGTCAAAGGTAGGAGCTTTAAGGGAGGTTCTAGCAACGTATGTAAATATAGATCGAAATCTAGAATGAGGAGAAAGCCTTTTCTAGATTTTACAACTAGGAATGGTACCTTCCAAGGAACTACCTAGAGATAGACAAAGTAGAATTATTTCAATAATTTATGATCAAATAAGTAATAACTTGACAGATCCATTTACAAAGGGATTCTCAAGAAGTTTAATTAGGGGTACTGCCAAATGAATGGTCCCTAGACCAATTGAGTACTTGTTGAACTCATTTCTCTCTATGGTTTTGGTGCATATCATGGAGGTATATTTGTCCAAAACATGGCAACAACAAAAGTGTGAACAAATGATCATTATTACGCATCAAAGATTTATCACTATTACTCTATCTTAATAAGTAATCAAATTTCCCTAACAACTATAGATATGGGGAAGGGGAGAAAGAGCCCTTGTGGTAAGTAGAGGTGAGCGGTTCTATATTCTGTACAAGTTTCACTTAGAATTTGGAACCTACTCATGAAATAGGTTCCTTATTTTTTTGAAACTTAAAACCTATCTTGCATATTCTATAACCTATAACCTATCATATCACAGATTCCAAAGTAGGTTTTAGGGTTATCCAAATTCCACTTGTACTTTTAATTGAACGTTGTAGTGAATTATCATTAAATGACCACCATTTACTACTACAATTTACTTATTTTTAGACACAAAAAAATATAAAACATTTGCAAAGTAAAAATCTCAGTCATAAAATGGAAGTTTAGACGAGTGGTTTCACATTATACACTTATTATTAAAAGCCATGGCATATTGTAAGATTGCACAAAGATATAGATTAAGAAAAATACAAAAACTTATTTTAAGTTTTAAGTTATAGGCTCTAGGTTCCAAGTTCCATTAACCTAGAACTTTTGTGCCAATTTTTGTCACCTAAAATCTACTCTGCATATCTCTGAATGTGGAACTAGATAGGTTTTCATTTGTTCAGTTTTCGGGTTTCATGTTCTATCCTACAACTATGCCCATCCGTAATGGTAAATCTAGACATAGATAAATGTCCATCAACCCTCATCGTGATTGGGTGGCACCATCACCAAGGCTGTACCATACCGTCCTTCACCTATCCACACACTGTTTGATTTTGGGGTTTTTTTTTTTTTTTGTCCTTCATTCCACATCATAAATTAGTTGGGAGAGTTTGCTAATGTGGCGATGATGTGAAATGCCCGTGCATTGATTTTGTTTTGACATGATTTGTGATTTTTGTTAATATATTTAACGGAATGACTAGCTACCCACGAATTTATGAATCAAGGATTCGATTTAGGGAAAAAAAGAATTTAAAGACTCAATTGCATATGTTGTAAATTTCAAGAGCCACAATCGAAAGCCATACATTTAATCAAACACAAACTGTATTCTGTTTTCATGAATTCCAACACAACCATTATCTCGGGCCAAAAACCTGCAACCTATGTCCGCCCTCCATCATAAGTTATGTCAGCATACATTTCCCTGTTAAATGTGTTTGAATAAAGTCGGTGGATAGTTACGAGTGAAACAAAAGTATGTCGCCTGTGATAACCCAATAGGGTACAATTTCGGCCTCGTAGGGTAATTCGAACCGTGACAAGGATTAAATGTGAAGAAAATGTTGGGTTTAATAAAAATAAATTACAAAATTAATTTACCAAAGAATATTTTAAGTTGTAAGCCACTCTTTAAATAAGTGGGCCTTAAACAACCAATAGCAATATGACACATTATTTAATAAATTAATTTTTCAGTCGTAGTAAATCCTGCATTTATCCAGTGAGAATAGGGTCATCATTCCTTTAACTGATCATGTTTGATAGCATGAAAGAAGAGGAATAGATATCAAATTATGAAATGAACCGTCATGTTAGCTTATTTTCATGAAGGGGGCAGATGAAAAAGAATGATGGTCAATGGAAATGAATGAGTAAAATAACATACACGGTAACTCTACAAACAGACAAACGCTTAAGGTCTCCATTTAGAGAAGAAAATTTGATGTGATGGTATATGACTTCTTATATATCTATATGTGTACTAGTTTTATAATAGTTTATAATTTAAAATTACGAATCATATTTTCAGCCCCAAAGTGATACTAAATGCTAAAATTAGAGATTTGTCACTATTTCCTTTCCTTTATTTCTTTATTCAGATTTCTTTTATTAATTTTTTTGTGTCATTCCTATAATCAAACGGTTCGAATTCCTTCATACTAGGTATTCTAGGATAGCAAGAACTAGAATTTTGTGCTAGTAGTTGGCACATATATTATATTAATTAAGTTGTGCCAACAATGACTTGAACTTTCAATATGGACGGAGATACGGCTCCTAATAAATGTCTACAACAGTGAACCGACATGATTTTTTAGTAACACATTGGAAGAGGGCATTGCCATCACACGAGGAAACCTTAATAAGGAATCCAATCAATCCAATGCCCTTTGTTTACAGCCACATAAATCTCATTGTTGGCCTGTTTGTCAGAAAGCTTCTTTAGGAAGTTGACCCAACATAGAAAAAGCAAGATCAAGTGTCAAAAAAAAAAAAAAAAAAAAAGATAAGCCAACACGTGAATAACACATTGAAAGAGGGTGTAGCTAGTATGTAATGGGACCTAGTTAAGGAATCCAATCAATCCAATACCTTTTATTTACAGTCACATTAATCTATCTTGGACCCAAGCAAGTCCTTAAACTACTTTGTCTGAACTCTAAGACATGAAACTCGAGGGCATTTCCTACTAAGTAGGGAAGAAAAATAATCAGGGGGAAAGATAGACTCCACGTCAATTTTTGAAGTTGGTTACTGTTGGTAGGCAGATATAGCAGTCTCTTGCACTTAGAGTGAGATGGTGGAACTCAAAAGTGTTCTTGCTAGATCACCCTATGCTTCACATTGTGTCTTATAATTGACTTATTGACTCAATGCCCCTAATTACATGACACTATGCGAAGAGGGCGGAGCCACCATACAGGAGGACCTTAATAAGGAATCCAATCAATCTAATGCCCTTTGTTTACAGCCACATGAGTATCATCGTTGTCCTTTATGTCAGAAAGCTTCTTTAAGAAGTTGACCCAGCATTAAAAAAAGAAGAAGCATGACCAAGTGTTAAAAAAGATAAGCTAACATGCAAATAACACATTGAAGGTGGGTGCAGCTAGTATATGACGGGACTTAGTTAAGGAATCCAATCAATCCAATGCCTTTTATTTACAGTCACATTAATCTATCTAGGATCTAAGCAAGCCCTTAAACTCTGATACGTAAAACTTAAGGGTATTCCCTGTTAGGGGGAAAGATGAACTCCATGTCACTTCTTTGAAATTGATTACTATCGAAAAGATAGGTATATTAACCTCCTACGCCTATAATGAGATGGTGGGACTCAAAAGGATTCCACTAGGATCAGCTTGTGCTTCACACAATGTTTTATAACCAACTTGTTGACTCAGCAACTCTAGTTACAAGAGACTATGCAAGCCTCTGGTTACAAGACACTATGCAAAGAGGTTATAGCTATCATACAAGAGGACCTTAACAAGGAATCCAATCAATCCATTGCCCTTTGTTTATAGCCACATAGGGCGCGCATGTTTTTATTTCTGTTCTTTTTCTGTTCCCGGGAACAGAAATAAAAAAAAAAAGTGTTTCTGTTCCGAGGAACAATTTTTGAATAAAAAACGCGTTTGGTAAACTTATTCCGGAAATAAAAAATGAACAGAAACACGTTTGGTAAATTTTATTCTTTTTTTTGTTTCTTTTAATTTTTTAATTTTTTAATATTTTTATTTAATTTTTGATTTTTTCCTTTCTTTTTTCGGCCGGTCGCCGGCCTTCGGCGACCAGCCGATGGGGGGCAGCCTCGTCCAGCCACGGCGAGGCTTGCTGGCCCCGGTGAGGCTCCGGCGAGGTCGCCGACCCTCGACGGCGTCGCCGGCCCTCGACGGCCGGTCGCCGGCCATGGCCGAGGCCGGCGACCGGCGAAAAAAAAAAAAGAAGAAAAAAAGAAGAAGAAAAGAAGAAGAGAAGAAGAAGAGAGAGAAGAGAAACGTTTATTCGAAATTGTTTCTGAAACAAGAAGTAAAAATTTTTTGTTTCTTTTTTTTGTTCCTATTTTGTTTCGGGAACAAAAAAACAAAAAAAGTGTTCAAGAACAGAAATAAAGAACAAAAACATGTAGGCCCATAAATATCGTCGTTGTCCTGTATGTCAGAAAGCCTCTTTTTAAGAAGTTGACCCAACGTAGAAAAAGCAAGACCAAGTGTTTAGAAAAGATAAGCTAATTAGAAAAGATAAGCTAACATATGAAGGAATGTGGAGCTGGTATACAACGGGACCAATTAAGGAATCCAATCAATCCAATGCCTTTTTTGTATAGTCACATAAATTTTACTGTGTGTCAGAAAATCCTGATCTTTACCAAAAAAAAAATGAAGTTGACCTGACAAAGAACAAGCAAGACCAACTTTATAAAGAAATAAAAGGAAAAATAAAAGAAAAAGAAAGAAAGTGAGGTAACGCGTTTTTCATGGAGCCCTAATAGTACCCTGTGTGCCTCAGTCCAACATTTCCCCATCTTACAAAGGGACGAAAATATAACTCAATGACATTGGTAGAACCACGAGAGATGCGAAATGAAATATGCAATTAAGTTGTTAGAATGGTGTTATGTTAGGAATCTACTTTTGAAAGGAATATCATGTGGGCAAGTATTGACCATTCATATATTTAATCAAACACTAAATGTACGTTCCTTTCATGAATTCCGACAGAACCATCATATCAGGCCAAAAAACCTGCACTCCCTGTCCATCCTCTATCGTAAGTTATGTTAGCATACCTTTTCCTGTTAAATGTACTTGAATAAAGGGGATGGATAGTTGCTAGTGAAACAAAAGTACGTCATCTGTGATAACCCATAGAGTACAATTTCGGCCTTGCTTGTAATTCGAACAATGACTAGAATTAAGTGGGAAGAAAATGTTAGGCTTATTAAAATTGATTTAAAAGATTAATTTACTACAGAATATATTAAATTGTAAGCTACTCTTTAGTTAAGTGGGCCTCAAACAACAACCAATAGTAGTATGATGCATCATTTAATAAATGAATTTTACAGTCTTAGTAAATCTAGCATTTATCTAGTGACAATAAGGTCATCATTCCTTTAATTGATCATGTTTGGTAGCATGAAAGAAGAGGAATAGTCATCAAATTATGAAGGGATAAGTGTTTTAGAAGTTCTACAACTTGTCACGAAAATGCATTTCAGTCCTAAAACTTACAAAAAGTGCATTTAAGTCCTAAAATTTGTCAAATTGTTTTAAGCGAGTCCTAAAATCGACGCCGTTAGCCTTTTCCATTAAAAATGTTGACGTGGTATTTTAAATAATTTTTTATTTTTCACGTGGATTTTTTAAATTAATTTTTATTCATTTTTTTAAAATTAGATTTAAAAACTAAAAAAAAAATCAAATTTATTCATTTTATCTTATTTTCACCAAAAACTTAACACAAAGTTAAAATATTTATTAAAAAAAAAAAAAACGGCGAATCCTCGCCCCGCCGCCGCCCATCGCCGAAGGGGCTGGGCAACGGTTGCCAGCCCTGGGTGAGGCCTTGTCGGCCCTCGCTTGGGGTCGGTGAGGATCGCCAGATCTAAGCTGAGCGAGGGTGCCCCGATTTGGGCCTATCGGCCTCGCGGGGGGCCAGCGGCCGTCGCCCCCCTAGGCAAGTTGTCGTCGGCCCTCACGGGGGGGCCGGCAACCGTTGCCCCCCCCGGGAGAGGCCTCGTCGGCCCTCGCTTAGGGCTGGCGAGGCTCGCCTGGATTTGGCGATCCTCGCCGGCCCTAAGTGAGGGCTGACAAGGCCTCGCCCAAGGCGGGCGACGGTCACCGGCCCTCGCCTGGGGCCGGCGAGGCCCAGCCACCCCCACCTAGGGTGGGCGACCGTCGCCCGGTCCCTTCGATGATGGGCGGCGCGACGGGGGAGAGGAGCCACGTTGATTTTTTTTTTTTTTAACAATTTTAAAAATAAAAATTTTAACTTTTCTTTTTTAGTTTTTGTTGAAAATAAGATAGGAATAAATTTAAATTTTTAGTTTTTAAATCTATTTTTTTAAAAATGGATAAAAATTAATTAAAAAACACCTAGAAAATAAAAAAATTTATTTAAAATGCCACGTCGGCATTTTTAATGGAAAAGGCTAACGACGTCGATTTTAGGACTCGTTTGAAATAATTTGACAAGTTTTAGGACTGAAATGCATTTTTGTAACAAGTTTTATGACATCTAGAACACTTATCCCAATTATAAAATGAAACTGCCATGTTAGCTTATTTTCATGAAGGGGGTAGGTGAAAATAAATGATGGTCAATGGAAATGAATCAGCACGTGGTAACTTAATAAAAAGACAAACAATTAAAGTTTTTGTTCGGAGAAGAAAATTTCATTTGATGGTACCTAGTACCTAGTTATATAGTAATGTACCCATTTAAAACTATGAAACATATTATTCAGCCCCAAAATGGTACTAAATGCTAGAATTAGAGATTCGTTACTATTTCTTTTCCTTACTTTTTTTTTAATCCAGATTTCTTTCATTATTCTTTTTGTGCCACTCCTATAAACAAGTGATTTGAAATCTTTCATACTAGTGTTCTAGCATAACAAGAGCTAGTATATTGTGGTCATAGATTGCATATATATTAATTAAATTGCGTCAGTATTGACTTGTACTTTCGACCTGGTCGGACATCAATAATCAAAGCCTCAAGCCTCTATCAACTACAACTCCTTATAAATTTATTAGAATGATGAAGCAGAATGAATTATTAGTACCATATTGAAGAGGGTATAGCCAGTGTACAATGGGACCTAAATGAGGAATCCAATCAATCCAATGCCCTTATTTACAGCCACATAAATCTTGTTGTTGTCCTGTATGTCAGAAAGCTTCTTTAAGAAGTTGGCTTGGCATAATTGTTAAAAAATGGGTAAACTAACACGTTTTAGATGGAGATAACATTGAAGAGGGTGTAGATAGTATTTAAGGGGACCTAGTTAAGAAATCTAATCAGTCCAATGCCTTTTATTTACAACCACCTAAATCTGCTTGCATGTCGAAAAATCTCATCTTTAATAAAATTGACTTGACAAAGAAAAAGCAAGACCAAATTTATAAATAAGTACAAAAGGTGATCTGACACCAGCACCAATGCTACTCCATCCAATCCCTTACCAAAGGACCTCTTGGCCAGTATTTGGGTCCAACATGAAACATGTATCTTTCAACAGCTATAGTCATGTCTTAATGTTTTCCCTTTAGTCACTCATCTTGGATGTCAAATCATGGGTTCATATTACCTTTTCAATTATTGATCCTCGATGTCAATATGTCATTTTAGTCCTCCCTCATTTCATTAAACATTATCAAAAAGGGTGCCAAAATTCTTGTCGGGACTTACCCTCATGGGGCCGCCCTAAGGGAAATAGGTTTAGAAATATTTACTTGAAAATAATCCAAATTGACATCCTTAGAAGACAACTTGAACACATCATCACAATCATGTGTTGATGTTTCCTCTTTAACCATTCATCTTGGATGTCAAATCATAGGTTTGTGTTTTTCTCTTCAATTATTGATCCTAGATGTCAATATGTCATTTTATCCCTCCCTCATTTCTTTCAAACATTATCAAAAAAGGCGTCAAAATTCTTGTCGCAACCTACTCTCAAGGGGTCACCCTCAAAGGAATAGATTTAGAGGTATTTACTTGAAAGACGGTTCGAATAGGCATCCTTAGAAGATGGCTCAAACACATAATCTAATAGGTAATTCAAGACAGTCCATCAATTTTAAGCATGGGCCCTTCTAAGTCCATATCTCACGCAACATTAGATTTTCCACAATATATTCGAATTAACACTCAAAATTCAATGCAAGGAATCACCACTAGCTAATTAAGGTTAGCTAGACATCAATTGAGATGTGGGAGTGTTGTCTCAATTTTTACGAAATCAGAGATTTCAGATTCGGGAACTTGATTATACTAATTATCCAATTAGTACCATTTCGATACTTAAACTTGATTATATTGTCAACTAAAGTGTTTTCATGCAGCCTTTTCATCTATTTTAAGGCTAAGCTGCTAAGTGTTCATACAATGTTTTTATTGAAATACTAACCATGCTAAAAGAGAAAACAACAAGCAATGCATGTAAATTACACAATCAAATATAATGGAATTGAAATGCACAAGTGATGACCTAACATCGTCTCTAGAAAGGAATAACACAAAACATATCCCTATTGTAAAGCTCTAAGAGCTTATTCAATCGAGTTTCAAATTTTTTTAAGTATTTTCAAATTTTATTCAACACTAAGAGAAGTCTATTTAAAAAGAAAATTCTAAAATTGATTAAGGACTAAATATCCACTAGAATCAATTAAGTTGAATTTTTGAAACATTTTTCAAAATTTTCATTTTTATTTAATTTTCCATTTTTTCCTAAATCTACAGATTTTTATTTCAAAATTCTCATTTTTATTTATTATTTTTTTGATTTTATTATTCTAATATTTTTATGATATATTAATTTTTTATTATTTTTTATTCTGAGGATGGACTTCGGAACTGGCCGAGGAACCCGACCCGACTCGCTGACTTGAATGCCGTGGATCTAGGTTGGAGTTTGAAATTGGGCCGGGCTTTAGGCCCGGTCCAACTTTTCTAGAAATAACCTACTTTTGGATCCGGCCCCCAATCTATTTAAAGCACTACATCAATCTGATGGGCTTGAGCCTTTGCAACAGCTCGAGCCCAACTCCTAAATATCTGGCCTCTAATAAATTTGACCTAATCCGAGCTCAATATTGGCCCATTCATTTAACCCTACCCGACTCAATTACTTTCCATATGACTCGACCATCCAACCCGACCCGACTAGACTAATTGGATCCGAAACAATTCACCTTTATTATAATCGACCCTTTATTTTTATTTTCTGAATATTTTTTACCTTTACTTTTTCTATTTTTTTATTTTCTGTTTTATTATTATTATTTTTTAATTCCTAATTTCTCTTCTTTCTACGTCTGCTTCTTCGCAAGCCTTCTCCGACCCTGCTTCTCCTTCACCGAGGCCAACTCCATCAGCGACAAGCGCATCACCGGAGCTCAACGCTCTCGATTACCGAATAGCGGGGAAGAAGAGGGTGTTTGAAGAGAATGCATACCTGATTCGCTCGGTGAGATGGAGTCACAGGAATAGGCACTGACGTGAAGCTCGGAAATGCTGCAGGAAGTCCGCGGTCTTCTCTTTTCCCGGCGGCGAGCCGTTGTAGCCTCACCTTCCCCAATGGGCCGTGATAAAGATCGGTGCCCCGCGGTGAGGAAATTATGATCCGCGACCAAAAAGAAGTAGTGAACTTCGAATAATCTCTGAAGAAAGCCAAGAAAGACAAGGGCCGGCCCTCCATTCTTTTTACTTCGTTTGGTGAAAAGGAAATAAATCTGAGCCTAAGAGTCGCTCGTTTCACAAAAAATATTTTTCAAGAAAACATTTTCTAGATATTTTCGTGTTCATTTCATGAAAAATAAATCAGTTAGGGAAAACATTTTCCATGAAAAATAAATCTTTTAAGATAAGAGAAAATGTTTTCCATTTTTGAGAAAAAGGAAAACGTTTTCCCTACTCACTTTCTGTTATCTCACTCATGTTAATCTTTTTATCTTCCTTTTTTTCCTTTCATTTTTAAAGAATTTAAATTTTTAATTCTTCTTCTTTTTCTTTTTTCATTTCTTCCTTTTTTTTTTTTTGTTCTGTCTTGGCTAGTAACAAGCAAGGACAACCACCGGCGACTGGCCAAGGGCACGCTTGAGGCTTGCCGCTCGCCCTAGCACTGGTGAACGAGGCGAGCTCGAGGCTAGTTGCTCGCCTAATCGGTGGCGAGCCAGGTGAGTAGCGAGCTCAAGCCCCAATTCACTGCTAGCCTAATTGATGGCAAACCAGGGCTCCAAGCTCACCGACCTAGCAAGTAGCGAGCTAGGCTAGCAGTGAGCTCGAGCGCTAGTTTGTCACTCGCTTGATTGATGGCAAACTAGGGCTTTAGGCTCACTGACCTAGCAAGTGGCAAGCTCGGGGTCTTGGTGAGCCAGGTGAGCGACGAGCTCTAGCCCTAGTTCACTACTCACCCAATCGATGGCAAACTAGGGCTCCAAGCTCACTAAGCTAGCAAGTAGGGAGCTTGAGGCCTTGGCGAGCCAAGCGAGCGGCGGGCTCAAGCCCTAGTTCATCGATTGCTCAATTGATGGCAAAGTAGGGCTCCAGGCTCACTGACCTAGCGAGCGGCGAGCTCGAGGCCTTGGCGAGTCTGCTTGCTTGGTTCACTAAACTTGGCAAGCTCAAGGTCATTGCTCACTCAATCGATGGCAAACTAGGGCTTCAAGCTCATTGACCTAGCGAGTGGCAAGCTCGAGGCCTTGGTGAGCTCGCTCGCCTAGCTCGCTAATCTTGGCAAGCTTGAGCTCACCGCTTGCCAGATCGGTGAGCCAAGCGAGTAGTGAGCTCGAGCTTGCCAAGATCGATGAGCACGAGCCTCTAGCAAGTGGCGAGCTCAAGCTCACTTGCTAGAGTCAAGCAAGCTCGAGCTCATCTTTAGCTGATCGTCGACCATCATCGTGGATAGTGATTGGCCAAAGATGAGGAAGACAAAAACAAATAAAAAAAGAAAAATATAAACTAATTAAAAAAATTATTTTTAAATATAAAAATAAATAAATATTATATTTAAAAAATAAAATAATTAAAAAAATTAAAAAAGAGTGCATGAAAAAAATTTCCTTAACAAACAGCAAAAAACATTTTCCACTTGGGGAGCAAAAGTTGCGTGGGATAAAGTTTGCCTCCCTAAGAAAGAGGGAGGACTTGGAATTCGGTCCCTTAGGGATAGCAACACTATCTCTATGCTGAAACATATTTGGATTCTATTTACTGATAGGGAATCCCTTTAGTGTAAATGGGTCCATTCTATCTACCTAAAGAGGAAGAACTTCTGGGTTGTACTAAAGCATACGGTTTGCTCTTGGGCATGGAGGAAACTCCTTGCTCTGAGGAAGGACTTTCAACGATTCTTTCTATGGCGTATAGGGGATGGCAAAGCAGTTTCTCTCTGATTTGATCCTTGGTTACCACAGGGCCCTTTCAACTTGGTCTTCTCTGACATGTACATTTACCGATCGGGTCTGTCTAGGCATGCTTCAGTTGCTAATTTATATTCTGCTCCAGGCCTGGTGACTAGGCATCTTATTGAAGAGTGGGGTCACACTTTGCCTTTGTTGTCCTAGTCCTTGGATCGGTTTTCGTGGCTTGAGACTACCTCAGGTGTTTTTTCTACTGCCTTGGCATGGAAGGCCATTTGTGCGAAGCGTAATGTGGTTCCTTGGCATTCTTTTGTGTGGAGTAAATCTATTACCCTAAGGCACCAATTCCATTTGTGGCTCATCATGAGGAACTGTCTTCCCACTCAGGTCTTTCTTATTTCCTTTGGTAGGATTCCTGATGGCGCTTGTGTTTTTTGTAACTCTAGACTAGATTCCATCAACCATCTCTTCTTTAGCCGCCGAATTACTGTTGGCTTGGCTTCATTTTGGGCTTCTAAATGCAACCTTATATGGCATGGTACCAAACCATGGCAAGACACTATCTTTTGGGCCCTTAGAGTTCTCTTAGGTGATGACTTCTCTTAGGTGTTGCTAGATTTTCCTTTGCTGCGGTTTGCCATCTTATTTGGAAAACTAGGAATGGCATTCTCTTTCGAGGCAAGACTCTCGTTGTGCCTACCATGAAGAACCACCTACTTAAAGTTGTGAGTGACAAAGCCATCTCCTTTAGCCAAGTGACAGATACTCCGAGAAATAGAAGAACTCAACGAATTTCGGGTATTGACTCGGCCATCTTTGCGGACTAAGTGCTTCGGCCTTTGTTGTTTCGTCGCCTACCAGCATGTCAAGGTCTCATTGCCTTTTCTTTCGGAGGGTTGGTGTTGTTCTTGGCTGTTGGCTCCTTTTGGCTGTTTTCACTTGTCCGGTTGTTTTTTCTTGTAGCTTTTCTTTCTGTTTGGCTTTTTCATGGATGCCGTTTGGCTTCCTATTGCTACCTTGGTAGCTTTTGGCTTTCTTTTCTTGGCATCCTTCCACTCAACCTAGCTTGTTGCCTCGTTGAGTGTAAGTTTTTTATGCTAGTTTCCGAGTTGTATAGTTTGGTTTAAGTCAATATATTCTTACCTTACCAAAAAAAAAAAAAAAAAAAACAGTTTCCGCTTTTTTTCAAGTTTTGATCAAACATTAGTGTAAGTTTTGTTGGTGCTGAGACTCCCCTGCTATAAAGCTCTTCTTGGTTAAAAGTCAATACAAATCTTACTTTACTAAAAAAAAAAAAAAAAGTAAGGTGTCGACAGTTTTTTCTCTTCAAAAGAAAGCCCAAAGAGGTTTCTTTCAAGGACAATGCAACACCTAAATTTTGCTTACAAGTAATGAAAAGCAAGTGTAAAGAGCATGATTAGGGGCATATCTATGAACATTTTTTTTTTTTTGGTTGAAAACTAAGGTGAATAAGAATACTTACATGATATTTGCAAGAAAAATAAAGGAGACTCTAGGCTATGAAAGCTCACTAGGTCAAAGGGGCACCTCGGGTTGCAAAAGCTCATCGTGCAAAAAAGAAAACTCTAAGTTACGAAAGCTTGCCAAGTCAAAGGGGCGCTTTAGGCTGTAAAAGCTCATTCTGCAAATAAAGTTATGATTCTGCGTTTGCACACCTAACGGAAATAGGTCACTTCAAGCTATTGAAGCTTGTCATGCGAAGAAAGAGACCCTAGGCTATGATAGCTCGGCCAATTAATGGGGCTGCTCCAAGCTACAAAAGCTCATTGTGAAAAAAAATTTCCAAGGCTGTGCTTGCACACCTAATGAAAATAGGTCATTTTGGGCTACTAAAGCTTGCTGTGTGAGGAAAAAATGGTTTAGGGCTGCAAAAAGCTTGTTAGGGGCTAAACAAGACAACCTAGATGATGGGTGAATAGGTTGTTTTAGAAATTTTGACTATCTTTTGTAGAAAATAGCTTACGCTAAGTAAAGATCTAGTCAAAGTGATGTTTCATGTTTCAAAACTTGTGAGCGTATTGTGTGCTTGTGGAAGAAATAATAGAGAAAAGCAATAGTACACAATGATGTATAGTGGCTACACTTTAACTCCAAGCCTACATTCACTCTCAGACTAATAGCCACAAGTCGAGCTAGATTACATTATTAATCTGCTCAGAAAGTTACAATCAACAAGCATGTGTCCTTTTATATGATAAATCATAATATCAAGACTGGACTGTTGCTCTTACTCTTGTACACTTAATCTTTAGCATAATTACTCAAATAACAAGAATATAACACCCAGGGAAACAGTCGAAAGAGAGCATTTTGGTTGAGACATAGCGTATGGCAGGTTTTCAATCTTTTGTACTTGCATGTATCTCTTATTTGGCTTCTAAGATCTTCTCTTTTATACCCATATTCAATCTATCCATTGGATGTAGATTGGAGAAGCAAATAGTCATTGAAGTTACCGTTGATGCTGTTGTCCAAAGATAGAACTATCCATACAATCCTTTTCTTGAACATTTGCAAACTACCTAAAAATAGCTTATGCTACTATCCCTTCACTACAACTTGAGATAGGCTTGTTAGATAGCCTAGCTTCTTGATTTTTGTTATCATCTGGATTTTGCTGCTTCACATATCTACTTCCATTATAGCTAATTTGCTAAACCAACGAATATTGTAAGATGAATGTCGCTACCTTGGTACCAGTTACCTAATATGCACAGCCTCGAATATAAACATCAACATCAGTTGATCTTTAGATGTGTTAGTGTTGTTTATTGAAAAATCATATTAAAGCATATCATGAGCTTTTACCACTTGGAGCACACCATGGACATCATGTAGTCTTCAATAATTGTCACAAACATCTGCATTTATCATAGTAAATATTATACTAAGGATAATTTCGTCACTTAGGGATTTTTTTTCAACAATCTCCATTTTTTTATGATGACAAAACTTTCCCACAAATGTGAAAGATAATTCTTGATAAAACTTGCAATAAAAGTAAATGATCTTTTTGTGTGCTAATCTTTTTCAAGGAATGTGCACCATATATAGATGACAAGATCTCCATAAGATACTCATATAACTTGGAGATTTAGTCTAGATGATCTTTTCTAGGATCAGAGTGAAAAACATAGATTATCATAAGTCCTTAAGAGCAATGATGACATAGTAAACATATTAGCACAAAGCTCATGTAATACTCCCCCTATTTTGATATGTTATAGAAATATCAGTGCATATCAACATCATTTTCACATCAGCAACTCTCCCCCTATTTGTCATCAGCAAAAAAACATAAGGATATGATAACTTTATTAATAACTAGGTCATGTCAGTACACTAGAGAGAGTGATCTTTGTCACAACTCGACCTCACTGCCTTGGTTAAATAAGGGGAAGTATGAGTTTAGGGGTATTTTTCCAAGATACAGTATAAATGGTTCATACAAACAATGTGTTACGCCCCGATCCTCGGGCACGCACCCATTCCTCACTTTGGTCAATATAATGGCGACGTCCCAGGACGCATCGCCGCCACTTTCATTTTAATACGCACGCGGAAGCATATAAACAATCCCCAGACAATAAAACAATGGAATAGAAAAGTAGGGCCAATTTTTCCATAACCTTTCAAACCAAACAAATCTTTTATAACAAACAAGTTTATTCACAACATTAGGTCACTTACAAAAGTACCGGCTTAACCAAAAAGGAACTGTCCTATGACTAATAAGCCAGAAAGGTTTGCCGATTTTGTTTCTTCCATTTTCCCAAACTTCAGGACTTCAGGTTCTCCACAACCGTCACTTAGGGACTTGAAAATGGTTATACAATAACAAGTGAGACTACGTCTCAGTAAGTTATACCCCTTAAGACCCAATTAGGAAGCCAATACACTTTAAAGGCTGCCTAAGTACAACACGAGTCAAATGACTTACCTTGACCTTAATTTCTTCCTACAAGTCAGTATATATATCGAATATATACGATCACATCACATCACATCAATCAGATCGAATTATTGATCAATCGACTTAGTCGATTACATGTCACCACAACCTTTCCCTGGTCGGTACATTCATTATCATCTACTCTCCAAGAGAGTATGTCTAATCATCGATCCCATGTGCATTCTCCAAGTTGACATACTTAGTCACCGAGCCCACATGCTTTCTCCAAGGTGATATATCGAATCGATGAGCCAACAAAATATAACGTCGTTCTCTGAGATAACATCCTTAGTCATCGAGTCGACGTAGTATGGCATTCTTTCTCACATTCTATCATACCCATTAAAATAGCCGTGTGTGGGTACACGGTTGGCCTTAGCCAAAATATAACAATTTCACTTTCACAATTCTTGCCACTTAGATAGCCCACAAAATATTTTTGGCGTTATAGACCGACGCCTGGTAATTTTCCACTCAATAACAAAATTAATCCAATTGCTAGAATAAATACCCACTCACACTAAGTTCATTCAATTTGCACAATCAGGCACTCAATTAAATAAACAAAGAGTACCATTGCAATCAATACGAAATTCCGAACATCGGTTATCCTAGCCTAATTTCTGGAAAATAAATAAATTAATTAAATAATTCCAAAAATTATTAAACAATTACAATAAATCCAATTTAGGCCTGTAATGCCTAATTGGAAGCCGAGACGAGCCCGAAAAATTACTGAGACTCGTTCAATAAATAATAGAGCATGTTTACTTGCTAACTACGCTAATCATTTGCCTAACATACATCAATAAGTCTCTAATTTAATTACTTTAATCTAATCTATTCACCTATTTGCACTGAATTAAATCTAATCAATCCCTAAGCATCATTAGCATACTAAGTGAGGACTAGTGAGCAAAACTCACTTGATTAATGTGCAGATTGGGTCAAACCGACGGGAACATCGTAGGGAACGATTCTTCCCAAAGCGGGCCTAAGGTTCGAGGTCGGGAACACCTCCAAAACGGACCTACAAGGCGGATGGCAACCCACTTTTCTGCTTGCTGATTGGGGTTGCACGACAGAAGAAATGAAGTTGGCTTGGTGCGGTGAGGACAACAATGGATCGGTGGGGGACTTCGGCGGCTTGGAGGGCGGTGGTGGCGGCTCATGATGGCTGTAGGAGCTTTAGGTTGGCTCCACAGGTCACCAGATAGCAGTTGGACTAGTGTGAGGGGGCGAGAAGGGCGGGCGGGCGTGCGGGCTGCTCGCGTGGACGGCGGCTCGCAGAAACGGCAACGACGATGGCTCCAGGCGGTTCGGCGGCTTCCTTGCTATCTTCCTTGGCTACTGGTGTGTCGAGCAAGGCAAGGATGAGAGAGAGGAATGGGGTGGACAACAAGGAGGAGAGAGGGGAAGGAGTGAGGGGCAAGTTTGGCTTGGTGGGGTCTCCTTGGCCAAATCTTCCAAAGCCTTGTCCTCTTGACCATTTATGGCCATGCAACCTTCCTTGGCTCTCCTTAGGCCACCAATGCCTCTCTTTGCAACCTTGAATTGGTCCAAAATGTTGGTGGATGGGGGAAGTTACGAATTTGCAATATTTTGGTTTCAATTGGACTTAATTCCTTTACAATCCAATCACATTTGGTCTTTGCAAATTCACTCGGCACCTCAATTATCAAATTGATAATTTTCCTCGTCAATAGATCCATCTTACATCCAAATGTTGTGATAAAAAATGATCCTCAACTTTTTTTTTCTAAATAAAAATGGCCTTGCAACGACTTTTTCCCAAAAAGTCTCGGGTTTCAGAAAAATCTTCTGAGACTGAGTCGACGTTCCTAGAATTTATTATGACATGACAGAATCTTCAATTTCTGAAATTGGATTTGAATTCGCGGTTAATTTCACTCGGGCATGTTTTTAACGTGATCTAGGCTACCGAGTAGTTTTCAGATATTTTTAATGCAAATGACTCGTAGTCGATTTTTTTCGAGCCGCAATGAACCCACTCGACGCATTGGAGACTCTCAGTTGTCATGAAAATCTCAAGAATTTAATTACGGACATAGGATACCAAAACGACAGAAGAATCATTTTAGGGCTAATCAACAAGAATTTTCCAATTTAGTGGTGTTACCCACGACTAATCACACATCTTAATTGAGTCTACCTATCTCTGATCTCAAATCAATTTTATACTATGCCGTACTAGTCTCTAAAGACGAGCACAGTCGAGAAGTCGATTCCTGGTCGAATTCTCATGTTTATTGCCTTAAAATTCCTTAATAGCTTCCTTGAATAGTCTAATTATTTCGAGAGTGATAAACTCTGAGAACGGCCTTAATAGCTTCCTTAATAGTCGATTCTTGGAGCGTTGATGAAATGCTCGATTTATTCAATAGAAAACATGATTGAAAATCTGGGATGTCACAACTTTTCACCTCTTATAAAAATTTCATCATCGAAATTTAAACCATTACAAAATTTTCTCAAAAAGGTGGGGGTACAACTGTCTCATCGACTGTTCAGTCTCCCATGTTGCTCCTTCAATACCATGGTGTTGCTAAACTACTTTGACTAATGGAATGGTCTTTGTATGCAAAACTTGTTCTTTTCGATCGACTATTTGAACTAGGCTTTCAACGTATGACACACAGTCATCCACGTCCAATTCCTTAAAATTGAGCACGTGGGTCGAGTTGGGCTCATATTTCCTTAACATCGACACGTGAAAGACGTCGTGCACTTGCGTTAATCTTGGCGGCAACGCAATACGATACGCTAGGTTCCCGATTTTTTCAAGAATCTCAAATGGACCTATGTACCTCAAACTCGATTTTCCTTTCTTTTCAAAGCACGAAGTTCCCCTCATTGGTGACACCTTTAGAAAAAAGTAATCACCAACTTGGAATTCCAAAGACCTCCGGTGCTTATTTGCGTAACTTTTCTATTTGCTCTGAGTGGTCTTTAATCTACCTCTAATCACTGCCACATCATCAAATGATTGCTAAACCAACTCTAGGTCTATAATCTTTCTTTCCCCAACTTCATTCCAACACACTGGTGTTTTGCACACTTTGCCATACAAAGCTTCAAAAGGAGCCATCTTGATGCTCTGCTAATAACTATTGTTGTAGGCGAATTCCACCAGGTGTAACTGATCTTCCAACTTCCTTTGAAGTCGAGTACACAATATCTCAGCATCTCTTCGAGGGTATGAATTGTCCTCTCAAATTTGGCCATCCGTTTGAGAATGACATGTTGTACTATATTGAAGTTTGATACCTAAGGCACTTTGTAAGCTCTTCCAAAAAACGGCAGTAAATCTCGAGTCTTTATCCGAAGTTATCGTAACTGGCACTCCCTACATTTGAACCACTTGATGCACATATAAATCTGTGTGTCTATCCAAACTAAGGTCCTTTTGAAATGCAATGAAGTGAGCCGACTTTGTTAGTCTGTCGACTACTACCCAAATCGAATCATTTCCTCTTTGACTCTTCGGTAGTCTAGTTACAAAGTCCATCGTGATATGTTCCCATTTCCACTGTGAAATCTCAAAAGGTTGCAGAAGTCCTCCCGACTTGCAATGCTGAGCTTTAACTTGCTGACATGTCAGACACTTGGCGACATGCTTGGCGATGTCTGCCTTTATACCTAACCACCAATAATGTTGACGCTAATTCCGATACATTTTGGTACTATCAGGATGAATGTTGTAACTGCTACGATGTGCTTCGGATAAAATATCATCTTTAAGCTCCACATTGTCTGGTACAACTAAATGTCCTTAGAACCTTAGTGTTCCTTCATAAAAAATCTGAAAGTTAGCCTTTCTTTTCTCAGTATCCTCTTGCAGAATTTTCTGTACATCAAGATCTGTCGATTTGAGTAACTTGATTCTAATCTGGATATCCGATTCAATTCTAAAGGTGACCATAAGACTTGAAAGGTGGCCTACCTCAAGCTTGAATATTGAATCTCGAGCTCTCTCGATTAAGTTCCACTCTTTAATCAATACATGAGCAATTGAAGGCTTTTGACTCAAAGCATTGGTGACCTTATTTGCCTTTCCCGGGTGATATAGAATATCACAGTCGTAGTCTTTCAACAATCATTTATCAGCGCTATCTCATATTCAACTCCTTCTGAGAGAATAGGTACTTGAGACTTTGATGGTTCGTTAAGATTTAAAATTTTTCTCCGCACAAATAATGTCTCCAAATCTTCAGGGTAAAGATAATCATGGCGAGTTCTAAGTTATGCGTCGAATAGTTCTTCTCATGAGGTCTCAACTAATAAGAGGCGTATGTAACAACTCTGTCATGTTGCATCAGCACGCAACCTAATCCTCTGAGTGACGCATCACTGTAGATCTCGAATCCTCCAAGACCAGATGGAATCGTTAGCATAGGTGCGGTGGTCAGCTTTTCCTTAAGCTATTGAAAACTACTCTTGCACCTATCTGTCCATACAAATTTCTCTTCTTTCTTCAAGAGTTTTGTCAGTGGCGACGTTAAAGATGAGAATCCTTCCACAAACCGTTTGTAATAACCTACCAAACCCAAAAAACTCTTGATCTCTGTCACTGTAGTCGGTCTTGGCTAATTAATCACAGCTTTTATCTTGCTCGAGTCCACAAAAATTCCTTCGCCTGAAATCACATGTCCTAAGAAAGCAACACAGGTTAACCAAAACTCGCACTTGCTAAACTTGGCATAAAACTAATGGACTCTCAGTGTTTGAAGCACTAATCTCATGACTCTCATGCTCTTCATCACTCTTCGAATACACCAGAATATCATCGATGGACACGATCCCAAACTGATCTAGAAATTTCTTGAATATTTGGTTCATCAAATCCATGAAGGCAGTAGAAGCATTCATCAACCCGAATGGCATCATTGTGAATTCATAGTGACCATATCGAGTATGAAATGCTGACTTAGGAACATCTTCATTCCTAATTCTTAGTTGATGATATCCCGTCCTCAAGTCGATTTGTGAAAATATCGACGTTCCTTGGAACTGAACAAACAAGTCATCAATCATTGCCAGTGGATACTTGTTCTTGATCGTTACCCAATTGGGTTGCTGATAGTCGATGCACAGGCGCAACGAACCATCTTTCTTCTTTACAAACAGAATTGGTGCTCCCCAAGGTGATGCACTGGGGCGAATAAATCCTTTATCCAATAACTCTTGCATCTGCACCTTCAGTTCATTCAACTCAGATGACACCGTCTAGTAAGGAGCCTTAGAGATTAGCTCCGTCCCGAGTGTTAGCTCTATCACAAATTCTATCTCTCTTTCTGGCGGTAGACCTAGAAATTCCTTTGGAAAGACATCTGAAAATTCTTGTATCATAGCAATGTCTTCCATTTTCAACTCCACAACTGTCGTATCTATGACAATTGCCAAGTAACCTTGATAACCTTCGTCTAATAGACGAGTTGCTTCTGGTGATGAGATTAGGACAATTGAGGGTCCTCCTCGATTCCTGACAAATTCGAAGCTTTTACCTTCTAACGGGTCAAATTGAACCACTTTGCGATAATAATCCATTATAGCTCGTTGCTTGGTGAGCTAATCCATGCCAATTATCAAATTAAAGTCATACATGGCTAGGACTAACAAGTCTATTTTCCCCACTCGCTCATCAATCGCTAACTTGCAACCAGAACAACCCAAAGTAGCAATCACTTTATCCTTCAATGGTGTAAATATGCAAATTACCAACTCCAACAATATAGGACTTAATCATAACAACTTAACATATTGCTTGGCAATAAAAGAATGAGTTGCTCCTGAGTCGAATAAAGCACAAACAGGTTGGTCGTTCAGCGAAACCATACCTGTAATCATGTCAGGCGCAGCCTCTGCCTGACCATGTGTGATGGCATATACTATGCCCTGAACTAGTGGTCGCAGTTGACCTCCTTGATGCACGTTCTGTGGTGCATAACCCCTGATTTGACCCATCAGCGGCGACGGTAGTAACTGAGGTTGTCCTCGCCCTACTAGCCACATTCAAAACACACACTTGGGCTAGATGGGCACAGGGCTGACTTATGTTGTCTTCCACAAAAATGACACATTTCATTCCTATTGGGCATTGACCTATTGAATCCACCCTTCTTGTTGGGCAAGGCTTGGAACCTACCTCCCGGCATAGGCCTATTTTCTTGTCGAATTCCCTCTTGGTGAGTATTAAACCTCGATCCAGACAAGGGGACTTGTTCATTCAGACTTCTTTCGAGTAGTTATGCTCGACGATAAACCTCTTGATAATCAATCAAATCAAACGGCACCAATGGTTGCGCTTGCGTCGAAGGCCCTCCTTGAACCTTCGAGCTTTCTCCTTGGGGTCTTCGATTAGTCTCAGAGCATATTAAGATAGCTCCGCAAATTTGACCCCATATTGGTCAACAATCATTGATCCTTGATGAAGTCACAGAAATTCTTCAATATTCTGCTGTCTTGCATTCCTTGAGAAGTATTGCTCATTGAACGCTCTAAGGAATGCATCCCATAGTGGGACCACTCCTTCAAGAAACACTGTCTCTCTTGCGACTCTCCACTAGGTGTTGGCATTGCCCTGCAATTGATATACTGCTAGGGTTACCTTTTCTACCTCTGTGCACATCAGGAGTGCAAAGGCTTTCTCCAGATCTTGTATCCACAGTGATGCAGCCTAGGGGTCTCTAATACCCGAAAATCTTGATGGACTCAACTTTAAAAATCGCTCCACCAGCTTGTGGATCGGTTTTTCTCTTTGCACCTCTATGTTCTTAGCTGGAACATCAGCAGGCGTGGTAGCAAATGCGGCAACGGCTGCGGCCTCGGCGGCGGTGGCAACAACAATAATAGTGATGGCTTGAGCGGCAGCTACAATAGCGGCAGTAAATGCGGCAGCTTAATCCCGGGTCTATTGCCCCATTAATTCTCTCATGGCATCCAAGGCCTGATCAATCCTTATGGTTCCCTGATCACCTGGGGCTGCAACCCTAGCACTAATAGGAAGTGGTGCTTTGCCACTAGCGCTAGCCTATGCTGGCGCTCTACCGTGACCTCCTCAGGTATAGACCCTGGTCGACGCTCTACCCTAAGTCACAACCCTACTGGCCATTTTGGCAGGAGTTCTTGACTCTTGGCCACTCATGACTTCTTTATTTACTAAAGCCCGTTTCCAATTCTACACCGAATTAGAAATAGAGTGACCTAAACAATGAGAAATTTTATCAATAAACTAACACCAACATGCACCAGCATGAATTTAAAGGTCTTTCTTACTACTATCCAATGGTTCATTGCACCTTATCACTCTAGTCCCTAACTATTGCTCTAATACTACTTAAACGGGGATGTCACACCCCGATCCTCGGGCACGCATCCATCCCTCACCTTGGTCGATTTAATAGCGATGTCCCAAGATACATCGTCGACCCTTTCATTTTAATACGCATGCGGAAGTATATAAACAATCCCTAGACAATAAAACAATGGGATAGAAAAGTAATGCCAATTTTTCCACAACCTTTCAAACCAAACAAATCTTTTATAACAAACATGTTTATTCACAATATCAGGTCACTTACAAAAATACCGGCTTAACCAAAAAGGAACTGTCCTATGACTAACAAGCCAGACAGGTTTGTCGATTCTGTTTCTTGCACCTTCCCAAAGTCCGAGACTTCCGGTTCTCCACAACCGTCACGTAGGGACTTGAAAATGGTTATACAATAACCAGTAAGGCAATGTCTTAGCGAGTTCTACCCCTTAAGACCCGATTAGGAAGCCAATATACTCTAAAGGCTACCTAAGCACAACACGGGTCAAAGGCTTACCTTGGTTTCAGTTCCTTCCTGTAAATTAGTATATATATCAAATATACATGATCACATCACATCACATCAATCAGATTGAATTATCGATCAATCGACTTAATTGATTACATGTCACCACGACCTTTCCCTGGTCGGTACATTCAATATCATCTACTCTCCAAGAGGGTATGTCTAATCATCGATCCCATGTGCATTCTCCAGGTTGACATACTTAGTCACTGAGCCCACATGCATTCTCCAAGATGATTTGCCTAATCACCGAGCCCACGTGCTTTCTCCAAGGTGATATCTCGAATCGATGAGCCAACAAAATATAACGTCATTCTCCGAGATGACATCTTTAGTCATCGAGCCGACGTAGTATGGCAGTTTTTCTCACATTCTATCATACCCTTTAAAATAGCCGTGTGTGAGTACACGGTTGGCCTTAGCCAAAATATAACACTTTCACTTTCACAATTCTTGCCACTTTATATAGCCCACAAAACATTTTTTGCACTGTAGACCGACGCCTGGTAATTTTCCACATAATTACCAAATTACCTACTCACATTAAGTTCATTCAATTTGCACAATTAGGCACTCAATTAAATAAATAAAGAGCACCACTGCAATCAGCACGAAATTTCAATTGTTGACTATCCTAGCCTAATTTTCGGAAAAATTAATTAATTAATTAATTAATTTCGAAAATTATTAAATAATTACAACAAATCCAATTTAGGCCCATAATGCCTAATTGGAAGCCAAGACGAGCCCAGAAAATTATCAAGACTCGTTCAATAAATAATAGAACATGTCTACTTGCTAATTATACTAACCATTTGCCTAACATACATTAATAAGTCTCTAATTTAATTACTATAATATAATATTTCCACCTAATTGCACTTAATTAAATCTAATCAACCCCTAAGCACCATTAGCATACTAAGTGAGGATTAGTGAGCAAAACTCACTTGATTAACACGCGGGTCAGATCAAACCAATAGGAACGTCGTAGGGAACGATTCTTCCCAAAGCGAGCCTAGGGTCCAAGGTTGGGAACACCTCCAAAATGGACCTATAAGGCGGCTGGAAACCCATTTTTTTGCTTGTTGATTGGGGCTGCAAAATAGAAGAAATTAAATTGGTTTGGTGTGGTGAGGACAACGATGGACCGATGGGGGACTTTGGCGACTTGGAGGGCACTGGCGGCGGCTCACGGTGGCTGTAGGAGCTCTAGCTTGGTTCCATAGGTCACCGGACAGCAGATGGACTAGCGTGAGGGGGCAAAAAGGGCGATCAGGCACGCGGGCTGCTCGCGTGGATGACGGCTCGCAAAAATGGCGATGGTGTGCGGCGGCAATGGCTCCAGGCGGTCCGGTAGCTTCCTTGTTGTCTTCCTTGGTTATTAGTGTGTCAAGAAAGGCAAGGAGGAGAGAGAGGAATGGGGTAGACGGCAAGGAGGAGAGACGGGAAGGAGTGAGGGGCAAATTTGGCTTGGTAGGATCTCCTTAGCCAAATCTTCCAAAGCCTTGTCCCCTTGACCATTTATAGCCATGCAACCTTTCTTGGCTCTCCTTAGGCCACCAAGGCCTCTCTTTGCAACCTTGAATTGGTCCAAAATGGTGGTGGACGGGGGGAGTTACAAATTTTCAATATTTTGGCTTCAATTGGACTTAATTCCTTTACAATCCAATCTCATTTGGTCTTTGCAAATTCACTTGGCACCTCAATTATCAAATTGATCATTTTCCACTTCAATAGATCCATCTTGCATCCAAATTTTGCGATAAAAAAACGATCCTTAACTTTTTTTTATAACAAAAACGGCTATGCAATGACTTTTTTCCAAAAAGTCTAGGGTTTTAGAAAAATCTTCTGAGACTAAGTCGATGTTCCTAGGATTTATTGTGATATGATAGAATCTTCAATTTCTGAAATTGAACCTGAATTCGCGGTTAATTTCATTTGGGCGCGTTTTTAGTGTGACCTAGGCTATCGGGTAGTTTTTAGAAATTTTAATGTAAATGACCCGTGGTCGATTTTCTTTAAGCCATATGAACCCACTCGATGCATTGACGACTCTCGGTTGTCGTGAAAATCTCGATGATTCAATTACGGACACAAGATACCAAAACGATAGAAGAATCAGTCTAGGGCCGGTCGATGCGAATTTTCCAATTTAGTGGTGTCACCCCCGACTAGTCACACATCTCAGTTGAGTCTATCTATCTCTGATCTCAAATTGATTTTATACTATGGCGTACTGGCCTCTAAAGATGAGCATGGTCGATAAGTCAATTCCTAGTTGAATTCTCATGTCTATTGCCTTAAAATTCCTTAATAGCTTCCTTGGATAGTCTAGTTATCTAGAGAGTGATCTGTTCTGAGAAAAATCTTCTAAGACTAAGTCGATGTTCCTAGGATTTATTGTGATATGATAGAATCTTCAATTTCTGAAATTGAACCTGAATTCGCGGTTAATTTCATTTGGGCGCGTTTTTAGTGTGACCTAGGCTATCAGGTAGGTTTTAGAAATTTTAATGTAAATGACCCGTGGTCGGTTTTCTTCAAGCCATAATGAGCCCACTCGATGCATTGACGACTCTCGGTTGTCGTGAAAATCTTGATGATTCAATTACGGACACAAGATACCAAAACGACAGAAGAATCAGTCTAGGGCCGGTCGATGCGAATTTTCCAATTTAGTGGTGTCACCTCCGACTAGTCACACATCTCAGTTGAGTCTATCTATCTCTGATCTCAAATCGATTTTATACTATGCTGTACTGGCCTCTAAAGATGACCATGGTCGATAAGTCAATTCCTGGCCGAATTCTCAAGTTTATTGCCTTAAAATTCCTTAATAGCTTCCCTGGATAGTCTAGTTATCTAGAGAGTGATCAGTTCTGAGAACACCTCTATAGGTGCGTCGATGAAATGCCCGATTTATTCAATAAAAAACAGGACACGAAATTTGGGATGTCATACAATGGTCTCGAATGGACTATTATTTTCTAACACCGCAGAACTAACTATCGATCTTAAACGTGGGTCCTCTGAAACACATATCTCACATGAGAGGAGTTTGTTCTAAAGTTCTTTAAGCAACTTAAATATTAAACTATAAGTCACCACTAGCCTTGTTTCCGAGGGCAGCTAGATTACCCAATCGAGAGTTGAAAGTGCTCCCTTGATTTCCATAGAACCAGAGATTGAAAGTTCAGGGACTTGGGTTATGCTAATTATTTCTATTAATGCCCTTTTGGTAACTAATTGGATTAATTGTTACCTAAAGTGGTCATCCATTTGTTCTTACATTTTCGTGCAATTTTTTGCAAAAGCATCATTAGGTGACCACACGTAGATGGTTCTTTTGAGCAATTTAACATGATATAAAAATAAAGCACACAATATATGAAATTGTGTTGTAAGAAGTAAACACCCAAACGAAGTAAAAGACAAGCTATTCTATGTGCATGGAAGGAAAATCCACAACTCATCGGGCGTTTAATACAATCTTGAATGAAAACCCAAGACATGGTTGGGGTAAATGATAAAATAAAATGGACCGGATAGGACATCGGTCGTGCCATCTTCATCGTATGGGTTTTTCAGCCGCCTCGTCCTTGAGACTTTTTGATATTCAAACTATTTAAAATACAATCCATGGCGTACAAATGCACATTTCATACCAAAACACTCACAAACAAGTCACAAGTTTGGAATGGGCCTCGACATCGGCCTTTGGATATGCACACGTTTCGTCCTGTCCTAAGGCCACAAAAATTGATCAGAATGTGATTAATGATTATTGACCATCCTTTGTGTTCAAACGATGGTCAATTTCCATTAATCCCTAAGTTGAGGGTCTAGTTTTTCCTTTGGTACTTTCCACATACATGCATCTATCCTATGCATACATCTAGCAAGCACATATAGAAGAAGTTAAGCATGCATTCAGACCAAATGGTCTTATTTCCCAAGCAACCAAGCAATGAGAGTGAGCCCAAGTAGGATCACTTGTTTATTAATTCTAGAATTTGGGGATTTAGTTTTGAAATCAATTGACCAAGAATGAACTCCTATTAATGCAATTTATATGCCTTTAGAAAGCTGAAATGTATGGATTAAGTCTCAAGAACACCATTAAGCCCAATTCTTTTCCGTTTGATCTGAAAATTGAGAATTACCATGAAAGGTTCATGACTTAACCCGGTTCGGGTCCGGGTTTTGAAAAATTTGGAAAAAAATAGTAAATGACTCCGAAATGATGCGAAATTTTTTAACAGCTAGACAAGGGAATCAGCAACAAACTCTTAGTTTTGAGTTTCTAATAATTCCTAACAGATTTTTTCAGACAATTCCATCTAAGGAAAATTGTCAAAACCGAAACAATTTTAGAGACAACTTAGAACTTGTCCGAATTATTTGCAATTAAGTCCCGCAAAACTTGTAATTAAATCCGAAATTTTGTGTATTTATAAATGCGTAATCGATAGAAGGTAATAGGAGGCACCTGACTCTTTTCATGAAGTAGGTACTGACACTTGTACTGATCCATGTAAATCTCTAATGTCTTTTTATGGTTCTTTGTTAATTTATTTGTTATGGTCCAATTATCTAGATAGGTAACGACTTCTTTGGTTGGCTTACACCATGCTGTAAAATAATGCTCAAGCAAACAAATCTTGCAAATAAAAAACACCACCATAATTCCTTCTAGAAGAATGTGTTGGTTGAAAGGTGCACAATTAAGTATCATACCCATGAATCTTTCATTCATAAAAGTAAGATGAGCTCTCGCATGTTACTTGGCCATCTACTCTAAATAGATTAGTGGCGGATCCTAAGGTAAAACCAAATTATATTATTGTTGACATCTAAATTGTAGTGATCTAGTTATTTATTTATTGCATGGAAAATTAGATGGTTAATATTATCCTTGAAAAAATATTAATTGCATAGCATATAAATTTAGGTGCATTTTTTTTAATTTGCATTTTTTGTATTTATTTATTAGATTAGTGACGGATGGGTTCGAATTAGTAGTTCCGAGCTTTAACTTGATAGGCCGAACTAAGCCCACGACGAGAGCAAATCAGCCCAAGCCCGTATTTTGGGAGAGATTTTACTAATTTATCCTAAATCAAATCAGAAACAAATATTGCGTTTGGGAAAAAACAAATATTGGGTTTGGAAAAATCTCCGTGGATATGAATTTGGAAAAAAATTAAAACCCTAATCCATAGCCTATAAAAAGATAAAACGCATAGGGTTTTGGGGGCCACGTATATTGATACACACGGCTGCACATAATGGCGTCTTTCTTCGTTTCATTTGGGGGTCTTTTATCGAGTGGGAGTTTTGTTGAAAAAAAAGAAAAGAAAAGTGAAAAGGTCAGCAATGAGAGACAAAGAAGAGATGTAGAGGGAGGCATGCGACAGGTGAGAGAGAGAGAGAAAAAAAAAAGGAAAAAAAAAGTAAAAGGGGAAACCGCATCATCTTCTTCGCACGGGGAAACCTTCGACCATGCCAGCATCACTTGCACCGGCAGTCGTGCCGCCGACCACCGTTGCTCCGCCGGCGACCCACGAGCCTTCTCTGCTCCATTGTCGATCTACTGCCGGAGCTGCAGCCCAAAACCAATGCCCCTCCTCCGCCCAGATCTGCTTGGCACCTCTGCTCGAGCTCGAAGTCGGTCACTGCGCCGCACCTCCACACCAACCAGCGAAGCGCTCCACCAGCTACTGCCCTACATTGCTGCTGGTCGTACCACTGCAGCCCCGATAGGAGACGCCGTTCTTGCTTCTATCCCTCAGCATCCCTCCTCTAGACGCCGCGTTTCACCGGAGCTCCGAGCCCTCGAGTCCTTCACTGGCCACCTTCGTACGATGCCTGCAGCCCTCCGTTTCGCCCGACGAAGCTGTTGCTGTGCCGATCCAAGTCTCACCCGAGCGACCACTCGAGCTGCTTCAACCACTCCAGATCCAGTCACCGGTAGCCCGATGCCCTTGCCTACGACGTTGCTATTGCCCTACTCTGCCTGTCTTTGCTTTGTCTCGCCGGAGTTGGACTCGAGCCAGATCTGCAGCTCTTTGCTCGCGATACCCTTGCTCCGTCGTGCCTCCGCCTGAACGTTGTTGCTGCTCTGTCTGAGCCCGATTCGACCACCGAGACCTCCGACCAGCGACTCGACGCCACCGAAACCCATACCGCTGGTCTGCTTGCCTCCGTTCGACGCCCGCCGCCGCTCCTCACCAGAACGCCGGCGACCAACCCCCTTGGCGACCCCGACGGCGTACCCACCATGAAGCTGCCAAGCCGTGCATGGAAGGAAAAAAGGAAAATCTAATTAGGTAGCCTTTTTTTTTTCTTAGCCTTTTTTTTTTCTTTTATTTGCTTTATTCTTTTTTTTTTGTTAGTTTTTTAGTAGAATTATTCCTAATGTATGATTAAGATTCCGACATGAAATTGCCTTTGAAATTTGGGATTGACAGTCCGATTTTTGAGCTCGAAATCCGGCTCGCAATCACAATCGCTTGAAAAATTACTAAGCCGATCTCATGCTCGAGATTCAATTCACGATTTATTTAAAAATTGGCCAACCCGATCTCATGCGCGAAAGATGATTAATCGATTTGTGGATATCGATCCTATCTTATCGATTTGCCGTCATGTTGGTTGAATCAATTTTATTTTTGTAAAATGAAAAATCCAAAAAATATTTGAATTAGGATTGTGTTGGTTTTAGAATATCTCTTGTTATCTTGCATATTTAGAATAGGGATTTTATTTCGAATTTGGTAAAAAATTTAAAAAAAAATGCATTCATTTAGATGTTAGTTTTAGATTTGAATTGCATGTTTAATTATTTAGCAATTTTAATTTTGAATTTCATAAAAGAAAATGAAAAAAATTAGAATTAGGACATTCTTTGCGCGTCATTGCATATTATGATAGATTGCATGCTTATTAAGAAAATAAAAAATTGTGTGCACATCATATAGCAGTAGGTTCATGAAATGCATATCGGTTCATTTAATTAGAAATTGCCCGTCATTAAAATTAGGTCATTTTGGTTAATTTAGATTACATATTTAATTATTGCATGTTCATTAAGAAAACATAAAAAAAATTACTTTACTCATTCATATAGTTCAGGCTACACTACCATATCATATTATTTCATGTTAGATTAGAAGCATTGCATTGCATATGGATTATATTCTCATTAAATTAGTGAAAATAAAAATTGAGTTATTGTGTGTTAATTAGAAATCATATCTAGGATCATTGATGTGAATTTTGATATAACATTGCATATGCTTTCGTTGCTATGAGATAAGTCTTGCCATATATTCACTACTTTATCTGGGTGTTAAATTGTTGGTTTGCGCATCTGTATGATCACCTTACATGTTAGGGAGATAAGTTAAAATCAATGCAAACTGCTTGCCAAACATTTTTTTCAAAATAATAGAGAAATGTACCGAAAGGGCGTTAGAGAAATCTAGTAACCAAATTCAAGAACTCACAATCTTCGGTTCGTAGAAATAAAGTAAATCTCCAGTTAGAGTTTTTAATTGACCAACCAAAAATAGATTAGTGACGACTCTTAATTAAAAAAACATTTGCATGTTAAGAACTTGAATCTAAAGTCACAAATTGGTATGGGCTTATGACAGCCCGAGTTAAGTCTAGGCTTAGTAATCCATTAGCCAAATCATAGGTGGTTCACACCCGAATTTTAGGTCGTGATAATTATTAATTAATCAATAAACAAATTCGCGATCCATACAATTCAGAGAACCTGTGTGAGGCGTAGGTGCTGCATCGTGAGAGAAGCCATTTGCGCCTATTTACCAATCCACCAAACTCCAACTTGGAAGGATCGTGACAATGAGCACAATGCGGTTCGAAGGAAAGTGGAATCAAACCGAACTTGTACCAAGATGGTATGGTATTGGAGGCATTGAGGACTTTGCCCCCTAGAGGATCCCCGTGTTATCTTCAGCTTCTAGTAATTAGCAGCAGAGTTTCACGGTTTGCCATTTAGCGAAGTAACTAGGTCTCTTCGAAATACACTTAATATAATATAGATCCAATCTTCAAAGAAACATATTGCTTTTCACAAAACCAATATATATACTAGATTGTCGGGAAAAAAAAAAAGGAACAGAACAAAAGATTATCAAAGAGAACTGGAAATGGCTAGGCCGAATCTTTGGCCAATAAGACTCTCCTCCACTGTGCTTGCTTTAGACAAGCTTAAACAGAAGAAGAGGACCCAAAGCGTGAGATTCTGGGATGAGGATGTGTGATTCATGCAATTTTACTCGGAATGCACCACGGATAAATCCTCTATCAACCTTCATAGCCATGCCTATGCATATTTCTTAGCGTCTTTGGCACAATGAGGCGATATCACAAACAAAATGGAGCTTTCAGGCAAAGTGCGTTCCTGGCTGACCATTTTGGCTCTGCCGTCACCTACTCTTGGCCTCATTCAAAGTGCTCCGATATGCTTTGTGACATGTCCAAAACGGTTGTCTAGGAAACAAATGTTGAGATGCATGTGAGTTGTGTTAGAAAAATCCAATACTAGAGAATTGGCACGATGTTAGATATTTAATTTATTGTAGTTGGTTAATAACTCATTAGCTTAAACTTTTGATTGAATGTGAGTCTAACTAAATTGGTTGAAGGCTTGAATTTGAGCTCTTTCTTGGCAACTTCCTAGGTAAAGGTATGGGATTTTTACTGGATACTCCTAATAAATGGTATCAAATCCAATGATTGATTGGTCGCTAGCCCACTCGCAATGTGTATTTGTGTTGGGTGAATATTTTTAAAAAGGAATCGTGTAAACAGTGTGATTTCCATGGAGCTTTCATAGTTCAATCTAGTGAAAGAGACCTATGGTGAAGGTGGGCGTTTGATGTAGTAACCAATCCCAATGGCAATCTTCATGGTTCGATTTGGAGAGAGAGAGAGAGAGAGAGAGAGAGAGAGAGAGAGAGAGAGAGAGAGAGAGAGAGAGAAGGGATGAAGGTTGTAGTGGTTGTTATTGCAATCCTCATCAAACAACAGTGTGGAGATTCAAGTGGAGACATGCTAACGCGAAAGGATACCTGATTAAGGGAGAGTAGACCTAATACTAAAATCACATGTGACGGCAAGATTATTGAAATACATATGTGAGCGAATATGGATCTAATTAGATATGTTGATAGATTCAGACTTAGCCTCTCCCACAGTGATCTACTCAAGTGAAGGTACGAGATTTCTATCATATGCTCATAACATCGTATACTCTAATATGTAAAAGTATGAACAAACAACTAAAAAAAAAACAAAAAACAAAAAACAAACATTTCATATTGCCCATGCTCAGCATAATACAATCTTAGAAATGCACAACCAGTTCGAGTCTTCAGCAATAGACCCTTGATAGAGCAACATATTACACTGCATAAAAGAAGAGGTCACGCATCACGCATAAGAAAGTTTTCTAGAGTCTGACCGAGGATCGATGCAAGATAAAGGGATTGCTGCAGACATACACAACCATATAGCCATTTTACATAGTTGATTAAGCATAATATCATAAAATGAGGCCAAGTTCAGCTCCTCTTAGGATCATCATGTTACTCACCATCATGTGGATCTCTCGTAATGCCCGCGTGAGAGACCAAAACCCAAACGTGAGTCAAAAACTCGCCCCCAGTGGTGAGATACTTAGCATGAGCCCCTGTATCATTCGAAGGAGCCACATACAGCATCATATCCGCCCAAAAGTCAGCCAAGACCTTCCAAATTCGCCCCTCATCCGCTACTCCATTCACAAGTTGCATTCCTAGCCGCTTGCCTCGAGCTACAATCGTATCCTGGCATTGTTCATCATCAATGCTCTTTAGATTTTCAATCCTCTCTTTCATTGAAACCGAGGAACCTCTCATATTTTCTCTGGCTTCACTGACAGCGCGACTAAATATATATTCGGTCCTGCAAGGGTGACCGGGAAGCAACTTTGGAGCGAAAACAACCAAATAAGCAAGATATTGTGATAGCTTAGCCGCTACGTCGAAGTCGTCTCCTTGTTTTGTGGAAGGTTGAGCGCAAGGCATTTTATGCTCACAGAAAGTGGTTGCTATGTGCCAGACCATTATAACATGGGTAGTTGTCTCAAGATTACATGCCCATGAGAATTCATCAGACAAGTCGTTGAGCCTCAAAGATGTTTGCCCCTTCTCCAAATACTTCCCGAGAGACCGAGCGATCGCCCTTTTCACTTCCTTAGACAAATTAGTGGGAGCAAGTTGTTTCTCTCCCTTCCTTTTTTGGTCGAGATACGCAGCAGTGAGTCCATTATATACCCACTTCGGTGGAGAATAGCTACACGATTTGAGGAGCGAGTATTGACGCAGTTGTCTTCCCCAAGGCTTCACTAACCAAATTCGGCACATAATTCCGATCAACATCCCAGCACATCTGCACCTTTGCCACCGCTCGTTACGCACATACTTGCATATGTATGTCACCTTTGCCCATTCCGAGAAAATCATGATGGCAAACTGTGTAAGCTCAACAACGAGGATTGACGTTATTAACACGAGGCTTACAACAAAAATACGCATTTTGTTGTTGACAAGCGCATACAAGAGAACAAACAGTGGAACCGCAACCAAAATGGGGAGTAGAAGCAATCTATGCACTGAATGATGCATATGGAGTTTCACTGGGTATTTGGTGAAGAACAAATCGAATAGAAATGCAAGTTCTACTTCGATGACTCTGAAAACTCGCTCATAACCATTCTCTTTAGAAAGCATATGTTGAATCAAGCCCTTAACTTGTTGTGAGCTTCTTGGGGCAACGAATAGCCAGTGAATCTTAGGCGAATGAGCTTGAAGAGTGAAAAAGACAGGCAAAGATCCTTGAGTTGGCCATCCGGGTCTCCTCCGTTTCGACTTAAAAGTCTACCTTCGCAATGCCAAACCTTCTCAACGGTGATAACTTCATCCATCACCTCCAACCGTTGTCGATAGTGAGGTGCCTCCCCATCACGCCATGGAACTGCCTTTCGCCTCCATCTCGCTATTGAGCACAATGAGTGCACTTTTGCCTCTTCTGGCCCGCTCACCAAGTACCTGTACCCGTGCATTGAAGCAGGATTAGTAGGGGAAATAGATTGATCATCCAATTCCTTCTCTTCTTTACTTGAATCTCTCCGGTGCTCGGTGCTCATGTAGTCTGCTATGTACCTGTCGTTCTTCTGCATCATAGAATTGCTTGCCAATTTCAAAGCTTGCGCTCTTCCATCGAATTTCATGAATAGAATGATGAAAAAAATGCACATTATTGGCCCATACTCGAAAACACCGAACAGGAGCACATCTTCCAGGGACCCATATGAAATGATTATCCAACTTGTCATGATGCATTTAGCAGCAGAGTCGACTTTAAATGACTTCCACCGTTCAATGTCTTCCATGCTGTGAGCAGTGTAGGAATCCACGTTTCCGAGAAACACCACCAGATAAGTTGCCCAGATAGGCAAACGCAGACTACAGAATTGAGCATTTTGGATAAGGCCAAGTGTGTATGCAATGGCAGCGGGCGCAAGGGTATAGGCCGCAAATGCGACCATCGTGAATGTGCGGCTGCCGCACCGTCGCCTGAATGACCCAGAGACCCCAAGAAAGACTAAGATTGCAGCAGTGATGGCCAGAAGTGCATCAATTTTTGCTATTTGGATGTCCCTGTCTTTGTGATTCAACCGACTGCAGCGCTCGTTACGCTGTTTCTCCTCGAAGTCGAAAAAAAGAATTTTCATCTCTGTTTTTTGTTTCTTTTCTATTTTATGACCTTCTGCTAACAACATGGACGCGTTGATGAAGAAGAGGAAGGATATTTATACTTCTTTTATCATGAAGAGGGGACGAATGTGCTGCGAAACCACAACGGTTATGCTCTAAGGTCCCTAGCGCCGAGAAAGTAAGTTACTTTAAGTAAGCAATCACAGTCATTAATTTATTTTTGTGTAAATATAGAATATTGGGGGTAAGTACACTATCAGTGCCAAAAGTTTATTTTGGATCACGTAAGTGTTAAAAAGTTTGAAAAACGATTATTTTAGTGTCAACTCCGATCTAGTTGGCCGGAAATCCGACGTGGCACTTTTTTTTTTAAAATAATTTTTGAAGCTAATGTGGCTCACCAGAGAGTACAGTTAGCATTTAAACAACAAAATGACGCTGTTTGGTCTCTCCCCCAATTCAAAACCCTAAATCCCCAAATTGGTGTCTCTCCCCTTCAACCACCCACATCCCTCGCCTCCGCCTCTGCCGGCGATGGGCTAGTAGCCATCCTCAACAGCCCTTGTGCTCAGCAGTCGTGGCTTCGACCCCAACCACGACCCCGATGACGGCCACTCGGCGGCCAAGTCAAAGGCCGTGATCTAGCCGATGCTCAGGGAGGCCATCGACGAGTGCGCTACCCCTGATCTCTCCCTCTCCATCTCTGATCTCCCTAACGAGTGCCTGGCTTGCGTCTTCCAATATCTAGGCTCCAATGACCAGGGTCGGTGCTCCCTCGTGTGCCGCCACTGGCTTGAGATCGAAGGCCAGAGTTGCCAGAGGCTCGCCCTCCACACCCACTCGGAGCTGTTGGACGCGAACCTAGCGCTGTTCGCGCGGTTCGACTTGGTCACGAAGCTTGCGCTCAAGTGTTACCACAAGTCATTGAGCATTAGTGACGACACGCTCATGTTGATCTCGCTCAAGTGCAGGAAGCTCACGCACCTCAAGTTGCGGCCGAGCAACAACAGCCGAGCAAGCTAGGTCGGCGTTGGGCAAGGATCGGACAAAAAAACCCTAATTTCAATCCCCAAATTAAAAATAAAAATGTCCAAATGAGTTGTGCGGTGTCATTTTTGTGAGGCTATCCACTTAGGATAGTAAAACAATGTTGTTTTCTTAAGGAGAACGGAAAACAACGTCATTTAAAAGCCATATCTATATATATAAGCCACATAATCATTTTGGCCGGAATCTCTTGCCGGTGGCACCAAAGTGATGGTTTTTCCTCCGATTTGGCACTTATGTGATCAGACAGAAACTTTTCGCACTAAAGTGAGCGCTGTACACAACTTTTGGCACTGATAGTGTACTTATCCTAAATACTTGGGTATACAATTTGTTTTTCTCCCAAGTGGCCACCCTTTCGCTTAGGAAGAGAGAGATAGGGAGTTTGACTCCCCACCTTCTCGAGGAGACTTAGGGGAGAGCACATGAGCGAGGGAGCAGAGTTTCGCAACCTACACATAGTATATAGCACATAGTGGCCTATAAGATAAATATAGGATAGGACCAAACCAAAAAAAAAAAAAAAGATTCCTAATTTTGTTTACGCACATTCACGAAAATTGGGACTAATTGTTGTGATAATTCTCAAAATACCAAGAAAGAATGGGCCATATTTTCCTTGTCCTCAAATCAAACTCTGACTAATAGGTTATAGAAACATAAACATTACCCACAGATAAATTTAACGAGAAAAAGCACAAGAGAGGTCCACATTTATAACTCATCAATCAGAGGTCTAGTGATGGAGGAAAATAAGACCCAAAATAATTTATTTACGAAATGAATACCTTCAAAAAGATTTCGATTATTCGATTGCACCTGCAAATGGAGCTATCAACGTAAAAGAAAATGATAAAAGAACATTACTCTCTGAACTTTTGCAAAAGTGAAACCTTATTTTCTTTTTTGTCAAATAGTATTCTTGGAAAAATGATACTAAAAGTGTTATAATTTTCATACGACATTTACTTTAATACCAAAAATTCTCACTAGATCATTTTGATGCAACTTTTGTAAAAGAAAAAAACTGTTACTTAAGTGTCATCTCTGATTTGGAATGTTGAAAATCTGATATGATAATATTTTATCATTTTTTTCTGATTGATGTGGCTCACCGATGCTCCAAGTCAACATTTATAGCCGTAAACAATGTTGTAAAATATGTTTGCCTCTAATTTTAAAAAGATCAAGCCATTTCCCCTCTTCTTCAAACCCTAATTCAGACCTGGCAATTTGGGGCAAAATCAAAAGCTGAATCTTGCAATGACCAGTAGGAGTAGGACAAGCGACTCAAGTTCATTTCAACAAGATGCAAAATTTTCAGGTCAAGCAATAGAGGTGAATAAGTGAGATTCAGGCAAATTTTTTCATGTTGTGCAAAGTTATCACCTCTTTCATCTCATCTTTCTCGCTTCACTTTCGATGAAGAGCCTCCCACGCCATACCCACATCCAAATTAGGGTGCTCTGCCACATTCTCTTAGCTCAAGCTCGAATCTTCGGTTTCTGAGCTTCGGTATGAAGTGATAGTCCATCAATGGAAATCTATTGGTCCTAAGCCTTATGCTCTTGTTGCTTTGGGGGGGGGGGGAGAAGAACAGTGAAAATGCTATAACTTGTGTACGGCGTTCATTTGATTACCATAACTTTTTTTTCTTTTTTTTCGCTCACTTAAGTATCATGTTAGAGTAAAATCAATCATTTTAGTGTTATTTCCAGCAAATCATGCTACGTGGATTTTTTTTAATTAATTTCCCATTCTACATGGATTTTTAATGTGTCCAAATTTTTTTCAATTTATTTGTTTATTTTTTAATTTTAATTTTAATTTTGTAATTTTTTATTATTATTATTATTTTCGATTGGTGAAGGTCATTGACAACCCTTGCCCTTGGTTGGCAAGGCCCTAGACAAGGCCATCACAGCCAAGCTGGCCATGAGTGGGGCCATGAAGGCCCTCACCAAATTTAGGTGAGGCGGCCTTGCCCAATCTGGGTGACCCTCACCGGCCCTAAAAAAAGGGAAAAAAATTAAAAATAATATATATATACTCACACACACACACACACACACTTAGAATTAAATAACATTAAAAATTTGTTTAAGTCAACATCAGTGAAACCATGTAGGTCGATTGGAGTCCATTGGATTTTCTAGCAAAACAAATCGTAGTGGCACTTAAATGACCATTTTTTTCAAATATGTAGTACTCAAGTGAGCAAAAAGTAAGTTATGGTCCTCAAGTGAGCACTGTACAAAAATTATGGCACTTGTGCTATTCTTACCCTTGCTTTTGGGTTCTACTCTTTCGGCTCCAATGTCTTTGCTTGCGAGTGAGTTCTCAGTTAGCGCTTGCTTGCAAACAGAGAGTGTGACATTCTGAAATTTCATTATTTTTTTAATTGAATAAATTGAACATTTCATTGAAGCGCTTGTAGTGTTGTTCTTAGAGCTAATCAGTCATGAGATAACTAAAACGATCAAGGGAAGTCATTAAGAGATTTTATTATAATAAGACTTGAGGATTCGACCAAGAATCAACTACTCGACCATGCTCATATGTAGAGATCATTATGGCATAGTTAAAAAAAGATTAGAGATCAAAGATAGGTCGGTTCAATTGAGATGCGTGGTTAGACGTGGGTGATTCCACTAAATTGCAAAATTCTCGTCGACCGGCACTAGACCGATTTGTCTGTCGTTTTGGTATCCTGTGTTCGTATTTGAAAACTTGAGATTGTCATGACCACCGAGAGTCAGCAATATGTTGAAGGGGTTCATTGTGGCTCGAAAAAAAATCAACCACGGGTCATTTGCACTAAAAATTCGTGAAAGCTATCGGGTCGCCTAGGTCACGCTAAAATTACGCCAGATCGAAATTAACTGCAAATTTGAATTCGATTTCAGAAACTAGAAGTTCTATCATATCAAAAGTTATTTTAGGAACATCGACTCAGTTTCCGAAGATTTTTCTGCAAACCGAGACTTTTTGGGAAAAAGTCGAGGTAGGGTTGTTTTTGTCCAGAAAATGTCAGGGACTATTTTTAATCACGCAATTGGGATGCAAGTGGGTTATATTGGTGAGGAAAAATACCAATTTGATTGAGAACTTGATATTGGAATTTATAGAGGCCAAGTTGAATCGAATTGAGAAGCATTTGGGTTCAATTTGAAGCAAAATCATCCAAAATTCGTAATACCCCATGGACCCAACAATTAGACCTCCTCAAGCCCTCTAGAAGGGGCCATTATGGGCTGAAAAACTTGTGTGGACAAAGGGATGAGATAGAAGACCAAGTAGGCCCCCCTTGCTCCTCATCTCCTCTTGCTACTCGTCGACTGCATCTTCTCCATCCCCTTTTGCTGTTCGATGCCCCATCAAGCCGAAGACAGCAACTCGGCCTCCATCGCAACCGCACGCCGAAGCTAGGAGCTTCCGTTGTTCACCGTCGCACCTTGGAGCCACACCGCTGCAATGCTAGCCTCTGCCGTTAGTGGCCATCATCTCTACCAACTCGCATGTCTAGCAATGGCTCGCCATCCAATAGATTGCCGTCGGAGTCCCTGCCGTCACCATGGGCCACCGTCTTCACCCGTCCAAGCCACTGTAGCCCTACCGCTTCACCTGGACCGCTTCCAGCTCGATCAACCAACCAGTCTAGCTCCCTTCGGCTCAGATTAGAGCCAAAACCCTTGAGCCTCTCCAGCTGTTGTTGGCCTGTTTTCGGCATGTTCTTAACCCCGAAAGTCAATCCCCCTTTGAAGTTCCTCGTCCCCCATGGAGTTCCTGTTAGTTTGATCCGAGCGGATTGTCGAACAAGTGAGTTTAGCTCACTAATCCCCACTTAGTAGGTTAATTATTCTTAAGGGTTGATTAGATTAGGTTAAGTATGAATTATGTTGATAATTAGATTAGATTAGCAATTTAATTGATCATTGTTGCATGTTAGGTAGATAGTTTAATGCAATTAGGGCCTAGACAAACTCTAGTACTTATCTAGAGCAGTTCAGAAATTTTTCGGGCTTGTCTCGGCTTCCAATTAGGCTTTTCGGGCCTAAGTTGCTTTTTATTGCATTTAATAATTAATTTTCGTAATTATTTAATTATTTAATTATTTTCTGAAAATTAGATTGGAATTGCCGGTGACCAAAATTTCGTGCGATTTCAGTGGTGCATTCCGTTTATTTAATTGACTGCTAGTGTGTGAAAATTGGCTATGTTTTGTGATTGTGAGTAATTATCCCAGAAATGGATAATTTTGGTAATTAATCAAAAAATTACTGGGCGTCGGTCTACAGAGCCAAAAATATATTTTGGGACTGCTAAAATCGGTGAGAAGTTCAAAGGTGGAAAATATTGTATTTTGACTAAGGTCGATCGTGTACCCACACATGGCTATTTTTATCAGGTATGATAAAAATAATAAATTGATTAGATAATCATGATGGTATACTATATCAACCTGCGGGTGATATATTCTCTTAGATAGAGAGCAATATACCGGTATACTATATCAGCCTACGGGCTCTGATATGTCAGCTTAGTAAGAGAGTAGTATACTCTATCAGCTTAGAGTGAGCAATATTATTATCAGTTTAGAGTGAGCATTATTAGTATACTATATTAGCCTTGGGCGATATGTCAGCTTAGTAAGAGAGCAATATACTATTTATTAGCTTAGTGCGATCTATACTATCTATTATCAGCTTAGAGGAAGCAGTCCTAACATGATCGGACTTATTAGATAGTATTGATTGAGCCGACCAAGGGAAGGTCGTGATGACATGTAATAGATTGAGTTGATTGAACGATGATTTGATCGGATCTGATTGATTGGTATGACTTGTCGGTAATTCATTTAAACTGACTTGCAGGAAGGAATCGAGGCCAAGGTAAGTCCTCTGACTTGTAATTATGCTTAGGCAACCCTTAGGGCGTATTTTCTTCCTAATCGAGTTTTAAGGGGTTGAATTTGCTGAGATATCATCTCATCCCGTTGTGGGATAATATTTTCAGGCCTATAGATGGCAACTCCTATAAAGAATTTTGGAAAGCCGAAGGAAATCATAGAGTAGAGTTATTTCATTTCGTTTTATGGGGACCCTAGGGAATGGGAGTACAAACTCATATGGTTTGTGGTTTGGATCGATATGGGTTTACCCCAATAGGAGCCTTGCCAATACAGGTCATGGTACTGTCAAGATTGTGATGGCCATAGAGAGGACCCCATCCTAGAATGTGAGATACCTCTAGATGTGATGGAGGTTGCTTTTGGGAAAGGCATCGCAGATCCTCCAGAAGGTTCATTATAGACACGATCGACCCTAAGCTTGAAGAGCCAGAATCTCCAGTGTATTCTACTATAGGCTCTAGCTAGAGTGTGGAAGAAGGAAAAATCAAGGATGAGGATGATGAGAAGCCATAGTTGTGAAACCCCCCTTGTGTTGTAAACGTTATAAGGAGACCAGCTTGTATTATATGACATGTTTTGCTATGCATATATATAAGTGTGGTTGTTGTTTTAAGTTTGAAGATTTATGGTGCTACTTTTCTATCCCATCTTGTTGTTGTTTGGGGATTTATTAATTGTTTCCACATGCATATTAAAATGAATGAGTTAGTGATGCATCCTGGGACATCGCTATTATGTCAACCAAGCAAGGATGGACATGTGCTCGGAGGATCAGGCCGTGACAAAGAGAGAGAGAATTCCTGAATTCTTTCACTGTGCTGCATTGTTTTTATTCTTAGCATATGTGGACTCTTTTATAAGAAAAAGCCACATGGTTAATAATTCAAAAAACCTCGTAATATTTTCTTGTCGCCAAATGCACTTTAATGATCGTGTCTTTCTTCGATGTGACTCTAAAGTGATTCAATAAAAAGTTTTGGCACTAGGGCGAGTATTGCACGGAAGTTATGACACTTTTAATGTATTTTTTTTTTCGTGAATTCTTGAACTATTTCGTTCATATTGATTCTGTCATTTGAAAAATAATCGCCTACAAATATGCTGTTATCACTAGGTCAGACTATAAGGGAGTTTGCAAAAGGGGAGCTTCCGTCCTCCAACGTGCTTCAAGCGTAAGGAAAAAAGAGTTCATTTACAATTTCAACACCAACTACCTGTCATGTGACCTAAAAAAAAAAAAAAAAAAACCTATCTCGTTTGCCTTGACTTTGGTCTTTACCGCAAAATGGCTTTGAGAAGGGGAAGAAAAACAGAGAAGAAAATAAACACACTCTTGAATCCACCTATCTTGGTCGACGTGGCCTTGATTCTGCACTTATTATGACCCAATGTTGATATTTGGTTTGCACACAACTTGTGAAAATTGAGACCGCGAGAAAACTTGTTTCTTGTTGATTGATTCATGTGGGTTTGGATGTATCTAGGATTGGGAACCATTGGAGTGTGAGTGTTCAAGTGATTGTAATCTTCTTTGTCTCGATTATAGTGGAACCATCTTGTTGATCTTTCCTCATGGATTAGGCATGCAATCAAACTACGAAAATCACCATTGTTCCAGTTTGAAATCCACAATTTATTTAGTTCTCGAATTATTTAATTTGTTTTGCGCTTCCAAGCTAGTCATAGCGAATTGTATTAGTCTTTGGCAATTGATGATTGATTATTCTGGAAATTTCATCAGAAAAATTGTCGGAAAAATCTTAAACCTATTATACAACGCCCTATTCAGTCCTAAACTTTTGAATTTGTCCAATTTAATCCTAAATTTTTTTAGCTATTTTCCAATATAGTCATTCCGGCCAAAATATGGCAGTCTAAAAAGTTTAAATCACCACAAGTTCGGAGACCATATTAAACAAATTAAAATTTTGGGAACGACATTACATATCTAGCCCAAACTTAAGTATCTCCTTACATAATGAATCAAAATTTATGGATTATTTATCCAAACGCAATAACGTATTAAAGAGGGTATTGCTTGTATAGAAGTGGACTTAATTTGGAAATCCAATCGATCTAATGCCCTTTAGTTACAACCACATAAATCCTCTCGTTGTCTTAACATCGTTGTCCTAGATGTCAGAAAGCTTAATTTAAAAATTTGACTTAACATCGCAAAAGCAAGACCAATTGTAGAAAAAAAGGCTAGCTAACACGTTTTAGATAGAGATACCACATTGAAGAGGGTGTAGCTAATATATAAGGGGACCAAGTTAAGGAATCCAATCACTCCAACGCGTTTCACTTGCAGTCACATAATTCCGGCAGTTGTCCGACGCGTCAGAAAGCTGTCTTAAAAAGTTGACCTGACAAAGATAAAGTAAGGCAGCTTTGTCCCTTGCTTTATCTTTAAAATAATTATCCTGACAAAGAATAAGAAAGGACGAAAGTGGTGAAGAATGGGTAAGTCTTAACGCATTTTGCGTGGAGGACAAACCTTATCACGTGTTTCCCGATCCCACATGGATAAAAAGCAAGCCCAAGTTTTAAAAAGAAGGGTAAGCTAATGGAGATGACACATTGAAGATGGTGTAGCTAGTACGGAAGGGGACCCAATTAAAGAATCCAATCGTATCCAATGCCTATTATCTAAAGCGACATAAATCTTATCATTGTCCTATGTGTCGGAAATGTTCATCTTTAATTAAGTTGACCTAACAATGGAAAACCAAGACCAACTTTTTTTTTTAAAAAAGAGCAGACACGTTTCACATGGAGCACTAACGCTATCCTATGTCCCTCAGTCTGACATTTCTCAATCTTAAGAAGGTACAAAACATAACTTGATGACGAAATGGACTATGCAACTAAATTATTAGAGTGGTGTTAGAGAATTTATGCTAGGAATCTATTTATGAAAGGAATATCATGTGGACAAGCATTGAACATTCATATAAGACCCATGGAGAGGCAGTGACGATTAGAAAATGTAAAGAAGCAACAGAATAGCCCGCAACAAGATCAAGTGGGGGAGGATGCCACATTTCCTAATTCCATGGAGACATGGAGGTGAGCTTCACAATACTAGGAGAAGCATGAGAGGTGTGATATGAATGGTTTAATTGGATTGCCGGAGTCGTGTCAAAGAGTATATGCTAAGAATATATTGATGAAAGACATATCACACGAAAGATGTCCAAAGGCGAGATTGGCCACTCATCCAGAAACTAGTAAGGAGCCAATGTCATTCTCTAGATAATGGCCACAATGGGGTGAAATCGGTTGTTATGTACATGCTTTGCTTGGGATGATGATCATTTTAACATATTTCATAAATTAGTGGCACATCTAGAATCATGTTATTTGAGCAAGCTTAATATTGGACTTCGATATGAATTTACTCTACAAGAAATACATGTTGTCGGTTAGGTCTGCCTTTGGTTGGACTAGCTACACTCTCTTCAATGTGGAATATTTCATGTATTCTCCTTTGCCATCTCAAAAGTTAACAGTCGCATTTTGTTCAGGTATTTGCGCTTGACCACCAATCCTCCCCCGCATAGAATTATTCCTCGGATGAGCTCAAGAGATCGAACGCATGAAAACCATTCATTTTCCGATTGGTAGGGTCAATTTCTCGTTAAACGAAAAGTCCTAAGAATGCAGACCCACCAAAAAGACACTGATGTCCTTATAAGTAATAAACCTACTGGGTGACATTAGGCCATCTGGCCAAGAGATTCCTTCATTCACTTTGGAAAGGGGATATACTCACTAGTTAGCCAATTTCATCGTATCCATTAGTCACCTTGGATCAAGTTCAAGATCTTTTTAGGGTGTGTTGATTTCACATGAGTGAATAAAAGATTTCCCTAATAATAATTGATTGTTTCACTTATAAAAATAAATTAACAAAAAATATTTTTATCATTATAAGAAAATGTCTAAATATATATTGTGGTCGATAATATCAAGGTGGTGCTATTTTTGCATCTTTTTTTTTTAGCTAAAAACACACTATTTTTGTTCTTCTACCAAAAAAAAACACACACACACACACACACACACACACTATTTTTGTTAATTGACCAAATTAATTTTCAATTTCATAAGCATGTATTGATACCTAACATATTTTTTAGGGAAAGGAGAAATCTGTAAGTCATTAATTTCTTATCTCGATTTCTATGGGATAGGTAGGGGGACCATTTGGAACGCAGCACAAAGGTTGGCCGACGGAGATGAGTATCGTGATGAAACCCTCAATCAGAATGACTATGGTGGGCAACGAGGGAGAGGTTGTCATGGTGAAATGACGGTCAGTGGAATCGCAAAGGCGGACGATGGGGTGGATAGGACAGCGCCAACAAGAAGTGGAATCGTAGTTACAAGGTCATCATTAACTTTTTGACAATGTTAAAGGAATAATGGTTGTGATGACCGTGGCCGTCGAAGACAGGAGGAGTTCAATTTGAAAAGGTAAATACCAACCTTCTATGGAAGCCTAAATATTGTTGACTTCGTGGATTAGCTCGTTGAAGTCATGAGATTTTCTCCGTATGTCGATTCCTGGACCTACGACCCTTAGTTCCAGGAATTGGAACCAAACCGACTGGGTTCCAGGCCGGTTCTTGGGCACATTAATAACCAACTTATTCCTATGCTTTAGGTAAAAATCCAAATCTTATAATAAAACATAAAAGTTCCGCCATTTCGTTATATCAACATCCCTGGTTTTGTGGTTCTTTGATCGAATTAATAACCAAGATTCAAATCTTGATGGTTGCCAAAGTATTTTTTCCCCCAAAAGAACCTTCAAAACAGGTTAAAAACCAGTTTCTGGAAACCGGCAGTTTTGGGTTTAGTATAGAAATCAAGTCTATTAGAGATATTTTTTATATGTTTCTCTTGATTGGTCATGATTAATTGTAATTGATATTTTGCAACATTAGATAGTCATCTTGAAAGTGTATAAATAGGCTTATGTACTCTTCATTTGATAATGTGCAGAATATTACATTTTTCTGTCAACACAATTCTCAACTTGGTATCAAAGCCAATGCTATCTCTTCCATTTATGTGCGTCAACCCCCTATTAGTCAAATTCGAACCGTTACTCCTAATCCAGCTTGCATGTAAGAGAGGGTGTTAAAATATTACCCCATATCACTCAACAATTGGTCCTAAGTGTTCTTTATTATATTCATGTATTTTCTCTCTACATAGTTGTGGCATCCTGAATTTTCGACACTTGACAATAGTATTTAGCATGATTTTTCTTGATTGCTATAGTTGTAGAAAGGAAATGATGTGCTTTCAATTTCAAATTTTATGATATTCAAGTCTCAAATTTATTGAATTGAGATTATCCTAATTTTGATATCGTTCGTTGATGATTTTAGTATATTCAAAATATTTTCAAACTCACTAATGTTCAAAATGGATATTGGTTTCCGTAATAACTATTCGCGATTCACTCATTTGAGAAATTCGCTCGTTGAATTCAAAATGATAAAAGATATATCATCATAACCATCAAGACTGACCATGGAGGAGATTTCGATAATCAAAGTTTTGTTGAATACTATCATGAAAATGGAGTGGAACATAATTTTTCCACTATTTACATTCCTCAGCAAAACAGAGTAACTAAAAGAAGAAATCGATTACTACAAGAAATGACCCAAATCATGATGATTGAAAGTGGTGTTCCCACTTACTTCTAGACTGAAGTAATTGTTACTGCATGTTACATGCTACAAAGTGTTACTAAGACCTCTAGTAGAAAAGACTCCCTGTGAAATCTTCAAATGAAGGAAGCCCATTATTTGTTAGGAAAATCCCTTATGATGTTTTGAAGATGACAAAATAAATCAAAGGCTACTAACATGTTTGATAGTTGAGTAATAGACCATGCAGATGATAGAACATGTAAAGGATTTTATCAAAGTCGAAGACGCCGGTAAGACCGAACGTAACACATGTCCGAGTATATTTTGAAGATTTCCAGACTTCTGTGTCAAAGTCGAAGACCGCGACTCAAGACTCAAAGTCGAAGACGCCATACTTTAGTGTCAAAGTCTGTTCTACATCAAGTCCGCTCACTCGACAAATTCCAGATCGAACGTGAATGATGAACCGAAGACGAGACTCTATCTTTGAAGCTGAACTGGGTACATACCTTAAAGCTAAATCTGTTCAGAAGCAGATATGTTCAGACTCAGATTGTAAAGTCTACAGACTTAGACTTTACATCCAGATTCGATAAATCGTAACTCAAGCCCAATCATATAACGGCTAGTGATCTGGTTTGGATTCCACATCAAGATTGATTTGATTGATTCAATCTAATTGATTGACGATTGGATCTTGAAGACAAGAACTTTCTATATGAAGAAGCTTTACTTATGGAAACCAAGATTTCGTTTGTATGGGCGATCGGAATCAATTTGGGATTTTACCTTTGTCACTCAACGGCTACCAAATCTTCTAGATACAGAGCTGTCCAATGGGTATATTGGAAGACGATTCTCCGGGATACTGTCCAATGGGTAGTTTGGAAGTGGAGGAGTATTTAAGAAGATGAAGGACCGATGAGCAAGTAAGAGACGGAGCGTAGAATTTATAATTCCAAAGTCCGAGCGACTTTCGATCATATACTTGTCTCTTGAGAGCTTAAACGTTTGTAATCGTGAGAGAAATACCAAAAGAGTGACTTAGTGAGATAGTGTGATCTACTACTAAGTGTTTGCACTCGAAGTTGTAATCTCTTGTTGATTGCATAGTGGAATCCAGCCAAGAAGGCTGTTATCGTGGGAGAGTGGACATAGGCTTGGATTAAGCCGAACCACTATAAATCTTGTGTTCCTGATCTCTTCCCTAACTCATTTATTTTGTTCATACTAGCACTCTCATTATTCACTACTTTCAAGTGTTCACATACAAATGTTTCATTCTTAAGAATGCAAATGACAAAATTGGGAAATTTGATGCAAGAGCAAATGAAGGTATTTTTCTTGGATACTCTACTACTAATAAAGCCTATCATTTATTCAACAAAGATTCGTAGGTAGTGGAAGGATCTATCAATGTAAGATTCAAGGATGTTCAAAAGCGTTACAAGCTGATGATTGTGAATATATCATGCAAATATCTATTCCAATCACAAATAAACAGCCACAGCCTCAATTCCCAGCAAATTTTTCAAATCAAAAGCAAACTTCTAGGGACTAGGATGTGGCACCCCTCGAACGGCCCCTGATCATTTAGGGTTGCCATAGTTCGCTTACCTTTTACTTTCCCTAATCACATGTCACTCTAATATCATTTCAATTGCAGCGGGTCCATACAACCTGGGGGTTTACATATTTTAGATCGGTCCCTTACGCAGCTCATATAACTGAAGCATATCTAACAACTCCCTTCCCTATGTTCAGGAAACGATGCACACCTACTAAATATTTTTAGGCAAAAGCCTAACACTTTTATTTACTTAAACCAGATGCACATCATTCATCGGTACATCAAAATGCCGTAGTCTTCTATACTCGGCTATACTTCAAAAGATGATCGACATCTTCTCCAACGGTTGTATACTTAAAGTCCATCGATCAGTGTCAACGTCCAAAAGTTCCTTCCTTTGCTATCCTCCTCCTCGCAGTCATATCCAACCACTCGATCTATCTACCGGTGGCAGTGGCAGCAGATGTATCTTATCTAGTCTGAAATGTTAGTCCCCAAAAGGGGTGAGTACAATCACTCGGCAGGTAAAAGATCCATTAAACTACTCAATGCATCAAACAGAACAATCATGGCATCATAGAGTACATATAGTTCATACATAGCAAACATATCTCACCTTTCAGTCATGCATATTACATCAAAACAACCATATATATAGGTCACCATGTCATGTGCATATACCACCAATGCACTTGTACATATAACATCATATAGTCATGCATACATGTCACCATACCATGTGCACATACCACCATGCACTTATACATGTTACATCATACAACTATGCATACATGTCACCATACCATGTGCACATACCACCATGCACTTAGACACGTTACATCATATAGCCATGCATACATGTCACCACACTATGCATGATTCAATTTCAGCTCTTGTTTTTCAATTGGATCAGCACATTTTTCTTTTCCGAGACCAGTAATTGCATCCCCCATTTCTATCGCTCGCACCCAACCTGGCATCGCGAGGAACCTCCGGCACACACACTCCGAGCATCTTGAAACTCCCGAGGACATCCGGCAAACACCTCCGGGCATCCGACACTCACCTCCGAGCATCCCGACACTCCCGGGGCATCGTCGACTCACACCTCCGGTAGCATCTGGCACACACACTCCGGGCATCTCGAAACTCCCGAGGACATCCAGCACACACCTTCGGGCATCCGGCACTCACCTTTGGGCATCCCGACACTCCTGGGGCATCAATGGCTCACACCTCCGACGGCATTCTCATTTATCACAATTCATGTTCACAATTGTGTCTCAATATTAACATGGCACATGATGTGATGGCAACAAGATCAATTTCAGCTTTTGATTTTATATGTAATGCCATATATCATCACATATGCAGCAAGATCAATTACTATTATTTTAGAAAACAGAATGCATTCTTTTTAATTTACATTTCCTAAAATTTAGTAATTGTCTCTAATAATTTCTAAGAATTTAGTATATCATAGACAAACTCTAGGGGCATTTATCTCATGAAGAACACAACACCACCAGAATTTCATACAAAACAGGATAGTCCATCCATCACAGCTTTTGAAATTTGCACAATCCAGCTAGCACAGTTTTAGAAAAAAATTTCATTAAATACCCAAATGACATTAAAAAATTATGAAATTTAAACATGTGATATTCAAGACATAAAGGCAGATACTTTATGAAGAAAACTACACCAAAAGATCCCCATATAGTTCAATACTGACCACGCATCACAGCACTACTAATCCTGTCCGTTCTACTTTCACAGTTTTTGAAATATTTTTGGTTAAATAGGCAAATGAACTTCAAAAATTACAAAATTTGAATATGGTGTAGGAAAGAAATAAATAAATATATTTCATGCACACTTTTCCAAAATAATCTCATAAAAAAACGGTATAGACCACGCATTGCAACATTACCAAGTCTGAACAGATCAGATTGCACAGTTTTAGAAACATTTTTGATTAAATACCCAAATGAAATTAAAAAATTATTAAATTTGACTATGTGATAGCCAAGACCATAAGGTAAATACTTCATGAAGATATCAAAGTCAGATTCGTCCTAGGTAATTAAATATAGGTGGTTAAAACTTCTGTTCCTAGTACCGAAATTTCCAGATCTAACCATCTCTGAAAGTCCACGATTTCACCTACCTATTCTTGTTTTTCTTCTCTAAAATTTTTATATGTTAAAACTCAGGATGTCCTTTATATCTTTTGTTAAGAAATCAAAGTGAAATTTCAACAAAAAGATTGCCTTACAGTCCATGCATTCATCAAGGGTGGGTACCAAAATCTCCAGATGCAGTCTTTCCAAAGAATAACGATTTCACCCACTTGTACTTGTTTTTTTTGTCCCAAATTTGAGTATGTTATACTCCAAGAAGTCCTTTACAACTTTCATTGAGGGGTCAAAGCCAAAATTCAACTAAAACATCACATGCAAGTCACTAGAACATCCAAGGTCGAGCTGTTTTTCTCAAGAACAGTACACTAGACTAGAGCACCACTCTTATAAGTTCAATTTTTCACATTCTATACATCCGAAATTATTACCATTCAATGACACCCACTAAGCATAGCATGCAAGAGTAGATCAAGGGATCCCACTTGCCTCTAGACCAAGCAACGGCGAGCACACGGCGGTGATGAATGGCGATGCATGGTCCCTCCTTCTTCCTTCTTCCCTTCTTCCTTTCTTCTTTTCTTCCTTCTCTTTCTCTCCTCTCTCTCTCTCTCTCGGACGAACTCTGCTCTCTCTCTCCCTCTCTCTCGCTTAAACCAGCCACCCTTTTCCCCCTAATTTCCTTCCCTTCATCATTAGCCATCATCACCTTTTGCATGGGGTGACACTTTGCCATCACCATGGGACAAATGAGGGGAGGCATGCAAACCGGACTCCCCCTCCCCTCCTTTGTGCGACAATAGCCCTTCATGGGCTTATGGGCCGGCCATTAAGGCCCATCTTAGGCCCAACACTCTTAGGCCTACGACCCAAGCTTAAATAAATCCATAATTGACCCTTTTAAAAACTAACTAAATCCCTATTAAATCAAAGTACTAAATTGCAAATTAAATGGCTATACACTTGCAATCATAAATCCATAAGTTCCAATTTATAATACATATGGCCAAAGATAGAGCTTTCTTTCCCAAAATTTATCCATTAAAAGCTTGGCTATAAATGTCATTGTGAATCATGGATCAAAAGGCTACAAAAATACAATAACGTTGTTTCCATCACCTATCCATGGCTCATGGCATACTTAGGGATTTTCATGAAATTCTAGGATGCCACATAGGAAGATTCAAAACATAACATGCAAAGGAACAAATCATTGGGAAGGTAGATGAAAGAATCAAAACCAGATCATCTTTCAAGAATATGCTAAACTCCCTATCCCTTATATCCCAGCTAGAGCCAAAAGGAATTGAAGAAGCCATCACCGATTACAATTAGATTAAAGCTATGCAAGATGAGTTGCATCAATTCAAGGTTAATGATGTATGGGAATCTGTTACAAGACCCAAAAATAATTCAATCATAGGAACAAAATGGGTATTCTAAAAAAAAAAAAAAAAAAAACTTGATGAGAAAGGTAAAGTGATTTGCAACAAGGAAAGGTTAGTTGCAAAAGGTTACTCACAAGAGGAATGTATTGATTGTGATAAAACTTATGCTCCTGTTGCTAGACTAGAAGCTATATGATTACTACAGTCATATGTTTGTTATCACAACTTTATACTATATCAAATGGATGTTAAAAGTGCATTGCTAAATGGTCACATAAAAGAAGTCTATATTGAGCAAGCTCTAGGATTTGAAGATTCAAGTAGACCAAAGGATGTCTATCAACTCAAAAAAGCATTATATGGCTCATGTACCAAGAGCTTGGTATGAAAGATTGAGTACATTATTAATCGATCATGATTTTGAGAAAGATAAGTTAGACATTACACCCTTTATCAAGAAGAAAGGTAAAGATCTACTCATCATCCAAATATATGTTGATGACATCATTGTTGGAGCCACTAATGATGTCGTGTGCAAGGATTTTGTAAACGTTATGAAAAGTGAGTTCGAGATAAGCCTAATCGATGAACTCATTTTTTTTCTTGGACTTTAAATCAAGCAAACTCTTGAATGCACCTTCATACATCATGAAAAGTATGTTAAGAAGATAGTGAAGGAATTTGGTCTAAAAGATCTGAAAAAATAGAGACACCTATATTATCTTCTATCAAGCTAGACAAAGATGAAAAGGGTAAATATGTTGACTCCAAGCTATACGAAGCATGATAGGCTCTCTACGATATATAACAACATCTAGACCTAATATTCTATTCAGCACATGCCCGTGTGCTCACTTTCAATCTGATCCCAAACAATCACATCTATCTATTATTAAACGAAGTATTCGATACATTGGATCTTTTCCCAAACAAGGAATCCGATATCCCAAGGATATAGACTTTATGCTACTTGGATATTTGAACGCTAACTTTACAGGTTCTAAAATCAATAGAAATAGTATATTGGGTACTCACTAATTATTAGGAAGTATGATAATCTCTTGGTTCTTAAAGAAACAAAGCTTAGTTGCCCTATCTACTACTGATGCTGAATATGTTGCTTTCGGAAGTTATTGAGCATAACTCATCTAGGTAAAATAGCAACTAAATGATTTTGGAGTAAAAGGGGAAAGCATTTTCCAATTCTTTGTGACAAGACAAGTGCTATCAACCTTCTGAAGAATCTTATATTGCACTCAAGAGCAAAGCAAATTGAGGCAAGGCATCATTTTGCTAGAGATCATGTCAGCAATGGAGAAGTTTGCATACAACTTATATAATTAAAACATTAGCTAGCAAACATCTACACTGAGCCACTAGGTAGTGGGAATTTGCAATGCATTAGATTAAAGGATCTACCAGGCAATATTTACCTTATTCGTCTTTCTTACAAAGATCAAGATAATCATCAAACATAGGCACACATTTACAATATTTCAAAAATATTACCTTTATAGCTTGTTAGTATAGTCTCTCTCCTCTCTTAGTAACTATTTTGACTCTAAAATCTTATCCTTAACTGTCATGCCCCGAACCTTGAGCGCGCAAACATCCCTCGGTGGTCGATAGAATTGTGACGTTTCCAAGACGCGTCGCCGACCCATTCATTTTATACACATCTGGAGGTGAATTAAACAATCTCCAGACAACAAACAAATACATGGAATAGAAGAAAGAGGACGGCCAATTAACACAAAATATATTTTATAAACAAACTTGTTTATATACATAACTAGTCGGTCCTACGAGTCTATATACAAGAGTCTAACTCAAAAAGGGCTACTAAGCTACCTAAGCTCCAGACTCTCCAATCTCGAGCCCCGGGTACTCTACGACACCATCAGGGGTGTCGATATCCTTAGGATGCCCTATTTCCCACTCCCCAGTCCCAACGAGAGACCCGTCAAAACCCTCCATAGGAACCTCTCAAACCCCATTGGGTTTGTTAAGGTACCACGCTTTGAAACGACGAGGTACCAAGTGAGGTAGGCCCTTATCAACCCAAACAGTGAACTCAATTAACTCACGAGTCAGGTTGGTCCTGGGAATAGGGAAATAGGAGTGTTGAAATTCTACCTCCTGCGGGACCCCATAACGTACATGATGTACCTTCATCTAAGGACCTATAAAAATTTTAAACCACGACAAGGTGAGATAAATCTCAGTGAGTCTACACCCTAAACCCCGATTAGGACGAGAATTCACCATGAGGTAGCTTAAACATACACCATAAAGGACTTACCTCGCCTTAGCACCTCCATGCACATTAGTACATCCAATATGTCATATATAAACACAGCAAACGTACATCATTAATTGGAACACATCCATTTCACATCTCAATTAATCACAGGGGTCCCGATTATAAGGCTAAATCATTATAACACGTCCCATTCCGTGCCACACAATTTCATCCCATAATCAGGCGTGGCTATATCAATCATCCAAGTGTATCCCAATTAATTACGACCTAACGGCCACGAGTAACTCAATAGTCGGCGGTTATTCGGCATAACCGTGCGTCGTCCCGCTTTGTCAGGCATGGTAACGTCTACATCTAAACGGCATTCCCGTATGAGCATCGACCCAACCTCCACTGCAACAGGCATCTGCAAACGTGGGGCATTCCATATAGGAGCATCGCCCCCGACTTTCATCTGGTGATGGGTTCTCATAGCGATCACACACACACCCATGTCCGACCAAGAACATCGTGTTTTGCACTCAAATACTACCATTCAAATAATGGACTTGGTCAATTTTTTCATATTAAAAACACCCGGTAAAATAATTGTGTATGGACACATAATTAAATCGGACCATAAAATGTGATATTCTCTTTTTTTTTTTTTAAATTCCACGATTTTATATAGTACCTAAAATATTTTTGGTGTCAAAACCCGACGGCCGTATTTTTCTAATTAAATACCAAAAATTAATATTTTTGAAATAATAATTCAAAAATCATCACTTAGCATCCAATTGCATAAATTAGCAATCAATTTCACAAATCAACGCCACCAAGACAATTAGTGTAAAATTCTAACAATCAGCTATCCCGGTATAAGTTATGCTAATTAATAATTAATTAATTAAATTGCATTTAATTAAATAAATTGTAAATAATTAAATTAAATCGCTTAATTAAATTAAATAAGCTAATCTAACCAACCTAGTTGAACTAATTAAATTAATCTACCGAGCTAACTAATTTAATCTAATTAATCTAATTACATAGCCTAACTAATTCCTAACTAAATCAATATAACCAACCTAGTTGAACTAACTAACTAACCAACTAAATAATTACTCTAACTAAATAACCTTAATCCTAATTAGGCCTAACTAATCCACTAATCCATGATTAGCCTAACTAATCTCCCTTAAGTGCAATTAACCCCCTAATTAGAGCTTACGGTGTCAACTCACCAATTAAGCGAGCTAACGAGTCCACGGTGATGGCGGCGCGATGGCGACCAAGACCCAGGCCTACAGTGACTCCAAAGGAGGGCCGGATAGGGCTCAAAAACAGCCAACAAGCCTCACAGCCAAGCTAGAAACCGGTTCTGTTTGAGGGGCTGATCGAGGGGGTTGAGGGAGCTAGCTGCGATGCTTATGGCTAGATGGTGTGGGGACGGTAGCTGGAGTGGAACAGGCGAGCATGCGGCTCAATCGGGACGCGGTTAAGTAGGGCTGGTCGACGGTCGCTGGCACGAGTGGTCGTGCAGGTGGCCGCCATGAGGACAAGAGCGCTGATCGAGTGGGGGATGGCATGCGAGCAACTGGACGCTAGACCGGTGGACGGGCAATTGGGGTGGTGCTAGCCTTGGTTGGTTGCGTAGCTCTGTGTTGCAGCTGAAAGATGGAAGTGAAGGAGATGAAGAGTTGAGGAAGAAGAAGAAGAAGAAGGAGTTGATGCTGTGGTTCTACTGGAGGGAGGGGAACAAGGGGGAACAAGGGGGAGAGGAGGTCAAGACAGCATACAATGGGTGCCAAGAATGAATATCTTCCACTTGAGTGCAGCCCCAAAGTCTTCAACCACCCCTTAAAGTCCATGCTTGCACCAATGGGCATTTTTCTTCACAAATCTTCACTAAAACAAGCCAAATTAAAGGTCAAAAATCAATAGCTCAGTAGCCCTAAGAATTTGCTGATTTCTTCTTCAACTCCCCACCAAACAACTTCAATTTAATGGCCAAACATGCCATGGCAACAACCTAAACCAATTTCCCTTCAATCCCTCACAAACCAACTCACTTTTGTAGCCAAAAATTGACACCAAAGTGCCCATCCGAATTTCCTTGAATTCAACTTGTTGAATTTTGATTTTCCGTCAAAATTCTGAGCTCGCAGAAAATTCTTCTAAAGATGAGATGATGTTCTAAAAATAAATCGTGACACGCTTGAACTTTCGATTCCTGAAATCGAGTTCATTTCGTGGTTAAATTCAACAGGACACGATTTTAGCGTGACCTAACCAACCGGGTAGCTTCTAGGAATTTTAATGTATTTGACCTATGGTTGATAATTTTCAATCCACATTTGTGCATCTCTAACTTGCCGGCAACTCTCGGTTGTCGAAATCAAGGTTTCAATTACAGGTACTAGGTACAGAATCCATAGAAAAATCGGTTTAGTGCCGTTCGACACGAATTTTGCAATCAGGTGGTATCACCCACAATTTAATTACGTGCTTCTGTTGAATCGACCTATCTTTGGTCTCTAATCGATTATAACGGTGCCGTATTGACCCTTGTCGTTTAGCACAGTCAAGCAGTCGATTTCTGATAGAATTCTCAAATTTGTCGTGTTTATATCCTTTAACGGCTTCACCTGATAGATTAGTTATCTTGTGAGCGATCAACTCAGAGAAAAAGGACCATTGGCACATCGATAAAAAGCCCAGTTCATTTAATTGAAACAAGGTCGAACATTCAGGATGTCACAACTCTTCCCCTTTTATAAAAATTTATTTTCCTCGAAATTTAAACCATTACAATTCTTCTTAAAAAAGGTGGGGATATTGTCATCTCATCGATTCTTCACTTCCCCAAGTAGCTCATTCTGTCCCATGGTGTTGCCATACCACTTTGATTAAAGAGATCATTTTGTTGCGCAGCACTTGCTCCTTTCAACCCACGATATGAACTAGTCTCTCCACGTACGACACTCTGTCGTCCACGTCTAATGCTTCAAAATTCAACACGTGAGTTGGGTCAGACTTGTACTTCCTCAACATCGACATGTGGAAGACATCATACACCTGAGCAAGTCTTGGCAGTAACGCAAGACGATATGCTAAAATCCCTATTCGCTCTAGAATTTCAAAGGGGCCGACATACCTCGAACTCAGCTTTCCTTTCTTGTCGAAGCGCAAAGTACCCCTCATTGGTGACACTTTAAGAAAGAGATGTTCACCACCTTAGAATTCCAATGGCCTTCGCCAGTTATCAGCATAATTTTTCTAGCGACTCTAAGTAGTCTTAAGTCTTTCTCGAATAACTTTGACGATGTCTACTAACTGGTGAACTAATTCTAGGTCGGTAATCTTACACCCTTCGACTTCGTCCCAACAAAATGGAGTTCTGCACACTCTACCGTACAACGCTTCAAATGGTGTCATTTGGATGCTCTGCTGATAACTGTTGTTGTAGGCGAACTCAACTAGATAAAGCCGTTCCTCCCAGCTTCCCTTGAAATCTAGCATGCAAGCTCGCAACATGTCCTCGAGGGTTTGAATCGTTCTCTTAGACTGGCCATCCATCTGAGAATGATCGGCTGTATTTTAGTACAGCTTCGTTCCCAAGGCAGTTTATAAACTTTCCTAGAAGGTGGTTGTAAACTTCAGGTCTCGATTAGATGTAATTGTCATTGGCACTCCATGCAGTCAAACTATCTGTCGCATGTACAACTCAGCCTATCTGTCCAATCCAAAGTCATTTCATACGGTGATGAAGTGTGCAGACTTTGTCAATCTATCAACTATAGCTCATATGGAATCATTACCTCGCTGACTCCTTGGTAAGCCATGACAAAATCCATTGTGATATGTTCTCACTTCCACTTGGAAATATCGAGAGGTTGTAATGGTCCTCTCGGCTTACAGTGATGTGCTTTCACTTGCTAACATGTCAGACACTTGTAGACATGTTTGGTGATATTTGCCTTCATACTGGTCCACTAATAGTGTTGACGCAAATTCTGATATATCTTCGTACTGCGTGGATGGATGTTGTAGCTACTACGATGAGCTTCTAACAGGATCTCCTCCTTAAGCTCTGCATCGTTAGGTACACACAATCGTCCATGAAACTTTAGTTTTCTGTCTTTAGAAATCTGAAAATCAGCCTTTCTCTTTTCTGTATCTTCTTATAGAATCTTCTAAATCTCTATATCTGTCAACTGCAACATCTTAATTCTTATATATACTTCTGGTTCAATTCTAAGGGTGGCCATAAGACTTAAAAGGTGGCCTACCTCAAATTTGAAAATCGAATATCGAGCTCTTTCGAGTAAGATCCACTCTTGAATCACCATTTGTGCAATCGATGACTTTTGACTCAATTCATCTACGGCCTTATTAGCTTTTCCAAAATGATACAGGATGTCGCAGTCATAGTCCTTGAGAAGTTCCATCCAACAACGTTGTCTCATGTTCAACTCCTTATGAGAGAATAAGTATTTGAGACTCTGATGGTCTGTAAAGATCTGGAACCTTTCTTTGCACAAGTAATATCTCCAAATCTTTAGAGCGAAGATAATCGCTACGAGTTCTAAATCATGCGTCGGGTAGTTAAGCTCATGAGGTTTTAACTGATGGGACATGTATGCAACAATCCTGCCATGCGGCATTAACATGCAACCCAATCCTCTATACAACGCATCACTAAAGATGTCGTATCCTCCAGGTCCAAATGGAATTGTTAACACAGGTGCGATTTTAAGTTTTTGCTTAAGCTTTTGAAAACTACACTCACACTTGTCTATCCATACGAACTTCTCTTCCTTCTTCAGCAGTTGAGACGCTATTACTGAAAATCCTTTCACGAACTGTCTGTAATAACCTGCCAAACCCAAGAAACTTCTAAACTCTGTCACTGTCGTCGGTCTTGGGCAGTTGATCACTACTTCAATCTTAGTTGAGTCCACGGAAATCCCTTCACGAGAAATCATATGACCTAAGAAGGCGACATGAGACAATACTTTATCTTTTAACGGTGTAGATATATTAATGACTGACCCCAACAATTTTTGACTCAACCCTACCAACTTAACGTACTGCTTAGCAATAAATGAATGTGTAGCCCCAGGGTTAAATAAAGCATAAGTAGCATGGTCGTTCAATAAGACCATACCTGTGACCATGTTGGGTGAGTCCTCTTCCTATCGCCGGGTGATAGCATACACCTTTCCCTGTGCTGGAGGTCAGTTCATCATGCCCTGTTGTGCACTCTGTGGGACACCTCCTTCGATCTATCCCATCGACGACGGTGGTGGCAGCGGTGATCCCATTAGCTTGCGGGGATAGTCTTTGACCTGGTGGCCTTACTAGCCACATCCATAACAAGCACCCGTCCTAGAATAGCACGGGGCTGCTCCATGTCGTCTCCCGTAGAAACGAAATGCACCATTCTGATTAGGTGCTTGCTTTCTAATCCTACCCTTTCTGTTGGGTGAAGTATGATACCTTCCTTCGATCATCGGCTTTGTCCCAAACCTATTACCATCTCTGTTTGAACCGAATCGCAACCCAGATGCAGCGGCTCATTCGTTCAAGTTTCTCTTTATCAGCTGGGCTCCCTCATACAAATCATTGTAGTCGTTCAGATTGAATGGCACCAGCGAATCTTTTAGTTCTTGTTTGAGTCCATCTCGGAATCTCCTTGCCCTGTCTATGGGGTCCTCAATCAATTTGGGGGCATATTGGGATAGTTTGGTGAACTTCACCTCATATTGGTCTACAAACATCAGACCTTGAGGAAAGTGCTGGAACTTCGTCATCTTCTGTTCCCTGACACAGTCAAAGAAATACTTACCATTGAAAGCTTCTACGAAGGCATTCCATTTCGGAACCACACATTCAGGGAACACTCTTCCTCTGGTGGCCCTCCACCAGGTGCTCGCATTTCCCTGCAACTGGTAGATTGCAAAGCTACCTTGTCTTCCTTTGTGCACTTCAGCAATGTGAAGGCCTTCTCCAACTCTTGGATCCAGACAAATATAGCCTCGGGATCGCATATCCTAGTGAACCTCAACGAGTTCAACTTCAGAAACTACTTTACTAGCTTGTGAATCAGACTCTCCCTGATCACAATCCCAAGTTGGACTTCTGTAGGTACAGCTGCGGCAACGGCAATAGCATTGGCGGCAACGGCAATAGCATTGGTGGCAACAGTGGCGGTGCTTGTAGCGGTGGTTTGGTTTTGGGCTTGCTGCCCCATCAGATTCCCCAAGGTATAAAGTGGCTGCATGATCCCATCAATTCTAGGATTGCCAGGTGTTGCTGCACCAGTACCGACTTGCGGCGACACTCATACACTCGCGCTGGCCTGAGCTGGTGCTCTTCCTCGAGTACTAACCCTAGTTGGCGTCCTACCTTGACTAACAGAAGCTACTTTCCTCTTCCTAGGAGTTCTCTACTCCTGATCGCTCATAGTGCAAACTATTTATAGAAACTGCTTTCCAATTCCACATAGAATTATAAAACTGAGCGACCCACACAAAATAATCTATCAATTGCACGCATCAGCATAAGAAAAAAGCATTTCCTACTAACTATCCAAGACCCATCGCACCTTATCACTCCAAACACTGACCAGCTTTGATACCACTTCGAGCAGGGATGTCACGGCCTGAACGTTGAGCGCGCGAACATCCTTCGGTGGTTGATAGAATTGCGACGTTCTCAGGACGCAATACACACGTGGGATAGAAGAAACAGGACGGCCAATAAACACAAAACATATTTTATACACAAATTGGGTTTATATAAATAACCAGTTGGTCCTACTAGTGTATACACAAGATCTTAACTCAAAAAAGGCTACTGAGCCACCTATGCTCCGGACTTTCTAGTCTCGGGCCTCGGGTCCTCCACGACACCATCAAGGATATCGATATCCATAGGATGCTCTATTTCCCATTCCCCAGCCCGATGGAAGGCCTGTCAAAACCCCCTAAGAACCCTCCCAAACCCATTGGGTTTGTTAAGGTACCATACTTTGAAATGATGAGGTACTAAGTGAGGTAGGCCCTCATCGACCCAAACAGTGGACTCAACTAACTCATGGGTTAGGTTGGTCCTAGGAATAGGGAAATAGGAGTGCTAAAAGTCTACCTCTTGCAAGACCCCATAACATACATGCCGTACCTCAATCTAAGCACCTATAAAAGTTTTAAACTATGACGAGGAGAGATAAATCTTAGCAAGTCTAAAACCCTAAACCCTGATTAGGACAAGAATTCACCTAAAGATAGTCTATACATACACCTTAAAAGACTTACCTCACTTCAACACCTCCCTGCATATTAGTACATCTCATATATTGTATATAAATGTAGCAAGCATACATCATTAACTAGAACACATCAATTTCACATCTCAATTAATTACAGGGGTCCCAATTATAAGGCCAAATCATTACAACACATCTCATTCCGTGCCACACAATTTTTTCCCATAATTAGGCATGGATATATCAATCTTCCACGAGTGTCCCAATTAATTACAACCCAATGGCCATTGCCAACTCAACTGTCGGCGGTCATTTGGCATAACCGAGTGTCGTCCCACTTCGTTGGGCACGGCAACGTCTACATCTAAACATCATTCTTGAAGGAGCATCGGCCCAGCCTCCACTACAACCAGTATCCGTTAACGTGGGGCATTCCATATAGGAGCATTGCCCCCGACTTTCATCGGGTGACGGGTTCTTATAGTGATCACACGCACATCCATGTCCAGCCAAAAATATTATGCTTTGCACTCAAATACTTCCATTTCAAATAATGGGCTTGGCCCATTTTCTTCAAATTAAAAACACTTGGCAAAATAATTATGTGTGGACACACAGTCAAATTGAACCATAAAATGTGATATTCTCTCTTTTCAAAATTCCACGATTTTATATAGTACCTAAAATATTTTTGGTGTCAAAACCTGACACAGGGTATTTTTCTAACTAAATACCAAAAATTCATCTCTGAAATAATAATTAAAAAATCATCACTCGACATCTAATTGCATAAATTAGCAATCAATTTCACAAATCAACTCCACCATGACAATCAGCGTAAAATTTTGACAACCGGCTATCTCGGTATAATTTACGCTAATTATTAATTAATTAATTAAATTACAAATAAATTAAATTAAATAACCTAATCTAACCAACCTAGTTAAACTAATTAAATTAATCTACCAAGCTAACAAATTTAATCTAATTAATCTAATTACATAACCTAACTAATTCCTAACTAAATCAATCTAACCAACCTAGTTGAACTAACTAACTAACCAACTAAATAATTACTCTAACTAAATAACCTTAATCCTAATTAGGCATAACTAATCCAGTAATAGCTAATTAGCCTAATTAATCTCCCTTAAGTGCAATTAACCCCATAATTAGAGCTTAGGGTGTCAACTCACCGGTTAAGCGAGCTAATGGGTCCACGGCAACAGCGACGCGACTACAAAGGAGGGCCAGATGAGGCTAAAAAATAGCCAACAAGCCTCATGCCCAAGCTGGAAATCGGTTTTGTTTGAGGGGTTGATCGAGTGGGCTGAGGGGGCTAGTTGCGGCGCCAGTGGCTGGACGGCGTGGGGATGATAGCTGGAGCAGAACAAGCGAGTAGGCGGCTTGTTCAGGATGGCGGTTAAAAAAGGCTAGTTGACAGTCGCTAGCATGGGTGGACGTGTGGGTGGCAGTAATGAGGATCGGAGCGCTAGTCAAGCGGCGAAAGGCGCGCAGGCAGCTAGTTGCTGGACCGATGGATGGGTGATTGGGGTGGTGCTGGCCTTGGCTGATTGGTTAGCTTTGTTTTGCGGCGGGAAAGTGGAAGTGAAGGAGATGAAGAACTGAGGAAGAAGAAGATGAAGAAGGAGTTGTTGCTGTTGGTTTGCTGCAGGGAGGGGAACAAGGGGAAACATGCGGGAGAGGAGGTCAAGATAGTAGCCAATGGGTGCCAATAAGGAATATCTTCCACTTGAGTGTAGCCCCAAAGTCTTCAACCACCCCTTAAAGTCCATGCATGCACCAATGGGCATTTTTCTTCACAAATCTTCACTAAAACAAGCCAAATTGATAGCCAAAAATCAGCAGCCCTAAGAATTTGCTGATTTCCTTCTTCAATTCCCCACCAAACAACTTCAATTTAATGGCCAAACATGCCATGGAAGCAACCTAAACCAATTTCCCTTCAATCCCTCACAAACCAACTCACTTTGGTAGCCAAAAATCCACACCAAAGTGCCCATCCGAATTTCCTTGAATTCAATTTGCTGAATTTTGACTTTCCGCCAACATTCCGGGCTTGCTAAAAATTCTTCTAAGGATGAGACGATGTCCTAAAAATAAATCGTAACAGGCTCAAACTTTTGATTCCCGAAACTGAGTTCAATTTCGTGTTTAAATTCAACCGGATGCGATTTTAGTGTGACCTAACCTACTGAGTAGTTTTTAGGAATTTTAACACGTTTGACACGTGGTCGATAATTTTCAATCCATGTTTACGCATCTCCAACTCGTCGGCGACTCTCAATTGTTGTAAAAATCTCAAGGTTTCAATTACAAGTACCAGGTACAAAATCGATAGAAAAATTAGTTTAGCACTGTTCGACACGAATTTTGTAATTAGGTGGAATCACACACAAATTTAATTATGTGCTTCTATTGAATCTACCTATTTCCGGTCTCTAATCGATTATAATAGTGCCATATTGACCCTTGCCGATTAGTATGGTCGAGCAGTCGATTTTTGATCAAATTCTCAAGTTTGTCGTGTTTATATCCCTTAACGGCGATAGTTAGTTATCTCATGAGTGATCAGCTCAGAAAAAAGGACCATAGGCGTGTCAATGAAAAGCCTAGTTTATTTAATCAAAATGGGGTCAAAAATTTAGGATGTCACATTTACGGTTTATACAGTGATTCCCTGCATATTATCAACATTCATCTATCTTTTTTACATAATTTTTTGTTGGTAAGAACAATTTCTCGGCAAAATTTCGAACAAGAAAATTACCGTTGCTATACAATGGCTAGTTTTCTCAAACATAGCTAAACTACTCCTGTATATAAGGAGATAATGCTTATGTTCTCCCCTATTAAAACCATTCCTTGTATTACTAAAATTCTACTCTCTCTCAATCTTCTTTCTTGCTTTGATTATAAAAGTCCATGGCCCCTAAAGCCCGTCCTTCACAAACACCCACCAGAAAGTCCTTTTCGCAATAGCTATGACCGCCAAGACCTCCAAAGAAGGACCTTTGCATGTGGATCTCATAGCTCAACCTGAAGGATCCATTGAAGCACCACAAAGTCAAAGTGTTGCCCACTCCTAAAGAGCTAAAGGTTCAATAACAGAGAGTGCATCACTGCCATTATTTACAGAAGGAGTGACTCCCCTGGGAAAACTCTTGAATCAAAGAATGCCTCTTGCAAAAGAAATAGTAATAGTATCTCCTATCTCACTTCTCAATATTAGCTCAACTCATGAAATCGAGTATGAGTGAACCCTAAGCACAAGAACTTCAAAAGCTGTAAAAACCACAAGAAGAAAAGCCTTCTCAACCAATTGCTCCAACATCACCTCAAAAGTCCTCCACCAAAGAGGATCTACCTCCTGTCTTAGAAATAGTCAAGGACAAAGGAAATCAAGTAGTTGTTGACCGACCTAAAGAGCTCCTTGAACCAGTCATTGTTCAATTAGAAGAAAGTGAGGCACGTATTGAAGCTGAAGAAAGATCTAGTGATAAACGCCAAAAAGAAGATGATGATAGATGTCGCGACCTAAATTTCGTGTGCATCACCTAGAGTTTAGGTTAACGGACTTTTAAGTCTTAAATTTTGCTCGGGCTCTCCCAAGCCCATATCAATTCATGACTTAAGTTCAATTTTTTTTAATGGATTTTATTTATGAGTCACCACTAATCAGTTTATGGTAGGTCGACTAGACTTTTCTAATGCCCTTTCGGTACCGTTCCTTTTTATTTTCGAAAATGTTTTTGCAAGTAGTTTGGATTAATTTTTAACTTAAATTACTATCATGCAATAAGGTGATCACACGGGTGCTCAATCATTATTAAATACTCAATGAATCAAACAAATTGTATCAAAAGAAATAAACAAACAAAGAAAACATTTTTTTTTTTGGGTTTTCTTTAAATTAGAACTTTATCATAAAACATGCACTTCAACTACATGACCTAATTTTAGTAACAAACTATTTCTAATTAAATGAGCCTATCTTGCAAACTATTTTACATGCACCTAATATTTTTGTATTTTTTTTATTGAAATCCAAAATTAATAAAAAAACTAATTGAATTATCTAATGTGAATAATTTTCTAATTTATTTTAAGGATTATTTTGACTTAAACCCTATCCTATCTTAGAAAAATATTTTATTTTTAAGGGAATGAGATTATTATAATGTGCAATGTGTATCTAAGACTATTTTTTTTAAAAAGGTTATTTAGGTCCAACCCTAACCTATTCCAAAAAATTATCTAAAAATGCAATCCTAAAATGCAATCCTAATTTATGAAACCAACATATTATAATGCAAGATTTTTTTTTATTTCTTTTTAGTGTTTTTCCAAGACATGCAATTATCAGATAAACGTTACATCTAAACAATCAAGATATTCAACAAATAAATGATTAAAATAATTGAAAAAATAACCCGTTGTCTCACAGGTCAATTTAATGATTACTCTAACCCTAAACATCACGACAAAAAGTTCAAAATAATTAAAAATCCGATCTGAAGTCTTACGAATCAAATTAATAATTACAATAATTTTTGACAAATACCAAGATTCATAAAATGGATATTGACATACCATGTTTTAATTTAAGCAATAATAACAAAACATAAAACACAATAAAATAACATAAAATAAATAAAAAAGAAATAATAATAAATAAAAAAACTAAACTACCTATGGGGAGCTTTGGAAGGGGGCAGCAATGGTGGGTGGCACTAAGCGATTGCTGGTCAGCATTGGAGCTTCAGTGGGAGTTGGTAGGCGGCGACAGTGAGGGGTGTCGTGTGCAGGGGTGTCGCAGTAGCGTCAAGCGTTGGGTTGCGGGTTGTTGGGCGGCAATGACGTCGGATGGAGGTGAGTAGCAGTCAGCGGTGACACGTGTTATTGTGGTGTGGTGACGAAGGAGGACGAGTGGTTGCAGAGGCGTCACGCGGTGCTCATGGACGAGTGGCAGAGATAACGTCGAATGGGGCAATCGGCAGCAGGTGCGTTGGGCTTTGGCTCAATTGCAGCAACTGTTGCGGCTGGGGCAGAGCAAAATTGTAACAGGGATAGAGCAGCGGCGTGCAGACATCTAGTCGATGCAAATCGGCACGACGGTGGCTTCGTCGAGTTGCTGGTGTCGCAGCTAGCGTAGGTGCGCGAATCGGCTCGGGGAAAACTCGGCAACAAAGGGGCTCGATGATGTTGGATCTGCAAGACGCAGGTGAGGTGAGGCAAAAGCGGGTTAGCATTGGGTAGTCGTAGATAGGTGAGCGAAGCACTGCAGGGGTGTCACAAGTAGGAGCAACGTCGAGGGAGCAGCAACGTCGGACACGGGGCGGCTTGGTGAGCATTACGGGCAAGATCAGCATAGTGGCGGTGGAGTAGAGACTACTCGTGGGTCGCCAACGAAGCAGCAGTGGTCGGCGGCTTGGCTACCAATGCGGGTGGCGCCTAGCGGAGACGGTGCCGGTGCAGTCGAAGGGGAAGCAGAGCGGCGAGGGAGACGAACAGTCTTCCCTCCTTTCTTTTTTTTTTTCTCTCTCTCCATGTCTCTCTCACATCACTTCCCCCTCTCTGTCTTCTTACTTCTTCGACGAAGGATGGACGCAGACCTTTCCCAAAAGATATTTTCTTTCTTTTGAAAGTTTCATTCAAAACAAAAGGCCCCTCTCCCTCTTGTATGAATTTTTTCTTGGCTCTTTTTAAAACAATTATCCCCCTTAGTCACGAAAATTGTGGCTCTTTTATAGTGATTTCAAATGGCCACTTTGTATGGTATTTTATGAGTTTCCATCTTTTGTGGCATTGATTTAGCTGTGTATCGAGTGAGATTTCTCAATCATTTTCGATCTTGCTTCGATTCCTTCCTTTTTATCAAAATTCTTGCTTTTTAATCACCTGATTTTCTAATTGCTTATGCATTTACCAAAATATGAATATTCATCAAAATTTTCAATTTCCATGCATAATCAATCAAGTTGATTTTTCCCTTTTTTTTCCCTTTTATTTGTGTTTTTTATTTTTATTTTCTTAGGGTTTGCCAAAATTATGTGTCAACAGCTGCCCTTCTTTGAATGTGAGCTTGCAGAGGTTGCCTTAGACAAGTTTAGACCTAAATTTTGATCATGCACATGCATTGAATGACTCTTAAAGTTTGTTTTTTTTTTTTTTTGGAAAACGAATCCTATTTTGAAATACAATTTATATGATGCATGGAAATGCTAATGCAAATGATAAGGGAACATACTTGGAATAACTTACCTTTAAGGAGGGTAGAGTAATTCAAGATAGTTAGTGTTACAAGTCTAGGACCCGTACCTTTCTACGGTCGCCTAGAATAGTAACGAGGCTTTGAGAAGGCTGCCTTCCTAGGACTCGTACTTTTCTATGGTCGCTCGATATCGCAGTTTGTGGTTGTCAAGGACCCAAATCTTTCTTTGGTTGCCTTGAAAGGAAATGGTTTTTCAAGACCCGTATTACGGTCACTTGAATGGGAAACAGCATTTCTAGGACCCATACCTTTTTATGGTCGCCTGTATGGGAAACAAACAGTATCTAGGACTCATACCATTTTATGGTCGTCTAAATGAGAAATGACTTTTCCAAAACTCGTACCTTTTTATGGTCGCCTGAATGGGAAATAGCTTTTCCAGGACTTGTACTTTTCTACGGTCGCTTGTTAGAGCTACAACTATAATATCTAGGACCCGTACCTTTCGACGATTGCCTAAACGGGAAATCACTTTTCAAGACCCGTACCTTTCTACGGTCGCCTAAATGGGAAATCATTTTTCAAGACCCGTACCTTTCTACGGTCACCTATTAGAGCTACGACTATATTGTCTAGGACCCGTACCTTTCTACGGTCACATTAATCAGACTAAATTTGGAGAAAAATCTTTGGAGGATAGCTCGACCGAGTCGAGTGTCAATGCTTTTGAGAGAGAATACCTATGCAATGACAAGTATTTAGAGTATGAGTAGAGATATAGTTACCTGGTAACATTTTTGTTCCTTGGGAATATGTCTCATGTAAAACACAATTGTAGGAGAGGCAATATGCATTCACAGACATGCATTAATTCAAGTAAGGTTCATGCGTGATAATTTCTATCAATCTTGCATCGCCTAATCTCCATTGGGAAAGATTTCAAAAAAAAAAAAATTCCAATTTGAATACATGAGTGACATGGACGTGTCAAATGAGGAAACTTTCAATTTGAAAGGACTTTTCACTCATCCTCATTAAAGAGGGTCATTTTATCCTATCCTTTGATGCAGGATTTTGACAATCATTCTATCTCACCATTGTTATGCCAAACAAAAGTCTGAACAATCTTGCACATGGTATGATCTTACCAATCTGAGAGGTCTTTAATAGGGACTGTAATGCGGGCTTGGTCAATGGCTTAACAAAGGGGACTATTTGAGTCGAGGCTATTGAAAAATGGGTTTACAAGTCAAGAAACATACGAAATGAGGTAGAAATTGTCTTACTCACACTTTTTCAAGTGATGCTTTCGAACATATGGACTTTTACATTAATTCAAGTGCCATAATCTAGAGAGACTTTGCAAGGGACGTAACGTAGGCTTGGTTCATGGGTTGAGAAACGAATGGATCATTAGCTTCAAAAAGTGTTTAGGGGGTCAAAGTTGGTGATCATCTTGACATTTCCACCAATTTTCTTCTCCACCATCAAAGATTCCATTCTCATCACAACTCCATTGATTGCAATAGCATTTGAGTTTTTAGTACCACCTTGTTTGGGATACTACATCAAGTGTTTGATTTTTCTCCTGGGCATTGGCCTTGCTTTTACCAGGCACATTGCTTTTTCATGCCCCTTATTATTTTTCTGCACTTACTTTCTTTGGACTTACAAAGCCTCCATCTTTTATCATTCTCAACCATGCCATTTGAATTTTTCTTGCCCTAGTGTGGGGGATGATCACCGATTGGGTTTGACATAAAATGAATTAATAGGCTCAAATGGGCTATGCAATAAAAGTGTGTAGAATAAAGAAAGAATTACTCTTCGTCATCCTAGGGCACTTTAAATTATTGTACGAGTTACACTACGAAAGCAATTTTCGAAGATCGATGCAAGTGTGAGTAAGAAAATTCCTATGATTCATTTCAAATTTTGTCCCAGTATGGGATGATCATTGACAAGGATACTTTGAAAACTCTTCACGTGTGCATGCTCAAAGGGCTAAACAATGGATATGCCTGTAGTGTTTTGGGTAGAAGAAGAAACTGCCTCTTATCACTTTGGTTGATGTATCCTTTGCGTGATCACCCTTTTCCTTGCAAGTATGGAATTTTTCACACAACTCACTAGGGACTTGTGTATGAAATAGTATATGGAATAAGGCTTGCCTTTCATCATTCCGAGGTATCTCATTTGACACATTTAATTTATCTCACACAATTCATCAAGGAAGAAAAATGCAAGATTTACAACAAATTTGAACAATTCAACTCATTAAGGCAATTTATTCATCATAGGAATGCTTTACAGTTCAAAATGTGACATGGCAAATTCTATCATGGGTAATACTTCTTAATAGCATAAGAATTAATTGGAGTGGAAAACTCACGACCATCCATTTCTGCCAGGATTAAGGCACCTCCAAGAAGCACCTTCTTCACCACATATGGGCCACTATAATTTGAAGCGAACTTGCCCCTAGGATCCGAAAAAATCGGCAACGGCTTCCTTAAGACTAGGTCATTTACCTTGAAGTGTCTCAGCCGCACCTTTCGGTTGAACGATTTGGCTACTCTTTGTTGATATGTTTGGCCATGGTAGAGAGCCTTCAATCTTTTCTCATCAATCAAGTTCAACTGCTCATGTCTTTATTGCAACCATTCCGCCTCAGATAACTCCACTTTGGATAAAACTCTTAGGGAAGGAATTTCCACTTCCACGGGCAAAATTGCCTCCATGCCATACACCAGAGTGAAAGGGGTTGCCCTGGTAGAAGTGCGGATCGGTGTCCAGTATGCCATTAATGCGAAGGGTAGCTTGTCATGCCAATCTTGATAATTCTTGGTTGTCTTAGTCAAGATCTTCTTAATGTTCTTATTGGCCACTTCAATAGCCCCGTTCATTTAAGGGCGGTAAGGGGACGGATTCAGATGCTTGATCTTGAACTTGCTGAATAACTCATCAATAAGTTTGTTGTTCAAATTTCTCCCGCTATCAATGATGATTGCTTTAGGGACGCTATAGCGAGCAATTATATCACATTTGATGAACTTCACAACATTGCGAGTGGTGACATTTACAAAAGATGTGGCTTCAATCCATTTGGAGAAATAGTTTATTGCCACCAAGATAAAACGATGCCCATTTAAAGCCTTAGGATTTATCAGGCCAATCACATCAATGCCCCACATTGAGAAGGGCTATGGCTCAGAAAACTAGTGCAGCTCAGCTGTAGGCACGTTTATCTTATTTCCATAGATTTGGCAATAATGACAACTTCGAGCGTGCTAGATATAGTCACTTTTTAGTGTGAGCCAGTAGTAGTCTAGTCTTATAATCTTCTTAGCTAACATGTGCCCATTCATATGAGGGCCGCATACTCCTTCGTGCACTTCTTGCATGATTTAAGTGGCTTCAGTTGCATCCACACACCGCAATAAAACTGAATCATAAGATCTGTTGTATAAAATCTCGCCATTGACAAAGAATTTCGAAGCCATTTTCGTGATGTACTTCCTATCAGCCGGAGTGCTTCCTTCAGGAAATTCCTGCTTTTTAATGTAGTTCATGATATCGTAATACCACAGTTTTCCATCAGGTTCTTCAGTTATGATAATATAATAAGTCGACTTAGGAAAAACCTCTATTCTCAGTGACTCGACTTCTAATCCATCGTTGACTTGCAACATAGATGATAGAGTTGCGAGTGCATCTCCAAATTGATTATGAGACCTTGGCAAGTATTCGAACGAAATTTCCTTGAACTCTTTAACCAGATCCTCTAAATACTCGTGGTATGGGAGCAACTTGGTGTCCTTAGTCTTCCATTCACCTACGGTCTATAATATGATCAGTGTGGAATCTTCGAACACTTTCAGCTTAGCCACACCCATCTCGATTGCGACTTGAAGCCCGAGGATGCAAGCTTCATACTCGGCCACATTGTTAGTGCATGGAAATATTAGCCTTGCAGCTACCAGATGGTGTTGTCCATCTGGGGATATCATAACTGCCCCTGTACCAAAACCAGATAGGTTTACGGCTCTATCGAAGAACATTCTCCATGAATCTTCACCTACATGCAAGACACGATCATCTAGGAAACCGTCATTATTATTTGAGGCTCCTGGATTCTCGGCCAATATATCAACAATCACTCGACCCTTAACTGACTTGTGTGGCATGAATTGCACATCAAATTCTGAGAATAAGATTTGCCACTTAGCTAACTTACCCAACAAAGCTAGCCGATCAAGTAAGCACTTGAGAGAATTGTTCTCAGTCGCGAGGAATGTCTGGTAATGCAGTGTGTACTGTCGTAATCTATGCAGCCTCCACACTAATGCAGCACACGTCTTTTCAATATCAGAATATTTCAGTTTTGATAACGTGAACTTTTTGGTCAGGTAATAAATGGCTCATTCTCTTTTATCGACAAGGCTTTCCTAAGCCAACATTGCACCTAATGATTCACTGTGAATAGTGAGGTAAAGAGTCAAAGGATGCCTTGGCGATGGTGGGACAAGCACCGGTGGATTCATCAAGTACTACTTTAGCTTGTTGAACGCTTTTTGACACTCATCATCCCAATTGACTTGTGCATTCTTCTTTAGGGGCTTGAGGAACAGCTTGTCAGTTTCAAAAAGTTGGGAAATGAATCGAGCAATGTAATTCAATCTCCCCAAAAGACTCTGAACTTCTTTCACTGTTGATAAAGGTTGCAACTTGCATATGGCCTTAGCTTTGGATGGGTCGATCTCAATTCCGTTACTACTCATAATGAATCTGAGAAATTTATCGGATGTTGCTTTAAACACACATTTGGTGGGATTTAGTCTAAGCTTGAACGCACGGAGTTGATCAAACAACTTCTTCAGAGTTTTGACGTGGCTTCTTCCAAGCCGAGTCTTTGCAATCATATCATCAACATAGACCTCAATCTCCTGGTGCATCATGTCATGAAATAATGCTACCATGGCTCGTTGGTTGGTTGCCCCTGCATTCTTGAGTTCGAAGGGCATGACCTTATAATGAAAGGTTCCCCATGAGGTGGTAAACACAGTCTTCTCCTTGTCTTCCTCCTTCATCCTTATCTGATTGTATTCAGAAAAACCATTTATAAATGAGAATAGCTCAAATCCAGCAGTACTATCCACAAGGACATCTTTGTGTGATAACGGGAAATCATCCTTCGGGCTAGCCTTATTCAGATCTCGATAATTAACACAAACTCGAACTCGATCGTCCTTCTTCATTACCGGTACGATGTTAGCCACCCATTCAAGGTATTGTGAGACTTCGATGAATCCGACATTCAAAAGCTTCATCACTACTTCCTCTATCTTCTTTGAAAGGTTGAGTTTAGTTCTTTGCAACCTTTGCTTCCTAGGTGGCACGTTCAGATTAGTAGGCAAGCAGTGTTCCATAATTGATGGGTCTAAACCAAGCATGTCAATATAGGTCCATGCAAAGACATCTTGATATTCCTTTAGTAGCTCAATTAAGCGTTTGGCCTCATCTTTAGGGAGATTCGCCCCAATTTTCACCTCCTTGGCTTCTTTAGTGTCACCTAGGTTAGTAGTGACGGTCTACTCAGATGTAAGAGCCTTGGCTTTTTCATGTTGTTCCCAGCTACGCTGCATCTCAATGGAATCTTTGGTCAAGTCTTTGGGACCATCAATTTCAGCATTTGTTGCATTGGATTGGACCATTTCCACACCCTTGCATGTCGTTAGACTATTCCTAAAACATGAAGTAGATAAATCATAAAAACAAACAAAGTAAGCTACATCTTTTTGTTTTTGTTTTTTGTTTTTAAATTCTTTGGCAAAAACATTTTTGAAACATTTTGACACGAGGAAGCATGATGAAACCCATGCCTCAGAATTCTCCTTGGATTTTTCTTTTCTATTATCAATTGGATATCATCACCGGGTTGGTTTGGTGTACCTCATCATGCCCTCAAAATAAAACTTGTAACTTTATTGAAATTCATCAATTAATTACATTTATTGAATGGAAAATGCAATGTTCAATCCTTAAAAGAAAAGTGACAAAGAAGAAATTGAAAACATTCCCAATAAAGCAATAAAAATTCCCATGTAAGGAATGTGTAAAAGCAATAAGCGAGTCACTCTTGTGGGCCAAGGCCCATTTTTTCAAGTGGTCGTTCGTCAATGGCTCCTATGAGGAGGTCATCAAACAAGCTTATAACTCCTTCCAATGCATCATAAGGATTCTCTATCTTCGGGGGTGTCGGATCGTCCATGCCACCCTACCTATCTAGGACTATGTCGTGGGGGTCAATGTAAAAACTGGGAGGGGCCAAATACTTCACATAGTTAAATTTGCCACTTGGCTGCCCCAAGGTGTCCATCACTTCTACTTCTTCTTGCATCATTCTCAGCGGACCAGGGATTATCTCGCGAATGTTTGAGGGTAGAGAGTTTTGCCTCCCTCACCCTTGGTCAAGTGGTAGTTTCTGTCTTCCTATCTTCGCCCTTCAGAACTTTCTCCACCTCTCCCATAGTACCCTAATCCAGTGGAACGAGACCTCTAAGAAGCTTCAATGGGGTTTTGAATGCCCTGACCATTTTTTTCAAGACCGTTGCCAAGAACAAAGCCATTCCCAACCATTACTCTTCCAACCATGACGGCAACATCTGAAACTTCAGGAGTGGGTGGTGACGAACCTTGGGAAGCATGTATAGTGGACACCAACTCAAATGAGTGGTAACTCGATTCGAACTCAACATCCGGTTCCACATAGAAGATAGTTGTCTCATGATAAATCCAATGGTCTTCTTCGCCATACACAGTGACTAGCTTCCTTTTGATCACGAACTTCACAGCTTGATGTAGACTTAAAGGCATTGCTTCAGCAGTATATATCTAGGGACGACCTAGCAAGAAATTAAATGTGGTCGTGATGTCCAACACTTGAAAGAAAATATTGAAGACGACCGACCCTATTTGCACATCGAGATGGATTTCCTCAATCACCTCCTTTTTGGTCCCATCAAAAGCTCGTATCGAAGTCTTCGCAGCATGTATCTTGGATGGGTCTATCTTGAGGCGATGAAAGGTGGCCAACGGACATATGTTCAGAACAGATCCATTATCAATAAGCACTCGGGACACATAGGAAGTCTTGTGTTTAACGGATATGTAGAGTGCCTTGTTATGCCCCCTACCTTCAAGAGGGAATTCCTCATCAGAAAAAGTGATCAAGTCCTTGAGAAGGACCGATCCCACGAACTCCTCCAGCTTGTCTGCCTCGATTGTTTCTGGTACACGGATTTCACCCAGCACCTTCATCAAAGACTTTTGATGCATAGGGGATGTAAGCAAGAGTTCAAGCAAAGAGATCTAGGCGGGCATCTTTTGTAACTGGTCGACCACATTGTATTCACTTGCTTTGATCACAGCTAGAAATTCCTTAGCCTCTTCACCAGTGACAGGTTTTACAGGTTGGGTGCCAGTCTGAGCATAAGTCCACCCATACCTTATAACCGGGTCAACATCTAAGTTATGGGACCAAGGCACCACCTTATTGTTGGCATACTCATATGGTTGAGGCATCTCAATTACTATCTCCTTGTCAAATGCATCTTCTAGTGGGGGCATGTCTACGAGCGAAGGATCAACTTCTCCCTTGTCGGCATCAAGCACAACTTGTTCCTCCTCCTAATCGATAATGATATGGGAAATAGTGGAAACTATACAGTTATGGTCAGCATACACGATGATGCCATCATCCACCATCTTGGCAACTCTTTCCCTCATTAATGATAGGGGAATATCCTCATGATCTGGACAATATCTAGCTCTCACCAGTCCGTTGTAGGCATCCGCCACGTGCACTTTTGAGTTCTTGATTTGATCGACTTCAGGTTTCAGGATAGCATTCACCCTACTCTCATGTTCCAGTAGCAGATTTTTCTAGACATTCAACTAAGCAGTTTGAAACAAAAAGGCCTTCGTGTCCAATAGGTTCTAGATTCGGTGCTTGAGGGTGAAATATTCATCAATTGAATGCCTCAATTCACCACTATGGCAGTCATACTTCTTCGTCGAGTCGTAACCACAAATGCTTTCGTGGTTAGGGCGCTTCGGTTCGCTAGTAAGCAAGCCTTTCTTTCGAAGAATTGCCAACACTTGGGATGGAAATCCAAGGAGAGGAGAGAACTGCCTTATAATATTTGCTTGGGCAAATGATTGATGGCCAATAGTCTGTTGTTGCCTTGGATTCATCTGGATAGCCAGGGTACGATTGATACTTTCATGGCTATAAGCCACATTCACATCCATGGCAGTTTCTTTTTCCTTCTTGGCAGAGAATCTTTTACTTGATGGCTCAGTAAACCATCATTCCCTTATCCCTATCTCGATTTGTTCTCCCATAGGAATAAGCTAATTGAAGTTCTCGACGTACGTGCTAGCCATTCGGTTACGGAACTCAGACGGGAGAGTCTTGACATACAACTTCATTAACTCCCTATTAGTAGGCTCAGGAATGATTTGAGCTGCCATATTTCTCCACCTCACAGCATATTCCTTAAATGACTCGCTCCTCTTCTTTTCCATCCGCTCTAGGTCTTCTCGAGAAGGTGCAATGTCCATATCAAACTTATACTAATTGAGGAACGTGTCAGCTACTTCGTTCCAGGTGTCAAGGAGCTTCACATTCTTCATTACGTACTAGTTCAGAGCCGGCCCGGTCAAACTCGCATGAAATGATTGGATCATGAGGGGCTCATTTTTTATGTACTTAGCCATGCGTACGTGGTACATCTACAAGTGGGATTTTGGGTAAGAAGTACCATCGTACTTTTCGAATTTTGGCATCTTGACTTCTCATAAACCGAGAGGTCAAACGAGAGTGAGCTATGTGACTTCTGCAGTTGTTTTACTTTCTCTTCCATTTTCGCAAAGCACTCATCCTACTCTGTCTTGGGAACATTGTTAGGCTTGGCCTTTCAAATAGGGGTCGGCAGTAGGTCGTCTTCTAGCCTGGGCATTTCATCATCACTCATTTGGGCCTTATTTGCCTACTTTGAGACCACTATCTCGAGGAGAGCGGGTGCAAAAGTCGGATTCACTCGGAGAGACTGGATTTGAGCCATTATAAGCTGCATAGAGGTGACTAATTGTTGGAGCTAATCTTCCATGGTGGAGATACGATCACGCATTTCATTTTGGTCGGCCATTTTAGCTCTTGATCGAGTAACAATGGGTGAGCATGGCGGATCTGTTGTCACCTAAAATGATAAAAGTAATGTAAGAACCAATGACAAGATAGGAAAATGGCCCATGACAATGGTCTAAGTGCCTCATTTTATTCAAAATTCATTTGAAATTTGAACTAAATTCCCTAACAATGAATTGAAATCAAAGTCCCTAAATGTTGAATCTAAAAATTGAAAACATTGAACTAGAATTCGAAATCAAAGTCCTTAAACATTGAACTAAGAATCAAAATTCAAAACATCTCATTTTATATGCTATCGGGATCCCAAAGCCTTGCGAAACTTCTTAGTTTTAGCTTCAATCATTTGCACTTTCCGCTTAAGATGCTCAATTAGTGTTTGTTGGGTGGGCTTCTCAGTCACATCAAGGCCCACTGGACGCAAGGTGGCAGGAATTCGATGTTGTTGGATGTAGAATGCCAAACACATGGTGAATCTCCTGAAGAACTTGCCTTTGAGTCTCTTGGGCACCAAAATCTTATCTGGGTGGCATTCATTCCATGTAGCAATGATCATCTGGATCTCGTTGAAGTACTCATAGTCCGTACGAATAAAATGAACTTAGAACAACTCTATCTTGAGTGGCAGAGGAACTTCCTGAAGAACTTTGTACTGACGGGCCACCCTATATGGGTAATAAGAAGTAGCACCAGAAAGGCCCAGTAAGGGGATTGGCTCATAATACTTGTGAGAGAAACGAGCCTCCTCAACACGGAACCATTTAGTATGCCATAGGAATGCCTTAAAATTAGGATCTTTCAAAAAATTAATCCAATGGCCGTATTGTTTATTTGGGGAAAAATGTTCCAAGACCTGAAATTTTTGAATGGGATGCCTAAAATCATCAATTTTAAATTGTTTCATAAGGTGCCCAAACCCCTCCTATGTGGGAGAAAAACCATATTTGCAAAAGTTAAGGAAGGGCATGCATGGTGTGGCACCCCCTGAACGGCCCCTGATCCATTAGGGTCGCCACAGATAACTTTCTCTCAACTTGAAAGTCTATTAGTCTTATACCATAGAAATTTGACAAGTCCATAAATCCTGGGGGTTTATATCATTTCTATAGGTCCCTGCACTGTTAATATAACAGAAGTGCATCCATCAACTTCCCTTCTTGTAATTAAAACGATGCACACCAACTAAACATTTTATAAGTTAAAGCCAAACACTTTTAATTACATAAACCTGACGGACATCATTCAGTCGGTACACCAAAAATGCCGTGGTTTTCTTTACCCGGCTACATATCAAATGATACCTGACTTTCGTTTTCCCAACAGTCATACACATAAGTCCATCAATTAGTGCCGGCATCTAAAAATGTTGCCTCTGCTAACCCTTACTCGCAGTCACACCCAGTCTGGTCCGTCTGCTGGCAGTGGCGGTAGCGGCCCTAACGTGCGTCTGTTTCGGCGGACAATAACGGCCAAATACTTCTATAGTATGGGGCCGGCGGGAGGACCGACATCAAACACTATCAACACCCACACTCATATAAAGGACAGCCCCTGCACTTCGGGATGGTGATGCTCTTACCTTTCCACTTGCAGGTCGACCGAGACTCCATAAAATGTGCTGACCTTTCCACTTGCAGGTCGATCGGGACACCATAAAATGTGTTGGGAGCTACAGGTAGCATAGGCATCTCGTCTAGTATGAAATGTTAGTCTCCAAGAAGGGGTGAGTACAACCATCCAGTAGTTGAAGATCTACCAAGCTATACTATGCAAGCCATCACAATCCAAGCGCATGCAAGATAGATAAAACAGGTAATCAAAGAATGAGTATGCATCAAATCGATAAAACTTTTGAAAAGCAATAATGTAGTTTCAACACCAGAATGTATCATTTTAGTCACACAAGTCCCGATTATAGGATCAAACTATTATGACACGTCCCATTCTATGCCATACAATTTAGTCCTATAACTAGACACAACACACACTTAGTAGAGCCATCAGTTTTAATATTCAAAACGTTTCACCTCCCAGAGGACCAATGTTTGCGTCCCTCCGGACATTCGCACCCAACCTGGCATTGTGAAGGCGTCCAGCATTCAGCCACTAAGCCACCGGGCATCCAAAGCGTGTTATGTCACACCTCCAAGCATCTCGCACCCCACCTGACATCACGAGGAATCTTCAGGGCGTGCCATGAAAATGGTTACCCCTACCATCCAAATTTACGTACCGACATGAATACAACCGAGCATCCCGATGCTCCTGGGGAAAACCTCTAGGGCACTACGGACCCCAGGTATCCAAAGGACATCAACTCATTTGAGCCTTCGGGCCTCCCGACTCTCGAGGCATCGTTGACCCGAGGGTCCAACGACAACATTAACAACTTAAATTATTTCAATACCAAAACACTTTCAATGCAACAATAGCAGGCTTTGTAATCATTTGCCATTTATATGTTAATAAAACCAATGAACAAAAAATTCAGCAGTAAAATATCAAGCCCGTAGGTCCATTCCCATGGCTAACTTTCCAATGCATTTCAAAAATCACGTGAAATCTCATGGACCGCACTTGCAATTCGTGACTAAAATTGAAAAGAGTTGTCAAAACAAGTAATTAGAATTCGGCACATTGGCAAGTCTAAACCTCACTCTCGACTTAGTGGTTTATAAAAATTAGTTCACATCAAAGTTCGAGATTTCGAGAGCGCCAAAAACCTTTTTCTTTTCTTTTTGAAACATTGATGAATGGCGCCTCGATATATAGAGATTTCAGCAAGGGTCAGGACATTTTCCAAATCAGGTTATAGCCAGATTTTGTTCAAAAGATGATAACCAATTTCAAAAACTCGTATGGTAAACTGAGATATCAACCCGACCTTCACTGGTTTGGACAACTTGATACACAATTCAAAAATTTGGAAAGCACCGTGTAGTTTTTAGAACACTTCAAGCCGGTGCCATAGTAAATAGAGTTTCAAAACACAAGTTAGGAGGTTTTGCCTTTCCAATCCAAATCCAAAACAATGGCTGAATTCTTCAAGATTTCTTAGTCGCCAAAATCTGTTTTGGTTGAGATTCAAAGAAATCAAACACATGCATGAGAAATCCAAGCATTTAATCAATCCTTCAACCTCAAAACAGTCTCGGTTGCTCAATAAACCATCACTCAACATCAAAATCCAACAAATCCAGCCTATCAATGCACTTCCTAAGACAGCAACAGCATTACACTATATAGTTTAGGAGACTTCAACTTGCCTCAAGTCCTACGGCTCAACGGCAAGCAAAAACAGAAACTTGTGGGCCTCGGGCGCGGCTCAATGGCGGCGAAGACGGGTGATCTCGACGGCGGCAACGCACGAGCACGGCAGAGGGGTAATCTTCTTCCTTAACCCTCACGCTTGCTCGCTGCTCACACTCAAATTCTCTCGCTTAATCTCTCTCTCTCACTCGAATTTCTGCTCGGTTAGTCTCTCTCTTTTGCTCGCATGTACAAGCATTTTGGTCACTGGTTTTGCTAAAAACCAGTCAACAAAGAGGGGGTTTTCGGTAGTAGAAGGGGGGTGAGGACAGGTGGAGGAAACGTGGCAATTTCCTTTGGCCACTTGAAGACATGATCAATGGCAGCTGTCCCGAGCTCCTTCGCTGGCCACAGGGAATGGAGTCACGTGGCTAAAGGGTCAAACGTTTTCCTTCAGTTGACCGTCACCTAAATGTGTCTTCGTTAGTGGACTCCCATAGTCGGCTAGATGGGACTTGGCGGCCGCTTGTGCGTGAAATGCCATGCACGCCTCATGCGTGGACTGAATGAAAATTTCATTAAAACTCTTGTAGCTCTTCATTCCGACGTGAACGTGGGCTGTGATTTGGCGCAAGGTATGTATTTGCTGGCCATCAACATAGGTATCGTAGCAGCAGATTTTCGGGATCGAAAGTATAGTGGTCTAAAGGATTGAACGGCTAGAGTTAGTATGGAAGACATCTCATTGACACATTACTCGGAATAAGCCTCGGTCTTGCTCGAATGTAGGAAAGATCTCCGACAAGACTATAATTTACTCGACGATCGGACCATTACTAAACATAACACATTGGTCCAATGATGAAAATAAAACGGTGTCCGTAAATGATACCGATGACACAGTCCAATGATACTTCCGTCGATCAATTAGGGACTGTCGTATGTTCGAGGGTTGTCAAAATTTCCGGATGCCACACATGGTCCTTTCCTTCATTTTGTTTGAAACGGGTTAATGACAAAAATGTTTCGGTTAAAATCATATTGACATAATTCAACATGTCACAAACTTGAATAACCACCTATGAAATTGAAGGATTAATGGCATTTTTTCAATAAGGAAAAACAATTAGTCCAAAAAATGCTAACATGAAAATCCTAGCTTTTGAAATCGTTGGTTCGTTTACAAAACACTCTTCCAAAAGTGAAAATGGGTATGCATAGCAATTGGCTTTAACAACCTTCCTTACCACTTCGGCCTCAATTTTTAAAAACTGTGATAATTTAGAAATAGAATCTATACTGATAGGTAGCCTAATAAGTTTTTTTTCCAAGGGCATTCCAATGGCAACATTATATTCCTCTAGTGTTGGAGTTAGTTCGTATTCACCAAATATAAAAGTGGAAGTTTGTGGACACCAGAAGTGAGGTAGCGCCTGTATAACACTAGAGTGGATGTTGATCTCTAACAATGGGAGAAGTTGGGCAATTCTGGCTTTCACATATCTCTGGCCATTTTGATCTAATTGGTGCAGCCACACTTTGAGCTCTTTTTTGGGAGTGGAAATGAATTGTATGTCGGTTTTCCCATCTCATATAAAACAAGACTGATGACGAAACCTATTGTCATGGACCGACGAAATTGTAATAAAGTAAATTGCAAAGTGAGAATTTAGACAACTTACTTTCACCAGAAAGGGATGACAATCACATAGATACACGCATGAAATGTGAGGCTCGATTTCTACCTAGACGGCTTAACAAAGTGGAGCTAGGAGGATGATCTGACTGCCGCAGTCTCGTGTAACGTGTCAAGTCCCCATAACTCCGGCTCAGTCGAATGGAATGTCCTACAATCATGTAGTCTCGCGGATATGGATAAACACAGTCGACACCATGAAGAACTTTCGGGGAAGAGGATGTCAACCTCTACATAGCTGTCTCTCTTTAGAGGAAATATCCTTCTCAACAGCATCCTAAGAATCCTATCGTAGCCTAAGTCCGGCAACAGGTTGTGTGTGCAATAGCGTAGTGCTAAAAACAATAAAACATGCACAACAGTTTAAATGCAAATGACACTTCTATAATTTAAATTCAAACATTCATTTCTAACTCCATCCTGCAAGACAGGGGTTAGCAAAGACTTCCTCCCCTAACGTACCGAGTGTCCTCGCTGCCAAACAAAAATATTTTTTAAAAGAAAAAGAAAAATTGGCATAAGTCCACTAAGTGTTTTAACACAAGTCCCCCGCGGAGTTGCCAAATTGTCGCGACCTAAATTTCAGGTGCACCACCTAGAGTTTAGGTTAATGGATTACTAAATCTTAAACTTAGGTCGCGACTTAAGTTCAAGTTTAATTTAATGGATTTTTATCTAGGAGTTACCACTAATCAGTTTACGGTAGGTCGATTAGACACTCAAGTAAAATAATGGGAGAATTATTTTACTCCTACGAACCAGAGACTTTGGGTACGGGGACTTGGTTATACTAGACTTTTCTAATGCCCTTTTGATGCAATTTCTTTTTGTTTTCGAAATTTTTTTTGTAGGCAATTTGGATTAATTTTAACCTAACTTACTATCAAGCAATAAGGTGATCTCACGGGTGCTCAATCATTATTAAAGACTCACTGAATCCAACAAATTGCATCAAAAGTAATAAACACACAAAGCAAACATTTTTTTTTTTTTGGTTTTCTTTAAATTAGAACTTTATCATCAAACATGCACTTTAACTACATGACCTAATTTTAGTAACAAACTATTTCTAATTAAATGAGCCTATCATGCAAACTATTTGACATGCACCTAATATTTTTGTATTTTTTATTGAAATCCAATTAATAAAAAAACTAATTAAACTATCTAAAGTGAATAATTTTCTAATTTATTGTAAGGATTATTTTGATTTAAACCTTATCCTATCTTAGAAAACTATTTGTTTTTAAAGAAATGAGATTATTAAAATGTGCAAACTTTATCTAGGACTATTTTTTAGAGAAGGTTATTTAGGTCCAACCCTAACCTATTCCAAAAATTATCTAAAAATGCAATCCTAAAATGCAATCCTAATTTATGAAACCAATATTTTATGATGCGAGATTTTTTTGATTTTTATATTTTGTTAGTGTTTTTCCAAGACATGCAATTATCAGATAAACATTACATCTAAACAATCAAGATATTCAATAAATAAATTATTAAAATAATCGAAAAAATAACATGTTGTCTCGCATGTCAAATTAACGATTACTATAACCCTAGACATCACGACAAAAAGTTCAAAATAATTAAAAATCTGATCTAAAGTCTTACGGATCAAATTAATAACTATAATGGTTTAACAATTAAAATATTACCAAAATGCCCAAAAATTAAATAATTAAAAAAATAATCTGACGTTTTATGGATCAAATTAATAATTACAATAATTTTTGACAAATGCAAGATTCATAAAATGGATATTAGCATACCATAATCTAATTTAAGCAATAATAACAAAATTGTAGAGGCGTCATGCGGTGCTCGTGGACGAGCAGCAGAGATAGCATCGAACAGGGCAATCGTCAGCAGGTTCGGTGGGCTTTGGCTCAGTTGCAGCAAGTGTCGTGGCTGGGGCAAAGCAAAACTGTAGCTGGGACAGAGCAACGGCGCATAGACGTCTAGTCAAGGCAAATCAGCATGGCAGCGGCTTCATCGAGGTGCCGGTGTCGCGGCTGGCGAGGGCGTAGGCATGCGGATCGGCTCAGAAAAAACTCGGCAGCAAAGGGGCTTGGCGATGCGGGATCTGCAAGATGCAGGTGAGGCGAGATAGAAGCGGGTCGACGCTAGGCGGTCGCGGACGAGTGAGTGGAGCACTGTAGGGGCATCACGGGCAGGAGCAGCGTCGGGGGAGCAGCACCGTCAGACACGGATGGCTCAACGAGTGTTGCGGGTGAGACCGACGTAGCGGCGATGGAGCAAAGACAATTCGTGGATCACTAGCGAAGCAGCAGTGGTCAGTGACTTGGCTACCGGCACGGGTGGTGCCCGGTGGAGGCGGTGCCGGCACAGTTGGAGAGGAAGCGGACCGGCAAGGGAGACAAACAATCTTCCCTCCTTTCTTTTTTTTTTTTTTTTCTCTCTCTCTCTCTCCACATCTCTCTCACGTCACTTCCCCCTCTTTGTCTTCCTGCTTCTTTGACGAAGGATGGACGCTGACCTTTCCCAAAAGAATTTTTTTTTTTCTTTTGAAACTTTCGCTCAAAACAAAAGGCTCCTCTCCCTCTCGTACGAATTTTTTCTGGGCTCTTTTTTAAAAAACTCCCCCCTTTAGTCACGAAAATTGTGGCTCTTTTATAGTGATTCTAGATGGCTGCTTTGTATGGTATTTTCTGAGTTTCCATCTTCTGTTGCATTGATTTGGTTGCGTATTGAAGCATGATTTCGAAATCAGTTTCGATTTTGATTCGATTCCTTCCTTTTTACCAAAATTCTTGCTCTTGAATCACCTAATTTTCTAATTGCTTATGCATTTACCAAAATCCGAATATTCATCAGAATTTTCAATTTACATGCATAATCAATCGTATTGATTTTTCCCTGTTTTTTCCTTTTATTTGCGATTTTTTTATTTATTTTATGGTTTGCCAAAATTAGGTGTCAACAATAGAATATTAAAAAATTTTACCTACTGACAGTTTTGAACATGATTCCTCTTCTGACTCTGAACCGTTTTTATCTCAAGACCACAAAGATGTACAGATGCTTTTTACAAAAGAGGAACAATTCCGCACAGATTTGTTTGCTTTGATTTTCTCGATCTCAGGGTAATTTCTTCTCTGACCTTTTTGAATCTCTAAAACTGAAATTCTTTTGCTCGATGAAAGAGGGAGTTCATCTTGGCCTTGTGGCCCTGTTTTATTCCAATCTCCATTTTGCAAAAAGGGACTTGTTTGTTTTTACCTTTTGAATACAAAATTATGTTATTACGTCGGATGAACTTGCTAAGATAATTCAGGCCGAGTACACCAACTTCAAGAAATTCCCTGTAGAACCTAATGAGGCCTACAGTCTTGTGTTGGAAATTCCCAATTTCTCTCGTGGCTTTAGAGAATTGTGCCTTTGAATCTACTCCCTTTGAAAATGAATTTTATCTAAAAGATTCTGACCCTTTGTCTGCGCCCCAAAACATCCTCTACCAGCAATGTTTATCGTTATGAGGCAATAGTCATCTGGGCAAACCTCAATATATTTGATTAATTCTCTCTTCCCCACATGATCTTTCCACATGTACCGAATGACCAAGAGAAAGACAAGCAAACTGCCTTACGGTGCTCTCATCAGTCACATCTTTAAGCACCTGAAGATCGACTTCTCTGACGTTGCTCCATAGAGCATGGCCAATATGGAAATTGGGAGGAAGATGCTCGAAAAGATGATGCCGAGGATGACTCTGGTTGGATGGGCAATCAAAAAAAAAGAAATCATCTCCATTGGATATGGCGATGATGAAAGGGCCATTGCTCAGATTAGGAAGAGACTTGCTGGTATGACAAAGCAAGAAAAGAAAAGGCAAGCCAAGGCACCAGCATCCAAGCTAGCACCGCAACTGCCCAAACCAAAAAGATCTACGTCTCCAATGGAAATAACTGCAGCTTCTACTGTCGGACTTAACCAACTCGAAGCTGATATCCAAGAGATCATGATCACACTCCCTTCATTGACTCGATATCTCATCAAGATCGAACGCACACTCATCAGTCTTGACTGTCACCATCCCGTTTGTCTTGACCAGAAGCAAACCCTTTAAGAACCCCCTGCTACCTCCCAGCAACGCAAATGGCCCTGCACTTAAAAATCTGCATCTTTTTCATGTGCTCATGTTTTTCTTTTGCTGATCATATCATGTTTCTCTTCTAACAGTAAGTACTCTCATGCTAAGTTATCAATGAAGCTTTGAACTTTTATCCATCTTCTGCTAATGACGGAAATGGGGAGAGTTGACTTAATGTGAAATAAAATGCACATGCGATTTAAACTTTATGCATTTACTCATCAAAATTGGGGGAGCTTTAAGTGTTTTCACTCTTAAAACTTTGTCGACACCTAAATTCTTGCCCAAAAAATCATTTCCGAAAAATGGGAACTTGTTTTTCAACAAAAATATTTCATGTCAAATTCTTGCATATAGATTATTTAGGTGTTTAATATAGGTTTTTTTTTTTTTAAAGGAAGATGTTTTTCCTATAAAAAAATTTTAAAAAATTTTAAAAAAAAGATAAAAGAAGAAAAAAGAAGAAGAAAAAAAGTTGAGCCGATGATCTGAATGTGACTAGCCAAGCCAAGGAGGTCAGATTGTAATTAAAATGGCAAGTTAGGGCCAAAATACAATTTCCAAAAGTTTAGGGACCATTTCGCAAATTATGCAAAATGTTGCCCGAACCCTTAAATCATCATCTTGGTCACCAATTAAGTTGAAAGTGAACTTGGACTAGGTCGAATCAATCAAATTGGGCCAAAAGGACCAAATTTGCATTGAAGGTATTTTCGAATAAGAAAATTGCTAACTTTGAGGGACTTTCATACAAAATTTGGTGGGTACAATTGCAAAAGCTGGTCGAAACCTTAAACTACTATATATGATGTTGCTAATTGATCAAAAAATGTAGTCAAATTGATGGATTAAAGCACTCAAACTAGCTACCAAAACCCTGCCCATAGTTAGGTCTCAATTCGAAGTTTCTAAGTAAGCAATTTTGTGACCCCACTATATCCTACTCAGCAGCCCAATCAACCTAATCATTGCACATGATGGAAGACCATTATTGGTAGTGCAAGTGGACAAAAATTGATCAGGGATAAGCTGCTTAAAGCATGGGAAAATCGCAGCAAAATCCGCACACTCAATAGTTGCAAAACTTAAAAATTTGGCTAAGTGAGAAAGTTGGTGAACTAGCTCAGTTGGCACGCTTGGCAGGTGGACAAAAGACTAACCAAAAATCCCTTAATTCAAGGGATAAGATCACTGAAGCAAGCTATTTCAGGGCATGAAAGGTAGGAGACAAGGAAGAGAAGGGAGGGTTCATGGTCGTTCTCCAAAGACATCCTTACAAGCAACTCCAAAAAAAAAAAAAAAAAAAAACCCAGAAATTTCAGACTGACCTTGGCAGAGAAAAGAGAAATTTTCACAAACTTGCATCCAAAATTAGCCAAATCCTTCTACTAGAGAGTGAAACTTCACTCAATGATCTTTCCAACCATAGGTCGCACATCTCAAATGGAGATTAGAAAGGCCTACTAAAGTCCCCCGAAAAACAACCCCTGGCAGACCAAGAAACACTGGAAAGTGTTGAGCACGGTTGGTCGCGAATGAGGGAAAGCGAGTGCTTTTGAGAAAATTGAGAGACAAATGAGGGAACCCATGAGTTTTAATCCAAACTAGAATACATATAGTTTTTTTAAGTATTCAGTTGGCCAATAAAAGAGGTTTTGAAGTCTAATTTTGGAGGTCAACAAAATTAGCCCGAAAAAGAAACTAGGAAGCAAGGTAAGAGTCTTAGATGTATTTTTGATCAATTTTGAATGTGTTTTAACCATGGAAAACTAAGAGGAAAACTAGCCCGGAAAACTAATTTCTGATGCTGAAATTTTTCCGAAGTGTTTGAAACCTCTTCAGGAGCCATACATGTTTGACTTGCTACTCCCCTTTGCATGTATTTTCTATCTTCACGAGCTTGATGAGTGTCATATGGGAGTACAAATGATGCTGAGGTTAGCTTGGTTTGGTCTTTAAATCTCTAGATAAACCATGAAATTGTCCACAACTTGGGCTAAAAACCAAGTCTATCCACATTGATTCATGGCTGGTCAGTGTGGACTTTGTATGTATGCTTCTTGGAGAGGTCGTTTTGATGTGTTCAATTGGTCATTGTCTATGATGTTTGTTGCATTTGAAATCCCATGCTACCTACTTTCACTCATATCAAATAATGTGTCCCATAGATCTTGCATGCAATGAGTGTTAGGGCTTGAATACGGGCGTGCAACCTATTTGCTTGACTTGGGTTCAAACCTAGATTTGCAAGTTAGCTCAAACCCGCATATTTGAGGACGATTTCAGCTTGGTTCTTGTGTGTTTCAAGCTAGGATTTATATCTAATCTTGCTCTTTGCATGTGGTAGTATAATCTTGATATTTTAGTTTCACATGAGATTGCTTATGGGTTAAGATTAAAGGCCACGAACATGGCTCGAGGAAGCTGTTTGAGCTAGTTTAATGCACACCAAGTGTTCGACAAAATGCCCAAACTAAGCTTCAATCTTGAAATGGTCGATCCGAGCTCCGTTCGTGTGATATTTATGTATTGGGCTCTAAATCAAGCATAGATCGGTTTAGGAAATTATTTTCAAATCAAAAAAATCAAAAAATCAGAAAATTTCTAAAAAAAAATAATATGAAAATTATGGATGGTATCAAATTAAGCCAAAAATGACATCCAGGAGATTTTCCTAATTTTATAAAGTCTTTTTTTCCCAATTTAATGCTATTTTGGTATTTTATAATCCTTTTTTGTAAATAATCCATGTTGCATAGATTAAAATTAATTAGAGTAGTTTCATGCATTTAGAGTAATTTCATGCACATTTAAATTCCCATTTTGCTCATGGGGGTCCTGTCCCGGCGCGTGATAACAATGCCATGTAATATTATTTGCCTGACTTGTATCGAGTTTCCCTTTTCCGCATTTATTTTCAGGTCATTTAATTTCTTGATGTTTCACTTACGCACCACTTTTCATTAATTTGAGTGTAAATTTCTCTTCTAAATTATATCAGGATTAGTCTAGACATTAAGGAAAACAAACCTACACGTCTTCAACGTGTCGACAATAAATGAATGCTTGGCCCCAAGATCAAATAATGCATAAGCAGCATGGTCGTTCAGCGACACCGTACCTATAACCAAATCATGTGAGTTCTCCACCCCCCTTCGGGTGACAACATACACCCTTCACTGCATCGGCGGGTTGTTCAAAACACCCTGCTATGTGTTCTACGACGCACTCCCTCTTAGTTGTTCTATCTGTAGGAGTGGCACCTATGCTCCCATAGGCCTACGTGAACAATCCTTGATCTAGTGGCCATGCTGGCCACATCCATAACAAGCTCCTATCCTAGTAAAACATGGGGTTGATCCCTGTCTTCTCCCACTGAAACGGCACACCATTCAAGTTGGGTGCCGGCTTTCCAATCCCACCCTTTTGGTTGGGCAGAATGGAATATCTATCTTATGTCATCGGTCTCTTCCCAAACCAATTGTTATCTCTATTGGGCTCGAACCACGACCTAGATGCGACAGCTCATTCGTTCAAGTTCCTCTCGATTAGCCGAGCCCTCTCGTACAACTCATTGTAGTCCTTAAGATTTAGCGGCATCAGCGGGTCCTTGATCTTTGGCCTCAAGCTAGGGGTGAGCAGCGGTCTAGGGTCGACCCTGGACCAACCCTGGACCGGCCCAACCCTGCTGGTCCTGGTCCGGTTCCCAAGGGGACTGGGTCGGTCCTTGGTCCTGAAATTCCAGGACCAACACTGTGCAGGTTGGTCCTCGATCCTAAGAGTTTTGGGTCGATCCAACCCTGGACCAACCCTGTATAATATATATAATTCTTTTATATATTCAAACCTAAATAAAATGTCTATTATATTATATTATATTGACATGTTCTATCAATAGTACTAATAGTAATTTTAATTTAAGACTTTTGTTGAGTATTAATTATGTGTCGTTTGTTTTGTTTCCAGGTGTTTAGAAGTTCGAGTGAATTAACAAGATGTGAAGTTATATATTTATGGTTTATATTAAGTATTTTGAACTTTTTATGGTTTAATTGTATTCTACTAATGAATTTCACCTGCACTTTGCTTTTTAATTTGTGTCAACTTGTAGAAGTTTTTAAAGAGTAGAGTAGTACTGCAGTTGCTACGGTGATTTACTAGTCAAGTGGTGTGAAACTCATTTTTTAGTTGAGTGGACTCTACATGATCAAATGCTAGTCAAGTGGTGTGAAATTCATTTTTTGGTTAAGTGGATTCTACATGATCAAATGTAGGAAAACGCTTTTGCATATGGTATTATGAATATTGAAGATAGATAATTACAAGAATTTTCCATCTTGTCCCATATCTCAATGAGCGGTTAGTAGGTATGAAATTTATATTATTGCGTCATCTTAAATTTGCTAAATATGTATTGGTATTTATAGTTTAGTTGCATAATGCCGCATTTTCGATGGATGTGTCATTTGAATTTGTGGGTTTTTTTTTAGGGAATATAAAAATTAAGACGAAAAAAATTATCGATCGGTCCTGGGTTGACCCTGGAACCGGACTAAACCCATTGGGTCGGTCCGGTCCTTGGTCCCAAGCTCAATAGGGTCGGTCCTCGATCATAAAAATTGAGGACCGACACTGTACGTGTGGGTCCTAGGGTTAAGGGGTGGCCCGGACCAACTTGGACCATGCTCACCCCTACCTCAAGCCGTCTTTGAATCTCCTCGCTCTGTCCACCGGGTCTTCAATCAGCCTCGATGCATACTTGGATAGCTCTGCAAACTTTGCCTCATACTGGTCCTCTGACATCAAACCCTAACAAAGATGTTGGAACTCAGCCATCTTCTACTTTATGGCGCAGTCTAAGAAGTACTTCCCATAGAAGACCTCCACGAAAGCATTCCACACCGAAACTGTACCTTCGGGAAACACTCTCCCTCTAGTGGCTTCCCACCAAGTACTTGCGTTCCCTTGCAATAGACCACCAGGACTACCTTGTCTTCCTCAGAGCACCTTAGCAGTGCAAAGACCTTCTTTAGCTTTCGGATCTAGAGGGTTGTAGCCTCGGGATCGCCTACTCCAATAAATCTCAGTGGTTTCAGCTTCAGGAATTGTTCCACCAACTTATGCATCATTCACTCACCGTTCCCATTTCCAAGTGGGACTTCAGTAGGTGCGGCGACAACAATGGCAACAGCATTGGCAGCAGCAGTGGTGGCTACGGTAGCAACGGCTTGGTTTCGAGCCTACTGACCCATCATATTCCTAAGAGTTTCAAGCACCTGCACGATCCCATCTATCCTAGCATCGCTGGGTACTCCTACCCTAGTACTAGCTTGTGGCGGTACTCTTTCCCTTGTGCTAGCGTAAGCTGGCACTCAACCTCAGGGATCGATCCTAGTCGGCGTCCTTCCTTGAGTAACAGCTGAAACTGCCCTCTACCAAGGAGGCCTCTGCTCAAGATCGCTTATCCTGCAGGATCTTTATAAAACCTGCTTTCCAGTTCCAACACAAAATTAGAAATCCGAGCAATCCGCATAAAACAATCAATCAATCACAAGCATTAGCGTAAGGAAAATGTCTTTCCTACTAACTATCCCATGACCCATCGCATCTTATCACTCTAGACACCAACCAGGCTTTGGTACCACTTCGGGCGAGAATGTCACGACTCGAACCCTAGGCACACACACATCTCTCGGCGGTCGATTAAAAATGTGACATCCTATGACGCGTCCTCAACTCATTCTTTTGATCTTTTGATTAAGCACATGCGAAAACGAATTAAATAAACACCCGGCCAACAATCAACATAGGGATAGTAAAAACATACAACCATTTTTTGCAAACGACACTTTATATACATACCAAGTTAACCTTACAGGTTCATATTTACAAGTCTATCTCAAAAAGAAACCCCTAGTCAACCTACATACTTGATCCCTCCGACTCGGACTTGGGATCCTCCACGACACCATCTGGTATATTGATGTCCATGGGGTGACCTACCTCCCCATCCTCTATCTCAATAGGCGGCCCGTCAAAACCCTATAGAGGACCCTCCCAAGTACCATTATGCTCATTAATGAACCACGCTTTGAAGCAATGAGATACCCAATGAAGGAGACCCTCATCAACCCAAATCGTGGTCACCACTAACTCGCACGTCTGGGTGGTCTCGGGCATAGGGAAAAGGGTAGACTTGTAGTCTATCTCCCATGGAAACCCAAAACGAATGGGATGTATCTCCATACTAGGGACCTGAAAAAGGTTAGCCACGACGGGGTGAGATAAATCTCAGTGAGTCAAAACCCTAAACCCCGATTATGATGTAAATTTTCCTCGAAGGCAATCCTAAGCATGCACCATACAAAACTCACCTGCCTCAGCACGTCCTTGCATGTTAGCTCATCTCATATGTTATTATCAATGCAGCACACATAGTTTAATAACTGGAACACATCATTTCAATCACATAGGTCCCGATTAAAAGACAACCATTATGACATGTCCCATATCGTGCCATACAATTTTTCCCCATCATCAGGTGCAGCTATCACAACCATTCAGGCATGTTCCAGTTATTACGACCCATCGGCCATGGCAAAATCAACATTCGGCGGTCATCCCATGTAACCGGGCATTATCCTGCTCTGTCAAGCATGGCAACGTCTAGCACTACACACCTAGACGGTAATCCATAAGGAGCATCAGCTCAGCTTCCACCGTGACTCGGCATCTGTTGACGTGGGGCATCCGAACTTAATTAGGCATCACCTCCCCAACTCTTGTCGAGTGATGGGTTCCGATAGTGACCATACGAGCACATAATTGGCTAAGAATACAGTGCTTTGTATTCAAATACCTCGTTTTTAAATAATGAACATGGCCACTTTTTCTACGTATTAAAAATTCTTGGTAAAATAATTGTGCCTGGTCACATATTTAAAGCGAACTATTAAACATAGTATGCTCCAAATTTAAAACTCCACGATTTTATATAGTACATAAAAATTTAGCGTCAAACCCGAACACGTAGTATTTTTTCTATTTGAATGCCCATAAAATCGAATTTTGCAATAATAATTGACAAGTACCATCAAGCAATCAATTGCACATATAAGCCATCAAAATCACACAAAATTCCATCTAGAAGAACAAGCATAAAATTCTGCAAAATGGCTAATCCGTTGGTAATTACCCTAATTACGATTAATTAAATAAATTGCGATTAATTAAATTAATCCAACTTAAGTAACCTAACCATGATTAATTAACTTAACCATGGTTAACTAACCTAACCAAGATAGTTACTCTAACCTAGGCTTAACTACTAATCCTAATTAACACTAATTTAACCCCCTAAGTGCAATTAACAACCTAATCAACTATTAGGAAGTTAACTCATCGGATTAAGACGACGACAGCAACACGACGGCAGTGAGAACTTGAGAGTACCATGTCTTGCACGGAGGCCCAACGGCGGCTTAAATCAGCCCTACAAGTCTCAACCAAAGGCTCGTCAAAGGACTGAGGGCTGAGCTAGTCTCGACTGGATGGTGGCTACAAGTGCGACTGATGCTGGCGAACCAGCTGAAGGTGGGACGGGCGACTGGTGCTGGGCAGTTGCTGGCTGATTAGAGTGGAGACGACGATGTTGGGGCATGTGAGACGGTGAGCTGAAGTTGGCGTGAGGTAGGGTGATGTGAATGGAATGAGGGCTGCTGGCGGGCTAGCGTTGGCATGTGTGAGGGCGTGATGGTGATGATGGATGAGGATGCTGGAGACAGTGAGGGTGGCTAGGCGTGGGTTGATGGTGGGTGATGGTGTGCGGGCGTGTGGCAACGAAAGGAAGGGAATGAAGGAGATGGAGTGATCGGCTACAGCAGGAACAAAAAAGGAAATGGCGTGTGTGAAGGAGAGATGGGGTCGGTAGTAGAATGAAGAGGAGGAAGTGAACAGCAGAGAGAGGGGGGAAGAGTATGTGCACAAAAGGGAGAGAGAGAGAGGGAATGGAAGTCAAAGCCATGGCCAATGAGAAACCTTAGCAAATATCTAGCCATTCATTGCAACAGCCTCAAAGTCTTCAGCCCTAAAGGTGAAATGACCATCCAATGAGAAATCATCTCTAATTTCTCACATATAAACCATCTATCTCTCGTGCTACTTTTAATATCTTTCACTCTAATATTTGGGGGCATCTCCAACTCCCCCCCCCCCCAACGGGAGGCTCCCACTATATTGTAATCATTGTTGATGATTATTCTCATTATTATTGCCTTTATCTTATGAAAAATTAATGTGGAATGACACTAAAAGTGCCAAAAGTTTTTATGGCTCGCTTAAGTGCTAAATCAAAAAACAAATGATCACCTAAGTTCTTGCGGTTAGAAATTCCGACCAAATTAATTATGTAGCCATTATAATTAAAATTAATATATATTTAAAAAATCTAGTCCATGTGGATGTCCAAAACAATCTCACACAATGATTATTCTTTAATTGAGATTGCCATTGAAGTGATCGATTTTTAACATCAACTAGTACTAAAGTGATCTTTTTTTTTTAATAACAATTGGTAGATAAGTAATCACTTTTAACAATATTTGGCACTCAAACGAGCTATATTTATAATTTTTGGCACTTAAATTATCATTCATCAACTTGTCTACACAACATCGTTTAGGGCTATATGCTGAATGAGCACGCTGATGAGTCATGTAAGAATGAGAAATTAATGAAATATGGTCATGTCAATTTTCAGTGATCTAAACTGGAGATAGCACCTAAGTGATTTTTTTTTTTTTAAGTGCCACCTAAGTGATCTAAAAAAAAAACTTTTGACATTAAAATAAATGCCATACATAACTTTGACACTTCTAGTGTCTCTCTCATGAATTTAGTCATATACACAATAAATTTTGACATGATTAAAATGCAATTTTCTCAAAATATCAAGGTTTTCATACTCATAATGCCATAGAATATGGAGACAATGAATTTTTTTAAAATTCTCTCCCATAATGGTACTATTGTTTGTCATTCTTGTCCGAGAACTTCCTAGAGAAATGATCAAGCAAAACGTAAACTTAGGCATATTTTACATATTACATGTACTCTTTCAATTCTTGATTCTTGTCCATAACAGTTTGGGAGAGACTTATCTTGTTGTTGTACACACAATCAATCATACTACATCACCTATCTTAGGTAATATTTCCCCTTATGAGTGCTTATAGGGTAATGTCCCCAGTTGTAGTCTTCTTCGAGTCTTTAGTAGTGTTTGTTTTGTACCTCTTCTTCCTCATGAACGCATGAAGTGAGAACCTCATGCCCATCTATTTTCCTTCCTTGTGTTGGAGAAATCTTCTTGAAGTGTTTTGAAGCTGACAAAACGTTTCCATCAGTCCAGTCTGAAAGCTTGCAAACTCTGCTATTTAAAGTCTGAAGACCTACGGACAGCCAGACTCAAGACTCAAAGTCTATCCTCATTGTCAGTTTCTAATCCGTTGAAGAAAGGTTATCCAGAACTGGTTTCATTAAGGATATGACCTTATCGACTGGAGAAGATCTCTTGGCTGGAAAAGACACAACGGAATCCTTTGATTGATCGAGATTGACTTGAAGATTAAGGAACCGATGATTGCCTAAATATTCTTGGAAGGTTCTATTTATGTAAACCGAGATCCTGATTGTATGGGCAAATAGGATTGATGGACTATCGACATGTTCCTTTAATAGCTTGAATGATCTTTCTAATTGATTCCGTCCAACGGGTAGATTGGAGGAATTTCTTTGGTAAGTGCCAATGGGTATGATGGCATAAAGGAGTATATAAGGAAGACGTTCTAAGTTGTTCGAGGTGTGCGCGATAGAAGAATTCCAAAGTCTGAAGCTCCTTGTTGTTTACACAATTCCTTTGAGTGAAACCTTGTATACAAAAGAGAGTCTATATTTGTGAGAAACCTTGATGAGGTGTGATAGAACATCTACACTGTGGAATCAAGGAAAAGCTGTGCTGTAACTACTCTTTTGTTCATAGTGAAATCCAGCCGGTGGGTTGTTAGTGCGGAAGAGTGGACGTAGGCTTGAAATAAGCCGAACCACTATAAACCTTGTGTTCAATTTTCTCTTCCTTACTCTCTTTACTTTGATCGTACTTCATTTTGTGAACTCCTTTCTATCGGTTGCGTAGAATCGCTTCCGTATCTCGATAAATTGTTTGTGCACCTATTCACTCCCCCCTCTAGGTGCTTATACTAGCTATCTCAATTGGTATCAGAGCTCGTGTACTCACTTTCTTTGAAGTGTTTTACTTCAGAGTTAAAGATCCATGGCTAGTATGTTGGCTCCAAGGCTGGTAGAAGGGCAAAGCAACACCAGACCACCTTACTTTGATGGAAAGGACTACAACATATGGAAAAACAAGATGAAGTCGTTCTTAAGATCAAAGGATCCTCCGGAATGGGACGTTGTAGAAAAAGGAATCGTTAATAAAGCTGCATCTGTCTTAGAAAGAGAAAAAGACACTGTTGAGTCTAGCGAAATGACTCATGAAGAGATAATCAAGAGACAAGCTCTTGATGCAAAAGCTATTTATTCCTTATATTGTGCTTTATCACTTACCGAATATAACAGAATATCTTCTTGTGATACAGCTAAAGAAGTCTAGGATAGATTACATATTACCTATGAAGGAACCGATCGAGTGAAAGAGACTAGAATCAACATTCTTCTCGGTCAATACGAAGCCTTCAGAATGAAATCAAGAGAATCTATAACTGACATGTTTAGTCGTTTTACAGAAATCGTGAATGGTCTTGAAAATCAAGGTCAACCAATTTTTGATCCCATGAAAGTAAACAAGCTACTGCGTGGATTCTCCAAGGATTGGAATTCTATAAAGACCTCAATCAGAGAGACTCAAAGAATCATGCCACTGTCTGTCGATGAGTTGGTTGGGACCCTTCAGTCTTATGAAATGGAACGAATCAATGAAGACGAAGATCCTAAAGGTAAGAAATTTATTGCATTAAAATCTAATGATGATTCTGATGTAACAGATTCTGAAGACGACATGGATGATGAAGAACTTGCTCTCATGATAAGAAGATTCAGAAAGCTGAATAGAAAAGGAAGAAGATTCAATTAAAAAAAAACAAAGTTTTTAAAAGCAACATACCAAGTCTGCTGAAGATGATGAATCAAACAAAGATGTAGTCTACTTTGAATGTAAGAAAAAGGGACGCATCAGACCCAACTGTCCTCTTCTAAGGAAGAAGAAAGGAAAAACTGAAAAATATCGAAAAGCTCTCAAAGCTGAAACCTGGAGTGATACAGAGTGTGAAGATAGTGATGATGATTATGCCAACATATGTCTAATGGCACAATCTGATTCAAAATCAAACTCCGAGACTGATTCAGATTCAGAAAGTGAATTCGAGGTAAGTAACTTTAAAATCCCTTTTAAAGTTTCAAAATACATTAATGAATTATGTTTTAGTCTTGAGACTTATCTTAAAAGAATTTCCGAACTCAAAAAGGAAAATTCTGCTTTAAAACAACAAGAGAATGTTTTGAAAGAAAAAGTGAAATGCTTAGACCGGGATGTTTCTTCTCTCAAGAAAAGTGAAGATAATCTTTTAAAAGAAAATACATTCTTGAAAAATGATATCTCAAATATTTCCAAAAGATTTTCTCTAGGATCTGAAAAACTGGAGAAAATACTTTCTGTCCAAAGACCTTATTTCAATAAATCTGGTTTAGGAATGACTGCTGAAACCATTCCTTTAATCGATTTTTCTAAAGTAAAAGAAAGAATCAAACAAAAACCCACAAGAAATGCTTATAAAAATCATTTTGAAATGACCTTTGTAAAACCAATAGGTCACAATGCTCTTAGATGTTCAAAATGCAATAGTGCAGAACATTTTGAGAAAGAATGTCCTATGGTTTGGAGACCTGTCAGTAAAGTCTGGGCAAAAACCGTATATCAGACTAACTCAAAAGGACCCAAGAAAATATGGGTACCAAAGAAAGCTTGAGTTTCTTTTTAAATGCAGGTCACTATCAAGAAAAAAAGTGAAATGGTATCTGGATAGTGGATGCTCGAGACACATGATAGGAGATTCAAATTGTTTCATAAAGCTTGTTCAAGTGAATGGTGGAAAAGTCTTATTTGGAGGAAACAACAAAGGAAAAATAGTGGGATTTGGAACTGTAAAGATTGGGAACTCACAATAAGCAATGTTTCTTTAGTTGAAGGGCTCAATTACAATCTGCTCAGTGTTAGTCAGCTTTGTGATGCCGGTTTTAAAATCAACTTTCAAGAGGGTATTTGTTCAGGAACCAGTAAAGACTATACTCAGTCATTCATGGGTCGAAGACATGGGAAAATCTACCTCTTAGACGTGAAACCAGATGAATCGCAATGTCTAATCTCAATCCAAGACGAAGTGAACTTATGGCACAAAAAGCTTGGGCATATCAACATGAAGCAGATAGCCAAAATCTCAGCAAAGAAGCTTGTTCGTGGTCTACCAAATTTATCATACCAAAAGTCTGATCTATATACACCATGCATATTGGGAAAATAGGTAAAAAATTCCTTTAAGCCAATAAATCAAGTTTCCACTAACCGTGTACTACAGCTCTTGCATATGGATCTCTTCGGACCAACAAGAACGCAGAGCATTGGAGGTAAGAAATTTTGCCTAGTAATTGTGGATGATTATTCACGATTTACTTGGGTATATTTCTTGGCAAGTAAGTCTGAAGCTTTCTCTTACTTTGAAAAATTTGCTAAGAAGGTTCAGAATGAAAAGGGGTATGTCATTTCAAGTATAAAAACAGACTATGGAGGTGAATTTGAAAATCAAGATTTTGCTAAATTTTGTGAAGAATCTGGTTTTCAGCATTTGTTCTCTTCTCCATATACTCCAGAGCAAAATGGAGTTGTGGAAAGGAAGAATAGATCTCTTCAAGAAATGGCTAGAACTCTCTTAATTGAAAGCAATATCTCTTTAAGGTTTTGGGCTGAAGCAGTTTCAACATCATGCTATATTATTAATAGAGTTTTTCTAAGGCCTATTCTAGAAAAAACCCCCTATGAACTATTCAAAGAAAAGAAGCCAATTGTTTCATATTTTCATATATTCGGATGCAAATGTTTCATATTGAAAAATCCAAATGATCGAGTTGGTAAGTTTGAAGAAAAGTCAGATGAAGGCATCTTCCTTGGATATTCAACCACAAGCAAAGCGTATAGAGTCTACAACAAGAAGACTCAAATTGTGGAAGAATTAATGAATGTCAAATTCCAAGATTCTATACAAAATGAATCTATTCAGACTCATCTTGAAGAGACTAAATCTGCTCCAGACTCTACAAAGTCTAAATCTCAAGAAGCAGCTCAGACTTTGAAAGACCAGCAGCAAGTGACTGTTGAAGATTCAAGTGAAGGAAGTGACCATCAATCTGATAAATTAACCAGCAACTGGAAACATAAGTCCAGTCATCCCAAAGATCTTATTATTGGCAACATCAATGAAGGAATTCGCATAAGATCTAAAAGGCGAGAAGAGTCTAGTGTTGTGGCTCTTATTTCTGAAATAAAACCCAAGAGCATAGAAGAAGCTTTATCCGATGAGAGCTGGATTGAAGCTATGCAAGAAGAACTCAGACAATTCAGAATTAATGATGTTTGGGAGCTGACTCTTAAACCAAAAGGTAAATCAATTGTTGGAGTTAAATGGGTTTTCAAGAACAAGATGGACGAAAAAGGAAAAGTCATAAGAAACAAGACTAGACTCGTGGCCAAGGGATACGCGCAAGAAGAAGGGATCGATTATGACGAGACTTATGCACCGGTAACAAGGTTAGAAGCAATTCATTTATTACTTGCATTTACTTGTCATAAGAATTTCAGGTTATTCCAAATGGATGTCAAAAGTGCCTTCCTAAATGGATTCATCCATGAGGAAGTTTATGTGGAACAACTACCCGGGTTTGAAGACCCAAGGAAACCAGACTCAGTATTCAGACTCAAAAAGGCCTTCTATGGCTTAAAGCAAGCACCTCGAGCTTGGTATGACAGACTAAGTAAGTTTTTAATTCGAAATGGTTTTGTTAAAGGTAAAGTAGATACTAATCTTTTTTATTAAAAGAGAAAGCAAAATTTTTCTGCTTGTTCAAATATATGTTGATGATATTATCTTTGGATCCTCTAATGAAAGTCTGTGCAAGAAATTTTCTAAGACTATGCAGGATGAATTTGAAATGAGCATATTGGGTGAGTTAACCTTCTTTCTTGGACTTCAAATAAAACAACTAGAGGAAGGAACTTTCATTCATCAAGAAAAGTATGCAAATGATCTTGTCAAAAACTTTGGACTGAACAATTACAAAAAGGTTGACATACCAATATCAAGTTCCTTAAAGATAGACAAAGATGAAGAAGGAAAGAAAGTCGACCAAAAGCTGTACAGGAGTATCATCGGATCACTTCTTTATCTTACTGCTTCTAGATCTGACATTCTGTTTAGTGTTTTCATTTGTGCCAGATTTCAATCAGACCCAAAAGAATCTCATTTGAATGCTGCAAAGCGTATTATCAAATATATTTCATCAACTTCAAGCTTTGGTCTCTGGTATCCAAAAAGGGGAGACTTTACTCTTCTTGGATATTCAGACGCAGACCTTGCTGGATGGAGAGTAGATAGAAAGAGCACCTCGGGTACTTGTCAACTACTTGGAGGCAGGACAGTGTCTTGGTTTTCAAGAAAGTAAAGTACAGTAGCTCTCTCTACAGCAGAAGCAGAGTATATAGCTCTCGGAAGTTGTTGTTCGCAAATTCTGTGGATAAAACAATAGCTAAGAGACTTTGGAATTGAAGACTCATGCACAGAGATTAATTGCGACAACACTAGCGCTATAAACCTCACCAAAAATCAAATTCTCCACTCAAGAGCAAAGCATATTGAGATTCGACATCACTTTATTAGATACCATGTTCAAAATGGAGATGTTTCAATTCAATTTGTTGACTCAAAGAACTAGCTGACGGATATATTCACAAAGCCTTTGGAGAAAAATTATTTTGAAACTATCCGTTCCAGACTCAACATTTTAAGGTATGAGGAAATCAAAGTCTAAAGACTCTCAGACTCAGACATACAAGACTTTAACTGTAAGTTAGTCTCTCTCTCTCTCTCTCTCTCTCTCTCTCTCGAATCTTATCTTGAAGAGGTATGATCATCAGACTATGTTTAAATTATTGCTATATTTAATCGACGTAACTATTGCATCGTTTCAATTTCAAAAAAGAAGTTATTTTTGAAATGACCATTTTCGCGGAAAAAGGACGGTTATTCTGAAAAGGCATTTTTTTTTTATTTTTTGTGACGGTTCGTTTATCTCCCTTTTTAACCGGTCGTGCACTGTTGATTCATCTTCACTTTACTCTAAAAAAACCCTAGAAAGCATCGATCTTCCATTCCCGTTTTTCTCCCTTGTTTAATCTTCGAAAAAGTTGTCATCTTTCTTGGGAAAGTCAAGCAAGGAATCTTCCAAAAACTGAGAAAGATGTCATCTTCAAGAAAGTTTTCGAGAATCACAAGCAGGGGACCACGGTGAATGACTGAGGGGCCTATGCACTTCGATCTCATCAAAGAAGAAGTGTCTCTAGAACAGCAACCGAGCCCACAACATTCTTAGCAGTGTCATTCTCCTCCATCTAGTCCTCAAGGCGTTGATCATCAACAAGAGGAAGAAATCATTGAGGATGCAGACCCTATAAGAGTTCAAAAGCCCGCTTTTATTTATCAGCTGTATCGTGCTTTAAAAGGAATTCATACTCCATTGAACTATGTCGATGATTTTCTTAAAGACAAAGGATATGGAAATGAATATATCTTTTTGAGAAAAATGGAAAGTTTTGGAATTGCTCGTGAAGGGGTGGCTGAGGAAACCCTTGCAAATATCCCAAGTGGTCCTCGTGATTGGGGACCGAATCCTGTAGATGGGAATGATGATGACAAATTGTATAGTCAATTTCAACCGAGAATGGGTGTTGCGGTTGAAAGTCGAGGAAAAAGAGGAGATTTGTTCAGATCGAAGGAACAAAAGGATTTGTACTCAAAATTGCTGAAGCGTGGGGTAATAAACCTTAGGAGTATGGATTTTGATTTTCTGGATGCTGTAAAGGTGAACTTGAGGGAAAAGTTCAATTATCTTCAACTTGAAAAGTTCTGCTTCGACACTACAGAGGCCTATGCTGAACTAACCGCATATTTCTATTCAAATCTTAGCTTTTTGGATGCGAATAGATTCTCTTTCAGTGTCAAAGATCAAGACTATGTTGTGGATATGGATAAGCTGGTAGATGTGTTAGGAGTTGAGAGAGAAATATATCAACCGATCAAAGTTTCTATTGCTCGTGCTATATTAGAACTTGTTAAGGACAGGAGAACATAGGAAAATATTTCCTACTTAAGGATGAGTGCATTCAACATCTTGCTTCACAAGATTGTGATCAATTGTCTTCGACCAAAATCAACTTCCAAGACTGATGTTTCAAGTTCAGAGGCAAAGCTGATGTATGCCATCCTCACTAGGAAAATGTTTTCTCTTCCTCACACTATTATATTTCACATGTATAGAGCCATGATGAAGGACAGAGGTCAACTTCCTTACCCAAGTCTTGTGACGAAGTTATTTAGAGATCTGAATATTCAGCCTCCGCAAATCTTTTGTGTTCGATCGTGCGATCATATGGTGGTAGGACTGAAAATGATGACAAAGATGCGTCTGAAGGAACTGAACAAGGCGTTGGAGAAATTTAAGGAGAAGACTCCAGTCAAAGCTCATCAACCCTCTTCTTCATCAAAAAGGAAAGGAAAAGAGCCCTTGGTTGCTTCAAAACCAAAAAGAAGAGCTCTTATTGTTGAAGATGAAGATGATAATGAAAATCTCACTGTTTCTGCAATGGCTTTGAAGAATCTGAGTCGTTTTGTTCCAGAGAAAGAATCGGAACAAGGGACGAAAGATGCAGAGACGAAAGAAACAGAGGAGAAGGAAGCAGAGGAGAAGGAAGAAGAAGAAAGACAAGCTAAGAAGGAAAGAGTTGAGAAAAAAGAAGAAGAAAGAAAGAAGAAGGAGAACCTGAGGAACACTCTTCTCCACCTGTAGGCATGGAAACAGGGGGAGATCAAGAGAAAGGAGGGAAGTCCTCATATCCTGATGCAAATGAAGGAGTCAGTCGCTCACCAGCAGACCCAGAAGACATTTATGCCTCTTAATTTCCAGAATAAGGTCATGAAGTTTCATCGCCAAACCTGTGAGATTATGCTGATCTACCATCGTCCGCATTTACTCCATCAGATCGAGCCGAAGCAAGTACTCAGACTGATAATGCAGCAGATTTTCGCAGAATCATGGATATTCTCTTGGAGATGCGAGGTCAAATTTATGCCTTAGGATGCGAGGTTCAAAACTTGCAAAATGCGGGTCAAGTTTCTTCATGTTCATTGAATGATAAAATCCAAGCCCTCACTGTTCAGATTCAGGCCAATGCCAAGGGTGAGGAGATTGCACAATTGAAGGAAGACTTGAAAAGGCTAGAAGGCATCGTTCAGTCTATGGGAGATTTCTAGCTTGTCCGCGTTCCCAAGCAATCTTGACTTTATTCCATTTTCATCTCAACCTTTTTAATGCTGACAAAAAGGGGGAGAGATGCAAGATTTGAACAATTTGACTTTTAATCGTATGGTTTGTTGGACTGTTTGTTGGATTGTTTTGATGTTTGAACTATGTTTTACTTTGTTTTTGTGTCTAGATGAGAACTGAACTAAACTTGGACTTGACTGCTTCTATTAACTACTATTGATATCTTATGGATGGCTTTATCACATATTAGACAAACCTATTTTCTGTGGTTGCAGATTCTAGTGTTATTCATTTAACCATTTATCTCTATAAGATATGCATATGTGTTTGAGAAATGTTTTGTAGGTCAAAGTTGTCCAAATCTGCAGGAAAGTTTTGTCACCATAAAAAAGGGAGAGATTGTTGGAGAAATCTTCTTGAAGCGTTTTGAAGCTGACAAAACGTTTCCATCAGTCTAGTCTGAAGGCTTGCAGACTCTGCTATTTAAAGTCTGAAGACCTCCGGACAGCTAGACTCAAGACTCAAAGTCTATCCTCATTGACAGTCTCTAATCCGTTGAAGAAAGGTTATCCAGAACTGGACGTTTCATTAAGGATATGACCTTATCGACTGGAGAAGATCTCTTGGCTGGAAAAGACACAACGGAATCCTTTGATTGATCAAGATTGACTCGAAGATTAAGGAACCGATGATTGCCTAAATATTCTTGGAATGTTCTACTTATGGAAACCGAGATCCTGATTGTATGCGCGAATAGGATTGATGGGCTATCGACACGTTCCTTTAATAGCTTGAATGATATTCCTAATTGATTCCGTCCAACGGGTGGATTGGAGGAATTCCTTTGGTAAGTGCCAACGGGTATGATAGCATAAATGAGTATATAAGGAAGACGTTCTAAGTTGTTCGAGGTGTGCGCGATAGAAGAATTCCAAAGTCTGAAACTCCTTGTTGTTTAGACAATTCCTTTGAGCGAAACCTTGTATACAAAAGAGAGTCTATATTTGTGAGAAACCTTGAGGAGGTGTGATAGAAAATTTACATTGTAGAATCAAGGAAAAGCTGTGCTGTAACTACTCTTTTATTCATAGTAAAATCCAACCGGTGGGCTGTCAATGCGGAAGAGTGGACGTAGGCTTGAAATAAGCCGAACCACTATAAACCTTGTGTTCAATTTTCTCTTCCTTACTCTCTTTACTTTGATCGTACTTCATTTTGTGAACTCTTTTCTATCGGTTGCCTAGAATCGCTTCCGTATCTCGATAAATTGTTTGTGCACCTATTCACTCCCCCCTCTAGGTGCTTATACTAGCTATCTCACCTTGGATATGCCATTGAGCACAAACAGTACAGATTTTAGGATCCTATTACTAATCGTCTTCATATGTCTCATTGTGTTACATTTTGGGAATACAAGATGTTCTTATATCTTCATCCTTTAAATCATCAACTCATGTTCTCTTCTTCACCAACACTAGTAGATTTATTCCTAGAATATCTGTGACATCCTAAATTTTCGACCCTGTTTCGATTAAATGAAATGGGTTTTTTATCGATGCGCCTATGGTCCTTTTTCTCTGAGCTAATTACTCACAAGATAACTAATCTCTCCGGGGAAGCGGTTAAGGGATATAAATGCAACAAACTTGAGAATTCGATTAGAATCGACTGCTCAACGGTGCTAATCGGCAAGGGTTAATACGGCACTGTTACAATTGATTAGAGATGGGAGATAGGTTGATTTGACAGAAGCACGTAATTAAATTGTGGGTGATTCCACCTGATTCCAAAATTCGCGTCGAACAGCACTAAACTGATTTTTCTGTCGATTTTGTACCCAGTGCCCGTAATTAAAACCTTGAGATTTTTACAACAACCGAGAGTGGACGATAAGTTGGAGTGCACAAACGTGGATCAAAATTATCGACCATGGGTCAAACATGTTAAAATTTCCTAAAAGCTACCCGATAAGTTAAATCACGCTAAAATCACGTCTGGTTGATTCTAACCATGAAATTAAACTCGGTTTCAGGAATCGAAAATTCCAGTGTGTCATGATTTAATTTTAGAACATCGTCTCATCCTTTGAAGAATTTTCAGCAAGCCCAGAATTTTGGTAGAAAAATGGAAATTGGCAAATTAAATCCAAGGAAATTCGGATGGGCACTTTGATGTGAATTTTTGGCTACCAAGTTGGTTTGTGAAGAGTTTAAGGGGAAATTGTAAGGGCTACTACCATGGCATCTTTGGTCCACCAATTTGTCTTGATTTGATGTGAAATTGAAGATAGAAATCAAGAAATTTGTAGGGGCTACTGCTGTATTGTTTTTGATAGGGCTAGCATGAGCACCTAGTGGGGGGTGAATAGGTGATCAAAGAAATTTTTGTGAATCTTTAACAAAATTAATTTTTAAGCATAACAAGCTGAAGACGTAAAGAACTAAAAGCAAAAGTATGAAGTTGCAATCATAAAGTAAGGAGATAATGGAAAGAGAATTGAGACACAAAGTTTATAGTGGTTCGGCTTAGACCAAGTCTACATCCACTCTCCCGCACTGGCAGTCCACCAGCTAGATTCCACTATAAATCAAAAGAGATTCTACAGTCTCATGTCCTTGATTCTACAGTGTAAAGACTCCACTATACTTCCTCAAGGTCTCACAAGTATTTAATCTCTCTTTTGAATACAAGAAAAGCTCAATAGTCAAAATAGGAGCTTCAAACTCTGGAATTTTTCTTCCATACACACTCGAATAACTTGAGCATCCTCTTTATATATACCTTCATGCCTTCATAATCGTTGGCACCTTCCAAATGAGTTCTTCCAATCAACTCGTTGAACGGAATCAATTAGGAAGATCTCGAGTTATTTAAGAAATGTGATGATAGCCCACCAATCTTGCTCGCCCATACAATCAAGATCTAGGTTTCCATAGGTAGAACCTTCCAAGTATACTTCGCCAATCAATGGATCTAACATACTCTAATTAATTTCAATACAAATAATAGATCTTGAGGTGCAATCTCCAGCCGTGAGATCTTCTTCAACCACACGAATCAAATCCTTAAAGATATACCCACATCTGGATAAGTCTTCTTCAACGGATAATACTTTCCTTCATCGGTCTGGAAACTATCAATAAGGACAAACTTTAAATCTTGAGTCTGGAGGTCTTCAGACTTTGACGATAAAATCTGCAAGTCTTCCGACTAAACTGATGAAAATGTTTTGTCAACTTCAGATAAGGAATTTTTCTCCAACAATCTCCCCCATTTTTATGGTGACAAAACTTTCCTGTAGATTTAGATACTTTGCCCTGCAAAACAACACTAAAGCAAACCAAGATTTCTTATAAAAGATAATTAAAGGTTAGAATAAGATAGTAGTGATTCTGCATCCACAGAAAACGTGTTAGTCCTGTAAAAGCAACTACCTTTATCATAATCAATAATATAACTTAAGTTACTTGCAAGCATTGTTAGTCCAAACCAGTCCAAGTCATAACCACATTAGACAAAGGATAAAGTCCAAAATAGTCTGAAAACAAACAAAAATCATCAAATCTACATAAAACCTCTCCCCCTTTTTGTCAACAGCAAAAAGTGGAGAACAAAATGAAAAGAGTTGGTTGAAAATGGAGTCGAAATCATGGATTTTTGGGATGACGAACAAGCTCGAATTCTCCCATAGAATGCACTGTCTTCTCAAGCCTTTCAAAGTTCTACTTTAGTGACTGAAAATCTTCACCCTGCACAGTGGACTGAACTTGAGTCTTCAAGGCTTGTAACTAATCGTGCAGAGATACTGAAGTGGCTTTAAAAGCATTCTTGAGATCCTGCATCTCATAGCCCAGAGCATATTGCTATTTCCTAATGTCTGATAGAATTTCCAGCAGTCTTGAAATGTCTGCTGATTGAGCTATTGTAGAACTAAGATCAGTAGAGTCAATTCTAGGGATTTTGAGAATGGATGGAACTTTAGCAGATTGATCACCACGATTGTTTCCTGGGTAATGCGAGGCATATACATCCTTTGGGTATGCTGCAGAATGGCTTACATCACTAGCAAATAAAAGTGAAGAAATACCTTTTGGTCCAACGGCTTCCCCTATTTTGTTACTTTCGGGTGGAGTAGGTAAGTTTTCTTCTTATTCAACTTTAGCTTCAGAGTGATGAATGCCAGCAATTCCTACCATCTCAGAATCACTTGACAGGGAGACAGCCAAAGTTGGCTTGAAAGAGTCTCCTTAACCTGATCTTGTTCTCCTTCTTTCTCTTCCTCCTCTTCTTCTTCTTCCTCTTCTCTTCTTTCTTCCTCTATCCCCCTTTGTTCAACCTCTCCCTTCTCTGTCTCTTCTCTCTCTTTTTCTCCTTCTGCTAGCTCTACTTGAGTCTCTTCAAAACTAACAAAACTCTTCAAAGTACGTAAGGCTGAAAGAGTCATTACATCATCATCCTCTTCATCCTGCAAGATGACAATTCTTTTCTTTTTCGCAGGAGTAGCCATGGGCTCCTTTCATTTCCTTTTTGCTGTAGCAGAGTCTTGTTTTGCTTTTATAGGAGACTTTTCTTCCATGTGTTCCAATACCTTACTTAGCTCTTGCAAGCGCATTTTTTTGACCATTTTGAATCCAATCACCATTGGAGAAATTGTTGACAAACTTAATGGAGTAGGGATGTGAATTTTAAAATGTCTAAAAAGACGCGTGATAAGAGTAGAATAAGGGAGTTGTCCCTTATCTTTCACAATTGTTCTGTACATGTTGAACATAATAGTGTGAGGCAAAGAAAATTTATATCCGAAATTGATGGCATGCATCAGTTTCGCTTCAAACAGAGACACATCAGTCTTGGATGTCAACTTTGGCCTAATGTAGTTGATCACAATTTTGTGTAACAAGATGTTGGTGGCATTCATCCTAGAATAGGATATCTTGCCTTTAGCATCCTTGTCTTTCACCAATGACTGAGTAGCATGAGCAAAAAGGTACACCAAATGGTCGGAAACATCCTCTTTCCACCCCTAATAAGATCAGCCAAAGTATCCATATCCACAAAAATTCCTTGTCTCTCATAGTAAAGGAGAAGTTATTTGCATCCACAAATGATAAGTTCAAATAAAAGTATGTAGTGAGTTTAGTATAAGCAACAGTGGATTCATAACAAAAGTGCTCCAACTGCAAGACAGCAAACTTCTTTCGCAGATTTACTTTCACTGAATCAAAGAAATCAAAATCAACATTCCTTAGTTGCATAACCCCTCTCCTCAGCAGATTCAAATAAACCCTTTTGTGGATCTTTGATCTGAACAGATTAGAACCATCAGTAATATTTGCAGCTACTCCCATTCTAGGTTGAAAAATGGGAAAACATTCTTTCATCGTCATCTAGTCCTTGAGGTTGATTAGCAGTCTCCAATCGTGGGTCACTAGGAAAATTAGCAAAGGCTTTTTCAAACGAACCCTTTTCGGCAATACCCATCTTTTCCATGTCGCGCAAAAATAGAGTCTCGCTCTTATACCCCCTCTCTTTCAAGTATTCATCAATCAATGTCATAGGAGTTCCTCCTCTTTTCAGATTAGAATAAAGCTTGAAAGCGATTTTAGGAGTTAATGTTCTTATAGGTTCCACTTCTTCTAAAACTTCTTCTTCTGGATGAGTCGGTGGAGGAGTTTGATGCTGCTGAGAATGTTGTTGTTGATTTTGTTGCTACTGAGGAGTAGAAACTTCTTCTTCGGTCAAGTCGAAGTGGGTAGGACCCTCGGGCATATGTCGTGGTCCCCTGCATGCAATCCTTGATGACTTTCTTGAAGACATTGTCTCTTCCAAGGGAGGAATTCACAAACTGCTCAAAAAAGGTGAAAACCTTTGAACAAATCGAGAGTGAAAGTGAAAGCAAATAGGAATTTTGTATTCTAGGGTTTTAATGTAAAAGCGAAGAAGACGAGTCTCGACAGTATATAAAGCAAGTGAAACATCGTAAAAGGAAAATAAAAATACATTTTCAAAATGAATAACTTCCATTTTTTGAAAATAATTGCCTTTTCAAAATTGATAATTGCTTTTTTGAAAAAGAGAAACTTGGAAAGATAATTTCAATCAATTAGCAATTAATAAATAATCGTACCTTTTCAAGTTTAAAATATTGAAAAAGGAGCAACTTATAGTCGTAACTCTTGGTCTTCTGAGTCTGAATACCTTCAAACTTTACCTTTGAGTCTTGAGCACGTCCAGACTTTACTGAATAAGAGATATAATGTTCAATCTGGTACGAATAAACTTAAATAGGCTTTTCTCCAGGGGCTTTATAAATATGTCTGCCAATTGATTCTTGGAGTCAATGAATTAAATCATGACTTCTCCACTTTGAATATGATCTCTAATAAAGTGATGTCGAATCTCTATATGATTTGCTCTTTAATGAAGAATTGAATTCTTTGCGAGGGGAATTGCGCTGGTGTTGTCACATATGATCTCGGTGCAAGAGTCTTTGATTCCAAAGTCTCTCAGTTGTTTTTTTATCCATAAGATTTGATAATAGCAATTTCCAAGAGCCACATACTCTGCTTCTGCTGTTGAAAGAGCTATAGTGCTTTGCTTTCTTGAGAACCAAGATACTAACCTATTTCCCAGCACTTGGCACTACCAGATGAACTCTTCCTATCAACTCTACAGCCTGCTAAATCTACGTCTGAATATCCAAGGAGGGTAAAGTCTCCTTCTTTGGGATACCACAAACCTAAATTTGAAGTAGTTGCAATGTATTTGATGATGCATTTTGCGACGCTTAGATGAGACTCTTTTGGATCATATTGAAATCTAGCACAAATACAAACACTAAACAAAATGTCAATTCTATAAGCAGTAAGATAAAGAAGTGAACCAATAATAATCTTGTAAAGTTTCTAATCAACTTTCTTTCCTCCTTCATCTTTATCCAGCTTCGAAGAACTAGACATTGGTATCTTAGTCTTTTTGCAATTCTCCAATCCGAACTTTTTAAAAAGTTCTTTTGCATATTTCTCTTGGTGAATGAAGATTTCATCCTTCAACTGTTTTACTTGTAATCCAACAAAGAATGATAATTCACCCATCATGCTCATCTCAAATTCATCCTGCATAGACTTAGAAAACTTCTTGCATAGGTTTTCGTTAGATGATCCAAATATAATATCATCAACATAAATTTGAACAAGTAGAAAGTTTTTACCTTTCCTTTTAATAAATAAGGTAGTATCCACTTTTCCTTTGACAAAACCATTTTGCATTAAAAACTCACTTAACCTGTCATACCAAGCTTGAGGTGCCTGTTTTAAACCATAAAGAGCATTTTTCAGTCTGAATACTAAGTCTGGTCTCTTGGGATTTTCAAATCCAGGAGGTTGTTCCACAGAGACTTCTTCTTGGATGAATCCATTCAGGAAGACACTATTGACGTCAATTTGGAGTAACCTGAAATTTTTATAACAGAAAAAAGCAAGTAATAATCTAATTGCTTCTAACCTGGCTACTGGAGCGTAAGTTTTATCATAGTCTATCCTTTCTTCTTGCGTATATCCTTTGGCCACGAGTCTTTCTTTGTTCCTAATCACTATTCCTCTTTCGTCCAACTTGTTCCTGAAAACCCATTTAACTCCAATAATGGATTTACCTTTTGGTTTAGGAGTTAATTCCCAAACATCATTAATGTTGAACTGTCTAAGTTCTTCTTGCATTGCTTCAATCCAGCTTTTTTAGTTAAAGCTTCTTTTATGCTTTTGGGTTTTATTTCAAAAATAAGTGCCACAATGCTAGACTCTTCTTGCCTTTTGAATCTAGTGCGAATTCCTTCATCGATATCACCAGCGATGAGTTCTTTGAGATGACTAGATTTGTGCTTCCAATTACTTGATGGTTTGGTAGGAAGCTATTCTTCTACTTCAATTGATTCTTCAAATTCCTTTTGCTGATTTTCAGAGGTCTAAGCTGCTTCAAGGGAGGTAGACTTTGTGGAGTTTGAAGCGGGTTCAGATTCTTCAGGACGAGTCTGAATCAGTTGATTTTACAACGAGTCTTGGAATTTGACATTCGTAGATTCTTCCACAGATTGAGTCTTTTTGTTAAATACTTTGTAGGCTTTGCTGATGGTTGAATATCCAAGAAAGATTCCTTCGTCTGATTTCTCTTCAAACTTACCAGATCAATCATTTGCATTTTTCAAAACAAAATATTTGCAACCAAATACATGAAAGTATGAAACAATTGGCTTCTTTCCTTTGAATAACTCATAAGGAGTTTCTCCAAAATAGGCCTCAAGAAGATTCTATTAATAATATAACAAGCTGTAGAAACTGCTTCAGCCCAAAAATGAGAGGAGATACTACTTTCTATTAGATGCCATCTCCTGCAAAGATCTATTCTTTCTTTCCACAATTCCATTATGTTCTAAAGTGTATGGAGAAGAAAAACCATGTTGAAAACCTGATTCATCATAAAATTTTGCAAATTCTTGATTTTCAAAGTCACCTCCATGGCTGTCCGTATGCTTGAAATAGCATATGCTTTCTCGTTCTAAACTTTCTTACCAAACTTTGAAAAGTAAGAAAAAGCTTCAGACTTACTTGCTAGAAAGTAAACCCAGGTGAATCGTGAATAGTCATCAACGATTACTGGACAGTATCTTTTTTCACCTATGCTTCTACTTCTGGTTGGTGCAAAGAGATCCATATGTAGAAGCTGCAAAACGCGACTAGTAAAAACTTGATTCAATGGTTTAAAAGAACTTCTAACCTGTTTTCCCAATACACATGGTGTGCATAAGTTAGATTTTTGAAACTTCAGGTTGGGCAGCCCTTGAACAAGATTCTTAGAAGAGATCTTGGCAATCTATTTCATATTGACATGGCCAAGCTTTCGATGCCAAAGATTCGCTTCGTCTTGTATTAATATCAGGCATTGAGGTCTTTTTGGTTTTATATCCAGAAGATAAATATTCACATGTCTTCGTCCAGTAAAAGATTGTGAAAGATCTTTACTAGTTCCCGAACATATTCCTTCTTGAAAATTGATCTTGAATCCACTGTCACACAATTGGCTGATACTCAGCAAGTTGTAATTGAGTCCTTCCACTAAGGAAACGCTGTTGATTGTGAGACTTCCAAGTTTTACTGTTCCACATCCAACAATTTTTCCTTTGCTGTTTCCACCAGAAGAGAATTTTCCACCATGAACTTGTATAAGCTTTATAAAACAACTTGAATCTCCAGTCATATGCCTTGAACAGCCACTATTTAAATAATATTTAACATTTCTCTTTATAGTGACCTGCAATTAAACAAGAAATTCAAGCTTTCTTTGGTACCCGCATTTTCTTGGGTCCAGATAAGTTAGTGCAATAAATAGTCTTTGCCCAATTCTTCTTAACAGGTCTCTAAGCCATAGGACATTCTTTCTCAAAGTGTTCTGAGCTGTTGCACTTAGAACATTTGAGAGCACTTCGTATAATAGGTTTTACAAAAACTTTTCAAAAATGATTTCTCTGAAAAGTTTTTGCAGGTCTTTATTTAATTCTTTCTTTTACTTTTGGAAAATCAATTAGAGGAATAGTTTCTGAAGTCATTCCCAAACCTGATTTGTTAAAGTAGGGTCTTTGTACTGAAAGAATATTTTCCAATTTCTTAGATACTATAAAAAATCTTTTTGAAATATTTGAAATGTCATTTTTCAAAAACGTATTTTCTTTTAAAAGAGAGTCTACATTTTCTTTTAATATAACAAAGCTTTTATCTAAATTTTCAAACTTTTCTTTCCATAAAATTTCCTATTGTTTCAGTGCAAAATTCTCCCTTTTTAACTCGGAAATCCTCTTGAGAGAGGTTTTGAGACTAAGACACAGTTCATCAATATATTTAGAGACTTTAGTAGGGATTTGAAAATTACTTACCTCGATTTCACTATTTGAGTATGAGTTTGTATCTATTTCAAAGTCTGAGTCTGATTCTAATTTTGCCATTAGACAAATATTGGCATAATCTTTGTCACTTTCTTCAAATTCAGTATCACTCCATGTCTCTGCCTTGAGAGCCTTCCTGTATTTCTCAGCTTTTCCTTTCTTTTTCTTCAACATGACACAATTGGGTTTGATGTGTCCATTTTTTTTGCATTCGAAACAAATCACATCTTTATTGGATTCATCATCCTCAGTTGATTTATTTTTAGACTTTTGAGTGCTTTATTTTTTCCAATTGAATCTTCTTCCCTTTTTGTTCAGTTTCCTGAACTTTTTTATCATAAGGGCTAGCTTTTCATCATTCATGTCATCTTTATAGTCTGTAACATCAGAATCATCGTTAGATCTCAAAGCAATTGATTTCTTACCTTTGGGATCTTCTTCTTCATTGATTTACTCCACTTCATAGGACTGAAGTGTGCCAACCAATTCATCTACATAAAGTGGCATGATCCTTTATGTTTCCCTTATCGAGGTCTTTACATGATTCCAGTCTTTGGAGAGTCCACGCAGCAACTTGTTAATCTTCATGGGACTTGAGATTGGTTGTCCCTGATATTGTAGACCATTTACAATTTTTGTAAAATGACTAAACATGTTAGTAATAGATTCTCCTGGCTTCATCTTGAAGGCTTCATACTGTCCAAGTAGAATATTGATCCTTGTCTCTTTTACTCGGTCAGTTCCTTCATAGGTAATGTGCAACCTGTCCCAGACTTCTTTGGTTGTTTCATAAAAAGATATTTTGTTATACTCAGTAAGAGATAATGCACAATATAAAGAGTAAATTGCTTTTGCATCAAGGGCTTGTCTCTTAATTATTTCTTCTTGAGTCATCTTGCTAGCCACTGCAACTTCTTTTCCCCTCTCTGAGACTGATGTAGCTTTAGGAATGATTCATTTTTCTACTACATCCCATTCCATAGGGTCTTTCGATCCTAGGAATGCCTTCATCTTGTTTTTCCATATGTTATATTCATTTCCATTGAAATAAGGTGGTCTGGTGTTGCTTTGGGCTTCAACCAAACCTAGAGCCAACATACTAGCCATGGATCTTTAATTCAGAAGTAAAAAAAACACTTCAAACAAAAGAGCACACAAGCTCTGATACCAATTGATAGGGCTAGCACGAGCACCTAGGGGGTGGATAGGTGATCAAAGAAATTTTTGTGAATCTTTAACAAAATTAATTTTTAAGCATAACAAGCTGAAGACATAAAGAACTAAAAGCAGAAGTATGAAGTTGCAATTTTAAAGTACAGAGATAAGGGAAAGAGAATTGAGACACGAAGTTTATAGCGGTTTGGCTTAGACCAAGCCTACGTCCACTCTTCCACACTAATAGCCCACCGGCTAGATTCCACTATGAATCAAAAGAGATTTCACAATCTCACGTCCTTGATTCCACAATGTAGAGACTCTACTACACTTCCTCAAGGTCTCACAAGTATTTAATCTCTCTTTTGAATACAAGAAAAGCTCAATAGTCGAAATAGTGAAGAACTAGGAGCTTTAGACTTTGGAATTTTTCTTTCACGCACACACTCGAATAACTTGAGCATCCTCCTTATATACTCCTTCATGCCTTCATAACCGTTGGCACCTTCCGAAGGAGTACTTCCAATCAACTCCTTGGACAGAATCAATTAGGAAGATCTTGAGTTATTTAAGGAATGTGATGATAACCCATCAATCTTGCTCGCCTATGCAATCAGAATCTAGGTTTCCATAAGTAGAACCTTCTAAGTATACTTTGCCAATCAACAGATCTAACATACTTGAATTAATTTCAATACGAATAATAGATCTCGAGGTGCAATCTCCAGCCGTGAGATCTTCTTCAATTGCACGAATCACATCCTTAAAGATATACCCGCATCTGGATAAGTCTTCTTCAACAGATAATACTTTCCTTTGTTGGTCTAGAAACTATCAATGAGGGCAAACTTTAAATCTTGAGTCTGGAGGTCTTCAGACTTTGGTGATAGAATCTGCAAGTCTTCCGACTAGACTGATGGAAACGTTTTGTCAACTTCAAAACTGTTAAGGAAGTTTTCTCCAACAGTTTTTGGTCATCGAATTGAAGTCATGTGGTGAAGTTTTGTGAAGAAATTAGCTTGTGGATGAAGTCTTGACAGCAAGGGCAGAAGACTTTGGTGCTAAAATACTTGAGTGGCTAGATATTTATTATGGCCTCCTATTCGCCATAAGCAAGACTTTCAAGCCCCTTATCCCCCTCTTCTTCCCCCTTCTTCTCCCCCTTATGTGACCAAAACGTCCCCCACCCTATTATGTTGATGCCTTCCTCTTCTTTTTTTTCCTCAAAGCTTCCTTTTCCTCCATTGTTGAAACTGCAAACATGTGGCACCCCTCGACGGCCCCCGATCCGCTAGAGTCACCATAGTTCGCTTTTCCTTTTTCTTTCCCAAATAACAAGTCACTCTGATACCATTTTTAGTTGCAGCGGATCCATACAACCATGGGGGTTTACATCTTTTATTAACGGTCCCTTGCGCAATTTACATAACGGACGCATATCCAACAATTCCCTTCTCTACATTCAGAAATCGATGCACACCTACTAAACATCTTATATAAGTTAAAGCCAGACACGTTTATTTACATAAAGCATATGGACATCTTTAGTCAGTACATCGAAATGCCAATGTTTCTATACTCGGCTATACTTTAAAAGATGACTGACATCTCCTCCCACAATCGTATGCTTAAGGTCCATCAACCAGTATCGGCGTCCAAAGGTTCCTGCCTTTGCTATCCTTCTCCCCGCGGTCATATCCAACCGCTCAAACCATCTACTAATCTGAAATGTTGGTCCCCAAAAGGGATGAGTACAACCACTCAGCAGGTAAAGGAATCCAATAACCACTCAATGTATCATACAAATCATATATGCATTGCAGGCGTAACTTACCTTGCAGCCATGCGTAATACTATCATGCATCATCATAACAGTTTATAACACATACATGTGTATCATCATCGTATCATACATGTCATCATCATCATGACATCATCACATTACACATGTCATATCATATATCATCATCATTATCATCACCATGCATATCATCATGCATGTCATATCATCATCATTATCATCATCATGCATATCATCATGCATATCATATTATCATGGGTGATCATCGTTATTTCACATCACATATCATTACCATCATCATGCATATCATACCGTGGGTGATCATCATATCACATCACATATCATCATCTCCATCATCATGCATATCATCATGCATATCATACCATATCATGCCATGAGTTAATTTTCATCTTTATCTTTAAATTTGATCACCACATCACCCTTCCTCGATTCATCAATTTTATCTCATATTTTACACTCGCATCTCATGCGAGAAAAACCTCCGGGCATCCGGCCCCCCACATTCCGGGCATCTCGCATCCCAACTAGCATCATGAGGAACCTCCGGGCATGTATCCAAGATACAACCGGACATCCGGCCTTTACCCTTCTAGCCAGGCATCTCGCACCCAAATCCTGGCATCGCGAGGCATTCCCTTCGGGCAAAGACCTCCGACAGGGCTTCCGGAATTATGTACCGACATACCACCAGGCCTCCCCTGGAATTACGTACCGTATACCACCGGGCATCCCGACACTCCAGGGGAATCTCTAGAATTATGCCACTCGGCCACCAGACATCATCCTCCACCACAACCTCTTACTCACATATCATTTTCCACATTTACCATCCTTTTAATCTCATTATTACATGGCATATGATTCACACATGCATCACAATTTATGATCATACATACACCAATGTCATATAACAATGCATAATAAATTCAATGGAATTCATGGCCAATAAAATAATCCCTTTTTTTTTTTTTTATTTTTTTATTTTATTATTTTATTTATTTATTTTCATAAATAAATATTAAATTTAATATCTATGATTTTCCCAAAATCATAATACTCAAACAATCATTAAACAAACCAATAGGATGACAATTTCATACAAAATTCATGGCCAATTGAATTTCACATAATTTCACAATTTCCACAAAATAGCACATGATATTCGGATAATGACCAGAATGCACAGTTTCCAAATAAATTCGATTAAAATACTCATATGGCCTCCAAAAATTACGAAATTTTATAGGGTGATAGACAAGACATTTTAGTACAACTTTCATGAAGAACTATAAGCCAAATTATTTTTAGATTAATTTATACAACCCCACGAAACCTCTGGAACCACTACCGCGTCGTCCAGAATACACATCTCCGAAATATTAAGGTTTCACCCATATATTCTCTTTCGTTTCCTCTGAAATTTGAGTATGTTATGTAACAAGGTGTCATTTACAATTTTTATGAAGAGATCTAGGTCAAATAACCAAAGTATGGTCACCATTCAAGTCCATAAAGTCTCGGGTGTCTCGGAATACTTCACCAGAACCATCGTTTCCAAGATCTAACCGATTCACCAAGCTATACTTGTTCTTTTCGCTTCAAATTTGAGTATGTTGTAGTTTAATGTGTTACCTTCAACTTTCATCAAGACATCGAAGTCAAATCTTCAACAAAAATCAACATGCAAACAAGAATCCAGCAAGAAGTCAGTGAAATTTTCACAGATCTAGGGTCTCCGTATAATGGAACTTTAACCCCTCATATCTCCATAATTTTCCACGAAATTTCAGTATGTTATAGTACAAGACGTTAGCTACAACTTCCATGAGATATCACAGCCAAAATCAAACTCTAAACATGTATGCAAGCTCTCACAACATTCTGACTAAAACAGTTCATACGAAAATATTCCAGATCTAGCATTTCCGTAGGATGAGAGTTTAACCCCTCAAATCTCCATCATTTTCCACGAAATTTTATTATGTTGTAGTACAAGATGTTAGCTGCAACTTTCATGAAGAAATAGAAACCAAAATCGGACTCTAAACACACATGCAAGCTCAAACAAGTTTCTGACTCCAAACAGTTCATGCGAAAACATTGGTGCAAGAGTAGAAAGTGGATTCCCAACTTGTCTCTAGACCTCACGAACAGCACGAGCGGACGGACGGTGATTCCTCCTCCTCTCTCTCTCGGCCACTTCCTCTCTCTCTCTCGAAATTTCTCTCTCTCTCACCCTCTCTCTCGGCCAAATGGGAAATCCGGCCACCCTCTCTCTCTCTTCCCTCTTATACCCCCAATTCCTCATCATTGTTTGCCACCCCAATTGACCAATGCATGCCATCCCTCTCTAAGCCAATGCATGAAGACTTCTTGCTACTGGTCACAACACATGCAAGATGGGCTTGGGCTTTTGGGCTTGGGCTTGGGCTTGGGCCGGCCACTCCTCCCCCTTTCTTGGTCGACGGCAGCCCACTTGTGGGCTTCAATGGGCCGGCCAACTTGGCCCATTAAAATCCACCTTTTGGGCTTAAGGCCCAAACCTAATTTAAATCCTACTTTCACATTTCAATTATTCATCTTTAATTATTTCTTTTAAGGATTTAATTACTAAATTCCACATGGCCAAAATCTTGAAATCATAATTCCATAAATCCCAATTTATAAAACACATGGCCAATGATAGGATTTTCTTTCCTATCACATAATTATCCCTTAAAAGCTTGGCCATAAATCTTATTACAAATTATGGATTAAATGGCCATAAAATAACTTGATGGTACTTCCATCATCTATTCATAGACTTTAATGTAACTAGAGGTCATTATGAATTTTGGGATGCCACAAAACACCTAGGGCCAAGCTAGCATAGCCAGCTGCACCGCCGGCCCACCTACTCTCATCCAAGCAAACCGCTCATAGGCCCATCCCTCACGAGCCTAGCACACATCGCCTGGCCATCCTATCGAGCGGCTAGCCAAGCCGCCTTGGTCGTCTCCGTCACCGCCCACCCCCCCGGCTCCACCAATTGCCTCACCTAGCTCAATTTGACCCTATCCAGAACTGAGGCTAGCCCGATCCAGAACCAAAACCGAGTAGAAGCCAGTTGAGCCATGAGCCTAGCAAGGCCTTTTTTGGCCCCTTCCGAGCCTCCTTTGGAGTCGCTGTAGGCCCGGGTCTTGGTTGTCGTCATGTCGCCATCGCCGTGGACCGGTTAGCTCACCTAACCAGTGAGTTGACACCCTAAGCTCTAATTAGGGAGTTAATTGCACTTAAAGGAGTTTAGTTATGATAATTAAGGATTAGTTGATTAGTTAGGCCTAATTAGGATTAAGGTTATTTAGTTAGAGTAGTTATTTAGTTGGTTAGTTAGTTAGTTCAACTAGGTTGGTTAGATTGATTTAGTTAGGAATTAGTTAGGTTATGTAATTAGATTAATTAGATTAAATTAGTTAGCTTGGTAGATTAATTTAATTAGTTCAACTAGGTTGGTTAGATTAGGTTATTTAATATAATTAAGTGATTTAATTTAATTAGTTATTAATTAGCATAAATTATACCGGGATAGCTAGTTGTCAGAATTTTAGGCCGATCATCATGGTGGCGTTCATTTGTGAAATTGATTGTTAATTTATGCAATTGGATGCTAAGTGATGATTTTTGAATTATTATTTCAAAAATATGAATTTTTGGTATTTATTTAGAAAATACCAAGTGTTAGGTTTTTGACACCAAAAATATTTTAGGTACTATATAAAATCGTGGAATTTTGAAAAGAGAGAATATCACATTTTATGGTCCAATTTGACTGTATGTAAACACAGAATTATTTTATCAAGTGTTTTTAATATGAAGAAAATTGGCCAAGTCCATTATTTGAAATGGAAGTATTTGAGTGCAAAGCAGGATGTTCTTGGCCAAACATGGATATGTGTGTGATCGCTTTGAGAACCCGTCACCCGATGAAAATCGAGGGCGGTGCTCCTATATGGAAAGCCCCACATCAACAAATGCCGGTTGTAGTGGAGGTTGGGCCGAGGCTCCTTCGGTAATGCCATTTAGATGCAGATGTCGCCTGGTTATGCTGAATGATCGTCGACTGTTGAGTTGGTCGTGATCATTGGATCGTAATTAATTGGGACACACTTGGATGATTAATATAGCCACGCCTGATTATGAGACGAATTTGTGTGGCACAGAATGGGACGTGTCATAATGATTTGGCCTTATAATCGGGATCCCTGTGATTAATTGAGATGTGAAATTGATGTGTTCCAATTAATGATGTACACCTCCTGCATTTATATATGATATATGAGATGTACTAATGTGCAGGGAGGTATTGAGGTGAGGTAAGTCCTTTATGGTGTATGTTTAAGCTGCCTCTAGGTGAATTCTCATCCTAATCGGGGTTTAAGGCGTAGACTCACTGAGATTTATCTCACCCTATTGTGATTTAAAATTGTTACAGGTCCTTAGATGGAGGTACGGCATGTATGTTATGGGGTCTCGCAGGAGGTAGACTTTCAACACTTCTATTTCCCTATTCCTGGGACCAACCTGACCTATGAGTTAGTTCAATCCACTGTTTGGGTCGATGAGGGCCTACCTCACTTAATACCTCATTGTTTCAATGCATGGTACCTTAACAAACCCAATGGGGTTTGGGAGGGTCCTATGGGGGGTTTTGATGGGCCTCCCATCGAGACCGAGGAGTGGGAAATAGGGCTTCCTATGGATATCGACACCCCTGATGGTGTCATGGAGGACCCGGGGCTCGAGACTGGAGAGTCCGGACATTCGGTGGCTCAGTAGCCCTTTTTGAGTTACTCTTATGTATAGACTGGTAGGATCGACTGGTTATGTATATAAACCCAGTTTGTTTATAAAATATGTTTTGTGTTAATTGGCTGTCCTATTTCTTCTATCCCATGTATTTGTTTGTTGTCTAGAGATTGTATAATTCGCTTCCGTGTGTGTATAAAATGAATGGGTCGGTGACATGTGCTGGGAACTTCGCAATTCTATTGACCACCGAGGGATGTTCACGCACTCGAGGTTCGAGGCGTGACATTCCCGCCCAAAGCGGTATCAGAGCTAATCAGTGTTTGGAGTGATAAGGTACAATGAGTCATGGGATAGTTAGTAGGAAATGTCTTTTTCTTATGCTAATGCATGTGATTTATTAGCTTATTGATAGAATGTTTTGTGTGGGTCGCTCAATTTTCTAATTCTGCGTGGAATTGAAAAGCAAGTTCTATAAAGAGTCTACACTATGAGCGATCAAGAGCAGAGAACTCTTGGGAAGAGGATAGCAGCTTCTATCACTCGAGGTAGGACGTCAACTAGGGTCAATACTCAAGGAAGAGCGCTGGCTCAAGCCAACATGAGTGTAAAAGTGTCACCGCAGGTCGCTACTGATGTAGCAACACCTGGTGATCCTAAAATCAATAGGATCGTGTAGGTGCTCGAGACCTGGGGAATCTTATGGGGCAGTTGGCCCATAACCAAGCCGTCGCTACAGCTGCCGCCACTACTATCGCCTAAGCTGTTGCCACAGCCGCAGCCGCACTTGCTGAAGTCCAACCTGGGATTGTGATCGCGGAGAGATCAATGCATATACTAGTAGAGCAGTTTCTGAAGCTAAACCCGTCGAGATTCACAGGGTTAGGCAATCTCTGATATTGCTAGTACGAGTACCTAAAGGGGGTGAATAGGTATATAAAATATTTTTCTTGATGATTGCACAATACTTTAGACAATTGAAGGATTTGCAACAAATAATAATCAACGTAAGACTGAGTAAAGGAAAGAGAGAATTGAACACGCGGATTATAGTGGTTCGGCTTGATTCAAGCCTACGTCCACTCTTCTGCACTGACAGCCAATTGGCTAGATTCCACTATGAACAAAGAGATGTTACAGCGTTGATCTTCCTTGATTTCTAGGTGTAGATGATCTACCACACTCACTCAAAGTATCACCAAGTATAGACACTCTCTGTGTATACAATTTTGCTCAAACTGTATCGACTAATAATCAAGGTGCTTCAGACTCTGGAATTTCTCTATCGATCACGTTTTTTCACAACTAGAACGTCTTCCTTTTTATACTCCTTTATGCCATCATACTGTTGGCACTTACCAAAGGAGTTCCTCCAATCTACCCGTTGGAGGGAATCAATTAAGGAGATCATTCGAGCCATAAAAGGAACCTGACGATAGCCCATCAATCAGGATCTTGGTTTCCAAGAATAGAACATTCCAAGAATATTTCGTCGACCACCGGATCTTCAATTGATCTAGATACAAATAAAAGAATCCGATATATTTATCCAACCAAGAGATCTTCTCCAGAGGATAGGATTAAATCCTTAACCATAAACTTCGGCTCTGGATTTCCTTGGTCACTGGATCAGAAAGACTATCAATGAGAAAAGTCTTGAGTCTTAAGTCTTGAGTCTTGAGTGCTGAGTCTGGTGATCAGAAAGTCTTCAGAATTTAAACTGACGGTCTGCAAATATCCAGACTAGACTGATAGAAACGTTTTGTCAGCTTCAAAATATTCTGGAAAGATTTCTCCAACAATCTCCCCCTTTTTGATGGTGACAAAACTTTCCTGTAGATTTGAACAACTTTGACCTGCAAAAACATTTCTCAAGTAATACGGCTATCTCATAAAGATTAATAAAACAACCAGACTCTGCATCCACAGAAAATTGGTTAGTCTTTCAAGAGTAATACCATATGACAAAACACTTGATATAAATGCAGATAGTCAAGTATCAAAATCCACAGCCAATTCAGTTCACTCAAGTCAAGTCATACTCAAAAACAAACATAACCACAAAAACAAATTTAAAGTCAAGTTTAAAGTTCGTTCAAATTTGCAATTCTCCCCATTTTTGTCAACATAAAAAAAGGTGAGAAAATCGTCAAGTCTGCTTGGGAATGCGCACGATCTGGAAATCTCCCATTGACTGGACTATGCCTTCTAGCCTCTTCAAGTCTTCCCTTAGATGAGCTACCTCTTCTCCTTTGGCATTGGCTTGAAGTTGTAGAGCGAGGTCTTTCATTTTGTCCTCCAGGGTAACTGAAGATGCTTGTCCAGCATTCTTCATGGCTTGAATTTCACAGTCCAGAGCATAGATTTGGCCACGCATTTCCAGAAGAATATCAAGAATACGACGAAAATCTGCAGAATTGTCCGTCTGCGTACTCACATTTGCTTTCTCAGATAGGGTGAATGCAAACGATGGCGCTTCTGTATAATCTTGCAGATTTGGAGTTGACGTATCGTGTCCTTCTTCAGGCAATTGAGAAGCCTGAAACTCTTCTGGGTCTGCTGGAGATTGTCTTAGACCTTCACTATTGGCAGCATGAGATGTGGACCTTTCTTTCTCGCCAACTCCCCCTGTCTCTAGGATCTCAAAAGGGGAAGAGTGATGATCATGCTCTTCTTGATTATCCTTCTCTCCAGATTCTGCTGCAGACTTTTCTTTTTCTTCTTCGCCTTCTTCTTTAGCTTCTTTCTCCTTCTCTCTCTGCTCTGCTTCTTCTCTAAGCTTGGCTTGCTCCTTTTCTTCTCTCTGTTTCTTTTGAAGTTTTGTCGATTGAGGTACAGAACGTCTTGTTCTTATCAAGGCAGTGATTGTGAGATTTTCCACCTCATCTTCATCCTCCAAGATGAGTGTTTTCTTCTTTTTGGATGGGGCACCAATGGCCTCCTTTTCTTTTCTCTTTGAAGCAGACGGTACTGGAGTCTTCACTCTGAATTTCTCCATTGCCTTGGAAAGTTCTTTCAGATGCATCTTCGTCAACATCTTTAAACCTACCACCATCTTATCGCACGGTCGAACACAAAGTGAATGTGGCGGTTCAATATTCATGTGTGTAAAGATTTTGGTCACCAGACTTGGATAAGGCAATTGACCCTTGTCCTTTGACATTGCTCTGTACATGTGAAAGAGAATAGTGTGAGGGAGAGAGAACTTCTTCCCTGAGTTGATTGCGTACATCAGTTTTGCTTCAGAATTAGACACATCAGTCTTTGATGTAGACTTGGGCCTGATGCAATTGATAACAATTTTGTGTAGCACAATATTGATGGCATGCATCCTTGAATAAATGATTCTTCCCTCGATATATCTATCTTCGACAAGTTCCATTGAGGCACGAGCAACTGAGACTTTGACTGGTTGATAACGTCCTCATTCAACTCCAATTATGTCCGCCAACATGTCCACGTCTACCACATAATCCTGGTCTCTAACACTGAATGATATTCTATTCACATCTATGAAGCTGAGATTCGAATAGAAATACGCAGTCAGTTGTGCATAACCGTCTGTGGTATCAGTGCAGAATTGCTCAAGTTGAAGCAATTTGAATTTCTCCCTTAAGTTCACGTTAACGGCATCCAAGAAGTCGAAATCGACACTCCTAGGGTTTATCACCCCTCGTTTCAACAGTCTGAAAAACAATTTCTCCTGTTCCTTTGATTTGAATAACTCCATCCTCTTTCCCTTCACCTTTGCAGCAATACCCATTCTAGGTTGAAAATCACTAAACATTTTATCATCGTCGTTTCCTTCAGTCGAATTAGGTCCCGACATACGAGGGTCACTAGGAATATTCGCAAGAGCTTCCTCTGCTTTACCCTTGGGAGCAATTCCCAAATCCTCCATTTTTCTCAGAAAGATATACTCATTCCCATAATGCTTATCTTTGAGAAAATCATCCACGTATTTCAACGGAGTCCCAGTACTTTTCAACGCATAGTAAAGTTTGTAAGTAAACGAGGGTTTTTGGACTCTTACTGGATCTGTGTCCTCGATTATCTCTTCCTCCGGTTGTTGACCCGCATCATGTGCGGTAGATGGCGTTGAGTGACGTGGTGGAGAGTGAGTCGGGCTCTGTTACTGACTCGATAATTCTTCCTCTTCTGTGAGATCGAAATGGGTAGGTCCCTCCTTCATCCTCTGTGGTCCCCTGTTCGTGATTCTTGATGACTTCCTCGAAGAAGACATCATTCCTTGTTGCTGAAAGATTCCTTTACTTGCTTTCCCAAGAAAAGATGACAACTTTCTCGAAGATGAACACGAAATAGAAATCGGATTGGGAGGAGAATGCTTTTTAGGGTTTTGAAGATTTGGAAAATGAAAACTGTATATATATAACTCAGTTTTGAAAAAGGAAGTTTAATCGGCACAAGGAAAGTGTACGAATACCTCTTTTCGAAATCAATAACTGCCAAAATTAATCCTTTTGAAAAGACAAGTTTTCGTTTTTCACGGAGACTACAAAATAACTGAACGAAAGATCATACCTTTTCGAGTTTAGATAAAATAGCAACTTACAGTCTATAGCCATCAATGTCTGAGTCTAAGGATTTAGAGTCTGAGAGATTAGAGTCTGATGATCATCAACCTTCTAAGTCTGAGGGTTGGAGAGTCTCTAGACTTTAACTTCTTCAAGCTTCAAAATGTTGAGTCTGGAATGGATAAAATCGAATTGATTTTTCTCCAAAGGCTTTGTGAATATATCCGCTAGTTGACTTTTTGAATCAACAAATTGAATCGAGATTTCTCCATTTTGAATATGATCTCTAATGAAGTGATGTCGAATCTCTATATGCTTTGCTCTTGAATAAAGAATTGGATTTTTGGTGAGATTGATTGCGCTGGTGTTGTCACATTTGATTTCTGTACATGAGTCTTCAATCCTAAAGTCTTGTAGCTGTTGTTTTATCCATAGAATTTGCGAACAACAGCTTCCAAGAGCTACATACTCTGCTTCTATTGTTGAGAGAGCCACAGTGCTTTGTTTCCTTGAAAACCAAGACACTGTTCTACTTCCAAGCAACTGGCAAGTTCCTGAAGTATTCTTTCTATCAACTCTACAGTCGGCCAGATCTGCGTCTGAATATCCCAGAAGATTAAAGTCTCCCTTCTTAGGATACCAAAGACCGATGCTTGAAGATGAAGCAATGTATTTAATGATACGTTTTGCAGCGAGATGGGATTCTCTAGGATCTGATTGAAACCTAGCACGAGATGCAAACACTCAACAAAATGTCAGGTCTAGAAGCAGTTAGATAAAGAAGTGAACCGATGATGCTCCTGTACAGCTTTTGATCAACTTTCTTCCCTTCTTCATCTTTGTCTATCTTCAAAGAACTTGACATTGGTATATCAGTCTTCTTGCAATTTTCCAATCCAAACCTTTTGACAAGATCATTAGCATATTTTTCTTGGTAAATGAAAGTTCCTTCCTTCAATTGCTTTACTTGAAGACCAAGAAAGAATGTTAATTCTCCCATCATACTCATTTCAAACTCATCCTGCATAGACTTAGAAAATTTCTTGCATAGACTTTCATTAGATGATCCAAAAATAATATCATCCACATATATTTGAACGAGTAAAAAGCTTTTGTTTTCCTTTTTGATAAATAAGGTAGTATCTACTTTACCTTTGACAAAACCGTTCTGTAATAAGAACTTACATAGTCTATCATACCAAGCTCGAGGTGCTTGCTTTAAACCATACAAGGCCTTTTTCAGTCTGAAGACTGAGTCTGGCTTCTTTGGGTCTTCAAACCCAGGTGGTTGTTCCACATATACTTCCTCTTGGATAAATCCATTTAGGAAAGCACTTTTAACGTCCATTTGGAATAACCTGAAATTTTTATAACAAGCAAATGCAAGTAATAGTCGGATAACTTCTAGCCTTGCTACAGGAGCGTAAGTCTCACCATAGTCTATCCCTTCTTCTTGCGTGTATCCTTTGGCCACGAGTCTTGCTTTGTTTCGTATGACTTTTTCTTTTTCATTCATCTTGTTTCTGAACACCCATTTGGCTCCAATAACAGTTTTACCTTTCGGTTTAGATGTCAATTCCCAGACATCATTAATGTTGAACTGTCTGAGCTCCTCTTGCATAGCTTCGATCCAGCTTTCATCAGATAAAGCTTCTTCTATGCTTTTTGGTTCAATTTCAGAAATGAGAGCCACAGGACTAGACTCTTCACGTCTTTTGGATCTGGTGCGAATTCCTTCATTAATTTCGCCGATAATGAGATCTTCGGGATTTGGACTTATGCTTCCGATTCTTGGTTGATTTATCGGATGATGATCTCTTTCTTTATATGAATCTTCATGAACATCTTGATGCTGGTCTTTGAGTCTCGAGATACTTCTTGAGTTGTAAGCTTTGGAAGGTGCGGGCGCGGTTCGAGACTCTTCATCTTGAGTCGATTTGGATTCATCTTGTGTAGAGTCTTGAAATTTGACATTCATTAACTCCTCCCTGATTGGCTCTTCTTGTTATAGACTACGTAGGCTTTGCTTGATGTAGAATATCCAAGGAAGATGCCTTCATCTGATCTTTCTTCAAACTTATCAACTCGATCTTTTGCATTTTTCAATATAAAGCATTTGCAACCGAACACATGAAAGTATGAAACAATGGGCTTCTTACCTTTGAATAATTCATAAGGGGTTTTCTCTAGAATAGGTCTTAGGAAGACTCTATTGATGATATAGCATGCTGTTGAAACAGCTTCAGCCCAAAATCGTGAAGAAATTTTACTTTCAATTAAAAGAGTTCTAGCCATTTCTTGAAGAGATCTATTCTTTCTTTCCACAACTCCATTTTGCTGAGGAGAACACATGCTTAAATCCAGATTCATCACACAATTTTGTAAAATCTTGATTTTCAAATTCACCTCCATGATCTGTTCTTATACTTGAGATAACACATCATTTTTCATTTTGAACCTTTTTAGCAAATTTTTCAAAATACGAAAAGGTTTCTAACTTACTTGCAAGGAAATATACCCAAGTAAAACGGGAGTAATCATCCACAATTACTAGGCAATATTTCTTACCTCCAATACTCTGGGTTCTGGTTGGTCTGAAGAGATCCATATGCAGCAACTGTAGTACATGATTAGTAGAGACGTGATTTATTGGCTTAAATGAATTTCTTACATACTTTCCCAGAATACATGGTGTGCATGGATCGGATTTTTGGTATGGTAATTTGGGTAGACCTCGAACGAGCTGCTTTGATGAGATTTTGGCTAATTGCTTCATGTTGACATGACCAAGCTTTCTGTGCCATAGGCTTGCTTCATCTTGAATTGAGATTAGGCATTGCGATTCATTTAGATTCATGTCTAAGAGGTAGATATTTCCATGTCTTCGACCCATGAAAGACTGAGTAGAGTCTTTACTGATTTCAGAACATATTCCTTCTTGAAAGGAGATCTTGAAGCCAGTATCACACAATTGGCTAATGCTGAGAAGGTTATAGTTGAGTCCTTCCACTAGAGAAACATTGCTTATTGTGAGATTTCCAATTTTCACAGTTCCAAATCCCACAATGCTTCCTTTGCCGTTTCCTCCAAATGAAACATTTCCACCATTTACTTGAACAAGCTTTATGAAGCAATTTGAGTCTCCTGTCATGTGTCTTGAACATCCGCTGTCAAGATACCACTTTACCTTTTTCTTGACGGAGACCTGCATTGAAAAGAGAGTCTCAAGCTTTCTTTGGTACCCAAATTTTCTTGGGTCCTTTGGTGTTAGTAGGATAAACATTATTAGGCCATACTTTCTTAACAGGCTTCCAAACCATATGACATTCTTTTTCAAAGTGATCCTGACTGTTACACTTTGAACACCTTAGAGCATTTCGACCTACAGACTTTACAAAAACTTTCTTGAAATGATTTTTGTAAGCCTCTCTCGACGGTCTTTTCTTAATCCTTTCTTTTACTTCAGTAAAATCAATCAAGGGAATTGTTTCTTCTATCATACCTAGACCAGACTTATTGAAGTAAGGCTTTGAACTGAAAGAACTTTTTCAAGTTTTTCAGACCCTATCGAAAATTTCTTTGAAATATTTGATAAGTCAGTTTTTAGAAAATCATTTTCTTTCAAAAGATTATCTTCTTTTTCTTTATGAGTAAAAACATTCAAGTCTAAACTTTTAACTTTTTCTTCTAAAATGATTTCCTTTTGTTTTAGAGCTGAGTTTTCCTTTTTAAGTTCGGAAATTCTTTTGAGAGAAGTCTTAAGACTAAAACACAGTTCATCAATGTATTTAGAGACTTTGACAGGAATTTTAAAATCACTTACCTCGAATTCGCTGTCCCGAGTCGATCCAATCTAAGTCCGAGTCCGAGTGTGCCATCGACATATGTTGGCATATTCATTATCACTTTCTTCACACTCTGTATCACTCCAGGTTTCGGCTTTGAGAGCTTTTTGAAATTTTTCAGCTTTTCCTCTTTTCCTCTTCAGAAGAGGACAGTTGGGTCTGATGTGTCCCTTTTTCTTGCATTCGAAGCAAACTACATCTTTGTTTGGTTCCTCATCATCAACAGACTTGGTCTGCTGTCTTTGGAAACTTTGTTTCTTTGAGTTGAACCTTCTTCCTTTTCTATTCAATTTTCTGAATCTTCTTATCATGAGAGCAAGCTCCTCATCGTCCAGATCATCTCCTGAGTCTGTATCATCAGAATCATCATTTGATTTTAATGCAATGGATTTCTTACCTCTTGGATCTTCTTCTTCATTAATTCGTTCCACTTCATAAGACTGAAGAGTTCCAATCAGCTCGTCGACAGATAGTGGCATAATTCTTTGCGTCTCTCTTATTGAAGTCTTTATATGATTCCAATCCTTGGAGAGTCCACGCAGTAGCTTGTTCACCTTCATGGGATCAGAAATTTTTTGACCTTGATTCTCAAGACCATTGACAATATCTGTAAAACTGTTGGAGAAATTGTTCCAAAATATTTTGAAGCTGACAAAATGTTTCCTTCAGTCTAGTCTGGGTATCTGCAGATCGTCTAGTTTAAAGTCTGAAGACTTTCTAACTACCAGACTTAAGATTCAAGACTCAAGATTCGAGACTTAAGACTCAAGACTCAAGACTATTCTCATTGACAGTCTTTCTGATCCAGTGACGAAGGAAATCCAGAGCCGAAGTATATGGTTGAGGATTTAATCCTATCGTCTGGAGAAGATCTTTTGGTTGGATGAATATAACGGATTCTTTTGTTCGTATCTAGATCAATTGAAGATCCGATGGTCGACGAAGTATTATTGGAATGTTCTATTCTTGGAAACCAAGATCCTGATTATATGGGCGAACAGGATTGATGCGCTATCGTCAGGTTCCTTTTATAGCTTGAATGATCTTCTTGATTGATTCCGTTCAACGGGTAGATTGGAGGAATTCCTTTAGTAAGTGCCAACGGTATGATGGCATAAAGAAGTATAAAAAGGAAGACATTCTAGTTGTTTGAGTGCGTGATTGATAGAAAAATTCCAGAGTCTGAAGTACCTTGATTATTAGTCGATACAGTGTGAGCGAAATTGTATACACAGAGAGTGTCTATACTTGGTGATACCTTGAGCGAGTGTGGTAGATCATCTACACCGAGAAATCAAGGAAGATCAACACTGTAACATCTCTTTGTTCATAGTGGAATCCAGCCAAATTGGCTGTCAGTGCATAAGAGTGGACGTAGGCTTGAATCAAGCCGAACCACTATAAACTGAGTGTTTAATTCTCTCTTTCCTTACTTAGTCATACGTTGATTATTATCTTTCGCAAATCCTTCAACTGTCTAAGTATTGCGCAAGTATACAGAAATTATCAAGAAAAATCTTTGAATACCTATTCACCCCTCTCTAGGTACTCGTACTAGCAATATCAATTGGTATCAGAGCCCGTGTTCTTACTTTGTTTAAAGTGTTTTACTTTAGAGTAAAAGATCTATGGCTAGTATGCTAGCACCAGGGCTGATGGAAGGGCAAAGCAATACCAGACCACCCTACTTTGATGGAAAGGATTACAACATCTGGAAGAACAAGATGAAAGCTTTCCTACGATCCAAGGATCCTCTGGAATGGGACGTTGTGGAAAGAGGAATTACTCCTACTGCTGCATCAATCTCTGAAAGAGGAAAAGAAACTGTTGATGCCAGCGGAATGACTCGAGAAGAGATAAACAAGAGACAAGCACTCGATGCAAAAGCAATTTATTCTTTATATTGTGCCTTATCTCCAACTGAATATAACAGAATATCTTCTTGTGTTACAGCAAAAGAAGTATGGGATAGATTACACATCACCTATGAAGGGACGGATCGAGTGAAGGAGACCCAGAATTAACATTCTCCTCGGTCAATATGAAGCCTTCAAAATGAAACCAGGAGAATCTATAAGCGACATGTTTAGTCGTTTTACGAGATATTGTCAATGGTCTTGAGAACCAAGGACAAAAAATTTCTGATCCCATGAAGGTGAACAAGCTACTGCGTGGACTCTCCAAGGAGTGGAATCATATAAAGACTTCAATAAGAGAGACGCAGAGAATTATGCCTCTATCTGTCGACGAGCTGGTTGGAACTCTTCAATCATATGAAGTGGAACGAATTAATGAAGACGAAGATGCAAGAGGTAAGAAATCTATTGCATTAAAATCAAACGATGATTCTGAAGATGATATGGACGATGAGGAGCTAGCCCTCATGATAAGAAGATTCAGAAAACTGGATAGAAAAGGCAGAAGGTTCAACTCAAAGAAACAAAGTTTCCAGAGACAGCAGACCAAGTCTGTTGATGATGAGGAACCAAACAAAGATGTAGTACGCCGAATGTAAGAAGAAGGGACACATCGAGACCAAACTGTCCTCTTCGAAGAAGAAAAGAGGAAAAGCTGAGAAGTTTCGAAAAGCTCTCAAAGCCGAAAACCGGAGTGATACGAGAATGTGAAGAAAGTGATAATGAATATGCCAACATATGTTTGATGGCACATTCAGACTCAGACTCAGATTCTAGATCAGACTCAGACAGTGAATTTGAGGTAAGTAATTTTAAAATTCCTATCAAAGTCTCTAAATATATTGATGAATTGTGTTTCAGTGTTAAGACTTCTCTCAAAAGAATTTCCGAACTTAAAAAGGAAAACTCAGCTCTAAAACAAAAGGAAGTCATTTTAGAAGAAAGAGTTAAAAGTCTAGACCTAAATGTTTCTGCTCTTAAAGAAAAAGAAGATGATCTTTTGAAAGAAAATGTTTTCTTAAAAACAGACTTATCAAATATTTCAAAGAAGTTTTCGATAGGATCCGAAAAGCTTGAAAAAGTTCTTTCAGTTCAAAAACCTTTCTTCAATAAGTCTGGTCTAGGCATGACAGCGGAAACAATTCCCTTGATTGATTTTCCTCAAGTTAAAGAAAGAATAAAGAAAAGACCATCGAGAGAGGCTTACAAAAATCATTTCAAGAAAGTTTTTGTAAAGTCTGTTGGTCGAAATGCTCTAAGGTGTTCAAAGTGTAACAGTAAAGATCACTTTGAAAAAGAGTGTCCTATGGTTTGGAAGCCTGTTAAGAAAGTATGGCCTAATAATGTTTATCCTACTAACACCAAAGGACCCAAGAAAATTTGGGTACCAAAGAAAACTTGAGACTCTCTTTTAAATGCAGGTCTCCGTCAAGAAAAAGATAAAATGGTATCTTGACAGCGGATGTTCAAGACACATGACAGGAGACTCAAAGTGCTTCGTAAAGCTTGTTCAAGTAAACGGTGGAAATGTTTCATTTGGAGGAAACGGCAAATGAAGCATTGTGGGATTTGGAACTGTGAAAATTGGAAATCTCACAATAAGCAATGTTTCTCTAGTGGAAGGACTTAACTATAACCTCCTCAGCATTAGCCAACTGTGTGATACTAGTTTCAAGATCTCCTTTCAAGAAGGAATTTGCTATGGAATTAGTAAAGACTCTACTCAGTCTTTCATGGGTTGAAGACATGGAAACATCTACCTCTTAGACATGAAATTAAATGAATCACAATGTCTAATCTCAATTCAAGATGAAGCGAGCTTATGGCACAGAAAGCTTGGCCATGTCAATATGAAGCAATTAGCCAAAATCTCATCAAAACAGCTTATTCGAGGTCTACCCAAATTACCATATCAAAAGTCCGATCCATGCACACATTGTATTCTGGGAAAACAGGTAAGAAACTCATTTGAGCCAATAAATCATGTCTCTACTAATCATGTACTACAGTTGCTACATATGGATTTCTTCGGACCAACGAGAACTCAGAGTATTGGAGGTAAGAAATACTGCCTAGTAATTGTAGATGATTTCTCTCACTTTACTTGGGTATATTTCCTTGCAAGTAAATCAGAAACCTTTTCGTATTTTGAAAAATTTGCTAAAAAGGTTCAAAATGAAAAAGGGTGTGTTATCTCAAGTATAAGAACAGATCATGGAGGAGAATTTGAAAAATCAAGATTTCACAAAATTGTACGATGAATCTGGATTTAAGCATGTGTTCTCATCTCCATACACTCCTCAGCAAAATGGAGTTGTGGAAAGAAAGAATATATCTCTTCAAGAAATGGCTAGAACTCTTTTAATTGAAAGTAAAATTTCTTCACGATTTTGGGCTGAAGCTGTTTCAACAGCATGCTATATCATCAATAAAGTCTTCCTAAGACCTATTCTTGAGAAAACCTCTTATGAATTATTCAAAGGTAAGAAGCCTATTGTTTCATACTTTCATGTGTTCGGTTGCAAATGCTTTATATTGAAAAATGCAAAAGATCGAGTTGGTAAGTTTGAAGAAAGATCAGATGAAGGCATCTTCCTTGGATATTCTACATCAAGCAAAGCCTACAGAGTCTATAACAAGAAGAGCCAGACGGTGGAGGAGTCAATGAATGTCAAATTTCAAGACTCTACACAAGATGAATCCAGTCAGACTCAATATGAAGAGTCTGAACCTGCTCCAGACCTTCCTAAGCTTACAACTCAAAAAGTATCTCAGACTCTAGAAGACCAGCATCAAGATGTTCATGAAGATTCAAATAAAGAAAGAGATCATCATCCAGACAAATCAACCAGTAATTGGAAGCACAAGTCCAGTCATCCTAAAGATCTCATTATAGGTGAAATTAATGAAGGAATTCGCACCAGATCCAAAAGACGTGAAGAGTCTAGTGCTGTGGCTCTCATCTCTGAAATTGAACCAAAAAGCATAGAAGAAGCTTTATCGATGAAAGCTGGATTGAAGCTATGCAAGAGGAGCTAGGCAGTTCAACATTAACGATGTCTGGGAATTGACATCTAAACCAAAAGGTAAAAGCGTTATTGGAGCCAAATGGGTGTTCAGAAACAAGATGAATGAAAAAGGAAAAGTCGTACGGAATAAAGCAAGACTCGTGGCCAAAGGATACACGCAAGAAGAAGGAATAGACTATAATGAGACTTACGCTCATGTAGCAAGGTTAGAAGCTATTCGTCTATTACTTGCGTTTGCTTGTTACAAAAATTTCAGGTTATTCCAAATGGACGTCAAAAGTGCTTTCCTAAATGGACTTATCCAAGAGGAAGTTTATGTGGAACAACCACCTGGGTTTGAAGACCCAAAGAAGCCAGACTCAGTCTTCAGACTGAAAAAGGCCTTGTATGGTCTAAAGTAAGCACCTCGAGCTTGGTACGACAGACTAAGTAAGTTCTTATTACAAAATGGTTTTGTTAAAGGTAAAGTAGATACTAATTTATTTATCAAAAAGGAAAACAAAAGCTTTTTACTCGTTCAAATATATGTGGATGATATTATTTTTTGATCCTCTAATGAAAGTCTATGCAAGAAATTTTCTAAGTCTATGCAGGATGAGTTTGAAATGAGTATGATGGGAGAATTAACATTCTTTCTTGGTCTTCAAGTAAAGCAATTGAAGGAAGGAACTTTCATTTACCAAGAAAAATATGCTAATGATCTTGTCAAAAGATTTTGATTGGAAAATTGCAAGAAGACTGATATACCAATGTCAAGTTCTTTGAAGATAGACAAAAATGAGGAAAGGAAGAAAGTTGATCAAAAGCTGTACAGGAGCATCATCGGTTCACTTCTTTATCTTACTGCTTTTAGACTTGACATTTTGTTGAGTGTTTGCATCTGTGCTAGGTTTCAATCAGATCCTAGAGAATCCCATCTCAGTGCTGCAAAACGTATTATTAAATACGTTGCTTCATCTTCAAGCATTGGTCTTTGGTATCCTAAGAAGGGAGACTTTAATCTTCCGGGATATTCGACGCTTGAGATCTGGCCGGCTGCGAGTCGATAGAAAGAGTACTTCGGGAACTTGCCGGTTGTTTGGAACGGGACGAGTGTCTTGGTTTTCAAGGAAACAAAACACTGTAGCTCTCTCAACAATAGAAGCAGAGTATGTAGCCCTTGGAAGCTGCTGTTCACAAATTCTATGGATAAAACAACAACTACAAGATTTTGGGATTGAAGACTCATGCACAGAAATCAGATGTGACAACACCAGCGCAATCAATCTCACCAAAAATCCAATTCTTCATTCAAGAGCAAAGCATATAGAAATTCGGCATCACTTTATTAGAGATCATATTCAAAGTGGAGAAATCTCGATTCAATTTGTTGATTCAAAAAGTCAACTAGCGGATATATTCACAAAGCCTTTGGAGAAAAATCAATTCGATTTTATCTGTTCCAGACTCAACATTTTGAAGCTCGAAGAAGTTAAAGTCTAGAGACTCTCCAACCTTCAGACTCAGAAAGTTGATGACCGTCAGACTCAAATCTCTCTGATTCAAATATCTCAGACTCAGACATTGATGACTATAGACTGTAAGTTGTTATCTAAACTCAAAAAGGTATGATCTTTCGCTCAGTAATTCTGTAGTCTCCGTGAAAACTGAAAACTTGTCTTTTCAAAAGGATTAATTTTGGCAATTATCGATTTCGAAAAGAGGTATTCGTACACTTTCCTTGTACCGATTGAACTTCCCCTTTTCAAAACTGAGTTATATATATACAGTTTTCACCTTCAATCTTCAAAACCCTAAAAGCATTCTCCTCTCAAACTGGTTTCTACTTCGAGTTCATCCTTGAGAAAGTTGTCATCTTTTCTTGGGAAAGCAAGCAAAGAAATCTTTTAGCGACAAGAAGGATGTCGTCTTCGAGGAAGTCCTCAAGAATCGCGACAAGGGGACCACAGAGGATGAAGGAGGGACCTACCCACTTCGATCTCACAAAAGAGGAAGAATTATCGAGTCAGCATCAGAACCCGACTCATTCTCCACCACGTCACTCAACGCCTTCTACCCCACAAGGTGCGGGTCAACATCCAGAAGAAGAGATAATCGAGGACGCAGACCCAGTAAGAGTCCAAAAACCCTCGTTTATTTACAAACTTTACCGTGCTTTGAAAAGTACTGCGACTCCGATGAAATATGTGGATGATTTTCTTAAAGAAAAGAACTATGGGAATGAGTATATCTTTCTAAAGAAAATGGAGGATTTGGGAATTGCTCACAAAGGTAAAGCAGAGGAAGCACTTGCGAATATTCCCAGTGATCCTCGCATGTCGAGCCCAAATTTGACTGATGGGAACGACGATGACAAAATGTTCACTGATTTTCAACCGAGAATGGGTGTTGCTGCGAAGGTAAAGGGAAAGAGGATGGAGTTATTTAAATCGAAGGAACAGGAAAATTTGTTCTTCAAACTGCTGAAACGAGGGGTGATAAACCCTAGAAGTGTCGATTTCGATTTCTTGGATGCTGTGAATGTGAACTTAAGAGAGAAGTTCAGTCTGTTTCAACTGGAACTTTTTGCACTGACACCACGGACGGATATGCACAACTGATTGCATATTTCTATTCAAATCTTAGCTTTATCGATGCGAATAGAATATCTTTCAGTGTTCGAGATCAGGATTATGTGTTGGATGTGGATATGTTGGCGGACATAATTGGAGTTGAACGAGGACGTTATCAACTAGTTAAAGTCTCAGTTGCTCGTGCCACAATGGACCTTGTCGAAGATAGAGATATTGAGGGAAAAATCATCTATTCAAGGATGCGTGCCATCAATATTGTGTTGCACAAAATTGTTATCAATTGCATTAGGCCGAAGTCTACATCAAAGACTGATGTGTCTAATTCCGAAGCAAAATTGATGTACGCAATCAACTCAGGGAAGAAGTTCTCTCTCCCTCACACTATTCTCTTTCACATGTACAGAGTAATGTCGAAAGACAAGGGACAATTGCCTTATCCAGGTCTGGTGACCAAGATCTTCAGACACATGAATATTGAACCTCCACACACTCTTTGTGTTCGACCGTGCGATAAGATGGTGGTAGGTTTAAAGATGTTGACCAAGATGCGTCTGAAAGAACTTTCTAAGGCAATGGAGAAATTCAGAGTGAAGACTCCAGTTCCTTTTGCTTCAAAGAGAAAGGGAAAGGAAGCCATTGGTGCCCCCATCCAAAAAGAAGAGAACTCTCATCTTGAAGGATGAAGGTGAAGATGAGGAGGAAGATCTCACAATCTCTGCCTTGATAAGGACAAGACGTTCTGTTCCCCAATCAACAGAACAGCAGAAGAAACAGAGAGAAGAAGAGAAGCAAGCCAAAAACAGAGAAGAAGAAGAGCAGCGAGAGAAGGAGAAAGAAGCTGAAGAAGAAGGAGAAGAAGAGCAAGAAAAGTCTGCAGCTGAATCTGGAGAGAAAGATACAGAAGAGCATGATCATCACTCTTCCCCTCTTGATGTCCTAGAGACAGGGGGGTTGGCGAGCAAGAAAGGTCCTCACCTCATGCTGCCAATAGTGAAGGTCTAAGACAATCTCTAGCAGCCCCAGAAGAATTTCAGGCATCTAAATTGCCTGAAGAAGGTCATGATACATCAGAACCAAATCTGCAAGACTATACAGAAGCGCCATCATCTGCATTCACTCCATCGGAAAGAGCAAATGCAAGTACTCAGACGGACAATTCTGCAGATTTTCGTCGTATTATGGATGTTCTTTTGGAAATGCTTGGCCAAATCTATACTCTGGATTATGAAATTCAAGCCATGAAGAATGCTGGACAAGCATCTTCAGTTACCCTGGAGGATAAAATGAAATACCTCGCTCTACAACTTCAAGCCAATGCCAAAGGAGAGGAGGTAACACAACTAAGGGAAGACTTGAAGAGGCTAGAAGGAGTAGTCCAGTCCATGGGAGATTTCCAGATTGTGCACATTCCCAAGCAGACATGACCTCTTTCTCACCTTTTTAATGTTGACAAAAAGGGGGAGAAAAGCAATTTGAACCAACCAACCAACTTTCTTCAACTTTCTTTGACTTTAAGTTTTTTTAATATGTTTGTTTATGACTTGAGCAATCTTGGGTGTGAACTTGAACTTGAATGAATTAGCTGTGGATTTTAATGCTTGACTGTTTGCATTCATATCAAGTGTTGTTATATGGTATTACTCATGAAAGACTAACTAATTTTCTGTGGATGCAGAGTCTGGTTGCTTTGTTAATCTTTATGAGATTGGCATATTGCTTGAGAAATGTTTTTGTAGGTTAAAGTGGTTCAAATCTACAGGAAAGTTTTGTCACCATCAAAAAGGGGGAGATTGTTGGAGAAATCGTTCCAGAATATTTTGAAGCTGACAAAACGTTTCCTTCAGTCTAGTCTGGGTATCTGCAGATTGTCTAGTTTAAAGTCTGAAGACTTTCTAACTACCAGACTCAAGATTCAAGACTCAAGATTCGAGACATAAGACTCAAGACTCAAGACTATTCTCATTGACAGTCTTTCTGATCCAGTGATGAAGGAAATCCAGAGCCGAAGTATATGGTTGAGGATTTAATCCTATCGTCTGGAGAAGATCTTTTGGTTGGATGAATATAACGGATTCTTTTGTTCGTATCTAGATCAATTGAAGATCCGATGGTCGACGAAATATTATTGGAATGTTCTATTCTTGGAAACCAAGATCCTGATTGTATGGGCGAACATGATTGATGGGCTATCGTCAGGTTCCTTTTATAGCTTGAATGATCTTCTTGATTGATTCCGTCCAACGGGTAGATTGGAGGAATTCCTTTGGTAAGTGCCAACGGTATGATGGCATAAAGGAGTATAAAAAGGAAGACATTCTAGTTGTTTGAGTGCGTGATTGATAGAAAAATTCCAGAGTCTGAAGTACCTTGATTATTAGTCGATACAGTCTTAGCGATACACAAAGAGTGTCTATACTTGGTGATACCTTGAGCGAGTGTGGTAGATCATCTACACCGAGAAATCAAGGAAGATCAACACTGTAACATCTCTTTGTTCATAGTGGAATTCAGCCAAATTGGCTGTCAGTGCAGAAGAGTGGACGTAGGCTTGAATCAAGCCGAACCACTATAAACCGAGTGTTTAATTCTCTCTTTCCTTACTTAGTCATACGTTGATTATTATCTTTCGCAAATCCTTCAACTGTCTAAGTATTGCGCAAGTATACAGAAATTATCAAGAAAAATCTTTGAATACCTATTCACCCCCCTCTAGGTACTCGTACTAGCAATATCAAAAACGACTAAACATGTCAGTTATAGATTCTCCTAGTTTCATTTTGAAGGCTTCATATTGACCGAGGAGAATGTTAATTCTTGTCTCCTTCACTCGATCTGTTCCTTCATAGGTAATATGTAATCTGTCCCATACTTCTTTTGCTGTAACACAAGAAGATATTCTATTATATTCAGTTGGTGATAAAGCACAATGTAAAGAGTAAATTGCTTTTGCATCGAGTGCTTGTCTCTTGTTTATCTCTTCTTGAGTCATTCCGTTGGTTTCAACTTCTTTCCCTCTTTCAGAGACTGATGCAGCAGTTGGAGTGATTCCTCTTTCCACAATGTCCCATTCTAGAGGATCCTTTGATCGTAGGAAAGCTTTTATCTTGTTCTTCCAGATGTTGTAATCCTTTCAATCAAAGTAGGGTGGTCTGGTATTGTTTTGCCCTTCCACCAGCCCTGGTGCCAACATACTAGCCATGGATCTTTTACTCTGAAGTAAGACACTTCAAATAAAGTAAGAACACGGGCTCTGATACCAATTGATATTGCTAGTACGAGTACCTAGAGGGGGGTGAATAGGTATATAAAATATTTTTCTTGATGATTGCACAATACTTTAGACAATTGAAGGATTTGCAACAAATAATAATCAACGTAAGACTGAGTAAAGGAAAGAGAGAATTGAACACGCGGATTATAGTGGTTCGGCTTGATTCAAGCCTACGTCCACTCTTCTGCACTGACAGCCAATTGGCTAGATTCCACTATGAACAAAGAGATGTTACAGCGTTGATCTTCCTTGATTTCTAGGTGTAGATGATCTACCACACTCACTCAAGGTATCACCAAGTATAGATACTCTCTGTGTATACAATTTTGCTCAAACTGTATCGACTAATAATCAAGGTGCTTCAGACTCTGGAATTTCTCTATCGATCACGTTTTTTCACAACTAGAACGTCTTCCTTTTTATACTCCTTTATGCCATCATACTGTTGGCACTTACCAAAGGAATTCCTCCAATCTACCCGTTGGACGGAATCAATTAAGGAGATCATTCGAGCCATAAAAGGAACCTGATGATAGCCCATCAATCATGTTCGCCCATACAATCAGGATCTTGGTTTCCAAGAATAGAACATTCCAAGAATATTTCGTCGACCACCGGATCTTCAATTGATCTAGATACAAATAAAAGAATCCGATATATTTATCTAACCAAGAGATCTTCTCCAGAGGATAGGATTAAATCCTTAACCATAAACTTCGGCTCTGGATTTCCTTGGTCACTGGATCAGAAAGACTATCAATGAGAAAAGTCTTGAGTCTTAAGTCTTGAGTCTTGAGTGCTGAGTCTGGTGATCAGAAAGTCTTCAGACTTTAAACTGAGGGTCTGCAAATATCCAGACTAGACTGATAGAAACGTTTTGTCAGCTTCAAAATATTCTAGAAAGATTTCTCTAACAATCTCAAGGTTGAAACCCTCTAGATCCAAGAGTTGGAGAAGGCCTTCGCGTTACTGAGGTGCATGGAGGAAGACAAGGTAGTACTTGTAGTCTACCATGTGGCATCCCAAAAATTCAAGACAACCTCTAGATGAATTAAAGCCCATGATTAGGTAATGAAATTACCTATGGTCTATGCTTTAGCCATTGATTTTCTCTTAATACCAAGTGTTATTTAATTGTGTTCATAAGTTATTAAAAAATAGTATCATAGGATAAATTAATGAGAAGAATTTATTCTTGGCTATGCACCTCATAGATTCAATCCCTATAGATTAAATGTTACAAGATTTTGGCCATGTGAAATTTAAAACTTGAAATCTATAAAAGAAAGAATTAAATATGAATTAGTAAAAGTAAAATTGGGGTTTAATTAGGCTTGGGCCTTAGGCCCAAGAGTATGGACTTTTGGTGGGCCAAATGGTCAGCCCATTGAAGCCCACGGATGGGCTGTCGTCGGCCACAAGGGAGAGGCCAGCCCAAATTCTTCCAAGCCCACTCCCAAGCTCATCTTGCATGTCTTGCCAAATGGCAAAAAGAAGACCCCATGCATTGGCCATTGTGGGTGGCTACTAATCATGACTATGATGGGGTTTAGGGGAAACAAAAGAGAGAGAGTGGCCAGTTGAGGGGCTGTCGCCCAAGCCAAGAGAGAGAGAGAGAGAGAGAGAGAGAGAGTTGCGGGAGAGAGAGAGAGGAACCAACAGAGGAAGAAGGAGCCGCTCGCTTGCTTGCCGTCTGTCCGTCCGTCGCCAACTGTGTGCCTTGTTTGCTTGATTTTGAAGGCAAGTTAGGATCCATTTCTCTTGCATGTGTGTCTTGCATGTGTGTTTGGAATGGTGTTGAATCTTGGGTGTTTAGGAGTGAGAAACCGAAGCTAGTGTGTTTTGTTTTTGAAATAGCTTGCTGTTTTCGTGTATACCCCCTGACCCAGAAATTTGTAGAGGCTTGCATGCGTGTTTCGAGTTGGATTTTGACTTCGACTCCTTCATGAAAGTTGTAGAAAACATCTCAAATTATAACATAATAAAATTTGAGACAAAAAGGCTGAGTTTTAAGGGGTGAAACCCTTCTCCTACGAGGACACTAGATCTGGAACTGCTTTGTTGACCTCTTGGTGGTTTTGTGGGTTGCATGTTACTTTTTACCGAGAATCTCCCTTTTACTTCTTCATGAAAGTTGTAGAGAACATCCTAAATACTAACATACTCAAATTTGAGGTAAAATTAGCAAGTTTATCCTACTGAAACGATTTTCTTTTGAAGACGGTAAATCTGGAAATACGGTACTGGACACTCGAGACTTCTTAGACCTATATGGTGACTATTCTTTGAGAATCTCACTTAGATACCTTAATGAAAGTTATAGGGGACCTCTTGAGGCAAAACATATCAACATTTCAGAGGAAACTAAGAAAGATAAGTAGGCGAAACCTCGATATTTTCGGAGATAGCTAAACTGGACCGTTCGGTACTAGAAACAGGAATTTCGAACGTCTATAGAAAATTATCTAGAACTAATCTAGCCTTGATGTCTGCATAAAAAATCTACCTTAAGGTCTTGACTATAACCTGGTAAAATTTCATAATTTTTGGAGGTCATTCGAGTATTTTAATTGAAATATTTCAAGAACTGCGCAATCTGATTTTATCCGAATTTACAATCTGAACTATATCTTCTGTGAGAAACTCTTTTGGGCATGTGTTCTTCATGGAATTGCTACCTTTTTTTCTTGTCTATCACATGTCATGATTTCATGATTTTTGAAAATCATATGGATATTTAATTTAAATGTTTTCTAAAATTGTGCAAGCTGGAATTTAGTAAATTTCAAAAAGGCATGATATATGGACTATTCTAAGTTGTATGGACCTCATGGATTGTATTTTCATTTGTGGTTGTATCTTGCTGCATGTATGATGATGATTGGAAATGCATATAAGAATTTAAAATGATGAAAATGGTCTTGTTTGCCATCACATCATATGCCATGTTAAAATTGAGTTATAATGAGAATGTGAACTAAGATAAGTGAGAAGGCCGTCGGAGGAATGAGCTGACTACGCCCTGGGAGTGTCGGGATGCCTGGCTAGAAGGGTAAAGGCCGGTTGCCCGGTGGCCTTAAATGGCTGGATGTCGGAGGGTCCTCGGGAGTTTCGAGATGCCCGAAGCGTGGGGGAGCCGAAAGCTTGGCAGCTATTGTGCCGGGGAATGTCTCGCGATGCCAGTTGGATTGCGAGATGCCTGGCAGGTATTGTGCCGGATGCCCGGAGGTTTGTGCCGGAGGGTTCTCGCGATGCTAGGATTGGGTGCGAGTGATAAATGTGGGATGCAAACATTGGTCCCGGGAAAGAAAAATGTGGCGGCCCAAAACGAAAGAATGAAATTGGGAAATTGAAATTGAATTATGCATGATGGTATATGTATGAGATGATGATGATGAGTGTATGTGACATGATGATGATGAGTGCATGGATGCATGATGATGGTGAGTGCATGGATGTATGTGCACCTATGGCATGATGGTACATGTGATGTCATGATGATGAGTGCATGGATACATGATGATGGTGAGTGCATGGATGTATGTGCACATATGGCATGATGGTACATGTGACATGATGATGGTAAGTGTACGACATGATGGTGATGATTATATGATGATGTATGTACATGCGGTATGATGACATGCGCATGGTATCAACGTAAATTGTGCATGGATGCTTGAATGACATGTATTGTGCTATGATGGTTATGATTGTGTTGTGTGATGCATTGAGTGGTTATTGGGTCCTTTACCTACTGAGTGGCTGTACTCACCCCTTTGGGGACCAACATTTCAGATTAGAAAGATGCCGCTCCCTGCTGTCAAGCAGGGCGCCTTTTACGGCCTTCCTTCAGATGTGGAGGTCGAGTATGCAGAGATCGACTATCCCACCATCCCTGGTCTGACGTTTATTCGAGTTCGCGCAATAGTGATGTATGACGTGGGCCTGGCTGAGGGCCCTGTCATTCAAGAGTTCATATCGGTTCACTTTTGTCGAGATGGGGTGATGCGAGGGATGTTGCCGCCGCCACCGCCTGATGCACCGGGATAGGTGTGACGGCCCGTTCGTGAAGAGTAAGAGCTACAACTTTTTGGGATGATAGCGGACACTAGTTGATGGGGGATCTTGCATGATAGACATAGTGGGTCAAGTGTCTCTTTTTGGGGTTATGGCCGAGTGTAGCTACAAGTCTTGGCCTTTCTTTTGATGTACTGACCCGAGAAAGACCCATCATTAAAATATGTAAATAAAAATGTTGTGGCTTTATCTTTTCTTATGATGTTTAGTGGTGTGCCATTGTATCATGGTTGTTGAAGGGGGAATTAGTAAGACTCGATTATGCTTCCGCAAATAAGATGCGCTGGGACCGTTTAAAAAAAAATGTATGCCTAGGAACTAAGGTACTTCTTTGGTAGGATGTGGTGACCTTGGGCGCTTCGGCGTGCCACATACCACTTGCAAGGAAATGCGAGCACCTGGTGGAGGGCCACCAAAGGAAGAGTGTTCCCTGAAGATGTGGTTTCGAAATGGAACGCCTTCGTAGAAGTTTTCAATGGCAAGTATTTCTTTGATTGTGCTAGGGAACAGAAGATGACGGAGTTCCAGCACCTTCGTCAAGGTCCGATGTCTGTAGACCAATATAAGGCAAAGTTTGCCAAACTGTCCCAATTCGCCCCCAAACTGATTGAGGACCTCGTAGATGTTGGAGAAAACTTCCTTGAGTGTTTTGAAGCTAACAAAAAGTTTCCATCAGTCTAGTCTGAAGACTTGCAGACTCTACTATCAAAGTCTGAAAACCTCCGGACTGCCAGACTTAAGACTCAAAGTCTATCCTCACTGACAGTTTCTAGACCGTCGAATAAGGCTTATCCAGAACTGGATGTTTCGTTAAGGATTTGACTTTATCGACTGGAGAAGATCTCTTGGCTAGATATAGTATGTCGGAATCCTTTATTCAAATCAAGATTAATTCAAGAATTTTGGATCCGTTGATTGGCGAAGTATACTTGGAAGGTTCTACTTTTGGAAACCTAGATCCTGATTGTATGGGAGAGCAGGATTGATGGGCTATCGTCATGTTACTTAAATAGCTCGAATATCTTCCTAATTGATTTTGTCCAACGGATAGATTGGAAGAATTCATTTGGCAAGTGCCAACGGGTATGATGGCATAAAGGAGTATATAATGAAGACGTTTAAGTTGTTCGAGTGTGCACGATAGAAGAATTACAAAGTCTGAAGCTCCTTGTTCTTAGTCAATTCATTTGTTAAGTGAAATCTTGTACGCAAAAGAGAGTCTATATCTTTGAGAGACCTTGAAAAAGTGTAGTAGAGTCTCTACACTGTGGAATCAAGGAAGAGCTTTATTGTAACAACTCTTTTGTTCATAGTGAAATCCAGCCGGTGGGCTGTCAGTGCAGAAAAATGGACGTAGGCTTGGATTAAGCCGAACCACTATAAACTCTGTGTTCATATTCTCTTATTTACGCTATTTTACTTTGATCGTAACTTGTTTAGTTGACAAGAAACAAATTTCCTTTTCATAATCTATTATTGATTAGTGTTCCAAACTTATCTCACAAATTTGTTTTTACACCTATTCACCCCCTCTAGATGCTCATACTAGCATTCACAATTGGTATCAAAGCCTGTGTACTCACTTAAGTTGAAGTGTTTTACTTAAGAGTCAAAGATCCATAGCTAGTATGTTGGCTCCAGGACTGGTTGAAGGGCAAAGAAATACCAGACCGCCTTATTTTGATGGAAATGAATACAACATATGGAAAAACAAAATGAAGGCATTTCTAAGATCAAAGGATCCTCTAGAATGGGATGTGGTAGACAAAGGAATCATTCTTAAAGCTGCATTTGTATCAGAAAAAGGAAAAGAAGTCATTGAGTCTAGCGAAATGACTCAAGAAGAGATAACCAAGAGACAAGCTCTTGATGCAAAAGCAATTTATTCTTTATATTGTGCATTATCACCTACTGAATATAACAAAATATCTTCTTGTATTACAGCTAAAGAAGTCTGGGATAGATTACACATCACCTACGAAGGAACTGATCGAGTGAAAGAAACCAGAATCAACATTCTGCTCGGTCAATACGAAGCATTCAAAATGAAATCAGGAGAATCTATCACTGACATGTTTAGTCGTTTTATAGAAATCGTGAATGGTCTTGAAAATCAAGGTCAACCAATTTCTGATCCTATGAAAGTAAACAAGCTACTACGTGGACTCTCCAAGGATTGGAATCACATAAAGACCTCAATAAGGGAGACAAAGAATCATGCCGCTCTATGTTGACGAATTGGTTGTGACTCTCCAGTCTTATGAAGTGGAGCGAATCAATGAAGATGAAGATCCTAAAGGTAAGAAATCCATTGCATTAAAATCTAATGATGATTCTGATGTCATAGATTCTGAAGACGATATGGATGATGAAGAGCTTGCTCTCATGATAAGAAGATTCAGAAAGTTAAACAGAAAAGGGAGAAGATTCACTCCAAAGAAACAAAGTTTTTAAAAGCAACAGACTAAGTCTGTTGAGGATGATAAATCCAATAGAGATGTATTCTGTTTTGAATGTAAGAAAAAAGGGACACATTAGACCCAATTGTCCCCTTCTGAAGAAAAAGAAAGGAAAAGCTAAGAAATATTGAAAGGCACTCAAAGTAGAAACTTGGAGTGATACAGAATGTGAAGAAAGTGATGATGATTATGCCAATATTTGTCTCATGGCATAATTGGACTCAGATTCAGACTTCGAGACAGACTCAGATTCAGACAGTGAAGTGAAGGTAAGTAATTTAAAATCCCTACTAAAGTTTCTAGATACATTGATGAATTGTGTCTTAGTCTCAAAACTTCTCTTAAAAGGATTTTCGAACTTAAAAAGGAAAATTATGCATTAAAACAACAGGAAAATGTTTGGAAAGAAAAATTGAAAGTTTAGACAAAAATGTTCTTACTTTAAAAGAAAATGCATTCTTGAAAAATGACATCTTAAGTATTTCTCAAAGATTTTCTATAGGATCTGAGAAACCGGAAAAAATTATTTCTGCACAAAGACCTTATTCCAATAAATCTGGTTTGGGAATGACTGCAGAAACTATTCCTCTAATTGATTTTCCTAAAGTAAAGGAAAGAATCAAGCAAAGGCCGACAAAAGATGCTTACAAAAATCATTTCTAAAAAGTCTTTGTAAAACTAGTAGGTCGCAGTGCTCTTAGATGTTCTAAGTGCAATAACTCAGATCATTTTGAGAAATAATGTCCTATGGTTTGGAAACCTATTAAGAAGGTATGGGCAAAGACCGTATATTATACTAACACAAATGGACCCAAGAAAATATGGGTACCAAAGAAAGCATGAGTTTCTTTTGTAAATGCAGGTCACTATTAATAAAAAGATTAAATAATCCCTGGATAGTGGATGCTCAAGGCATATGACAGGAGACTCAAATTGCTTCATAAAGTTTGTTCAAGTTAATGGTGGAAAAGTTTCATTTGGAGTAAACAGCAAAGGAAGAATTGTGGGATACAGAACTGTAAAAATTGGAAGCCTCACAATTAATAATGTTTCCTTAGTGGAAGGACTCAACTACGATTTGCTAAGTATCAGTCAGCTGTGCGACACCGGTTTCAAAATCAATTTTCAAGAGGAAATATGTTCAGGAACCAGTAAAGACTCATCTCCGTCTTTCACGGGTCGAGGACATGGAAATATCTACCTCTTGGATGTCAAACCAGATGAAACCCAATGTCTAATCTCAATTCAAGAAGAAGCAAACTTATGACACAAAAAACTTGGGCACATCAACACAAAGCAAATAGCCAAAATTTCAGCAAAAAAGCTTGTTCGTGGTCTACCAAATCTATCATACCAAAAGACTGATCTATGCACACCATATGTGTTGGGAAAATAGGTAAGAAACTCATTCAAACCAATAAATCAAGTTTCTAGTAATCATGTTCTCCAGCTCTTGCATATAGATCTCTTTGGACCAACCAAAACTCAGAGCATTAGAGGTAAGAAATACTGTCTAGTAATTGTGGATGATTATTCACGATTCACTTGGGTATATTTCTTGGCAAGTAAGTCTAAAACATTTTCTTATCTTACAAAGTTTGCTAAAAATGTCCAAAATGAGAAAGGGTATGTTATTTCAAGTATACGAATAGATCATGGAGGTGAATTTGGAAATCAAGATTTTGCTAAGTTCTATGATGAATCTAGTTTTCAGCATGTATTCTCATCTCCCTATACTCGAGAACATAATGGAGTTATGGAAATGAAGAATAGATCTTTGCAAGAAATGACTAAAAATCTTTTGATTGAAAGTAACATTTCTTCTTGTTTTTGGGCTGAAGCAATTTCTACAGCATGCTATATTATTAATAGAGTCTTTTTAAGGCCTATTCTGGAGAAAACTCCCTATGAGTTATTCAAAGGAAAAAAAACCAATTGTTTCATAATTTCATGTGTTTTGATGTAAATGTTTTATTTTGAAAAATGCAAATAATCAAGTTGGCAAGTTTGAAGAAAAATCAGATGAAGGTATCTTTCTTGGATATTCAACCACAAACAAAGCTTACAGAGTTTACAACAAGAAGACTCAATCTGTGGATGAATCAATAAATGTCAAATTTCAAGGCTTTATGCAAAATGAATCAATTCAGACTCAACTGGAAGAATCTGAACCTGCTCCAGACTCTACAAAGTCTAAATCTCCAGAAGCAGCTCAGACTTTAGAAAACCAGCAACAAATGATCATTGAAGATTGAAATGAGAAAAATGATCAACAGTCTAATAAATCAACCAGCAACTGGAAGCATAAGTCCAATCATCCCGAAGATCCCATCATTGGTGATATTAATGAAGGAATTCGCACAAGATCCAAAAGGCGTGAAGAGTCTAGTGATGTGTCTCTTATTTCTGAAATAGAACCTAAAAGCATAGAAGAATCTTTAACTGATGAAAGTTGGATCGAAGCTATGCAAGAAGAACTCGGGCAATTCAGTATCAATGATGTTTGGGAATTGACTCCTAAACCGAAAGGGAAATCCATCATTTGAGCTAAATGGGTTTTCAGAAACAAGATGAACGAGAAAGGAAAAGTCGTGAGAAACAAAGCAAGACTTATGGCCAAAGGATATACGCAAGAAAAAGGGATAGACTATGATGAGACTTATGCACCAGTAGCAAGGTTAGAAGCAATTAGATTATTACTTGCTTTTGCTTGTTATAAGAATTTCAGGTTATTCCAAATGGACGTCAAAAGTGCTTTCCTAAATGGATTTATCCAAGAGGAAGTTTATGTGGAACAACCACCTGGTTTTGAAGATCCAAGAAAACCAGGCTCTGTATTCAGACAAAAAAAGGCTTTATACGGTTTAAAGCAAGCGCCTCGAGTTTGGTACGACAGACTAAGTTTTTAATTCAGAACGGTTTTGTCAAAGGTAAAATAGATACTACATTGTTTATCAAAAGAGAAAGCAAAAGTTTTCTACTTGTTCAAATTTATGTTGATGATATTATCTTTGGATCCTGTGATGAAAGTCTGTGCAAGAAATTCTCTAAGTCTATGCAGGATAAATTTGAAATGAGTATGATGGGTGAACTAACCTTATTTCTCGGGCTTCAAGTGAAACAACTGAAGGAATGAACTTTTATTCATCAAGAAAAATATGCCAACGATCTTGTCAAAAAGTTTGGGCTGGAGAATTGCAAAAAGACTGATATATCAATGTCAAGTTCCTTGAAGCTGGATAAAGATGAAGAAGGAAAGAAAGTTGACCAGAAGTTATACATGAGTATCATTGGTTCACTTCTTTGTCTTACTCCTTCTAGACCTGACATTTTGTTTAGTGTTTGCATTTGTGCTAGAATCTCATTTAACTGCTGCAAAGCGTGTCATCAAATACATTGCTTCAACTTCAAATTTAGGTCTCTGGTATCCTAAAGAAGGAGACTTTACTCTTCTTGGATACTCAGATACAGACCTAGCCGGATGCAAAGTTGATAAAAAGAGCACCTCAGGCACCTGTCAACTACTTGGAAACAGGACAGTGTCTTGGTTTTCAAGGAAGCAAAGTATAGTAGCTCTTTCTACAACAGAAGTAGAGTATGTAGCTCTTGGAAGTTGTTGTTCACAAATTCTGTGGATAAAACAACAGCTAAGAGACTTTGGAATTGAAGAATCATGCACTGAAATCAAATGTGACAACACCAGCACAATCAATCTCACCAAGAATCCGATTCTTCACTCAAGAGCAAAACATATAGAGACTCAACATCATTTCATTAAAGATCATGTTCGAAATGGAGAAGTTTCGATTTAGTTTATTGACTCAAAGAATCAACTAGCAGATATACTTACGAAGCCTTTAGAGAAAAATCAATTTGAAGTTATTCGTTACGGACTAAATACCTTAAAGTCTGAAGAAGTTCAGACTCAGGACTGAAAGTCTAAAGGCACTCAGACTCAGACAATTAAGATTCTCGACTGTAAGTTATCTTTATTTTAGAAAATTATCTCTCGAATCAAATCTCAAAAAGGTACAATCATCTACCCATAATTGATTGTTGCTATCTTCAATTTCCATGATTATTGCAATCTTTCCTTTTCGGAAAAAGAAGTCATTTTTGAAATGACAGTTATCTAATTTTTAAAAAAGGCAGTTATTTTTTTTATAAAAAAAAGGCATCTTTATACTTCCTTTTTACGACGTTCCGTATAACTTGCTTCGACTGCCTTATATACTGTCGGTTCTTCTTCAAAAACCCTAAGGGAGCATCAATCTTCCTCTTCTGTCTTCTTTTCTTGTTTAATCCTAAAAAATGTTTCATCTTTCTTGGGAAACAAGCTTGGAATCTCTCAAAGACTATGAAAGATGTCGTCCCAAAGAAAGTCTTCAAGGACCGCAAACAAGGAACCACAGCAAATGCGTGAGGGGCCTACGCACTTTGATCTCACCGAGGTAGAAGAAACTCCTAGACAGCAGCAAAGCCCACAACATTCTCAGCAGCGTCCATCTCCTCCATCTAGACCTCAAGATGTTACACATCAAGAAGAGGAAGAAATCATCGAAGACGCAAAACCTGTACGAATTCTTAAGCCCGCTTTTACCTACAAGCTTTATCGTGCTTTGAAGAGGGGTGATATTCCGCTGAACTACATTAATGAATATCTTAAAGACAAAGGGTATAAAAATGAAACTTTCTTTTTACGCACAATGGAACGATTGGGAATTGCCCCTGCTGGGTCAGTGGAAGAGGCATTGGCAAATATTCCAAGCGATCCACGTGTTGGAGGGCTGAGTCAATCTAATGGGAATGATGATGATAGGATGTTTAGTCAATTTAAACCGAGAATGGGTGTTGCGGCAAAAATCCGAAACAAAAGAACATATTTGTTTCGATCGGAGGAACATAAGCAACTATACTCTAAGTTGCTGAAGCGTGGAGTAATAAACCCTAGAAGTGTGGACTTTGATTTTCTTGACTCTGTGAATGTCAATCTGTGGGAAAAATTCAGTCTTCTTCAACTCGAACAGTTTTTTTCTGAAATTACAGAAGCTTATGCCGAACTTACTGCTTATTTCTATTCAAATCTTAGTTTCTTGGATGCAAATAGATTCTCTTTTAGTGTTCGAGATCAAGACTATGTGGTGGACATGAATACATTGGCTGATGTGATTGGGGTTGAAAGAGGGAGATATCAATCTATCAGTGTGTCTATTGCTCGTGCAACATTGGAGCTTGTTAAGGATAGAAGGACGGAAGGAAAGATTTCCTATTTGAGGATGAATGCATCCAACATTTTGCTTCATAACATTGTGATTAACTGCCTCAGACCAAAATCTACTTCGAAAACCGATGTTTCAAACTCGGAGGCAAAGCTGATGTATGCCATCAATGCTGGAAAAAAGTTCTCTCTTCCACACACTATTATATTCCACATGTACAGAGTAGTGGTGAAGGACAAGGGTCAACTTCCTTACCCAGCACTTGTAACCAAGTTATTCAAACATTTGAATGTTCAGCCTCCCCGGAATCTTTGTGTTCGAACGTGCGATCAAATGGTGGTGGGACTGAAAATGGTCTCTAAAATGCGTCTGAAGGAGCTCAACAAGGCGTTGGAGAAATTTCAAGGAGAAAACCCTATCAAAACTCATCAAATCTTTTTTGCTGCAAAAAGGAAAGGGAAGGAGCCCATGGTTGCTTCATCAAAGAAAAGAAGAGCTCTTATCATTAAGGATGAAGAGGATGAGGATGATATCACCATTTCTGCAATGGCATTGAAGAACTTGAGTCGTTCTGCTCAAGAAACAACGGAGAGACAAGAAAAAGACACTGATGAGACATAACAGAGGACTGGAGAGAGAGAAGATTTGGAGAAAGAAGCAGAGGAGAGAGATGCAGAGGAGGAAAGAATTGAGGAAGAAGAAGAAGAGGAGAGAGGAGATAAAGCGGAAATAGAGCATGAAGAATATTTTTCTTCACCTTAAGGCATAGAAAAAAGGGGAGATCCTGAGAATAGAGGAATGTCCTCATTCCCTGCCACCAGTGAAGGAATAAGTCGTTTTCCAGCAGATCTTGAGGACATCTATGCCTCTCAATTTCCTAAGGAGGGACATGATGTTTCATCGCCCAATCTGCATGACTATGCTGATTTGCCATCATCTGTTAATACACCGTCTGATCGTGCAGATGCCAGTACTCAGATTGATAATTCAACAGATTTTCATAGAATATTTGATGTTCTTTTGGAGATGCAAGGTCAAATCTACGCTCTATGATACGAAATTCAGAACTTGCATAATGCAGGACAAGCTTCTTCAATTTCTTTAAATGATCAAATCCAAGCCCTTGCTCTTCAAGTTCAAGCAAATACTAAGGGTGAACATGTGGCGCAACTGAAGGAGGACTTGAAAAAGCTGGAAGGCATTGTCCAGTTAATGGGAGATTTCCAGCTTGTTTGTGTTCCCAAGCAATCTTAATTCCATTCTCTTTTCATCTCTACCTTTTTAATGATGACAAAAAAGGGGAGAGATGTGGAGCAGATTTGATCTTGAACTTTGAACTTAGATTTAATTTTGAACTTTGAACTTTTTGGACTTTCGTGTCGATTGACTTGACTTTTGTGTTTGGCTATTTAGATTTGAACTAGATTTGGATTCGACTGTTTGAACATTTGTTTATATTAAGTAATATTCATATCTCATGGCTTTGTTCATTTACAAGACTAACCTACTTTCTGTGGATGCAGATTCTAGTGTTATTTTTACTAAGCCATTTATCTTTGTGAGACATCCATATTTGCTTGAGTAATGTTTTGTAGGTTAAAGTTATCCAAATCTGCAGGAAAGTTTTTTCACCGTCAAAAATGGGGAGATTGTTGGAGAAAACTTTCTTGAGTGTTTTGAAGCTGACAAAACGTTTCCATCAGTCTAATCTGAAGATTTGTAGACTCTACTATCAAAGTCTGAAGACCTCCGGACTGCCAGACTCAAGATTCAAAGTCTATCCTCATTAACAGTTTCTAGACCGTCGAATAAGGCTTATCCAGAATTGGATGTTTCGTTAAGGATTTGACTTTATCGACTGGAGAAGATCTCTTGGCTGGATATAGTATGTCGAAATCATTTATTCAAATCAAGATTGATTTAGGAATTTTGGATCCGTTGATTGGCGAAGTATACTTGGAAGGTTCTACTTATGGAAACCTAGATCCGGATTGTATGAGCAAGCAGGATTGATGGGCTATCGTCATGTTCCTTAAATAGCTCGAAGATCTTCCTAATTGATTTTATCCAACAAGTAAATCGGAAGAATTCCTTTGGTAAGTGCCAACAAGTATGATGGCATAAAGGAGTATATAAGGAAGACGTTCCAGTTGTTCGAGTGTGTGCGCGATAGAAGAATTCCAAAGTCTGAAGCTCCTTGCCCTTAGTCAATTCATTTGTGGAGCGAAATCTTGTACACAAAAGAGAGTCTATATCTTGGAGAGACCTTGAGGAAGTGTAGTAGAGTCTCTACACTGTGAAATCAAGGAAGAGCTTTACTGTAACAACTCTTTTGTTCATAGTGAAATCTAACTGGTGGGCTGTCAGTGCGGAAGAGTGGACGTAGGCTTGGATTAAGTCGAACCACTATAAACTCTGTGTTTTCTCTTACCTACGCTCTTTTACTTTGATCATAACTTGTTTAGTTGACAAGAAACAAATTTCCTTTTCATAATCTATTATTGATTAGTGTTGCAAACTTATCTCATAAATTTGTTTTTGAGATAGCTAATATAAGCACCTAGAGGGGGGTGAATAGGTGCACAAATAATTTTTCGAGATACGGAAGCAATTCTAGGCAAACGATAGAAAGGAAGTTCTCTTTTGATTAACAAAATGAAGTACGATCAAGGTAAAGAGAGTAGGGAAGAGAAAATTGAACACAAGGTTTATAGTGGTTCGGCTTATTCCAAGCCTACGTCCACTCTTCTGCACTGACAGCCCACCGGCTGGATTTCACTATGAACAAAAGAGAAGTTATAGCACAGCTTTTCCTTGATTCCATAGTGTAGATGTTCTACCACACTTCCTCACGATTTCTCACAAATATAGACTCTCTTTTGCATACAAGGTTTCGCTCAAAGGAATTGTCTAAACAACAAGAAGCTTCAGACTTTGGAATTCTTCTATCACGCACACCTCGAACAACTTAGAACGTCTTCCTTATATACTCCTTCATGCCATCATACCCGTTGGCACTTATCAAAGGAATTCCTCCAATCTACCTGTTGGACGGAATCAATTAGGAAGATTATTCGAGCTATTAAAGGAACGTGTCGATAGCCCATCAATCCTGTTCGCCCATACAATCAGGATCTCGGTTTCCATAAGTAGAACCTTCCAAGAATATTTAGCCAATCATTGGATCCTTAACCTTCAAATCAATCTCAATCAATCAAAGGATTCCGTTATGTCTTTTCCAACCAAGAGATCTTCTCCAGTCGATAAGGTCATATCCTTAATGAAACATCCAGTTCTGGATAACCTTTCTTCAACGGATTAGAGACTGTCAATGAGGATAGACTTTGAGTCTTGAGTCTGGCTGTCCGGAGGTCTTCAGACTTTAAATAGCAGAGTCTGCAAACCTTCAGACTAGACTGATGGAAACGTTTTGTCAACTATAAAATACTTCAAGAAGATTTCTCCAACAATCTCCCCTTTTTTTATGGTGACAAAACTTTCCTAAAGATTTGGACAACTTTGACCTGCAAAACATTTCTCAAACACATATGCATATCTTATAGAGATAAATGGCTAAATAAATAACACTAGAATCTGCAACCACAAAAAATAGATTAGTCTAATATGCGATATAGCCATCCATAAGATATCAATAGTAGATAATATAAGCAGTCAAGTCCAAGTCAAGTTCAGTTCTCATCCAGACACAAAAATAAAGTCAAACAGAGTTAAACATCAAAACAATCTAATCCAAACGATTAAAAGTCAAAGTTTCAAATCTTGCATCTCTCCCCCTTTTTGTCAGCATTAAAAAGGTTGAGATGAAAATGGAATAAAGTCAAGATTGCTTGGGAACGCGAACAAGCTGGAAATCTCCCATAGACTGAACGATGCCTTCCAGCCTTTTCAAGTCTTCCTTCAGTTGTGTAATTTCCTCAACCTTGGCATTGGCCTGAATTTGAACAGAGAGGGCTTGGATCTGATCATTCAATGAACCTGAAGAAGCTTGACCTGTGTTCTACAAGTTTTGAACCTCGCATCCCAAAGCATAAATTTGACCTCGCATCTCCAAGAGAATATCCATAATTCTGCGAAAATCTGCTGCATTATCAGTCTGAGTACTTGCTTCGACACGATCTGATGGAGTGAATGCAGACGATGGTAGATCAACATAATCACGCAGATTTGGCGATGAAACATCATGACCTTCCTCAGGAAATTGAGAGGCATAGATGTTCTCTGGATCTGCTGGAGAGCGACTAACTCCCTTGCTTGTATCAAGATATGAGGACTTTCCCCTTTTCTCTTGATCTCCCCCTGTTTTCATGCCTTCAGGTGGAGAAGAGTGTCCCTCAGGTTCTCCTTCTTCTTGATCTCTTTCCTCTTCTTCTTCTTTCTCAACTCTTTCCTTCTCAGCATCTCTTTCTTCTTCTACCTTCTCCTCTACTTCTTTCTCCTCTGCTTCTTTTGTCCTTTGTTCTGATTCTTTCTCTAGAACAAAATGACTCAGATTCTTCAAAGCCATTGTAGAAATGGTGATGTTTTCCTCGTCATCTTCATCTTCAACAATGAGAGCTATTCTTTTCTTGGATGGAGCAACCGATGGCTCCTTCCCTTTCCTTTTTGATGAAGAAGAGGATTGATGAGTTTTGACTGGAGTCTTCTCCTTGAATTTCTCCAATGCCTTGCTTAGTTCTTTCAGACGTATCTTTGTCACCATTTTCAGTCCTACCACGCACGATTGAGCACAAAGAATTTGCAGAGACAGAATATTCAGATGTCTGAATAACTTCGTCACAAGACTTGAATAAGGAAGTTGACCTCTGTCTTTCATCACTACTTTATACATGTGGAACATAACAGTGTGAGGAAGAGAAAACCTTTTTCCAGTGATGATGGCATACATCAGCTTTGCCTCTGAACTTGAAACATCAGTCTTAGAAGTTGATTTTGGCCTGAGGCAATTGATCACAATTTTGTGAAGCAAAATGTTGAACACACTCATCCTTAAGTAGGAAATATTTTCCTTTGTTCTCATGTCCTTAACAAGTTCCAATGTAGCATGAGCAATAGAAACTTTGATCGGTTGATACCTTCCTCTCTCAACTCCTAACACATCTGCCAGCATATCCATATCCACCACAAAGTCTTGATCTTTGATGCTGAAAGAGAATCGATTTGCATACAAGAAACTAAGATTTGAATAGAAATATGCAGTTAATTCAGCATAGGCCTCTGCAGTGTCGGAGCAGAACTTTTCAAGTTGAAGATAACCGAACTTTTCCCTCAAGTTCACATTCACAGCATCCAGAAAATCAAAATCCACACTCCTAGGGTTTATTACCCCATGCTTAAGCAATTTTGAGTATAGATCATTCTGTTCCTTCGATCTGAACAACTCTCCCATTTTTCCTCGATTTTCAACCGCAACACCCATTCTCGATTGAAATTGGCTATACAATTTGTCATCATCATTCCCATCTACAGGATTAACTCCCCAATCACGAGGATCACTTGGGATATTCGCAAGGGTTTCTTCTGCCACCCCTTTACGAGCAATTCCCAAACTTTCCATTTTTCGCAAAAAGATATATTCATTTCCATACCATTTGTCTTTAAGAAAATCATTGACATAGTTCAATGAAGTATGAGTCCCTTTTAAAGCACGATACAACTTATAAATAAAAGCGGGCTTTTGAACTCTTACAGGATCTGCATCCTCGATGATTTCTTCTTCTTGTTGATGATCAACGCCTTGAGGACTAGATGGAGGAGAATGACGCTGCTAAGAATGTTGTGGGCTCTGCTATTGATTTGGAGACACTTCTTCTTTGGTGAGATCGAAGTGTGTAGGCCCCTCACTCATCCACCGTGGTCCCCTGCTTGCGATTCTCGAAAACTTTCTTGAAGACGACATCTTTCTCAGTTTTTTGGAAGATTCCTTGCTTGACTTTCCCAAGAAAGATGACAACTTTTTTCGAAAATTAAATAAGGGAAGAAAACAGGAATGGAAGATCGATGCTTTCTAGGGTTTTTGAGTGTAAAGTGAGGAAGAATCAACAGTGCATAATCAGTTAAAAAGAGAGGTACACGAATTGTCATAAAGGAAAATAAAAAAGATGCCTTTTCAAAATAACTGTCTTTTTCCGCAAAAATAGTCATGTAAAAAAATAACTCCTTTTTTCGAAAAGGAAACGTTGCAATAATTACGTTGATTAAATATAGCAATAATTAACCACAGTTTGTCGATCGTACCTTTTCAAGAAGAGATACAAGAGAGAAAGAGAATAACTTACAGTCAAGGTCTTGTATGTCTGAGTCTGAGAGTTTCTAGACTTTGATTTCTTCATACCTCAAAATGTTGAGTCTGGAACGGATGGTTTCAAATTGATTTTTCTCCAAAGGCTTTGTGAATATATCCGCCAGTTGGTTCTTTGAATCAACAAATTGAATTGAGACTTCTCCATTTTGAACATGGTCTCTAATAAAGTGATGTCAAATCTCGATATGCTTTGCTCTTGAGTGAAGAATTGGATTTTTGGTGAGATCGATAGCGCTGGTATTGTCGCAATTAATCTCTGTGCATGAATCTTCAATTCCAAAGTCTCTTAGTTGTTGTTTTATCCACAGAATTTGTGAACAACTTCCGAGAGCTATATACTCTTCTTCTTCTGTAGAGAGAGCTACTGTACTCTGTTTCCTTGAAAACCAAGACATTGTCCTACCTCCAAGTAGTTGACAGGTACTCAAGGTGCTCTTTCTATCAACTCTGCATCCGGCAAGGTCTGCATCTGAATATCCAAGAAGAGTAAAGTCTCCCATTTTTGGATACTAGAGACCAAAGCTTGAAGTTGATGAAATATATTTGATAATACGCTTTGCAGCATTTAAATGAGATTCTTTAGGGTCTACTTGAAATCTGGCACAAATGCAAACACTAAACAAAATGTCAGGTCTAGAAGCAATAAGATAAAGAAGTGAACCGATGATACTCCTGCATAACTTTTGGTCGACTTTCTTTCCTCCTTCATCTTTGTCTATCTTCAAAGAACTTGACATTGGTATATCAGCATTTTTGCAATTGTTCAATCCAAACTTTTTGACAAGATCATTTGCATACTTTTCTTAATGAATGAAAGTTCCTTCCTTCAGTTGTTTTACTTGAAGCCCGAGAAAGAAGGTTAACTCACCCATCATGCTCATTTCAAATTCATCCCGCATAGTCTTAGAGAATTTCTTGCATAGACTTTCATTAGAGGATCCAAAGATAATATCATCGACATATATTTGAACAAGCAGAAAACTTTTGTTTTCTCTTTTAATAAAAAGAGTAGTATCTACTTTACCTTTAACAAAACCATTTCGAATTAAAAACTTACTCAGTCTGTCGTACCAAGCTCGAGGTGCTTGTTTTAAGCCATATAAGGCCCTTTTGAGTCTGAATACTGAGTCCGGTTTCCTTGGGTCTTCAAACCCAGGTGGTTGTTCCACATAAACTTCCTCATAGATGAATCCATTTAGAAAGGCACTTTTGACATCCATTTGGAATAACCTGAAATTCTTATGACAAGCAAATGCAAGTAATAAACAAATTGCTTCTAACCTTGCTACTAGTGCATAAGTCTTGTCATAGTCAATCCCTTCTTCTTGTGTGTATCCCTTGGCCACGAGTCTAACCTTGTTTCTTATGACTTTTCCTTTTTCATCCATCTTGTTCCTGAAAACCCACTTAGCTCCAACAATTGATTTACTTTTTGGTTTAGGAATTAACTCCCAGACATCATTAATTCTGAATTGTCTGAGTTCTTTTTGCATAGCTTCAATCCAGCTTTCATTGGATAAAACTTCATCTATGCTTTTGGGTTCTATTTCAGAAACAAGAGCCATAGCACTAGACTCTTCTCGCCTTTTGGATCTTGTGCAAATTCCTTTATTGATGTTGCCAATAATAAGATCTTTGGGATGATTGGACTTATGTTTCCAGTAGCTGGTTAATTTGTCAGATTGATGATCACTTCCTTCACTTGAATCTTCAACAGTCACTTGTTGCTGGTCCTTCAAAGTCTGAGCTGCTTCTTGAGATTTAGACTTTGTAGGGTCTGGAGCAGGTTCAGTCTCTTCAAGATGAATCTGAATAGATTCATTTTGTATAGAGTCTTGGAATTTGACATTCATTGATTCTTCCACAGTTTGAGTCTTCTTGTTGTAGACTCTGTATGCTTTGCTTGTGGTTGAATATTTAAGGAAGATGCCTTCATCTAACTTCTCTTCAAACTTACCAACACAATCATTTACATTTTTTAGTATAAAAAATTTGCATCCAAATACATGAAAATATAAAACAATAGGCTTTTTTTCTTTGAATAGTTCATAGGGGGTTTTTTCAAGAATAGGCCTTAGAAAAACTCTATTGATAATATAACATAATGTTGAAACTGCTTCAGCCCAAAATCGTAAAGAGATATTGCTTTCAATTAAAAGAGTTCTAGCCATTTCTTGAAGAGATCTATTCTTCCTTTTCACAACTCCGTTCTGCTCTGGAGTATATGGAGAAGAGAACAAATGCTGAAAACCAAATTCATCACAAAATTTTGTAAAATCTTGATTTTCAAATTCACCTCCATGGTCTATTTTTATACTTGAATAACATACCCCTTTTCATTTTGAATCTTCTTAGCAAATTTTTCAAAGTAAGAGAAAGTTTCAGACTTACTTGCCAAGAAATATACCCAAGTAAATCGTGAGTAGTCATCCACAATTACTAGGCAATATTTCTTACCTCCAATGCTTTGTGTTCTTGTTGGTCCAAAGAGATCCATATGCAAAAGCTGTAGTACACGGTTAGTGAAAACTTGATTTACTGGTTTAAAGGAATTTCTTACTTGTTTTCCCAATATACATGGTGTACATAGATCAGTCTTTTGGTATGATAAATTGGGTAGACCACAAACAAGCTTCTTTGCTGAGATTTTGGCTATCTGCTTTATGTTAATGTGCCCAAGCTTTTTGTGCCATAAGCTCGCTTCATCTTGAATTGAGATTAGACATTGTGATTCATCTGGTTTCACGTCCAAGAGGTAGATATTTCCATGTCTTCGACCCATGAATGATTGAGTAGAGTCTTTACCGGTTCCTGAACAAATACCCTCTTGGAAGTAGATTCTGAAACCGGCATCACACAGCTGACTGACACTGAGCAGATTGTAGTTGAGCCCTTCAACTAAAGAAACATTGCTTATTGTAAGGTTCCCAATCTTTACAGTTCCAAATCCTACAATTTTTCCTTTGTTATTTCCTCCAAATGAGACTTTTCCACCATTCACTTGAACAAGCTTTATGAAGCAATTTGACTCTCCTGTCATATGTCTCGAGCATCCACTATCTAGATACCATTTTACAGTTTTCTTGATAGTGACCTGCATTTAAAAAGAGACTCAAGCTTTCTTTGGTACCAATATTTTCTTGGGTCCTTTTCAGTTAGTATGATATGCAGTTTTTGCCCAAACTTTATTGATAGGTTTCCAAACCATAGGACATTCTTTTTCAAAATGATCTGCACTATTGCACTTTGAACGTCTGAGAGCATTACGACCTACTGGTTTTACGAAGGTCCTTTTAAAATGATTTTTGTAAGCATCTCTTGTGGGTCTTTGTTTGATTCTTTCTTTCACTTTAGGAAAATCAATTAAATGAATGGTTTCAGGCAGTCATTCCCAAACCAGATTTATTGAAATAAGGTCTTTGAACATAAAGTATTTTTTCTAGTTTTTCAGATCCTAGAGAAAATCTTTTGGAAATATTTGAGATATCATTTTTCAAGAATGCATTTTCTTTTAAAAGTTTTTCTTCACTTTCTTTGAGAGAAGAAACATTCTGGGCTAAGCATTTTACTTTTTCTTCCAAAACATTTTCCTATTGTTTTAGAGCAGAATTTTCCTTTTTGAGTTCGGAAATTCTTTTAAGAGAAGTCTTAAGACTAAAACACAATTCATCAATGTATTTTGAAACTTTAATGGGGATTTTGAAGTTACTTACCTCGAATTCACTTTCTAAATCTTAATCTGTCTCGGAGTTTGATTCCGAATCCGATTGAGCCATCAGACATATGTTGGCATAATCATCATCACTATCTTTGCACTCTGTATCACTCCAGGTTTCTGCTTTGAGAGCCTTTCGATACTTTTTAGTTTTCCTTTCTTCTTCCTTAGAAGAGGACAGTTGGGTCTGATGTGTCCCTTTTTTCTTACATTCAAAGCAGACTACATCTTTGTTTGATTCATCATCTTCAGCAGACTTGGTCTGTTGCTTTTGAAAACTTTGTTTCTTTGAATTGAATCTTCTTCCTTTTTTGTTTAGCTTTCTGAATTTTCTTATCATGAGAGCAAGCTCCTCATCATCCATATCGTCTTCAGAATCTGTTACATCATAATCATCATTAGATTTTAATGCAATGGATTTCTTACCTTTAGGGTCTTCGTCTTCATTGATTCGTTCCACTTCATAAGACTGAAGAGTCCCAACCAACTCATCAACAGACAGTGGCATGATTCTTTGGGTCTCTCTGATTGACGTCTTTATGTGATTCCAATCCTTGGAGAGTCCACGCAGTAGCTTGTTTACTTTCATGGAATCAGAAATTGGTTGACCTTGATTTTCAAGACCATTCACGATTTCTGTAAAACGACTAAACATGTCAGTTATAGATTCTCCCGATTTCATTCTGAAGGCTTCGTATTGATTGAGAAGAATGTTGATTCTAGTCTCTTTCACTCGATCGGTTCCTTCATAGGTAATATGTAATCTATCCCACACTTCTTTGGCTGTATCACAAGAAGATATTCTGTTATATTCAGTAGGTGATGAAGCACAATATAAAGAATAAATTGTTTTTGCATCAATAACTTGTCTCTTGATTATCTCTTCCTGAGTCATTTCGCAAGACTCAACCGTATCTTTTCCTCTTTCTGAGACAGGTGCAGCTTTAGGAATGATTCATTTTTCTACAACGTCCCATTCCAGAGGATCGCATTCATCTTGTTTTTCCATATGTTGTAGTCCTTTCCATCAAAGTAAGGCGGTCTGGTATTGCTTTGCCCTTCTACCAGCCCTGGAGCCAACATACTAGCCATGGATCTTTAACTCTGAAGTAAAACACTTCAAACAAAGTGAGTACACGAGCTTTGATACCAATTGAGATAGCTAGTATAAGCACCTAGAGGGGGGTGAATAGGTGCACAAATAATTTTTCGAGATACGGAAGCAATTCTAGTCAAATGATAGAAAGGAAGTTCTCTTTTGATTAACAAAATGAAGTACGATCAAGGTAAAGAGAGTAGGAAAGAGAAAATTGAACACAAGGTTTATAGTGGTTCGGCTTATTCCAAGCCTACGTCCACTCTTCCGCACTAACAGCCCACCGGCTGGATTTCACTATGAATAAAAGAGAAGTTACAGCACAGCTTTTCCTTGATTCCATAGTGTAGATGTTCTACCACACTTCCTCAAGGTTTCTCACAAATATAGACTCTCTTTTGCATACAAGGTTTCGCTCAAAGGAATTGTCTAAACAACAAGAAGCTTTAGACTTTGGAATTCTTCTATCGCACACACCTCGAACAACTTAGAACGTCTTCCTTATATACTCCTTCATGCCATCATACCCGTTGGCACTTACCAAAGGAATTTCTTCAATCTACCCGTTGGACGGAATCAATTAGGAAGATTATTCAAGCTATTAAAGGAACGTGTCGATAGCCCATCAATCATGTTCACCCATATAATCAGGATCTCGATTTCCATAAGTAGAACATTCCAATAATATTTAGCCAATCATCGGATCCTTAATCTTCGAATTAGTCTCGATCAATCAAAGGATTCCGTTATGTCTTTTCCAGCTAAGAGATCTTCTCCAGTCGATAAGGTCATATCCTTAATGAAACATCCAGTTCTGGATAACCTTTCTTCAACGGATTAGAGACTATCAATGAGGATAGACTTTGAGTCTTGAGTCTGGCTGTCTGGAGGTCTTCAGACTTTAAATAACAGAGTCTGCAAACCTTCATACTAGACTGATGGAAACGTTTTGTCAGCTTCAAAACACTTCAAGAAGATTTCTCCAACAGTTTTTACACCTATTCACCCCCCTCTAAGTGCTCATACTAGCATCCACAATAGATAGGGCAAAGAGATTCCAGGATGGACTTAGACAGAAACTAAAGGATCTGCTGGTGTCTTTCAATCTGAAGGACTACACTGATTTGTGTGAGTAGGCCTAGCTGATAGAAAGAAACTTGAACGAACGAGCTGTTACATTTGGGTCGTGGTTCGGTTCAAATAGAGATGGTAATAGGTTTAGGAAGAAGCCAATGATCGGAGGAAGGTATCCTATTCCACCCAACAAGAAGTGTGGGATTGGAAAGCAAGCACCTAATCATAATGGTGCGTGTCATTTTTGTGGGTGACGACATGGATCAACCCCATGCTATTCTAGGACAGATGCTTGTTAGATGTAGCCAGCAAGGCCACCAGGTCAAAAGACTGTCCCCGCCAGCCGATAGGATCACCACTGTCGCCATTGCCACTAAGGGGACAAAGTAGAGGAGGTGTGCCGCAGAGGGCACAGCAGCGCATGATGAGTCGACCTTTGGCACAAGGAATGGTGTATGCTGTCAGCCGACAATAGGCAGAGGACTCACCCAACGTGGTCACAGGTATGGTCTCACTGAACAACCATGTTGCTTATGCTTTATTTGACGATGGGGCTACGCATTCATTTATTGTTGAGTAGTACGTTAAGTTGGTAGGGTTGAGTTTAGAATCATTGGGGTTAGTCATTAGTATATCTACATCGTTAAAAGATAAAGTATTGTTTGCAGTAGGCTGTCCTAGTTGCAAGTTGGTTATTGGTGAGTGAGAGGAAATGATAGATTTTGATGTAATCATTGGCATGGATTTGCTCACCAAGCAACGAGCTACTGTAAACTATTATCGTAAATCGATTCAGTTTAACCCGTTAGAGGGTAAAAGTTTCAAGTTTATTGGAAGTCGAGGAGGACCCTCAATTACCTTCATCTCGTCGCTTGAGGCAACCTGTTTATTAGACGGGGGTTGCTAAGGTTACTTGGTGACTATTGTGGATATGACAGTTTTTTTTTTTTAACAGATTGTGGATATGACAGCTGAGGAGCCAAAGATGGAGGACTTTGCAGTAGTACAAGAGTTTCTTGATGTGTTTCCAAAGGAATTACCTGGTCTGCCCCTAGAAAGGGAGATCGAGTTCGTGATTGAGTTGGCCCTCAGGACAGAGCTAATCTCTAAGGCTTCTACCATATGGTGTTGTCAGAACTAAAAGAACTGAAGGTGCAAATACAGGAGTTGTTGGACAAGGGATTCATACGTCCCGATGCATCACCTTGGGAAGCACCAGTTCTGTTCATGAGAAAAAAAGATGGTTCGTTACGTCTTTGCATCGATATCGACAACTCAACCAGGTGACGATCAAGAATAAGTATCCACTACCGAGGATTGACGACTTATTTGACCAGTTGCAAGGAATGTCGATATTTTCCAAGATTGACCTGAGCATAGGCTACCATCAGCTAACGATCAGGAGAGAAAACATACCAAAGACGACGTTTCGTACGCATTACGATCACTATGAATTCACCATAATACCATTTGGTTTAATCAACGCCCCAACTACTTTCATGGATCTAATGAATCGAGTATTCAAGGAGTATCTAGATCAGAATGTGATACTGTTGATCGACGACATCTCAGTATACTCTAGAAGTCTAGAGGAGCATGACAAACACTTAAGGATAGTGCTTTAGACTCTGCAAAATCATGGACTATACGCCAAGTTCAGTAAGTGTGAGTTTTAGCTAACCCGTGTCGCATTCTTAGGTCACGTGATTTTTGGTGAAGGGATTTCCGTGGACCCGACTAAGATTGAAGCAGTGATCAACTGGCCAAGATCGGTGATAGTGACAAAGATCATAAGTTTCTTGGGTTTAGCAGGTTATTACAAACAGTTAGTGGAAATTTTTTTAGCAATAGCCATGCCGCTGACTCGACTGCTAAAAAAGGAAGAAAAGTTTGTATGGACGGATAAGTACGAGCGTAGTTTCCAAGAGCTTAAGCAAAAGCTGACTACCGCACCCATGCTGACAATTCCATCTGGACCTGGAGGGTATGAGATCTATAGTGATGCGTCATTCAAAGCACTAGGTTGCATGTTAATGCAACATGGCAGAATCGTTGCATACGCATCCTATCAGTTCAAACCTCATGACCCGACGCATGACTTAGAACTCGCAGCAATTATCTTCGCTTTGAAGATTTTTACGGACCATCAAATTCTCAAGTATCTATTCTTTCAGAATGAGTTGAATATGAGATAGCGTCGTTGGATGGAACTTCTTAAGGACTATGATTGCAACATCATGTATCATCCTGGAAAAGCTAACAAGGTCACAAATGTGTTGAGTCGAAAGTCATCGATTGCGCAAATGGTGATTCGGGAGTGGATCTTACTCGAACGAGCCCGAGATTCGGTTTTCAATTTGAGGCAGGCCACCTTACAAGTCTTATGGCCACTCTTAGAATTGAACCGGAAGTGCAGATAAGAATCAAGATATTGCAGTTGACAAATCCTGAGATCTAGAAGATTCTGCAAAAAGAAAAAAAAAAAAAAAAAAAAAAAAAGAGATAACTTGACTTTCAAATTTCTGAAGACGGAACACTAAAATTTCGTGGACATTTGTGTGTACCTAACGATACAGAGCTTAAGGAGGAAATCTTGTCAAAAGCTCGTCCTAGCAGCTACTGCATTCATCCAGGTAGTATGAAGATGCATCAAAATCTACGTCAACACTATTGGTGGACCATTATGAAGGCATATATCGCCAAACATGTCGCCAAGTGTCTGACGTGTCAACAAGTGAAAGCACAGCACTATAAGTCGGGAGGACTGTTACAACCTCTCAAGATTTTGTGATGGACTTACCAAGGAGTCAGCGAAGTAATAATTCCATATGGGCTGTAGTTGACAGATTGACGAAGTCTACTCACTTCATCACCATACGAAAGGACTTTGCATTGGACAAATATGTTGAGTTGTATGTGCAATAGATAGTTCGACCACATGAAGTGCCAGTGATGATTACATCTGATCAAGACCCGAAGTTCACAGCCGCCTTTTGGAAAAGTTTACAGACTGCCTTGGGAACGAAGTTGTAGTACAGTACGGCCTATCATCGTCAAATGGATTGCCAGTCTGAGAGGACAATTCAAACCCTCGAGGACATGCTACGAGCTTGCATGCTAGACTTTAAGGGAAGCTGGGAGTAATAGCTTCATCTAGTTGAGTTTACCTACAACAATAGTTATTAGTAGAGCATCCAGATGGCACCATTTGAAGCATTGTATGGTAGAGTGTGCAGAACTCCAATTTGTTGGGATGAAGTCGAAGAGCGTAAGATTATTGGCCTAGAATTAGTTCAGCAATTAGTGGACATCATCAAAAGCATTCGAGAAAGACTTAAGATTGCTCAGAGTAGCCAGAAAAGTTATGCTAATAAGCGGTGAAGACCATTAGAATTCCAAGTTGGTGAGCACATCTTTCTTATAGTGTCGCCAATAAGGGGTACTTTGCGCTTTGGCAAGAAAGGGAAGCTGAGTCCGAGGTACATCGATCTATTTGAAATTCTGGAGCAAATAAGGACTTTGGTGTATTGTCTTGCGTTGCTGTCAAGACTTGCTCAAGTGCATAATGTCTTCCACGTGTCGATGTTGAGGAAGTACGAGCCTGACCCAACCCACATGTTGAATTTTGAAGAATTAGACATGGACGACAGAGTGTCGTACGTGGAGACACGAGTTCAAATCGTGGATCGAAAGGAGCAAGTGCTGTGCAACAAGATGATCTCTTTAGTTAAGGTGGTCTGGCAACACCACGGAACAGAATAAGCTACTTGGGAAACTAAAGAATCGATAAGACGACAATACCCCCACCTTTTTGAAGAAGAATTGTAATAGTTTAAATTCCGAGGATGAAATTTTTATAAGAGAGGAAGAGTTGTAACATCCTGAATTTTCAACCCTGTTTCGATTAAATGAAATGGGCTTTTCATTGACGCGCCTATGGTCCTTTTTCTCTAAGCTGATCACTCATGAGATAACTAATTTATTCAGTGAAGCCATTAAGGGATATAAATGCGACAAACTTGAGAATTTAATCAGAAATCAATTGCTCGATTGTGCTAATCGGTAAGGGTCAATACGGCACCATTATAATCGATTAGAAATCAAAGATAGGTCGATTCAACAGAACCACATAATTAAATTGTGGGTGATTCCACCTAATTACAAAATTCGCGTCGAACGACACTAAACTGATTCTTCTGTTGATTCTGTATACTATGCCCATAATTGAAACCTTGAGATTTTTACGATAACCAAGAGTCACCAACAAGTCAAAGATGCACAAACATGGATCAAAATTATGGAGCACGGATCAAACGCGTTAAAATTTCTTAAAAACTAACCGGTAGGTTAGGTCACACTAAAATCGCGTCCGATTGATTTTAAACACGAAATTGAACTCGGTTTCGAGAATCAAAAATTCGAGCGTGTCATGATTTATTTTTAGAACATTGTCTCATCATTTGAAGAATTTTCGGCAAGCCTAGAATTTTAGCGGAAAAATGGAAATTGGCAAATTAAATCCAAGGAAATTCGGATGGGCACTTTGGTGTGAATTTTTGGCTACCAAGTTAAGTTGGTTTGTGAAAAGTTTAAGGGAAAATTGTAAGGGCTGCTACCATGGCATTTTTGGGCCACCAATTTGTCTTGATTTGGTGTGAAATTGAGAATGGAAATCAAGAAATTCGTAAGGGCTGCTGCTGTGTTGTTTTTGGGCATCAAATTAAAGTCATGTGGTGAAATTTTGTGAAGAAATTGGCTTGTGGATGAAGCCTTGACAGCAAGGGCAGAAGACTTTGGTGCCAAAATACTTTAGTGGCTAGATATTTATTGTGGCCTCCTATTGGCCTCAAGCAAGACTTTCAAGTCCCTTGTCCCTCTCTTCTTCCCCCTTCTTCTCCCCCTTATGCAACAAGAATGCCCCCTACCCCTTTTTGCTGCTGCCTTCTTCTTCTTCTTCCCCAAAGCTTCTTTTTCCTCCATTGTTGAAACTGCAAATGCCTAAGGCCAAGCCAGCATAGCTAGCTGCACGGCTGGCCCACCTACTCGTGGCCAAGTAAGCTGCTCGCAGGCCCATCCCCTACGAGCCTAGCCCACATCACCTGGCCATCCTTACTCGACTGCCATCCCTATCCATCCCTTCGAGTAGCCGGTCGAGCCACCCTGGTCATCTCCATCGCCGCTTGCCTCACCCAGCTCCGCCAATTGCCTCAACCAGCTCAATATGGCCCCATCCAAAACCGAAGCCAGCCCAGTCCAGAACCAAAACCGAGTAGAAGCCAGCTAAGTTGTGAGCCTAGCAAGGCCTTTTTCGGCCCCTTCTAAGCCTCCTTTGGAGTTGTTGTAGGCTGGGGTCTTGGTCGCCGTGGACCCGTTAGCTCGCTTAACTGGTGAGTTGACACCTTAAGCTCTAATTATGGGGTTAATTGCACTTAAGGGAGATTAATTAGGCTAATTAATGATTAATGGATAAGTTAGGCCTAATTTTGGATTAAGGTTATTTAGTTAGAGTAATTATTTAGTTGGTTAGTTAGTTAGTTCAATTAGGTTGGTTAGATTGGTTTAGTTAGGAATTAGTTAGCTTGGTTGATTAATTTAATTAGTTCAACTAGGTTGGTTAGATTAGGTTATTTAATTTAATTAAGTGATTTAATTTAATTTATTTGAAATTTATTTAATTAAATGTAATTTATTTAATTAATTATTAATTAGCGTAAATTATACGGGGATAGTTGGTTGTCAGAATTTTACAATGATTGTCATGGTGGCATTGATTTGTGAAATTGATTGCTAATTTATGCAATTGGATGCTGAGTGATGATTTTTGAATTATTATTTCAAAAATATGATTTTTTGGTATTTATTTAGAAAAATACCGAGTATCAAGTTTTGACACCAAAAATATTTTAGGTACCATATAAAATTGTGGAATTTTGAAAAGAAAGAATATCACATTCTATGGTCTGATTTGATTGTGTGTCCATGCACAATTATTTTACCGAGCATTTTTAAGATGAATAAAATTGGCCAAGTCCATTATTTGAAATGGAAGTATTTGAGTGCAAAGCACGATGTTCTTGGCCGAGCATGGATGTGCGTGTGATCGCTATGAGAACCCGTCACTCGAAGAAAGTCGGGGGTGATGCTCCTATATGGAATGCCCCACACATCAACAGAAGCCAGTCGCAGTGGAGGCTGGGCCGATGCTCCTTTGAGAATGCCGTCTAGATATAGACGCTGTCGTGCCCGACGAAGCGAGACAACACCCGATTATGCCGGATGACCGCCGACTATTGAGTTGGTCGTGGCCTTTGGGTCATAATTAATTAGGACACGCTTGGATGATTGATATAGCCGCGCTTGATTATGGGACGAAATTGTGTGGCACAGAATGGAATGTGTCATAATGATTTGACCTTATAATTGGGACCCCTGTGATTAATTGAGATGTGAAATTGATGTGTTCCAGTTAATGATGTATATTTGCTGCGTTTATATATAATATATGAGATGTACTAATGTGCAGGGAGGTGCTAAGGCGAGATAAGTCCCTTATGGTGTATGTTTAGGCTGTCTCTAGGTGAATTCTTGTCCAAATCGGGGTTTAGGGTGTAGATTCACTGTGGCACCCCTCGACGGCCCCCGATCCGATTAGGGTCACCACAGTTCACTTACCATTCACTTTCCTAATAACATGTCACTCTGATACCATTTCAATCGCAATGGGTCCATACAACCTGGGGTTTTACATTTTTTTTTTCATTGGTCCATTGCACAATTTATATACGGAAGCACATCCAACAACTCCCTTCCCTATATTCAGAAAACAATGCACACCAACTAAACATCTTATAAAAGTTAAAGCCGAACACTTTTATTTACTTAAACCAGATGGACATCATTCATCGGTACATCAAAATGCCGTAGTCTTCTATACTCGGCTACAGTTCAAAAGATTACCGACATCTCCTCCAATAGTCATACACTTAAGGTCCATCGATCAATGTCGGAGTCCAAAAGTTCCCTCCTTTGATATCCTCCTCCTCGCAGTCATATCCAACCGCTTAATCCATCTACTAATTTGAAATGTTGGTCCCCGAAGGGGTGAGTACAACCACTCAGCAGGTAAAGGACCAATAAACCACTCAATACATCATGCCATGCAATCATCACAATCATAGTATCACATGTCATACAAGCATCCATGCACAACATACCATGGCATCATGCACATGTCATCATACCTCATGTACCATCATCATCATATAGACATCACCATCATATCATACACTTACCATCATCATGTCACATATGGCATCATCCTTACCATGCATCCATGCGTATAACATCATCATCATATTACCATATCACATGTACCATCATCATTACCATGCATTCATGCATGTAACATCATCATATCATGCATATATCGTCATGCATATTTCAATTTCAATTTCTCAATTTCATCTTTTCATATTGGACCACCACATTTCTCTTTCCCGGGACCAATGTTTTCATCCCACATTCATCACTCGTGCCCAATCCTGGCATTGCGAGGAACCATCCGAGCATGTATCCAAGATACAACCGGGCATCCGGCACCCCCACATTCCGGGCATCTCGTATCCCAACTAGCATCACGAGGAACCTCCGAGCATGTATTCAAAATACAACCGGGCATCTAAAGGACATCGACTCATTCGAACCTCTAAGCATATCGCATCCCACCTGGCATCACGAGGAATCTCCGGGGCCCGCCATTAAAATGGTTACCCCTACCCTCCGGGCATGCATCATGATACAACCCCTCACCCTCCGGACATGTATCATAATACAACCGGGCATCCCGACACTCTCGGGGAAAATCTCTGAGCATGTATTCATAATACAACCAGGCATCAAAGGGCATCGACTCATTCGAACCTCTGGACATCCTGACTCCCGGGGCATCGTCGGCTCACACCTCCGACGGTATCATCATCATATTTTATATTCACATTCATGGCTCAATTTCAACATGGCATATAATGTGATGGCAAACAAGATTACTTTCATCATTTGGTTCATATATGCATTTCCTATCATCATCATACATGCAGCAAGATACAATCACTCATAATAACACAATCCCCGGGGTCCATGCAACATTGGATAATCCATACATCATAACATTTTTGAAATTTACCAAATTCCAGCTTGCACAATTTCGGGAAACATGTAAATTAAATATCCATATGATCTTCAAAAATCATAAAAATCAGAGCATGTGATAGACAAGTCAATAAGATAATAATTTCATGAAAAACACATGCCCAATAGAGTTCCACACAAAAGATATGATTTACACAAATACAGCATGTAATTTCGGATAAAAACAGAATGCACAGTTTCCGAAATAATTTGATTAAAATATCCAAAAGACCACCGAAAATTATGAAATTTTACCAGGTTATAGCCAAGGCACTAAAGTAGATTTTTCATGAAGACTTCTAAGCTAAATTCGTTTTATATTGTTTTCTACAGTCACACGAAGCTTCTGGATCTAGCACCGAAACGTCCAGTGTATGTTTCTCCGAATTACTGAGTTTTCACCTACCTATTCTTCTTCATTTCCTCTGAAATTCGGATATTTTTTACTTAAAGAGGTCCCCTACAACTTTCATGAAGGGATCTAAGTCAAACTTCCGGAGTATAGTCATCATACGGGTCCATGAAGTCTCGGGTATCCTGTACCGCGTCTCCAGATCTACGGTTTTCAAGAGTAAGTTGATTCACTAGGCTACACTTGTTCATTTTACTTCAAATTTGAGTATGTTAAACTTAAATATTTTCTCTACAATTTTCATGAAGAATTCGAAAAGATATTCTTAGTAAAAATCAACATGCAACCACAAATCCACCGAAAGGTCAGTGAAATCGTTCCAGATCTGGTGTCTCCGTAGGATGAGAGTTTGACCCCTCAAATATCCATAATTTTGCACCACATTTTAGTATGTTGTAGTCTAAGATGTTAGATACAACTTTCATGAATAACTCAAAGTCAAAATTGAACTCAAAACATGCATGCAAGCCCTCACAAAGTTCTGACTCAAACGGTTCATGCGGAAACATTCCAGATCTAGCATCTCCATAAGATGAGGGTTTGACCCCTTAAATCTCCACTATTTTGTCCCAAATTTTATTATTTTGTATTTTAAAATGTTATATACAACTTTCATGAAGGAATCAAAGTCAAAATCCAACTCGAAACATGCATGCAAGCCGCCACGAGATTCTGGGTCAGGCGGTTCATGCGAAAACATTCCAGATCTAGCATCTCCGTAAGATGAGGGTTTGACCCCTTAAATCTCCACAATTTTGTCCCAAATTTTAGTATGTTCTATTTTAAGATGTTAGCTACAACTTTCATGAAGAAATCAAAGTCAGAATGGAACTCAAAACATGCATGCAAGCTCTCACAAGATTCTGGTTTAGGCGGTTCATGCGAAAACAGCAAGCAAACTCAAGAACAAGTCACCTTCTAGCTTCGGTTTTGCCTTCCCTATGATCCGAAACCTACCACAAACAAATTACACATGCAAGGCACACATGCAAGGGTGGAAATCAATCCCAACTTGCCTTAAAGACCAAGCAGACAGCGACACACAAACGGCACACCGGCGACGGACGAACGGACAAACGGGCGACAACGGCTCCTTCTTCTCCTCTCTCGGTTCCTCTCTTCTCCCTCGCAACTCTCTCTCTCTCTCTCTCTCACTTGGACGACAACCCCTCCATCAGCCAGCCTCTCTCCCTTTTGTTCTTTGATTTAACAATTTATCTCTATTTTTGCATGTAAGGGACAAGTGGAAGATGCATGGACAAGTGGTGAGTAGCCTTTTGCATGTTAGGGACACATGGAGAATCCCTCATGCCACTTGTCAACCTCCATGCAAGGGTGATGGCCCTCAATGGGCCGGGCTTGGGCCTTCATGGGCTGGTCGAATAGGGGGCTGGTGTGGGCTGGTTGGATGGGCTTTGGGCCTAAAAATCAGCCCACCCCTCCTATTCCTATTCCATTTAATCCCCAATTAAATAAACACCTAATTTCAACTTATAAGCCCACAAAACTCTATAATTTAAATCAATAAAATTCTACTTATAAAAGTGCACCACCAAGAATAAGATTTTCTATATCAATTTGCACTTTAATGATTCCTTGGGTCACTTGAAGACACACCTCCATCCAAACAATCACCCTTTACAATGCTTGGCCTTAGAATTTTCGGCCCACTAACCTTTCAATAATCTATTAACATTTTCCACTTAAATAAATATCTATCTTGCAAAAGTAATAAGGCCATAAAACTTGTAGTCACAAATCCATAAATTCCAATTTATAATACACATGGCCAATGATAGAATTTTCTTTCCTATCACATAATTAGCCATTAAAAGCTTGGCCATAAATCTTATTTCAAATTATGGATTAAATGGCTATGAAATAACCTAATGGCACTTCCATCACCTATTCATAGACTTTAATGTAACTAGAGGTCATCATGAATTTTGGGATGCCACACTCACTGAGATTTATCTCACCCTGTCGTGCCTTAAAATTTTCACAGGTCCTTAGATAGAGATATGACATGTACATTATAAGGTCTCAAAGGAGGTAGACTTTCAGCACTCCTATTTCCTTATTCTAGGACTAACCTAACCCATGAGGTAGTTGAGTCCACTGTTTGGGTTGATAAGGGCTTACCTCACTTAGTACCTCATCGTTTCAAAGCGTGGTACCTGAACAAACCCAATGGGGTTCGAGTGGGTCTTATGGGGGGTTTTGACAGGCCTCCCATCGGGACTGGAGAGTGGGAAATAGGGCATCCTATGGATATCGACACCCCTGATGGTGTCGTGGAGGACCCGGGGCCCGAGACTAGAGAGTTCAGAGCTTAGGTGGCTTAGTAGCCCTTTTTGAGTTTGACTCTTGTGTATAGACTGGTAGGACTGACTGGTTATATATATAAACCCAGTTTGAATATGTTTTATGTTAATTGGTCGTCCTGTTTCTTCTATCTCATGTGTTTGTTTGTTGTCTGGAGATTGTTTAATTCGCTTACGCATGTGTATAAAATGAATGGGTCAGTGACGCATCCTGAGAACGTCACAATTCTATCGACCACCGAGGGATGTTCACGTGCTTGAGGTTCAGGGCATGACAATATCTCACACCTCCATCCAATTGTAAATCTTCCTCTCCATAACTACATTCCTCTTATAATCTTGATGTTGGTCTTGCTGACAATACCACCTTGACAGATTTTGACATGTTTGCCCCATCTATGGATATTTCACTAGTCAACATTTCAACATCATCTAATTGTCATTTGACCAAAGTAAGTTAGCATTTTGTTCAACTTCATAATTACCTTAACTTCTCTTTCTAAACCTATATTGAGAATGTATTACTAATCTTCTCTAGCAACAAATAATGGCAAATGAGTTGTAGGCCTTAGATAAATCTCATACATGCAATTTGGTTGATTTGCCTCTTGAAAGTCCTTTGTAGGTTGTATAGGGGTTTATAAGATTAAAATAAAGGTGGATGGCAGGAAAACTTGACTAGTGGCAAAAGGCATTACTCAGTAATACAAAGTTGACTATGAAGAGACATTTGGTCCCCTTACATGCCTCTTTTTTGTACATAATATTTTTACTATTATCACAATTAAGCAGTGGTCTCTGCTCTAAATGAATGTTAAAAATACAATTATGAATGGTCATCGAATTGAGGAAGTTTACTAGGTGTCTCCTCTCATATATAATCATCCTTCTCATAGTGTGTGTTTATTACATAGAGCAATATATGGCTTGAAATGGTCTCCTTGTGCGTGGCATTCCAAGTTTAACTCTACCTTGGAATCTCCTGTCTTCAAATCTAGTCCTTATAACCATGCTCGTTTTGTTTGTCAAACATTTCGTGGGTATATCATGCTGCTATTATATGTCGATATGGTTATTACCAACGATGATCATATCGACATTTCCAAACTAAGCAATATCTCAATTAACAATTTGAAGTGAAAGATCTTAGGTGGCTTAGCTGTTTTTAAGGCTTGGAGACTCATTCATGGTCCTCTTGTTATTATATTTCTCACAAGCTAAATATGCCATAGATTTCATCTCTCCAGCTAAACTCACTGACAATAAGGTCACTACAACTTCTAATAAGACCAATGCCAAATTTGATGTCGAAGGTGGGGCTCCTCTTTTGAATGCTACACTCTATTGATAGCTAACCAGGCAATCTCATATATCTCATTGTTACTTTACTCGATGTTTCCTATGTTGTTCATATTCTTAGTCAATACATGAATGCACCCTTTATGACTCATTTTGCTACGGTCCTTTGAATTCTTCACTAACATTATTTCATGTCCTTCGCTTTTCTACTTATTTTACCTTAGAGTTGACAACTTATTCTGATGCTAACTAGGCTAGTGATCCTCAAGATTGTCACTCCATTGCAAGCTACTATTTTTTTTTTTTTGCACCTCACTTATCTCTTAGCATAGCAAGAAACAAACCATTGTCGCTCGCTTTAATATAGAAGCAGAATATCGAGCCCTTACTGATACATCACTAGAGTTACTATGGTTATGATGGCTACTAAAAGAAACTAGAGTATGTCATCATAGTGAAATAGTCATTCATTGTGGTAATTAAAGTACTATCCAAATAGCACATATTGATGTTTTCCACAAATGCACCAAGCACAATGAGATAAATTGCTATTTCATTCGATATCATGTTCTTTGTGGCATTATTCAACTTATTTCTATATCACCCACTAGACAAACGGTCAATGTCTTCACCATAACACATCTACCTGGGCATTTTCTAGATCTTTTGTCCAAACTCAAATTGACCTCTTTCAAATCACCTAAAATTTGAGGGAATATTAGAGAGATATGTAGGAGATTCTGTATATTTCCCTTGATTGGTCCTCATTTGTTGTAATTGATACTTTGCTATTTTAGATAATCATTCTATAAAGCATATAAAGAGGCTCATGTAGTCTTTATTTGATAATCTATACAATATTTACTTTTTCTATCACCACAATTCTCAACTAAATCAAGGAAAAGTACCAAAAAAGTCTTATTGCATTTGTGTCAACTCAATCATAAATCTTTCAACGGGACTAATTTAGGCTAGAAATTACCTATGTAGACACCAATCATCTCACATGGCATGCTAGCATTGACATGGAAATTTTTTAAAAAATTTCTAATATTTTTTAATATTTCCTCTTTTTTCTTCTTCTTTTTTCCATAGCTTAAGAGGGCTAGCCTCACCCTCATTTGTAGTGATGAGGGGGAGCACCAGTAGGCATGGCCCAATGAGGCGGCCCCTGGCCTTGGTAAGGGTCGATCTCGCCAGATTTGTCTTGATAATAATCTTTCCAAACATAGAGAATTTAAACTTCGAGTTCAAACTTTTTTTTTTTTTTGGGTGAATGGTAAGAATATATTGAGCTTAAGTCAACACTATACACAAGATCCGGCACCATAAAACTTGCACTCAACAAGACAACAAGTCAGAGTGAGTTGAAGGGAGCTGAATGCAAAAGAGGACCACAAAAAAAGGGCCTAAACAAGCACAAAATAGCCTAAACAACAAGCAGCATGAAAACCTAACAAGGGGCAGCACAAGGCCGCACCAGGCCAGATGGACCCTACAACCTCAAATCGCATCTACCAACAACAAAAGTGAAGAACCACCAAGTGGGTAGCTGCATGCCGGGAGAGCATCCAATCAGCAACCAGCAAGCTAGGGCCCTACAAAAGTAGAAGAGTTCCTATCTAAGAAGATGATCGGATCAATACCCCAGCAACGCTGCAACCTCCTATTTCTAAATGTATCTTCCACTCTCCTAAAAGTAATGGCTTTGTCTCTGACGGCTTTGAAGAGCTAATTCTTCATCGCTAGGATGGCTAAACATTGCTCTCTAAAGGGATGCCATTTATGTGCTTCCAAATAAAATAACAAAGAGCACTAAAAGAAAAGCGGGCAATGCACTTATAGAAGTCTTTCCCCGCAAGGAATGAGACAGCCCAATTGAGATTCTCGACCCACAATCTGTTCTGCCATGGGAGGTTGCATCTCACGGCCCAAAAGAAGGTGATGCCAGCAATGATACGACATCCAAGAAATAGGTGGTCCATAGAATCCGGCACCTCATGACAAAAGGGACATAAGGCGCTATCTATCCTACTATAAGATAAAAACATGGCTTGGGTAGGGAGTCTGCGTTTAGCAATAAGCCACAGGTTTAGTTGGTACCTTGGAGTGATCGAGTTGTTCTAGATGAACACATGCCAGAAGACCCGAGTCTTCTTCCTCCTAGTGATCTCCCAAGCCAAAGCCACCGTGAAGAGGTGAGACGAGTTCTCCTTCCAGCTAAAGCAATCCGAGTTCTGGGTGAGAATTGGAAGGGGATCCTCTGAAGAATTCAAGACCCTCTTGACCGTGAAGCCATGGTTAGTGAACAGGTCTGCCACTGTCGCCTGCCTAGAAAGGCTAGAGCCATAAATGGCCGAATCTGAAAAGTACAAGTTCAAGGGACCCTTGGGGTGCCAGTTATCAAACCAAAGAGACACCGATCGACCATCCCCAATCCTCCAATAGAAGGAGTTTCGAAATTCGGTCCTGAGTTAGAGGATCTTCTTCCAAGCCCATGAGCAGACAGTCAGCTTTTTGGCCAACTAGAAATTCAACCTTTTTAAGAAGATCGAGTGAACCCATTTGCATCATAGTGATTCATTGTCCGAAAATAGAAACCAAATATGTTTTAGCATGGTGGCCTTGTTATACTCGGGAAGTCTTCGAATGCCAAGGCCCCCCTCCTCTTTCGAGCAACAGACGTCCTCCCATGACACCTCCGCACCCCCTCTCCCCAATTCCAAGCCTTTCCAAAGAAATTGTCTGAGGATTTGTTCGATTTGATCCAATATAGATATAGGTAAGATGAAGACACTAGCCTAGTATGCTTGGATGGCATGAAGAACTGACATGATCAATCGCAGACAATCGACAAAAGATAGAAAGCAATGAGTCCAAGATTGTACCCTCATTGTAATGCGGTTCACTAGCACGCAACAATCTGCCTTGCGAATCCTGGAAGTGATGATAGGGACCCCAAGGTACTAAATCGATAGGCTCCCTTCATGAAACCCAAGGGCAAGGAGAATTTGGTTCCTTAAGGAAGGTGATCCTCCTACAAGGTAGACCTCACTTTTGTTTGTGTTTGGAAACAAACCAGTCCACTCTAAGAAAATTTGAAGGCCTTCCTTAAAGAGCCTCACCGATGGCAAATTGGCTTCATAGAAGAGGAAGACGTCATCCACAAAGAATAGGTGTGATAGACTTGTCACTCTGCACCTCCAATAGAATTTGAACTCTGGCATCGAAGAGCGAATAGAAAGTATACCAGATAAAACCTCCATGACTAGTGTAAACAAATAGGGAGATAAGGGGTCCCCCTACCGAAGCCCATGCTCATGTGGCATCCCAAAATTCAAGGCAACCTCTAGATGTATTAAAGCCTATGATTAGGTAATGAAATTACCTTTGGTTTATGCTTTAGCCATTGGTTTTCTCTTAAGACCAAGTGTTATGTATCTTGTCTTCATGCGTTATTAATATTAGTATTATAGGATAAGTTGATAAGAAGAATCTGTTCTTTGCTATGCACCTCATAGATTTGATCCCTATAGTTTAAATGTTACAAGATTTATGGCCATATGAAATTGAGGATTTGAAATCTATAAAAGAGGGAATTAAAAATGAATTATTAAAAGTAAAATTGGAATTTATTAGGATTGAACTTTAGGCCCAAGGGTATTGGACCTAAAGTGGGCCAAATTGGCTTGGCCCATGAAGCCCATGAAGAGGGCTGCCGTCGACCATAAGGGGGAGAAGCCAGCCCAACCTCCAAGCCCATCATGCATGGGATTTGCCAAGTGGCAAAAAGAAGGCTTCATCTATTAGTCTTCTTGGGTGGCTCCTAATGATGGCTAATGATGGTATTGAGGGGAGAATAAAAGGAAGAAGTGACCGGTTAAGGGGAGGCTGTCGTCCAAGGGAGAGAGAGAGAGAGTTGCCGAGAGAGTGAGGAACCGAGAGAGAAGAGGAAGAAGCCGTGTGTTCGTCTGTTGCCCGTCGCCGTGCGTCCGTCGTCCACCGTCGTGCTCGCTGTAGCTCAGTACAAAGGCAACTTGGGATCTATATTCTGCTCTTGCATGTTGTATCTTGCATATGTGTTTGAATGGTGGTGAATCTCAGACATTTAGGGTATAAGAAACCAAAGCTTTGAGTGTGTTGCTTTGAAGTGGTAAGCTGTTTTCGAGTATACTGCCTGACCCAGAATGTTGTAGAGGCTTGCATGTGGGTTTTGAGTCAGATTTTGGCTTTGACTTCTTCACAAAAGTTGTAGACAACATCTCAAAGTATAACATACTAAAATTTGAGACAAAATAGCTGATCTGTCGTAGAGGCTTGCTGTTTTGCTAATCTCTTGGTGGTTTTATGTGTTGCATGTCACTTTTTACTGAGAATTTCACTTTGACTTCTTCACAAAAGTTGTAGAAAACATCCTGAAGACTAACATACTCAAATTTTAAGTAAAACGAACAAGTATAGCCTAGTAAAACGATTTTTCCTTTGAAGACGATATATCTGGAAGTATTGTACTGGACTCCAGCGACTTCGTGAACTATAAAGTGACTATCCATTGAGAATCTCACCTAGATCCCTTAATGAAAGTTGTATTGGACTTCTTGAGTCAAAACATATCAAAAATTCAGAGGATATGAAGGAAGATAAGTAGGTGAAGCCTTGATTTTTCGGAGACAGCTAAACTGGACTGTTCGGTACTAGGAACAGGGGCTTCGACCGTTCATAGTTAATTATATAGGACGAATCTGGCCTGGATGTCTTAATAAAAAATCTACCTTAGGGTCTTGACTATAACCTGGTAAAATTTCATAATTTTTGGAGGTCATTCGGGTATTAAATTGAAATATTTCAAGAACCGAGCAATCTGATGTGTTCGAATTTTGCAAGCTGTAATGTGTGAGTTATATCTTTTTGTGTGAAGTTATTTTTGGGCATGTGTTCTTCATGGAGTTGCTACCTTTATGTCTTAACTATCACATGTTCAGATTTTATAATTTTTGAAGATCATATGGATATTTAATTTATATGTTTTCTGAAATTGTGCAAGCTGAAATTTGGTAAATTTCAGAAAAGTCATGATGTATGGATTATTCTAAGTTGTATGGACCCCATGGATTGTATTGTCATAAGTGATTGGATCTTGCTGCATATATGATGATGATTGGAACTACACGTAAGAATCAAATACTGAAAATAATCTTGTTTGCCATCATATCATATGCCATGTTGAAATTGAGCCATAATTGTGGATGTGAACTATGATAAATGAGAAGGCCGTCAGAGGTGTGAGCCGACAATGCCCCGAGAATGTCGGGATGCCTGGCTAGGGAGTGTAAATGCCGGATGCCCGGTGGCCTAGTGGCATAATTCCGGAGGGTCCTCGGGAGTTTCGAGATGCCTGGGAAGTGGGGGTGCCGGAAGCCCGGAGGTGTGAGCCGGGGGATACCTCGTGATGCCAGTTGGGGTACGAGATGCCCGGAGGTTGGTGCCGGAGGTTCCTCACGATGCCAAGTTGGGTCCGAGCTATAAATGTGGAATGCAAACACTGGTCCCGAGAAAGAGAAATGTGACGGCCCAAAATGAAAGAATAAAATTGGGAAATTGAAATTGAATTATGCATGGTATGGCAACATGTATGCATGAGTGCATGATGATGAGTGCATGGATGTATGTGCACCTAGGGCATGATGGTACATGTATGACATGATGATGGTGAGTGCATGGATGTATGTGCACCTATGCATGATGGTACATGTATGACATGATGATGGTGAGTGCATGGATGTATGAGCACCTATGGCATGATGGTAAATGTATGACATGATGGTGATGATTACATGAGGATGTATGTACATGTGGTATGATGACATATGCATGTCTTCAAGGTAAGTTATGCATGGGTGCATGAATGACATGTGTTATGCTATGATTATTATGATTGTATTGTGTGATGCATTGAGTGATTTATTGGATCTTTTACCTGCTGAGTGGCTATACTCACCCCTTCGGGGACCAACATTTCAGATTAGAAAGATGCCACTCCCTGCTATCACGCGAGGCATCTTTTACGGCCTTCCATCGGATGTGGAGGTTGAGTGTGTGGAGATCGACTATCCCACCATTCCTGGTCTGACGTTCATTCGGGTTCGTGCATTAGTGATGTATGATGTGGGCCTAGCTGAGGGCCCGGTCACATAGGAGTTTATATCTGTTCACGTTCGTCGAGACGGAGTGATGCGGGGGATGTTGCCACCACCATTGCCTGACACATCGGGATGGGTGTGACGGCCCGTGCGTGAGGAGTAGGAGCTGCTACTTTTTGGACAATAGCCAATACTAATAGATGGAGGATTTTGCATGATCGACATAAAGGGTCGAGTTGTTTCTTTTTGGGGTTATGGCCGAGTGTAGTGAAAAGTCTTGGCCTTTCTTTTGTTGTACCGACCCGAGAAAATCCATCATGAAAATATGTAGATAAAAGTGTCATGGCTTTATCTTTCCTTATGGTGTTTAGTGGTGTGCATTGTATCATGATCGTTGGAGGGAGAACTAGTAAGACTTGATTATGCTTCCGCAATTAAGATGCACAGGGACCGTTAAAAAAAAAATGCCTAGGAACTAAGGTTCTTCTTTGGTATCTGTGGCAACCTTAGGTGTTTCGGGGTGCCACAGCCCACTAGCAAAGAAGCCCTGTAATTCCCCATTCAAGGTAATAGAAAATTTAGGTGTTCTCACACAAGTCATGATGAGTCAAGTCAAATGATTAAGAAATCCAAAGGCCAAAAGTACAATCTCAAGGATGTCCCAATCGATTGTATCGTAGACTTTTTTGAAATCCACTTTGATTGCGCACTTGTGTGAGTAAGGATGGAGGTGAAAACCAGAGAAGAGTTCCTGCACCAGAAGGATATTATCGCTGATCCGCCAGCCTTTCACAAATGCACTTTGAAAAGGCCCAATGACATCTGGAAGAATTGCAGCAATCTGATTGGTCATAAGTTTAATGATGCACTTGTAGATGGTGTTATAATAAGCGATTGCCCTGTAATCATCCATAGAGGTCGCATTCGGGCTTTTCAATACTATGACCAAAATGGTGTTGTTGATCTCCTTTAAAAGCTTACCCGAGCGAAAGAAGTCCTTCACCGCCAATGTAACCAGCAAACCAACGTTCCCCAGTTGTGGTTAACGAATTCGACTGTGAAGCCGTCAGGTCCAGGAGCTTTGCCTCTAGACAGGGAAAAAAGAGTCATGAATCTCTTGGTCCAAAATAGGTCGGGCAAGGAAGGAAACCTAGTCAACACTATGGGGGGCTCCGGATAACCTCCTAGATTTCCTGAACTAATGGTCTTCCATGTACAACCCGCGGCAACAATAGATCTTGGAAGTGACTAACAAAGTGCTGGTGAACTACCTCCAGGTCAGTGATTTGGATGCCTAACGCATCCATAACAGAGAGGATTCTATTCCTCGCTTGCCTCTTATTGACATACTGATGGAAGAACCTAGAGTTGCAATCCCCCTCCTTAAGCCACTTGATTCTGGACTTTTGCCTGAAAAAGGATTCCTCTTTAGATTGCAGGTCCAAGAAAGGTCACCCCTGACACTTCTCTAAATCTACAAAGGCAACAGAATTTGGGTCTTGTTATAGGTTGAGTTGAGTAGCTCGTAGCGCAGTCCTCGCTTTAGAAGTCCTGACGGAGATGTTGGAGAAGGATTCTTTGTTGAGAGCCTTGAGACAACCTTTGAGAGATTTGAGCTTGTACACCAGTCTGAACATGGTTACTCCCTCACCCGACCCATCCCAAATTTGGTTGACAATTGAGTTGAAGTCCGAATGATCCATCCAAAAGTCAAAAAACTTGAAAGGTTTCCTTTGATCTACCGGGTTTACCACTTTGACCACCATAGGAGAGTGATTAGAGATACCTAGTGCAAGAAAGAAAGCCTCCGAGAAAGAGAAGATCTCGCTCCACTTGGAATTGATAAGGACCATGTCAAATTTTCTCACCTTCCGCAAGGCTCTAGAGGAGGTAGTCCAAGTAAACCGACACCCAACATATCTCAAGTCGTCTACTCAGTCTGAAGTAAGCACTGTCTATACTCATCAAAGTATGGGATCCATATATCCGTGCCCCCCAGTCTATCAAATGGGTCCTTGATAGCATTGAAATCTCCTACAACCAACCAAGGCGAGTCCTGCAGAGCAACACTTTTAAGGATAAGATTCTCCTAAAGCGGTCTTCTAGAAGGAAAAGTGTGTAGTCAATAAACAACTGATATACAACAAGCTGCACCCAAATAGAGCATCTTAAGATTCCCATGAATCATGTGGGTGTCAATGGAAGACATTTCAAAGCTAACAACTGAGGGGTTCCAGCCAATCCATATCCTCCCTCTAAGAGCATAGCTATAATTTGAAATCCAACACCAATCCCTCAACAATCTCGAAGAGATAGTGTGAGAACAATGCTTCTGGATCTTGCGTCTCCACAAGACCAGTAGAGCAAAGACTATATGAGGAAACCAAACTTCGAACCTCGGCTTGCCTAATAAGGTACAGTAGACCCCTAATATTTCAAATACCTATGTACATAGGACTATATACAAAAAGGAGAGAGAGAACAAGCTTACCTCCACTTGGGAGGCTTTCGACGAAAGGTAGCCAGTACCACTAGGGTCGTAGCAAGAGGTGGATCCGAAGCAAGAATCAGAAATTTATCCTACATCGTCTCCAACCCTCTAAACGCAGCTCTTGGGGACGAGCAGGAGAGCAAATCGTCGTCTGAGTAACTAGGTTGGCCAGCTAAAACATCCAAATCCTCACCATGGGTTTGCGGTTCAAAGGAGGGGGCAATAAGAGGCGTGAACTTATCTGCACCAGGGCTCGAAAAGGATACAATACTTAGCCCTTTCACAAGCTTCCAAGAAGAGGCAGGAGGCACGGGTTTTCCGAAAGCAAAAGCCTTCACCTTGCAGTTTGGCCCCTCATCGTCGAAGCTAGTCGAACGAGAGGAAGGACCATCCCTTGGGAGCACAGACTTCTTCTTCTTCTTCTTTTTCTTTTTTTTTTAACCTGCTTCCAAGGCTATTAGGGCAAATCCTGTAAATCTGCCATAGCTAGAGTCTCAACCTACATCAAAACTTGCTAGAGCTCGTCAGGGGGATTCTCCATCCCCGGGGCAAGGATGTGGTCCTGTCAGGACACCTACAGGGAGGGGGCGACCCGAGCCCGTTGCCCAGCTCTAGCAGAGTTGTTTTTTGCTGGAGGAACAGCACAATTGTGACCAAAACAGCCACACTTGTTGCATTCCACCGAACTCCACTCATACTTGATAGCCACCGAGCATAATACTCCATCCAAGACAACATCTACGGAGTTCCACCTTGGCTGTCCTGCCTGGATCTCCACGCAAACCCCTGTAAAGGAAACCATCTTCATTTGCTCCGTTCGCTCATCGACATATAGGGGCTTTCCCATAACACTTGCAATGGCTCTTATGGAGGGTCTTGACCAAAGGTCGAATGGGAGGTTCTTCAACTTAATCAACATCAGGATCGAGTTTTGCTTATCCTTTTTAAGCTCCATGAGGGGTTTTGATGGCTAGAAAATAAGGGGCACCCTTGCAACTGTAAGGGGCCATCCTCAAGTATTTCCCTTCGGAAAAGCAAATCCGGGATATGGAAATAGAAGAATTCTTGGTCATCCGCCAAAACTTTCACAAATTTCGGGCCCCAAGCATACTTCAATGACTCCTTCGTAAGCCTGAAAGATGTTGAAGAAAACTTCCTTATCTATTTTGAAGTTGACAAAATGTTTCCATCACTCTAGTCTCAAGACTTGCAAACTCTATTCCATCACTGATAGTTTCTAAATCGACGAAGAAAATTTTCATTCAATGAAGAAGACTTATCCAGATACAAGTATATCTTTAAGGATTTTGTTTGTACGAATGAAGGAGATCTCACGGCTGGAGATAGCATTTCGTGATTAATTATTCTTATTGAAATCAACTTGAATAATTAGATCCGTCGGATGGCAAAGTATACTTGGAAGGTTCTACTTATGAAAACCTAGATCTTGATTGTATGGGTGACCAGGATTGGTGGGCTATCATCACATTCCTTAAATAACTCGAGATCTTCCTAATTGATTTTGTCCAACGAGTAGATTGGAAGAACTCCTTTGGAAGGTGCCAACGGTTATGATGGCATGGAGGAGTATATAAGGAGGACGCTCAAGTTATTCAAGTGTATGCGTGAAAGAAAAATTCCAAAGTCTGAAACTATTAGCTCTTTGCCGTTACATTTTGTCGAGCTTAAATTGTACTCATAAGAGAGATCAAATTCTTGTGAGACCTTGAGGAAGTGTAGCAGAGTCTCTACACTATGGAATCAAGGACGTGATACTGTAAAATCTCTTTTGATTCTTAGTGGAATCTAGCCAATGGGCTGTCAGTGCGGGAGAGTGGACGTAGGCTTAGTTTAAGCTGAACTACTATAAACCTTGTGTTTCAATTCTCTTTTCCTAATCTTTTTACGTAATTCGCAGTCTTATATATCAGCTTATAATCTTTTATATCTTCAATCTACTATTTTATTATAAGTTGAATTAAGTTGTTAAGTTTTGCAAAAACTTCTTTAACACCTATTCACCCCATATATGTGTTCATACTAGCGTTTTCAATTGGTATCAAAGCCTGTGTACTCAATTAATTGAAGTGTTTTTACTTCTGAGTTCAAGATCCATGACTAGTATGTTGGCTCCAGGTTTGGTTGAAAGCCAAAGCAACACCAAACTACCCTATTTCAATGGAAATGAATACAACATATGGAAAAACAAGATGAAGGCATTCCTAAGATTGAAAGATCCTCTGGAATGGGATGTGGTAGAAAAAGGAATCATTCCTAAAGCTACATCAGTTTCAGAAAATGGGAAAAGAAGTTGCAAAAGCTGGCGAGATGACTCAAGAAGAAATAACTAAGAGACAATCTCTTGATGCTAAAGCAATTTACTCTTTATATTGTGCATTATCTCCTACTGAGTATAACAGAATATCTTCTTGTGAAACAGCCAAAGAGGTCTGGGATAGGTTGCACATTACCTATGAAGGAACTGATCAAGTGAAAGAGACAAGGATCAATATTCTACTCGGACAGTATGAAGCCTTCAAGATGAAGCTAGGAGAATCTATTACTAGCATGTTTAGTTGTTTTACAGAAATTGTAAATGGTCTAGAGTATCAGGGACAACCAATCTCAGGACCCATGAAGGTTGCTATGTGAACTCTCCAAAGACTGGAATCACGTAAACACTTCAATAAGGGAAATACAAAGCATCATACCACTTTCTGTAGACAAATTGGTTGGCACACTTCAGTCCTATGAAGTGGAGCAAATCAATGAAGAAGAAGATCCCAAAGATAAGAAGTCAATTGCTTTGAGATCTAATGATGATTTCGATGTTACAAACTCTGAAGATGATATGGATGATGAAGAGTTAGCTCTTATGATAAAGAGATTCAGGAAACTGAACAAAAAGGGAAAAAGATTCAATTGGAAGAAACAAAGCACTCAAAAGTCTCAGAACAAATCAACTGCAGATGATGAATCCAACAAAGATGTGATCTGTTTTAAATGCAAGAAAAATGGACAAATCAGACCCAACTGTCTCATGTTGAAGAAAAAGAAAGGAAAAGCTGAGAAATACAGGAAGGCTCTCAAGGTAGAGACATGGAGTGATACTAAATGCGAAGAAAGTGATGAAAATTATGCCAATATTTGTCTAATGACAAAATCAGAATCAGACTCAGACTCAGATAGTGAAATCAAGGTAAGTAATCTAAAAATCCCTACTAAAGTTTCGAAATACATTGATGAACTGTGTCTTAGTCTCAAAACCTCTCTCAAGAGGATTTCCGAGTTAAAAAGGGAGAATTTTACACTTAAGCAACAGGAAATTTTATTGAAAGAAAAGTTTGAAAACTTAGACATAAATTTTGTTACTCTAAAAGAAAATGCAGACTCTCTTTCAAAAGAAAATACTTTTTTGAAAAATGACATTTCAAATATTTCAAAAAGGTTTTCAATAGGATCTAAGAAATTGGAAAAGATTCTTTCGGTACAAAGACTCTACTTTAAAAAATTAGGCTTGGGAATGACTTCTGAAACTATTCCTCTAATTGATTTTCCAAAAGTAAAAGAAAGAATCAAACAAAGGCCTACAAAAACTTTTTACAGAAATCATTTTCACAAAATCTTTGTAAAACCTGTTGGGCGAAGTGCTCTCAAATGTTCTAAATGCAACAACTCAGAACACTTTAAGAAAGAATGTCCTATGGTTTGGAGACCTGTTAAGAAGGAATGGGCAAAGACCACTTATTGCACTAACTCTTCTGTACCCAAGAAAATGTGAGCACCAAAGAAAATTTGAATTTCTTTTTAATTGCAGGTCACTATAAAGAAAAATGTTAAATGGTATTTGGTTAGTGACTGTTCAAGGCATATGATTTGAGATTCGAGCTGTTTTATAGAACTTATGGAAGTTAATGGTGGAAAAGTCTCTTTTGGTGGAAACAGCAAAAGAAGAATTGTTGGATGTGGAACAGTAAAAATTGGAAGTCTCACAATCAACAACGTTTCCTTCGTGGAAGGACTCAATTACAATTTGCTTAACATCAGCCAATTGTGCGACACTGGATTCAAGATCAATTTTCAAGAGGAAATATGTTCGGGAACTAGTAAAGATCTTTCACAATCTTTTATTGGACAAAGACATGGGAACATCTATCTTCTGGACATAAAACCAGAGAAGTCTCAATGTCTAATTTCAATTCAAGACGAAGCAAATCTTTGGCATCAAAAGCTTGGCCATGTCAATATGAAGCAAATTGCCAAGATCTCTTCCAAGAATCTCATTCAAGGATTGCCCAAACTGAAGTTTTAAAAATCTAACTTATGCACACCATGTGTATTGGAAAAACAAGTTATAAGTTCTTTTAAACCATCAAATCAGGTTTCTACTAATCGTGTTTTGCAGCTTCTGCATATGGATCTCTTTGGGCCAACCAGAACTAGAAGCATAGGTGGAAAGAGATACTGTCTAGTAATCATTGATGACTATTCACGATTCACTTGGGTTTACTTTCTGGTAAGTAAGTCTGAAGCATTTACTTACTTTTCAAAGTTTGCTAAGAAAGTTCAGAATGAAAAAGGATATGCTATTTCAAGCATACAGACAGACCATGGAGGTAAGTTTGAAATCAAAACTTTACAAAATTTTGTGATGAATCAGGTTTTCAGCATGTTTTTTTCTTCTCCATACACTCGAGAACAGAATGGAGTTGTGGAAAGAAAGAATAAATCTTTGCAGGAGATGGCTATAACTCCATTAATAAAAAGTAATATTTCCTCTCATTTTTGGGCTAAAGCAATTTCTACAGCATGTAATACTATTAACAAAGTCTTCTTAAGGTCTATTTTATAGAAAACTCCTTATGAGTTATTCAAAGGAAAGAAGCCAATTGTTTCTTACTTTTATGTATTTGGTTGCAAATGTTTTGTTTTGAAAAATGCAAATGATCGAATTGCTAAGTTTGAAGAGAAATCAGACGAAGGAATCTTCCTTAGATATTCAACCACCAGCAAAGCCTACAGAGTATTCAACAAAAAGACTCAATCTATGGAAGAATATACGAATGTCAAATTCCAAGACTCTTTGCATAATCAACTGATTCAAACTCATCCTGAAGAATTTGAACCTACTCCAAACTCTACAAAGGCTATCTCCCCTGAAGCAGTTCGGACCTCTGAAAATCAGCAAAAGGAAGTTAAAGATTCAACTGAAGCAGAAGAAAAGCTTCCTGCCAAACCATCAAGCAACTGGAAGCACAAATCTAGTCATCCCAAAGAACTCATCATTGGTGATATTGATGAAGGGATTTGCACCAGATCCAAAAGGCAAGAAGAGTCTAGCGCCGTGACACTTATTTCTTAAATAAAATCCAAAAGAATAAAAGAAGCTTTAGCTGACGAAAGCTGAATTGAAGCAATGCAAGAAGAACTCAGACAGTTCAGCATTAACAATGTATGGGAGTTAACTCCTAAACCAAAAGGTAAATCCATTATTTGAGCTAAATGGGTTTTTAGGAACAAGTTGGACGAAAAAGGAAAAGTGATCAAGAACAAAGCAAGACTCATGGCCGAAGGATATACGCAAGAAGAATGGATAGACTATGATGAAACCTATGCTCCAGTAGATAGGTTAAAAGCAATTAGATTATTACTTTTAGGTTATTCCAAATGGATGTCAAGAGTGCATTCCTAAATGAATTTATCCAAGAAGAAGTCTATGTGGAACAACTTTCAGGATTTGAAGATCTAAAAAGGCCAAACTCAGTATTTAGACTGAAAAAGGCTCTCTATGGTTTAAAACAAGCACCTCGAGCTTGGTACAATAGATTAAGTAGGTTTTCAATGTAAAATGGTTTTGTCAAAGAAAAAGTGGATACTACCTTGTTTATTAAAAGGGAAGGTAAAAATTTTCTACTCGTTCAAATTTATGTTGATGATATTATATTTGGATCATCTAAAGAAAACCTGTGCAAGAAGTTTTCTAAATTTATGCAGGATGAATTTGAAATGAGCATGATGGGTGAATTATCCTTCTTTCTCGGATTACAAGTAAAACAATTGAAGGAATGAATTTTCATTCACAAGAAAAATATGCGAAAGAACTCGTTAAAAAGTTCGGATTGGAGAATTGCAAAAAGACTGAAATACTAATGTCTAGTTCTTCGAAGCTAGATAAAGATAAAGGAGGAAAGAAAGTTGACCAGAAACTTTACAGGAGTATCATTGGTTCACTTTATCTTACTACTTCTAGACCTGACATTTTGTTTAGTGTTTGCATTTGTGCTAGATTTCAATTTGATCCAAAAGAGTCTCATCTAAGTGCCGTAAAACGCATCATCAAGTATATTGCAACTACTTCAAGCTTAGGCTTGTGGTATCCCAAAGAATGAGACTTTACCCTCCTTAAATATTCAGACGCAAATTTAGCAGGTTGCAGAATTGATAGAAAGAGTATATCTATTACATGCCAAGTGCTGGGAAACAAGTTAGTATCTTGGTTCTCAAGAAAGCAAAGCACTATAGCTCTTTCAATAGCAGAAGCAGAGTATATGGCTCTTGAAAGTTGTTGTTCTCAAATATTATGGATAAAACAACAACTTGAAGACTTTGGAATCGAAAACTCTTGCACCGAGATCAAATGTGACAACACCAACGCAATTAACATCACAAAGAATCCAATTCTTCATTCAAGATCAAAACATATAGAGATTCGACATCACTTTATTAATCATGTTCAAAATGGAGAAGTTATGATTCAATTCATTGACTCAAAGAATCAACTGGCGGACATATTTACAAAGCCTCTGGAGAAAAGCCTATTTGAGTCTATTCGCACCAAACTGAACATCATGTCTCTTACCCAGTAAAGTTTGGATGTGCTCAAGACTCAAAGGTAAAGTCTAAAGGTATTCAGACTTAAAAGACCAAAAATTACGACTGTAAGTTATTTCTATTCCAGTATTTTAAAATTCAAAAGGTACGGTTACTTATTAATTGCTAATCGATCGAAATTATCTTTCCAAGTCTTTCTTTTTTAAAAAGGCAGTTATCGACTTTGAAAAGACAGTTATTTTCAAAAAGGGGAAGTTATTCTTTTTGAAAAGGTATTTTTATTTTTCTTTTTACAACGTTTCGTTTATATCGCTTCACTTGCTTTATATACTGCTGAGACCCGTCTTCTTCGTTTTTACACTGAAACCTTATAATACAAAATTCCTATTTGCTTTCACTTTCACTCTCGATTTGTCCAAAAGTTTTCATCTTTTTCGAGAAAGTTGGTGAATTGCTCCCTTGAAGCGACAATGTTTTCAAGAAAGTCTTCAAGGATTGCCAGTAAGGGACCACGACATATGCCAGAGGGTCCTACGCATTTTGACTTGACCAAGGAAGAAGATTCTTCTCCACCACTGTGTCCGAGTCAACAATAACCCTCTCAGCAACGTCAATCTTCTCCACCGACTCAACTAGACGATGAAGTTATTGAGGAGGCTAAACCTGTAAGAACGCTAACTCCCAAGGTTGCTTTCAAACTTTACTTTAATCTAAAGAAAAAAGGGAACACTGATGTCTTTAATCAATGAATTCTTAAGAGATAGAGGATACAAGAATGAAACCATGTTCTTGCGGGAGTTGGAAAGGTTAGGAATTGTATAGAAAGGAATTGCTAAAAGAACTTCTGCAAATTTTCCAAGTGACCCATTCTATGGCATTACAAATCAACCACAAGTTCCGGATGACGATGAACGGATGTTTACTCATTTTCAGCCTAGAACGGGAGTGGCTACAAATATTACTGATGGTTCCAATTTGTTTAGATCGAAGAATCATAAGAAGGTTTATTCGAATCTTATGAAGAGAGGGGTTATAAACCTTAGGACTGTTGATTTTGATTTCCTTGATTCGATAAAGATCAATCTGCGAGAGAAGTTTGCTCTACTGCAATTGGAACGGTTTTGTTATGAATCCACTGCTGCTTATCGAGAACTCACCGTGTACTTTTACTCAAACCTATCTTTCTTGGATGCAAACAGTTTTACTTTCACTGTAAAGGACAAGGAATTTTTAGTGAATACAAACACGTTGGCTGACATAATTAAGGTGGAAAGAACAAGTTTTCAACCAATTAGTGTGTCTATTGCTCATGCTACTATGTCGTTGGTGAGAGATAGGGATGTTGAAGGCAAGATTTCCTACACAAGGATGAGTGCCTCTAACATCTTGCTACACAAGATTGTAATCAACTGCATTCGTCCCAAGTCGACATCCAAGACTGATGTCTCTCGATCTAAAGCAAAATTTATGTGTGCCATCAATACTGGATTTAAATTCTCTCCACCTCACACTATCTTGTTTCACATGTACCAAACTATGGTGAAAGATAAGGGACAACTTCCTTATTCTGCTCTTATCACACGTCTCTTTAGACACTTTAAAATTCACATCTCTGCACCATTATGTTTGACAACAATTTCTCCAATGGTGATTGGTTTCAAAATGGTCACAAAGATGTGCTTGAAAGAGCTAAACAAAGTGTTAGAGCGTATGAAGGAGAAGTCTCCCGTCAAAGCAAAACAATACTTTGCTGCAGCAAAGAGGAAAGGCAAGGAGCCCATGGTTGCTCCAACAAAGAAGAAAAGAACTCTCATCTTGCAAAATGAAGAAGATGAGGATGAACTGACTCTTTCAGCCTTAAGAAATTTAAAGGGTTTTGTCAGTTTTCATGAGACAAGAGAAGAGCCAGAAGAAGGAGGAAAAGAGAGAGAAGAGACTGAGAAGGAAGATGAAGAACAGAGGAGGAAGAAGAAAAAGAAGGAGAACAAGATCAGGGTCAAGAAGACTCTTTCGAGCTAACTTTGGCAGTCTCCTTGTCTAGTGATTCTGAGATGGCAAGAACTGGAATTGCTTACGCTCATCACTCTGAAGCTGAAGTTGAACAAGAAGAGACCTTACCTACTTTGCCTAAAGGCAACAAAACAGGGGGAGCTGTTGAAACAAAAGATATTTCTTCACCTTTATTTGCTAGTGATGTAAGTCATTCTACAGCAGACCCAGAGGACATGTATGCCTCACATTACCCAAAAGACAGTCATGGTGGTCAATCTGTTGAAGCTCCATCCATTATCAAAATCCCTGGAATTGACTCAGCTGGCCCCAGTTCTACAACAGCTCAAACAGTAGACTTTTGAGACTGCTGGAAATCCTATTAGACGTCAGAAAATAGCAATATGCTATGAGAGGAGATGCAGGATCTCAAGAATGCTTTTAAGGCCACTTCAGTGTCTTTGCATGACCAGTTGAACGCCCTGCAGGTTCAATTGTAGTCCACTATGCAAGGTGCAGATTTTCAGTCACTGAAACAGAGTTTTGAAAGGCTTGAGAAGACAGTGCATTCTATGGGAGAATTCAAGCTTGTTCGCATTCCCAAACAGCCATGATTTTGACTCCATTTTCAACCAACTCTTTTTCTTTTGTTCTCCACTTTTTGCTGTTGACAAAAAGGGGGAGAGATTTTATGTAGATTTGATGACTTTTTGGACTTTATATTCTGTTTGGTGTTGTTATGATTTGGACTGGTTTGGATTAGTGATGCTTGCAAGTAACTTAAGCTATATTATTGATTATGATAAAGATAATTGCTTTTACAGGACTAACACGTTTTCTGTGGTTGCAGATTTGCTACTATCTTTTTCCTAATCTCTAATTATCTTTTATAAGAAATCTTGGTTTGCTTAAGTGTTGTTTTGCAGGTCAAAGTGTCCAAATCTGCGGGAAAATTTTGTCACCATAAAAAGGGGGAGATTGTTGGAGAAAACTTCTTTATCTGTTTTGAAATTGACAAAAAGTTTACATCAGTCTAGTCTGAAGACTTGCAAACTCTATTGTCAAAGTCTGAAAACCTCCAGACTCAAGATTTAAAGTCTACCCTCACTGATAGTTTCCAGACGGATGAAGAAAAGTTTTATCCAATGAAAAAGACTTATCCAGATACAAGTATATCTTTAAAGATTTTGTTCATACGGATGAAGGAGATCTCACGGCTGGAAATAGCATCTCGTGATCAATTATTCTTATTGAAATCAACTTGAATAATTAGATCCGTTGGATGGAAAAGTATACTTGGAAGGTTCTACTTATGGAAACCTAGATCCTGATTGTATGGGCGAGCAGGATTTATGGGCTATCATCACATTCCTTAAATAACTCGAGATCTTCCTAATTGATTCTGTCCAACGGGTAGATTGGAAGAACTCCTTTAGAAGGTGCCAACGGTTATGATGGCATAGAGGAGTATATAAAGAGAACGCTCAAGTTATTCGAGTGTGTGCGTGAAAGAAAAATTCCAAAGTCTGAAACTCTTAGTTCTTTGCCGTTACATTTTGTTGAGCTTAAACTATACTCAAAAGAGAGATCAAATTCTTATGACCTTGAGGAAGTGTAGCAGAGTCTCTACACTGTGGAATCAAAGACATGATACTGTAAAATCTCTTTTGATTCTTAGTGGAATCTAGCCAGTAGGCTATCAGTGCGAAAGAGTGGACGTAGGCTTGGTCTAAGCCGAACCATTATAAACATTGTGTTTCAATTCTCTTTCCCTAATCTCTTTACTTAATTCGCAGTCTTATATATCAGCTTATAATCTTTTATATCTTTAATCTATTGTTTTATTATAAGTCGAATTAAGTTGTTAAGTCTTGCAAAAACTTCTTTAACACCTATTCACCCCCCCTTCTAAGTGTTCTTACTAGCGTTTTCAAAAGGAAGCCTCCTTCCTATGTAATAACCAATGAGGTACTCGTTCCACTTAAGGTTTGAAGCCTTCAATACCTCCTTCAAAAGATGAACAATTGGCTTGTTATCTACAGAGGTGGGTGGGACATAGGATAAATTGTATCCTCTTGCAGCAAGACAAGCTACACTCACCCACAAGTGGGCTTGGGTGGCCTTCGCATCTCCTGCTCGCTGAGGAGGAGCTTGTGGCCCCTTGGAGGACGACCGAGCACGACTTCAGCCTCTGGAATGGCTCAAGCGGGCTGGGGGTTTCTATGGCCTTATGTGATTGTCTACTAGGCCAGCAGGGGCTGGTTTGAAGGAGACATCCTGATCTGAAAGCACCGGAGCTGGGCCACCATGTGCATGGGAGGGGGGGCTACACCCCCTTGAGGTACCAGCTGAGATAGCTAGTATAAGCACCTAGAGGGGGTTGAATAGGTGCACAAACAATTTATCGAAATACGGAAGCAATTCTTGGCAAACGATAGAAAGGAAGTTCACTATTGATTAACAAGAATGAAGTACGATCAAGGTAGAAAGAGTAAGGAAGAGAAAATTGAACACAGGGTTTATAGTGGTTCGGCTTATTCGAAGCCTACGTCTACTCTTCCGCACTGAAAGCCCACCGGCTGGATTTCACTATGAACAAAAGAGTAGTTACAGCACAACTTTTCCTTGATTCCATAGTATAGATGTTCTACCACACCTCCTCAAGGTTTCTCACAAATATATACTCTCTTTTGAATACAATGTTTCGCTCAAAGGAATTGTCTAAACAATAAGGAGCTTCAGACTTTGGAATTCTTCTGTCGCGCACTCCTCGAACAACTTAGAACGTCTTCCTTATATACTCCTTTATGCCATCATACCTATTGGCACTTACCAAAGGAATTCCTCCAATCTACCCGTTGGACGGAATCAATTAGGAAGATTATTCGAGCTATTAAAGGAACGTGTCAATAGCCCATCAATCATGTTCGCCCATACAATCAGGATCTCGGTTTCCATAATAAAACCTTCCGAGAATATTTAGGCAATTTTCGAATCTTCAATCATCGAGTCAATCTCGATCAATCAAAGGATTCCGTTATGTCTTTACCAGCCACGAGATCTTCTTCAATTGATAAGGTTGAATCCTTAACGAAACATCTAGTTCTGGATAACCTTTCTTCAACGAATTAAAGACTGTCAATGAGGATAGACTTTGAGTCTTGAGTCTGGCTATCCGGAGATCTTCAGACTTTAAATAGCATAGTCTGCAAACCTTCAGACTAGACTAATGGAAACGTTTTGTCATCTTCAAAACACTTCAAGAAGATTTCTCCAACAATAGCAACTTACTGGGTCTCTCGGGCAAGACCAGACACACCAGAAGTAGCAGCGACCATTTCACAAACACCCGGTGTGCATCCCACTCTTTACCAACGAAAAACCATTGAAGAGAAGGAAACGTACCAATCCCAACTTCCACAGCACAATGCAGGATAGTTGGTTAGCCAATGCAGTACAGATTCAACCCAGCAAGTAGTTATTCTCACAGTAGAATCTAGAAATCGCAGGAGCAGTGTACGCAGCACCAAAACGGCGAGATCTGATCTTGTAGACCAACTAAGAGGAAGCGGATTGGTGGGGAGTAGCAAGGAGGGAGGACGACCTTACCCTCCAAAGATGAGGCTAAATAGCCGGCTAGAACTACCTCAACAAGTGGACAACTAGTACAGACGGACAGGGCCGCAAGCACGCTTAAGGCCGGAGGGATCTCGAGTTCTAGGCCAACCCATAGGAATCCCTTCAGTGGGGATGAAGAGAAAGGCAAGAGGAGTCTGCCCTCCAAAAATCAGCCCAATCCGATGGCTAGAACTCCAGGAACCAGCACCACAACTTTATTTTGGGCCAATCAGGACAAATTTTTTTATGAGTCTTGATAGCAAAAAGCCAAAGTTTGCAAACTTCCACTCAAAAAGATAAATGGATTAGAATTTGAAGAGTTTGTTAGTGCACCTTATCAATGTCACTAGAAGTGGCAGAATTGAAGCTAGCATTTGATTGAGATGGGAACAAGATGGAAGCAAAAGCAATGACCTAACTCAAGGAGATACCGAAAATTGATTTTGTTATACCAGAAAAACATGAAGATTAAGTTGACGGTTCAGTTTCAAAGTTTCGATGGAATATATTCTAAGGCAATGAAATGTTGCTGGCTTTGAAGATGTTGATCCAAAGCCTTTGTAGATTGAAAGATGTTTGTTTAATGGAATATTCCAACACTCTAGGTCGAGTTATTTCCAACAGATGGTGTTGGTATGGGAGTCAAGAGTTGTTGCTGATTGATTAGCCAAATTGTAAATATAGGACTTTAGTATTGCTTCTTCAGCCGTAGTGGAATCTTAAATTGATCATATCCAAATAAGGCAACTGTTATCAATTAATTAGAATTTCTAGTTATTTTATATATTTTATTTTTCTAGTTTAGGTTTTTCACGAGATATAAATATGTGCTTTTATTTTGATGTAAGTGGGCATACTTCTGAATTAATGACAGAATTATTAGAGATTTTTCACTGCATATGTGGCTTTAAGCATATTTAACCTATGTACCTGTTTTGCGAGTTTACTTGTGTTTATCTAGTCTATGTTGCACCACATTTTGCACGTTGTCGCAATAATCAATAAGTGCTTTGGAAAGGCACGGGCTTCTTGTTAACCAAACAAAATCACATAATTGACTGCAAGATCAGGAGCCAAACAACGGATGGTGAGGATGAGGACTGGACCCTCGCAATTAGCAAGGAGTCAACGGCCAGTGGCATGTTCTCCAGGATCGAGGTTACACTTGGCATCCTGCACAGGGTGCCAGCTGTACATTATGGCCCGTATCGCAGCCGAAACGGTGGGGACGTATGCCGTTTTGTTGCGCGCCTGTAGCCACGGTAGATGCATGAGCTGGAAGTTCTTGTTCAGCATTCTGCCAGTCCTATGGCTCAATTGTCCTGTCCCATCCTTGGATCCTCCTTTTAGCTGCTCCAAGGAAAGAGAAAAGATTAACTATGATTAGCATGAGGGTAATGTTAATTTATTAGATATGGTTAGCCTGAATGAACTCGCTTTTTAATCATGCAAAAAGGAGTCTATGATAATGTTCACATTTAAAAGGTATCAAATTAAAATTCATACATACATACATACATACATACATACATACATACATACATATATATATTTATATATATATATATATATATATATATATATATATATATATATATATATGTAAATGAATTGTTTGAATTCCCATGGAGGAGCACCAAGATTGGATGCGGACAAGCAAAGGGTACAGGTTTGTGGTGTGGATAAACATGGAAAGGTATAGGAAGAAGAAACCTACAATGGTCATGTCGACAAGGTGGAAATTACTGACTCGAAGTAGATTTTGCTCTCGTGATATTATCACATTGGCATATCATCATCATGATCCTCAAAAGAATAGAGTGATTCCAGATGTTTTTGTGAAAATATGGCATCGTTTAATATTGATTAGGACGTGGGAACTAGAGGCAAATTCTTGTATATGTAGATTCGATTCATCATGAGTTGAGTGAAAATGAATCTTAGTCGTTGCCTGTCCCTCTTCTTCACTTGAGTCCTACACCTGATAGCTTTAATCATGGAGGTTCTTGTTTCCTCCTTAATAGTTGATCTTGGATGTAAAGTCATACATTCATATTTTCTCTTCAATCAGTGACCCTTTAAGTGGCCCCAAAATATAGTTGTAGATGGATAAAATTAGCAATAACCAAATCATTAGCATACCTTATAATATGTAGAATAATAAAATATACATCTCTCGCTATTGAAATGAGAAATTAGTTACTTACTAAATATGATTCCACCAATATCATTTGTGTTAAATGTGGGATGCGTAAAAAAGAATTCAAAAACATTTGTACTTAATGTTTGTCCTTTGTTTGATTGTTGAATCACATGCGTGTGCACTTATGTAAAGCTTGTGTGAGATTGAGTCATATCGGAGGTTCACGTGTCAGCTTTACTTGGTAAGCTGCCTTTGACTATTATTTTAACCAATTCATAATCTATCCTTGCGAATCTCGTATTCTGCATCTCTAATTTCGTGCATGTTTTGATAGTACCCTCCAATATGTGGACAAGAAATAATATAATCTTATATATTTTGGTAATAAATCTCTTATAATTATACAAGAAATATAAAAATAATGCATATTTTGGCAAAATGTTTAAGAATAGTTTTATGTACTTGTAGACTATTGTGAAATGCCTATATATTTGATATATGTAAAAATAATTGTTCGGGCCACCTTTTGTTGGTGTTTGGCCTTATCAAACACTTGAACAAGTGGAGTTCCCGATTGACTAAGAATTTTGACACCTTCCTTTTTGATAATGTTAAAAAAAAATGAGGAAGGACTAAAATGACATTTTGACATCCAGAATCAAAAGTTGGAGAGAAACATGATCTCTGATTTGACATCCAAGATGAATTATTAAAGAGGAAATATGAACATATGATTATAGCTATCGAAAGATATATGTTTCTTGTCCTAAAGTGGGATGGACAATAATTGAGATTCATTTTCGCTCAATTCACAATGAATCGAACCTGCATATACAAGAATTTGTCGCTTGCTCCCATGTCCAAATAAAAAAATAAAAAAAACTTTAAAAATGCCATACAACATAAAAATCAGTTTAGGTCCTGTCGATGTCATTTATTTCACAAAAAATCTAGAACCACTTTACTTTTTCTAGGACCATGATAATATCCCAATGTGATAAGATCATGAGAGCAAAACTTGATTCGATCAATAATTTCTGCCTTTAGACATGACCATTGTGGATTTCTTCTTCCGTTACCTTTCCACGTTTATATTTACACCACAAACCCACATCCTATGCTTGTTGGAATGGGTTCTTGGTGCTCCTCCGCTGAAATTCATAATCTATAGAAATATATATAGAGGAATTTTTTTTAATTTACTACCTTTTAAAAGTGGAATTATTGTAAACTCCTGTTCACATGGTTAAGATGCATGTTCATTCAGGTCAATCGTGCCTAATAAAATATATTAGGAATTCATGAAATGTCTTATATGTTTCTTTCATTGGATCCAAGGACAGGACATGACAATTGAGCGACGGCCAGCAAAATGCTTAACGGGGATTGCCACCTTATGGGTTTGACGTCACCTAGTGCGTCATACATTATTCGGCAACGCTGTTGGCCATCATGTACATCCGACACCATATGCTAGACGCCAAGGGCTTAATTCACTAAAAATCTCCAACTTTAGATTTTTTTTTTCTAAAAAAAAAAATTGTTTAATAAAAGGGGCTGCACTTTTTTCGCCTTTTGTATAACTAAATCCACCCAATTTTTCACTAAAACGACAAAATTATCCTCAATCATTCAATTGTAATATAAAACGGTAGCCCCAAATTAATTTACTTTCCTTCTTATTTATTCTTTTTCCATTTTTATTTAGAATTTAATTGTCATAATTAAACATTTCACATTTTTTTTGTTTAATGTGGCTATCTTGTGTATATTAAAGGCATTATGTTTTCTTTTTATTTTTAGATTTTACTTAAGTAAAATAAGTTTCGTGTAAAAAGAACAATTCCCAAGAAATCTAATTATTTTTTACGTTGTTGAGCAAATTTATGGGTTAATTGTCAAATAGAATCTAGAGATTAACATTGACAATTTTATAAAACAAAATTATCTTGATAAGCTTTTACTTTTATTATGCATAAATACCATTAAACTCTTTCTTATCTTGTTCGAAAATATCTCATGGATGATATTAATTTTTGTCAAGCCAAAATGATGAGATTTCATGGGCATTTAAAAATTAAAAAAAAATCCTATTTTATGAATGTTGCGATATAATTACATTTCATCTTTTAAAGTTTCACATTTGAGAATATAACTATGATTTTATTTTTGAAATTCTTTAAAGAGTTCTTTTTTCATCGATCATCCAATTATGTGTATATGTGTATAAAAGATAGCCAATAAAGTTTGATGGTTATACACACAATAAATGTGAAAGTTTATAAAGAAGTAATTGCGTTAAAAAAGTGTCTATGTTAAAAAAATTATATATTCTACTTGTCAATCAATCCACAAATTTGATAGACAACTTTGAAAAGGATTAGGTTTTTTGAAATTATCTCTTTTTGACAAAACTAATTTCTACATAAGTAAAATCTTACAATAAATTGAAAACATAGTATATATATGGGATAACCACGAGGGAAAAAAATCATATGAAATCTTAATTATGGCAACTAGATCCTACATAAAAAAAAAAAAAAAAAAAAAAAAGAAGGAAAGTAAATAAGTTTGGGCCATCATGTTAAATTGCAATTGAATGATTGATGGCAATTTGTTTTTCCTGAAAATAGGGTGGATTTAGCCATATGAGGGGTGGAAATAGAGCTGTCAAATTTTCTCTATAGTCCCAGATCTACCTCTGCATCCAAAAATCATTGTCAATTTCTTTAAAATTATTAATATCATGGCCAATTAAAAGACAATTTAAGAACTTGCCTTTTCACCAACACTTTGTTGTGACCTACCCTTCAATAAGGAATGAAATAGGTTTAAAGGTGTTGCATAAAGGACATGCTTATGACTCATGATTTAGACACGGACTCTCTCAAACCCATATCTTGTGCGACATTGGTATTCAAATTGATGGTATGAGAATTTTCTTAAAGGAGTCGCTACTAATCTACAATGTCGAGTAGAAACCAAGTGAAGTGTAGGAGCGTATTTCACTTCTTATGCAACTAGAGAATTTGGAATCGGAGACTTAATTATACTAACTAACAATTAGTGTCATTATAGTATTTAATCTTGTTTGTTTAAAAAAAATTGATTAGGCAATTTGAATTGATTTTATACCTATCCACTAACATGTAAGGGGACCATGCAGGTGCGCAATCATTAACACAACAATTAGTAATAAAAAAAAGCGTTAAATAATTTACATGGGATAGCAAAGATCTAACACTAAGAAAAAGATAAATGGCAATCCTAGTTAAATTAAAGGGAAGCCATAACTGATGTATTTATTTTAGGAAAAATAAATTACGTAGGGGCTTGTGCACAACCAAGGGGGTTTGTCTTCAAGAACGATCGGAAACCTATGATAAAGTCATTGGGGCTCGTTCAATTTTAAGCACAATTTTATATTGAGAGGCTTCCACATTTTAAGAAAAATTACCAAAAAAATTTTAAAATGATTTTTTACTTTATGAAAATAAAATAAAAATCGGAATTTTAAATTATTATTTTCTATCTTTAATTTTTAATTTAAAATAGGGATTCGGGTTGTACCCTAGGGCCCAGTTCGAACGTGGACACATATGGCTTCGCAGGTCCGGGTCACGGACGCGTTTGGGCCCCGATATTAAATCCATTTTCAAAATAACACAAGCCTAATCTAAAAGCGAACTAAGCCCAATGCATCAGTAGCCCAAAGCTTCCGTCAGGGCAGACCAAGCCCAAACGGATTATAACCACAATTAAGCCCTGCTCTCCCCACATCAATTCAAGCGGAAGACGACCCCATAACACACCAAAATGCAAGACGACCGCACGAGGACTTCAGGAATCAGAGCTCATCAGACTAATACATCAGTATATCGCATATACAGATTCCACCGTCGAGCGTTCATGATGAGACTCCCCAAAGCAAATCGGGAAACATCCTTCCCGCCGGCGACCATCAGTCCCTATCCGCTATCACTTGACGCTCGCGCTCGTGGCCACACAATAAATCCCACTAACAATCGTAGAATATATCAAAGCACGCGACAAAACTGACAACTGAAAATCCAGGTCTATCCAGACTTTGAAGAGATGAAATGTGACCAAAGAAATTTATTCAGCAATCAGTAAAAACGTTGTACTGGAAAAAACACATCTACGAATCCTCGGACAAATTTGGAACCCGAGACAAAAGCGACCGGTTTTGGTCCGGGCATTCCCTCGAACACATGGTCAGCACAGATCGAGAAAAAAGACATTGACCATTCTTATAACTCGGATTCAGATCTAGATTCCCGGAAAATAACTAGGAAATGCTCGACGCAAACGAGTTAGAAGTAAAACACGCATAAACCAGAGAAGCCGGGTTGCCGCCTCTCCCTCAAAACCAAAATAGGGCGGAGCAAAATGGGTTGGAGGGAATGAGCGTTTTCAGCCGAACCCTTCCAGAAGCAGCCACCCTCGAGCTCCCCCTCTCTCTTGGCCTTTTCTTCCCGCTTTATGCCTCTCTCCGTCCTCTCTTCGGGCCAGGACGACGCCAGCTGCCTCCGTCCGAACTCGTACCGCGCGACGTTTTCCGCGGCGTTCTCTGAACCCTGTACCGGCGTCTTTCGTCCTGTGTCGGCTGTCCTCCGGCTACGATCCACGACGGAGAGGAGAGAAGGGGAAGGGAAGAGATGAGCAGGCCGGGCCGGAAAGCAGATGAGATGGGCCGACTCGCACGGGGTAATTAAAGAAGAAGATAAAGAAAAAGGAAAAGGGGCGAGGCTGGGCCAGCCCAGGCCCGGTCTCTCCTTTCATGAAGGGGGTAGGTGAAAATGGATGTTAGCCAATGGACATGAATGAGCAAAAATAACATACCTGGTAACTTGGTTAACAGACGAACGAATTAAGGTTTTTATTAGGAGAAGAAAATTTAATATGATGGTATGCATTATATATATTATATAAATAATTTAATTTGACTATTTTTATAATAATTACACATTTAAAACTCGAATCATATTTTCAGCTCCAAAGTGGTACAAAACGTTAGAATTAGATATTCATTACTATTTCCTTTCCCGTTTTACTCCAGATTTCTTTTATTTTATTTTCATTGTGTCATTCTTATAACCAAGAGAAATTAATCAAGTACAATACTAGTTAAAGTCCTAGCGAGCCCCCAAGTTTGGAACTTCTTGTACTCGAAATTCTAGGATATCAAGAATTAATATATAGTGCTCCTAGTTTGCGCTTCCATTACTTAAATTGCACAATGAATGACCTGTACCTTCGAAGTGGATGGAGATTAATCGTCAAGGCTATGGATATGAGTAAAATGTGGCTCCTAATAAATTTTTACAACAGTGAAGATGGTTAAATTAATAAATATGCTAGCTAGTATGTAAGGGGACCTCAATAAGGAATCCAATCAATCCAATGCCCTTTATTTACAGCCACATATATCTTCTCATTGTCCTATATGTCGCAAATCTTCATCTTTAGTAAAGTTGACCTGACAAATAGAAATCAAGACCAAGTATTGTAAAAAAGGTGAGCTAACACGTTTTACATGGAACTAACAAGTTTTACATGGAGAACTGACGCTATCCTGTGTGCCAAGGTATGGAATAGACCTCCATAACATTGGGAGAAGCATGAGGGATGCGAAAGTAATGATGCAAAGTGGTTCGAGTGGATTTATGCTGGGAATCTGCTTATGAAAGGAATATTATCTGGAAGATGTTCAAAGACAGGTTCTTTGTCCACATAAAAAATGGTCGGAAGCTAATGTTGCTTTCCCGATAGTGATCATGGTAGGTTGAAATTAGTTGTGTGTTGAGTCCGCATGCCCAGTCCGAGATGGTGAGATGTCCAAGTTGATGGGAGACAATGATCAGTCACTCACAATAAGACATTTCAAGCCATGAAATGATCCTAAGGCTAACCTAGTGAATTGGCTTACCAGGCGTGGCAAGGTCCCATGACTGAGGCCAATCAACGCAGAACGTAACAAATAGTATCAAAGTAGGCTTCTTGATTATATGTATAGATCCATCCATTACAATGTTTCAAGCACGACCTGCAGAAGAGGCGAAAGTGTTGCTGTTCGATGACCGTAGGCCATTCACATAAAAACCAGGGAGAAACAATGATGGTGTCGTATGGAAGGAAGCGGCAGCGAGTGATGCACTCCACTGGGCAAGTATTAGCCATCCATATAGGATCTAGGGAGAGGTGGTGATGATTAGGGAACTTAAGGAAGCAACTGAATAACCCACAACGAGGGTGTTGTGAAAATCAAGTGAGGGGAAATGTTACGAACCGAGATTTCCTAATACCATGGCTGCATGGGGGTGAACTCTGTAATATTAGAGATATGAGAGATGCTATATAAACTAATTTAAATGGAATTTTAACAGTAATTATGAGACTTTATGTTAGGAATCAACTGAGGAATATCATGTGGAAGATGTCCAAAGGTAGGATTGATTATCCATGCACAAATTGGTTAGGAGCTAATGTCGCATGTAAATCATGACAATTGTTCTCATCAAGAGATCCATAGAAATTTGATGTTTCTGTTTTATAAATTCTATGAGTTCGTGTCAAGGAAGAGATCCGTAGAAATTTGATTGGAGGATTTCAATCCGTTTTCTCGTTTGCTTCGATTTGGTTCTGGAAGACGGCCTGATCGAAGTCTCTGCAACACATTCCCAATATTCTTCCTGGTAAAAGCCGCTGATACGGAAGCGCAGAAGGCTTGTTTGCGGTTTTTTTTTTCTGGGCCGTCAACAGCTTGAATTACGCTTCTTCGCTTTTTTCTTTTCGAAACATCTCTCTTTTTCTTTCCCCTTCTGTTGGAGATGTCTAACTTCCCGAGGATAGGCAATTATAGCTGAATAGAATTATCCATCGGTATACCCTCAAGAGCATAAACACACACTTGTTCGTGACACGTTGGCTCATAAGGATGAGAGAGAGAGAGAGAGAGAGAGAGAGAGAGAGAGTTTCGCACAATGGCAGAAATTTTAAAGGAAATTTTCTGCAGAATGCCTTTATGATGACTTTGGTGAGCTATGACTGCTGAAAGAAGCTCGCTCTGGGTTAGATTCCTGTACTGTTTGTTTCCGGGTTATTATGTGGGAGGTTAGTGCTTAGTTTGACTTGCAGCATTACTTCGCTGACTTCGTACTAAGTTTACCTGTTTAGCTTGCTCAAAATGCTGCAACTACACTAACCAAAATGCCTCCTCCCTGTTACAAAGCACTTTATGTAGTCTTTTTTGTTTGCTCTGTGGTATAAATCCACGGTTGAGGGCATATAGAATAGGGGTTCGTGATTAAGACAATGAGTTCTTTGTGGCAGGCTCATTTTGGTGGATACTTGAATTGAACAACATAAATCTCTGCTGTCCTTTTAACATTTCATGTTTATTTATTTGGTAACTTCTTCCTTCTCATGTTGAATTTGATTTGCAAGATTCATCAGTTTTCTCGTTATTTCACAACATGATGCAAGTCAAACATGATTTGAGTCAACCAAAGAAGCAATTCCATATATAGCTAATAAGCCCATAGTAGGATATCCAGGTTTAGGGATGAGCATGGTGCATTTCGAAGAAAAGGGAAATTAAACCGAACTTGAAGCATGATGGTATTGAGGATATACATAGGACTTTGCCATTGGAGGATCCATGTGTCTTAGCTTTAGTTTTTATTAATTGTCCTCATGGCACTACGCTTTACTATTTACAAAAGTAAAGAAGCCACGATCTTCAACTGAACATATTGACCCATTAGAGATAATTAGGGATTTCTCTAAGATAATTTTCTATATTAGAGAGTCATGACCCAAAAAAACATGTTGGTAAATTGTTAGGGGACAAAAAGGAACAGGTCCAACGAATATAAAAAAACAATACTGAAATGACCAGTCGGAATTTACATCCAACGAGACTCTCTTCCACAGTCCTGACTTCGAACAAGCTTAAATAGAAGAACGAGAACAAAAGGCGTGATATTCAGGGAAAAAGTATGCATGATTCATACAATTTTAATCGGACTACGCTCAAAGGTCTCGATATGATTATGTGGATTAAAGCTCTATTGACCTTCATAGCCTTGCCTGTGCATCTTTCTTAGCATCTTTGGCACGATGAGATGATGTAGTTGAAATGGAGCTTTTAGGCTCACAGCTTCGGTGGCTTGCGCCATTTCGGCCCCTGCCATTGCCTACGCTCGTAGCCTCATTAAAAGGACTCTGTTATGCTCTGTGACATGCCCGATATGGTTGTCTACTTTGTTGGTGGTTCTGGGAAATGTGGACTCTTTTACTGCATATACTCTAACAAAGTGTGGATAGAAAAAGAAATTCATTGCATATCATCGTATATCATCCATGTTCAACATAAACCAATCTTGGAAATGCACAACCAATTCAAGTCTTCGATAATATATTCTGGATCAAGCAACACATTACACCACATATAAGAAGATACCAAGCATCATACACGGGAAAGTTGCCCAGGGATTGATGCAAGATAAAGAGACTGCTACATATATATATATAAATATAGACTTCTTAAATAATTAATTAGGCATATAACATCATAACATAAGGCCAAGTTCAGTTCCTCTCTGGATCATTATGTTGCTCACCATCGCGTGGACCTCTTGTGATGTCCATGTGAGAGACCAAAACCCATACATGAGTCACGAACTCGCCCCCCAGGGTGAGGTACTTAGCGTGAGTCATTGCATCATTCGAAGGAGCTACATACAACATCATTTCAGCCCAGAAGTCGGCCAAGACCTTCCAAACATCCACCTTTTCTTTTACAAGCTGTGTTCCTAGCTGTGCGCCTCGATCCATGATGCTAATGATGGTTTCCTTCCCTTGTTGGCTGCCAACGTCCTTTAGCTTTTGAATTTTGTCACCCATTGAAACCGAGGATCCCTGAAATAATTTCCTGGCTTCTCTGACAGTACAATCAAATATGTATTCGGTCCTGCAAGCATGATCAGGGAGCAACCTTGGGGCGAAAGCAACCAAATAAGCAAGATATTGGGATAGCTTAGTCGCTATGTCTTTCTTTTCGCGGGAAAGTGGATCTCTTGGAGGCGCTTCATGCTCACAGAATGTGGTTGCTATGTGCCAGACCAATATAACTTGAGTGGTTGTCTCGAGATCAAATGCCCATGAGAGCTTTTCAAACAAGTTGTTGAGCCTCAAAGACTTCCCCATCTCCAAATTACTGGTACGATTGTTCCTTAGAGACTCAGCGATCGCCTTTGTCACTTGCGCAGACAAATTGGCGGGAGCAATTTGTTTCTGACCGTTCCTTTTCAGGTCAAGATAAGCAGTAGTGAGTTTATTATGTGTACACTTCCATGGAGAATAGCTGTATGATTTGAGGAGCGAGTATTGACGGAGCTGTCTTCCCCAAGGCTTCAGTAACCAAACTCCACACATTATCTCGATCAACTTCCCAGCACATCTGCTACTTTGCAACCACTTGCTTTGCACATACTTGCAAATGTATGCCACCTTTGCCCATTCTGAGAAAATCATGATGCCAAACTGTGCAAATTCAACGACGAGGGTTGACATCATCAACAAGATGGTTACCAAAACAGCAAACTGATCGTCGCGAGACCATCCCCATATTGTATGGAAAGAAATCGCCAAGTAGAGTGAAAAAAGAGCAGCAGCAACCAAAATGGCCAGCAGAATAAATTTAAATACTGCACGACATGGGTTGAGATTCACTGGGTATTTGGTGTAGAATAAATCGAAAAGAAATGCAAGTTCTATTTCGATGAGTCTGAAAACCCGCTCATGATCATTCCCTTCAAAAAGAATATGCTCAATCCGGCGCCGTAACTCGTTGCGAGCTTCTTGGGGCAATGAATAGCCAGTGAATCTCAGGCAGATGAGCTTGAAGAGCGAAAAAGACAGGCAAAGATCCTTGAGTCGGTTATCCGGGTCTCCTTTGTTTACACTTAAAAGCCTTCCTTCGCATTTCCAAACCTTGTCAACAGTGATAACTTCATCTGTCATCTTCATACATTGTCGATAGTTCGGTGCTTTCCCAACCTGCCACAGTGCTGCCTTCCGCCAGCATATCTCTGTGGAGCACAATGATAGCACCTTTGCCTCGTTTGGCACTCTTACCAAGTACTTGCACCCGCACATTGTGGCAGGATCTTCATTGCTTGAAACGCTCCCATCGCGCTGGGGGCTCATGTAGTCTACTACCAACTGGGAGTTCTTCTGCATCTTAGAATTGCTTGCGAACATCAAAGCTCGTGCTCTTTCAACAACTTTCATGAATAGAATGATGAAAAGAAATGTCGTGCACAATATTTTCCCTGACTGGGTCACGTAAGAAGCGATCATCCAACTTGCCAAGAAACATTTAGCAGCGGAGTCGATGTTGAATGATCTCCACTGTTCAATGTCCTCAATTCTGTGCGCAGTGTAAGAATCTGCACTTCCGAGAGCTATCACCAGATAAGCCAACCAGAGGGGGAAATGCAAACTGCAGAGAGGGGTGCTTTGGATGAGGCCAAGCGTGTACGCGATGATGGCGGGCAAAAGGCCATAGGCTGTGAATGCGACCACTGTGAATGCGCGGTTGCTGCAGCGTCGCCTGAACGATCCGAAGACCCCAAGAAAGACTAAGATTGCAGCAGTGATGGCCAGCAGGACCTCAATTCTTAGTTTTCGGAGCCATAGATCATAAGCCTTATCTTCCCGGTGGCAACTTTCAGGTAATTCGTAGGGATCCAACGAAACCAAGTCCATAATGATCAACCCTCTCTCAAGAGAGCGGAAAAGTGGAGCACCGATGTCGATGATGAAGAAAGATCTTCTATGCTTATTATAGTGTGAAGAGAGAATGATTGTGCGGTGAAACCATAAAAGTGATGCTCTAAGGTCCCTTTTTACTGATGCAGCTTTGGCCGAGGGCCAAGGATTAGGAACTCCTGAAGTAAATTACTTTAGCTAAGCAGTCACAATCACCAACTAATTTTAGTGTAATTATAGAATACATCGGTGGTATGAATTCTTTTTTTCTACAAACAGTTTTATCCATGCTTGATTTGATAAAAGTAAGAGAAGAGAAATTAAATTTCTTGGATTAAGGATTGTTGAGACCCCTTGTTTAAATTTATCTTTACACCAATAATATATGCCCTAATTTTGCTTAATTTTAAAGCACCTACACGAAAATTGGGATTGATTGTTGTGATAGGTCTTGAAAAAACAAGAAAGAATGGTTCATATTTTTCTTGTCCTCAAACCAAACCTTTGGTCTATAAGTTATATTAATATGATCATCGTCACATGTAAACTTAACTAAAGAAAAAAGAAAAAAGAAAAATTGTAACGGACGTCCATGTTCATAACTCATCAATCCAAGGTTTAGTGAAGGAGAAAAACGCAGCCCAAAATGATATACTTCGGAAGTAAATACCTTGAAAAAAAAAATCTTTTATTTGATAGTACCTGCACATGGAGCTATCGAAGTAAAAAAGAAAGTTTCGACAAGCAAAAAAAAAAAAGTACAATGAAAGTGATAAAAGTACGATACGTTTTAAACTTCATCAATTTCTTGAGTTTCTTTTTTGTTCAATTGAATTCTTGAACTATGTATGTTTTTCTTATATATCGATCCCGCCCTTAGAGAAATAAACGGCTAGTAATATGCTGTTAAGTGCCATGCTAGCATGCTCGGTGGCATCCTACGTCGAAGTGACAGTTATGCCTTTTGCCTCATTCATCTGACTTATTACTAGATCAAACGATTGAGGAGTTTGCGAAAAGGGAGCTTCTATCCTCCAACTCGCTTTAAGCAAAAGGAAAAAAGATGCAGATGATTTTTAAACCAAACAATGAGTGTTTAAATTACCTCCCAAGCCTACCTTGACTTTGGTCTTCACAGCAAACTAGCTTTTGAGAAGGGGGGAAAAAGGAAAGTAAAATAACCAAACTGATAAAATCTACCTATCATGGTCGAGGCCCACCTCGATGAGGCCTTGAGTATGCACTTACTAGTTATTATAACCTTATGTTGATGTTTATTCTATGCACAACCCTGGAGAGCTTTTGTGAGTAGTCATCCAAGAAAGTTGAGAGTGAGAGAAATCTCCTTTTTTTATTAATTGATTCATGTGGGTTTGGATGTATTTAGGGTTGGGAAGCACTTGAACGTGAGCTTATAGTGATTGTACTTCTCTGTCTTGATTATAGTGGAACCATATTGTCAATTTTTTCCCACAGATTAGGCACACCGTCAAACTACGAAAATCACCATTTTTTAGGTTTAATTTATTTCTTTTTTAAATTATTTCCTTTGTTTACGGTTCCTCGCTAGTCATAACAAATTGTAAAAGAGCCTATGGTTATTGTTGGTTGACTGGGAATTTTGTCTATCACCTATTATGGCTATGATTTCAACAAAGCTTGAGTTGGATAGCAGAATTTGTTATAGCTTGAGGCTCATTAAGATGCAGGAGCTCCTTGAGACACAAGGCTTGGATTTAGCGTTGGAGGGAGATGATAAGTCTCCCTAGAGTATTATTCTCTTGAATTTGGGGGATGACGCTCTGGTTATGTGGCAGATAAGATGAGTGCAACTGTAGATTGAGCAAAACTTGAAGAGTTGTATATATCGAAATTGCGCATGAAGAAACTTTTCTTGATCCAACTTTTCTTTACATATAAGATGGTTAAGGGAACGCCGACTCAGGATCACAATTGAGTTCGATAAAGTCATCAATGATCAAACGAATGTGGATGAGATAATATTGATCAATAGCAAGCTATTATGCTGCTATGTTCTTTACCCAATTCTTATGATCACTTTCCTAATTCGTTAATGAAAGGGAGTGAGATATATCCGTCGGGGAAGTGAGGTCTGCACTTTCCTCAAAAGAATGTTAAAAAAAGTTGCAGGGCAATTATTAGAAAAGTAACATAGAGGGCTTGATGGCTAAAAGTACGAACTTTAAGAAAGCCAAGAGATCGAACAGCAATGTGAGTATCGGACTATCCAACATGGGAGTAGTACGTTAGGTGTGTTTGGTCTCTCACCCCTGAAAGCTTAAAGAGTGAGATTTTTTTTTTACACTTAAAAACTAACCACAAGTCTCATCTACAATTAACGTGAGATAAACTCCAACAATCTCCCCCTCACACTTCATATTTAGATAAGAGCATCAGTAACCCTCTTCGAGTGACTATTAGATCTAGACTTCTTGGGTGGTCATGAGCCTCTCTTGATGATCTCCTCAAGTAAAAGTATTGAAATTTTGTTGCGCATTCCTAACAAATAGTATCAAAGTTGATAATTTATTAGCAACCCACTTTTAATTCTATTTTGGTGTTTAGTAAATATTTCAAGGAATATGGTGACCAATGTAGTTTCTAGGCAGTGAGCATTGTGACGTAGTAGTGCGGGCCTGATGATTGACTCTACCCATTTTGCATGGAGAACAAACCCAATCACGTGTTTCCTGATCTAACACGAAGAAAAAGCAAGACCAAGTGTTAAAAAGAAAGATAAGCTAACATGTTTTGCATGGAGATGACTCATTGAAATCGGTGTAGCTAGTGTGCAGGGGACCAATTAAGGATTCCAATTAATCTAATACCTATTATCTAAAGCCACTTAAATCTTTTCATTGTCCTATGCGTCGTAAATGCTCATCTTTAATTAAGTTGACTTGACAATGAAAAAGCAAGACCAATTTTTATTTTTATTTTTGATTTTTTAAAGTGAGCTAACAAGTTCTACATGGAGCACTATCGCTATCCTATGTGCCTCGGTCCAACATTTCCCAATCTTATGAAGGTACAGAACATAACTCAATGATTGAGAGAAGCACAGTGCAACTAAATTGTTAGAGTGGTGTTAAAGAATTTGTGTTAGGAATCTATCTATGAGATTGAGGCCTTACGCCGCATCGATGAACTACACCGCCACCTCCACCTCATTCATTGCCTACGCCAACCTTGGTTGACCACAAATCAACCTAGATTCAAGGTTGAGCCGAGCTCTAGATCACAAATCTAGGGCTCACTTGACCTTAGATCCAAAATCTCGTGCTCAAGTTTGCCGACTGAGCTCGAGTTGGACAACGGAGGATCGAAATGGCGGTGAGATGGTGGTGGAAGGGGACGTACGTATGTTGTCATCCCAAGCAGAGTGAAAGGGAGAAAAAGAAAAAGAAGAAAAAAAAAGAAAAAGAGTGATTGACAAGTGCGTCTGCATGCGACACATGTTCCAAGGTGAATGAATTAGTATTTTGCTGAGTTGTTATCAAAGTTTTACCTAATATTTTGTCTATCAACGTCCGCTAGAAGTGGCAGACAAGAAGCTACCATTTGATAGAGATAGGGACCAAAAGGAAGCAAAACCAATGACCTAACTCAAGGAGATACCGAAAATTTATTTTGTTACACTAGAAAAATTTCAAGATTAAGTTGATGGTTCAGCTGCAAAGTTTTGGTGGAATCTAATCCAAGGCAATGAAAAGTTGCTAGCCTTGAAGATGTTGATCCACAGCCTTTGTAGATTGAAAGATATTTGTTTAATTGAATAACTCCAGGTCGAGTTATTTCCAACCGATGGTGTTGGTGTGGAAGTCGAGATCTGTTGCTGATTTATTAGCCAAATGGTTGAACTTTTATAGACCGTAAATGTAGGATTTTCTATTATTTCTTCATCCATAGTGGAATCTTAAATTGATCATATTCAAATAAGGCAATTGTTATCAATTACTTAGAATTTTCTAGTTTATTTATTTATTTTATTTTTCTAGTTTAGTTTTCATAGATATAAATATGTGATTTTATTTTGATGTAAGTCGGCATACTTCTGATTTAATGATAAAACTATTAGGGACTTTTCACTACATATGCATCTTTAAGCGTATTTGACCCATCTACCTGTTTGCGAGTTTACTCGTGTTTATCTATAGTCTCTATTGTGCCACATTTTTGCATGAAAGTTTTCCTACATTCAGAAAGACAATTGGTCCATGTAGAGAAATTATTTTGGTGCCGACTATTCATATGAGTGAAAATTATCGCAATAACTAATAAGTGCTTTAGAGAGGCCCGAGCTTCTTATTAAACAAACAAAATCACATAATTGGGTGCAAGATCAGGAACCAAACAGTGGACGGTGAGGATAAGGACTGGACCCTCGCAAGCAGAAGGGAATCAACGGCTAGTGGCGTGTTCTCCAGGATCGAGGTTACATTTGGCATCCTGCAGTGTGCCAGCTGTACATTGTGGTCCGTATCGCAGCCGAAACGGTGGGGACGTATGCCGTTGTGTGCCGGCAGCCACGTTGGATGCATGAGCTGGAAGTTCCTGTCCAGCATTATGCCAGTCCTATGGTTCATTGTCCTATCCCATCCTTGGATCCTCCTTTTAACTGCTCCAACGAAAGAGAAAAGATTAACCATGACTAGCATGAGGGTAACATTAATTTATTAGGTATGATTAACCTGAATGAACTCGCTTTTTAATCACGTGAAAAGGAGTTTATAATAATTTCCACATTTAAAAGGTATCAAAAGAAAATTCATCCGTGCATACATACACACATGCATACACATATATACACACACAAAAAGCCACTTCCTTATTTACACTATTTATTGACAACTTTCTTCTCCTCGTTGGAAGTAGGAATGGCCTTTATCCAATCGGCTTTTGAACCATCTTGACTGAATTGTTTGAATTCCTATGAAGAAGCACCAATAATGTATGCAGACAAGCAAAGGGTACAAGTTTGTGGCCTAGATTCAAACATGGAAAGGGACTGGAAGAAGAAATCTACAATGGTCATGTCGACAACGTGGAAATTACTGACTAGAAGCAAATTTTGCTCTCATGATATTGTCACATCGGCATATCATCATCATGGTCCTGAAAAGAACAGAGTGGTTCCATATGTTTTTTGTGAAAATATGGCATCATTTGATATTGATTAGGACGTGAGAGCTTGTGGCAAATTCTTGTATATGTAGATTCGATTCATTGTGAGTTGAGTGAAAATGAATCTCAATCATTGTCTATCCCTCTTCTTCTCGAGTCCCACACACTATAACTATAATGATAGAGGTTCATGTTTCCTTCCTAATAATTGATCTTCGATGTAAAGTCATCCATCCATGTTTCCTCTTCAATCATTGATCCTTTAAGTGGCCCCAAAATATATTTGTAGATGGATAAAATTAGCAATAACCAAATCATTAGCATACCTTATAATACGCAGAATAATAAGCTTATGTCTCTCGCTATGGAAGTGAGAAATTAGGTACTTTATAAAAATAATTAAGCCAATATCAATTGTGCTAAATGTGGGATGCATATAAAAAGAATTCAACAACATTTGTACTTAATGTTTATCCTTTGGTTGATTGTTGAATCACATGCGCGCGCACTTATGTAAAGCTTACCTAAAATTGAGTCATATGGGATGTTCACGTGTCAGCTTTACTTGGTAAGCTTCCTTTGATTATTACTTTAACCAAGTTGTAATCTATCCTTGCAAATCTCTTATATGCGTCTCTTGCAAATCTCTTAATCCGCATCTCTATTTCACAAAAACATCTAGAATCACTTTGCTTTTACTAGGACCATGACAATATGCCAACGTGATAAGATCACGAGAGCAAAACCTGATTTAATAAATGATTTATACCTTTAGACATGACTACTGTGGATTTATTCTTTCGTTACCTTTCCACGTTTGCATTTACATCACAAACCCGAATCCTATGCTTGTCAGCATGCGGTTCTCAATGCTCCTCCACTGAAATTCATAATCTATAGAAATATATATAAGAATTTTTTTAATTTAATACCTTTAAAAGTGCAATTGTGGTAAACTCCTATTCACATGATTAAGATGCGTGTTCATTCAAGCCAATCATGCCTAATAAAATATGCTAGGATTCATGAAATATCTTATCTAAAAATAAAGTTTATTCTTTTTTTGTCTTTCATTAGATCCAAGGACAAGACATGACAATCAAGTGATGGGGCCAACAAAATGCTTAATAGGGTTTGCCACCTCATGGGTTTGACATCACCTGGTTTGTCATACATTCGGCAGTGCCATCATATGCATCTAACAACCCTTGTAAGATGCTAGCGCTTAATTTACCAAAAATTTCCAACTTTAGATCTAATTCCAATTTTGTCTAAAAAATTTTTGTTTAAAAAAAAAGGGCCACGCTTTTTCCACCTTTTGTACAACTAATTCACCCAATTTTTCACTAAAAAGGAAAAATGTCCTCAACCATTCAATTGTAATATAAAGTGGTAGCCCCAAATTAATTTACTTTCCTTTTTATTCATTCCTTTTCCATTTTTATTTAGAATTTAGTTGTCATCATTAAACATTTCACATATTTTTTTTGTTTGATGTGGCTATTTCGTGTATAATAAATCTCTTATAATTATACTAAAATAATAGAATAATGCATATTTTGGCAGAATGTTTAAAATAATTTTATGTACATATAGACTCTATTGTGAAATGCCTACATATTTTATGAGTAAAAATAGTTGTTCAGGCCACTTTTTGTTGATGTTTGGCCTTTTCAACACTTGAACAAATGGAGTTTCGAGTTGACTAAGAATTTTGACACCTTCTTTTTTTTTATACTAAAATGACATTTTAAGATCCACGATCAATAATTGAAGAGGAAACATGACCTATGATTTGATATCCAAGATGAATGATTGAAGAGAAAACATGAACATGTGATTATAGCTGTCAAAAGGCATATGTTTCATATTGGACCCAAATAAATAAGTGGGACGGACAACGATTGAGATTCATTTTCACTTGACTCACAATAAATTGACTCTACATATACAAAAATTTATCTCTTGCTCTCCCATCCTAATAAAAAAAAAAAAATGGTATACAACATGAAAATCAGTTTAGGTACCATCAATATCATTTATTTCACAAAAACATCTAGAATCACTTTGCTTTTACTAGGACCATGACAATATGCCAACGTGATAAGATCACGAGAGAAAAACCTGATTTAATAAATGATTTATACCTATAGACATGACTACTGTGGATTTATTCTTTTGTTACCTTTCCATGTTTGCATTTACACCACAAACCCGTATCCTATGCTTGTCAGCATGCGGTTCTCAATGCTCCTCCATTGAAATTCATAATCTATAGAAATATATGTCGGAATTTTTTTAATTTAATACCTTTAAAAGTGCAATTGTGGTAAACTCCTATTCACATGACTAAGATGCGTGTTCATTCAAGCCAATCATGCCTAATAAAATATGCTAGGATTCATGAAATATCTTATCTAAAAATAAAGTTTATTCTTTTTTTGTCCTTTCATTAGATCCAAGGACAAGACATGACAATCGAGTGATGGGGCCAACAAAATACTTAACTGGGATTGCCACCTCATGGGTTTGACATCACCTGGTTCGTCATACATTATTCGGCACTACCATCATATGCATTTGACACCTTTTGTAAGATGCCAACGCTTAATTCACCAAAAATCTCCAACTTTAGATCTAATTCCAATTTTGTCTAAAAATTTTTTGTTTAAAAAGAGGGCCATGCCTTTTCCACCTTTTGTATAATTAATTCACCCAATTTTTCACTAAAAAGGCAAAATTTCCTCAACCATTCAATTGTAATATAAAGTGGTAGCCCCAAATTAATTTACTTTCCTTTTTATTAATTTTTTTCCATTTTATTTAGAATTTTGTTGTCATAATTAAACATTTCACATATTTATTTTTGTTTAATGTGGCTATCTCATGTATAATAAAGGTACTATGTTTTCTTTTCATTTTTAGATTTTACTTCTGTAAAATAAGTTTTGTGTAAAAAGAACAATTCCCAAGAAATCTAATTCTTTTTTACATTGTCAAGCAAATTTGTGGGTTAATTGTCAAATAGAATCTAGAGATTAACATAGACAATTTTGTAAACCAAAATTATCTCGATAAGCTTTTACTTTGTTGTGCATATATCATTATCTTGTTCGAAAATATCTCATGGATGATATTAATTTTTGTCAAGCCAAAATGATGAGATTTCATGGGCATTTAAAAAAAGAAAAATCTCTTATTTTAGAATTTTTGCAATTTAATTACATCTCATCTTTTAAAGTTTCACATTCGAGAATAAAATTATGATTTTATTTTAGAAATTATTTATAAATTTCTTTTCATTGATTATTCAATTATATATATATATATATATATGTATATGTGTATAAAAGATAGCTGATAAAGTTTGATGGGGACACACACAATAAATGTGAAAGTTTATAAACAAGTAATCGTGTCAAAAAAAAAATCTATGTTAAAAAATATATTCTATATTCTACTTGTCAATTAATTCACAAATTTGATAGACAACTTTGAAAAGAATTAAGTTTTTTGAAAATTTCTCTCTTTAACAAAAATAATTTATACATAAGTAAAATCTTACAATACATAGTATCTTTAATATATATGGGATAAACACAAGGCAAAAAAAAAGTGAAATCTTAATTAATTACATTAAAAAAAATTCTTTAATAAAAAAAAGGAAAGTGAATAAGTTTGGGCCACTACTTTAAATTGCAATTAAATGATTGATGGCATTATTTTTAGTGACTATAAGGTGGATTTAGCCATGTAAGGGGTGAAAATAGCACTATCCAAAAAAAATTATCAACTTTTACTATAGTTCCAAATTTGCCCCTAGGTCCAAATATCATCAGTGGTTTCTTCAAAATTATTAATATCATGGCCAATTAAAAGATAATTTAACAACCTGCGTTTTCACCAACACTTTGTCATGACGTACCCTTCGATAGGGAAGGAAATAGGTTTAAAGATTTTGCTTAAAGGGCGGGCCTACAACCCATGATTTAGCCACGGGCTCTCTCAAGCTCATATCTCTTATGACATTGGGTAGTCAAATTAATGGTGTGAGAATTTTCTAAAAAGGAGTTGCCACTAGCTTATCAAGGTCGGCTACAAACCAAGTGAAGTGTGAAAGCGTATTTTACTTCCTATGCAACTAGAGAATCTGGAATTGGGGACTTGATTACACTAACTAACTAATTAGTGCCCTTTCGGTACATAATCTTGTTCATTTAAAAAAAAAAAAGGATTTCGCTCAAGTAGTTTAAATTGATTTTATATTTATCTACTAAAATATGAGGTGACTATATGGGTACGCAATCATTAACATAACAATCAACAATCAAAGAAAGAGTTAAATAAATTGCATGGAATAACAAAGATCTAACACTAAGAAAAAGAAAAATGCTAATCCGAAATAAGCTAAAGGGAAGCCACAATCAATGTATTGAAAGTGCGCAACCAAGGGGATTTGTCTTCAAGAACAATCGAAACCCTATAGTAAAGCCATAAGGGCTTGTTCAATATTAAGCCCAATCTTGGATTGATAGGCTTCCACTTTTTAAGATAAATTACCCAAAAAATATTTTTAAATTTTTTTATTTTAAGAAAAATAAAACTTTTTTCAAAACTTTAATAATTATTTTTTATTTTAAAAATTTTAATTGAAAAATAGGGATTTGGGCTAGACCCTAGGCCCTAGTTTGAACATGGACACATATGGTGTCACACCCCGATCCTCGAGCGCATGCCCATCCCTCGATGGTCGATTTAAATTCCGACGTTTCAAGATGTGTTACCAACTCATTCATTTTAATGCACATGCGAAAGTGTATAAATACTAGTTTATATACAATACTAGTCTATATACACAAGTCTACTCAAGTAGAAAGTCTACAAGTGCCCTAGGTGTTCGAACCCCCAACTGAAAACCCCGAGCTCTCTTGGGAACTTGGGTCCACCACTGCACTACTAGGAGGGTTAGCCGTACACTCGCCAAAAGCGATTTCTAACACCAACACAGGGATCTTAGACTCCCGTAGGGGACCTTCTCTAGGTCCATTTCGCTCGTGACAATACCACGCTTTGAATTGATGGGGTACCCTCCGAGATAGACCCTTATCGACCTAGACAATGGTTCTCACGAGTTCATAGACCTAGGCTCCTTGGCCCCCGGGAAGAGGAATTTGGGTGACCTGTTCGGTGACCCTCTTAGGCTGGCCGAAACGTTCTGGAGGAACTGCCATCTAAGGACCTGAAAGAATTGAGCCCACGATGGGGTGAGATAATGTCTCAGCAAATTCACCCCATAAACTCCAACTAGGAAAGAAATACGCTTAAAGGTAGTCTATGCACACACAAGATAGGGGACTTATCTTGCCTCAGTTCCTTCTTACAACTCAGTACAGTTTATATACTCAATCAATCAACTCAATTTAATTCAACCCATCGATCAATCGATATGCCATTAATACCATCTATCAATTAGTACCATCTATAAATTCAATTGATACAACCACTGCTCACACAAGTTGAAATAGATGGTCATAGCTCTCACAAGCTGATATAGATAGATAGTAGCTCACATGAGCTGATATATAGATCGTTGCTTTCACAAGCTAATATAGATAGATAGTAGCTCGCATGAGTTGATATATAGATCGTTGCTCTCACAAGCTGATAAACGATCATTGCTCACACAAGCTGATAAGGTATACTGCTCTCACAAGCTGACATATCAAAGCGCACATGGGCTGATATAGTATATTGCTCTCACAGGCTGAAAATAAATGCTTTCACAAGCTGACGTACAATAATACTCGTACAAGCTAACAATTTATCGTGTTAAAAATACTCGATAAAAATAATCGTGTGTGGGTATACGGTCGGCTTAAGCCAAAAATGCAATATCTTTCTTTTCAAAAATCCCACTATTTATATAGTGCATAAACATGCTTTCAACGTTAAAAACTGACGCTCAGTATTTTCTAATTAAAATACCGAAATTCCATAATTTTGGAATAAATAACTAAAATCACTAATTCCACTCAATTTGCACAATCTAGCATTCAATTAAATAAACCAAGTATACCATTGCAATCGGCACGAATTCTAGTCACTAGCAATGGTGGTATAATTTTCAGAAAATAATAAATAATTAAATAAATACCAAAAATAATTAAATAAATGTAATTAAATGCCAAAAATAGAACCTTAGGCCGGAAATACTTAATTAAACACCGGAACGGGCCCAAAAAATTCCCGAACCAAGCTAGATAAATAGTACAACTTATCTAGTTTCTAATTAGGTCGTTCTAACCGCCTAACATGCAAAATCAAATAATTAAATCGCTAATCAGTTCTAACTAACCACCTAAACCATACTTAGCCTAAACTAATTGACCTTAAGCATCATTAACCCTAAGTAGAGTTTAGCAAGTAAACTCACCGGTTTAGCGATTCGGTGAGTCCATGACGACGGCGACACAGAGACGAGCTACAAATCTCCAAGTGGCGACACCAAACAAAGCTCAAAAGAGGCCCGAAACTGCCCATGAAGGCCCATGGCTAGCTGGGCTTCTCGGTTTTGTCCAAGGACCGAGCAAGCTGGACCGGGGCTAGAAACGGTAAGCTGAGGTGGACTGGTGGCCAGACAGGCAAGTAGGGGTGACAGCGAGCGATGGTGGTTGCTAGACGACGTTGACGAGGCTCTAGCTGAGCCCTATGGCGATCAAGGAGGCTTGAACACAAGCTGGGCTCGCGGGACAACGAGCTGGAGGTGGAACGAGTGGCGGACAAGCATGGGCTGGTGCACAACTCGCATCGACGTGCGATGGCAGCAGGAGGTTTGGCGGGCGTGCGACAGGCTACGGGGAGCTTGCCTGGTTTCTTTGCAAATTTTGGAGCTCAAAAGCCACAACAATGGAGAAAGTAGGCTAAGTGAGGAAGAAGGGGACAGTTGAAGAGAGGACGGCCCCAAATGGCCACAAAAGTCCACATTTCTATCCAATTTCACTCATGGCATGCCCCCACCACTTGGGCTGTCTTCCTTGGCTAATTTGCAGCCCTCAAGGCTTCTTCAACAAGCCTCCAAGTGGTCCAAAAGTTGCACACCAAGGGGCCTACGAATTTGGCCAATTTCCCCCAAATTGAGTTCAATTCCTCTCCAATTGGACCTAAATTGGAGTCCATAAATACCACAAGGGTGCCCACACTTCAGTTCACATTTTTTCTTGCCAATTGAACTCACTTGAATCCCAAAAATGCGACAAAAAACTGTCTTTTGATTTTTTCAGTCAAAAACGACCCTACTTTGAAATTTCGCCAAAAATCTTGGTTTGCAAAAAAAATTTCGAATGATGAGTTGACATTCTTAAAATGAATTGTGGCATGACATGTGACATCCAGATTTTCGGGTTTTAATTTGACTGGATAAATAGAATCCTGTCTCATCGCTCATCAATTTATTGACAAGTCCGAAATTTCAAGAAAGAAATTATCGGAGGAAAATCAAAGGCCAAAAGAAAATAGAAAAGGAAAGGAAAAGAGAAAAGAAAAGAAAAGAAAAAGAATAAGATCATTATTTAAATTCTTTTCTCTCTCTCCCTTTTCTCTCTCTCTCTCTCTCTTCTCTCTCCTCTCCCCTCTCTCTTCGTGCGGACACAACCCCACCGAACACTCCCCTTGCCAATTTTAAATTGGCTTCTCCTCCTTCCTATTTTCCTTTTTGACCGGTCAAACCCCCTCCCTTATCTCTTCTCTCTCTTCTTGCCCCCACTCCCTCGTGAACGAGCCCTCCTTCTGCTTCTTCTTTCTTCTTCGTGTGGAGCCAGCGAACAGAAGCTGAAGAGCTCGCCGAAGCCATCGCCGCCCGCACTGCCGCCCGGACGCCCACCGCTCGCTGCCGTTCCGCCGCCCGTGCGCTCGCCGCCGTCCCACCGTCCGCGCGTGCCCAGGCCGCGCGATCCAGCTCGGCCGGCCTGTTTCGCCTGTTTCGCACCGACCAGCCACCTCCGGCCACCGCCCTAGCCCCGCCGAACCACCCCCGCGACCCCCTCGCCCTCCGCCGGCTTCCCCTCGCCGCCCTAGCCGCCGGAGCAGCCCCGATCTGCTCCGTTCAGCCGCGACCAGCAAGACCCACGGAGTGGGTTTCAGCACCTTCGGGCCCGCTTTTGGGCCGTTTCCCGGCCCCGAACCCGAGCCGTGCTTTGGGGACAATCGTTCCTCACGTCGCCGCCGTCGGATTGATCCAATTTGCATGCGATTTGGTGAGTAATCTCACTAATCCCGGATTAGTTGGCTAATTATGCTTTAGGTTGGTTTAGTTTTAATTAATTATGTTTAGGTTGTTAGATTAGAATTAATTAGCAATTATTAGTCAATTGTGATGTGATTTAGATAAATTGATTGCGTAATTAACAAGTAGACGTGGTCTACTATTTATTGGGAGTGTCTCGGGAATTTTCAGACCCCTAATTGAGCTTCAATTTGATGATTCGGGCCTAAGTGAGATTTTTGGCATTTAAATATTGATTTTCGGAATTAAATTAAATAATTATTTATTTTCCCAAAAGCAAGGGAGATGGTCTGGAACCGGAATATTATGCTGATGATCGTGGCAAAGTTCGTTTATTTAATCGGACTTTATTTTAAGCTAAATTGAATTTTTAATATTATTAATTTTCGAAATTAATTAAATAATTATTTATTTCCTGAAAATTCAACTGGGATGGCTTGTGACCGGAAAATTATGCTGATGATCGTGGTGAAGTCTGTTTATTTAATTGGACCTTATTTTGAGCTAAACGTAATTTTTAATATTTAATAATTAATTTTCGAAATTAATTAATTATTTATTTATTTTTCGGAAATTAAGATTTCGATGGCCGACGACCGAAATCTCGTGCTGACCGTCGTGGCGCAGTTCGTTTATTTATTTGAGCTCTACGTTGTATGGAATTGAATAAATTGTGACATTTTAGGGATTTACCCTAAATTGATTTAGAATTGATTGAGATTGAATGATTGATTGGTAGATGGCGGAGTATGTTTGTTTAGCATTTATAATGCTTTGATTGAGTTGTACAGTGGATGGAGTTATGAGAGAATTGGAAATACTCTGGAATTGAACCAATCAGACACAGTGTATAGACCTACGTGGTTCGGTGATTGGGATATCACTGGCGAAAACGGCGCCTTAAAGAACGCACGTATCGGTCTAGTACATACATTATTGTGGACCTACGTGGTTCGGTGATTGGGATATCACAGGCGAAAACGACGCTTTAAAGAACGCACGTATCGGTCTAGTACTCATATTGTTATAGGCATGTATAGTTCGGTGATTTGGGATATCACTGGCGAAAACGGCGCCTTAAAGAACGCATACACTTGTCTATTAAATACATTGTTGTAGGCATGTGTGGTTCGGTGATTTGGGATATCACTGGCGAAAACGGCGCCTTAAATAACGCACATAATTGTCTATTGAGTACATAGTTATAGGCATGCGTGGTTCGGTGATTTGGGATATCACTGGCGAAAACGGCGCATTAAAGAACGCACGCAATTGTCTATTGAACAGATCATGGTAGGCATGTGTGGTTCAGTAATTTGGGATATCACTGGCGAAAACGGCGCCTTAAAGAGCGCACACAATTGTCTATTTGAGTACATGGCCATAGGCATGCGTGGTTCGGTGACTAAGGAGATCCGGCGAAAACGGGCGCCTTAAAGAACGCACGCAATGTCTAGTGGATAAATCACTTTGGCGAACTTGACGCCCGAGAGTATTAACCTAGAATGGTCCGTCTGACATGTAATCGACTAGTTCGATTTACCAATGAATTGATCCGATTGTTGTGAAATGATTGATTGGATGGGAATGACCGTGAGTGGTCTTGTTGGCTTGTAATCGACTAGGTCTATTTGATCAATGCTTTGATCGGTGATATGATTGCTTGAGTGCCTATTGTGAATTGTACTGACTTGCAGGTGGGATCTGACGCTAAGGTACGTCTTCTGCCCTATGCGTGTATAGGCAGCCTATAGTATAATAGTTTACTAATTGGGCTTAGTGGGGTAGAACTCGCTGAGACGTAGTCTCTTCCCAGTTTGGGGAAAAATATTTCAGGACCCCGTTGAGGAGCTGAGGAGGAATCTGAGAAGGAGAACTCGGAGGTGAAACCTGAGTAGAAGGATTTTTGGAAGAAGAAGATAATACCGAGAGAGATTTTGAGTATGACCTGAAGGGATTGAGATTCCATCTTCTTTTGTGAGCTCCAATTGATGTGAATAGTTATGAAGTTCTCTAGTTGATGTCATGTACAAAAGTTTGGTTATAAACTTCAATATGAAAAATATGGCCCTGCTTTTCTATCCCATTGTTTTATTGTCTGGGGATTTATAACTGCTTCCGCATGTGCTTAATAATTGAAAGGGTCGGCGATACTAGTCCTGGGATATCGCATTATAAAATCGACCAAGTGAGAAGGATGTGTGCGTGCCTGAGGATCAGGGCGTGACATCCTGTTTAAGTGGTATCAGAGTGAAGTTGAAGATTGGAGTGATAAGGAGCGTTGACCATGGGATAGTTAGTAGGAAAGGCCTTTAAATTCATACTGGTGCATGTCTGTGTTAGCTGGATGCTAGAATTGATTGTCGTGTGAGGATCGCTCATCTTCTAATCCAGTGTGGATGTGGAAGACGGGTTTCAGTGTAAAGACTGAACCTTGAGTGAGCAGGAGCTGAGAACTCCTAGTAAGAGGACAATGTCCTCTGTGACTAGGGATAATGCACTGACAAAGGTTGGTACCCGAGATGGTTGTGGCAGAGTGTCAGCTTTGGCCAGCTTGAGTGTAAGAGTACCGCTGCAAGTTGGTACTAGTGTAGCAGCGTCGAATGATCCTAAGTTCGATAGGATCGTTCTGATGCAAGTGTTCCTTGGGAACTGGATGATCCAGTAAGCTCAAGATCAAGCCGTTGTCGTTGTCGCTATCACTACTGCCGTTAGTGCTGCAAGTGCCTTTGTTACTACACCTGTTGAGATCCAGAGTGGGGATATGATCTGGGATCAACCCATCGCTTCCAAGTCAAGGTACAGATCCAGTTCAGGTAGAAATGGAAATCGGTCAGGGAAAAGATCGAAGTCGAGAGCGGTTCTAGCAGACCAATGGGACAACCAGAAAGAGTGTGTGCTGTCACTTGGCAGGAGATAGAAGACTCACCTGATGAGTGCCGAAAGTATGGAAGGAATGCATGGATTAATCCTCTGTTCGAGAATGACTAGAACATGCTTTGATGGTAGTGAGCACGGCCATTAAGTGAGGGACTATTGGTTGGGGTTTAAGAAGAACACCAACACTGCTACTACCGTTAGAACGCCAGCAAGATGGCAAAGGGAACAAGAACGAAACCGACCATGCCTTATTTAATGAAAGAATATTTTGAGGTGATTTTATCAAAATAGTACCAGAGAATGTTGGGATTGCAAGTGTGGAATTTCAGTTGTTTGTTAAGGCTGTAGGAAAAGAACCATTGACTAGAGTTATACTTGATTGGCTGTTGGTGTATGACTTATTCGTCAAGTGTAGAAAGAATTGGTTCTTGAGCATTTTATGGTGATGAATTGTTATGGTAGAGTAACCTGACTTATTCCAGGAGCATGTAGAAGTACCGAGTTTTCTTGAGAGTTGAGAAGGGTCCTTGACTTCTTTGATCTCGTCACTTGAGGTAACCTGGTTGTCAGACAGAAGTTATCGAGATTAGTGGGCAATGATCTTAGATAAGACAGATTGTAGAATTAAAAATTTAGAACTCCTCAATAGTCCAAGAATTCTTGGAAGTGTTGCCAGAAAAGTGGTCAGATCGTTGCCAGAGAAAGAGATAGAATTACGATCGAGTTAACATCTGGAACAAAACCATTCTCTAAAAGTTCTTACCGGCTGTTGTTGTTTGAATTGATAGAACCAATGGTGCAGATGTGAGGATTGATGAATGAGGAATTCATGTATATTAGTGCATCACTTTAGGGATCATCAGTTTTGTGAAAAGAGAAATGAAGATGGTTCATTGCAATCATGCATCAACCATTGTCAACTTAATTGGGTGACTTGTTATAAAGAGTGTGGATGTCTTCAAGGATCGACTTGAGGACAGGTTATTGTCAGTTGAGAACCAGGAAGGAGGTTATACTGAAGATGGCATTTCGCACTTGATTTTGTCCTTGTGAGAATAATGTAAGGCCATTTGATTTGACGAACGCTCCAGCCACTGTCATAGATTTGACAAATCGAGTGTTCAAAGAATATCTAGATCAACGGTGATCGTGTGGTGTAGCGACATTATAGGGTGTCCATTAAGTGTTGAGAATCACGAGATGCCCCTAAGAATGGTTGTGTGGTTACAGGTAAAGGAATCTTCATGGACCCAGTCAAGATCGAATCAGTTGTTACTGGACCGAGACTGACATCAATGTCAGAGATCAGAAGTTGTGGGGATTTGACAGATTACTACGGAAGGTTTGTGAAAGAATTTTCAGCATCACTATCATCATGGGCTTGACCTCTTGAGAAAGAAGAGAAATTCATTGGCATAGACAAGTACGAGGATAGTTTCCAGAGCTTCAGTGAGATCAGGCTACCGCACTTATGCTAAACTTTTCATTTGGCTCTGGAAAGCATGAAATCTTTAGTGATGTGTCTTGCCAACAACTGGGTATGTATTGATACAACATGAGAAGATTGTTGCATCAACGTCCCGCCAGTTGAGACCCAACAAGTTGAACATGAAACAGTGTCGTGAATCAGAGTTTTGGCAGAACTATAATGATGTTATCTGGTATTATCTTGGGAGAATGAAAGAAGTAATTTATGTGTTGAGCCGAGAGTCTTCGATTATACATAGGCTGGCTAAAGTATAAACTTTACTTAAAAAGGATTCGAAATTTGGTTTTCAAAATTGAGGCAGGCTACCTTTTGAATTTTATAGCCACCCTCAAGATTGAACCAAATGTTCAAGTTAGAATCGGCACTTAATTGACAGATAAAGATGTTAAGAAGATCTCATAAGAGGATACTGGCAAGAAAGAATCTGACTTTAAGAATTATGAGAATGGAAAGTTCAGGTTCCATGAGTGATTGAATACACTTGACAGTGTAGCACTCAGGGAAAAGATCTTGTCGGAAGTTCACTACAGTATTGCAGTTTTGACCAGATAGGACAAGTAATCAGAATCGACGTCAGCTAAATTGGTATATCGATATGAAGATAGATATCGCCAAGCAGGTTGCAAGTGTCAAAGGTGTCAGTAAGTGGAAGTTCAGTAATGCAAATCCGAAAGATTTTAACATCACTCGAGAGTCCCAAGTGGAAATGGAAATATATGGCTTACTAAGGATTCAGGGGATTACTGATACCATTTGAGAATAGTGGTTGATCGATAGATGGAGTTGGTCCACTTTGGTACAGTACAAATAGATCTTGTTTTGAGTATGTAACATCTAGATTTTGGACTCTGATTTCGATTAGAAAAATTGGGCATTTCATCGACACGATTACAGTGTTTTTCTCTGAGTTGGCCACTCATGAGATAACTAGACTAGCTGGGTGAGTTATTAAGGACTTTAAGGCAAATAGACTAAGAATTCGACTAGGAATCGATTTCTCGACCGTGCTTATCTTTAGAAATCATTACGGCACAGTTAAAAATCGAAGTAAGAGCAGAGATAGGTTGGTTCGACTGAGATGAGTGACCAATCATGGGTGACCCCACTAAATTGGAAAACTCTCGTCGACTGACACTAATTTGACTTTACTGTCGTTTTGGTACCCTATGTCCGTATTTGAACATTTGAGATTTTCACGATAATTGAGAGTCGTCAATGTGTCGAGTGGGTTCATTGTGGCTCGAAGAAAATCGACCATGGGTCATTTGTCCTAAAAAGCTCTGAACACTACCCGGTAGCCTAGGTCACACTAAAAGCGTGTCAGAGTGAAATTAACCGCCAATCTAAATTCGATTTCAGAAATTGAAGATCCTATCTTGCCACAAAGTGGGTATATCGAAGTGTGTGTGTCTCGGATAGTTCACCGACATGGAGTGTCGATGATGAATTATATCTCGAATCTAGATTAGAGATTATAAGTTGGCAGAGTTTTCGGAGGGTTATTTATTAAGCAGTGTATAGCAGAGGGTACAGAATTTAAGTGGTGAAAAGAAAGTGAATAATGATGTCAGCTCAGTAATCAGTGTTTGCAGTTGTCAGATCAGTGTCAGAGTAAAGATTGCTCAGAATTGTCAGAAATTTTGAATCGTTGAGGTTTAAAGGTTTATTAGGGAGTCGAGAAAAAGAGATCAGATGTGGATGACAGAATGTCTTATGTGAGAAGCTCAGTTCAGTTGTTGGTTCAGAAAGAGCAGATTTTGTGTACAAAGATGATCTTCTTGGTCAAAGTGGTTAGACAACGCCACGAGACCGAATGATCAGCGTGGAAAAGTGAGACTCGATGAGACGACAATACCCCCACCTTTCGTTTATGGATTGGTAAAGGTTTAAATTCCGAGGACGAAATTTTTATAAGAGGGGAAGAGTTGTGACATCTAGATTTTCGGGTTTTAATTTGACTGGATAAATAGGATCCTGTCTCATCGCTCGTCAATTTATTGACGAGTCCGAAATTTCAAGAAAGAAATTATCGGAGGAAAATCGAAGGCCAAAAGAAAATAGAAAAGGAAAGGAAAAGAGAAAAGAAAAGAAAAGAAAAAGAATAAGATCATTATTTAAATTCTTTTCTCTCTCTCCCTTTTCTCTCTCTCTCTCTTCTCTCTCCTCTCCCCTCTCTCTTCGTGCAGACACACCCCCACCGAACACTCCCCTTGCCAATTTTAAATTGGCTTCTCCTCCTTCTTATTTTCCTTTTTGACCGGTCAAACCCCCTCCCTTATCTCTTCTCTCTCTTCTTGCCCCCACTCCCTCGTGAACGAGCCCTCCTTCTGCTTCTTCTTTCTTCTTCGTGTGGAGCCAGCGAACAGAAGCGGAAGAGCTCGCCGAAGCCATCGCCGCCCGCACTGCCGCCCGGACGCCCACCGCTTGCCGCCGTTCCGCCGCCCGTGCGCTCGCCGCCGTCCCACCGTCCGCGCGTGCCCAAGCCGCGCGATCCAGCTCGGCCCAGCCCTGTTTCGCCTCTGTTTCGCACCGACCAGCCACCTCCGGCCACCGCCTAGCCCCGCCGAACCACCCCCACGACCCCCTCGCCCTCCGCCGGCTTCCCCTCGCCGCCCTAGCCGCCGGAGCAGCCCCGATCTGCTCCGTTCAGCCGTGACCAGCAAGACCCACGGAGTGGGTTTCAGCACCTTCGGACCCGCTTTTGGGCCGTTTCCCGGCCCCGAACCCGAGCCGTGCTTTGGGGACAATCGTTTCTCGCGTTGCCGCCGTCGGATTGATCCGATTTGCGCGCGATTTGGTGAGTAATCTCACTAATCCCGGATTAGTTGGCTAATTATGCTTTAGGTTGGTTTAGTTTTAATTAATTATGTTTAGGTTGTTAGATTAGAATTAATTAGCAATTATTAGTCAATTGTGATGTGATTTAGATAAATTGATTGCGTAATTAACAAGTAGACGTGGTCTACTATTTATTGGGAGTGTCTCGGGAATTTTCGGACCCCTAATTGAGCTTCAATTTGATGATTCGGGCCTAAGTGAGATTTTTGGCATTTAAATATTGATTTTCGGAATTAAATTAAATAATTATTTATTTTCCCGAAAAAGCAAGGGAGATGGTCTGGAACCGGAATATTATGCTGATGATCGTGGCGAAGTCCGTTTATTTAATCGGACTTTATTTTAAGCTAAATTGAATTTTTAATATTATTAATTTTCGAAATTAATTAAATAATTATTTATTTCCTGAAAATTCAACTGGGATGGCTCGTGACCGGAAAATTATGCTGATGATCGTGGTGAAGTCCGTTTATTTAATTGGACCTTATTTTGAGCTAAACGTAATTTTTAATATTTAATAATTAATTTTCGAAATTAATTAATTATTTATTTATTTTTCGGAAATTAAGATTTCGATGGCCGACGACCGAAATCTCGTGCTGACCGTCGTGGCGTAGTTCGTTTATTTATTTGAGCTCTACGTTGTATGGAATTGAATAAATTGTGACATTTTAGGGATTTACCCTAAATTGATTTGGAATTGATTGAGATTGAATGATTGATTGGTAGATGGCGGAGTATGTTTGTTTAGCATTTATAATGCTTTGATTGAGTTGTACAGTGGATGGAGTTATGAGAGAATTGGAAATACTCTGGAATTGAACCAATTAGACACAGTGTATAGACCTACGTGGTTCGGTGATTGGGATATCTTTAAAAGCGCGGCGCCTTTAAAGAACGCATGTATCGGTCTAGTACATACATTATTGTGGACCTACGTGGTTCGGTGATTGGGATATCACTGGCGAAAACGGCGCCTTAAAGAACGCACGTATCGGTCTAGTACTCATATTGTTATAGGCATGTATGGTTCGGTGATTTGGAATATCACTGGCGAAAATGGCGCCTTAAAGAACGCATACACTTGTCTATTAAATACATTGTTGTAGGCATGTGTGGTTCGGTGATTTGGGATATCACTGGCGAAAACGGCGCCTTAAAGAACGCACACAATTGTCTATTGAGTACATGGTTATAGGCATGCGTGGTTCGGTGATTTGGGATATCACTGGCGAAAACGGCGCATTAAAGAACGCACGCAATTGTCTATTGAACAGATCATGGTAGGCATGTGTGGTTCGGTGATTTGGGATATCACTGGCGAAAACGGCGCCTTAAAGAGCGCACACAATTGTCTATTTGAGTACATGGCCATAGGCATGCGTGGTTCGATGACTAAGGAGATCACTGGCGAAAACGGCGCCTTAAAGAACGCACGCAACTGTCTAGTGGATAAATCACTTTGGCGAACTTGACGCCCGAGAGTATTGACCTAGAATGGTCCGTCTGACATGTAATCGACTAGTTCGATTTACCAATGAATTGATCCGATTGTTGTGAAATGATTGACTGGATGGGAATGACCGTGAGTGGTCTTGTTGGCTTGTAATCGACTAGATCTATTTGATCGATGCTTTGATCGGTGATATGATTGCTTGAGTGCCTATTGTGAATTGTACTGACTTGCAGGTGGGATCTGACGCTAAGGTACGTCTTCTGCCCTATGCGTGTATAGGCAGCCTATAGTATAATAGTTTACTAATTGAGCTTAGTGGGGTAAAACTCGCTGAGACGTAGTCTCATCCCAGTTTGGGGAAAAACATTTCAGGACCCCGTTGAGGAGCTGAGGAGGAATCTGAGAAGGAGAACTCGGAGGTGAAACCTGAGTAGAAGGATTTTTGGAAGAAGAAGATAATACCGAGAGAGATTTTGAGTATGACCTGAAGGGATTGAGATTCCATCTTCTTTTGTGAGCTCCAATTGATGTGAATAGTTATGAAGTTCTCTAGTTGATGTCATGTACAAAAGTTTGGTTATAAACTTCAATATGAAAAATATGCCCCTACTTTTCTATCCCATTGTTTTATTGTCTGGGGATTTATAACTGCTTCCGCATGTGCTTAATAATTGAAAGGGTCGACGATACTAGTCCTGGGATATCGCATTATAAAATCGACCAAGTGAGAAAGATGTGTGCGTGCCTGAGGATCGGGGCGTGACATGACAAAACTCAGAAATTGAGTTCAAATTCGCGGTTAATTTCAATCTCACACGATTTTAATGTGACATAGCTCACCGAGTAGCTTTTAGGAATTTTTAGTGCAATTGACCCATGGTCGATTATTTTTAAGCCACAATGTACATTTTCGACACATTAGTGACTTTCGGTTATCATGAAAATCTTGAGATTTCAAATATGGGCACATGGTACCAAAACGACAGAAAAATCGATTTAGTGCCGATCGACAAGAATTTTGCAATCATGTGGAATTACCCACACTTTGATCATATATTTCAATCGAATCGACCTATCTTTGATTTTTGATCGATTTTTAACTGTACCGTAATGACCCTTGTAGATTAGCACGATCGAGCAGTTGGTTCTTGATCGAATTCTCAAGTTTATTGCATTATAATCCTTTAACGGCTTTACCAGATAGACTAGTTATCTTGTGAGTAATTAGCTTAGAGAATAGAACTATAGGTGTGTTGATGAAAGGCCTAATTCATTCAATTAAAAATAAAACCTGAAAATTTAGGATGTCACATATGGCTTCGCGAGTTTGGGTCACGAACATAATTGGGCCCTGATGTTAAATCCATTATAAAAATAACTTATGCCTAATCTAAAAGCAAATTAAGCCCAATGCATCAATAGCCCAAAGCTTTTGCTCGGGTAGACCAAACCCAAATGAAATTATAACCACAATTAAGTACCACTCTCCCCACTTCAATTTAAGCCGAAGACTTAGGGTCTATTTGGCAAAGCTTTTGTTTTTGTTTATTTATTTATTTATTCTTTTGCTCTCAAAATAGAAAAAGAATAGAAATATATTTGAAAACGTTAATTAATTTTTCTATTCTCTAAGCTAGAAAAATGGCTAGGGAATAGATTTAAAGCAGAAACAAAAAATATAAAAAATAGCTTATTGTTTCTAGAAATAATCTCTAGAAATAAGTCAAATTTTCTTTTCTTTTTATCTTTTATTCATTTTTTTCTTTTTATCTTTTATTCTTATTCCTTGCAACTTGCCGCCCCTGGCCGCTTGCCGTCCATTGTCCCCGGCCGCCACCATCTGACCTATTAAAAAATAAAAGAAATGCTGCGTTAGAAAAAAAAATTATGGATCATACCAAATACATTTATGCTCTCTTTTTTATTCTGAAAATATAAATTTTGTAAAGTTATAAAACACGTTTTTTTTTTATAATTCAAAAATTGTTCTAGGGAATAGAAATTGAAAAAGACTTTATAAAAGGAAATTATTCCTCAAAATAGAAATGTTATTGAACGGACTCTTACTAATCCTATAATAAAACCAAGTATATTTTAATTTGCCCAAAATAAAATCACGACTCTTTTGCTATTTTAGTAAAAGTAAGCCCATTTTCCTTTTTTTTATTTTTTATTTTGTTTTATTCTCTATCTCCTTAAACCTTTCAACGTCTCTCCCCATTCCACTTGCCCCCAAGACATCGCCAAAACACACCGAAATGCAAGAAAACCGTGAGGACTTCAGAAATCAAAGTATATCGCATATATAGATCCACCGTCAGGCGTCCATGACCGAGACTCCCCAAACCAAATCGTGAAACATCCTCCCTGCCGACGACCGACCCGACCATCACCGGATCTCCATAGCATACGACTTCCGAACCCCAGACAACCTACCTGCGAGCACTTGACGCTCGCGCTTGCGGCCACACAATAAACCCCGCGAACAATCATAGGATATATCAAAGCACGAGACAAAACTGACAACCAAAAATCCAGGGCTATCCAGACTTTGAAGAGATGAAATCTGAGCAAAGAAAATGTATTCGGGAATCAGTAAAAACGTTGCACTGGACGAAACACATCTACGAATCCTCGGAACAATTTGGAACCTGAGACAAAAGCGACCGGTTTTGGTTCGGGCATTCCCTCGAACACATGGTGAGCAAAGATCGAGAAAAAAGACATTGACCATTCTTAGAACTCGGATTCAGATCTAGATTCAAGGAAAATAAGCAGGAAATGCTCGACGCAAACGAGTTAGAAGTAAAACACGCATAAACCAGAGAAGCCGGGTTGCCGCCTCTCCCTCAAAACCAAAATAGGGCGGAGCGAAAAGGGTTGGAGGGAATGAGCGTTTTCAGCCGAACCCTTCCAGAAGCAGTCACCCTCGAGCTACCCCTCTCTCCTGGCTTTTTCTTTCCGCTTTATGCCTCTCGCCGTCCTCTCTCCAGGCCAGGACGACGCCAACTACCTCTGTCCGAACCCGTACCGCGCGACGTTCTCCGCGGCGTTCTCTGTACCCTGTACCGGCGTCTTTCGTCCTGTGTTGTTTGTCGTCGAGCTACGGTCCACGACACAGAGGAGAGAGGGGGAAGGGAAGAGATGAGAGGGCCAGGCCGGAAAGCAGAGGAGATGGGCCGGCCCGCTCGGGGAAAAGAAAGAAGAAGGGGCCGGGCCGGCCCAGCCCTGGCCCGGCCTCTCCCTTTTTTAGAGAAAAAATATTTTTAATTAATTTTTTTAATTTAACACTAGTAATGCAAATGTTCCTAATGTTTATATGGGATGTAATTAATGAAAATTAATTTTTATTTAAGGATTAGAAATTAATCTCTAATTTTCATGCAACTTAAAACCTAAATAAATAGGCAAAATTTAGGTTTTAACACACTCATGGAACTATAGCAGTGTTTCAATGTTTATAGTTTTGAAGAAACCAATGGTGATTTGGAGTTGGGGTAGATTTATGACTAGAGTGAAAGTTGGTAAATCTTTTTTTTTTTTTTTAAGACAAAGATAAAAGGTTCAAGATAGGATTGTGGTTGGATCTAAATTATGGATTTTTAGGGAATTAGGATGAGCGCCATGCCCACTCCTCATCCTAACCATCCATTATTTGGTTCCCCATGTTGCCCTTAATTATGCGGTTTCGTTTGTTCAATAAGAAGTCCTTGCCTTTCCAAAACACTTCTTGTGACAATTTTCACTTATATGAACATCTAGGACCAAAATAACTTCTCTACATGGACCATCGGTCTTTCTCAATGCAGGGAAGCATTGGTGCAAAATTATGGTGCAACAGAAACGGTTGATAAACATAAGTATAACTCACAAACACGTATATAGGTCATATACATATGAGGCGCAAATTCAGAGAAAAAAATTTCTCATAATTCAAAGACATGCTGACTTCCATCAAGATGAAAGCACATATTCATATCTGTAACTAGTAGATATTCATTGCCTTATTTGAATACAGTCAAAACGTTTCTACTGCAGATGAATATATAAAAGTAAAAATCTGCATTCACAATATGATATAAAAAAAAAAAAAAAACCAATCATTTCTCTAATGAATCAACTAAAAATCTAGATGTTAGCTTAATTGACTTCGAAGTCATACACCATAGGTTGGATATTACTCGACCTAAAGTGTCAGATTATTCGATTAAACAAACATCTTTCGAGAACTAATCCAAATGTATGTTCAAACAGAAATATCCAAGTGTCAGCTTCATTGATCTTTCACTGTAGTTTTGTAATGTTGTTATAATTGTTGTCCTTGTTCTGATCAACCTTACATTCATCTTTTGTCATGGTGCGATAGTTTCTCTTTTTCATGTATTTGAATAAGTACTTTATTGATATTGATCGATTGCATGATTTCACATTGTAAAGATCTGCTTGCATTTTCTTCTACTTTTGACTGATCCGCCAGGGTTGGTTTTGGCTAATTACCGTTGATTGCCCATTCTGTAGGTTTATTTGGAAGGGTACGAATGCAGCAATTGTTAAAAGACCTATACCTGAGATGGTAGGACGATGGTTAAGGGCAGCTACAAGGGAGTTCTTGATGAATAAGAAGGTGGAGCACTAGTTTACATCAAATAACAGTGTAAATAAGGGATGGTGGTTTAACCTTGAGCGTAGCCTTGTGGAGATCTACTGTTGTGGCCCTTCTGTAGAGGAATCAAGGCAGCGAGCAGTTTTGGGGGGGGGGGGGGGGGGGGGGGGGGTGTGGGCTCTTATGTTTATGGGGCTTTGGTTGGTATAGGAGGACCTTGAGTTCATGCTAATTCTGTCGAGGAGACTGAAGTTGCTACTGTCTGCCATAGCATTTTAATTGGCAAAGTAAAAGCAATGGACGAGAGTTTGCGGAGAGGCGGACGCTACCGACGTTCGTAGGGATACCCAAAGTTCTGCTTAGGATACTACCCGGAGACAGAGGACTGCTAGATGACATTTGGAGTGTGAAGGAACAACTTAATAGTTTAACTTTTTCTCTTCTTTTATTGGTCCTGAATCAAATGCGAGTGCCTATTGGGTTGCTTTGTGATTTGCTTGTTTCAAATTTGGGAGAGAAACCTCCTCGAGTTTCCAATGACTTTCTTTCTTACTAAACGACTGTGAAGTGCTGTTGGCTAAAACAAAAACACTCAAGGCATTCAGATAAAGTGGAAAAGAGAATGAATAGCCAATTCCTGTCATGTGGATAATTTGCATGTTCCCCAAAAAAAACTTGTCTGCAAAAATTGCAGACAGTCCTATGTGATTGTGAATCCCACATTGCCACTTGCAATCAGGAGTTCAGTAGATGCAACAATCTACATTGGAATATACTACCCATAATCAACTCCTACGGGTTGGAATCACGGGCATCCTGTTCTTCGTCGCATATGCAAGTTGATTGAAATCTGGGGAAATAGTTGACCTACTAGTGGACAAAATCAATGAGGGATGATCAAGAGCTTAGAGAAGTAGAGAATCTATGTGCCGTCATCTTCTTAGCTATTCGTACATGTGCTGTGCACATCCTTCAGAGGAGCACGGAAACCCGTGGCACGAGAAATAGAACTGGGGAATCTAAATGTCAATATTACCAAGACAAATCTCTCTAATGATTTTTCTGCTATGTCGGAATAGTGGCCCAAATGAGAGATGTCAGTTCCAAATTTTTCTTCAGAACCAATGAATGACTTGTCTAATCCAGGGGCACGATTACTTGAAGCCAAGAGATATTTCAAATTTCCAACATCATTCTGAGAACACTCATAAAATGTGTGGTCTCCATAATGCCAAAGAGGCTACCACATAATCCAAAAGAAAGGTGGACTACCTAATGGTAAGCTTTTAAGATAACCCTCTAATGAAGAGCTTTCGCTTTCAAAATCGAAGTACATGCAGATGGATCAATGGATTTAGAATTCAATTCATCGAAGCATGAGCCTAAGAATGGACTAGAATTCATTGCTAAAGCAGGAGGCCTTTTTGCAGAGCTAAAATGCATTAAAACATGTAGAGTCAATATTATGGTTTCTTTTGATATGTGGCATAATCCTTAGATTTGGCAAGCTTCCCAGTGATGTCAACTTTATTTCATGTTGTGTAGCCGAGAACATTTTTGGTGTTAACACATGTACACTCTAATACCAAATGATGCAAAAGATTTCCTGATCGAAAAAGTCAGATTTTGTGCTCAACATGAAAAGCATGATCAGGCTTGAATGTTGCAAACCGATTAGAAGATCAGCCTAGCCTTACAAAGGAAATGCAGTTTGGCTTTGTCATGTTAATGCATGCATCTTCATCAGTTAGCTAATAAAGGGCTTTCCCAATTTCATCCTTAATTATTGATTTTGGATGTCAAGTCATGTGGTTACATTTCCTCTTCGATCATTGATCCCTTAAGTGGCCCTAAAATATTGGATCTAAAATGAGGGATTTTTAGTGAATTGATGGCCAGTAGCACGGCCAAGTAATATACATTCCTCGGTTGCCCACCAAGTGACACGTCAGACCCATGAGCTGGCAATCCCTATCACATTTTGCTCGTCCCATCACTCGAATCTCTTGTTCCTATCCTCGGATCCTCCATTTAGCTGCTCCAAGGAAAGAAAAAAGAACAAGAATTAATTTCAGTTAAGAGATTTTGTGAATTCTAATGTAATTTTATTAGGCACGATTGGCCTCAATGAACATGCGTCTTAATCATGTGAAAAGGAGTTTATAATAATTTGACTTATCTTGACTTGAATGAAAATAAATCTCAATCATCATCCATCCCTCTTATTAATTTTAGTCCGTACACCTAATAGCTATAATAATAGAAGTTTGTGTTCCTCCTTAATTATTGATCTTGGATTGTCAGATCATCCATTCATGTTTCCTCTTTGATCGTTGATCCTTTAAGTGGCTCCAAAATATATAAGTAGACTAAATGTGTAACATACCTTCAAATAGACCCAAAAATAAAATATGCGTCTCTTGTTATTGAAATGAACTGTCAATTATATACTAAATTTGATTTCACTAATATCAATTGTGTTAAATGTGGGATGAGTAAAAAAAGAAAAAAGGATTCAACAACATGTTTGATTGTTGAATCACATCTGCAAGTGCACTAATGTAAAGGTTGCATAAAATTGAGTCATAAGAGAGGTTCATGTGTTGGCTTTACTTGTTTTTTTTTTTTGGTCGAAAAGGTTCACGTGTCGGCTTTACTTGGTAAGCTATCTTTGATTTTTACTTTAACAGATTTTTAATCCATCCTTGCGAATCTCTTATTCCGCATCTCTAATTTCATGCATGTTTTAATAGTACCCTCCAAAAGTGCACAAGAAAAAATATAATCTTGCATGTTTTGGTAAAAAATCTTTAACGTAGTTTGACAAAAAGTTTGAGAATAATTTTTATGTATATATAGACTCTATTTGAAATGCCTACACATTTTGTTGATGCTTGGCCTTTTCAACACTCAAACAAATGGAGTTAAGAATTTTGACACCTTATTTGATATTGTTAAAAAAAAAAAATGAGGGAGAACTAAAATGGCATTTTGACATCCCAAATCAATACTCAAAGAGGAAACACAAACCATTGATTTGACATCAAAGATGAATGATTGAAGAGGAAATGTGAATACATGATTATAACTATCAAAAGATATATGTTTCAGGTTAGACCCAAATAAATAAATGGGATGGATAGTGATTGAGATTCATTCAACTTATGATGAATCAAATCTTCATATACAAGGATTTGTCCCTTGCTCTCCCGTCCTAATCAAAATAAAAAAAAATACCATACAACATGAAAATTAGTTTGGGTCTCATTAAGGATCAATAATGATATGCCAATGTGACAAGCTCGCGAGAGCAAAATATCATCCAAGTCAATAATTTTTACCTTGTTGACATGACCATTGTAGTATACTTCTCCCATTACCTTTCCACGTTTGCATCCCCACCACAAACCTGTACCCTCTGCTTTTGTGCAGCCTTTGTGGGTGCTCTTCCATTGAAATTCAAATGTCTATGGGTGTGTGTATGTATATACATATATAGGTCTAACAATTTTTTTAAAATATCTATTACCAAAATATGCACAATCATTGAATATAAATTCCATTAAGGAATATATAAATTTTGTAGCGTACCACCACCATTAGTATTGACCCCTCAATAGCATGATTCAAAACTCAAGTGTAGAATGTGAGCGAGTTGATTGATGATCTCCCGTGACAATACCAACAAAATGATACATGATGATGAAATCAATGATCCTTTCACTTTTATCAGTAACTAAAAACATCCAAGAACACTAGTTTGGCAAAGGTACCTTCAAGTTGTCACAGGATACCACTCATGTTTTTGCTTGCTCACTTTAACAGTCACAGCCTAGTTTCTTGTCCTTGTTGATATACAGGAATCATTGATATGTGTAAAAACTATACTATCTGCAGTTATCATGATAAATATTAGTATCAAAGATGGGATGAGATTGGAGGTACGTAGGACTTTGCCACTGAAGGATTCATGTGCCTTTGCTTTGGCTCCTAGTAATTATCCTCATAGCACTACGTTTTGCCATTCACAAAATATTAAAAACAAAACAAAACAAAACAAAAATCTCCTTGAATTACACTTCGAAAAAGTAGCTACAATCGTTAGCTATACATGTTGCCTTTTGACCGAAACAAAAAAAATATGTCAGATTGTCGAGGAAAATAAGGAACAGGACAAAAGAATATAAAAAAAGAACACGAAAATGACTCGTCCGAATCTATATCCAATAAGACTCCTCTAGTGTCCTTGCTTTGAACAAGCTTCACAGAAGAAGAACACCAAGCGTGAGATTCGAAGTTAGAAAATGCATGATTCATGCAATTTTACCGGAATAAGCTCGAAGGTATCGATACGATTTCCAGATTAAGGCTTTATTGACCTCCCTAGCCTTGTCTGTGCATCTTTCTTCGTGTACTTAGGGCGATGAAGCGATGTTGCAGTAATGGAGCTTTTGGGCTCATGGCGCTCGCGGCTTCCGCCATTTTTGCCCCTGCTGTCACCTACACTTTTGGCCTCGTTCAAAGCGCTCCATTCTGCTTCGTGACATACCCGATATGGTCATCTACTGCGCTAGTTGCTCTGGTAAATTTGTACTCCTTCGATGTATATACTCTAACATGCAAAGTGTGAACAGAAATAGAAAGTCATTGCATATCGTCCATGTTCAACACAAAACAATCTCAGAAATGCACAACCAACTCGAGTCTTTCATAAAATATTGTGGATCAAGCAACAGATTACACACACATAATAGAAGACACCATACATCATACGAGAGAAAGTTTTCTAGAGCCTGACCAGGGATTGATGCAAGATAAAGAAACTGCTACATATATTCCCAACCGTATAGACATTTTAAACAGCTGATTAGGCATAACATCATAAGGCCAAGTTCAGTTTCTCTCTGAATCATCATGTCGCTCACCATCGTGTGGCTCTCTCTCCGCGTGTGGCTCTCTTGTGATGTCTGCATGACAGACCAAAACCCAAACATGAGTCACAAACTCGCCCCCAGTGGGGGAGGTAGTCAGCATGAGCCGCTGCATCATTCGACGGAGCAACATACAACATCATTTCCACGCAGAAGTCAACCAAGACCTTCTAACTTTGCTCCTCATTTGCCACAACACTAGCAAGCTGCCTTCCTAGCTTTGCGCCTTGAAGAACTATGTTTTCCTGGCATTGCTCGAAATCAAAGCCCTTTAGCATTTTAATCCTCTCGTCCATTGAAACCGACGATTCCTTGAATAAACCCCTGGCTTCGCTGACAGCAGAACGAAATATGGATTGGGTCCTGTAAGGGTGATCAGGGAGCAACCTAGGGGTGAAAGCGACCAAATAAGCAAGATATTTCGATAGCTTAGTCGCTATGCCAAAGTGTTCTCCTGGTTCTTTTGAAAGTTGAGTTCCTCTTAGAGGTGCTTCATGCTCACAGAAAGTGGTTGCTACGTGCCAGACCATTATAACATGAGTGGTTGTCTCATGGCGACAGGCCCATGAGAGCTGATTAAACATGTCGTTGAGTCTCAAAGATGCTTGCCCCTTCTTTAAATTGCTGGTACCATTCATCATTAGAGACTGAGCAATCGCCTTTATCACTTGCTCGGACAAATTAGTGGGAGCAATTTGATCCTGACCATTCCTTTTAGGGTTGACATAAGCAGCGGTGAGTCTATTATTTGTACACTTCCATGGAGAATAGTTATGTAATTTGGGGAGCGAGTACTGACGGAGTTGTCTTCCCCAAGGCTTCAATAACTGAACCCTGCACATTATCTCGATCAACTTCTCAGCATATCTGTTCTTTCTGCACCCTCATCTTGCACATACTTGCATATATGTATCACCTTTGCCTATTCTGAGAAAATCATGATGACGAATTGTGCAAGCTCAACGAGGAGGATTGACATCATCAACAAGACGGTTGCCAATGCAGGAACCGAAAGGTTCCCTCCCTGGATCAAAGGCGAGTTGAAGCAACCACATCCGCGAGTTGAAGGACTCTCGAGGTAGTAGAATGAAATCAGAGCAGCACCAACCACAATGGCGAGTTGAAGCAGTCTATTCTTGGAACGATGTGGGTTAAGATTTACTGGGTATTTGGGGAATAAAAAATCGAAAAGAAATGCAAGTTCTACTTTGATGACTCTGAACACTCGCTCATAACCCTTCTCTTCAGAAAGCATATGTTCAATTAACCGCCATAACTTCTGGTGAGCTTCTTGGAGTAATGAGTAGCCAGCGAATCTCAGGCAGATGAACTGGAAGAGCGAAAAAGACAGGCAAAAATCTTTGAGTCGGCCATCCCGGTCTCCTCTGCTTTCACTTAAAAGCATCCCTTTGCAATTCCAAACCTTCTCAACGGTGATAACTTCATCCTTCTCTGACAATTTTTGACAGTCCTCTGTTGAGCACAATGAGTGCTCCTTTGCCTCGTCTGCCACCATCACCAAGTACTCACACCTGAGCATTGTAAAGGGATCCGTGTCGCTTGAACCGTTCCATTGGTGCTCGGCGCTCATGTAGTCACATATTAACTTGAAATTTTTCTGCATCACAGAATTGCTTGCCAACATCAAAGCTCGTGCTCTTTCGTCGAGTTTCATGAATAAAAATGATGAAAAGAAACACCGTGCACAATATTGCTGTCCTCGAATTGTCCATGTATGAAGCGATCATCCAACTTGTCGTGAAACATTTAGCAGCAGAGTCGACATTAAATGACTTCCACCGTTCAATGTCCAAAATGCTGTGCGTCGTGTAGGAATCTGCGCTTCGGAGAACCACCACCAGATAAGCCACCCAGAAAGGAAAATGTGAAACCTTGAAAGGAGCGCTTTGCATAAGGCCAAGCTTGTACGCGACGAGAACGGGGGAAAGGCTATAGGCCGCAAATGCGACCAACGTGAATGCCTGGTTGACATAGCGTCTCCTGAACGAACCGAATACTCCAAGAAAGAGTAAGATTACAGAAGTGACGGGCAGCAAGACCACTATTGCCATTCGGTTCACTTGGTTTTTGTACGCCTCCGTGCAATTATCCCTCGAATGGCCATAGAAATTCTTGGGTCAAAGAGGATGGACATGTCGATGAACTTAATCTCTCTCTCTCTCTCTCTCTCTCTCTCTCTCTCTCGATGGGGCGGAAATATGGAGCACCGGTTCCAGTGATAAGAAAAAAGATCTTTTATACTTATTAGATTGTGAACAGGGGATGAATGGGCGGCGCAAAAATATAGATGATGCTCTAAGGTCCTATTTTACTGATGCAGCTTTGGCCGGTATACTACTTTAGCTAAGCAGTCCCTATCATTAAGTAATCCTAGAGTATTTATAGAACATATTAGCGGTATTGTTTCCCCAAAAAAGCGAAAAATCTTTTAAAAGGATAATGGGGATGAAATTGATGGATATTTAAGGAAAATAGGCTCTTTATTGATTTTGGATAGGAAAGTAAATGACTGAACAAGTAAAGGAAATGAAAATGCATGTACTGGATTTTTTTTTTTGGTCTGTTCATGTAATGGAATTAAAGGTGTGAAGAATGTAATTGGGTACTGGAAATTTGAAGTGCTGGAAAGATAACTTCGCAAGAAATTAAAAGATTAAAGCAAATGCATAAGAACTAATATTTCATTATTGTCTGTGTCCTTCACACAAATTACAAGGCGGTATATTCCACCAACAGCACTTACAAACGGTTATGAATCTTGAATCTACTAATAATCTCGTAGTAATATTTACAGTGATAGGCAATTTTCGAGATCTCAGGCATGACCTCTTATCTTATAATTGGTAATCACAAGCAGTTAAAATTTCCAAGACCATAGGATAACCAATTGGTAATCATGGGCTTGTATGGATCCATTATCTCTATTTCCAATAGCTTACTGTCGATGATGTCAATCCACTTGGATGACAAACCATAGGAACTAATATTTGATTGGTAATCATCATGGATGTCAAATCATAGGTTCATATTTTCCTCTTCAATTATTGGTTCTAGATGTCAATATGTCATTTTAGTCATCCCTCATTTCTTTTAAACATTATAAAAATAAAAATAAAAGCGCCAAAATTCTTGTCATGACCTACCTTGAGGGAATAGATTTAGAGGTATATACTGGAAAGACGGTCCAAATTGACAAACCTAGAAGACGGCTCAAACACATCATCACAATCATGTTTTCATATTTTCTCTTTAATCATTTATCGTGGATATCAAATCATAGGTTCGTGTTTTCCTCTTCAATTATTGACCCTAGATATCAATACGTCATTTTAGCCCTCCCTCATTTCTTTTGACCATTATCACAAAGGGTGTCAAAATTCTTGCTGCAACCTCCCTTGAATAGGTTTAGAGATATTTACTTGAAAGACGGTCCAAATTGGCATCCTTAGAAGACAACTTGAATACATCATCTAATAAGTAATCTAAGGCCATCTATCAATTTCAAGCATGGGCTCTCCCATGTTCATATCTCATGCAACGTTGGATTTTTCACAATATGTTCAAATTAACCCTATCAAAATTCTACCAGAGGAGTCGCCATTAGCCAATTAAGGTAGGCTGGACACCAATTGAAATGTGGGAATGTCATCTCAATTTCTATGGAACTAGAGATTTCGGATTTGGGTCCTTGATTACACTAATTATACAATTAGTGCCCTTTTAGCACCTAAAATTTGATTATGTTGTCAACTAAAGTGTTTTTCATGCAGTCTTTTCATTTATTTTAAGGCTAATCCACTAAATGTTTATGCAATGTTTTTATTGAAAACCTAACCATGCTAAAAGAGAAAACAACAACTAATGTACGTATATTATGCAATCAAATTGAAATGCACCTAGCATCGTCTCTAGAAAGAAAACAATACAAAAAAAATATCCCTATTGTAAAACTCTACGAGCTTATTTAATTGAGTTTCGAAATTTTTTAAGGATTCTCAAATTTTATTCAAGACTAAGATAAGTCTATTTAAAAATAAAATTCTAAAATTGATTCAAGACTAAAATATATAATGGAATCAATTAAGGTGATTTTTCTAAACTTTTCCAATTGTTCATTTTAGTTTTTTTCTATTTTTTTCTTGAATCTACAGATTTTTATTTCAAATTTCTCATTTCTCATTTCTCATTTCTCATTTATTATTTATTATTTCAACATTTTATGATATTTAATATTTAATTTTATTTTTTATTCCGAGAATGGACTTGAACCGGGCCACCGAAACCCGGCTAAATCCGCTAACCTGGACCTTAATGGTCTGGGTTGGGTCTTGAAATTGGGCCGAGCGTTAGGCCCGGTCCAACTTTACTTGAAATAACCCACGTTTGGATTCGGTCCACAATCTATGAAAAGCATGACGTCAATCTGATGGGCTTGAGCCTTTGCAACAGCTCGAACCCAACTCCCAATAATCCGGCCTATAATAAATCCGACCCAATCCGAGCTCAATATTGGCCCATTCATTAAACCCTACACCACTCAATTACTTTGGATACGACTCGACCATCCGTCCCGACCCGACTAGACTAATTGGATCGAACCAATTCACCTTTTTAATTATTAAATCGAACCCTTTATTTATTTTTATTTTTTACTTTTAATTTTTTCTATTTTTCTATTTTTTAAAATTTTCTTTTTTTATTTCTTTTTTTTAATTCTTAATTTCTCTTCTCCCCGCAACGTCTTCTTCTTCCCAAGCCTTCTTCGACCCTGCTTCTCCTTCTCCTTCACCGAAGCCGACTCCATCAGCAACAAGGTCATCACCGGAGCTCAATGCTCTCGATTCCCGAATAGCGGCCAAAAAGAGGGTGTTTGAAGAGAATGCATACCTGATTCGCTCGGTGTGATAGAGTCACAGGAATTGGCATAGACAAAGCTAAAAAAAACCGTCGGAAGTCCACCGGTCTTCTCTTTTCCCGACAGAGAGCCATTATAGCCTCGCCTTCCCCAATTCGCCGTGACAAAGGGCCCGTTTGGTTCGGCTTTTGGGGAATGCATTTGTAGAAATGCAAATACCTTTGGGTAAAGGGGGTTTTCCGAAATGCAAATGTCGTTTGGTAAAATTTGCATTGAGAAACAACTTTGGCCAAAATACCGTTTGGTAAAATTTACATTTGTAATTAACTTTTATTAAATTAAAAAAGCAAAAATATGTATATATTTTTTATATAAACATATTTTTATATAAAAAATATAAACATATAAACATAAAATATATTTATTAAATATACAAAATATATAAAAAATAGATATGTTTATATAAATATATATTTATATAAAAGCAATCGGAGAAAAAAATAGATATGTTTATATTTATAAATATATATATTTTTATTAAACATAAAATATATTTATATAAAAAATGGATATGTTTATATCTATATAAAATGTATATAAATATATATTTATATAAAAGCAATCGGAGAAAAAAATAGATATGTTTATATTTATAAATATATATATATATATATATATATATTAAACATAAAATATAAAAAAATAGATATGTTTATATTTTTTATATAAAAATAAACATAAAATATATGTTTATATATTTATACCGGACCGCGAATTCAGCGGCCAAATCGCTGAATAAAAAAATGTTTATGTTTTTTATATAAACATATTTTTATATAAAAATATAAAAATATAAACATAAAATATATATAAAGAATAGATATGTTTATATAAATATATATTTATATAAAAGCAATAGGAGAAAAAAATAGATATGTTTATATTTATAAATGTATATATTTATTTATTAAACATAAAATATATTTATATAAAAATGGATATTTTTATATCTATATAAAATATATATAAACATAAAATATAAAAAATAGATATGTTTATATATTTATATAAAATATAAAATATTTTTTTTATATAAAAATATAAACATATTTATTTTTATATAAATATATTTATTTTTATATTTGTTTTTATTCAGGCAACCGATTGGCTTACCCACCGGAGAGATGAATAATACCGGAAGTTGCATTCCGAATATGCAACTTCCCAAAGGACCTCAAGAGCTACATTGGGCTAAAGGCCCTTAGAGCCACTTGGAGATGCAATTGCATCTCGCCAAAGTCGTGCAAAAAAACGAACCAAACAGCTTTGCATTTGGCCAAGGGACTTTAGAGCCCAAATGAGCATTCCAAATGCTGAACCAAACAGGGCCAAAGATCGGTGGCCTGTGGTGAGGAAATTATGATCGCCGACCAAAAAGAAGCAGCGAACTTCGAATAATCTCTGAAGAAAGCCAAGAAAGACAAGGGCCGGGCCTCCATTCTTTTTACTTCATTGGGTGAAAAGGAAATAAAACCGAGCCTAAAGGAGAAGGAAAAAGCCGGGCCTATGATGGGCTAAATCATGGACTGAAAGAAAGTTGGGCCCAGAAAGAAACAAAAAAGTGTTAAGGAAAGGAGAATAGCCGATAACTTGGCTAAAAAAAGGGCAAGGTAATATAGGCCCCAGATTTTTTTTTAATTACATTTATTTACTTTTTATTCATTTTTTTCTACTCTCTTTATTTTTATGGCTCAATTTATCCATGCTCGTCTATTTTTTGTATTTTTCCTTCCTTTTTTATTTTTTAATACTATATTTTTTGTTGTTATTATCATTTTTTTATTTGTTTTCTATTTAACAAAAAAAAAGGTGTCACTAGTTGTTTCTTTTTGAAAGAGAGCTCAAAGAGATTTCTTTCAAGGATAATGCGGCACATAATTTTTGTTTACAAGTAATGAAAACGTAAGGGTAAAGAGCATGGTTAGGGGCATACTGTGAACCTTTTTTTTTTCCTTTGTTGAAAACTAAGGTGAGCAAGAATACTTACATGATATTTGCAAGAAAAACAAATGAGATTCTGGGCTACAAAAGCTCGCCAAGTCAAAGGGGTGCTTCGGGTTGTAAAAGCTCATCGTGCGAAGAAGAAAACTTTTGAGTTATGAAAGCTCGCCAAAAGCTCACTGTGCAAATAAAGTTCTGATGCTCCGTTCGCACACCTCACGGAAATAGGTCACTCCAGGCTACTAAAGCTCGCCATGTGAAGAAAGAGACCTTAGGCTATGAAAGTTTGCCGAATCAAGGGGGGTGCTCTAGGCTACAAAAGCTCATCGTGCAAATAAAATTCCAAGGCTATGCTGGCCCACCTAACGGAAATAGGTCATTTTGGGCTACTAAAGCTTGCCGTGTGAAGAAAGAATGGTTCAGGGCTACAAAAAGCTTGTTAGGGGCTAACAATACAACCTAGATGATGGGTTAATAGGTTGTTTTAGAAATTTTGACTATCTTTTGTAGAAAATAGCTTATGCTAAGTAGATATAGTTAAAGTGCTAATTCAAAACTCGTGAGTGTATTGTGCTTGTGGAGGAAATAAGAGAGAAAAGCAATAGCACACAATGATGTGTAGTGGTTACACTTTGACCCCAAGCCTATGTTTACTTCTCAAACTAATAGCCACAAGATGGTTTGCATTGCATTATTAATCTGCTCAAAAAGTTACAATCATCAAGCACTGATCCTTTTACATGATAGATCATGCTATCAAGACTCAACTGCTACTTTTACTATTATACACTTAATCTTTAGCACAACTACTCAAATGGCAAAAATACTACACCTAGATAAATAGTCGGAAGAGAGCATTTTGCTTGAGACATAATGTATGACAGATTTTCAGTCTTTTGTATTTGCATGTATCTCTTATTTAGCTTCTAAGATCTTCTCTTTTATACCCATCTTCAATCTATCCATTGGAGGTGGATTGGAGAAGCAAATAGTCATTGAAGTTATTGTTGATGTTGCTGTCCAAAGATAGAACTGTCCATATAGTCCTTTTCGTGAACATTTGAAGATTACTTAGAATAGCTCTTGCTACTATCCCTTCACTACAGCTTATGACAAACCTATTAGACAGCCTAGCTTCTCTATTTCTGTTATCATCTAGATTCCGCTGCTGGACATATCTACTTCCACAATAGCTAATTTGCTGAACCAACTGACATTATAAGATGAACGTTGTTGTCACAATACCAATTACCTAATATGCATAGCCTTGAATACAAACATCAACATCAGTTGACCTTTAAATATTTGGCATTGTTTATTGAAAAATTGTATCAAGAAATATCACAATCTTTTACTACTTGGAGCACACCATGGACATTACGTAGTCTTTAATACTTGTCACAAACATCTGCATTTACCATAGTAAATATTATACTAAGGATAGTCTGGAAATCATCAAAATCACTTAGAAATGTTTATTCAATAATCTCCATTTTTTTGTAATGACAAAACTATCTCGCGGATGTGAAAGATAATTCTTGATGAAACTTGAAGTAAAAATAAATGGTCTATTTGCGTGCTAATCTTTTTCGAGGAATGTGCACCATAACAAATGATAAGATCTCCATAAGATATTCATATTACCTAGAGATTTAGTCGAGATGATCTTTTGTAGGATAAGCATGGAAAACATAAATTATCATAAGTCCTTAAGAGCAATGATGACATAGTAAACATCTCAGCACAAAGCTATGCTCCCCCTATTTTGATACGTTATAGAAATGTCAACGCATATCAACATTATCTTCACATCAGCATCTCTCCTTCTTTTTGTCATCAGCAAAAAGACATAAGGAAATGATAACTTATTGATAACTAGATCATGTCAGTACACTGGAGAGAGTGATCTTTGTCGCAACCCAACCTCGCCACTCTGGTTGAACAAAGGGGAATGATGAGTTTAGAGGTATTTTTCTAAGAGGCAATCTGAATTGTTCATACAAACAATGGTCTCGAATGGACCATCATTTGCTCATATTGCAAAACGAACTATCGATCTTAAACTTTGGTCCTCTCAAACCCATACCTTGCGTGAGATGAGTTTATTTTAAAGTTCTTTAAGCACCTTAAATATTAAACCAGGAGTCACCACTAGCCTTGTTTTTGGGAGTCGGCTAGATTACCCAATTGAGAGCCAAGAGTGCCCCTTCAATTTCTATAGAACCAGAGATCGAAGGTTTAGGGACTTGGGTTACGCTGATTGTTTCTATTAATGCCCTTTCGGTAACTAATTGGTTTGGTTGTTACGTAAAGTCATCATCTATTTGATCTTACATTTTCGTGCAATTTTTTGCAAAAGCATTATTAGGTGACCACACGTAGATGGCTCTTTCAAGCAATTTGACATTATAAAAAAATAAGGTGCACAATTAATGAAACTGTGTTGCAAGAAGTGAACATTCAAATGAAGTAAAAGACAAGCTATTTTATGTGCATGAAAGAAAAACCCACGACTTGTCGAGCGTTTAATACAATCTTCAATTGAAAACCCAAGACATGGTCGGGGTAAATGATAAAACAAAATGGACCAGATAGGACATCGGTCACGCCATCTTCATCATATGGGCATTTCAGCCACCTCGTCCTCAAGACGTCTTGATGGGGTCATCCCTTTATTCAAACTATTTAAAATACAATCCATGGCATACAAATGCACATTTCATACCAAAACAATCACAAACAAGTCACAAATTTGGAAATGGGCCTCGAGCTTGTTTGGATGTGCACACATATTGTCCCGTCCTAGGGCCACTAAAATTGATTAAGTTGTGATTAATGATTATTGGTCATTCTTTGTGTTCACAAACGATGGTCAATTTCCGTTAATCCCTAAATTGAGGGTCTCGTTTTCCCTTTGGTATTCCCCACGTACATGCATCTCTCCTATGCATACGTCTAGCAAGCACATACACAAATAGCTAAGCATGCATTCAGACCAAATGGTCTTATTTCCCAAGCAACCAAGCAATGAGAGTGAGGCCAAGTAGGATCACTCGTTCATTAAATCCAAAATTTGGGTCATTTAGTTTTGAAATCAATTTCTCCAAGAATGAACTCCGATTAATGCAATTCAAATGCCGTTAGAAAGCTAAGAGTGTGTGGATTAAATCTCAAGAACACCATTAAGCCCAATTCTTATCCGTTTGACCCGAAAATTGTAAATTACCGTGAAAGGTCCATCACCGGGTTTTGGAAAATTCGGAAAAAATAGTAAACGACTTCGAAATGACGCGAAATTTTTGAACAGCTAGAGAAGGGAATCAGCAACAAACATTTAGTTTTGAGTTTCTAAAAATTCATAACATATTTTTTCAGGGAATTCCATCTAAGGACAACTGTCAAAATCGAATCGGTTTTAGAGACAACTCATACCTTATCTGAATTATTTGCAATTAAGTCCTACGAAACTTGCAATTAAATCCCGAAATTTTGTGTATTTATAAATGTCTAATCGATAGAAGTAGGAGGTATCTGACTCTTTTCATGAAGTAGGTATTGGCACTTATACCGATCCATGTAATTCTCTAACATCCTCTATGGTTCTTTGTTGATTTATCTGTTATGGTCCAATTATCTAGATAGGCAATGACTTCTTTGGTTGGCTTACATCATGTTGTGAAATAACGCTGAAGCTAACAAATCCTGCAAATTAAAAACACCACCATAATTCCTTCTAGAAGAAAGTGTTAGCTGAAGAGGGCACAATTAAGTCTCGTACCCATGAATATTTGATTCTTAAAAATAAGATGAGCTCTCGCATCTTACGTGGCCCTTAATCTGCTTAGCACAGATTAGTGGCGGATCTTAAAGTAACACCAAATTATATAATTAATTAACCAATAAACCAAGTCGCAATCCATACGGTTGAGAGAACTTGTGCTAGGCATAGGCACCACATCGTGAGAAATCATTTGCGCCTACTAGCAATCCACCAAACTCCAACTTGGAAGGATCGTGACAACGAGCTCGGTGTGGTTCGAAGGAAAGTGGAATCAAACCGAACTTGTAGCAAGTGGAGGTACGGAAGACTTTGCTCCCTCGAGGATCCGTCTTATTTTCAGCTTCTGGTAATTAGCAGCAGGGCTCTACGGTTTGCCATTTACCGAAGTAACGAGATCTCTTCGAAATACACTTAAAATAATATAGATACATTCTTCAACGAAACATATTGCTTTTCACAAAACCGGAAGAAAAAAAAAAGAACTGGACAAAAGATTATAAAAAAGAACCGGAAATGGCCAGTCCGAATCTTTGGCCAATGAGACTCTCCTCCACAGTGCTTGCTTTAGACAAGCTTAAACAGAAGAGGACCCAAAGCGTGAGATTCTGGGATGAGGATGCGTTATTCATGCAATTTTACTCGGAATGCACCGCGGATTAGGGTTCTATCGACCTTCATAGCCCTGCCTGTATATATTTCTTAGCGTCTTTGGTACAATGAGGAGATGTAAAAAAAAAAAAAAAAAAAAGGGAGCTTTCTTGGGTCACCATTTCAGCCCGTCATCACCTAGTCTTGGCCTCATTCAAAGCGCTCCGATCTGCCTCATGACATACCTGATATGGTTGTCTACTTTGCTCGTGGTTCTGGGAAATGAATGTCGAGATGCACATGAATTGTATTAGAAAAGTCTCATATTAAAGAATTGGTATGAAGTTGGATAGTTAATAAATCGTAGTTGGCTTATAATTCATTGGGTTAAACTTTTGATTGAATTTTTCCAACTAAATTGGTTGAAGGCTTGAACTTGAGCTCATTCTTGGCAACTTCCAGTAAAGTATAGGTTTTTATTGCATACTCCTAACAAATGGTATCAAATATGATGATTGATTGGTTGCCCGCCCACTCCTAATGCATATTGATGTTGGGTGAATATTTCCAAGAAGGAACCAACGCAATTTCTACCAAGCCTTCATGGTCCCCCAGAGAGAGAGAGAGGGAGGATGAAGGTTGTAGTTGTTATTATTGCAGTCCTCACAAAATAATAATGTGGAGATCAAGTGGAAACATGTTAACACGAAAGGATATTTGATTAAGGAGAAGCATACCTAACACTAAGATCATATGTGAGGGCGAGATTATTGAAATACACATGTAAGTGAATGTGAATCCAATTAGATGTGTTGATGGATTCAGACTTAGGCTCTCCTGTAATGATATACACAAGTGAAGGTATAAGATTTCTGCCGTGTACTCATAACCTCGTGTACTGTAACATGTAAAAGTGTGAACAGACAACAATAAAAACATTACATAGTGCCCATGTTTGACATAATACAATCTTAAAAATGCACAACCAATTCGAGTCTTTGCTAATAGACCCTTGCTAAAGCAACACATTACACCACATAAAACAGGTCATGCATCATACACGAGAAAGCTTTCTAAGGCCTCAAGAGGGATTGATGCAAGATAAAGAGACTGCTGCAAACATACACAACCATATAGACATTTTTAATAGCTGACTAGGCATAATATCATAAAATAGGGCCAAGTTCAGCTCCTCTCTGGATCATCATAATACTCACGATCGTGTGGATCTCTCGTAATGCCTACGTGAGAGACCGAAACCCAAACGTGAGTCACAAACTCACCTCCGGTGGTGAGATACTTCGCATGAGCCGCCGTATTATCCGAAGGAGCCACATACAGAATCATATCCGCACAGAAGTCAGCCAAGACCTTCCAAATTCGCCCCTTATCCTCTACTTCATTCACAAGCTTCATTCCTAGCCGCGTGCCTTGACCCACGATCGTTTCCTGGCATTGTTCGTTGTCAATGTCCATTTTTAGCTTTTGAATCCTCTCTTCCATTGAAACAAAGGAACCTCCCAATGTTTCTCTGGCTTCGCTGACAGCACGATCAAATATGTCTTTGGTCCTGCAGGGGTGACCAGGGAGCAACCTCGGGGCATAAACAACCAAGTAAGCAAGATATTGTGATAGCTTAGTTGCTATGTCAAAGTTGTCTCTCTGTTCTTGTAAAAGTTGAGCGCGAGGCACTTCATGCTCACAAAAAGTGGTTGCTATGTGCCAAACCATTATAACATGAGTAGTTGGCTCAAGATCACATGCCCATGAGAACTCATCGAACAAGTCTTTGCGCCTCAAAGACACTTGCTCCTTCTCCAAACACTTCCCTAGAGACCGAGCAATCGCCTTCTCCACTTGCGTAGACAAATTGGTGGGAGGAATTTGTTTCTGACCGTCCCCTTCTTGGTCGAAATAAGCAGTGGTGAATCTATTATTTATACACTTCCATGGAGAATAGCTATATGCTTGGAGGAGCGAGTATTGACGAAGTTGTCTTCCCCAAGGCTTCAGTAACCAAACTCGGCACATTATCTCGATCAACTTCCCAGAATATCTATTCTTTAGCCACCAATCATTTTGCACATACTTGCATATGTACCTAACCTTCGCCCATTCAGAGAAAATCATGATGCAAAAATGTACAAGCTCAATGACTAGGATTGACATCATAAGGAAAATTGTTACAAAATAAGCCGGACCATAAGAACTACCAATTGGAGAGAACTTTGCAATTAGAGGAGCAGCAACCACAATAGCGAGTAGAAGCAATCTGCAGAATGAACGATACAGGTTGAGATTCACCGGGTACTTGGTGTAGAGTAAATCGAAAAGAAATGCGAGTTCCATTTCAATGACTTTGAAAACTCGCTCATGACCATTCTCTTTACTAAGCATATGTTGAATCAAGCGACGTAACTTGTTGTGAGCTTCTTGAGGCAACGAATAGCCAGCGAATCTCATGCAGATGAACTTGAAGAGCGAAAATGACAGGCACAGATCCTTGAGTCGCCCATTCGGGTCTCCTTCTTTTAAAAGCCTCCCTTGGCAATCCCAAACCTTCTCCAAGGTGATAACTCTATCCCCCACTCTATTTTGTGGAGAGTCCGGCGCTTTCTTATCGAGCCATCGTGGTTTCTCTCGCCTCTGTTGGAGAAATCTTTCCAGAATATTTTGAAGCTGACAAAACGTTTCTTTCAGTCTAAGTCTGGATGTTCGGAGACCGTCAGTTAAAGTCTGAAGACTTTGTTCTCTCGAGACTCAAGACCCAAGACCCAAGACTCAAGACTCAAGACTCAAGACTTAAGTCTGTTCTCACTGACAGTCTTTCCAATCCAGTGACGAAGGAAATCCAAAGCCGAGGTCTATGGTTGAGGATTCGATCCTATCCTCTGGAAAAGATTCTTTGGTTGGATAATCATTTCGGATTTCTTAATTCTTATCTAAGATCGATTAAAGATCCGACGGTCAACGAAATAATCTTGGCATGTTCTATTCTTGGAAACCAAGATCCTGATTGTATGGGCGAACAGGATTGATGGGCTATCATCAGATTCCTTAAATAGCTCGGATGATCTTCTTGATTGATTCCGTCCAACGGGTAGATTGGAGGAATTCCTTTGGTAAGTGCCAACGGCTATGATGGCATGAAGGAGTATAAAAGGAAGACGTTCTAGTTGTTTTAAGTGTGTGATCGATAGAGAAATTCCAGAGTCTGAAGAACCTTGATTGTTAGTCGAGACTGTTCGAGCAAAATTGTATACACAGAGAGTGTTTGTACTTGGTGATACCTTGAGTGAGTGTGGTAGATCAACTACGCCGAAGAAATCAAGGAAGATCAACACTGTAACATCTCTTTGTTCATAGTAGAATCCAGCCAATTGGCTGTCAGTGCAGAAGAGTGGACGTAGGCTTGAATCAAGCCGAACCACTATAAACCGAGTGTTCAATTCTCTCTTTTCCTTACTCAGTCTCACGATTGGTTTTTAATTATTGCAAATTCTTCAACTGTCTAAAGTATTGTGCGATCATTAAGAAAAATCTTTGTATACCTATTCACCCCCCTCTAGGTACTCATACTAGCAATATCAATTGGTATCAGAGCCCGTGTTCTTACTTTGTTTGAAGTGTTTTACTTCAGAGTAAAAGATCCATGGCTAGTATGCTAGCACCAGGGCTGATGGAAGGGCAAAGCAATACAAGACCACCCTACTTTGACGGAAAGGATTACAACATCTGGAAGAACAAGATGAAAGCTTTCCTACGATCCAAGGATCCTCTGGAATGGGATGTTGTGGAAAGAGGAATCACTCCTGCTGTTGCATCAGTCTCTGAAAGAGGAAAAGAAACTGTTGAAGCCAGCGGAATGCCTCAGGAAGAAATAAACAAGAGACAAGCACTCGATGCAAAAGCAATTTACTCTTTATATTGTGCTTTGTCTCCAACTGAATATAACAGAATATCTTCTTGTGTTACAGCAAAAGAAGTATGGGATAGATTACATATCACCTATGAAGGAACAGATCGAGTGAAGGAGACTAGAATCAATATTCTCCTCGGTCAATATGAAGCCTTCAAAATGAAATCGGGAGAATCAGAATCGACATGTTTAGTCGTTTACAGATATTGTCAATGGTCTTGAGAACCAAGGACAAAAAATTTCTGATCCCATGAAGGTGAACAAGCTTCTCGCGTGGACTCTCCAAGGATTGGAATCATATAAAGACTTCAATAAGAGAGACGCAAAGAATCATGCCATTATCTGTAGACGAGCTAATTGGAACTCTTCAGTCTTACGAAGTGGAACGAATTAATGAAGACAAAGATCCAAGAGGTAAGAAATCTATTGCACTAAAATCAAATGATGATTCTGATGATGCAGATTCTGAAGATGATATGGATGATGAGGAGCTCGCCCTTATGATAAGAAGATTCAAGAAACTGAATAGAAAAGGCAGAAGGTTCAACCCAAAGAAACAAAGTTTTCAGAGACAGCAGACCAAGTCTGTTGATGATGAGGAACCAAATAGAGATGTAGTTTGCTTCGAATGTAAGAAGAAGGGACACATCAGACCCAACTGTCCTCTTCTGAAAAAGAAAAGAGGAAAAGCTGAGAAGTTTCGAAAGGCTCTCAAAGCCGAAACCTGGAGTGATACAGAATATGAAGAAAGTGATAATGAATATGCCAACATATGTTTGATGGCACATTCATACTCAGACTCAGATTCTGGATCAGACTCAGACAGTGAATTTGAGGTAAGTGATTTTAAAATTCCTGTCAAAGTCTCTAAATATATTGATGAACTGTGTTTCAGTCTTAAGACTTCTCTCAAAAGAATTTCCGAACTTAAAAAGGAAAACTCAATTCTGAAACAAAAGGAAGTTATTTTAGAAGAAAGAGTTAAAAGTCTAGACCTAAATGTTTCTGCTCTTAAAGAAAAAGAAAATGATCTTTTGAAAGAAAATGTTTTCTTAAAAACAGACTTATCAAATATTTCAAAGAAGTTTTTGATAGGATCCGAAAAGCTTGAAAAAGTGCTTTCAGTTCAAAGACCCTATTTCAATAAGTCTGGGTTAGGTATGACAGCGGAGACAATTTCCTTGATTGATTTTCCTAAAGTTAAAGAAAGAATTAAGAAAAGACCGTCAAGAGAAGCTTACAAAAATCACTTCAAGAAAGTTTTCGTAAAACCTATTGGTCGAAATGCTCTAAGGTGTTCAAAGTGTAACAATCCAGATCATTTTGAAAAAGACTGTCCTATGGTTTGGAAACCTGTTAAGAAAGCATGGCCAAATAATGCTTATCCTACTAACTCCAAAGGACCCAAGAAAATTTGGGTACCAAAGAAAGCTTGAGACTCTCACTTGAATGCAGGTCTCCGTCAAGAAAAAGATAAAATGGTATCTTGACAGTGGATGCTCAAGACACATGACAGGAGACTCAAAATGCTTCGTAAAGCTTGTTCAAGTAAACGGCGGAAATGTTTCATTTGGAGGAAACGGCAAAGGAAGCATCGTGGGATTTGGAACTGTGAAAATTGGAAATCTCACAATAAGCAATGTTTCTCTAGTAGAAGGACTCAACTATAACCTTCTCAGCATTAGCCAATTGTGTGATACCGGTTTCAAGATCTCCTTTCAAGAAGGAATTTGCTATGGAATTAGTAAAGATTCTACTGAGTCTTTCATGGGTCGAAGACATGGAACATCTACCTCTTAGACATGAAATTGAATAAATCTCAATGTCTAATTTCGATCCAAGATGAAGCAAGCATATGGCACAGAAAACTTGGCCATGTCAATATAAAGCAATTAGCCAAAATCTCATCAAAGCAACTTGTTCGAGGTCTACCCAAATTGCCATACCAAAAGTCTGATTCATGCACTCCATGCATTCTGGGGAAGCAGGTAAGAAATTCATTTAAGCAAACAAATCATGTATCTACTAATCATGAACTGCAGTTGCTTCATATGAATCTCTTTGGACCAACAAGAACCCAGAGCATTGGAGGTAAGAAGTATTGTCTAGTAATTGTAGACGATTACTCTCGCTTTACACAGGTATATTTTCTTGCAAGTAAGTCGAAACCTTTTCGTACTTTGAGAAGTTTGCTAAAAAGGTTCAAAATGAAAAAAGGATGTGCTATTTCAAGTATAAGAACAGATCATGGAGGTGAATTTGAAAATCAAGATTTCACAAAATTGTGTGATGAATCTGGTTTTAAACATGTATTCTCCTCTCCATACACTCCTCAGCAAAATGGAGTTGTGGAAAGAAAGAATAGATCTCTTCAAGAAATGGCTAGAACACTTTTAATTGAAAGCAAAATTTCTTCACGGTTTTGGGCTGAAGCTGTTTCAACAGCATGTTATATCATCAATAGAGTCTTCCTAAGACCTATTCTTGAGAAAACCCCTTATGAACTATTCAAAGGTAAGAAACCTATTGTTTCATACTTTCATGTGTTTGGTTGCAAATGCTTTATTTTGAAAAATGCAAATGATCGAGTTGGTAAGTTTGAAGAAAGATCAGATGAAGGCATCTTCCTTGGATACTCTACTTCAAGCAAAGCCTACAGAGTCTATAACAAGAAAAGCCAGTCTGTGGAGGAATCAATGAATGTCAAATTCCAAGACTCCACACAAGATGAATCCAGCCAGACTCAATATGAAGAGTCTGAACCTACTCTAGACCTTCCAAAGTCTTCAACTCAAGAAGCATCTCAGACTCTGGAAGTTCAACATCAAGAAGCTCATGAAGATTCAAATAAAGAAAGAGATCATCAATCAAGCAAATCAACCAGTAACTGGAAACACAAATCCAGTCATCCTAAAGATCTTATAATTGGCGAAATCAATGAAGGAATCCGCACCAGATCAAAAAGACGTGAAGAGTCTAGTGCTGTTGCTCTCATTTCTGAAATTGAACCAAAAAGCATAGAAGAAGCTTTATCTGATGAAAGCTGGATTGAAGCTATGCAAGAGGAGCTCAGACAGTTCAACATTAACGATGTCTGGGAATTGACATCTAAACCGAAAGGTAAAACTGTTATTGGAGCCAAATGGGTGTTCAGAAACAAGATGAACGAAGAAGGAAAAGTCGTACGCAATAAAGCAAGACTCGTGGCCAAGGGATACACGCAAGAAGAAGGAATAGACTATGACGAGACTTACGCACCAGTTGCAAGGTTAGAAGCTATTCGTCTATTACTTGCGTTTGCTTGTTACAAAAATTTCAGGTTATTCCAAATGGACGTCAAAAGTGCTTTCCTGAATGGATTTATCCAAGAGGAAGTTTATGTGGAACAACCGCCTGGATTTGAAGACCCAAAGAAGCCAGACTCAGTCTTTAGACTGAAAAAGGCTCTGTATGGTCTAAAGCAAGCACCTCGAGCTTGGTACGACAGACTAAGTAAGTTCTTATTACAGAACGGATTTGTCAAAGCAATTGAAGGAAGGAACTTTTATCTTCCAAGAAAAATATGCTAATGATCTTGTCAAAAGATTTGGATTGGAAAGGTGCAAAAAGACCGACATACCAATGTCATGTTCTCAGAAGATAGACAAGGATGAAGAAGGGAAGAAAGTAGATCAAAAGCTGTACAGAAGCATGATCGGTTCACTTCTTTATCTTACTGCTTCTAGACCTGATATTTTGTTGAGTGTTTGCATCTGTGCTAGGTTTCAATCAGATCCTAGAGAATCACATCTCATTGCCGTGAAACGTATTATCAAATACGTTGCCTCTTCTTCAAGCATGGGTCTTTGGTATCCAAAGAAGGGAGACTTTAATCTTCTAGGATACTCAGATGCAGATCTGGCCGGTTGCAGAGTCGATAGAAAGAGCACTTCTGGAACTTGTCAACTGCTTGGAAACAGGACAGTGTCTTGGTTCTCAAGGAAGCAAAGCATTGTAGCTCTCTCAACGACAGAAGCAGAGTATGTAGCTCTTGGAAGCTGCTGTTCGCAAATTCTCTGGATAAAACAACAGCTACAAGACTTTGGCATTGAAGACTCATGCACAGAAATCAAATGTGACAACACCAGCGCGATCAATCTCACCAAAAATCCAATCCTTCATTCAAGAGCAAAGCATATTGAGATTCGACATCACTTCATTAGAGATCATATTCAAAATGGAGAAATCTCGATTCAATTTGTTGATTCAAAGAGTCAACTAGCGGATATTTTCACAAAGCCTTTGGAGAAAAATCAATTCGACTTCATCCGCTCAAGACTCAACATTTTGAAGCTTGAAGAAGTTAAAGTCTAGAGACTCACCATCTCTAAGACTCTAATCTCTTAGACTTTAAATCCTGAGACTCAATCATTCATGGCTAAAGACTGTAAGTTGTTATGTTATCTCGAAAAGGTACGTTCTTTCATTCAGATATAATGTGAAATCTTTTTAAAGAATTAATTTTAGCAGTTATTGATTTTGAAAAGAAGTGTTCGTACACTTTCCTTATACCGATTAAACTTCTCTTTTCAAATCCGAGGTATATATATACAGTTATTCTACGCCCAATTTTCAAAACCCTAAAAAGGCACTCTTCTCCCGATACTGTTTCTTCTTCTTGTTCATCGTCGAGAAAGTGTTCATTTTTCTTGGGAAAAGCAAGTGAAGGAATCTTCCAATAGACAAAGAAAGATGTCGTCTTCGAGGAAATCATCAAGAATCGCAAGCAGGGGACCACAAAGAATGGAGAAGGGACCGACTCACTTCGATCTTACTGAGGAAGAAGACTTATCAGGTCAGAGACAAAGTCCGATTCGCTCTCCTCCACGTCATTCATCGTCTCCTGCCCCACAAGGTGCAAGTCAACATCTGGAAGAAGAGATAATCGAGGAAGCCGACCCAGTAAGAGTCCAAAGACCCTCCTTTATCTATAAGCTTTATCGTGCGTTGAAAAGCTCCGGTTCTTCGTTAAAATATATAGATGACTTCCTTAAGGACAAAAATTATGGGAATGAATATCTTTTTCTGCGGAGAATGGAGGAATTGGAAATTGCCCCTAAAGGAAGGGCAGAGGAGGCTCTTGCGAACATTCCCAGAGACCCTCGTTTGCCAGGACAAAATCTGATTGACGGGAACGATGATGACAAAATGTTCCTTGAATTTAAACCCAGAATGGGTGTGGCAGCAAAGGTGAAAGGAAATCGGATGGATTTGTTTAAATCCAAGGATCAGGAAAAAGTGTATTTCGTGCTGTTGAAAAGAGGGGTGATAAACCCTAGAAGTGTCGATTTTGACTTCCTGGACACCATCAACGTGAACTTAAGAGAAAAGTTGAATTTGCTTCAACTTGAGACTTTCTGCTCTGACTCTACGGATGGGTATGCTCAACTGACCGCTTACTTCTATTCAAATCTTAGCTTTTTGGATGCAAATAGAATTTCGTTCAGTGTTCGAGACCAAGTCCACGTAGTAGATGTGAATATGTTGGCGGACATAGTTGGAGTTGAACGGGGACGCTATCTCCCAATCAAAGTCTCACCTGCTCGTACTACTCTTGATCTTGTCAAAGATAGGGACGTAGAGAAGAAAATTACCTATTCCAGGATGAATGCCATCAACATTGTGCTTCATAAGATTGTGATCAACTGTCTCAGACCGAAGTCTACGTCAAAGACTTCTGTGTCTCTTTCTGAAGCAAAGTTGATGTACGCGATCAACTCAGGACGGAAGTTTTCTCTCCCGCACACTATTCTCTTCCATATGTACAGAGCAATGTCAAAAGACAAAGGACAATTGCCTTATCCTGGTCTGGTGACCAAGATCTTCAGACATCTGAACATTGATCTGCCACACACTTTTTGTGTTCGACCGTGTGATAAGATGGTGGTAGGGTTGAAAATGTTAATGAAGATGCGTCTGCAAGATCTCTCCAAGGCAATGGAGAAATTCAAAGTAAAATCTCCAGTCCAATCTGCTTCAAAAAGGAAAGGAAAGGAGGCCATGGGTGCTCCATCGAAAAAGAAGAAAAGAACTCTCATTCTTGAGGACGAAGATGAAGATGAAGATGATGAAGATCCCTCTATCCAAGCACTGACAAGAACCAGACGTTCTGTGTCTCATCCGACAGATCTTCAGAAGAGCAGAGAAGAAGGAGAGAAGAACAGAGAAGAGGAAGAACAGAGAGAGAAGGAAAAAGAAGATGAAGAAGAAGGAGAAGAAGAAAAAGAAAAATCTGCTAATGAATCTGGAGAGAAGGGAAATCTAGAGCATGATCATCACTCGTCTCCTTTCGATGTCCTAGAGACAGGGGGAGTTAGCGAGCAAAAGAGGTCTACACCTTATGTTGCTGTCAGTGAAGATCTAAGACAATCTCCAGAAGACCCAGAAGAAGTTCAGGTCTTTCAAATGCCTGAAGAAGGTGATACGTCGATTCCAAATCTGCCAGAACATACAGAAGCGCCATCGTCTGCATACACACCATCTGAGAAAATCAATGCCAGTACACAGACAGATGATTCTGCAGATTTTCGTAGCATCATGAATATTCTTCTGGAAATGCGGAACCAGATATGTTCTGGACTGTGAAATCCAAACTTTGAAGAATGCTGGACAAGCATCTTTAGTCTCTCTGGAGGATAGACTCAAAGACCTCGCTATGCAACTTCAAGCCAATGCCAAGGGAGAAGAGGTAGCTCATCTGAGAGAAGACCTGAAGAAGCTCGAAGGAGTAGTCCAGTCAATTGGAGATTTCCAGATCGTGCGCATTCCCAAGCAGACATGACTCCTTTCTCACCCTTTTCAATGCTGACAAAAAGGGGGAGAACCAATTTGAACAAACATCTTTTAAAATTTTTTTTTGTTATGTTTATTTTTGAGTATGACTTGAGAACTTGAACTTGGGTGTGAATTTGACTGAATTGACTGTGGATTGTGATGCTTGACTGGTTGCATTTATTCAAGTGTTGTTATATGGTGTTTCTCATGAAAGGCTAACCAATTTTCTGTGGATGCAGAGTCTGGTTGTTTTATTAATCTTTATGAGATAGCCATATTGCTTGAGAAATATTTTGCAGGTCAAAGATGTTCAAATCTTCAAGAAAGTTTTTGTCACCATCAAAAAGGGGGAGATTGTTGGAGAAATCTTTCCAGAATATTTTGAAGCTGACAAAACGTTTCTTTCAGTCTAAGTCTGGATGTTCGGAGACCGTCAGTTAAAGTCTGAAGACTTTGTTCTCTCGAGACTCAAGACCCAAGACCCAAGACTCAAGACTCAAGACTTAAGACTCAAGACTCAAGACTTAAGACTCAAGACTCAAGACTTAAGTCTGTTCTCACTGACAGTCTTTCCAATCCAGTGACGAAGGAAATCCAAAGCCGAGGTCTATGGTTGAGGATTCGATCCTATCCTCTGGAAAAGATTCTTTGGTTGGATAATCATTTCGGATTTCTTAATTCTTATCTAAGATCGATTAAAGATCCGACGGTCAACGAAATAATCTTGGCATGTTCTATTCTTGGAAACCAAGATCCTGATTGTATGGGCGAACAGGATTGATGGGCTATCATCAGATTCCTTAAATAGCTCGGATGATCTTCTTGATTGATTCCGTCCAACGGGTAGATTGGAGGAATTCCTTTGGTAAGTGCCAACGGCTATGATGGCATGAAGGAGTATAAAAGGAAGACGTTCTAGTTGTTTTAAGTGTGTGATCGATAGAGAAATTCCAGTCCGAAGAACCTTGATTGTTAGTCGAGGACTGTTCGAGCAAAATTGTATACATAGAGAGTGTTTGTACTTGGTGATACCTTGAGTGAGTGTGGTAGATCAACTACGCCGAAGAAATCAAGGAAGATCAACACTGTAACATCTCTTTGTTCATAGTAGAATCCAGCCAATTGGCTGTCAGTGCAGAAGAGTGGACGTAGGCTTGAATCAAGCCGAACCACTATAAACCGAGTGTTCAATTCTCTCTTTCCCTTACTCAGTCTCACGATTGGTTTTTAATTATTGCAAATTCTTCAACTGTCTAAAGTATTGTGCGATTTTTAAGAAAAATCTTTGTATACCTATTCACCCCCCCTCTAGGTACTCATACTAGCAATATCAGCCTCCACATCGTGGGCGAGCATAATGATTGCACCTGTTCGTCTTCCATCGATCTCACCAAATACTTGTACCCACGCATTGTAGCGGGATCTTCATGGCTTGAATCGCCATGGTGCTCGCCGCACATGTAGTCTGCTATTAACTTGCATTTCTTCTCCATCACAGAATTGCTTGCCAACATCAAAGCTCGTGCTCTTCCGTCAACTTTCGCAAATAGAATGACGAAAAGAAACACTGTGCACAATAATTCCATTGACTTGGTCGTGTATGAAGCGATCATCCAACTTGTCATGAAACATTTAGCAGCAGAGTAGAGATTAAATGACTTCCACTGTTCAATGTCCACGATGCTGTGTGCGGTGTAGGAATCGGCGCTTCCGAGAAACACCACCAGATAAGCCGCCCACACAGGGAAATACTTGAAGAGAGGAGCATTTTGAATGAGGCCAAGCGTGTATGCGATGATAGCAGGTGAAAGGTTATAGGCGCAGAATGCAACCAATGCTAATGTGCGGTTGCCGCAGCGTCGCCTGAACAACCCGAAGACCGCAAGAAAGACTAACATTGAAGTAGTGATGGCCAGCAGTGCCTCAATTCTAAACAGTCGGATCGGTTCTCTGTCCAAGTAGTAGGGGACAGGAGAGTTGTTCGGACATTCGGCTGGTGGATTGTTCGGAGATTCGGCTGGTGGATCGGCCATGATCTAACCTCTCTCAAGAGAGCGGAGAAAATGATGCACCGATGCCAATCATGAAGAAGGATCTCTTATACTTCTTATACTGTGGAGAAGCGGATGAATGTGTCGAGAATTAGAACTCCTGAAGTAAATTACTTTAGCAAAGCAATCAGAATCATTACTTAATTTTAGTGTAGTTATTCAATGCATTACCGATACAAATATTTATTTTTCTAAAATCAGTATTATCCATTCTTGATTTGATGATTAGTAAGAAAATGAGAAGTTAAAACTCTCAAATCAAGAAAGGTTGAAATCACTTGTTTAAAGTTACCTTTACATTAGCAACATATCCTAATTTTTGCTTAATTTTAGAGCACCTACACAACAATTGGGATCGATTGTTGTGATAATTCTTGAAATACCATGAAAGAATGGGCCATAATTTCCTTGTCCTCAAACCAAACATCTAATTGATAGTTATATTAACATGAACATCACCTACATGCAGATTTAAGTAAAATAATGTAAGGGATTTCCTTACGTATAACTCATCACAAGAGGTTTGGTGATCGAGGAAAACAAAATGATTTACTTTCCAAGCGAATACCTTGAAAATTTTTACGTTTATTAGATTGCACCGGCAAACGGAGCTACCGAAGTTAAAAAAAAAAAAGTGTTCACCAAAAGAAAAAGTTAAAAAAAAGTGAGGGAGACGCCAGTACTCAAACTTTTGCAAAAGTATTCAATTTTTAGAATTTCTTTTTTGTCCAATTGTATTACTAGACTATATACTTTTGCACCAGTACTCCTCGGACTTTTGCGAAAGTAATCCACTTTTGGAATTTCCTTTTTGTCCAATTGGATTTCTGGACTCTACACTTTTTCGCTCATATTGATCCTGCTGTAAGAAAAATGAAAGAAAACGCCGACGTGGCTATTTATTTCTGTTAAATGCCGCGATGCCTCATTTCCCTAAGTTGCCTAATCACTAGATTAGACGCTCAAGGAGTTTGCAAACAGAAAGCTTATATCCTCCAACGCGCTTTCAGTGAAAGGAAAAAATATTCTAGTTAGAAAATTTTCTATAAGGGCACCTTCGCATCGTTGTCTAAACCAAACCGCGAGTGTCGAATCTACCTCTCGTCTGCCTTGACTTTTTAGAAGTCCTCATAGCAGAATGGCTTTTGAGAAGGTAAAAAAATTCAAATAAACGAACTGTTGATTATTGCTCAAAGTTTCCCGTTGAATTTGATATAGGCACAAGTTTATGATGATCGTGATGTTCTAAGTGTTTGTGGAGCCGTGAAGACGGAGACGAACTATTGGAGAATGCAAGAAGATGGCTCGCCTGGGGCTTGGACAAACCAAGCAACTCGGCGGGCACTTATTAGTAGGGGTGAGCATCGATCCAGGGTCAACCCTGGATCCACCCTAGACCGGCCCAACCTTGCCGGTCTTGGTCCGGTTCCTAGAGAGACTGGGTTGGTTCTTGGTCCGAGAATTTCTGGATCAGCATTGTGCGGGTCGGTCCTCGGTCTTGAAAGTTTCGGATCAGTCCAACCCGGACCAACCTTGATTATATATATAATATTATTTATAATTTTTTTATATAGAGAAACTTTAAAATAAACTGCGTCAGTAACATTAAACAGCTCTTTAGTGAGAAGGTTAAGTAATTTTATATTATTCTTTAATAACTTAGGTCTTTAATGTCTTTTACGGTGTCAATATTCATAATTTACGAAGGGGGAAAATGTTTTTGTGAGGAGTCCTCACAACATCCAAAAATGCACCTTATGACATCCTCCTCTAGTATTCATTCTCTTCTGTCTTATTTGTCATCTTAGTCTTCAATTTGCTAAAAATTGAAAAAAAAAAAATTTCTCCGCTCGCTACTCGACACTCGCCTCGCTCGCTTTGGGTTACTCGTGCCGCTCATCGCTCGATGCTCGCTTGGCTTGTTGCTCCCCGCTAAACATTCAATGCTCACCCTAGTTGACAATCACTGCTTGCCTTTCTTAGCTGACCTTACCCATCATCGAACCCATTGGGTCGGTATGGTTCTTGGTTGCCCTTTCAAGCAATACAAAAAATGAAATAAAATTATTGATTTGTCTTGAGTTGACCTTGAAACCGGACCGAACACATTGTGTTAGTCCAGTCTTCGGTCGTTTTTTTTAGTACAAAAAATAAAATAAAAAATACCACCGCCCGCGGTGGCTGCGATGGTTAAGGCTTGGTACCCCATCCGCAGGGGGAAGGGTTTGAGACTCTGCGTCCGCGTTGCTTGAATGCAAAACGTGTGATTTACCTGTGGCTGGGTCTGTGGTGGTGGCCCAGTCCACCCCAGGGTTTACTCTCCACCGCGAAGCGGCGCACGGAGGTTCCCGGAAAAAAAAAAAAAAAAAAAAAAAAAAATTATCAGTTGATCCCAGATTGACCTTGGAACTGAGCCAAACCCATTGGATTAGTGTACTCCTCGGTCTTAAGCTCAATAGGGTCGGTCCTCGGTCCCAAAAATTGAAGACTAACACTATGCGGATTGGTTCTAAGGTTAGGGGGTTGACCTGCCCAATCCGGACCATGCTCACCCCTACTTATTAGCACCCTATTTTGATGTCTAATTTGTACATAACTTGTTAGAACTCTGAAGAGTTTTTGAAAGCCGTTGTTGAAAGCATAAGAAGTGGGCCTATGACAACTCATAGAAAACAACTTAAGCCTTGTTTGGTGTTCCAAATTGTGACTAGGTTTTAATGGAAAGAGAATGCTAGATTTATTAAAACTATTTTTATAAAATTAATTTACTAAAGAATGTATTGGATTGATTATTTAAGAATTACGGAAGGGAACCGGGAGTGGACTGCGGCTTAATTGAAAAAACTAAACCGAGGTGGACATGTTGGATTGACTCGAGACTCTTTCTTGAATGGGTTATACACATGCCGTTCTTGTTGGACCGACTCTTTAATTCCGAAACGAACGAGACCTCGGCTTGCCAACTAGCCATGTCCATGAACATCACCACGCGATTCTCAGAGGGACCATGGCCGTTAGGCCAAGGAATCACCAATAACCGTGCTTGCTGCCCTTAGATTTACCCACGGCGCTACATTGACTATTCAAGAATCTTCCTTACCGCCGGTTTTAATTTTGAAATCACGTGATGGATAATCATTGAATGGGTTTAAGAGGAATGCATGGTAAGAAGTCAAGGCTCCGTTGAAACCACATTTTTAACACGTTTCGCTCTATCTTAATGGGGTGAAGTTTCCTATCCGAGAATTTCGTTCCTCCAATGAATCGCGAGACCAAATTATCATTTAGAGGAAAGAGAAGTCGTAACTTTCCAGTGAACCAAGATCATTGTGAATCTGCTTGACAGAAAGACCAAAACCGGTAACAAACTCACGATATCAAATCGGCACGACGTCCCTCTCGGCCAAAATCGGGCTCACCCTCGGGCGCTCGCCTTGTCCGGGGCCAAAGCTCCCGGCCGAATGCGCAGGAACTTTAAAAGGTACGATTCTGTTTATACACGTTTGCTCGGGATGCCATTCAATCTGTATTAGTAAAGACTCAATGGATTTCTTTTCCGCATCGATGAAAAGTAGTTGCGAACTTGTGGAAGAAGAATCCGTGAAATAGTCTTTGTTTCAAGTTCGGGACCTTTGGTCTTCATTTCTAGGTGTCACCTTTGGCTTGCCCCACCCCGCCCTTTCAACGTGGCGGCCACTTGCCATGCGATGGCCTCCGCGACGATCACGTCCCGGTTGCCCACCATCGGCGCCGGAGCGATCGACCACGACATTCGACATACCTTACCCCATGATCTTTGTCGCGCGTGCCGCTCACCGCCGCGGCGATCCTATAACGGCGGTCAATGGTCGGTGGTCTCGTGAGTAAGAAGAAAAATCAAATAAATACAAAAATTTATAAATTTTTACCAAACGAATTTATATTATTTTTCTATTCTAAGAATAAAAATTTTGTATTATTACAAAACACCTTATTTTACTCGAGAAATTGTTCCCGGAGTAGAAATAGAAAAAAAAAAACTATTTCTGAAAGAAATAGTTAATGAATAAAAACATTGCCATGTGCACCCTAAGGGCTTGCATAGTAATGTTTCTATTTCTCCCAATTTATGTGCTTTTGTTCCTAAGAACAAAAAAAGGAACATAAATCTATTTGATAATGCTAACTTATTTTTCTAACTGAATAAAAAAAGTGGTGTGAACCAGGATTTAGAATGTTAAACAATAAATAAATAAATAAATAAAAAGTAGCTTCTTGTTCCCAGGAACAATTTCTAAAAATAAGTTTTCTTTTCTTTTCTTTTCTATTTTTCTTTTGTTCTTCTTCCTTGTTGTGGCCACCGTCAGCCACCTCTTGTTACTTGTGACCACCGTCAGTAGGCAACCGTCGGTGATTGTCGGCGACGATTGCCACTGCCCATAGCCCATCGGCCATCACCCACAACCCATTGGCCGACGACTGCCACCATCCGCCAGCAGCCTGCCATCGCCAATCACCACATGACCGTCGCTTGCCGCCACACAACCATCAAACGTCTCTGCCGACCGCTACCATTGGACCACTACCCACAGCTCACCGGCCACCGCCCCCTCCCGTGGCCATCGGCAAGAACGATCATTGTTGGCATGCGGTCGTGTGACGATCATCGGCGATCGGGTGGTGGATAAGCGGCTGGCCTACAGCGATCAGAATGCATGAGTAAGAAGAAAAATCATATAAATACAAAAAATTATAGATTTTTACCAAACGCATTTCGAATCTTTTTCTATTTCAAAGATAGAAATTTTGTATAATTACCAAACGTTTTATTTTACTCAGAAATTGTTCACAGAGTAGAAATAGAAAAAAAAAAAAACTATTTCTGAAAGGAAATAGTTTCCTAGAATAGAAACGTTGTCATGTGTACCCTAAGTGATTCATTTTGCTCCGATTTTGGCATTAAGTGTACATTTCCAAACTTTTGGCACTTAAGTGTCCCTCCATATCAAGTTTTGGCACTTGGGGTGTACTTTTTACCTAATTACATGTAGCCGAACTCTAATTCCTTACACTTGTGCCCTTTTTCCGGGGATAATAGTATCAAAAAATTATCAAATTGCAAAAGTTGAAATATTTTCTAACGTAAGTGGTCGACAAAGAGTTGAACATTGTTGGCCCAAACACAATATTCAAAAGTATGATGACATCCATGATGATGACCATTGTGGAAAGACTTTGCTGGAAAGACTTTGGTAGACAATCTTTTTTAAATGCCAAATCCGATAATAATATCAGCCTCATTTCAAGTTATATTGTGGCCCACATTTAGCGTCACCTCGTGGTCCATATCCAGTGATACAAATGTGGGGGGACCTTCCTCGGCTTATTAGCTGCATCTTTATGTATGCGGTACGCCTTCTCTTTGCCATTTTGTGCCTCCTTTCGTTCGCATTTGTTGACGGAAGGACTCCCATTAACATGGTTTGGTAATTTGATGGCATTAAAAGTCAAGCTTTAAGGGGTCCAATGTTATGTGACTGAGGACGTGCGTCGTCTCCTTTTCGACATACAAATGCTCCACGTGACTTTGTCTTCGTACGTGCATGAACACCGTGCATCTATCACTAGTCTTTTTCAGTCATTAAATTGTATAGATTTCATCGTTTCATATCTACATTGTCTTATCTAATTCGGCGGGCTAGTCAATGAGCTCAACCCTAGGATCCGTTTCTACTGAGGCGAAGACTATAAATCTTGCCTATCAGGTCCGCGAAGGCTCGGCGATTTGGGCAAGGGTCACGGCCCTCACCGCTGGTTGGCCAGGGGCCGATGACCCTAGCCGACCCTCCCCCCTCTGTCGCCGGCCCTTCTCGACGGCGGCGGGATGGGTGGCACGATGACTCCGCCTTCAGCCGTATCCTTTGTCCCCCCCCCTTTTTTTTTTTTTAATTTTAAGTTGTTTACTTTTTAGAATATTTTAAATACATTTAAGTTTAAATTAAATTTAATTTAATTTATATTAATTATTTACCATATCAAAAAACAAAACGACGTCATTTTTACCTTTTCTCGCCACATCAACGTGTAAAATGATGTCGTTTTGCACTCACATCGCTGGAAAATTGCTATGTTAGCAATTTGGCCGAATTTTGGCCGTTAAATGCCACGATGACTCATTTATCTAACTTAACTAATCGCTAGATCAAACGATCAAGGAGTTTGCAAATAGAAAGCTTCTGTCCTTCAACACGCTTTTAAGCGAAGGAAAAAAAAAGATTCTAATTAGAAAATTTTCTAGAAGGGCGTCTTCCCCTCGTTGTCTAAACCAAACCACAAGTGTCGAATCTACTCTCTCGTCTACCTTGACTTTGGTGCTCACAGTAGAATGGCTTTTGAGAAGGAAAAATAAAATGCAAATAAACAAGCTGTTTGAATATTTCTCAAAGTTTCCCGTTGAATTTGATGTAGGCGCAAGTTTATGACGATCGTGATGTTCTAAGTGTTTGTGGAGCCTTGAAGACGGAGACGGACTATCGGAGAATGCAATAAGATGGCTCGTCTGGGGCTTGGACAAACCAGGCAACTCAGCGGGCACTTATTAACACCCTATTTTGATGTCTATTTTGTACATAAATTGTCAGAACTCTAAAGAGTTTTTGAAAGCCGCTATTAAAAGCATAAGAAGCGGGGCATGACAACTCATAAAGAACAATTTAACCCTTGTTTGGTATTCTGAACTGTGACTGGGTTTTAATGGAAAGAGAATGCTAGATTTATCAAAACTACTTTATGAAATTAATTTACTAAAGAATGTGTTGGAATGATTATAAGTGACCCTTAAAACAAGTGGGCCTCAAACAACAAATAAACAGTGTGACACATTATTGAGTAAACTAACACACATGGTAACTTTATAAACAGAAACGATTGAAATTTTTATTTGGGGGAGACAATTTGATATAATGGTATATGCATTTCTTATACATATATATATAATTTGGCTAGTTTTATAATAATTTACACATTTAAAACTATGAATCATGTTTTCAGCCCCAAGGGGTACTATACGCTAGAATTAGAGATTCGTTACTATTTCCTTTCCTTACTTTTTAATTCAGATTTCTTTTATTATTTTTATTGTGCAATTCCTATAATCAAACGGTTTGAAATCTTTCATGCTAAGTATTCTAGGATATCAAGAACTAATACGCTACGCTCATAGTTCACACATATATCTATTAAATTGCATCAATAATGACTTGTATTATTGACGTGGACGGAGATTAATCATCAAAGCCTCAAGCCTTAATAGGATGCAGCTCCTAATAAATTTCTAGATTGGTGAACTAGCATGAATTATTAGTAACATATTGAAGAGGGTGTAGCTGGTATACAAGGGGACCTAAATAAGGAATCTAATCATTTCAATAGCCTTTAATCTATAGCCACATAAATCTTGTCGTTGTCCTGTATGTCAGAAAGCTTCTTTAAGAAGTTGACCTGAAATAGAAAAAGCAAGAGCAGGTGTTAACAAAAGGTAAGAACATATTTTAGATCGAGATAACACATTGAAGAGGGTGTGGCTAGTGTCTCAGGGGATCTAGTTAAGGAATCCAATCAATCTATTGCCTTTTATTTACAGTCACATTTTATAAATCCGGTCGTTAGCCAGCTCGTCAAAAAGCTGTTGACCTGGAAAAGATAAAGCAAGGCGGCTTTAAAATAATTGTCCTGACAAAGAATAAGATAAGAGCAAAGTGGTGAAGAAAGGGTAAAGCTGACACGTTTTGCGTGGAGAACAAACCCTATCACGTGTTTCCCCATCCGACATGGAGAAAAAGCAAGAGCACTTATTAAAAAGAAAGGTAAGTTTTTTTTTTTGGCTTAAATTTGTGGAAATATGGATTGTAGTCATGGGAATGTTAGATCTGAATTTCTTGAACTTGAATATGGTTGAATTCTTAGATTGCTCTTGATTAATTAGTTGTTCATGCGATATCTCTCTCGCGTGTTTGCACTATCTTCCATGATCCATCGGAGCGAATTAGGGTGTGTGCGTTGGTGACGAATTTTTAATTGTGCGTATGACGATTTGAATGCTAGTCCCGTGTTTTCTTCGCTTGCTCTCACGTGTATTCTATAGTTCGCGGTGGATTGTTACCCGTTCTCCGGGCAGATTGTGTCCATCGAGATGGGAACCGTGGTCAACTTAGGTTTCCAGATAATTCCCCTGAAAAACTCCATGATTAATCACGGCCTAAGAAAAGCCCTCGATATCCTATAAACATGTAGAAATTTATTCTCATAAACAATTAATCAATTAACAACAAACGGATCCATACATGATAAAATCTCACAAGAGATCAATGCATCAAAGGAATTAAAAAGTCACATGTTGAGCCATTATTTACTTCTTGTAAAATGAGATCCACTCGATAATCGTGATCTATAGTGAATGTTAGATCTTCCTCTCTATGACACTATTTTTTAACTAGGCTTTCAATGGGATTAAAGAAGGGATAAAGATAACCTACCCTTATAAAGGCTAGAGGTGCAAGAACCCTAATCAATAAGATGGCGGCAGCTGTCCTTCCCATTACGACCAGATAAAACAGTACTACATTTGGCTGCTCAACTAGGCCCGTTATCAATGGTGCCAATACCCAATTCAATCGGATCTTTGTAAGGTTCAACAAATATTCAATATCCATTAATCAGATTTATTTAAAATAGAAAAATCGTTAATTAATGTAAGCCCATATTATAGGGAAATTTAAACATTTCTCCCATTGGGCCCATTAATTAATTTATTTTATTTTGAAAAATTTTATATTGAAAACGACACTATCGGGTTACTAACTAAAATTTTGTTTTATGTTGCAACTTTTAAAATAATATTCCATAATATGCGATTCAATAATCCAATCCCAATCCTATAACCTCAATATAGGACTATGGAGATCAATGTGTTAAGAAAATACCACAACACAAGACCTTTCATAATCACATATAATAAGTATTATATTTTCATGGATCATAGGCCCCCAGTAGTGTAGTAAGAAATAGTGCCAAATATGTGATCAAGATATACACTATTTCTTATCGGTCCTCAATACAATTTCTTAACGACATGAAACCGCATTAAGCTAATTCTCTAAACAACATGAAATTGCCTCAAGTCACATTCTAAACAACATGAAATTGCACAATTATGTCACAATCCAACATGAGATCTCATAAACAAAGGGACATCTAGTCATCTTTAAACAAATTTGTTTAAAGATCTCAAGTTTACTTCCATTTCTCAAGGTCAATAGGAGAAAGTGATAAATAATAGAATCAACAGCAATTATCAAAATAAATGCTTCCAATAAAGCATCTATAAAAGCATTATCATTAACATATAACTATAATATCCAAAAATACAATTTGTATAACTCCCACTAATAAAAATAAATCAAAAGAATCTAAAACACCCATATTCTTTACATGTTCTTTAAACAAAATGGGTCGTAAGCCTTTTATTAGGAGGATCGCCCAATATAGACTTAATTCTAATATTCTCAATCACAATGTCTCCCTTTTTTGACCAAGTCCTTACTTGATATAATATTTGATCCACTAACATTTCAATCGTGGCATTGTTGTTATTTATAGCAAAAGTAATTGTTTGTCACACATAATGCAATAAAGATTAATTATGGGCAATAAATATTTCAACAAAATAATTAGTACATTATAAACTCCCCTTTGGGCGAGTGTATAATGCACAATTATTTTTCACAACATGAAGTTTAGGAAAGCAACAATAAGGGGAGAATTACATATAATTATCAATGATCCATCCCCTTTGGGCGAGACAAATCATTTAAATTATACATCTCCATGATATCAATATAGAGAAGGTAAAAGAGAATTACATATAATCTTCAAGGATCAATCCCCTTTGGGCGAGACAAATCCTTTAAATTATATATATCTCCATTATCTCAACATAGAGGGGAATTACACATAACTCTAAAAATTTATCCCCTTTAAGGCGGATAAACCTTTGAGTAACACATCCCCCATCATTTATCTCTAATATATCAATATAGAGGGGAATTACATATAACTTTAAAAATTTATCCCCTTAAAGGCGTGATAAATCTTTTGAGTCATACATCCCCATCTTTTAATTTTGGAATTTATCTTCATGCAATTTTCAAATTAATATACACAATAACCCCTTTAGGCGTGCAATTGTATATACTAATTTTTATCAATAAGGAACTTCAATAAAGTTTATGCCCAAAATTCATCAAATAATGTGAAGCACTTTACAAACATGTGCTTCCCAAGATCATATTGCATTTATCAAGCAACAATTTTTCCCACAATATTTTTTTCTTGGGTCAAAAACGGTTTTAATCCAAATCACCGAATTAACCCAACAAAAGAAAAGATAGGTGCCTCTAGCACTTCAGTCAACATATTTCATATTAAGTTTAAATTACTCATGCACCAAATACCAAACAAAGGCACCCAATTACTTTAGACAGGGAAAACAACCCACCATTTTGTCACCTTTAGTCAATAGGTCCTCATGTTTAAATTAGTAAATAAAAGCCCCACCAGCAAATCTTAAGCACTCACATCAAATCCCAAGTACATATAGGCAAGAGACCAAGACAAAACAGCAAATTGAAAAGTGAACGCTGATTTTGCAGCAAGAATTGCAATATGTTTGAAAGAAAGCATCACTTCCACAAATTTTGGGCTCGAGATCTTAACTACCCGTAGGCTAAGCTCTCCGACAGTGGGTGACAGGGAAGCAAGAAAAATTGCCATATATTTCTCAAATTAGTAACATATAAATAATCAGAACAAAGGCACGCAACTCAGCACTAAGGATAGAAGAGAGAGACATCAACAACCAACCAAGGATACATAAATCACTTCCACAGCTAATGATCCCGCACAAACACATACGCAATGCAAATTCAAGATCATTCTCTAACTTGATCACCCATAGAGGAAGGAAAAAGAATAATTAAATAAATAATCATATCCTCAAAACAAATATTTATATAGTAAAGAATCAAATCCTCCCAATTTAAAACAATCTAAAATTTACTTTAATTTATGTTACTTCAAACACAACGTTCAAGAAGACCGCATCATGGGATTTCCCAATACCTAAACCCACCATGCTCCAGCATCAAAATCCATCTCACAATCTGATTCAAAAACTGACAAAACCCAAAAATTTGACAAATTTCGGACGGCCAACTACTGTGACCGTAACCTCCCTTGGGATTTCACCGCCACTTACCAAACAAGCAAACGGTTGACTGCAAAGCACAAACCACGCTAAAAGAAACATATTTGAGTTCTTTTACTGGGAGCTGCATAAATGTCTATCGAGTAATCAGCTACCGATAGTCAACCCATTACATTGAAGCCACTCAATCGACAAAATTGTTAAAAAAAAAAACGCAATTCTATAGATAAAGGGATGCACACGTCAAGTTAGTTGACAACTTCACTGCCTCTTAGTAGCATCAATAGGAGCATGAACATATTAGACTGTTAACACTTCTTTGGCGGCCTAGGAACTAGATGGCTCGAGGTGCTATTGGAGATGATGAAAGAAATGGTCAAAGTACCAAATATGCTAAGCAATCCATGCTCGAAAAATATGGTGGTGAAAGCAGAAGATGGTCCAGAAGCAAGGATTGCTCAAGAGGAAATGGGCATGATGACAAGCAAAGCTCTAGGAATTCAATTAAATAGAAGGTTCCTGAATGGCACTGATGTACAGTCACCCCAAAAAGTGGCAGTGGCTACAAGATCATGGGTAATTAGTTATTGCTAACAGAAATAGGCAGTCAAGGCTTTGTACGCTCATCAAAAACAATTCAAAGGAAAACATAAGTGTTGCTTCATTTTATCAACACTAAACCACTAGGTCCACATTTCAGGATTGAGCACATTCTTTCTATTCTATGGGTTCGTGCATGGCATTCTTAGTTGGTGGAGCGATTTGTCACATAACCATAACTAGAGACCTCACCCTAACTAGCATGTGGACGTACATCTTCACGGACAGCTTCTTAGAAACTATGGCCGCTTCCAAAATTTGGGCAATGAGTCTTATTCCCTTAGATGTTACAGGCCGCACGCGGCTACATGATGCATTCAAAGAGTCTATAGTTGCCGACAGGTGGGTAATCGAAACTCATCAATGAGACTAGAAATTGAATTGTCAGTCTTCAAGGAGGAATTCTAGTAGCCAGTCACTCTCGCAGACTAAATCCTGCCCAATGTACACACCGCCTCCTCCTACGATTGAATCATCCGGTGAAGTGTTTTTCGCGCGGTAACGTTATCCGCCAATGAAATCGCGAAAAAGTCCAACGAACCTTATCATTTAGAACAAAGAAGTCGAACACGGTTTCCGTAGGTGAACTTCGGAAGATCATTGTCCAATCACACACGAGAATGACCAAGAACCATAACAAACTCAACAAAAACACGAAATCAACTTTGACATCCTATCGGCGCATAGATCGGGCACGGGCGCCTTGGGCCTCACCGCCCGGCGATTCAAGCAAACGGCAACAAATGCACCAAAATTGAACAAGAGAAACCGATTTCCCGAACCCCATAAATGCGCCGGGATGCCATGCAATCTCATATTGTCAAAACTCTCGGCAACGGATATCTACTCTCGCATCAATGATAACGTTGAGCTGGAAACTTAAACAAATGCAGAATCCGATGAACCATCGAGTCTTTAACTCAAATTTCGCCGAAACCTTTGGTCGAGGGCATTTACTGAGTGTACACATGGGTTCCCCAAATCCCCGCCCTTTCAAAAACTCGGCGGGGACGGCCGTAGATGGCCTCCGCGACGATACTCCATTGGCCCTAAATCGACTTCGGAAGATCGGCATCACGATATTGGTGGTTAATTAGACCCCAATGAAATGTCGCCCGTGCCGCTCATTGCACGATCCGCGAATTGTCCTTACGAACGCGACCCCAGTCAAGCTTTCTACGATTTAAGCATACAATAAGCGAGGAAAATAAACAGCAATTATTCTAGTAACGGCGAAGACAGGATGAGCCCGGCATAGAATCAATCGCACTCGGAGTTCGTTGTAGGGAGAAGCGTCCTAAGCAAAGCCGTACCCAATTCCACTAAAGGGTCGCCGAATATTCTAAGAGCCCCGTTCTGACCTGCGCACCACAAGGCACGTCGGCGAGTCGGTTGTTCAGGAATGCAAACCAATCCTTTAAATTCCATCCAAGGCTAAATATGGGCTTAGGACCGATAGCAAATCAAGTACCGCAAGGAAAGATGAAAATTCTTTGAAAAGGGTCCAATCTGCTTGAAATTGTAGGGAGGAGACAATGGGGCCGCAATGTAAATAGAAAATCAATTAATTAATGTAAGCCCATATTATAGGAAATTTCCAACATCCCCATCCGACATGGAGAAAAAGCAAGAGCACTTATTAAAAAGAAAGGTAAGCTAACGTGTTTTGCATGGAGATGACACATTGAAGATGGTGTAGCTAGTATGCAAGGGGACCTAATTAAGGAATCCAATCATTCCAATGCCTATTATCTAAAGCCACATAATTCTTGTCATCGTCCTATGTGTTGGAAATGTTCATCTTTAATTAAGTTGACCTGACAATGAAAAAGAAAGACAATTTTTTTTTTTTTAAGTGAGCTAACCCAATTTACTCGGAGCACTAACGCTTTCTTATGTGCCTTAGTCCAACATTTCTAAATCTTACGAAGGAGTGGAACATAACTCAATGACATCAAGAGAAGCATGAGAGATGTGGAATGAAAGATGCAACTAAATTGTTAGAGCGGTGTTAGATAATGGCCAATGTCACCCTCTAGATAATGGCCACAACAGGGCGAAATAAGTTGTTATCCACATGCTCCATTCAGGATGGTAACTATATTAACATAATCCATAAATTAGTGGCACATCTAGAATCATGTTATTTAAGCAGGCTTAATATTGGACTTTCATATGAATTTATTCTATAGGAAATACATGTTGCCGTTTAGGTTTGCTTGTGGTTGGACTAGCTACACTCTCTTCAATGTGGAATAATTCATGTATGCTCTTTCGCCATCTCAAAAGCATTCTAACATTGCATCTTGTTCAATTCTCTACGCTTGACCATCGATCCCCCCCCCCCCAGCATAAAATTATTCCTCAGATGAGCTCAAGAGATCAAACACATCAACACCATTGATTTTTCGATTGGTAAGGTCAAATTCTCGTTAAACGAAAAGTCCTAAGTATGTAGACCCATCAAAAGACACTGATATCCGTATTGAGTAATAAACCTACTAGGTGACATTAGCCCATCTGGCCAAGAGATTCCTTCATTCACTTTTAAAAGGGGATATACTCACTAGTTAGCCAATCTCATCATATCCATTAGTCACCTTGGATCAAGTTCAAGATCTTTTTAGGGTGCATTGATTTCGTGTGAGTGAATAAAATATTTCTTAAATAATAATATAAATTAATGAAAAACATTTTTATCATTAAAAGAAAATGTCTAAACATATATTATGGTTGATAATACAAAGGTGGTGCTATTTTTACACCATTTTTAGCTAAAACACACACTATTTTTGTTAATTGACCCAATTAACTTTCAATTTCACAAGCATGTATTGATACTTAACACATTTTTTAGGGAAACAAATAATCTATTAGTTGTTACTTTCTTATCTCAATTTCTATGGGATAGGTAGGGGGACGATTTGGAATGCAGTACAAAGGTTGGTTGACAGAGATGAGTATCGTGATGTAACCCTCAATCAGAATGACTGTGGTGGGCAACGGGGGTGAGGTCGTCTTGGTGAAATGACGGTTGGTGGAATCACAAAGGTGGGAGATGGGGTGGTTATGACAACGCCGACGAGCAGTGGGATCGTAATTATGAGGATCGTCATTACGATTTTGACAAAGTTAAAGGAATAATGGTGGTGATGACCGTGGCCGTCAAAGACAGGAGGAGTTGGTTCCTAGACCCGTGACCCTCGGTTCCAAAAATTGGAACCGAACTGATTAGGTTTCAGGCCGGTTCGTGGGCGCCCTGGAAATCAACTTATTCCTATGCTTTGGGTAAAAATCCAATTTTTTATAATAAAATATAAAAATTTCCACCATTTCATTATATAAGCATCCTTGGTTTTATGGTTCTTTGATCGAATTGAAAACCAAGTTTCAAATCTCAATGCCTGCAAAACTATTTTTTCCCCAGAAGAACCTTCAAAACAAATTAAAAACCGGTTCCTGGAACGGACAGTTCTGGCCTTAGTATGGAAATCGAATCTATTAGAGATATATTAAGAAAATTCTATATATTTCTCTCGATTGATCATGATTAATTATAATTGATATTTAGATAGTCATTTTAAAAGCCTATAAATATTAAATAGGCTTTTGAGCACCTATAATGGACGCAAATAAACAAAGGGTACAAGTTTGTGGTATGGATGCAAAAGTGGAAAGGTAATGGAAGAAGAAATCTATAGTGGTCATGTCAATGAGGTACCAACTACTGGCTCGAATCATAGTTTGCCAAATAAATGACATTAGCATGACCCAAAAATGATTGTCATGTTGTATGGCATTGTTGGATCTTGATTAGGACTTGAGTGCAAGAGACAAATTCTCATATAAGCTTATTTGATTTATTGTGAGTTGAATGAAAATGGATCATAATCATTGTCTATCCCACTAATTCATTTGGTTCCTACACCCAATAACTATAATGTTTCCTCCTTAATAATTGATCTTGGATGCCATGTCATATGTTTATATTTCCTCTTCAATAATTGATGCTTTAAGTGGCCCCAAAAGATATCCACAGATTGATAAAATAGCAGCAACCAAATCAGTAGCATGCCCTTGAATACAATGAATCATAAAAAAATCAACACTGATCAAAAAGGATTCGTTGATCTCGCGTTTTGTTCGAGTTTTCTCTCGCGTTTTGTTCGAGTTTTTTCGTCATGTCTTCCTTTCCCTTCGCTCCTCCCTTGAATTCTGCCATTCATTTGCAAAACGGATGTTCATCGTCATCTTCTTCCCAAATGCTTCTCATCATCTTTCCTTCTCTGCATGTGCAATTCCGACCATCCCCTTTCGCCATCTGAGTTCTCTGGGTCTGCTGTCCACTCCCATACCCTTCGATATTTGTTCTTCCTTCTCTGCATGTCGATGATCTGAAACATGCAACCCCTGCAACTTTCAATTTCGATCTTTGGTTACCTAGTTTATATAGAGTAGTGTGCTTTGGTTATTCTCACCATGGATGAACGGGATGATAACTCCAGAATTGCTTCTCTTTGCAATCGCCTTGGTCGTCTATGTTCGGAACAGGAGTTGGAGGTTTGGGATGATATCCCTGCATCGGCCAAACTGCAGGATTGTCGCCTTATCTTGGTGGGTAACATTTTCACTAACCCTTCTGTGAATTTATCCGCATTTCATGTTGCGATGAAGAAAGCCTGGCGAGTGGATCATGTTGAAATTACTTCAGCAGATACTGGATTATACATAATTAAATTTCGCACTGAAAGTGAAAAAAGACGCACTCTGGATGGTAGTCCTTGGTTGTTTTCTGGACAATTGGTTAACCTCCGACCATGGCAACCTAACACTCCTTTACAACATTATGACTTCGGAAAGTGCCTGTTTTGGGTGCATGTTATTGGCTTACCTCTGGAATGGACTTCTCCTCCTATCTTGCGCAGAGCTGTATCCCAGATAGGTAAGGTTCAGGATGTGAAGACAGATATTTCTGCCAGGATTAGAATTGAATTAGATTTGAAAGAACCCTTAAAAACAGGGAAACTTATCTGTATTGCTGGCAAGACCCTGTGGCTCGATTTTCGATATGAGCGATTGTCCCATTACTGCTACTCTTGTGGAAGGCTGGGTCATTACGCAGCTTCTTGCCCGGACTATCCTTATGATGAAGCCCAATTCGATGGTCGGGATACAATGACCTATGGACCCCGGCTCGTAGCTGAACTTAAACAAGTTAGCCCCTATTGGGATGCCTTTTACCACCCAACACTCTCGGTCGAGCAAATGGAAGAAACAAGTGACGAAACTCCTTCTCCAATTCAGCCCGGCCTTCCCCGCTCTTCCTCCAATTCCTATAACAAGGAAGAGACAACGCCTTCAGTTATACATCAAGGGACTTCCAGTCTTTGGAACATAACAACTTCCACTACTACTACAACGGACTTAGTTCCCAGCAGTCAAGATGAAACAACCTCGATTCCTTCCATGGATAAGCATCAATCGAAAAGACCTAAGATTCCTCGGCCTATGCCTCTTGGTGGTTCTAGCAAAAAACCAAAACGATACTCGCCATATGATGTTAAACTTACCTCGTCGGCAGATTTTGATGAGTCTCTTCTTCTCGGATGCCCCGTTTTGGAGGCAAATATCCCGATCTTCGGGCTTTGGCGGCTGGCCCTAAACAGCCACCGAGTTACAAATGAAACTCTTGAGTTGGAATTGTCAGGGATTGGGCAATCCCCTGACAATTCAAGCATTAAAGGCTATGATAGCCTATGACAAGTTCGATATAGTGTTTCTAATGGAAACAAAGAATGATCAACTTTTTGTTAATCGGTTAAAGCATAAGTTTAAATTTACTCACTCTTTTGTGAGGGATCCCGACGGCCTCGTGGGTGGTCTTGCGCTTTTTGGAATGACAGGTTTCGATGTTACTCTTGTACATTCGGATTCTCATTTTCTCGGATTTCATTGCCCGTGATCCGGATATCGGCCTCCACTCATATTACTTGCTTACACGCCCTCCAACGTATCAACTTCGCTTTAACACGGGATACCATAAGAATCCTCCATGCCGCTGCTCATTTACCTTGGTTATGTCTCGGTGATTTTAATGATTTCCTATCTCCATGGGAGAAGATGGGCAGCGACCGCATCCACTTCTCGGATGTCATCCTTCCGGAATATGCTTAATGATTGTGAATTAATAGAACTACATAGCAAAGGATGTGAATTTACCGGTCCAATAATCGAGAAGGGGATGCTGCGGTAAAGGAGAAGCTTGATCGGGTGTTCTCGCTCATTGGAATGGCCGACATCTCACCCTTCGGCGAGAAGTTTTTGCACTCCCTTCGTTGGCTCCGATCACCGCCCACCGTTGTTGGCCTCTCGTTCGCATCTTGTCAAGCGCGCAAAATTTTTCACTATGAAGCATTTCCGGAATCACGATGAAGAGTGTCATCATATAGTAAAACAGGCATGGGACAACAGTTGTACCTCCTTGTTATCTAAATTACAGGCAGTTGCTACCAGGTTAGCAAGTTGGAGCAGGGGCCGATTCACTAATGGTCATCAACGCATCTCACACTTACAATCTCAACTGCAGACCATTATCAATAGAACATCATATCAGGATGGAGATAGGGAGCAGGCTAATGCTCTTAGATGTGAAATTCAAAAAGTATGGATTCAAGAGGAACAATTCTGGGCTATGCGTTCTCGTATACAATGGTTAAAATGGGGCGATCAGAATTCCAAGTTTTTTCATGCATACACTATGCAAAGACGGCAACGCAATCGAATTACAATGCTATTAGATACTAACCAGCGGTGGATCCGTGAACCGATCGTTAAAAGATCTAGCATGGGGCTTCTTCTCTCGGCTTTACACAACTCAGGGCTATCGGAATTTCCGTCCTTTCTTGGCACAATGTCCTTCGGTAGTAACACCTGATATGAATGCATCCTTACAGTGTCGAGTAACTGAGGAGGAGATTTACCTAGCCACTTGCCGTTAGGAGCTTCAAGTCTCCGGCCCGGATGGTCTCCCGGCCTTTTCTATAGGCATCACTGGCATATTATTAAAGATACAGTTATTCAAACAGTTCATGACTTTTTCGATACTGGTATTATGCCAACAAGACTAAACAGAACAGTCATAGCCCTAATTCCTAAAGTTCAGCATCCGGAGAGTATAGAGCAGTTTCGCCCTATCGGTCTTTGTAACTTTGCTTACAAGATCATTTCAAAAATTATGGCCAACAGACTCAAACCATGGCTATCTACTTTGATTTTACAGTAGCAAGCAAGCATTTATCACAGAAAGCAGATGATACGAGGACAACATTATGGTGGTTCAAGAGGTTATGCATCAATTCAAAGTTCGAAAGTGTAAGAAACGTTTCCATCTTATTTTCAAAACAGATATGCAAAAAGCCTATGATAGGGTTGAATGGGACTTTTTGGAAGCATATTTGAGGCATTTGGGTTTCCATAACAGCTGGGTTACTCGTGTAATGGCTTGTGTAACAAAGTCTCCTTTAGTATTCGGTTTAATGGTGAACAACTTCCTTATTTCCAGCCTACTAGAGGGTTGCGCCAAGGTGATCCCCTATCTCCATATCTATTCATTTTACTTGCCAATGCCTTATCTGCAACTATTGCTCAAGCTGTGGATATAGGTCACATTAAGGGGATTCAATTTAATAGAGACTGTCCAAGGTTATCTCACTTATTTTTCGCTGATGATTCAGTATTTTTCCTACGAGCCACTATTTCTGAATGCCAAAATCTTGCCAATCTACTCCATCAATATTGTTATGCCACAGGCCAACTCATTAACAGAAACAAATCAGGTGTGTTCTTTAGCAAACATTGTCCTCTTTCTTTACAACACAACCTAGCACAAGAACTACGGGTTCCCATTCTCGCAGTAAATATGGAAAATACCGGGCATTCCATCTCGATTGGGGTCGTTCGAAGAAGGAGATGTTTTCCCGGATCCCGGCAAGAGTCAATACCAAGTTAGCAAGTTAAGGTGACAAATTTCTATCGAAAAGTGGCAAGGAAATATTATTGAAATCGGTTATACAGCCTTACCCCGCATGCCATGTCTATCTTCAAGCTTCCGCTGTCTCTCTGCAGATTGATTGAAAAGAAGATCTCCGCATTCTGGTGGAGTAATCAACAAAGTCATTCAGGCATACACTGGAAAAACTGGTCAGAATTAAAGCTATCTAAAAAATCAGGGGGGATGGGGTTCAGAGATTTAATCAATTTCAATACAGCAATGCTTGGAAAGCAAGCATGGCGTCTCTATCAGCATCCTCATGCTATCTCGGAGTCAGCTCTTTAAAGGGTTATACTTTCGATTTTCATCCTTTCGTAATGCCTCCCCGGGACATCGTCCTTCTTGGGGATGGCGAGTTTATTAAAAGGCCGTGAAGCAATTGCTCCTAAACTATGTTGGTTAGTCGGGATGGATCGAAGATAAACATTAGAGATGATACTTGGTTACCACAAGGCAGAATAGGAGGCTTACCGAGGGAGGGAGAACCACGGCTTGTTGCTGATCTTATTGATTCCCAACTCTCTATATGGAAGTCCTCCTATGTTACTGAATTCTTCGATGGTCCAACCAGTTCAGCAATCCTAAACACCCCAATCAATCCGTCTCTCCATCATGATCAGCTGGTTTGGACAGAGACTCATTCTGGTACCTACACGGTAAAGAGTTGTCATCATTATCTATCTCTAAAATCTCAGAACCCCATATCCAAGCCCTCTCCCTCTTACACTAACCCACCACTGTTATGGAGGAATATATGGAAGATGCATACAGCGCCAAAGATTAAAGTTTTTCTATGGTCAGCTTGCCAAAACGCCCTTGCTACAAAACTAAATCTCTTTCGGCGACACATCATCCCTCATCCCATCTGTTCTTTATGCAATCATTCTGAACCAGAAACAATAGAGCATCTGTTTCTTTTCTGCCCTTGGACTACTGCAATCTGGAATCATGAAGATATTCAGGTAAATGTTTCACCTACCTCAGTTACTCGATTTGATGCCTGGATGGTAGACAGAATCTCCCTCCCACACGCGTTTCCAAATCTTGAAGCGATCGCTCATATCCTGTGGGAGATCTGGCGTCACCGCAATAACGCTATCTTTCGTCAAATCAAGATGGATCCTCTCCTGGTGGTCTCTGATGCTCTATCTCAAAGCTCTATCTTCAAGGTTCTTCAACCCCTGCCAAAAAGGATTCACACCGCACAGGCGAGATTAGATCATCGCTGGCACCCACCAGCAAAGGGCCTTATCAAATGCAATATAGATGGGGCTTTTCGCGAGATTCAACCAATGGTTCACTGGCTTGTATTTTCAGAGACGACAAAGGAATTTTGAAGGATGTACTCACCAGATCTGTGTCTGCTCAGACGGCGTTCCAAGCCGAAATCTACGCCCTTATCTCTGCTCTTCAACGGATCATCCGAAGGGACTTTCTCTTGACACTTGGAGATCGAATCGATTGCTTGCGGCTAGTGGAAATTATCCGATCGAATCAACGACCGCCGTGGAAGGAACAGCACCTCTTCGCAACTCTTCAAGACCTTCTTCAGCGTTGCCCTAACATTTCTCTTCATCATATCCGACGAGAGGCTAACCTAGCAGGCGGCGCCCAGGCTGCGAAAGCCCACAGGACCAAGGCCCACCAACCAACCGGCTTCTCTTTCCCCCCCCTCTTTTCCTTTCTATTCTCGCTTCGGATGCTTCGGCGATAGCTTGTATGACTCTTTAATTTTAATATAAGTTATCTTTCGACCAAAAAAAAAAAAAAAAAAAAAAATGAATCATAAAATATACATCTCTCTCGCTATTTTGAAATAAGCAATTAGTTACTTACTAACAATGGTCCCACCAATGTCAATTGTGTGAAATGTGGGATTTGTAAAAAATGGATTCAACACCATGGGTACTTAATGATTATCCTTTGGTTGATTGCTAAATCACATGCACGCTCACATCTTGCATGAGATTAAGTCATGTGGGACGCTCATGTGCCAGCTCTACTTGGTAAGCTGTCTTTGATTATCACTTTAACAAATTTATAATTTATCCTTGCAAATCTCTAATTCTGCATCCCTAATTCTATGCATTTTTTTTTATAGTAACCTCTAATACGTGTGCAAGAAATAATATAATAATTTATATTTTGGTAATAAATCTGTAATAAATATATCCGAAATAATAGAATAATGCATATTTTGGCTAAATGTTTGAGAATATATTTTGTATATATAGAGACTCCATTTTGAAATGCCTATACATTTTATGTGTAAAAACAATTGTTACAATGATGTTTTGAAGAGTTTAACAAAGTAGGGATACTTGAACTCATATTTGACCCATATTTGATAAATTATATCAAAAGATCTGATGTTGGATTCATATTGACAAGCAAATTCTACTAAAGTCGTACTTGGCAAAACATAGTATCGACAAATCTTCGATGTACAAAAATAGTAAAACTATGCATGCTTTGGTAATAAATAGACTCTATTTTAAAATACACTCATGTAATTAAATTAATTATCAAAGAACTTTGGTAGATATAATCCCTCCTATTTCATAATTGAAATGACAAAAATCCAATACCGGGTACAACTATAATTACTCTATCATTCATAAGAATAGAGTCCTATATCTACATTAATTCCTATCACGAGTGTTATTTATATATTAAATTTTTACAATTCTCTTATAAATCTCAAGAGAGCCTACAAAGAAAGGTTAAATGTTCAAAAATTTCCAGTCCATGGGTGTGCACATATTGGTAATAGATGTTAAAAGTAATTGCTAATTACACATAGTATATATTTTCAAATATTTGAGTTGATGGAACAAACTCTTCCATCTTAGATACAAAAAGAACATTGAAGAAGAAAAATTAAATGTTCAAAATTCTATATTCCATGATGGAATTTACATTCAATGATTGTGCGTATTTTTGCAATAAATATTCAAAATAATTGTTAAACTTGTCTATATACATTTTGAATTTTAATGAAGGAGCACTCACAATGGATGTAGACAAGCAGAGGGTACAAGTTTTGTGGTGTGGATGTAAACGTGAAAAGGTAATGGAAGAAGCAATCTACGATGGCCATGCCAACAAGGTAGAAATTACTAACTCGGATCAAATTTTACTCTCATGATCTTGTCACATTAGCATACCATCAATGATCCTAGAAAGAACAAAGTGGTTCTAGATTTTTTTATTTTTTTTATTTTGTGAAATGAATGATCTTAAGGGGACCCGAAGTGATCTTCATGCTGTAACACTGTCCTTCCCACTTACTTTTTTGGGGTCCAACATGAAACATATATCTTTCAACAACTAAAATCACATGTACATGTTTCCTCTTTAATCAGTCATCTCATATGTCAAATCACAAGCTCATGTTTCCTCTTCAATTATTGATCCTCGATAGCAAAATGTCATTTTTGTCCTCCCTCAAATTTTTTAACATTATCAAGAAGGGTGTCAAAAATTTTATTCGAGTTGAAATTGTATTTGCTCAAGTGTTGAAAAGGCCAAAAATCAATCAATAAGCAGCTCCAAAAAGTATTAATAGATGGATAAAATTATTTGTCATTCAAGATGAATGATTAAAGAGGAAACATGAACATTGATCATAACTATCGAAAGATATATGTTTCATGTTACAAAAATAATTGAGACTCATACAACTCATAATGAATTGAATTTTCATATACAAGAGTTTGTCCCCATTTCTCATGTCCTAATAAAAAAAAGAATGCCATACAACTTGCAAATCAATTTGGGTCCCGTAAAAGTTGTTCATTAAAAAAAAAAAACATTCGGAACTACTTTGTTCTTTCTAGGATCATTGATGGTATGCCAATGTTGACGTAGGCTAACAATATCACCCGAAGGGGATGAATAGGTGATTTCAATAAATCCTAACAAATTATTGAGGAAATTAAGTGTTGAAATGAATATGATCAAGAGCAGATAAAATAGAATACGAATATTATCATATTCTGGTAAAATTTGAGTTATTGAGTGTAGTGTTACTATCAATGAATAAATGAATTTTAGCAAAGAGATAGAAAATTTTGTACACGGAGCTTTTATGGTGGCTCAGCTTATTTACTTCCATTCTCCGACACAGACAGTCTACTAACTGAATTTCACTAATCAATCAATGAGAAGTTACAATAACAAGTGCTACTTGAACTCAAGCACTTATTGTCAAAGAAAGTGTTGTTTATTCTCAAGCCGATAGGACTTAATAATCTCCCACCTAACACATACTATCACTCTACTAATACTTATCAAAATATTACAATTGAATGCTCACGAAAGACAAAATGAGAATATATGAAGCTCTCTTTGACTTTAAAATTTTGTCTCTTAATCTCTCTCCGATGTTCGGTCTTCTTTTATGCTTCTCAGCATCCACAACTTCCCGTTTGGACAATCTTGAAGAGGATCAATCTTCAAGCTTGCCATTGGACAATTATTGAGACTATTAGGGTAGCTGTTGAGGTTGAATAGTCAAAGATTTTGTCAATTTGTATATATATATATATTAATTTTTATATGTGGAGTATTTCAACTAATGAAAGAACCTTGTTTTCAGGATGATGATCAATCAATCAAGATATCTTGGGTGATTGAAAATATCACTGATAATCTTTAAGATTGAAAGTCATTCAATATCTTCTAAAGTTGGAATTCATGCCAGATCACAAGTTGTAAAGTCATGCAATAAAATATCTCAAAATGATATTGTCGAAGTTTGTAGCAAGAGTTTCGCCATAGGTAGAATAGGTACTCTCCTTGTCACGCCCTGATCCTCGGGCACACACACATCCTTTTACTTGGTCGATTTTATAATGCGATATCACAAGACTATGTATCGCCCCTTTCATTTTTAATAGCACATATGGAAACAGTTATAAATCCCTAGATAATAAAACAATGGAATAGAAAAGTAAGACCATATTTTTCATATTGAAACTCATAACCAAACTTTTATACATAACACAATCCAGAGTACTTCACAACTATTCACAACTTTTAAGCCTCACTCTATCTACATATAGACAAGGTTCACAAAAAGAGGATAGGCTCTTAATCCTCGTCTGGGTTGTACTCAGGATCATCCTCTGGGTCCTCCTCCGACTCTTCGCCAGGTTCTTCTCGGATTCCTCCTCTTCAGGATCCTCCACCTCAAGGCCTAAAATGGTTATACAATAACCATTGAGACTATGTCTTAGCAAGTTCTACCCCACTAAGACTCAATTAGGAAACCAATACACCACATGGTTGCCTAAACACCGCACGAGTTAGAAGACGTACCTTGGCATCAGTCCCAACCTGCAATTCAAGGTTATATATAGATGCTTCCTAAATTACATCAAACAGTCAATCAATTCACAACAAACAGATCAAATCATTGATCAATCGACCTAGTCATTTACATGTCAGTCAGACCATTTCCAAGTCATTTCACTCATCAATATATAACCTCCAATTGTATACTTAGTCACAAAGCTACAATAATGCTCTCGGGCGTTGTTTTCGCCAAAGTGATATTCGTAATGGACAGCACTCATGCGTTCTTTAAGGTGCCCTTTTCACTAATGATTTCCTTATCACCGAACCACGTATGTTCATGATAATGCATGTAGTAGACAGCACTCGTGCGTTCTTTAAAGCGCCGTTTTCACCAGTTATTTCCTTATCACAGAATCACATATGTTTATACTAATGCATGTAATAGACAGCACTCGTACGTTCTTTAAGGCGTCATTTTCACCAGTGATTTCCTTATCACCGAACCATGTATGTCTATACCTCGTACTTGATCAGTCTCAGCCAAAAGTATTCCTAGTTCAATCTCACGATTCTCTCCACTTTACAACTCATCAAGGCATTATTAATGCTAAATAACCATACTCGACCATCTACCAATCAATCATTCAATTCTACTCAATTTCAATCAATTTAAGAATAATTTCTCAAATATCACAATTAATTCAATTCCACGCAACGTAGAGCTCAAATAAATAAATGGACTATACCACAACAATCAGCACGAAATTTCAGTCGTCAACTGTCCCTGCCTAATTTTCGAAAAATAAATAATTAAATAATTAATTTTGAAAATTAATAAATAAATACTAAAAATCCAATTTAGCCTCGTAATGCCTAATTGAAGCTCGATAAGGGTCGGGAAAAATCCCAAGATGCATTCAAAAAATACTATAGACTATTCTCGAGCTAATTACACTAACCACCTAACTAATATGCAATGCACTTAACTAATAATCACTAATTCATGCTAATCTAACCACCTAATCCTACTTAATTATCACTAATCAACACTTAAGCATAATTAGTCTACTAAGCAAGGATTAGTGAGGTTACTCACCGGAATTACGCACAAGTCGAATCAAACCGACTGGGACGACACGAGGGTCATTTCTTCCCAAAGCGGGCCTTGGGTTCGGGGCCCGAAACACACAAAAAAGGGGCCTAGAAGCCGTTGCAATACCCACACTAAAACCTTATGTTCTTGGCTGGAAAACTGAAGAAAACCACTCAGTTTAGGCTAGAAATAAACAAAACTGGACCTTGACGGGACTTTACCGGCAAAGAAACACCGAAAAACCAGCCCTTGTGGAGCTTCTACAAACCAGAAACAGTGGCTGGACAGCAGCTTAGCAAGAGAGGCAGAGATGGCCAAGGGGAATGGCGATGCACGGTGAGACAGGTGTGTGCGCACATGAGGCAATCCTAGCTTTGATACGACGGCGAGGCTACTTTCGGCGATCTTCTTGGTATGTTGGTCGCACACAGAAAATAGAGAGAGAGAGAGAGAGAGAGGAGGATGGTTCTTGGACAGCAACAAAGAGGAAATGATGGGGAAAGAGAGAGATGAAGAGATAAGAGGGAAGGTGGGCCATTTGGCCTCAAATTTCCACAACTTGTTCATCAAGTTTCAACCTCAACCAAGTATTCTTCCTTGGCTCTCATTTGGCCACACCAACACTCCACATAACCTTCCCAATGGTCCAAAATTGAATAGGGTGTGAGGATTACGAATTTTGAAGAATAAAGCTTCAATTGGCAATAATTCCTTCTTGATTCTCTCTCAATTGGCTCTCATAAAATCAATTGATGTCTCATTTATCAAATTGATAATTTTCCTCATCCAAGAATCCCTCATGCTTCTCAATTTTATAACCAAAATAAATCCCCAGCTCCAATTGCACAAAAACAGTCCGACAATGACTTTTTCCCAAAAAGTGTCGGTTGTCAGAAAAATCTTCTGAGACTGAGTCGTGGGTCCTAGAATTTATTGTGACATGACAAAATGTTCAATTTCTGAAATCGGACTTAAATCGGCAGTTAATTTCCATTTGGCGCGTTTTTAGCGTAACTTAGACTACTGGATGGTTTTCATAAATTTTTAAGGGCAAATGACCTGTGGTTGATTTTCTTCGAGCTACAATGAACCCACTCGACTCAATGGCGACTCTCGATTGTCGTAAAAATTTCGAGGATTCAATTACTGACACAAGGTACCAAAATGACAGTAAAATCAAATTAGTGTCGGTCGACGAGAATTTTCCAATTTAGTGGAGTCACCCATGATCGGCCACACATCTCAGTCGAACTGACCTATCTCTGATCTTAATTAAATTTTTAACTATGCCGTAATGACTTCTAAAGATAAGCACGGTCAAGAAGCTGATTCCTAATCGAATTCTCAAGTCTATTGCCTTAAAATTCCTTAATAATTTCCCTAGATAGTCTAATTATCTCAAGAATAATTAGTTATGAGAATAACCCTATAGGCGCGTCAATGAAATGCCCGATTTATTTAGTAGAGGACAGGGTTGAAAAATATGGATGTCACACTCCTAATATTCAGCCATGTTAGTATTCTGATGATATTCAGAGCTTTGCTAATAAATTCTGCTAAATTTCTGCTTAAATCCAACGTAGTTGCATTGTTGATATTCATCCAGTAGCTATGTTAATATTCATGCAGTTGCATTACTAATTAACACAATTCATTATTTCTCGCTTCTTGAATATGATCAATCATTCTTGCCAAGATATTTAACAACAATAATGATGTGGATACTATAGACCTAAAACCTTCATACTTTCAAGTCAATATGAATTTTCCATTTTTATAGACTTGTTCATGTAAATCTTTTAGTCATCAAGAATCCTTTCAGTGTGAATATTACTTGAAATGTAAGCACTCCTTGCATTTATCAATATTGATATAAACACTGAATAATTTTGTCAATTTCAAAATATATTAAGAAGTTCTCTCGACAAATGTGACAAGATCATGAGAGCAAAATCGGATTAAAGTTAGTAATTTCTACCTTATTGATGCGACCACTGTAGATTACTTCTTCTATCATCATCCCACTTTCACATCCACACAATAAACAGGTACCCTCTGCTTGTCTACATCCACTGTCGGTACTCTTCTATTGAAATTCAAAATGTCTGTATATGTGTGTGTATATAGGTTTGGCAATTATTTTAAATATTTAGTTCCAAAATATGCACAATCATCTAATACAAAATCCATCATGGATATGGAACTTTGAACATTTAATTTTTCTTCTTGAATTTTCTTTTTGTATCTTAGACAGAAGATTTGTTCCATCAACTCAAGTTTTTGAAAATAGATACTATGTGTAATTAAGCAATTACTTTAAACATCTATTATTGACATAATCAGAACCATGGACTAGAAAATTTCAAATATTTAATCTTTCTTTATAGGCTCTCTTGAGATTTATGAGAGAACTGAAAAAATGAATATATAAATAACACTAGTGATAGGAATTAATGTAGATATAGCACTTTATTCTTATGAATTATAGAGTAATTAGAACTATACCTAGTATCAGAGTTTTGTCACATGAATTATGAAGTAGGAGGGGTTATATCTACCAAAGATCTTTGATAATTCATTTAATTATATGTGTATATTTTAATATAGAGTCTATTTATACATAAACATTTATTACCAAAACATGCATAGTTCTATTATTATTGTATATCAAAGATTTATTGATCCTTACTTGTCAAATATGAGCCATGAGATCTTTTGATAATATTTGTCAAATATAAGTCGAATATGAGATAAAGTATTCTTACATCATTAAACTCTTTTAGAACATCATCATAACAATCATTTTTACAATAAAATATAGAGTCATTTCAAAATAGAGTCTACATAAAAATTATTCTTAAACATTTTTCAAAAATATGCATTATTATATTATTTCTTGTATATCTATTAGAGATTTATTAATATACACAATAATATTATTTCTTGTACACTTATAAGTGGTAACTATCAAAACAAGAATAGAGTTAGAGATGCACAATCAGATATTTGCAAGGATGGATTAGAAATTTGTTAAAGTGATAATCAAAAGCAACTTACCAAGTAAAACTGGCATGTGAGTACCTTACATGACTTTATCTCACGCAAGCTTTATATATGCACGTGCACATGCGATTCAATGATCCAATAGAGGATAAAAATTAAATATACATGTTGTTGAATCCTTTTCTTTTATGCATCCCACACTTAACACAACTGATATCAATGAAATCATTTTCAGTAATTGCTCATTTCAATAGCAAGAGACAATACATTTTATTATTGGGCGTATTCAAAGGTATGTTAATGATTTCGTTACTATTAATTTTATCCATCTACTGATATATTTTGGGGCCACTTAAAGGATCAATGATTGAAGAGGAAACAAGAACGTATGACTTGACATCCAATATCAATTATTAAAGAGGAAACAAGAACCTCTATGATTACAACTATCGAACCTTGATTGAGATTCATTTTCATTCAACTCGTGATGAATCTTATCTACATATAAAAGAATTCGACTTTTGTCCCATATCCTAATAAAAAAAATTTTAAGAAAAAAATTATACAACATGAAAATCAATTTAGGTCCTGTCAATGTCATTTATTTCACACAAACATTTGGAACCACTTTGTTTTTGCTAGGACCATGACGATGTGCCAATGGGACAAGATCATAAGAGCAAAACTTGATTCGATAGACAATTTCTGCCTTGTTGACATAGCCATTGTGGATTTCTTTTTCCAATTACCTTTCCACGTTTGCATTCACACCACAAACTGGCATCTTCTACTTGTCTACATGTGTTTTTGGTGCTTCTTTCTGGAATTCATAATATATAAAATATATGTATAAAAAATATTTTAATTTAATACCTTTTTAAAGTGGAATTATGATTAACTTCTTTTCACATGATTAAGACGCATGTTCATTCTGGTCAATCATGCCTAATAAAATAACATTAAGATTCATGAAATATCTTAACTGAAATTAATATTTATTCTTTTTTCCTCTTGTTTGATCCAAGGACATGACATGACAATCTATCGACAATGCTGACAAAATGCTGGATATGGATGGCCACCTCATATGTTTGACGTCACCTAGCAGCGTGTCACAAAAGACGTACATTATTCGACTACACTACTGGCCATCGTGTACGTCCGGCACCCTATGATGATGCGAAGGACTTAATTCACTAAAAATCTCCAACTTTAGATCCAATTCTAATTTTGGCCAAATTTTTTTTTGTTTAAAAAAGAGGCTTATGGTTTTGTGACCCTTTATATAACTAATTCCACCCCCATTTTTCACTAAATTTGCAAATTTGTCCTCAATCATTCAATGGCAATATAAATGGTAGCCCTGAAGTAATTTACTTTCCTTTTTTTATTCTTTTTCTATTTTTATTTAGAATCTAGCTGTCATAATTAAACATTTCACATATTTCTTTTTTGTTTAATGTAGCTATCTCGTACATATAAAAGGCATTATGCTTTCTTTTCATTTGTAGATTTTACTTCTGTAAAATAAGTTTCGCCTAAAATGAAAATATTCCAAGAAATCTATATTCTTTTTTAGTTTGTCAAGCAAAATTATGGGTTAATTCTCAAGTAGAATCTGGAGATTAACATAGAAAATTTGTAAAACAATATTATCTTGATAAGCTTTTACTTTTGTTATGCAAATCACCATTAAACCCTTTATTAGCTTGATTTTTTTTTTTTTTTTGAAAACACCTCATGGATGATATTACTTTTTGTCAACCCAAAATGATAAGATTTCACTGGCATTTAAAAAAAAAATTCTTATTTTAGGAATGTTGTGATTTGATTACATTTCATCTTTTCAAGTTTAACATTCGAGAATATAACAATGATTTTATTTTAGAAATTCTTTATAGATTTTATTTTTCAATCGATCATCCTATTATATGTATATGTATAAGAGATAGCCGACAAGGAAAAGTTTGATGGTGATGCAAACAATGAATGTCAAAATTTATAAAAAAAAAGTAATTGCATTAAAAAGTGTCTATGCAAAAAATTTATATATCTACTTGTCAATTAATCCACAAATTTGTTAGACAACTTTGACAAGAATTAGGTTTTTTGAAAATTCCTCTTTTCAACAAAACTAATTTCTACATAAATAAAATTTTACAATAATTTTTTTCTGTCGATTCTACTCTATTCCTACTCTAACTCTCACTCTCAGACTTTTGAGTCACCTCCTTACAGCGCATGGGAGTTAAAACCCACTCTTGAAACTAAATCGTTCACACCCTAACTCTCCTAATAAGGTGGGGATTCAAACCCGCCACTCCCCCTTCCAAGTTGGAAGGGTGGCCATTGGGGCAAATCCTAGTTGTTAAATTTTACAATAAATTGAAAACATAGTATCTTTAATACATATGGGATACCCACAAGCAAAAAACAAAACATATGAAATCTTAATAATGGCAACTAGGTCCTACATAAAAATAGAGAAACTAAAAAAAAAAATGAATGAAAGTAGATAAGTTCGGACCACCATTTGAAATTGCAATTGAATGGTTGATGGCAATGTCTTCTTCCTTTTTTTTTTTTTTTTTTTGGGGGGGGGTGAAAATAGGGTGGATTTAGCCATGTAAGGGATGGAAATAGTGCTAACCAAAAAAAATAATAATAAATAACTTTCACTATAACTCCATATATGCCCATGTGTCCAAAAATCGTCATTGGTTTCTTCAAAATTATTAACATCATAGCCAATTAAAAGTTCATTATAAGAACTTGTGTTTTCATCAGCACTCTCATCTTTATATAGAATAATAGCAGCCTATCAATGATTATAATTTGAAGAAACTAATTGGCAATTTTTGGACGCGGGGCAAATTATGACGAATGAAAAGTTGATGATCTTTTTTCAAACAAGAAAAATGTTCAAAATGGGAATGTGATTGGATCTTAAATGGGGATTGTTAGGGAATGAGCCTAGTGTGTAACCCCAATCCAAAGAATATGCAGCTGGCCATCGATTCCCCGTTGTTCAAGAGGGCCCACTCCTTATCCTCACCGTCCATTATTTGGTTCCCCATCTTGCCTTTAATTATGTGGTTTTGTTTGTTTAATAAAAAGCCCGTGCCTTTCCAAAACACTTCCTGTGACAATTTTCACTCATACCGTTCGGGACCAAAATAATTTCTCCACATGGACCATTAGCCTTTCCTAATGTAGGTCATGCAAAATTATGGTGCAATAGAGATGACAGATAAACATAAGTAAAACTCACACATATATAGGTCATATACCCGCAAGGCAAAAATTCAGAAAAAAATCACTCATAATTCTGTGATTAATTCAAAGATTTGCTGACTTCCATTAAGATGAAAGCACATGTTTATATCTGTAACTACTAGATATACATTGCCTTCCAATATCCAATAAAGTCAAATAAGATTCTACTACAGAAATATCTAAAACTAAAATCCTATATTCGCAATATAATGAAAAAATCAATCATTTGGCTAATGAATCAGCTACAAATCTGGACGTTATCTTAATCGACTTCCAAGTCTTACACCATAGGTTGGAAATAACTTGACCTGAAGTGTTGGATTATGCAATTAAACAAATATCTTTCGCACCAGAGTGTTCAAAGAGAAATATTAGGAATGTAGAAATTGAATTCTAAAGCAGCTTGGTTGATCTTCCACTGTTGTTTTGTAATGTTGTTATGATTGTTTTCCTTGTTCAGATCAGCCTTAGATTCATCTTTTGTCATAGTGTGATCGTTTCTCTTGTTGATATATTTGAACAAGTACTTTATTGATATTGATCGATTGCATGATTTCCCATTGTAAAGATCTGCCCGCATTTTCTTCTATTTTTGACTAATCCCCCAGAGTTGGATTTGGCTAATCCCCGTTGATTGCCTTTTCGGTTGGTTTATTTGGCAGCGTACGAATGCAACAGTTGTTAAAAGACCTATACCTGATATGGTAGGACGATGGTTAAGGAAAGCTAGAAGGGATTTCTTGATGAACAAGAAGGTGGAGCATAAGTCTACATCAAATGATAGTGTAAATAAGGGATGGTGGTTTAACCCTGAGCCTGGCCTAGTGGAGATCTACTGTTGTGGCTTTTCTGTAGAAGAATCAAGGCAGCGAGCGGTTGGGGTGGTTGCTCGTTATGGTTATGGGGATTGGGTTGGTACAGGAGGATCTTGAGTTCATGCTAATTCTGTCGAGGAGACTGGAGGTGCTACTGTCTGCCATAGCATTTCAATTGGCAAAGTAGAAGCAATGAACGAGAGTTTACAGAGACGTGGATGCCACCAATGTTCGTAGAGATATCCAAAGTTCTGCTAAGGATACTAACTGGAGACAGAGGACTGCTAGATGGCATTTCGAGTGCGAAGGAACAACTTGATAATTTAACTTTTCATCTTATTGGTCGAGAATCAAATGCAAGTGCCTACTGGGTTGCTTTGCAGTCTAGGAAGAAGATGTGTTATTTTGAGTAGGATAATCTCTTTGTGATTTGCTTGTTTCAAATGTGGGAGAGAAACCTCCTCGAGCTTCCAAAGACTTCCTTTCATACTAAACGTCGGTGAAGTGTTGTTGGCATTAAAAAAAAAAAACTCAAGGCGTTTAGATAAAGTGGAAAAGAGAATGAATAGCCAATTCCTGCCATGTGGATAAATTACATGTTCCCAAAAAAAAAAAAAAATTCTCTGCAAAAATTTTACGCGATTGTGAAGCCCACATTGCCACTTGCAATTAGGAAAGCAAAACTGATCACGTGACCCAGTCCATTAGCACTCTGTGGCACAATATTTGACCCTTTGCGGAATGAAATCTGAAAAATAATTCTAATCAAAGTGATCCAGAAATCAGAATATAAACAAAAGGTGTCTCTAGCAATTTTAGAATGAAATCCTTCCACAAAATCGATCAACCAACATATCGGGAAAAAAACGGAAAAGTCAACCTCCATGTAGTCCCTCCACCGCCTTGAAATGAGAGAGTATCGTCTTGATTTACAGTATTGAAGATGATGGACATGAGTCGCAAGAATAGCAATGTCTTTGATGATTGCGACTCGTGCAAAGCACGTTACTGGATCGACGCTGCTCATAACAGTTGGATGGAAACGGATTAGAACAAGCATAGTTCACACATTCTTATAAAACACAAGCAAACATTCACTCTGACTAGCCATGCCTAGGTAACATGACAGCTGTAACCATTATGGTGACCAGGAGTTCAGTAGATGCAACGATCTACCTCGGAATATACTGCCCACTATCAACTCCTGTGGGATGGAATCATGGGCATCCTGTTCTTCGTCACATATGGAAATTGACTGAAATCTGGGGCAATACTTGACCTACCAGTGGACGATATCAATGAGGGATAGCCAACTAAGAGCTCGGAAGAGTAGAGAATCTATGTGATGTCATCTTCTTACCTATTCATACATGTGTTGTGCACATCCTTCAGAGGAGCATGGAGACCACGGTCACGAGAACCGGAACTGGTGAATCTAAATGATGATATTACCGAACGATACTTTCATGAAAAGGTGATGGAAGTGCTTGTTGCATCGGACTATATTATAATCATTAGACCAATGGATTACAATTAATCAAGGCCGAGCATTTAATGGACAATTGTTTTGTTGGAAATGTATCCTATGTCCATGTATGATCCAGGTTGTACTAAAAGATAAATTGATAAGAAATTTTCTATTCTTGGCCATGTATTCTATAAGTCGGATTACCATCAATTAATGTTCCAGAATTTTATGGCCATGTGAATATTTGTAATTAAGTAATTATAAGTGGGGATTAAGGTGGATTATTACGAGCAAGTGTGGGCTGGATACGTAAGGCCCAAAACAGCCCAAAGTAGCCCACAAACCCCCACCGTTCGGCCGACCAAGGCCCGGCCCAAGAAGCCCATAAGGCTGTCGACCAAAGGAGGGAGAGGAACCGGATGGAGCAGCCCCACGCCACCTCTCCATTTGTCCTCTTGATGAAGCCACATGTCTTTCCCTTGGAGCCAAGTGTCCATTGCATGCAAAACCTCATGATTACTAGCTAATCATGAGAGTGAAAGAAAGAAAAAGAGAGAGAGAGGGGTGGAATGGACGAGGGAACCACCGAGAGAAAGAGAGAGTGCAACCGAGCGGGCAAGCGAGCGAGAGAGAGAGGAGGAACAACCGATTGTGGGCCATGAAGGGGGAAGAGGAGGACTGTTTTCCGCCGTGTCCGAGCTGCCACCATCGACGCCACCTAGCTCCACCATCGGTTGAACCACGCCCAAAGTCCCCAAATCGCCATTTGCTTGCTGTGTTTGCGTGAACTTAAGGCAAGTGAGAAGTCCATTGATCTACACTTTGCTTGCTGTGGTTGTGTGTGAAGTGTAATGGATGTTGGAGATGCTTCAGTTGTGATGCTAGATGTTGGAATTTCGAAAGTATGGGGGTAGTTCTTCAAGTTAGTAAATTGTTTAATGGGAAAAACGGCTTGACCTTTGGTGACTCCATGAATTTTCTGTAATTATCTAGCTGAAATTTGACTTTGTGTCCTTGATAAAAGTTGTAGATGACATCTTGAGGAGTAACATACTAAAATTTGAGAAGAAACGGACAAGTATTGGTTGGTGAAACGATTTTTCTCTGAAATTGTTAAATCTGGAAATCGTTAGCAAGGGTTAGGGAGAGTGATGGTGATTATATCTTTTGATCTATCATAAATATGACTTTGATTTCTTCACGAAATGTTTACCTCTAGGTTTTTTATATAACATATCAAAATTTCAGAATTTTATGAGTTGATTTAGGGGTTATACCGAATTTGTGAATAAAACTGTGCAATGGTGATGTTTGAAATTTTAAGGCTGTGATGCATGGACCATAGCGACTCGTACGAAGTTCTTTTGACATGGTGTTCTTCATGAAACCTTTTTCTCTATATCTCGTTTATAACATGTTAAATTTTCAAAATTTATTAAGATCGTTTACTAATTTTTCCAGAATTGTAATTAAAGTAGTGCATTCTATTTTATCCGAAAATTGTTTTATTTTCAAGAACAAATGAATTGCCCTATGAGATATGTTACCTTGGGTGGTTAATTATACAACATATGTGGTGACATTTAGCATATCATATGACATCAAAAGTTGATTGAAACCTTTGACATTATTGCATCAAATGCTATTTTGAAAGTGAGACATATATGTGAATATACATTGTGATGTTGATGATACCGTCGGACCCTTGAGTCGATGATGCCTCGGGAGTGTCGGGATGCCTGGAGGTGTGTGCCAAATTTCCTCGGGAGATTCGAGATGCCCGGAGGTGTGTGCCGGATGCCCGGAGGTGTGTGCTGGATGCCCGGAGGTGTGTGCCGGAGGTCTCGCGATGCTAGGTTGGGTGCAAGAGTCACGAAAGATGCAAAGATTGGTCCTAGATAAAAATGAGATCCTTTTGAATATCAAAATGGGAAATGAATCATGCGCATGTGTGTGCATATGGCATGGTGCATGAATTGTCTATGAATTGAGTTGGTATTATTTGGCATTGATAATGTGGTCATTAAGGCATTGAATGGATCTCATGGAAATATATGCATGATTGCATGGATGATATGTGCATTTCACATGAAATTTTGGTTGTCTTGCTTGTTGCATTGTGTAGTTTGATGGATCTTTTACTGCTGAGTGGTTGTACTCACCCCTTTGGGGACTAACATTTCAGATTAAGAGATGCCTCTGTTACCGGTCACACGTGGTACTTTCTATGGCTTACCATCTGACGTTGAGGTTGAGTATTCAAAGCATTCATGTGTTGGTGTTCGTGGACTAGTGTTCATCCGTGTTCAAGTTTTAGTTATGTATGACGTGGGTCTACCTGATGGCCTTGTAGTCTAGGAGTTTCTGTATGTGCATGTTCGTCGCGATGGGATCATGATGGGGATGCTGCCGCCGCCACCAGCCGATGCACCGGGCTGGGTGTGATTGTGCGTGTGATTGGTAGCGGATGACACTTTTTGGATAGCCGACACTAGATGATGGATCGGTGTACATGACTGATGTGGGGTCGGGTACTTTTGGGTTATAGCCGAGCTTAGTAAAGCCTTGGCCTTTTGATGTACCGACTCGTGATGTCCATCAAAGTTATGTAAATAAAAGTGTTTCGGCTCTAATATATATGAAAGGTGTAGTTGGTGTGCATTGCATTGTATTATTTAGTTTGAGTATGGGTTAGGGAGATGTTGAATATGCTTCCATTATATGAACTGCGCTGGGACCGATTAAGATAATATAAACCCCCATGACATATGGACCCACTATAATTAAATGGTATCAGAGTGACATGTTATTAGGACAAGTGAAAGTTAAGTGGACTGTGGCGACCCTAACGGATCGAGGGCTATTTTGGGGGTGCCACAGTGGGTGGTATCAGAGCAATGGTTACAGGTGGAGTGATAAGGAGCCTCATTTGAAAATTGAGGAATATGGTGACAATGCACACCATAAGATACTAACTGGGATAGTTGACTAACTTTGAACAACGGGTGATGGGTATTCACTCGTAGATCCCTAGTAATTTATTATGAGTTGCTTTTAGGTGCTAGTAACATGTTTATGTTACTTATATATAGTTGTAGTTGCTTTTAAATGGAGACATTGAGTCACAAATTATTCCTGAGGCAAATGCTTGGAAACTGTAGGAAAATCATGGTATGAGCTGGAAGTTCTTATCCATCGAGGGCTGAAGCCTCTGCTGCAAGGGCTGAACCCCGAATGGAAGACATCCTGCAGGCATTGGCCAATATAGGAAATCTGATGGAAAGACAAGCGCAACAACAACCCATAGTGGAACATCGCCCTCAAGGACTGGTGGAACAATTTCTGAAGCTGAAGCCACCTAAGTTTAGTGGAACAGGAAGTCCTGAGGAGGCGGAACAATGGATAGATGGAATGGAACGAATTTTCCGGTTGTTGGACTGCAATGATGCTGAGAAAATAACTTTGGCAGAGTACTAGTTGGAGGGAAATGCAAAATTTTGGTGGAGAGCTTCAAGAGATACGATCTTTCCACCAGGTACTGATATAAATTGGGATGAATTTGTTAGAGCTTTCAATAGAAAGCATTTTTTCTGATTGTGCCAAGGATAAGAAGATCACTGAATTTGTTTAGTTGGAACAAAGGGAGCTGATAGTAGACCAGTATGATGCAAAATTTTCTGAATTGTCTAGGTATGCTCCTAGGTTGATTGAGGATCGAGAGGAAAAAGCTAAGAGATTCTTGAAAGGGTTGAGGACTGATATTAGGAAACAACTAGTGCCTTTGAATATAAGGATTATAATGAGATTTATGAAAGGGCACAGTTGGTGGAGCAAGAATTGATGAGAGAGCAATCAAAGTCTAAGAGACAGTTGACCTTTAGTGATATTAGACGGGGTAAGAGACCCTATCCTGGTCAAGGTTAGACTTGGGATTCTAAGAAAAAGAGTAATTTTGGAAACTTTGGAAAAGCCAGGGATGGCCTGAATATAGGAAAAGCACCCTATCAGCATGATGCTTGTCGAAGATGTGATGGGCAACATGGCCCAGGACCTTGTAATGGATGGCTGAAATGTTATGGTTGTGGACAGGTAGGTCACCTCAGAAAAGATTGTCCACAAGAGAGGTCGCAGCCAAATGTTAACCCAATGCGACGAGTACAACAACGTACTATTGGACCATATCCACAAAGGAATCCATAGAGGCCACCAGCACAAGGAAGGGTGTATGCGGTCACCCAAGAGGAAGCGGAAGCTTCCAAAAATGTTATCTCAGGTACGATTTTTATAAATGGCAAGAAGGCATATGCATTGTTTGACACGGGTGCTACGCATTCATTTATATCTGAAAGATATAGGCAATTGAGTAAAATAGAAACTACACCTCTTGAGATGCCTCTTTGTGTTTCCACGCCTTTAAAGAATATGGTATTGTCTACAATGATGTGTGCAAAATGTAAGATAACTATAGAAGGATGAGATATGGAAATAGATCTAGTTGTGATGGCTATGTATGACTTTGATGTTATCATAGGAATGGACTGGCTCCATAAGTATCGGGCTAAGGTGGATTGCTATCGGAAAGTGATCCAGTTCATGTTACCTGACCAGTCTAGTTTTGAATCTTTTGGAGGTCGGACAAACCCCTCTATAGCCATCATCTCAATGGTAGAAGCTCATGAACTACTTGATGAAGGATGTCAAGGATACCTAGCAGTAGTAAGAGATCTTACTAAGAAAGAGACTAAAATCGATGAGATTCGAATAGTTAGGGAATTTTAGGATGTGTTTCCTGAGGAGTTGCCTGGATTACCACCGGAACGAGAGATTGAGTTTGAAATTGAACTAATGCCTAGAACATGACCAATATCGAAAGCCCTGTATAGAATGGCCTTGGTGGAGCCGAAGGAATTGAAGGTGCAACTACAAGAGTTGCTTGATAAGGGATTTATTAGGCCAAGTGCTTCACCTTGAGGTACACCAGTTCTATTTGTGAAAAAGAAGGATGGGTCGATGCATTTATGTATTGACTATAGACAGCTGAACCAAGTGACTGTAAAGAATAAGTATCCCTTGCCTAGAATTGATGATTTATTTGATCAATTGTAAGGAAGTTCAGTCTTTTCTAAAATTGACTTAAGGTTAGGATACCATCAATTAAGGATAAAGAAAGAAGACATTCCTAAGACTGCATTTAGGACTCGTTATGGACATTATGAGTTCCTAGTTATGCCTTTTGGATTAATGAATGCACCAGTCACATTCATGGATTTAATGAATAGGATATTTAAGCCTTATATGGATCAATTTGTAATTGTCTTCATTGATGATATCTTGATATATTCTAAAGGACCTGAAGAACATGAACGACACCTAAGGATAGCATTGCAAACACTAAGAGATCATAAGTTATACGCCAAATTCAGTAAGTGTGAATTCTGGCTAGACTAGATAATATTTTTAGGGCACGTGGTCTTGTAAAGGATATCTTGATGTATAACATACCTAAATTTCAGAGAAAACGAAATAGAATAGGTAGGTGAAATTTCAGTATTTCGGAGTCGAGAAATTGTGTGAAATGCTATTTGGCCATGTATTTTGTATGAAATTATCATCCCTTGTTTAATATTTGCTGTAATTTTTATAATTTTGGGAAATTTTAATCAAAAGTTGGAATTTAAATAAATGGAATTGTTGATAATTGGACCCTAAAAAAGTTGAGATGGTAGTGAATTGGCCGAGACCGACAACGCCGACTAATAATGAGATATTAAATTTAGCCATTCAGCCAAGAGAGAAATGACAAAAGTTGGAATGAAGTTTCTTAGGGTTGGTCATGGCTATTATATTGAGGTTTATAGAAGGATTTTCACAGTTGCAGGCCCTTTAAGTTGGGATACGGGATGCCCGAAATGTGGGGATTCCGGATGTCCAGTTGTATCTTGGATACATGCTCGGAGGTTTCTCGCAATGCCAAGATTGGGCGCGAGTGATGAATGTGGGATGCAAACATTGATCCCGGGAAAAGAGAAATGTGGCAGTTCAAAATGAAATTGAAATTAAATTATGAATGATGATATGCATGATGATGATAATGATGGTGATATATGATATGCATGATGATGATGATGATGATGATAATGATGATGATATATGATATGCATGATGATATGCATGATGATGATGATGATGATGATGATGATATGTGATGTGAAATAATGATGATCACCCATGGCATGACATGCATGATGATATGAATGTGTAATGTGATGATGTCATGATGATGATGACATGTATAATATAATGATGCCATGATGATGATGACATGTATGATATGATGATGCATGATAGTATGCACATGGCTTCAAGGTAAGTAACGCCTGCAATGTATGTATGATTTACATGATGCATTGAGTCGTTATTGGATTCCTTTACCTGCTGAGTGGTTGTACTCACCCCTTTTGGGGACCAACATCTCAGATTAGTAGATGGTTTGAGCGGTTGGATATAACCGTGAGGAGAAGGATAGCAAAGGAGGGAACATTGGGACACCGACATTGGTTGAAGGACCTTAAGCATACGATTGTGGGAGGAGATGTCGGTCATCTTTTGAAGTATAGCCGAGTATGGAAATAATGGCATTTCGATGTACTGACTAAAGATGTCCATCTGCTTTATGTAAATAAACGTGCTCGGCTTCAATTTATATAAGATGTTTAGTAGGTGTGCATCGTTTTCTGAATATAGGGAAGGGAGTTTGTTGGATGTGCTTCCGTATTTAAATTGCGCAAGGGATCGATCTAAAAGATGTAAACCCCCAAGTTGTATGGACCCGCTACAATTGAAATGGTATTAGAGTGACATGTTAAAAGGGAAAGTGAAAGGTAAGCGAACTGTGGTGACCCTAACGGATCGAGGGCCGTCTAGGGGTGCCACAAACGCCGACTGAGATACGAAGTTTCTTAAGATTGGCTAGCTATTATAGGAGGTTTATCGAATGATTCTCACAATTGGCAAGCCCTTTAACACAATTGACTCGGAAAAATGTGAGGTTTGAATGGAGTGGAGAATGTGAAAGAAGTTTTCAGGAACTTAAAAGGAAGTTAACTACAGCTCCAATTCTAACTATACCATCTGGATCTAATGGATTCACGGTGTATAGTGATGCATCTCATAAAGGACTAGGATGTGTTTTGATGCAGCATGGCAAGGTCATAGCCTATGCATCGAGGCAATTGAAACCTCATGAGTTAAATTACCCAACCCACGATTTAGAATTGGCAGCTATAGTATTTGCTTTGAAAATATGGAGACATTATCTTTATGGAGAGAAGTTTGAAATCTATACGGATCATAAGAGTTTGAAGTATTTGTTTTCGCAAAAAGAGTTGAACATGAGATAGAGAAGGTGGATGGAATTACTAAAAGATTATGACTATGAAATATGATACCATCTAGGGAAGGCAAATAAAGTGGCAGATGCCCTTAGTCGAAAGTCGGCTATGGACATGGCTAGTCTAAGAATAATAGAGTGGAATCTATTAAAGTCAATTGTGGATTCAGACTTCAAGTTGGAAATAGACCACCTTATTGGTATGCTCATTGCATTAAGGATTGAGCCCGAAATTATTCAGAAAGTTAAGATTCTACAGAAATCTGACCCAAAGATTGTGGAAATACGAGACACTGTGTCTTTAAGGAAAAGACCAGAGTTTCAAGTCTCTAAGGATGGGGGTAGTAAGATGCCAAGGACAACTGTTCTTGACAATGAAGAAGTGAGAAGGGAAATTCTATCAAAAGCACATAAGAGTAATTATAGTATTCATCCGGGGAGTACAAAAATGTATAGAAATTTACGCTAGCAATTTTGGTGGAATGGCATGAAGAAGGATATAGCTAAACATGTTTCTCAATGTTTAACATGCCAGCAAGTGAAAGTGGAACAATGCAAACTTGCAAGACTATTGAGACCATTGGACGTACCAGAATGGAAATGGGAGCATGTGACGATGGACTTTGTGCAAGGACTGCCAAGGACATCAAGTGGTCACAACTCTATTTGGGTAATAGTAGATCGCTTGACTAAGTCTGCTCATTTCCTAGTGGTCCGCGTAGACTACTCGATGAATAAATTTGCTGAGATATATGTAAGCCAAGTGATACACTTACATGGTATTCCTGTAACGATCACATCTGATCGAGACTCTAGGTTTACTTCAAATTTTTGGCGAAGTCTCCAAAATGCTTTAGGGACAAAGCTTCAATTTAGTACTGCTTTTCATCCTCAAATAGATGGACAAACGGAAAGAGTGATCCAAACTTTGGAAGATATGCTGAGGGCTTGTATTATTGATTTTAGGGGAATTTGGGATGAAAAGTTGCACTTGATAGAGTTCGCCTATAACAATAGTTTTCATAAAAGTGTAGGCAAGACTCCGTATGAAGCATTATATGGAAGAAGGTGCAGGAACCCTATTTGTTGGAATGAAGTAGGTGAAAGGAAATTGACAGGACGTGAACTGGTACAAGTTACTACTGAGGCTATTGAAATTATCAGGAAAAGACTTAAGATAGCCCAGAGTAGGCAAAAGACAATGCAGATAAGCGTAGAAGACCTTTAGAGTTTAATGTGGGGGATCATGTGTTCCTTAAAGTATCCCCTATGAAAGGAATATCTTGATTTGGAATGAAGGGTAAGTTGAGCCCTAGATTAGTTGGACCCTTCGAGATACTTGAAAGAATAGGAGACGTAGCTTATCGCTTGGTGTTGCCTCATAAATTAGGAAATTTACATGATGTGTTCCACGTGTCAATGCTAAGGAAGTATTAGCCAAATCCTGGTCACATACTCGATCATGAAGCCATCAAAGTGGATGAGAAAGTGAGGTACATTGAGGAGCCTGTGCAAGTATTGGATCGAAAAGAGCAAATTCTTAGGACCAAGAAAATTCCATTGGTTAAGATATTATGGCGACATCATGATGTGGAGGAAGCCACATGGGAAAGTGAAAATGAGATGAGGGAAAGGTACCCTCACTTGTTTAAAGAGACATAAGTGATGTCTAATTTCGAGGACGAAATTCTCTAAGGAGGGGAGAATTGTGGCATCCTAAAATTTCATAATGAACCCTAGATACACTACAACCCATGAAAAGGTGATGGAAGCGCCATCGGACTATATTATAGTCATTAGACCAATAGATTTCAATTAATCAAGGCCGAGCATTTAATGGACAATTATTTGTTGGAAATCTATCCTATGTCCATGAGTGAACAGGGATTGTACTAAAGGACAAATCGATAGGAAAATTTTTATTCTTGGCCATGCACTCTATAAGTTGGATTACCATTGATTAATGTTGCAATATTAATGGCCATGTGAATATATGAAATTATGTATATAAGTGGGGATTAAAGTGGATTATTAGGAGAAGGAGTGGGCTAATTTTTTAAGGCCCAAAACAGCCCAAAGCAGCCCACAACTCCCCCCACCGTTCGGCCGACTAAAACCCGGCCCAAGAAGCCCATAAGGCTATCGACCGAAGGAGGGAGAGGAATCGGATGGAGCAGCCCCACGCCACCTCTCCATTTGTCCTCTTGATGAAGCCACATGTCTTTCCCTTGGAGCCAAGTGTCCATTCCGATGCAAAATCTCATGATTACTAGCTAATCATGAGAGTGAAAGGAAGAAAAAGAGAGAGAGAGAGAGGCGGAATGGATGAGGGAACTGCCGAGAGAAAGAGAGAGTGAGACCAAGCGGGCGAGCGAGTGAGAGAGAGAAGAGGAGAGTTCGAGTGGGAGAGAGGAGCGCGCGAGTGTGGGCTGAGAAGGGGGAAGAGGAGGACCGTCTTCCACCGTGTCCGAGCTGCCACCGTCGACACCGCCTAGCTCTGCCGTCGGTTGAGCCACGCCCGGAGTCCTCAAATCGCCGTTTGCTTGCTGTGTTTGCGTGAACTTAAGGCAAGTGAGAGTCCATTGATCTACACTTTGCTTGCTGTGGTTGTGTGTGAAGTGAAATGGATGTTGGAGATGCTTGAGTTGTGATGCTGGATGTTGGAATTTGAAGGTATAGGAGTAGTTCTTCAAGTTAGTAAACTGTTTCATGGAAAAACAGCTTGACCTTTGGCGATTCCGTGAATTTTCTGTAATTATCTAGCCGAAATTTGACTTTGTGTTCTTGATGAAAGTTGTAGATGACATCTTGAGGAGTAACATACTAAAATTTGAGAAGAAACGGACAAGTATTGGTCGGTGAAATGATTTTTCTTTGAAATTGTTAAATCTGGAAATCGTTACCGAGGGTTAGGAAGAGTTATGGTGATTATAGCTTTTGATCTATCATGAATCTGACTTCAAGTTCTTCACAAAAATTTTACCTCTAGGTTTTTTCTATAACATATCAAAATTTCAGAATTTTCTGAGTTGATTTAGGGTTTATACCGAATTTGTGAATAAAACTGTGCAATGGTGATGTTTGAAATTTTAAGGCTGTGATGCATGGACCATAGCGACTCGTACGAAGTTCTTTTGACATGGTGTTCTTCATGAAACCTTTTTCTCTAGATCTTTTTATAACATGTTAAATTTTAGAATTTATTAAGATCGTTTACTAATTTTTCCAGAATTTTAATTAAAGAAGTGCATTCTGTTTTATCCTGTTTTATTTTAAGAAAATTGTTTTATTTTAAGAACAAATGAATTGTTTTATTTTAAGAACAAATGAAATTGTTTGGTAAGCTGAAATGTCTTGAGTTGTTATTTATACAGCATATGTGGTGACATTTAGCATATCATATGACATCAAAAATTGATTGAAACCTTTGACATTATTGCATCAAATGCTATGTTGAAAGTGAAACATATATGTGAATATACATTGTGATGTTGATGATACCGTTGGACCCTTGAGTCGATGATGCCCCGGGAGTGTCGGGATGCCCGGAGGTGTGTGCTGGATGTCCTCGGGAGTTTCGAGATGCTCGGAGGTGTGTGCTGGATGCCCGGAGGTGTGTACCGAAAGCCTCGTGACACCAGTCGAGGTGCGGGATGCCCGGAGGTGTGTGCTAGATGCCCGGATGTGTGTGCCAGATGCCTGAAGGTGTATGCCTGAGGTCTCGCGATGCCATGTTAGGTGTGAGAGTCACGAAAGATGCAAAGATTAGCCCCTAGATAAAAATGAGATCCTTTTGAATATCAAAATGGGAAATGAATCATGCGCACGTGTGTGCATATGGCATGGTGCATGAATTGTCTATGAATTGAGTTGGTACTATTTGGCATGAAAATATGGTCATTAAGGCATTGAATGGATCTCATGGAAATATATGCATGATTGCATGGATGATATGTGCATTTCACATGAAATTTTGGTTGTCTTGCTTGTTGCATTGTGTAGTTTGATGGATCTTTTACTACTGAGTAGTTGTACTCACCCTTTTTGGGGACTAACATTTTAGATTAAGAGATGCCTCTGTTACCGGTCACACGTGGTACTTTCTATGGCTTACCGTCTGATGTTGAGGTTGAGTGTTCTGAGCATTCTTGTGTTGGTGTTCATGGACTGGTGTTCATCCATGTTCGAGTTTTAGTTATGTATGATGTGGGTCTACCGATGGACTCTATAGTCCAAGAGTTCCTATCCGTGCATGTTCGTCACAACGGGATCATGATGGGGATGCTGCCGCCGCCACCAGCCAATGCACTGGGCTGGGTGTGATTGTGCATGTGATTGGTAGCGGATAACACTTTTTGGATAGCCGACACTGGATGATGGATCGGTGTACATGACTGATGTGGGGTCGGGTACTTTTGGTTATAGCCGAGCTTAGTAAAGCCTTGGCCTTTTGATGTACCGACTCGTGATATCCATCAAAGTTATGTAAATAAAAGTGGTTCGGCTCTAACTTATATATATGATGTGTCGGTGTGCATTGCATTATTTTGTTGGAGTATGGGATAGAGAGATTTGAATATGCTTCAATTATATGAACTGCGCTGGAACCGATTTAAATAATACGAACCTCCAGGATTTATGGACTCACTGTAATTAAATGGTATCAGAGTGATATGTTATTAGGACAAGTGAGAGGCAAGTGAACTATGGCAAGCCTAATGGATCGAGGGCCGTTTCAGGGGTGCCACATATAATAACCTTTCTATCCTCTCTTCTTGCTTTTTCCTCAATTCCGTTTACACCTACTTTATGCGATATCATCAAGGGAGGTTTTTCCCTTCATGATCACTCGCTTCATAAAAACAGTCTTATCTAGACTAATTGGATGATCACTTTTAATCAGGATAGTTTCTTTTCCATCATCTCTATTAGCTTCCTTCCCAGCAGGATGCTTGAAATAAGAGCTCCTTACGATGACCTCTCTATTGTCTTTTCTTGTTTATTCCGTGATGGTGTTAACACCTATATTTCTAGCCGTGTCATTAGGGTAGGTCTTCTTTTTTATGACCATTCCTTTCACACATATAGTCCCCCCTAGATTTGTAGGATCACTTCCAACCCAGTCTGTCCCGGTGGCCCAACCCTCGCCGGTCCTGGTCCGGTTCCCAAGGGGTCCTTGCCAACATTTTGGTTGAGTGGACTCTATATGATCAAATGTTAATCAAGTGGTGTGAATCTCATTTTTTGGTTGAGTGAACTCTACATGATCAAATGCAGGAAAACGCTTTTGCATATGGTGTTATGAATATTAAAGATAGATGATTACAAGAACTATAGGACAATGATAACTAAAATCAGCAAGAAATATTCAATCTTCCATGATGAATCAATCGTAGTGAAATTATGACCAGGCCTTGGTAAGCAAATTGAGGATGCCAACCCCACCAAACCAGCCCTCAGACTCCAAATGAGTGGGTTTTATTTGGTGCCAGGATCAGTGGCCAACTCTAACCAAATGAGACGCATGTGAATTGTTTTAGAAAAATCTCATATTAGAAAATTTTTGTAGTGTTGTGTAGTTAATATATTATAGTTTGCCCATAACTCGTTGATTTAAACTTTTAATTGAATGTTGATCCAACTAGATTGGTTGACTCGAACTTAAGCTCTTTCTTGGCGATTTCTCCAGATAAAGGTATGGGATTTTTACTGCATGCTCCTAACAAATGGTATCAAATCCGATAATTGATTAGTTGCCTACTCCCAATGCGTATTGGTTTTGGGTCAATATTCCAAGAAGGAATCTTGTAAACAATGTCATTTGCACACAAGCTTTATGGTTCAATCTGGTGGACGAGACCTACGGTGAAGGTGCACATTGTGATATGGCGACATAGCCCCATTGGCATACTTCATGATTCGGTCTGGAGAGAGAGAAGGTTGTAGTTGTTGTTGTTGTTGTAGTCTTCATAAAACAAACAATATGGAGATTCAAGTAGAGACATGTTAACATAGAAGGATACCTACCTAAGAAGTAGGCTTAACATTAAGATCATATATGAGAGCGAGATTATTGAAATGCACTTATGAGTAGTGTTAGAAAAGTTTCACATCAAAGAATGGGTGTGATATTGAGTCATCAATTTTATTGACTTAAGCTTTTGAGTGAATATGGATCAAATTGGATATGCTGATAAACTCAAACTTAGGCTTTCCTTAGTGATCTATCAAGTGAAGGTATGAGATTTCTACGTGCTCATGACATTGTATATCCTAACATGTAAAAGTGTGAACAAACAACAACAAAAACATTACATATTGCCCATGTTCGACATAATACAACCTTCGAAATGGACAACCTATTCAAGTCTTCGCTAATAGACCCTTGATAAAGCAACACATTACACCACATAAAAGAAGAGGTCATGCATCACACATGAAAAAGTTTTCTAGAATCTGACCAGGGATGGATGCAAGATAACAGGACTACTACAAACATACACAACCATATAGACATTTACACAGTATATAAGGCATAATATCATAAAATGAGGCTAAGTTCAGCTCCTCTTTGGATCATCATGTTACTCACCACCATATGGATCTCTCGTAATGCCCGTGTGAGAGACCAAAACCCAAACGTGAGTCACAAACTCACCCTTGGTGGTGAGATACTTAGCACGAGCCTCCGTATCTTTCGAAGGAGCCACATAGAGCATCATATCCGCCATCGCTAATGTGCGCCATCCAGATCACAGATCTAGCCCACTCGGCTCCTGTTTCCAAGCTTGGGCTCGGCTCTTGGGCCCAAGTTAGGCTGGGCCCGACCCTCTATATGCATCTTTAAGCGTATTTGACCTATCTACCTATTTTGCGAGTTTACTCATGTTTATCTATATAGTCTTTGTTGCACCACATTTTTGCACGAAAGTTTTCCTACATTGAGAAAGGCAATTGGTCCATGTAGAAAAATTATTTTGGTCCCGACTATTCAGATGAGCGAAAATTATTGCAATAACTAATAAGTGCTTTAGAGAGGCCCGGGCTTCTTATTAAACAAACAAAACACATAATTGGGTGCAAGATCAGGAACCAAACAGTGGACGGTGAGGATAAGGATTGGACCCTCGCAAGCAGCAGGGAATCAACGGCTAGCGGCGTGTTCTCCAGGATCGAGGTTACGTTTGGTATCCTGTATAGTGTGCCAGTTGTACATTATGGGCCGTATCGCGGCCGAAACGGTGGGGACGTATGCCGTTGTGCGCCGGTAGCCACATTAGACGCATAAGCTGGAAGTTCCCGTCTAGCATTCTGCCAGTCCTATGGCTCATTGTCCTGTCCCATTCTTGGATCCTCCTTTTAGCTGCTCCAACAAAAGAGAAAAGATTAACCTTGATTAGCATGAGGGTAACGTTAATTTATTAGGTATGATTAACCTGAATGAACTCGCTTTTTAATCATGTGAAAAGGAGTTTATTATAATGTCCACATTTAAAAGGTATCAAAAGAAAATTCATCCATGGATATATAAACACATGCATAAATATGTATACACACACAAAAGGCCACTTCCTTATTTACGTTATTTATTGACGACTTTCTCCTCCTCATTGGAAGTAGGAACGGCCTTTATCCAATCGACTTTTGAACTATCTCGCCTGAATTGTTTGAATATACATGGAGAAGCACCAAGAATGGATGCAGAAAAGCAAAGGGTACAAGTTTGTGGCCTAGATTCAAACATGGAAAGAGATTGGAAGAAGAAATCTACGATGGTCATGTTGACAACGTGAAAATTACTGACCCGAAGTAAATTTTGCTCTCATGATATTGTCACATCGGCATATCATCATCATGGTCCTAAAAAGAACATAGTGGTTCCATATGTTTTTTTGTGAAAATATGGCATCATTTGATATTGATTGGGACGTGACCACTTTTTGTCAATGTTTGGCCTTTTCAACACTTGAACAAATTGAGTTTTGAGTTGACTAAGAATAGCAGTAGCATTGCCCGAAAAAAAATTATCAACTTTTGCTATAGTCCCAAATTTTCCCCTAGGTCCAAAAATCGTCAATGGTTTCTTCAAAATTATTAATATCATGGCCAATTAAAAGATAATTTAACAACTTGAGTTTTTACCAACACTCTATCATGACCTACCCTTTGATAGGGAAGGAAATAGATTTAGAGATATTGCTTAAAGGGCGGGCCTACAACCCATGATTTAGCTACGGGCTCTCCCAAGTTCACACCTCCTACGACGTTGGTATTCAAATTAATGATGTGAGAATTTTCTAAAAAGGAGTTGTCACTAGCTTATCAAGGATGGCTACAAACCAAGTGAAGTGTGAAAGCGTATTTCACTTCCTATGCAAATAGAAAGTCTGGAGTCGGGGACTTGATTACACTAATTAACTAATTAACTAATTAGTGCCCTTTTTGGACATAATCTTGTTCATTTAAAAAACAAAAGATTTTGCTCAAGTAGTTTGAATTAATTTTATATTTATCCACTAAAATATGAGGCGACTATATGCGTACACGGTCATTAACATAACAATAAGCAATCAAATAAAGCATTAAATTAATTCCATGGAATAACAAAGATCTAACACTAAAAAAAAAAATGCTAATCCGAACTAAGCTAAAGGGAAGCCATAATCAACGTATTGAAAGGGCACAACTAAGGGGATTTGTCTTCAAGAACGATAGAAACCCTATGGTAAAGCCGTAAGGGCTTGTTCAATTTTAAGCACAATTTTGGATTGGCAGCCTTCCACTTTTTAAGATAAATTACCCAAAAATTGTTTTTTAAGCTTTTCTATTTTAAAAAAAAAAATCAAAATTTTAATTATTTAAAAATTAAAAAAAAAATTTAATCCAAAAATAGGGATTCGGGCTAAACCCTAGGCCCTAGTTTGAACGTTGACAATATGGCTTCGCGGGTCCGGGTCATGGACACATTTGCGCCCTGATGTTAAATCCATTTTCAAAATGACCTAAGCCTAATCTAAAATTAAGCCCAATGCATCAATAGCCCAAAGCTTTTGCTAGGGCAGACCAAACCCAAATGGAATTATAACCACAATTAAGCACCGCTCTCCTTACTTCAATTCAAGCCCTCCCTACTTCAATTCAAGCCGAAGACTTAGGCTTTGTTTGGCAACGGTTTTGTTTCTTTATTTTTCTATTCTTTTGCTCTCAAAATATAAAAAGAAGATAAATATATTTGAAAATATTAATTAATTTTTCTATTTTCTAAAATAGAAAAGTGGCTTGAGAATAGATTTGGAGCAGAAACAATAAATAGAAAAAATAGCTTCTTGTTCCTAGAAATAATTTCTAGAAATAAGTCATTTTTTTTTCTCTTTATCTTTTCTTCTTCTTCCTTGCAACTTGCCGCCCCTGGCCGCTGCTACCGTCCGCTGTCCATCGGCCACCATCACCTGCCCCAGCCATCATTCTTTTAATTTTTTAATAGGCTGGGGCAGGTGATGGCGGCCGATGGACAGCGGACAGTAGCAGCAGCAGGGGCGGCAAGTTGCAAGGAAGAAGAAGAAAAGATAAAGAGAAAATTTAAAAAATGACTTATTTCTAGAAATTATTTCTCGGGAACAAGAACCTATTTTTTCTATTTATTGTTTCTGCTCCAAATCTATTCTCAAGCCACTTTTCTATTTTAGAGAATATAAAAATTAATTAATGTTTTCAAATATATTTATGTTCTTTTTCCATTTTGAGAGCAAAGGAATAAAAAAATAAAGAAACAAAAGCGTTGCCAAACAGAGCCTAAGTTTTTGGCTTGAATTGAAGTGGGGAGAGCAGTGCTTAATTGTGGTTATAATTCCATTTGGGTTTGGTCTGCCCTAACAAAAGCTTTGGGCTATTGATGCATTGGGCTTAATTCGCTTTTACATTAGGCTTAAGTTATTTTGAAAATGGATTTAACATTAGGGCCCAAATGTGTCATTGACTCGGACTTGCGAAGCCATATTGTCCAAGTTCGAATTAGGGCCTAGGGTTTAGCCTGAATCCCTATTTTAGGATTAAAAAAATTTTAAATTTTTAAATAATTAAAATTTCGATTTTTTTTCTTAAAATAGAAAAGCTTAAAAAACAATTTTTGGGTAACTTATCTTAAAAAGTGGAAGGCTGTCAATCCAAAATTGTGCTTAAAATTGAACAAGCCCTTACGGCTTTACCATAGGGTTTCGATCGTTCTTGAAGACAAATACCCTTAGTTGTGCCCTTTCAATATGTTGATTATGGCTTCCCTTTAGCTTAGTTCGGATTAGCATTTTTTTTCTTTTTTTTCTTTAGTGTTAGATCTTTGTTATTCCATGGAATTAATTTAATGCTTTATTTGATTGCTTATTGTTATGTTAATGACCGCGTACGCATATAGTCGCCTCATATTTTAGTGGATAAATATAAAATTAATTCAAACTACTTGAGCAAAATCTTTTATTTTTTAAATGAACAAGATTATGTCTAGAAAGGGCACAAATTAGTTAATTAGTTAATTAGTATAATCAAGTCCCCTATTTGATATGGTATAGAAATTGAAAAAGACTTTCTAAAAAGAAATTGTTCCTCAAAATAGAAATGTTATTAAACAAACTTTTATTAATCCTATAATAAAATCAAGTCTAAATTTGCCCAAAATAAAATCACGACTCTTTTGCTATTTCAGTATAAGTTAGGCCATTCCCCAACCCCCCCCCCTCCCCCCCCCCGCCCCCAAATTTTTTTTTTTTCCTTCTATATTTCCTTAAACCTTTCAACGTTTCTCCCTATTCCACTTGCCCCCAAGACATCACCAGAACACACCGAAATGCAAGAAAACCGCGAGGACTTCAGGAATCAAAGTATATCGCATATACAGATCCCACCGTCGGGCGTCCATGCCCGATACACTCCCCAAACCAAATGTCGCGACCAATTTTTTTTCAGGGTTGAACTACCTAGGGTTTTGGCTAATGGATTGTTAAGCCTAAACTTAACTCGGGCTCTCCCAAGCCCATACCAATTCGCAACTTAGGTTCAAGTTCTTAACATGCAAATGATTTTCAATCAGGAGTCGCCACTAATCTATTTTTTGGTGGATCGATTAGAAACCCAAATAGAGTAACGGGAGATTTACTTTATTCCTACGAACCAGAGATTTGGGTACGGGGACTTGGTTACGCTAAATTTCTCTAACGCCCTTTCAGTACCATTTCTTTTATTTTGAAAAAATGTTTTTTTGCAAGTAGCTTGGGTTTATTTTAAATCTATTTCCCTAACATGTGAGGTTATCATGCGCGTGCACAAACCACCAATTTAACAATCAAATAAACAATAAATAAATTGCAAAAACTTACCTCCAAGCAACGAAAGCATCTGCAATGTTAAATTAAAATCCACATCAACAACCCTAGATATGATTTTTAATTAACACGCAATTTCTTTTTTTTTGTTTCCACTTAATTAATGAAAATCATGTAATATGCAATGCGATATTAACTAACTGACCTAATACTAATGACATGTAATTTCTAATTAAATGAGCCTAGCAAAAATACTAAATGACATGCATTTCAATGAATCTAACCCTAATGACGTGCACATGACATTTTTTCTTTTCCTAAAAGAATGCATTTTATCCTAAATAATAAAACTAATTTAACCTATGACATTTTTTGTATTTTTCATGAAATTCGAAATTTGGTGAAATGTGAAAATTACCTAATTAGATTAAGACCCTATTTAATTTATATTAGGAATTAGGTTGAGCCATATCCTAATTTAAACTAAAATATTATCTTAACCTAAATAATCCTAAAATACAATATATCTAAAAATGCCAAGCTTATAATAAATTAAAAAATGATCTAAATTAAACTAAGTGCCATTTAACCCTAATATGCAATGACGTGCAAAATATACCCTAATTCTATATGACAAGTGTATGATGATTTTTTATTGTGTTTTTGTTTTCTTTCTTTTTTTAAAAATTTTCGGAATTAATAATTGCCAAGTAATTAAGCTTGCAACCTAAATTAAAATCTAGCAACCTAAATTGATTTATTTGAATTATTTTTTATGAAATTCGAAATTAAAATTCCTATTCTAAATATGCAAACCCTAAAACAAGTAATATCCTAACATGCATCTAATCTAACCCGATTTTTATTTCGAGAATTCATGATAAATAGAATGCTTTGCCTAAATATGCAAATAACCCTAAAACACGTGATATTCTATCTCAAACATATCCCAAGATAAATAAAAACAATCAAATTCATTCAAAATTACCCCAAAAGGAACATCACATATCGCTCAGATCAAAGGATAATATTTCGCTAGTAAAATCGATACTTTGATCTTAAGCCTTAAAGATCAAAACATCAATTTTAGTCCCGCTTAATTAATTATTTCATCTAAAGCCTTATAGATGAAATAAAAAAACCCTGGCGCGGTTGCGATTCGGGTGTTACATTGAGATTTTCAATTATGCATAGATAGGTATTTCAACCAAAGAAAACAACACATAAAAAGATAACGATAAAAAAACAGAGAAAAACCTAAACTTGCTTAATAAAGTAAAGCAAAAATACCTAGTAAAATTTTTTCTTTTCTTTTTTTTTTTTAGAAAGAAAAAAAAAAGATCTTCGCCGCCGGTTTTAGGGCTCCGGTGGGGAAAGAACGCCGGCTAGGGTTCCGGCGAGGGCTCAATAGGAACCGGCAGCGAGCGAGCGGTGAGCGCGTCGGCATGGGGCGGCATCGCGGACTAAGGAGGGGCGACGGAGCTGGGATCGCGGACCGCGGACCGCGGGTCGTTGGGATGATGGAGGTGCGGTGGAGCGACGGCTTGAGCAGCGGGGGCGGCGTCAGGTCGTCGGAACAGAGGCGGGGCGCCGCAGGTGAAGCTCGGGCTTCCGGGTTCCGGCGAGGGCTCTTGCGGACGCCGGATCTTGCATGGGTGTCGCGGACGGAGCGGTGAGGTGGTAGCGGCGTCGGGTGAGCAGAGGCGGCGCTGCGAGCGTCGCGGGCAAGACCGGTGGTGCGGCGGTGGCGGAGGCGCGGTGGAATGGAGCAGACTCGCGGGTCACCGGCGGAGCAGCGATGGGCGGTGGCTCGTGAGGCGGCGACGGTGCGGGCTGGCGAAGGTGAGGACACCCCCACGAAGAAGACGATGAACAGTAACGTGGGGGTTTCCTTTTTCTCTTTTCTTTTTTCTGGTCTCTCTCTCTCACGTCACTTTTCACCTTTTCATCTTTTTTCTCTCCTTGTTGCTTTTCTTTTGTGTTCTTTTTCACCAAAAAGAAGCCCCCTTTTTGCTCCAAATTTTTTTTGAAATTCCTTCCACCCTTTGTCCATACGTGCGCAGCGCCTTTTATAGGGGAAAATTTTAGATCTTTGAAGCATATTTTATTTCCAATTCCACTCGTGCATAATTCTCTGAATATATCATTGCACCACATGTGATATTCTCTTTTGTATTTTTCACATATTCTTTCCAAAAAATTCCCTTTTTGCACGAAATACACCCCTAGTGTATATTACTTAAAAATATGAAAAGCTTGAACGGAATATGTGAAAAATCTTCCCTTCACCGGCAGCCTAAAATAAAATAAAATAAAACAAAAAATGAAAATAAAATGTTTCTAAACCATACCCCATTTTTCTTTTTTTCTTTTATTTAGTAAAAATTAATGCCAAAAATTTAGGTGTCAAAAATGCTGCCCCTCTTTGAAGGTGAGCTCGCAGAGGTTGCCTTCAAAGACAAATTGAGATCTAAATTTTGGGAATGCTCATGCAATGAATGATTTTTTGTTGGAGCATGAATTCCATTTTTAATGCAAAATACTAATGCAAATGATAGATGAACCTACCTGAAATAACTTACCTTCGAGGAGGATAGAGTAATTCGAGGTAGTGAGTGTTACCTATCCAGGACCCATACCATTCTACGGTCGCCTAGAACAGTAACATGACTTTGTGAAGAAACTGTTTTCCTATGACCCGTACCATTTTACGGTCGCCCAGTATGGCAGAAAGGAGCTGCTTTCTCAGGACCCGTACCATTCTACGGTCGCCCAATACGGTAGAAGAGTTTTATAAGGAACTACTTTTCCAGGACCCGTACCATTCTACGGTCGCCCAGTACGGCAAAAAGGTTTTGTCTAGGACCCGCACCATTCTACGGTCGCCTGAATAAGGAATAGGTGTTGTCAAGGACCCATACCATTCTACGGTCGCCTCGACGAAGAAAATTATATTTCCAGGACCCGTACCATTCTACGGTCGCTTGAATGAGGAAATTGCTTTTCCAGGACCTGTACCATTTTACGGTCGCCTGTTAGAGCAATAAATGTTGTCTAGGACCCGTACCATTCTACGGTCCCCTAGATTGAGGTTTTGCTTGGCTAGGACCCGAACCATTCTCCGGTCGCCCAACCTTGCAACAGAAATCATCTGATCAGGACCCGAACCATTCTTCGGTCACCTTAATCAAATTGAATCTGGAGGAAAAATCTTTGGGAGACAACTCAATTGAGTGTCGGTATGCTTAAAAGGGAAAACCTGTGTAATGACAAGTATTCAAGGTATAGATAGAGATATACTTACCTGGTAACATCTCTTATCTTCAGGGATACGTCTCCTGCAAAACATGGTCATAGGAGAGGCAACATGCATTTGTAAACATGCATCAATATAATGTAGGTTCATGATGATTTTCATTAATCTTACACCACCTAATTTCCATTCGGAACACATGAGTGTCATGAATGTGTCAAATGAGGGATTCTCTGGTCTGAAAGGACTTTTTCTCTCATCCTTATTAAAATGGCAATTTCATCTTGACCTTTGATGCAGGATTTTGTCAATCACTCTATCTCACCATCGTCATGCCAAACAAGGGTCTGAGCAATCTCGCAAGTGGTACGATCTCAACAATCTGAGAGGTCTTTAAAAGGGACCGTAATATGGGCTTAGTTAACGGCTTAACAAAGGGGACTCTTTCGAGTCGAGGTTATTGAAAGAACAACTCTTTAATCATCTCCGGGTTTACAAGTCAAGAACCCTGCAAAATGAGAAAGAAATAATCTTGCTCACACTCCTTCGAGCGATGCTTATGACATATGAATTCATACGCTAATTCAAGTGCCCTAATTAGAAGAGACTTTACAAGGGACGTAACATAGGCTGAGTTCATGGGTTGAGAAATGAAATGATCATTAGGCTCAAAATATGTGTTAAGGGTGAGAGTTGATGATCATCTTGGCATTGCCACCAGTTTTCTTTTTCACCATCAGGGATTGTCTTCATGAAATGCCCCATTGATTGTAAAAACTCAACATTTGAGCTCTTTAAGTATTACTCCATTGGGATTTAATTCTAGCAATTGACAGTCATCTATCTTGACTCTCTTTTTTTCATTTATGGGCATTGGCCTTGCTTTTACTAGGCACACCGCTTTTTCATGCCCTTAGTTCTTGTTCATTTTTTCTTCACTTTTTTTTTCATGAGCATTGGCCTTGCTTTTACCAGGCACACTGCTTTTTCATGCCCCTTAATTCTATTTTGATTTCTATGCAAGTGTCAAGCAATTACACTTTAAATGACATTCAAACTTTCAAAGGTTTTCATCTATCTCTTGCCTTGCCCCAGTATGGGGGATGATCACCAACTGGGTTTAAAAGAAATGAAATTGCAGGCTCAAGTAGGCTATGCAAAGGATATAAGTATGTAGGATAGAGAAAGAAATGCTTTTCATCATCCTAAGGCACTTAAATTACCACATGAATTCAATGTAATAGCATGACTAGAAGATTGATGCAAGTGAGAGCAAGAAAATTTCAATTCATTTTCCTCACCTCATGCTATCATTTTATCTCCCATTTGCCCCAATGTGGGGTGATTCTTGACAGGGGTAATTTAAAAAGAATATCTATAAGTGTATGGGCTCAAAAGGATTAAGCAATGGATCACTTATAGTGTTTAGGATAGAGAAAAGAATGCCTCTCATCATCTTGGTTGACGTACCCTTTGCGAGATAGCCCTTTTCCTTGTGGGCATGGAATTTCTTCACACAACTCACCGATGATTATGTATGGGATAGTGTATGGAACAAGGCTTGCCTTTCATCATTCCAAAGTATCTCATTTGACACATTCAATTTATCTCACACAATTCATCAAGGAAGAAAAATGTGAGATTTATGACAAATTTGAATAATTTAGCTGATTGAAGCATATTATTCATTATAAAATACTTGTAATTCAAGACAAGACATGGCGAATTCTATCATGGATAATATTTCTTGACAGTATCCGAATTAACTGGAGTGGAAAACTCACGACCATCCATTTCTGCCAAGATCAAGGCACCACCAAGAAGTACTTTCTTCACCACATATGGACCACCATAATTTGGGGCGAACTTGCCCCCAAGATCAGGGAAAATTGGCAACAGCTTTTTCATAACAAGATCATTTACCTCGAAATGTCTCGGTCGCACTTTGCGGTTGAAGGATCTGGCAACTCTTTGCTGATAAGCTTGGCCATGACAAAGAGCCTTCAGTCTCTTCTCATCAATCAAGTTTAACTGTTCAAGTCTTTGTTGCGACCATTCAGCTTCAGACAACTCTACTTGGGATAAAACTCTCAGAGAAGGAATCTCCACTTCTACAGGTAGAATTGCCTCCATGCCATACACCAAAGTAAACGGGGTTGCCCTAGTGGAAGTGCGGATTGATGTCCGATACGCCATTAGTGCGAAGGGTAACCTGTCATGCCAATCTCTATAATTCTCGGCTGTCTTAGCCAAAATCTTCTTAATGTTCTTATTGGCCACTTCAACAGCCCCGTTCATTTGAGGGCGATAAGGGGACGAATTCAGATGCTTGATCTTGAACTCGCTAAACAACTCATCAACAAGCTTGTTGTTCAAATTTGTTCCGTTGTCAGTGATGATTGTTTCAGGGACACCATAGCGAGCAATTATATCACGTTTGATGAACTTTGCAACATTGCGAGCAGTGACACTTGCAAATGACGTAGCCTCAATCCATTTGGAGAAATAGTTTATGGCCACTAAAATGAATCGGTGCCCATTGGAAGCCTTCGGGTTTATTGGGCCGATCACATCAATGCCCCACATTGAGAAAGGCCATGGCTCGGAAAACTGATGTAGCTCGGTTGGAGGAACATTTATCTTATCACCATGGATCTGGCAACGATGACAACTCCGTACATGCTTGATGCAGTCACTTTCTAGTGTGAGCCAATAGTAGCCCAATCTCATAATCTTCTTAGCCATCATGTGCCCATTCATATGAGGGCCACATATTCCTTCGTGCACTTCTTGCATGATTTGAGTGGCTTCGGTTATATTTACACACCGTAACAAGATTGAATCATAAGATCTCTTGTACAAATTCTCGCCACTGACGAAGAATTTTGAGGCCATCTTCGTGATGTACCTCCTATCAGCAGGAGTGCTTCCTTCGGGAAATTCTTGCCTTTTAATGTAGTTCATGATATCGTAATACCACGGTTTTCCATTAGGTTCTTCAGTTATAATCATACAGTAAGCCGGCTTTGGCAAAACTTCTATCTTCAAAGGCTTAACCTCTAACCCATCAGTGACTTGCAACATAGACGACAATGTCGTGAGTGCATCCACAAATTGATTATGAGACCTTGGCAAGTATTCAAATGAAATTTCGTCAAACTTCTTTACCAGATCTTCTAGGTACTTATGGTACGGGAGCAACTTGGCATCCTTGGTCTTCCACTCACCTACAGTCTGTAATATGATCAGTGTCGAATCTCCAAATACCATTAACTTGGCCACACCCATCTCGATTGCAGCTTGAAGTCCACGGATGCAAGCCTCATACTCAGCCACATTGTTAGTGCATGGGAATATCAATTTTGCAGCTACCGGATAGTGCTGTCCATCTGGGGATATTAGAACTGCTCCAGTACCAAAACCGGACAAGTTTACAGCTCCATCAAAGAACATCTTCCATGAGTCTTCATTTACACTCAAGATACGGTCATCAAGGAAACCGTCATCGTCATTATAGACTCGTGAATTTCCGGCCAATAGATCAGCGATCACTCGACCCTTAACCGACTTCTGTGGTATGTACTGCACATCAAATTCGGAGATCAAAATTTGCCATTTGGCCAACTTACCTACCAAAGCTGGCCGATCAAGTAAATACTTGATGGGGTCGTTTTCGATTACGAGAAATGTTGATAATGTAGTGTGTATTGTCGCAATCTATGCAATACCCACACCAATGCCACACAAGTCTTTTCAACATCGAATATTTCAGCTCGATACGGTGAACTTTTTACTCGAGATAATAAACAGCTCGCTTTTTTTATCCATAGGACTTTCCCGAGCCAACATCGCACCCAACGACTCACTATGAATGGTGAGGTAGAGAATCAAGGGATGCCCGGTGATGGTGGGACAAGAACTGGTGGATTCATCAGTGCTTCGCTTTAACTTGTTGAATGCTTCTCGACGCTCATCATCCCATTTGATTCGTGCATTCTTCTTTAGGAGCTTGAAGAATGGCTTGGCAGTCTCAGAAAGTTGGGAAATGAACCGGGCTATGTAATTCAGTCTTCCCAAGAGGCTCCGAACTTCTTTCACTGTTGATGGAGATTGCAATTCACATATGGCCTTAGCCTTGGATGGGTCAATCTCAATCCCCTTACTGCTTACAATGAATCCGAGTAATTTACCGGATGTTGCCCCGAACACGCATTTAGTGGGATTTAGCCGAAGCTTGAATTCACGGAGTCGATCAAACAATTTCTTCAAGGTTTCCACATGGCTTCTTCCAGGCCGAGTCTTTGCGATCATATCATCAACATAGACTTCAATCTCCTGATGCATCATATCATGGAATAGTGTTACCATGGCTCGCTGGTAAGTTGCCCCTGCGTTCTTGAGTCCAAAGGGCATGACCTTGTAATGAAAGGTCCCCACGGGGTGATAAATGCAGTCTTCTCCTTGTCTTCCTCCTTCATCCTTATCTGATTGTACCCGGAAAACCCGTCCATAAACGAGAATAGTTCAAATCCGGTAGTACTATCCACGAGGACATCTATGTGAGGCAGCGGGAAATCATCCTTTGGGCTAGCCTTGTTCAGATCTCGATAGTCGACGCAAACTCGAACTCGACCATCCTTCTTCATCACCGGCACGATGTTAGCCACCCATTCAGGGTATTGTGAGACTTCAATGAATCCCACCTTCAGGAGCTTCATCACCTCTTCCTCTATCTTCTTCGAGAGCTCGGGCTTAGTTCTCCGGAGCCTTTGCTTCTTAGGTGGTACGTCCGGATTAGTAGGCAACCAATGCTCGACGATCAATGAGTCTAAACCAGGCATGTCAGCATAGGTCCATGCAAAGACATCCTAGTATTCCTTTAGTAACTGAGTTAGGCGCTTAGCCTCGTCTTTGGGTAGATTTGCTCCAATTTTCACCTCTTTGGCTTCTTCAGTGTCACTCAAATTAATAGTGACGGTCTGCTCAGATGTGAGAGGCTTAGCTTTTTCATGTTGCTCCTAGCTACGTTGTACTTCGATGGAGTCTTCGATGGAGTCTTCAGGATCATTATTATCAGCACTTGTTGCAGTGGATTGGACCATTTCCACACATTTGCATGTCATAGGATTGTTCCTGAAACATGAAGTAGATAAATCAAAAAGACAAACAGAGTAATCAACATCTTTGCCTTTTTTTTTATTGAAAGAAAAATCCTTGGCAAAAATGTTTTTTTTTTAAAAAAAAAACATTTTGACATGAGGAAGCATGATGAAGCCCAGGCCTCAGAGTTCTCCTTGGATTTTTCTTTTTCATTTATCGGCTGGATATCATCATCGGGCTGGTTTGGTGTACCTCATCATGCCCTCAAAATAAAACTTGCAATTTTATTGATATTCATCAATCAATTACATTTATTGAATGGAAAAATGCAACACTCAATCACTAAAAGAAAAGGAAATTGAAAACATCTCTCAGAAAACAATAAAAATTCCCACGCAGGGGAAATGTGCACAAGCAATAAAAGAGTTACTCTTGTGGGCCAAAGCCCATTTCTTCAGGGGGTCCTTCATTAATGGCTCCTATGATGAGGTCGTTGAATAAGTTTGCAACTCCATCCAGCTCATCATTAGGGTTCTCTGTGTTCGGGGGAATCGGATCATCCATGCCACCCCATCCATCTAGGACTATCTCACTAGGATCAATGTAGTAGCTAGGAGGGGTTGAATACTTCACCAGGTAATCAAACTTGCCACTAGGCTGCCCCAGAGTGCCTATCACTTCCGCTTCTTCATGCATCATTCTTGGAGGACCAGGGAATGTTTCGTGAATGCTCGGGGGTAGTGGGTTTTGCCTCTCTCGCCCTTGATCAGGTGGCGAGTTCCGCCTCTCTTGTCTTCGTCCATCAGAACTTCCCTCACCTCATCCATGGTACCCTAAACCAGCAGAACGGGACCTCTGAGGGGCTTCAATGGGGCTTCGAATGCCCTGACCATTTCTCCCAAGACCATTGCCAGGGACAAAGTCATTCCCAACCATTACTCTTCCCACCATGAGGGCAGCATTTGATACTTCAAGGGTAGGTGGTGATGAACCCCGAGAAGCATGTATAGTGGACACTAACTCAAATGAGTGGTAACTTGATTCAAATTGAGAGTCCGGCTCCACATAGGGGATAGCCGTCTCATGATAAATTCGGTGGTCTTCCTCACCATACACGGTGACCAACTTCCTTTCAATCACAAATTTCACAGCTTGATGTAGACTTGAAGGCACTGCTCCAGCAGTGTGTATCCATGGTCGACCTAACAGGAAATTGAATGCAGTAGGGATGTCCAGCACTTGGAAGGGAATGTTGAAGACGACCGGCCCTATTTGTACATCGAGATGGATTTCCCCGATCACTTCCTTTCTTGTTCCATCAAAAGCTCGCACCGAAGTCTTCGCAGCATGTATCCTTGACGGGTCTACCTTAAGGCGATGAAGAGTGGCCAACGGACAAATGTTCAAAGCGGACCCATTATCAATGAGTACCCGGGACACATGAGAAGACTTGTGCTTAACGGATATGTAGAGTGCTTTGTTATGTCCCCTGCCTTCAAGAGGAAATTCCTCATCAGAGAAGGCAATCAAATCCTTAAGAAGGACCGATCCCACAAATTCTTCAAGCTTGTCTGCCTCAACCGTCTCTGGCACACGAATTTCACTCAGCACCTTCATTAGCGACTTTTGATGAACGGGGGATGTCATCAAGAGCTTGAGTAAGGAGATTTGAGCAGGCATCTTTCATAGTTGGTCAACCACGTTATACTCACTTGCTTTGATTACGGCCAAAAACTCCTTAGCCACTTCATCAGTGACCGGCTTTGCAGGTTGAGCACTAACTTGACCATAGGTCCGACCAGACCTTGTAACAAGGTCCACATCCAGGTCATAGGACCAAGGCACTGCCTTATCATTGACATACTCATACGGCTGCGGCACCTCTATCACTATCTCTTTGTTAGATGCATCCCCCAATGAGGGCATGTCTACAAGCGAAGGATCAACCTCTTTCTTGTCAGCATCAAGTGCAGCTTGCTCCTCCTCCTAATCAATGATGAGGTGGGAGATAGTAGAAACTATGCAGTTACGATCAGCATACACAATGATGCCATCATCCACCATTTTGGCAACTCTTTCTCTCATCACTGATAAAGGGACATCTTCCCGACTTCGGTAATACCCAGCTCTTACTAGCCCATTATAGGCATCAGCCACGTGCACCTTTGAGTTCCTGATCCGTCCGACTTCAGGTTCCAAGATAGCATTCACTGTACCCTCATGCCCTGGTAGCGGATTTTTTTGGACATTTGGCCGAGCAGTTTGAAATGAAAAGGCCTTTGTATCGAGGAGATTCTGGATCTTGTGCTTGAGGGTGAAACATTCATCAGTTGAATGCCCCAATTCACCGTTATGGTAGTCACACTTCTTCGTCGGGTCATAACCACGAATGCTTTCACGGTTAGGGCGCTTTGGTTCACTAGTAAGCAAGCCCTTCTTTCGGAGGACTGTCAGCACTTGGGATGGAGACCCAGGGAGAGGAGAGAACTGCCTTCTATTATTTGCTTGGGCGAATGATTGACGGCCAGCGGATTGTTGCTATCTTGGGTTTACCTGTATAGCCGGGGTAGGTTTGGCACTTTCTTGGCCATAAGCCACGTTCACATCTACGGCTGCTTCTTTCTCCTTTTTGGTAGAGAACCTTTTAGTAGATGGCTCAGAAAACTATCCTTCCCTTATCCCCATCTCGATTTGCTCCCCCACAGGAATAAGCTGATTGAAGTTTTCAACGTACGTGCTGGCCATCCGTATACGAAACTCGGATGCGAGAGTTTTGATAAACAACTTCATTAACTCCTTGTCAATAGGTTCGGGGGTGATTTGAGCTGCCAGATTTCGCCATCTCACGGGATACTCTTTGAATGACTCACTCCTTTTCTTTTCCATCCGCTCCAGGTCTTCTCAAGAAGGTGCGATGTCCATGTTGAACTTGTACTGTTTGAGGAACGCATCCGCCACTTCGTTCCAGGTTTCGAGAAGGTTTACGTTCTTCATCACATACCAGTTTAGTGCGGGCCCAGTCAAACTTGCGTGAAACAATTGGATCATGAGGGGCTCATTTTTGACGTGTTGGGCCATGCGCACATGATACATCTGCAAATGAGATTTCGGACAAGATGTCCCGTCGTACTTCTCAAATTCTGGCTTTTTAAACTTGCTCGGCATTTTAACCTTCTCATAGACCGAGAGGTCGAATGGGAGTGAGCTTTGCGACTCCTGCAGTTGTCTCACTTTCTCCTCCAGCTTTGCAACGCGTTCATCCTGATCTATCTTAGAAACATTGTCTAGCTTGGTCTTTCCAACAAGGACCACGTCATCTTCCAACCCAGGCATTTCATCATCATTCATTTGGGCCTTATTTGCTTGCCTCGGGACTACAATCTCAAAGAGAGCGGGTGGAGGAACCGGATTCACTTGGAGGGATTGAAGTTGAGCCGTTATAAGCTCCATAGAGGTAGCTAACTGTTGGAGTCGGCCTTCCACGAAGGACATACGATTGCGCATCTCGCTTTGGTCGACCATTCTTGCTCTTAATCGCGTGATAATAGGCGAGCGTGGAGGATCCGTTATCACCTAAATTGAATAAATGAATACACATAAGCACTTCATATAAAACAATGCCGGTCCATGACGAAAGTCTAATCGCTTTTATTTATTAATGAAATTGTTTGACATTGACAATGTAAAAACACTTGAAAAGCCCTAAACAAAAAGGTAAATGGCTCAACTTCCTAAACATTAAGCTAAAGTAAAGTAAGGAAAAAAAAAAAAACTAAATAGACTCTAGCCACTTTATTTGGCCCGATCCATAAACAAATGGCAAGCCAACGCTCGACGTAATTGCCTCTTCTCTTTGGCATCCTTCTTGGCTTGCTTCTCAAGTTCTTCAATCTTCCTCTTGTGACGAATAAGCTCTGCTTGCCGAGTGGGCCTTTCAGTCACATCTGGGACCTTTGGGAGATACTCGGTTGGAATCTTGTGCTGACGAATGTATCGAATAGTGGCATAGTAAGCATTTTCCTTCCCTTCGAGCTCTTCTTCAGGCAAGCTCAACTTTTGCTTGTGACATGCAAGCCAAGCTTGTTTGATACAACGGAGCCATTTTTTGTGATCACCATCCATGGTAGTGAATCGGACTTGGAATAAACCAAGCTTGAGTGGGGGCGGTAGATCCTGCACAACTCGATATTGACGGGCCACTCAAAGTGGGTAGTAGGAAGTGGCACCGGTGATCCCCAATAGCGGGATCGGCTCATCATCACCATGAAAGAGACGTGCCTTGGAGACTTTGAACCATTTAGCATGCCATAGGAAAATCTTGGTATTGGGATTTTTCAACAATTTTACCCATTTCGAGTAAGAAAGATTTGGAGTTCGATTCTGATGATTTTTTAATACCTCAATGGGATGATGGGAATTGGTGATATTAATGATGTTCATGCGAAAATTAATCTTACTCATATGAGAAAAGAACCAGATTTGTAAGAGTTCAATTGGTGCATGAAAGGTTTTATCTTCATTTTCCTTAAATCGAGTGAGTGACAAAAATGTTTCAGCTAGAATAGTGTTGACAAAACTAATCCTAGCACACACTTGTTTAACCACCCATGCGACAGCAGGATTAATGGCATTTTTACGAAGGGGAAAAATAATGAACCCGAAGAAGGCTAGAAGGAATATCTTACTTTTTAAGAGAGTGTTAGCACTAGTAAAACTCCGATCTAGGAAGGAAAAAGGACATGCAAGACAATTATCTTTCAACACTCTTTTAATCTGATTCTTATCCATCCTAAGAAAGTCAGACAAAATTGATTCGGGTTCTATTCCGAGAGGTGGGTTTATTAATTCCAACTCCAAAGGTTTTCCTATGGCAATGGTGTATTCCTCCAAAGTCGGGGCCAGCTCGTGCTTACCAAATATGAACGTTGATGTTTGAGGGCACCAGAAATGAGTGAGTGCTTGCATGACGCCACTTTGAACATCAATGTCGAGGAGGGGAACAAGAAGACCAAGTCTACTCTCCACATAGCTTTGACCATCGTGGCCTAGACAATCCCACCATGACTTGAGTTCAGCCTTCGGTGCAGGTACGAATCGAATGTCGGATCTTCCCATTGTTTATAGACCAAGACTCGACCAACCTAACGTTATGGACCGACCAAAGACATAAATAAGTAAATTGCAAGAGTAAAGGATAGAGAGTTTACTTTACCATACGATTAAAGCAACCACATAGACAAGCGCATGAAATGTGAGGCTCAATTTCTATCTAGACGGCTTAGCAAAGTGGAGTTAAAAGGATGTGATGACTTAGTCGCAGCCTTACGTACTAAGCCATGTCCTCTTAACCCCGGCTCAGTCAAGAATGATACCCCAATGCGACGCAGCCTCGCGGGCAGAGGTAAACATTCTTAACACCAAGAAAAACTTTCGGGAATGAGTTGGGCAACCTCTACTACGCGGCCTCGCGGTCGAAGTCGTATCCAGCTCAATACCATCCTAAATGTCCTAGTGCGGCCCAGGTCCGGCGGCGGGTTGTGTGTGCAATAATGTAGTGTTGAATGCAAGACATGCACAACAATTTAGATCAAGCAACACTTCAATAATTTAAATTTAAAATATTCATCCCCAACTCCAACCTGCAAGACAAGGGTTAGCAAAGACTACTCCCCTTATATCTCCTCATCTGCAAAAACATTTAACACCTTAAATATTAGGGACATACCTGGGATCCTCGCTGCCAAACAAAAATATTTTTCCAAAAAATAAATTTGGCCTAAGTCCACTAAGAGTTTCAACTCAAGTCCCCAGCGGAGTCGCCAAGCTGTCGCGACCAATTTTTTTTCGGGGTTGAACCACCTAGGGTTTTGGCTAATGGATTGTTAAGCCTAAACTTAACTCGGGCTCTCCCAAGTCCATACCAATTCGCGACTTAGGTTCAAATTCTTAACATGCAAATGATTTTCAATCAGGAGTCGCCACTAATCTATTTTTTGGTGGGTCGATTAGAAACCCAAATAAAGTAAAGGGGGATTTACTTTATTCCTACAAACCAGAGATTTGGGTACGGGGACTTGGTTACGCTAAATTTCTCTAACGCCCTTTCGGTACCATTTCTTTTATTTTGAAAAAATGTTTTTTTGCAAGCAGCTTGGGTTTATTTTAAATCTATTTCCCTAACATGTGAGGTTATCATGCGCATGCACAAACCACCAATTTAACACTCAAATAAACAATAAATAAATTGCAAAAACTTACCTCCAAGCAACGAAAGCATCTGCAATGTTAAATTAAAATCCACATCAACAACCCTAGATATGATTTTTAATTAACACGCAATTTTTTTTTTGTTTCCACTTAATTAATGAAAATCATGTAATATGCAATGCGATATTAACTAAATGACCTAATACTAATGACATGTAATTTCTAATTAAATGAGCCTAGCAAAAATACTAAATGACATGCATTTCAATGAATCTAACCCTAATGACATGCACATGACATTTTTTCTTTTCCTAAAGAATGCATTTTATCCTAAATAATAAAACTAATTTAACCTATGACATTTTTTGTATTTTTCATGAAATTCGAAATTTGGTGAAATGTGAAAATTACCTAATTAGATTAAGACCCTATTTAATTTATATTAGGAATTAGGTTGAGCCATATCCTAATTTAAACTAAAATATTATCTTAACCTAAATAATCCTAAAATACAATATATCTAAAAATGCCAAGCTTATAATAAATTAAAAAATGATCTAAATTAAACTAAGTGCCATTTAACCCTAATATGCAATGACGTGCAAAATATGCCCTAATTCTACATGACAAGTGTATGATGATTTTTTATTGTGTTTTTGTTTTCTTTCTTTTTTTAAAAATTTTCGGAATTAATAATTGCCAAGTAATTAAGCATGCAACCTAAATTAAAATCTAGCAACCTAAATTGATTTAATTGAATTTTTTTTATGAAATTCGAAATTAAAATTCCTATTCTAAATATGCAAACCCTAAAACAAGTAATATCCTAACATGCATCTAATCTAACCCGATTTTTATTTCGAGAATTCATGATAAATAGAATGCTTTGCCTAAATATGCAAATAACCCTAAAACACGTGATATTCTATCTCAAACATATCCCAAGATAAATAAAAACAATCAAATTCATTCAAAATTACCCCAAAAGGGACATCACATATCGCTCAGATCAAAGGATAATATTTCGCTAGTAAAATCGATACTTTGATCTTAAGCCTTAAAGATCAAAACATCAATTTTAGTCCCGCTTAATTAATTATTTCATCTAAAGCCTTATAAATGAAATAAAAAACCCTGGCGCGGTTGCGATTCGGGTGTTACATTGAGATTTTCAATTATGCATAGATAGGTATTTCAACCAAAGAAAACAACACATAAAAAGATAACGATAAAAAAACAGAGAAAAACCTAAACTTGCTTAATAAAGTAAAGCAAAAATACCTAGTAAAATTTTTTCTTTTCTTTTTTTTTTAGAAAGAAAAAAAAAAGATCTTAGCCGGTGGTTTTAGGGCTCCGATGGGGAAAGAACGCCGGCTAGGTTTCTGGCGAGGGCTCAACAGGAACCGGCAGTGAGCGAGCAGTGAGCGCGTCGGCACGAGGCGGCGTCGCGGACTGAGGAGGGGCGACGGAGCTGGGATCGCAGACCGCGGACCGCGGGTCGTCAGGACGATGGAGGTGCGGTGGAGCGACGGCTTGAGCAGCGGGGGCGGCGTCAGGTCGTCGGAATAGAGGCGGGGCGCCGCGGGCGAAGCTCGGGCTTCCAGGTTCCGGCGAGGGCTCATGCGGACGCCGGATCTGGCGTGGGCGTCGCGGACGGAGCAGTGGGGCGGTAGCGGCGTCGGGTGAGCAGAGGCGACACCGCGAGCATCGCGGGCAAGACCGGCGGTGCGGCGGTGGCGGAGGCGCGGTGGAATGGAGCGGACTCGCGGGTCACCGGCGGAGCAGCGATGGGCGGCGGCTCGTGAGGCGGCGACGGTGCGGGCTGGCGAAGGCGAGGACACCCCCACGAAGAAGACGATGAACAGTAACGTGGGGGTTTCCTTTTTCTCTTTTCTTTTTTCTGGTCTCTCTCTCTCACGTCACTTTTCACCTTTTCATCTTTTTTCTCTCCTTTTTGCTTTTCTTTTGTGTTCTTTTTCACCAAAAAGAAGCCCCCTTTTTGCTCCAAATTTTTTTGAAATTCCTTCCACCCTTTGTCCGTACGTGCGCAGCACCTTTTATAGGGGAAAATTTTAGATCTTTGAAGCATATTTTATTTCCAATTCCACTCGTCCATAATTCTCTGAATATATCATTGCACCACATGTGATATTCTCTTTTGTATTTTTCACATATTCTATCCAAAAAATTTCCTTTTTGCACGAAATGCACCCGTAGTGTATATTATTTAAAAATATGAAAAGCTTGAACGGAATATGTGAAAAATCTTCCCTTCACCGGCAGCCTAAAATAAAATAAAATAAAATAAAACAAAAAATGAAAATAAAATGTTTCTAAACCATACCGCATTTTTCTTTTTTTTTTTTTTTTTTTTTTTAGTAAAAATTAATCCCAAAAATTTAGGTGTCAACACCAAATTGCGAAACATCCTCCCTGCCGACGACCGAGCCGACCATCACCAGATCTCCATACCAAACGACTTTTGAACCCCAGACAACCTACCCGCGAGCACTTGATGCCCGCGCTCGCGCCACACAATAAACCCCACGAACAATCATAGGATATATCAAAGCACGAGACAAAACTGACAACCAAAAATCCAGGGCTATCCAGACTTTGAAGAGATGAAATCTGAGCAAAGAAATGTATTTGGCAATTAGTAAAAACGTTGCACCGGACGGAACACATCTACGAATCCTTGGAACAATTTGGAACCTGAGACAAAAGCGACCGGTTTTGGTCCGGACATTCCCTCGAACACATGGTGAGCACAGATCGAGGAAAAAGACATAGACCATTCTTATAACTCGGATTTAGATCCAGATTCACGGAAAATAACTAGGATATGCTCAACGCCAACGAGTTAGAAGTAAAACACGCATAAACCATAGAAGCCGGGTTGCTGCCTCTCCCTCAAACCAAAATAGGGCAGAGCAAAAAGGGTTGGAGGGAATGAGCGTTTTCAGCCGAACCCTTCCAGAAGCAGCCCCCCTCGAGCTACCCCCTCTCTCCTGGCTTCTTCGTTCCCGCTTTATGTCTCTCTCCGTCCTCTCTCCGGGCCAGGACGACGCCAGCTGCCTCTGTCCGAACCCGTACCGCGCAACATTCTCCGCGCTGTTCTCTGTACCCTGTATCGGCGTCTTTCATCCTATGTTGTTTGTCGTTGAGCTACGGTCCACGACACAGAGGAGAGAGGGGGAAGGGAAGAGATGAGAGGGCCGGGCCGGAAAGCAGAGGAGATGGCCTCTCCCTTTTTTAAAGAAAAATATTTTTGATTAATTTTTAATTTTTTTTTTAATTTAATACTAGTAATGCAAATGTTCCTAATGTTTATACGCAATGTAATTTAATGAAAATTAGTTTTTTTAAGGTTAGAGATTAATTTCTTATTTTTCATGCAATTTAAAATCAAAATAAATAGGCAAAATTTGGGTTTTAACACACTCATGGAACTACCGCAGTCTCTCAATATTTATAGTTTTGAAGAAACCAATTGTGATTTTTGGAGTTAGGGCACATTTACGACTGGAGTGAAAGTTGGTAATTTATTTTTTTAAAACAAAGAGAAAAGGTTCAAAATAGGATTTTGGTTGGATCTAAATTATGGATATTTAGGGAATTAGGATGAGCGCCAAATGTAACTCCTTGTTGTTCGAGAGGGACCACTCCTCATCCTCACCATCCATTATTTGGTTCCTCATGTTGCCCTTAATTATGTGGTTTCGTTTGTTCAATAAGAAGTCATTGCCTTTCCAAAACACTTCTTGTGACAATTTTCATTTATATGAACGTCTGGGACCAAGATAATTTCTCTACATGGATCATCAGTTTGGTGCAAAATTATGGCGCAACAGAAACGGTTGATAAACATAAGTAAAAGGAAAATTGCTAAAAAAGTCCTAAACATTTTGTCATTGTGCCAATTTAGTTCTAAACCTTTTTAAGTTGTGACAATTCAGTCCTTTCCGGCCAATTTGGCCGAATTTTGCTGACTGATCGCCGGTCGGCTGACGTGAACAACTTTCTACTAATATTTTAATATTTTTGAATTTTTGAATTTTTATTATTTATTTATTTTTTATTATTTATTTATTTTATTCTGCTCTTCTTCCTCCAGCCGATCGCCGAACCTCGGCGATCGGCCAGAGGCGACGGCCGGCGAGGTCGAGGTCGAGGTTGATCTCGCCGGCCACCTCGCCAGTGGTCATGGGGGCGGCCTCTCGCGGGGCGGGCAAGGCTCGACCTCGCCAGATCCGGCGAGGGCGAGCCTCACCCGCCTCGCGCGACACCACCTTCGAGGCCTGGGCGGCGAAGGCGAGCCGTGCTAGCTCGCCGGATATGGCGGCGAGTCGGCGAGCAGTGGTGGACGGCATTGGGTGGCAGCATTGCGGTGGTGGTCTCACGTGGCTAGGGTTTCGTCGGCTTGGCCGGGAGAGGCTCGCCCTCGCTGGCCATGGGCGAGGGTCGACCCTCGCCAGATCCGACGAGGGCGAGCCTCGCCGCCCAGGCCTCAAGGGCGGCCTCGTGCAGGGCAGGCAAGGCTCGCCTTTGTCGGATCTAGCGAGGTCGAGCCTCGCCCGCACCAGATCCGGCGAGGGCCCGCGAGAGGTTGCCCCAGCGGCCACTGGCGAGGTGGCCGGTGAGGTCGACCTCAACCTTGCCGGCCGTTGCCCTTGGTCGATCGCCGAGGTCCGGCGACCGACTGGAGTAAGAAGAACAAAAAAATAAATAAATAAATAAATAAATAAAAATTTTAAATTTAAAAAATTTAAAAATATTAAAATATTAGTAAAAGTTGTCCACGTCAGCCGGCCGGCGTCCAATCAGCAAAATCCGGCCAAATTGGCCGGAAAGGACTAAATTGGCACAACTTAAAAAGGTTTAGGACTAAATCGGCACCAAAAAAAGGTTTAGGATTAAATCGCCACAATAACAAAAGGTTTATGACTTTTTTGGCACTTTTCCCCATAAGTAAAACTCGCAAACACGTATATAGGTCATATACATATGAGGCACAAATTCAGAGAAAAAAATTTCTCATAATTCTGTCATTAATTCAAAGACATGCTGACTTCCATCAAGATGAAAGCACATATGCAGATCTGTAACTAATAGATATTCATTGCCTTATTTGAATATAGTCAAATAAGTTTCTACTATAGATGAATATATAAAAGTAAAAATCTGTATTCACAATATGATAGAAAAAACCAATCATTTCTCTAATGAATCAACTAAAAATCTAGACGTTATCTTAATTGACTTCGAAGTCATACACCATAGGTTGGATATTACTCGACCTAAAGTGTCAGATTATTTGATTAAACAAACATCTTTCGAGAACTAATCCAAATGTATGTTCAAACAGAAATAATTACATTAGGAAATTGAACTCTAAAACAGCTTCATTGATCTTTCACTGTAGTTTTGTAATGTTGTTATAATTGTTGTCCTTGTTCTGTTCAACCTTACATTCATCTTTTGTCATGGTGCGATAGTTTATCTTTTTGATGTATTTGAATAAGTACTTTATTGATATTGATTGATTGCATGATTTCACATTGTAAAGATCTGCTTGTATTTTCTTCTACTTTTGACTAATCCGTTAGGGTTGGTTTTGGCTAATCCCCGTTGATTGCCCATTCTGTAGGTTTATTTGTGATGGTTTTATTAATTAAAGGGCTTAAGGCTCGTCCGCCCAAGTTGGGCCCAGAAAGCCCGGCCCACGGGAATAGGGCCCGTGGAAGGAGATAGGTATAAAAGGGAGGAGAGAGAGAAAAAAAGATACCATTTTGTTTAAAGGAAAAGACGTACGTTTTCTCTCAACGCTCTCCCTCTCTCTCGTTGTTCTTCAAAGCGAAACCAGTGAGACGCTTGAAGGATTTCGCCTCCTCGAATCGAACAGGATCAAGTTTCTCTTCCTCCAACGGCGTCGGTGTTTAATCTGTGGCTAACAAGATACGCTCGAATCCGTGGTGTGCTTTACGATCGGTGATACGTGTTTTCCCAGGCTTCGTCTTCCGCATTGATTTAGGGGTTCGATTCGGTGTCGAATCTGATTTTCGGGAATCCGCTATTCCCAACATTGGTATCAGAGCCTCTCTCACCCCACCATCTCCCACTTGCACATGGTGGGCCGAACAGTATTCTCTTTACCTCTCTTCAATATTCATACCGGTGAATAATCCGTGCGACCAGCATACTTTGAGAGCTCGTTGCTATACATCTGTTAGGAATATATAGCAGCTCATAATGGGCGTCACACTCTGAGTATATTTAGTATGCAGTACCCTAGATCGATCGATCACATCTATATCTCTCTTGATCTCTTTTAAACAATAATATATATTTTGTATTCACAATTATAATTATCACAAAAACAATCATAATTGGTCGACCAGTGAATACAAAACCACAATGTGATTCTCCAAAATCGATCTTCCTCTTTCCTTCAAACTCTCAATTTCAGTCCAACTTGCTTTTCTAGAAATGCCCCATTAGATCGAATTATCTCACGACCGTGGGCAACACCCTAAAATAGCAAACACTAAATAGAAATCTTGAGAATAAGTAAGAGTTCTGAGGGGACTAAAAATTGAGGAACTCTTTTCCTCAAGAGTCTCACACGTCATAAAAGTTGAGATCAAACTTTTTGCCACTCTTATTGGTCGTCTCATGCATAGTAGTATGAAATACGTATTACGGTATTAACTCATTTCCCATGGAGCGTATGTCTACACCTTTCAATACCGTACAGATGATAGTTCAGACATACCCAATGTCTAACTTGAGTTCATGTATATACTCATTCACAAAATTTATCAGAACTCACATCTGACATTTTAGACAGATAAAGTAAAATATGTGGGGTATTTTACTTTCGGATATCGTAAGTATTATGTCATCATCTTAACACTTAGTTAAGGCGACATGCGTATTTTAAGCTTGAGCTCTCGATTATCACCTAGATAATAAGCTTAAAATCAGTCTCATATTTATTTATCACATAGTAAACAGAGGCGATTACCTGTGTGAGTGGGCTAATCTTTTATCTATCCGACATACTTCTCAACTTAAAATAATGCATTGAGCATTAAGATGCATAAAGATCATACAAAGATTCATATGCATTAATCAATGAAAAACAAAATTTCATAAATGTGAACAACTCAGGGAAATTACAATTCAGTACATCAGACTCTACGCAATCCTAGAGATTTTACATGACCACAAAACACATCTCTAGGTATTGGCTTTGTCATAGAATCTGCTACCATTCTATGCGTAGATATATACTGTAAGTTCACATCCTTTCATGCAACCATATCTTTTACAAAGTTATACTTGGTATCTATATGTTTGGTCTTGCTATGATACTTTGGATCTTTGGTATATGCTATAGCTGCTTGGCTATCACAGTTAACCAACAATGGATTTGCAGTTTTCTTATCAATACCTAAATGATCCAAAAATCTCTTAAGCCAAACTCCTTCTTGTACCGCTGCTGATAATGCCACGAACTCAGCTTCCATCGTGGACAAGGCTATACACGTTTGCTTCTTACTGCTCCATGATATGACGTCATTGTTCAGTAAGAAAGCAAATCCAGAGGTAGATTTCCTTTCATCTAAATCTCCTCCCCAATCAGCATCTGAATAGTCTTCAAATCGCAGATCCTTTCCTTGGTAATTCAACTTATAATCAGCAGTTCCCTTCAGATACCTCAGTATTCTCTTGACGGCTTTCTAATGTGCTGGACCGAGATTGGATTGGTATCTACTCACCATTCCAACTGCAAAACATATGTCGGGTCTTGTACACATCATAGCATACATCAAGCTCCCAACAGCACTAGCATAAGGAACATGTTTCATTTGTTCCTTCTCTTGTGGAGTCCCTGGACACAATCATGGCTCAATCCTTCACCTTTTGCAATAGGAGTGTTTATGGGTTTACAGTCTTGCATACGAAATCGTTCAAGAACCTTATTTATATAGGTTTCTTGCGAAAGAGACAACGATCTCTTCGAACGATCTCTCGAAATCTTAACTCCAAGAATGTATGCAACCTCACTCATATCTTTCATCTCAAAGTTAGAAGACAACCATCTCTTGACAGTATTAACCAACTCCATATTGCTTCCGGCAATCAGTATATTATCAACATATAATGATATGATCACAAATTGATCCTTGGATCTCTTGATATATACACAATGATCCTCATCAATCATCATAAAATCATATGCCATTATGGCATTATGAAAACGTATATACCATTGTCTTGATGACTGCTTAAGACCATATATCGACCTCAAAAGTCGACATATTTTTTCTTCTCGGCCTTTCACTATGAAACCAGCAGGTTGTTCCATATATATTTCTTCCTCTAATTCTCCATTGAGGAAAGCAGTCTTTACATCCATCTGATGTAACTCAAGATCCAGACTAGTCACTATTACCAGAATAATGCGGATCGAGGTAAATCTTACTACAGGAAAAAATGTATCTTCATAATCAATTCCTTCCTATTGATTATACCCTTTTGCCACAAGGCGAGCTTTATGCCTTTATATCGAGCCATCAGCCTTTCGTTTTATTTTGAGAACCCACTTGTTCCCAATAGCTCTGCGTCCTTTTGGAAGATCAACCAGCTCCCAGACTTGGTTTGATTTCATTGACTCCATTTCTTCTTCCATTGCATGAATCCATTTTTCCTTACTAGGGCAATTCAGAGCCTCATTGATATTTCTTAGCTCATCCTCATCTTGTGGAGCAACAGTAAAAGTTTCCCCTTCAATGTCAAAACGTCGACGGGAAATATTTTGGCGACTTGTTCGCCGTATGGGAGATTGTACACTTTGCACATCATTCCCTATTATGCTCCCACTTGGATGAATTCCACTAATATCATTATCTTGATCCAAGGTCTCAAATAAGGAACAATCTTCCCCTATTTCGCCCTTCTTAGGAAACTCATCCTCTAAGAATGTGACATCTCGTGATTCAAATTCAGTTATACTCCCATTTTCCTGCTCACCAATGAACACATACCCTTTCGAGTGTTCCGAGTATCTTATGAAAATACTCTTCTTTCCTCTAGGACCCAATTTCCCAAACTTGTGAGAGGACTCATGTGTATAGGTAGCACAACCCCATGGCTTAAGAAAACTTAAGTCTGGTTTTCTACCTGTCCATAACTCATATGGAGTGGAAGTAACTGATTTGGAAGGCACCCGGTTAAGTATATACGCAACAGTTAACAATGCATCACTCCAAAAGGTGATATGCAAGTTAACATGTGCCATCATGGACCTAACCATTTCCAGTAGGGTTCTGTTTCTTCTTTCCGTAACACCATTTTGTTGAGGAGTATACGGAATAGACAACTGTCTTTCTATTCCTTTTTCATCACACAATTTTCTGAACTCATCAGATAAATATTCTCGACCTCGATCAGATCTCAATGCTTTTATTTTCTTATCTAATTGATTCTCTACCAGGTTCATAAACCTTTTGAAACAACTTATTACTTCAGATTTATGAGAAATCAAATAGACATATCCGAATCAAGTATAATCATCAATAAAGGTGATGAAATAAACAGCCACATGCCTTCCTTTCACATTCATTGGACCACAGACATCATAATGGATTAAATGTAGAGGAAATTCAGCTCTTTTTTTCCTTTTCCAAATGGTTTCCTTGTCGTTTTCCCTTCTAGGCAATGCTTATATATGGACAAATCAACTTTTTCAATATTGCCCAACAAACCCTCTTTAGCTAGTCTATTCATACGTTATTGGCCAATGTGACCAAGTCTAGCAATTTGGAAGGGTACGAATGCAGCAATTGTTCAAAGACCTATACCTAAGATGGTAGGACGATGGTTAAGGGCAGCTACAAGGGAGTTATTGATGAATAAGAAGGTGGAGCACTAGTTTACATCAAATAACAGTGTAAATAAGGGATGGTGGTTTAACCTTGAGCCTGCCCTTGTAGATATCTACTATTGTGGCCCTTCTGTAGAGGAATCAAGGCAGTGACCAGTTTTTTTTTTTTTTTTTTTTTTGGGGGGGGGGGGGGGGTTGTGTGTGTGGTGCTCTTATGTTTATGGGGCTTTGGTTGGTATAGGAGGACCTTGAGTTCATGCTAATTCTGTCAAAGAGACTGAAGTTGCTACTGTCTGCCATAGCATTTCAATTGACAAAGTAAAAGCAATGGACGAGAGTTTGCGGAGAGGCGGACGCCACGACGTTCATAGGGATACCCAAAGTTTCACTTAGGATACTAACCGGAGACAAAGGACTGCTAGATGACATTTGGAGTGCGAAGGAACAACTTAATAGTTTAATTTTTTTCTCTTCTTTTATTGGTCGTGAATCAAATGTGAGTTCCTATTGGATTTTTTTGCAGTCTAGGAAGAAGATGTGCTATTTTGAATAGGATTAATCTCTGTGATTTGCTTGTTTCAAATTTGGGAGAGAAACCTCCTCCTCGAGCTTCCAATGACTTTCTTTCTTACTGAACGACTGTGAAGTGCTGTTGGCTAAATCAAAAACACTCTAGGCATTCAGATAAAGTGGAAAAGAGAATGAATAGCCAATTCCTGCCATGTGGATAATTTGCATGTTCCCCCAAAAAAACTTGTTTGCAAAAATTGCTGACAGTCCTATGTGATTGTGAATCCCACATTGCCACTTGCAATCAGGAGTTCAGTAGATGCAACAATCTACATTGGAATATACTACCCATAATCAACTCCTACGGGTTGGAATCACGGGCATCCTGTTCTTCGTCGCATATGCAAGTTGATTGAAATCTGGGGAAATAGTTGACCTACTAGTGGACAAAATCAATGAGGGATGATCAAGAGCTTAGAGAAGTAGAGAATCTATGTGCCGTCATCTTCTTAGCTATTCGTACATGTGCTGTGCACATCCTTCAGAGGAGCACGGAAACCCGTGGCACGAGAAATAGAACTGGGGAATCTAAATGTCAATATTACCAAGACAAATCTCTCTAATGATTTTTCTGCTATGTCGGAATAGTGGCCCAAATGAGAGATGTCAGTTCCAAATTTTTCTTCAGAACCAATGAATGGCTTGTCTAATCCAGGGGCACGATTACTTGAAGCCAAGAGATATTTCAAATTTCCAACATCATTCTGAGAAAACTCATAAAATGTGTGGTCTCCATAATGCCAAAGAGGCTACCACATAATCCAAAAGAAAGGTGGACTACCTCATGGTAAGCTTTTAAGATAACCCTCTGATGAAGAGCTTTCGCTTTCAAAATCGAAGTACATGCAGATGGATCAATGGATTTAGAATTCAATTCATCGAAGCATGAGCATAAGAATGGACTAGAACTCATTGCTAAAGCAGGAGGCCTTTTTGCAGAGCTAAAATGCATTAAAATATGTAGAGTCAATATTATGGTTCCTTTTGATATGTGGCATAATCCTTAGATTTTGCAAGCTTTCCAGTGATGTCAACTTTATTTCATGTTGTGTAGCCGAGAACATTTTTGGTGTGGACACACGTACACTCCAGTACCAAATGATGCAAAAGATTTCCTGTTCGAAAAAGTCAGATTATGTGCTCAACATGAAAAGCATGCTCAGGCTTGAATGTTGCAAACCAATTAGAAAATCAGCCTAGCCCTACAAAGGAAATGCAGTTTGCCTTTGTCATGTTAATGCATGCATCTTCATCAGTTAGCTAATAAAGGGCTTTCCCAATTTCATCCTTAATTATTGATCTTGGATGTCAAGTCATAAGGTCACATTTCCTCTTTGATCATTGATCCCTTAAGTGGGCCCAAAATATTGGATCTAAAATGAGGGATTTTTAGTGAATTGATGGCCAGTAGTACGGCCAAGTAATATACATTGCTCGGTTGCCCACCAAGTGACACGTCAGACCCATGAGCTGGCAATCCCTTTTACATTTTGCTCATCCCATCACTCGAATCTCTTGTTCCTATCCTCGGATCCTCCATTTAGCTGCTCCAAGGAAAGAAAAAAGAACAAGAATTAATTCAGTTAAGATATTTTGTGAATTCTAAAGTTATTTTATTAGGCACGATTGGCCTCAATGAACACGCGTCTTAATCATGTGAAAAGGAGTTTATAATAATTCGATTTATCTTGACTTAAATGAAAATAAATCTCAATCATTGTCCATCCCTTGTATTCATTTGAGTCCTACACCCAATAGCTATAATCGTAGAAGTTTGTGTTTCCTCCTTAATTATTGATCTTGGATGTCAGGTCATCCATTCATGTTTTTTCTTTGATCATTGATATTTTAAGTGGCCCCAAAATATATAAGTAGACCAAATAAGTAACATACCTTCAAATAGACCCAATAATAAAAGATACGTGTTTCTCGCTATTGAAATGAGCAATCAATTATATACTAAAATTGATTTTACTAATATCAATTGTGTTAAATGCGGGATGAGTAAAAAAAGAAAAAAGGATTCAACAACATGTTTGATTATTGAATCACATCTGCAAGCGCACTAATGTAAAGGTTGTGTAAAATAGAGTAATAAGAGAGGTTCACGTGTCAGCTTTACTTGGCAAGCTATCTTTGATTATTACTTTAACAGTTTTCTGATCCATTCTTGTGAATCTCTTATTATGCATCTCTAATTCCATGCATGTTTTAATAGTACCCTCCAATAGGTGCACGAGAAATAATATAATCTTGCATATTTTGGTAGTAAACCTTTAACATATTTTGGCAAAAAGTTTGAGAATAATTTTTATGTACATATAGACTCTATTTGAAATGCCAATGCATTTTATATGTGGAAAATAATTGTTGGGGCCACATTTTGTTGATGTTTAGCCTTTTCAACACTTAAACAAATGGAGTTAAGAATTTTGACACCTTCTTTTTTTATTTTGGTAAAACAAAAATAAAAATGAGGGAGAACTAAAATGACATTTTGACATCCCGGATCAATACTCGAAGAGGAAACATGAACCATTGATTTGACATAAAAAATGAATGATTGAAGAGGAAATGTGAACACGTCATTATAGCTATCGAAAGATATATGTTTCAGGTTAGACCCAAATAAATAAATGAGACAGATAGTGATTGAGATTCATTCAACTCACAATGAATCGAATCTTCATATACAAGGATTTGTCCCTAGCTCCCCCATCCTAATAAAAAAAAAAATGCCATACAACATGAAAATCAGTTTGGGTCTCATTAAGGATCGATGATGGTATGCCAATGTGACAAGCTCGTGAGGGCAAAATCTTATCCAGGTCAATAATTTCTACCTTGTTGACATGACCATTGTAATATACTTCTCCCATTACCTTTCCACGTTTGCATCCACACCACAAACTTGTACCCTTTGCTTGTGTGCATCCATTGTGGGTGCTTTTCCATTGAAATTCAAAATGTCTGTGGGTGTGTGTATATATATATGTTTATACATATACAAGTCTAACAATTTATTTATTTTTATATATCTATTACCAAAATATGCACAATCATTGAATATAAATTCCATTAAGAAATATATAACTTTTAAGACCACCATCATTAGTATTGACCCCTCAATAGAATGATTCAAAACTCATCATCGTCAAGTGTAGAATGTGAGCGAGTTGATTGACGATCTCCGGTGACAATACCAACAAAATGATACATGATGATAAAATCAATGATCCTTTCACTTTCATCAGTAACTTAAAACATCCAAGAACACTAGCTTGGCATAGGTACCTTCAAGTCGTCACAAGATACCACTCGTGTTATTGCTTGTTCACCTTAACTTTCACAACCTAGTTTCTTGTCCTTGTTGATATACAATACAGGAATCATTGATATCTGTAAAAACTACTGTACGATCTGCACTTATCATGATTAATATTAGTATCACAGATGGGATGACATTGGAGGTACGTAGGACTTTGCCACTGGAGGATTCATGTGCCTTAGCTTTGGCTCCTGGTAATTATCCTTATAGCACTACGCTTTGCCATTCACAAAATATCTTTTTAAAAAAAAGAAGCTAAAACAAAACAAAAATCTCTTCGAATTACATTTCGAAAGAGTAGCTACAATCTTTAACTATACATGCTGCCTTTTGACGAAATCAAAAAAATATGTCAGATTGTCGGGGAAAATTAAGGAACGGGACAAAAGAATATAAAAAAAGAACACGGAAATGACTCGTCCGAGTCTATATCCAATAAGAATCCTCCGGAGTCCTTGCTTTGAACAAGCTTGACAGAAGAAGAACACCAAACGTGAGATCCCAAGTAAGAAAATGCATGATTCACGCAATTTTATCGGAATAAGCTGAAGGTATCGATACGATTCCGCAGATTAAGGCTTTATTGACCTTCTTAGCCTTGTCTATACATCTTTCTTTGTGTCCTTAGTGCGATGAAGCGATGTTGCAATGATGGAGCTTTTGGGCTCATGGCGTTCCCGGCTTCCGCCATTTTTGCCCCTGCTGTCAACTACACTTTTGGTCTCGTTCAAAGCGCTCCATTTTACTTCATGACATACCCGATATGGTCATCTACTTTGCCAGTTGCTCTGGGAAATGTGTACTCCTTCGATACATATCCTCTAACATGCAAAGTGTGAACAGAAATAGAAAGCCATTGCATATCGTCCATGTTCAACACAAAAACAATCTCAGAAATGCACAACCAACTTGAGTCTTTCATAAAATAGTCTGGATCAAGTAACAAACTACACACATATAAAAGAAGACACCATACATCATACAAGAGAAAGTTTTCTAGAGCCTGACCAGGGATGGATGCAAGATAAAGAAACTGCTACATATATTCCCAACCGTATAGACATTTTGAAGAGCTTATTAGGCATAACATCATAACATAAGGCCAAGTTCAGTTCCTCTCTGAATCATCACGTCGCTCACCATCGTGTGGCTCTCTCTTGATGCCCGCGTGAGAGACAAAAACCCAAACATGAGTCACAAACTAGCCAGCTCGAGTGTAAGAGTACCACTGCAAGTTGGTACTAGTGTAGCAGCGTCGAATGATCCTAAGTTCGATAGGATCGTTCTGATGCAAGTGTTCCTTGAGAACTGGATGAGCTAGTAAGCTCAAGATCAAGCCGCTGTCATCGTCGTTATCACTACCGTCGTCAGTGTTGTAACCGCCGTTGTCGCTTCACCTGTTGAGATCCAAAGTGGGGATATGATCTGGGATCGAGCCATTGCTTCCAAGTCAAGGTACAGATCCAGTTCAGGCAGAAATGGGAATCGGTCAGGGAAAAGATTGAGGTCGAGAGTGGTTTTAGCAGACCGATGAGACAACCAGAAAGAGTGTGTGTTGTCACTTGGCAGGAGATAGAAGACTCACCTGATAGGTGTCAGAATTGTAGATGGAAGCATGGATAAATCTAGTGTCCGAATATGACTAGAACATGTTGTGATGATGACTAGCATGGCCATCAGATGAAGGACTGTCAGTGGAAGTCTAAGGTAGCATAGACATTGCTACTGCGGCCAGAACGCCACTAGGATGGCGAAAGGAATGGGAGTAGAATGGACCTTGCACAAATCAGAGAAAGAATGTGTCGAAGGTGATTTTATCAGAGTAGCGCAGCAGAGTTTTGTGCTAAGTAGTAGAACTTAAATTGTTGAAGTAAAAGTGAAAGAGAAGGGAATCACTATCAACAGTTGTGCTTGAGTAGTTGTTAAGGTGTGAGTTTAACACCGCATGAATAGTGTGGGCTCAAGCAGCATTTAGTGATAATGAATCACGATCTTGGAGTAAGCCAGTTTAGTCCATTAACATGTGAAAATGTCGAGATTATTGAGAGTCGAAAAGAATCTTCGATTTCATTAATCTCGTTAGCTGGAGGCAACTTGTTTGTTAGATGGATGTTGCCAAGGTTGTTTGGCGATTGTCTTGGGTAGGACCGATTGAAGAACTAGAGATGGAGGACATCTCAGTGGTCTAAGAATTTCTAGATGTGTTATCACAAGAACTGTTAGATCGCCATCAGAGAAAGAGATAGAAAGTGCGATCGAGCTAGCACCAAGATGGAGCTATTCTCTAAGGTTTCTTACCAGTTGTTGTTGTCTGAACTGGTAGAATTGAAAATGCCGATGTGAAGATTGATGAATGAGGTATTCGTGCATATCAGTGTATTACTTTAGGGAAACATTAGTTTTGTTTGTGAAAAGAAGAAAGATGGTTTGTTGCAATTATGCATCAACTATAGTCGACCCAATCTAGTGACAATCAAGGATAAGTGTTCATTATCAAAGATCGACGAATTGGGCGACTTGTTATAAAGAGTATTGATGTCTTCAAAGATCGACTTGAGGACAGGTTATCGTCAATTGAGAACCAGGAATGAGGTTATATTGAAGATAACACTTCGCACTTGATTTAGCCCTTGTGAGAATAATGTAAAGCCAATTGATATAACGAACGCTCCAGCCGTTGTCATAGATTTGACAAATCGAGTGTTCAAAGAATATCTAGATCAATGGTGATCGTGTGGTGTAGCAACATTATAGGGTGTTCATTGAGTATTAAGAATCACGAGATGCCCCTAAGAATGGTCGTGTGGTTACAGTTAAAGAAATCTTCATGGACCCAGCCAAGATCGAATCAGTTGTTAATGGACCGAGACCGATATCAATGTCAGAGATCAGAAGTTGTGGGGATTGGACAGATTACTACGGAAGGTTTGTGAAAGAATTTTCAGCATCAGTATCATCGTGGGCTTGACCTCTTGAGAAAGAAGAGAAATTCATTGGCATAGACAAGTATGAGGATAGTTTCCAGAGCTTCAGTAAGATCAAGCTACCGCACTTGTGCTAAACTTTTCATTTGTCTCTGGAAAGCATGAAACCTTTAGTGATGTGTCTTGCCAACGACTGGGCATATATTGATACAACATGAGAAGATTGTTGTATAACTGTCCCGCCAGTTGAGACCCGATAAGTTGAACATGAAACAGTGTCGTGAATCAGAGTTTTGGCAGAACTATAATGATGTTATCTGGTATTATCTTGGGAGAATGAAAGAAGTAATTTATGTGTTGAGCCAAGAGTCTTCGATTATACATAGGCTGGCTAAGGTATAAACTTTACTTAAAAAGGATTCGGAATTTGGTTTTCAAATTTGAGGTAGGCTACCTTTTAAATTTTATAGCCGCCCTCAAAATTGAGCCAAATGTTCAAGTTGGAATCAGCACCTAGTTGATAGACAGAGATGTTCAGAAGATCTTATAAGATGATACTGGCAAGAAAGAACCTGATTTTAAGACTTTTAAAGATGGAACGTTCGGGTTCCATGAGGAATTGAGTGCACTTGACAGTGTAGCACTTAGGGAAAAGATCTTGTCAGAAGTTCACAATAGTATTGTAGCTTTGACCAGATGGTGCAAGTAAATCAGAATCGGCATTAACTAGATTAGTAAGCTGATATGAAGATAAATACAGCTGAACAGGTTGAAAGTGTCAGAGGTGTCAGTAAGTGGAAGTTCAGTAATGCAAATCCGGAAGATTTTACCATCACTTGAGAGTCCCAAGTAAGAATGGAAATATATCACAATGGAACATTGTGATAGGCTTACTAAAGATTCATGGGATTACTGATACCATTTGAGGATAATAGTCGATTGATAGATGGAGTTGGTCCACTTTGGTACAGTACGAATATATCTTGTTTTGAGTGTGTGATCCAGATTTTGGGTCTGATTTCGATTAGATAAATTGGGCATTTCATCGATACGATTACAGTGTTTTTCTCTGAGTTGGCCACTCATGAGATAACTAGACTAGCTGGGTGAGTTATTAAGGACCTTAAGGCAAATAGACTTGAGAATTCGACCAGGGATTGACTTTTCGACCGTGCTCATCTTTAGAGATTATTGCGGCACAGTATAAAATCGATTTGAAATCAGAAATAGATCGGCTCGACTGAGATGAATGACCGATCGTGGGTGACTCCACTAAATTGGAAAATTCTCATCGACCGGTACTAATTTGATGTTTCTATCGTTTTGGTACCCTGTGCTCGTATTTGAACCTTTGAGATTTTCACGACAATCGAGAGTCGTCAATGTGTCGAGTGGGTTTATTGTGGTTCGAAGAAAATCGACCACGGGTCATTTGTCCTAAAAAGCTCTGAACACTACCCGGTAGCCTAGGTCACACTAAAAGCGTGTCGGAGTGAAATTAACCGCCAATCTAAATTCGATTTCAAAAATTGAAGATCCTATCTTGCCACAAAGTGGGTATATCGAAGTGTGTGTGTCTCGGATAGTTCACCGACATGGAGTGTCGAGGATGAATTATATCTCAAATCTAGATCAGAGATTATAAGTTGGCAGAGTTTTCAGAGGGTTCTTTATTAAGCAGTGTATAGCAGATGGTACAGAATTTCAGTGGTAAAAAGAAAGAGAATAATGATGTCAGCTCAGTAATCAGTCAGTGTTGGCAGTTGTCAGATCAGTGTCAGAGTAAAGATTGCTCAGAATTGTCAGAAATTTTGAATCGTTGAGGGTCGAAGGTTTATTAGAGAGTCGAGAAAAAGAGATCAGATGTGGATGACAGAATGTCTTATGTGAGAAGCTCAGTTTAGTTATTGGTTCAGAAAGAGCAGATTTTGTGTACAAAGATGATCTCCTTGGTCAAAGTGGTTAGACAACGCCACAAGACCGAATGATCAGCGTGGAAAAGTGAGACTCGATGACACGGCAATACCCCCGCCTTTTGTTTATGGATTGGTAAAGGTTTAAATTTCGAGGACGAAATTTTTATAAGAGGGGAAGAGTTGTGACATCCAAAATTTTCGGGTTTTAATTTGACTGGATAAATAGAATCCTGTCTCATCGCTCGTCAATTTATTGACGAGTCCGAAATTTCAAGAAAGAAATTATCGGAAGAAAATTTGAAGCCCGAAAAGAAATAGAAAGGGAAAGAGAAAAGAAAAGAAAATTAAGGCTATTGTTTTATTTCTTTTCTCTCTCTCCCTCTCTTTTCTTTTCTTTTCTTTTCTTTTCTTTCTTTCCTCTCTTTTTCTCTCTTTTCTTTCTCTCTCCTCTCTCCTCTCCCCTCCCCCTCGTGCGAATTCCCCACCGCTCACTTTCTCTCTCTCTCTTCCCTTTGACTAGTCCAAGCTTATCTTCTCTCTCTCTCTCTCTCTCTCTCTCTCTCTCTCTTTCTCCTCTTTCTTCTTCCCCACCCCTCGTGACCGAAGGCCCTCCTTTCTTCTTCCTCTCTTGTTCGTGAAAAAGCAGCGAACCAAGACAGAAACGGAAGCCGCACGAAGACGAGATCCGCTCGCCGTCGCCGCCGCCCGCGCCCGCACCCGCGTGCTCGCCGCTTGCCGTGTGCTCGGCCACCGCCCTTTCGCGCTCGCCGTCCTCGCCGTGCACCACCCAGCTCCCGTTTGGCCTCTGTTCAGCCACCGTGAGCGGCTGAGCAGGCCGCCGGAGCCGCCGTTCGGCCTCCCCGGAGTTCCGCCCGCTCCCCCGAACCCTTCTCTGCCCCTAACCATCCTTGTTTTCCTCTGTTTCGCAGCAAACCAGCAACCCACGAAATGGGTTTCCAGCTGGTTCGGGCTCGTTTTGGGCCGTTTCCCGGCCCCGGATCCGCGAGTCGCTTTGGGGACAATCGTTCCTCGCGCCGCCGCCGTCGGATTGATCCGATTTGCGTGCGATTTGGTGAGTAATCTCACTAATCCTGGATTAGTTGTCTAATTATGCTTTAGGTTGGTTTAGTTTTAATTAATTATGTTTATGTTGTTAGATTAGAAGTAATTAGCAATTATTAGCCAATTGTGATGCGATTTAGAGAAATTGATTGTGCAATTAACAAGTAGACGTGGTCTACTATTTATTGGAAGCATCTCGGGAATTTTCCGACGCCTAATCGGGCTTCAATTTGGCGATTCGGGCCTAAGTGAGATTTTTGGGCATTTAAATATTAATTTTCGGAATTAATTAAATAATTATTTATTTTCCGAAAATTCAAGGGAGATGGTCTGGAACCGGAATGTTATGCTGATGATTGTGGCGAAGTCCGTTTATTTAATCGGGCTTTATTTTAAGCTAAATTGAATTTTTAATATTAATTAATTTTCGAAATTAATTAAATAATTATTTATTCCTGAAAATTCAACTGAGATGGCCCGTGACCGGAAAATTATGTTGATGACCGTGGTGAAGTCCATTTATTTAATTGGACCTTATTTTGAGCTAAACGGAATTTTTAATATTAAATAATTAATTTTCGAAATTTATTTAATTAATTATTTATTTTTCGGAAATTAAGATTTTGATGGCCGATGACCGAAATCTTGTGCTGATCGTCATGGCGCAGTTCGTTTATTTAATTGAGCTCTACGTTGTATGGAATTGAATAAATTGTGATGTTTTAGGGATTTACCCTAAATTGATTTGGAAATGATTGAGATTGATTGATAGATGGCCGAGTATGTTTGTTTAGCATTTATAATGCTTTGACGAGTTGTAAAGTGGAAGGAATCATGAGAGCGGATTAGAAGTACTCGGGATTGAACTGATCGACACAGTGTATGGACCTACGTGGTTCGGTGATTGGGATATCACTGGCGAAAACGACGCCTTAAAGAACGCACGTATCGGTCTAGTACATACATTATTGTGGACCTACGTGGTTCGGTGATTTGGGATATCACTGGCGAAAACGGCGCCTTAAAGAACGCACGTATTGGTCTAGTACTCATTGTTATAGGCATGTATGGTTCGGTGATTAAGGTCATCACTGGCGAAAACGGCGCCTTAAAGAACGCATACACTTGTCTATTAAATACATTCTTGTAGGCATGTGTGGTTCGGTGATTTGGGATATCACTGGCGAAAACGGCGCCTTAAAGAACGCACACAATTGTCTATTGAGTACATGGTTATAGGCATGCGTGGTTCGGTGATTTGGGATATCACTGGCGAAAACGGCGCCTTAAAGAACGCACGCAATTGTCTATTGAACAGATCATGGTAGGCATGTGTGGTTCGGTGATTTGGGATATCACTGGCGAAAACGGCGCCTTAGAGAACGCACACAGTTGTCTATTTGAGTACATGGTCATAGGCATGCGTGGTTTGGTGACTAAGGAAGTCACTGGCGAAAACGGCGCCTTAAAGAACACACGCAATTGCCTAGTGGATAAATCACTTTGGTGAACTTAACGCCCGAGAGTATTGACCTAGAATGGTTCTTCTGACATGTAATTGACTAGTTCGATTGATCAATGAATTGATCCGATTGTTGTGAAATGATTGATTGAATGGAAATGATCGTGAGTGGTCTTGTTAGCATGAAATCGACTAGGTCGATTTGGTTGATACTTTGATATGTGATGTGATTGCTTAGGTGTCTATTTGACCTGTGCTAACATGCAGGTGGGATCTGATGCTAAGGTACGTCTTCTGACCCATGCGTGTTTAGGCAGCCTTTAGTATAATGGTTTACTAATCGGGCTTAGTGGGGTAGAACTCGCTGAGACGTAGTCTCATCCCAATTTGGGGAAAAACATTTCAGGACCCGATGAGGAGCTGATGAGGAGGAGTCTGAGAAGGAGAACTCGGAGGTGAAACTTGAGTAGAAGGATTTTTGGAAGAAGAAGATAATCCTAAGAGGAGCCTAGAGTATGACCTGAAGGGATTGAGATTCCATCTTCTTTTGTGAGCTCCAATTGATGTGAATAGTTATGAAGTTCTCTAATTGATGCAATGTACAAAAGTTTGGCTATAAATTTCAATATGAAAAATATGGCCCTGCTTTTCTATCCCATTGTTTTATTGTCTGGGGATTTTTAACTGCTTCCGCATGTGCTTAATAAATGAAAGGGTCGGCGATACTTTGTCATGGGATATCGCATTATAAAATCGACCAAGTGAGAAGGATGTGTGCGTGCCCGAGGATTGGGGCGTGACAACTCATCTTGCACATACTTGCATATGTGTATCACCTTTGCCTATTCTGAGAAAATCATGATGACGAATTGTGCAAGCTCAACGAGGAGGATTGACATCATCAACAAGACGGTTGCCAATGCAGGAACCGAAAGGTTCCCTCCCTGGATCAAAGGCGAGTTGAAGCAACCACATCCGCGAGTTGAAGGACTCTCGAGGTAGTAGAATGAAATCAGAGCAGCACCAACCACAATGGCGAGTTGAAGCAGTCTATTCTTGGAACGATGTGGGTTAAGATTTACTGGGTATTTGGTGAATAAAAAATCGAAAAGAAATGCAAGTTCTACTTTGATGACTCTGAACACTCGCTCATAACCCTTCTCTTCAGAAAGCATATGTTCAATTAACCGCCATAACTTCTGATGAGTTTCTTGGGGTAATGAGTAGCCAGCGAATCTCAGGCAGATGAACTGGAAGAGCGAAAAAGACAGGCAAAAATCTTTGAGTCGGCCATCCCGGTCTCCTCTGCTTTCACTTAAAAGCATCCCTTTGCAATTCCAAACCTTCTCAACGGTGATAACTTCATCCTTCTCTGACAATTTTTGACAGTCCTCTGTTGAGCACAATGAGTGCTCCTTTGCCTCGTCTGCCAACATCACCAAGTACTTACACCTGAGCATTGTAAAGGGATCCGTGTCGCTTGAACCGTTCCATTGGTGCTCGGCGCTCATGTAGTCACATATTAACTTGAAATTTTTCTGCATCACAGAATTGCTTGCCAACATCAAAGCTCGTGCTCTTTCGACGAGTTTCATGAATAAAAATGATGAAAAGAAACACCGTGCACAATATTGCTGTCCTCGAATTGTCCATAGCGATCATCCAACTTGTCGTGAAACATTTAGCAGCAGAGTCAACATTAAATGACTTCCACCGTTCAATGTCCCAAATGCTGTGCGTCGTGTAGGAATCTGCGCTTCGGAGAACCACCACCAGATAAGCCACCCAGAAAGGAAAATGTGAAACCTTGAAAGGAGCGCTTTGCATTAGGCCAAGCATGTACGCGACGAGAACGAGGGAAAGGCTATAGGCCGCAAATGCGACCAACGTGAATGCCCGTTGACATAGCATCTCCTGAACAAACCGAATACTCCAAGAAAGAGTAAGATTACAGTAGTGACGGGCAGCAAGACCACTATTCTTGCCATTCGGTTCACTTGATTTTTGTACGCCACCGTGCAATTATCCCTCGAATGGCCATAGAAATTCTTGGGTCAAAGAGGATGGACATGTCGATGAACTTAATCTCTCTCTCTCTCTCTCTCTCTCTCTCTCTCTCTCTCTCTCTCTCTCTCTCTCTCTCTCGATGGAGCGGAAATATGGAGCACCGGTTCTAATGATAAGAAAAAGGATCTTTTACACTTATTAGATTGTGAACAGGGGATAAATGGGCGGCGCAAAAATATAGATGATGCTCTAAGGTCCTATTTTACCGATGCAGCTTTGGCCGGTATATTACTTTAGCTAAGCAGTCCCTATCATTAAGTAATTTTAGAGTATTTAATATTTATAGAACACATTAGCGGTATTGTTTCACCAAAAAAGCGAAAAAAAACTTTTAAAAGGATAATGGGGATAAAATTGATGGATATTTAAGGAAAATAGGCTCTTTATTGATTTTGGATAGGAAAGTAAATGACTGAACAAGTAAAGGAATTGAAAATGCATGTACTGGATTTTTTTTTCTTTTTTGGTCTGTTCATGTTATGGAATTAAAGGTGTGAAGAATGTAATTGGGTACTGGAAATTTGAAGTGCTGGAAAGATAAATTCGCAAGAAATTAAAAGATAAAAGCAAATGCATAAGAAATAATATTTGATTATTGTCTGTGTCCTTCACACAAATTACAAGGCGGTATATTCCATTAACAGCACTTACAAACGGTTATGATAAGCAATTTTCGAGATCCCAAGCATCACCTCTTATCTTCTAATTGGTAATCACAAGCAGTTACAATTTCCGAGACCATAGGATAACCAATTGGTAATCATGGGATTGTATGGATCTATTATCTCTATTTCCAATAGCTTACTGTCGATGATGTCAATCCACTTGGATGACAAACCATAAGAACTAATATTTGATTGGTAATCATCATGGATGTCAAAGGTTCATATTTTCCTCTTCAATTATTGGTTATGGGTGTCAATATGTCATTTTAGTCATCCCTCATTTCTTTTAAACATTATAAAAAAAAAAAATGCACCAAAATTCTTGTCATGACCTACCTTGAGGGAATAGATTTAGAGGTATTTATTGGAAAGACGGTCCAAATTGACAAACCTAGAAGAAGGCTTAAACACATCATCACAATCATGTGTTCCTATTTCCTGGTTAATAATTTATTGTGGATATCAAATCATAGGTTTGTGTTTTCCTCTTCAATTATTGACCCTAGATATCAATATGTCGTTTTAGCCCTCCCTCGTTTATTTTGACCATTATCAAAAAGGGTGTCAAAATTCTTGTTGCAACCTCCCTTGAATAGGTTTAGAGGTATTTGCTTGAAAGTTAGTCCAAATTGGCATCCTTAGAAGATAGCTCGAACACATCATCTAATAAGTAATCTAAGGCTGTCTATCAATTTCAAGTGCGGGCTTTCCCAAGTTCATATCTCATGCAACGTTGGATTTTTCACAATATGTTCAAATTAACCCTATCAAAATTCTACCGGAGGAGTTGCCATTAGCCAATTAAGGTAGGCTAGACACCAATTGAAATGTGGGATGTCATCTCAATTTCTACGAACCAGAGATTTTGGATTTGGGTCCTTGATTACACTAATTATACAATTAGTGCCCTTTCGATACCTAAACTTTGATTATAGTGTCAACTAAAGTGTTTTTCATGCAGTCTTTTCATCTACTTTAAGGCTAATCCACTAAATGTTTATGCAATGTTTATAACCATGCTAAAAGAGAAAATAACAACTAATGTATGTAAATTATGCAATCAAATTGAAATGCACCTAGCATCGTCTCTAGAAAGAAAACAATACAAAAAAGATCCCTATTGTAAAACTCTAAGAGCTTATTTAATTGAGTTTCGAAATTTTTTAAGGATTCTTAAATTTTATTCAAGAATAAGAGAAGTCTATTTAAAAAGAAAATTCTAAAATTCATTCAAGAGTGAAATATCTAATGGAATCAATTAAGGTGATTTTTCAAAATTTTTCCAATTTTTCATTTTATTTTTTATTTTCTATTTTTTCGTGAATCTACAGATTTTTATTTCAAATTTCTCATTTCTCATTTATTATTTATTATTTATCATTTCAACATTTTTATGATATTTTAATTTTTTTTTTTATTCCGAGAATGGACTTCGAACCGGCCACCGAACCGGGCTAAATTCGCCGACCTGGACCCTAATGGTCTGGGTTGGGTCTTGAAATTAGGCCCAGCGTTAGGCCCGGTCCAACTTTACTTGAAATAACCGACGTTTGGATTCGGTCCACAATCTATTAAAAGCATGACGTCAATCTAATGGGCTTGAGCCTTTGCAACAGCTCAAACCCAACTCCCAATAATCTGGCCTCTAATAAATCCGACCCAATCCGAGCTCAATATTGGCCCATTCATTAAACCCTACGCGACTCAATTACTTTGGATACGACTCGACCATCTGTCCCGACCCAACTAGACTAATTGGATCCAAACCAATTCACCTTTTTTATTATTAAATCTTAATCTTTTATTTTTAATTTAATTTAATTTTTTACTTTTATTTTTCTATTTTTCTATTTTTCTATTTTTTTTAAATTGTCTGTTTTATTTTCTATTTATATATATATATATATATATATATATATATATTTTTTTTTTTTTTTTTTTTTTTTTTTTAATTCCTAGTTTCTCTTCTTCCCAAGCCTTCTTCACCCCTGCTTCTCCTTCTACTTCACCGAGGTCCGAAGCCGACTCCATCAGCAACAAGGTCATCACCGGAGCTCAATGCTCTCGATTCCCGAATAGCGGCCAAAAAGAGGGCGTTTGAAGAGAATGCATGCCTGATTTGCTCGGTGAGATAGAGTCGCAGGAATCAGCATTGACGAAGCTAAAAGAAACCGTCGGAAGTCCACCGGTCTTCTCTTTTCCCGACACGAGCCATTGTAGCCTTGCTTTCCCCAATTCGCCGTGACAAAGATCGGTGGCCTGTGGTGAGGAAATTATGATCGCCGACCAAAAAGAAGCAGCGAACTTCGAATAATCTCTGAAGAAAGCCAAGAAAGACAAGGGCCGGGCCTCCATTCTTTTTGCTTCATTGGGTGAAAAGGAAATAAAACCGAGCCTAAAGGAGAAAGAAAAAGCCGGGCCTATGATGGGCTAAATCATGGACTGAAAGAAAGTTGGGCCCTGAAAGAAACAAAAAAGTGTTAGGAAAAGGAGAACAGCCGAGAACTTGGCTAAAAAAGGGGGGCAAGGTAATATAGGTCCCACATTTTTTTTAATTACATTTATTTACTTTTTATTCATTTTTTTCTACTCTCTTTATTCTTATGGCTCAATTTATCCATGCTCGTCTATTTTTTTGTTTTTTTGCCTTCCTTTTTTATTTTTTAATACTATATATTTTTTTGTTATTATCATTTTTTATCTGTTTTCTATTTAACAAAAAATAAGGTGTCACTAGTTGTTTCTCTTTGAAAGAGAGCTCAAAGAGATTTCTTTGAAGGATATTGCGGCACATAATTTTCCTTGCAAGTAATGAAAATGCAAGTGTAAAGAGCATGGTTAGGGGCATACCTGTGAACCTTTTTTTTTCCTTTGTTGAAAACTAAGGTGAGTAAGAATACTTACATGATATTTGCAAGAAAAACTAAGGAGACTCTAAGCTACGATAGCTCGCAAGGTCAAAGGGGCAAAACGGGCTACAAAAGCTCATTGTTGCAAATAAGAAAACTCTGAGTTACAAAAGCTCACCAAGTCAAAGGGGTGCTCCAAGCTACAAAAGCTCATAATGCAAACAATGTTCTAATGTTGCGTTTGCACACCTAACGAAAATAGGTCACTCCGGGCTATTGAAACTCTCTGTGTGAATAAAGAGACCCTAGGCTATGAAAGCTCACCAAATCAATGGGGTGCTTCAAGCTACAAAAGCTCATCATGCAAATAAAATTGCAAGGCTACGCTTGGACACCTAACGGAAATAGGTCATTTTGGACTACTAAAGCTTGCTGTGTGAAGAAAAAATGGTTTAGTGCTACAAAAAGCTTGTTAGGGTAGCAATACAATCTAAAGGATGGGTGAATAGGTTGTTTTAGAAAATTTCACAATCTTTTGCTGAAAATAGCTTACGCTAAGTAAGATATAGTCAAAGTGATGTCTCAAAATTCGTGAGCGTATTGTGTGCTTGTGGAAGAAATAGAAAAAAGCAATATTACATAATGCTATATAGTGGTTACACTTTAACCCCAAACCTACGTTCACTCCTTAGACTAATAGCCACAATTCGGGTTGGATTACATTTTTAATTTGTTCAGAAAGTTACAATCGGCAAGCACTGATATTTTTACATGATAGATCATACTAATATGAATCGGCTACTACTCTTACTCGTGTACACTTAATCTTTAGCACAATTACTCCGACAGCAAGAATACAATACTTAGAGAAACAATTGAAAGAGAGCATTTTGCTTGAGACACAACGTATGATAGATCTTCAGTTTTTTGTATTTGCATGTATCTCTTCTTTGGCTTTTAAGATCTTCTCTTTTATACTCATCTTCAATCTATCCATTGGAGGTGGATTGGGGAAGCAAATAGTCGTTGAAGTTATCGTTGATGCTGCTATTTAAAGATAGAACTGTCCATATAGTCATTTTTTTAAACATTCGTAGACTACCTAAAAATAACTTCTCCTACTATCCTTTCACTGCAACTTATGATAGACTTGTTAGATAGCCTAGCTTCTCAATTTCTATTATCATTTGGATTCTTCTATAGCATATAACTACTTCAATAGTAGCTAATTTGTCAAGCCCAAGAACCGACCTTATGAAGGTATGGTGTCTATGCTTATTGAAACTAATCTTATGGTTAGTGCTGAATCCAGCTCATGGGTTCTAGATTCTGCTGCAACTTCACATATTTGTATGTCTTTGCAGAATCTGGAAATAAGCAAGATGCTAGGGCGAAATGAGATTGTCCTGACGTTTGCCAATGGAGCAAGAGTTGCTGCATTAGCTATAGGGACTTTTCGTTTATGTTTGCCTTCTGGACATGTATTGGTTTTAAAGAACTGTTTGCATTATAAGAATGCTGTTAGGAACATCATCTCTGTACCTCGTTTGGGTAAAGAGAATTATGAATTTTCTTTTGTTGATGATGTATGTTCTATCTATCATAATAGAATATGTGTTGGTTCTAGCTTATTAACCAACAATCTTTATACCATTACAATGTCCGGTAATGCGATTATCAATGTCAATAAGCAAAATAGAATTGATATAAATGCCATAACTAATAAACGCCCTAGAGACGGTCCAAATAAAAAGTATGTTTGGCATCTCCGATTAGGTCATATTGGAGAAGACAGAATTAACAAGTTGAGTAATGATGGATACATTGATCCTTCAAATTTTGAATCATACTCAACTTGTGAGGCATGTCTTCTAGGAAAAATGACCAAAGCGCCTTTTGTGGGACAAAGTGTGCAAGCTGCTGACATATTAGGATTAATACTTGGACCAATTAATGAATCTGCTAGAGGTGGTTATAATTACTTCATTACATTCACTGATGATCAATCACGGTATGGTTATTTATACCTCATGAAGTATAAATCTGAATCATTTGAAAAGTTCAAGGAATTCAAGGCTGAAGTTGAGAAACAAACAGGAAAATGTATTAAGGCTCTTCGATCAGATCGAGGAGGTGAATACCTTAGTACTGAATTCCTAGACTTTCTTAAAGAGAATGGCATTTTATCACAATGGACACCTCCTGGAACTCCAGAACATAATGGTGTATTTGAACGAAGAAATCGTACTTTATTAGATATGGTACGATCTATGATGAGTTACACCGATTTGCCAATATCCCTTTGGGGATATGCCCTTGAGACAGCTGTATATATACTGAATAGAGTGCCATCCAAATCTGTTCCAACTACGCCCTATGAGATATGGCATAGTAGGAAACCTAGTCTTAATCATATTAAGATTTAGGGTTGTCCAGCTTTTGTAAAAAAGATGAAAGTGGAAAAATTGGAGGCAAGATCTGAACAAGGTCGCTTCATTGGATATCCAAAGGAAACTCTTAGATATTATTTCTATTTTCATTCAGACAAAAGAATTTTGATATGCAAGCACGCTTCTTTTTTGGAGAATCAGTTCATCCAAGAAAGTGGTGCTGGGCGGAAAATAGTCTTACAAAAAGAAAATAATGAAGTACCAAATAACCAAGTTCAGATACCAACCTCTGATTCAGTGGGAGCTTCTGATACACAACCTCTTAGGAGAAGTGCAAGAACGTCTCGCCCACCTGCTCATTATAGACAATCGGTTGATCATATTGAACCATTATTCATTGTGAATGATAGTGATCAACCCGGTGATCCTAAAACCTATGAGGAGGCGATGTTGGACATTGATTCTGGTAAATGGCTAGAAGCCATGAAATCCGAAATGGATTCAATGTATTCCAATGAGGTATGGACCTTGATCGACCTCCGCCTCGATGGTATTGTACCAATTGGCTGTAAATGGATCTTCAAGAGGAAGATGAATGCTGAAGGTCAAATTGGAACTTACAAAGCACGGCTGGTGGCGAAAGGATATCGTCAAAAAGAAGGAATTGATTATGACGAAACTTTCTCACCTGTGGCCATGCTAAAATCCATTCGGATTATGTTGCCTATAGCTGCACACCTTGATTATGAGATATTCTAGATGGATGTCAAAATGGCTTTTCTAAATGGTTTTCTCGATGAGGACATCTATATGGAACAGCCACAGGGTTTTGAATCCAATAGTGAAAAACAGAAGGTGTGTAAGCTTAAGAGATCCATTTATGGACTCAAACAAGCCTCCAGAAGTTGGAACATCCGTTTTGATGAGGTAGTCAAATCGTTTGGCTTCATCAAAAATTCGGATGAACCTTGTGTATATAAGAAGATCGGTGGGAGTGCAATTGCATTTCTGGTTATGTATGTCGATGATATACTTTTGATTGGAAATGATGTACAAATGATATCATCGATAAAACTATTCTTGTCACAGAAATTCTCCATGAAAGATTTAGGAGAGGCAACCTACATTTTAGGTATCAAGATCTATAGAGATAGATCAAGACGATTGATTGGCCTCTCACAATCTACGTACATAGACAAAGTGTTAACACGGTTTAACATGCAATGTTCCAAGAGAGGATTATTGCCTTTTAGGCAAGGGATCCGTCTTTCTAAGGAGATGTGTCCCAACACTCCTGAAGAAAGAGAGCGGATGGCAAAGATACCATATGCATCTGCTATTGAAAGCATAATGTATGCTATGCTATGTACTAAACCTGATATTGCGCATGCTATAAGTATTACTAGCAGATATCAGTCTGATCCAGGAGAAGAGCACTGGATAGCAATCAAGAATATTCTTAAGTACTTTCGAAGGACTAAAGATTTATTCTTGATATATGGAGAAGGAGAATTTAAAGTTGTAGCTTATACCGATTCCGATTTTCAATCGGATCCTAATGATTATAAGTCTACGTCTGGGTTTGTCTTCACATTCAATGGTGGTGCAGTTAGTTGGAAAAGTTCCAAACAAAGCATAACTGCCGATTCCACCACTGAGGCAGAGTATGTAGCTGCTTCTGAAGCAGCAAAGGAAGCCGCTTGGATGAAGAAGTTCATTTCTGAACTTGGAGTCGTTCCTTCAATTGAGCAACCGATCACATTGTTTTGTGACAACAATGGGGCGATAGCTCAAGCTAAGGAACCAAGGTCTCATCAGAAGTCCAAGCATATTGAGAGACGCTTCCATCTCATCAGAGAAATTGTTGGGAGAGGTGATATCGCCTTGCAGAAAATTGCCTCAGCAGAAAACGTGGCAGATCCCTTCACTAAGGCCTTACCTCAGTGTTCTTTTGAAAGACATATTGACAAAATGGGTTTGAGGTACCAGACAAGTTGGCTTTAGTGCAACTGGGAAATTGTTGGATGTATGCCCTAAAGCTACTATGTAATAGTTACATATTAGGGATTTCAGTTGTACTTTCATTATTATTATTTAATTAATGGCAACGACATATTCATTCATTTGTCCAATTATTTTATATTGATGAATGATTCCATAAGATCAGTTGCAACTAGATCTATTCTTGAGATGTCAAGAATATATGTGACGGGTTCATAGTTAGACTGAATCTTTAAATTGTTCCCGGTCGATGAATTATTAAGTGGATATTAATAATTCTGTTGAGACCGGTGTGTTCTTAACTTCGCCATTAAGTATTGGATACTTAAGGGAATGATGAGTCACATGTCATTGGGTATTATGATGCCTGAGTTAGAACACAGGTGTTTTGTATTAGACAAATTCACTGAACGTGACGCATATGGAACGATTAGCGACATGGAAGCTTTTAGCGTGGTCAATGTCCAATTGTTCATGCTTTGGTCTTGTGTAAATAATCCTTAGACCCGAGGCACAGTGTTAACTTGTGTATCGAACAACTATGGTTCACGGGTGCACATAATGCCGGGTCGTCGATCCGTCTTTATACCTGATGGTCATAGTTTGTTCATATACGAAGTTACACGTGTGCGCAATATGGAATCTGTCTCCTTGTTATATGCAAGGTATGATAATGATGTCCTATGCGATCTAATTGTGACACTGCATTGAAATCCTCGGCCGGGGTTGTAACCGAGAATAAATTGTTTATGTCTCGAATAAAATGCATGTCAATTAGATTTGTGCATATGATCGAATTAATGACTTGACAAATATTCCATGGTCTTTGTTTGATCGGGACATAGTAAGACAGAGGGGTTGAATTACACTGTAGTCAAAGCTGACAGGTTCATTATGTTCTTAAAGTATTCACACTATCTGGGTAGTCATGACATATTGCTAGATGTCAATCGTGGCTTGTATGACCTAAAAGATTAATCGGGATAATTAATTCTTTTGGAAGTACTAATGTGTTAGTACAAGTCTTACTACCAGCTTAGTGATGAACCTAGGGATGTCACACACCATAAACAACTAGGATAACGTGGAACAAGAGAGAAATATTATTGCAAATGTGTTTGCAATTACTACAATCGAATTGAGTCAATTTGAAATTAAATTAAATGAGATTTAATTTAATTTGTATCATAGTCACGAGCCTACTTGCATATGATGCACACGCATGCCCAAGTGGATATATGTTAACATACCCCAATTGTGTACTTTCATTATTATTATTTAATTAATGGCAATGAATTGACCAAATGGGTTTGAGGTACCAAACAAGTTGGCTTTAGTGCAAGTGGGAGATTGTTAGATATATGCCCTAAATTAATTAATTGATTAATTAAAGTGGAAATGGTCAGCAATTTTTGCTTACCACTTCACACAATTACGTGCACATGCATGAACGAATTCATGCATGATGGTCAGCAACCGCTGACCATCATACACGAATTTTGTTCGTGCATGGATGGTCAGCAACCGCTGACCATCGTGCACAAATTCGTGCATAAACGGTCAGCGGTTGCTGACCGTTCCATTCATGCACGATCGTGCATGAGAATGAGGATCAACAACGGTTGCTGACCCACAATCGGCAACCGTTGCTGATTCGTGTATAAATATTAAAAAGAAAGGCTGCAAAAGGTTGCAACGTAGAGAGATTTTCTGTGGGCGTGCGTTTGTGTTTTTAGAGAAAAGATGTTTTGCTAAAATAGAGAGCAAACGTGTGTGCGTGTTCTTGTGTCTTTGAGACGCAAGAAAGAAGAGCATTATCTCGTTCGGGCCGTGACTATTATACATCAAGGATACGACGGTTTGTTTCCACGTGATTGCTAGTACGATCGAAGTGGTGAATATCCGAAAGTCCTCTCTTCCGTTCGACGTTCGTTGTTGGTGTGTCTGAACTAGAGGTCCGACGCTTGTGGGACTCAAACTGTAGAACATCCGAACCGACTTGTTTAAAGCACGCTTCGAGAGTACGATCGAAGTGGTGAATATCCGAAAGTCCTCTCTTCCGTTCGACGTTCGTTGTTGGTGTGTCTGAACTAGAGGTCCGACGCTTGTGGGACTCAAACTGTAGAACATCCGAACCGACTTGTTTAAAGCACGCTTTGAGAGGTAATTCGTTTAACTCCATTTTATGTTTAGATTTTTTATTAAAACGCACGAACAACGCCTTAGGAGAATCATGTGTAAAATATATTTTTGTTTCCGCTGCGTTTATTTCGTTAATTTTTTTTATACATGATTCATGAATACCCAACAGTGATACGCTTCGTGACATACCCAATACGATTGTCTACTTTGCTAGTGGTTCTGGGAAATGAATGTTGAGATAGAGGTGAATTGTGTCAGAAAAGTCCCATATTAGAGAATTTGTATGATGTTAGATAGTTAATATATCGTAGTTGGCTCATTACTCATTGGTTTAAATTTTTGATTGAATGTGAGTCTAACTAAACTGGTTGAAGGCTTGAAATTTGGGCTCTTTGTTGGCAACTTCCCAAGTAAAGGTATGGGATTTTTACTACATGCTCCTAACAAATTAGGGGTGTGCAATCGAACTGAGTTTACCGAGGAATCAGACTAGACCACCCGAAAAATAGGTTCAGGTTCTTGTTTGAACCGGTCCAAGAACCGATTCCATTTTTTGGGAACCAATTGAAACCAGTCCGGTTCCCGATTCCAAGTAAAGGCCCACCCGGGAACCAAACCAATTGGATCAATTTTGGAACTGATATTTACTAGTGTTAAAAAAAGAAACCCTAGTCGCCTCCCTTTCTCTCTCTTTCTTCGCGTGATCTACCTCCTTCTTAGTCACCGCTCTCTCTTAGTCTCCCTCTATACGCCTAGCCACCATTGGCACTACCACCATTGGCACCGCCACCATTGGCACCGCAACCTATAGGAGTGCATCCCAACTCATTATTGCGTCTTGTCTTGTTGTCGCAAGACGTGCCACCATGGCCAATACAGCGCAAACTTAAGTGACGTGAGTCTGAAATTGATTTTTTTCGATAGCCTTGTGGATCCTTAACTTTTCCTTTAGTCCAAACATTCATGTATTTATTGATTACATGCACTTAATGTTTCAATACAAATTATGATAATTATGTTGTTATTTTCTTACGTATTTACGTAAAATTTGAAGCCGTATATACTATTGAACAGTTGCAAAACAGGTTCTAGTGCAAACGGGTAAACCTTAGATACGAACTGAAAAAATAGGGTAAATTCCAAAATAGGTTCCAATACAAACAAGATAAAGTACAGGATCCCAAAAAGAGAAACCAATTATTACAAGATAAGGTATAGGGTTCAAGACTGGAACCTATCCATCTTGGAACCTATCACTTCTATAACAAATGGTATCAAATCTAATGATTGATAGGTCACCTACCCATTCCTAATGCGTATTGGTGTTGGGCAAATATTTTTAAGAAGGAATCTTGTAACCAATGCGATTTCCATGCAGCCTTCATGGTTCAATCTGGTGAAAGAGACCTACGGTGAAGGTGGGCATTTGATGTAGCAATGCAATCCCAATGGCAATTTTTACAATTCAATCGAGAGAGAGAGAGAGAGAGAGGGGGGATGAAGGTTGTAGTGGTTGTTATAGCAATGGAATCTCGTAATCAAAGAGATTTCCATGCAGCCTTCATGGTTCAATTTGGTGAAAGAGACCTACGGTGAAGGTGGGCATGTAGCAATGCAATCCCAATGGCAATTTTTACAATTCAATCGAGAGAGAGAGAGAGAGAGAGGATGAAGGTTGTAGTGGTTGCTATAGCAATCCTCACAAGATAACAATGTGGAGATTCAAGTGGAGACATGCTAACGTAGAAGGATACCTAATTAAGGAAGTATATGAACGAATGTTGATCCAATTAGATATATTAATAGACTCAAATTTAGGCTCTCCCACGGCAATCTATTCAAGTAAAGGTATGAGATTTTTGCCGAATGCTCATAACATCGTATACTCTAACATGTAAAAGTGTGAGCAACGAAAAAGAAATTACATATTGCCCATGTTCAACATAATAAAATCTTAGAAATGCACAACCCATTTGAGTCTTTGGTAATAGACCCTTGATAGAGCTACCCATTACACCGCGTAAAAGAAGAGGTCATGCATCATTCACGACAAAGTTTTCTAGAGTCCAACCAAAGATCGACGCAAGATAAAGGGACTGCTGCAAACACACACAACCATATACTCATTTTACATAGTTGATTAGGCATGGTATCATAAAATGAGGCCAAGTTCAGCTCCTCTCTGGATCATCATGTTACTCGCCACCACGTGGATCTCTCGTAATGCCCGCATGGGAGACCAAAACCCAAATGTGAGTCACAAACTCGCCCCCGGTGGTGAGATACTTAGCATGAGCCACCGTATCATTCGAAGGAGCCACATATAGCATCATGTCCACCCAGAAGTTAGCCAAGACCTTCCAAATTTGCCCCTCACCCGCTACTCCATTCACAAGCTGCATTCCTAGCCGTGCGCCTCAAGCCACAATCATTTCTTGGCATTGTTCATTGTCAATGCCCATCTTTAGCTTTTGAATCCTCTATTCCATTGAAACCGAGGAAGCTCCCAATTTTTCTCTGGCTTCACTGACAGCACGACTAAATATGTATTCAGTCCTACAAGGGTGACCGGGAAGCAACTTCGGGGCGAAAACGACCAAATAAGCAAGATATTGTGATAGCTTAGTCGCTATGCCAAAATTTTCTCTATGTTCTTGTGAAAGTTGAGCGCAAGGCAATTCATACTCACAGAAAGTGGTTGCTATGTGCCAGACCATAATAACGTGAGTAGTTGTCTCAAGATCACATGACCATGAGAGCTCATCAGACAAGTTGTTGCGCCTCAAAGATGCTTGCCCCTTCTCCAAAAAGCCTAGAGACCGAGCGATCGCCTTCTTCACTTGCTTAGACAAATTGGTCGAAGCAATTTGTTTCTGCCCGTTCCTTTTCTGGTCAAGCAGCAGTGAGTCTTCCCCAAGGCTTCACTAACCGAACTCGGCACATAATCTCGATCAACTTCCCAACACATTTGTTCCTTTGCCACCCCTCATTGCGCACATAGTTGCATATGTATGTCACCTTTGCCCATTCCGAGAAAATCATGATGCCAAACTGTGTAAGCTTGACAACAAGGATCGACATCATTAACGAGGCGGTTACAACAACCCCTGGCACATACTTATTCCAAATCGCACAGTAGATTAACAACGCAGGTAAAGCAACCACAATGGGAAGCAGAAGCAATCTATACACTAAACGACGCCAATGGAGATTCACTGGGTATTTGGTGTAGAATAAATCGAAAAGAAATGCAAGTTCTACTTCGATGACTCAGAAAACTCGCTCATAACCATTCTCTTCAGAAAGTATACGTTGAATCAAGCGCCATAACTTCTTGTGAGCTTCTTGGGGCAACGAATAGCCAGAGAATCTCAGGCGAATAAACTTGAAGAGCGAAAAACACAGGCAAACATCCTTGAGTCGGCCATCCGGGTCTCCTCCGCTTACACTTAAAAGTCTACCTTTGCAATTCCAAACCTTCTCGATGGTGATAACTTCATCCGTCACCTCCGACAGTTGTCGATAGTGCGGTGCATCTCCATCACGCTACGGAGCTACCTTTCGCCTCCACTTCGCTGTTGAGCACAATGAGTGCACTTTTGCCTCTTCTACCCCTCTCACCAGGTACCTATACCCACGCACTGTAGCAGGATCTTCGTCACTTGAATCTCTCCATTGGTGCTCGGTGCTCATGTAATCTGCTATGTACCTGTCGTTCTTCTGCATCATAGAATTGCTTGCCAATTTCAAAGCTTGCGCTCTTCCGTCAAATTTCATGAATAGAATGACGAAAAGAACGCCCAGTATTGCCCCAAACAGGAGGAGGTCAGGGAAAATGAACACATATGAAACGATCATCCAACTTGTCAGGATGAATTTAGCAGCAGAGTCGACTTTAAATGACTTCCACCGCTCAATGTCCCCCATGCTGTGAGCAGTGTAGGAATCCACGTTTCCGAGAAACACCACCAGATAAGTCGCCCAGATAGGCAAACGCACACTACAGAATTGAGCGGTTTGGATAAGGCCAAGCGTATACACAATGACAGCAGGTCTAAGGGTATAGGCCGCAAATGCGACCATCACGAATGCGCGGTTGCCGCAGCATCGCCTGAATGACCCGGAGACCCCAAGAAAGACAGAGATTGCCGCAGTGATGGCCAGCAGTGCATCAATTTTTGCCAATTGGTGGTCAATTTCTTGGTCGCTCATCCCGTCGCAGCGCTCCCACAGCTTCTACACGAACTTGTTAACGAGACCTACCATCTCTGTTTTTTTTGTTTCTTTCCTATGTTAACGAGATTATTGAAATATGCATGTCAACGAACGTGGATCCAATTGAATATGTTAATAGACTCTGGCTTAAGCTCTCCCTCAGTGATCTACTCAAGTAAAGGTATGGGATTCTGCCATGTGCTCATAACATTGTATGTTCCAACATGTAAAAGTGTGATCAAACAAAAAAAATAACATTACATATTGCCCATGTTCGACATAATACAATCTTAGAAACGCACTACCAATTGGAGTCTTAGCTAATAGACCCTACATAAAAGAAGAGGTCTCGCATCATACACGAGAAAGCTTTCTAAAGTCTGTCTAGGGATCGATGCAAAACAAAGAGACTGCTGCAAACATACACAACCATATAGACATTTTAGATAATTGATTAGGCATAATATCATAAAATAAGGCCAAGTTCAGCTCCTCTCTGGATCATCATGTTACTCACCATCATGAGGATCTCTCGTAATGCCCGCATGAGAGACCAAAACCCAAATGTGAGTCACAAACTCGCCCCCTGTGGTGAGATACTTAGCATGAACCGCAGTATCATTCGAAGGAGCCACATACAACATCATATTCACCCAAAAGTCAGCCAAGACCTTCCAAATTCGCCCCTTATCCACTACTTCATTCACGAGCTGCATTCCTAGCTGAGCGCCTCGACCCACGATGGTTTCCCGGTAACGTTCATCGTCAATGACCATCTTTAGCTTTTTAATCCTCTTTTCCATTGAAACAAAGGAATCTCCCAATTTTTCTCTGGCTTCACTCACAGCACGGCCAAATATGTATTCGGTCCTGCAAGGGTGACCAGGGAGCATCCTCGGTGCGTAAGCGACCAAATAAGCAAGATAATGTGATAGATTAGTTGCTATGCCGAAGTTGTCTGTATGCTCTTGTGAAAGTTGAGCGCAAGGCACTTCATGCTCACATAAAGTGGTTGCTATGTGCCAAACCATTATAACATGAGTAGTTGTCTCAAGATCACATGCCCATGAGAGCTCATCAGACAAGTCGTTGCGCCTCAAAGACACTTGCCCCTTCTCCAAATACTTCGCTAGAGACCGAGCGATTGCCTTTTTCACTTGCTTAGCCAAATTGGTCGGAGCAATTTGTTTCTGGCCGTTGCTTTTCTGGTCGAAATAAGCAGCAGTTTGCTTATTATATATACACTTCCATGGAGAATAGCTATACGATTTGAGGAGCGAGTATTGACGCAGTTGTCTTCCCCAAGGCTTCACTAACCAAACTCGGCACATAATTCCGATCAACATCTCGGCACATCTGTTCCTTTGCCAACACTCACTGCGCACATACTTGCATATGTATGTCACCTTTGCCCATTCCGAGAAAATCGTGATGACAAACTGTGTAAGCTCAACAACAACGATTGACGTTATTAACACGAGGGTTACAACAGCAGTACGCACTTCCTGTATATAAAACGCATAGTAGAGTAACATCAGAGGAACAAAAACCAAAATGGGGAGTAGAAGCAATCTATGCACTGAACGACGCCGATGGAGATTCACTGGGTATCTGGTGTAGAATAAATCGAAAAGAAATGCAAGTTCTAATTCGATGACTTGGAAAACTCGCTCATAATCATTCTCTTGAAGAAGCATATGTTGAACCAAGCGCCGTAACTTGTGGTGAGCTTCTTGGGGCAACGAATAGCCAGTAAATCTCAGGCAGATGAACTTGAAGAGCGAAAAAGACAAGCAAAGGTCCTTGAGTCGGCCATCCGGGTCTCCTCCGCCTACACTTAAAAGCCTACCTTTGCAATTCCAAACCTTCTCGACAGTGATAACTTCATCCGTCACCTCCAACCGTTGTCGATATTGCGGCGCATTCCCATCATGCCACGGAGCTGCCTCTTGCCTCCATTTAGCTTTTGAGCACAACGAGTGTTTTTTTCCCTCTCCTTCCGCTCTCACCAAGTACTTGTACCCGCGCATTGTAGCAGGATCTTCATCACTTGAATCATTCAATTGGTGCTCGGTGTTCATGTAGTCTGCTATGTACCTGTAGTTCTTTTGCATCACAGAATTGCTTGCCAACATCAAAGCTTGTGATCTTTCATTGAATTTCATGAGTAGAACGATGAAAAGGATGCTCATGAAAAGGATGCTCATTACTGGCCCGGAAAGGTAGACATATGAAGCGATCATCCAACTTGTCATGATATATTTAGCAACTGAGTTGACTTTAAATGACTTCCATCGTTCAATGTCCTCAATGCTGTGAGCAGTGTAGGAATCCACGTTTCCGAGAAACACCACCAGATAAGTCGCCCAAATAGGCAAACGCAAATCGCAGAAAGGAGAGGTTTGGATAAGGCCAAGCGTGTAAGCTATGACAGCGGGTGTAAGGGTATACGCCGCGAATGCAACCATCGCGAATGCACGGTTGCTGCAGCGTCGCCTAAACGACCCAGAGACGCCAAGGAAGACTAAGATTGCAGCAGTGATGGCCAGCAATGCATCAATTTCTGCCATTCGGCCCACATCTTCGGAAGTCGACGGATCGCACTTCACCAGCTTCTTCTTTAACCAGTCGACAAGATTTTTCATCTCTGTTTTTTATTTCTTTTCTATTTTTTGACCGTCTACCAATAACATGGAAACATAGATGAAGAAGAGGAAGGATCTTTATACTTCTTTTATTGTGAAGAGGGGACGAATGTGCGGGGAAACCGTATCGGTTATGCTCTGAGGTCCCTTTTAACTGATGCAGCTTTGGCCGAGCGCTGAGAATTAGGATCTTTTATACTTATTATAGTGTGAAGAGGGAATGAATGTGCTGTGAAAACATATAGGTGATGCTCTAAGTTCCCTTTTTACTGATGCAGCTTTGGCCGAGGGCCAAGGATTAGGAACTCCTGAAGTAAACTACTTTAGCTAAGCAGTCACAACCACCAATTAATTTTAGTGTAATTATAGAATACATCGGTGGTATGAATTTTTTTTTTCTACAAACAGTTTTATCCATCCTTGATTTGATAGAAGTAAGACAATGAGAAATTAAATCTCCCGGATTAAGGATTATTGAGACCCCTTGTTTAAATTTATTTTTGCACCGATAATATATGCCCTAATTTTGCTGAATTTTAAAGCACCTACACGAAAATTGGGATTGATTGTTGTGATAAGTCTTGAAAAACCAAGAAAGAATGGGTCATATTTTTCTTGTCCTCAAACCAAACCTTTGACCTATAAGTTATATTAACATGGACATTGTCATATGCAAATTTAACTAAAAAAAATGTAATGGAGGTCCGTGTTTATAACTCATCAATCAAAGGTTTAGTGATGGAGAAAAACGCAGCCCAAAATGATTTACTTTTGAAGTGAATACCTTGAAAAAATTTCGTTTATTTGATTGCGCCTGCAAATGAAACTATCGAGTTAAAAAAGAAAAGTTTTGACCCAAAAAAAAAGTATAAAAAAAGTGATAAATGTACGTTACTCTCTAAACTCCATCAATTTCTTGAGTTTCTTTTCTGTACAATTGATCTTGAACTGTGTTTTTTTTTTCTTTTATATTGATCCCACCCTTAGAAAACTAAACGGCTATTGATATGCTGCTAAGTGCCACGCTGGCATGCTGGGTGACATCCTACGTCGAAGTGACAATTATGCCTAATGCCTCCTTTATCTAACTTACCACTAGATCATATGATTGAGGAGTTTGCAAAAAGGGAGCTTCCATCCTCCAACCCGTTTTAAGCGAAAGGAAAAAAGATTCTATTTACACAATTTCTAGACCTAAAAATGAGTGTTGAATCTACCTCTCTTGGCTGCCTCGACTTTGCTCTTCATAGCAAAATGGTTTTTGAGAAAGGAAAAAAAAAAAAAAAAAACAAATTGATAAAATCTACCTATCTTGGTGGGGGCCCACCCCGATTTGGCCTTGATTCTCAAAAATATAACCAAACGGATAAAATTTACCTATCTTGGTGGGAGCCCACCCCGATTTGGCCTTGATTCTGCACTTGAGTAGAGAGTGAAAGAAATCTCCTTTCTTGTCGATTGATTCATGTCACTTAGGATCTCGCCTGAATCGATGCATTGGTGCTCAATGTTCATGCAATCTGCTATTAACTTGTATTTCTTGTCCATCATAGAATTGCTTGCCCACCCCGATTTGGCCTTGATTCTGCACTTGAGTAGAGAGTGAAAGAAATCTCCTTTCTTGTCAATTGATTCATGTCACTTAGGATCTCGCCTGAATCGATGCATTGGTGCTCAATGTTCATGCAGTCTGCTATTAACTTGTATTTCTTGTCCATCATAGAATTGCTTCCCATCATTAAGCCCATGCTCTATTGTCGACTTTCATGAGTAGAATGATGAAAAGAAGCACTATGCACAAGGTTGACATTGACTGGGTCACATATGAGGTGATCATCCAACTTGTCATGAAACATTTAGCAGTGGAGTCGAGATTAAATGACTTCCATTGTTCATTGTCTTCGATGCTGTGCACAGTGTAGGAATCCACGCTTCCGAGAACCTCCACTGGATACGCCGCCCACACAGGCAGGGAAATACGAACTGCTGAAAGATGCGCTTTGGATGGGGCTAAGCGTGTATGCGATGATAGCAGGTGAAAGGACATTGGCCCCAGATGCGACTAATGCCAATGCCCAGTTGCCACAGCGTCGCCTGAATAGCCCAAAGACTAGCATTGAAACAATGATGGCCAACAGTGCCTGAATTCTTAGCAGTTGGATCTCTGGACTTTCGAGCGTGTCCGCTAGGTTGCTGCAATTCCGCTGCTCGTTCAAGTATCTGGAGCCATGATAGAACATGGATTCATCCATGATCATCAACCCTCTCTCAAGAGAGCCAAGAAAATGGTGCACCGATGCCAATGATGAAGAAGGATCTTTTGTACTTATTATAATGTGAAGAGCATATGAATGTGCGGTGAAACAACATAGGTGATGCTCTAAGGCCCCTTTTTGCTGATGCTGCTTTGGCCGAGCGACAAGAGAATTAGGAACTTTCAAAGTAAATTATTTTAGCAAACCAATCAGAATCATTACTTGATTTTATAGTAGTTGTACAATGCATTACCAATATAAATATTTTATTTAAAATTAGTATTATCCATTCTTGATTGGATGATTTGGTAAGAGAATAAGAAGTTAGAACTCTCAAATCAACTTGTTTAAAGTTACCTTTACATTAGCGACATATCCCAATTTTTGCTTAATTTTAAAGCCCCTACATGACAATCGGGATCAATTATTGTGATGATTCTTCAAATTCCAAAAAAGAATGGGCCATATTTTCCTTATCCTCAAAGCAAACATCTTATTGGTAGGTCATATTAACATGAACATCACCTACGTGTAAATTTAAGTAAAATATAAGAGATTTCCATATGTGTAAGTCATCAACAAGAGGTTTAATGATGGAGGAAAAATGATTGAATACCTTAAAATTTTTTACGTTTATTGGATTGCACCGACAAACGGAGCTATAAAACTAAAAAAATTATTATTAAAAAAAAAAAACGGCGAAGGCACAGTACCCCTCAAACTTTTGCAAAAGCAATCAACTTTTGGAATTTCTTTTTTTGTCCAATTGGATTCCCTACTCTATATACTTTTGCACCTGTACTCCTCAGACTCTGCACCAGTACTCCTCAAACTTTTGCAATAGTAATCCACTTTTGGAATTTTTTTTTTCTCCAATTGGATTTATAGACTATATACCTTTTTGTTCAAATTGATCCTGCCGTTCGAAAAATCAACGGAAACGCCGACATGGCTATTAATTTGCTGTTAAATGCCGCGATGCCTCATCTACCTAACTTAGCTAATCACTAGATCAGACGATTAAGGAGTTTGCAAACAGAAAACTTCTATCTCCAACACAACTTTTAAGCGAAAGGACAAAAGTTTCTAATTAGAAAAAATTTCTGTAATAACATCTTCCCCTCGTTGTCTAAAGCAAATCATGAGTGTCGAATCTACCTCTCTTGTTTGCCTTGACTTTGGTCTTTGCAACAGAATGGCTTTTGAGAACCAAAAGAAAATGCAAATAAACAAACTGTTTGATTATTGCTCGAAGTCTCTCGTTGAATTTGATATAGGCACAAGTTTATGATTATCGTGATGTTCTAAGTGTTTGTGGAGGCTTGAAGATGGGGACGGACTATCGAAGAGTGCAAGAAGATGGCTCGCCTGGCGTTTGGACAAACTAGGCAACTCGGCATTTTTTAACGCCCCATTTTGGTGTCTATTTTGTACATAACTTATCATAATCCTAAGACTGCATTTGGTCGTTCGGATTTCTAGACATGATAGGACTAGATAAGATAGCATAAGAAATCCATGAATTTTTTCATATCATATCCACTGTTTGGTGAGCTATGGATTTATAGTCAGATATTCTCATATCATATCATATCCACTGTTTGGTGAATTGTGGATTTAAACTCAGATATTTTCATGAACAATTATATTCTTGGGAAAAAAAATAGGAAAGTACAAACTAACATATTAGATTATAGCAAAATCATCCAAAATGAAATATTTTTTTTAAGTCAACAGATTCTCACAAAACCACACAAAATCAATTCATGATTATGCAATATATGCGAAATGCATAAAGAATCAAAAAGTGATATTGCGTATGCTAATATGAGATGAGTCAATTAAGAATGTTGACTTGTTAGAATTGGACCATTGCAAATTATTTGTTGATGAGAATTTGTTTTCCTTATACCCGTTGTGAGTAACTCTCATTGTGTTACATTAAGGTATATAATTTGACTCTAGAATAGATGAGCAATCGACTGTAGCTAGCCTTGATCTTAATAAAAATAATTTTGAATTTAGTTTCAACTATCTGCTTCACGTGCACCTTGCCTAATATTTTCTAACGCTAATTATCCTAAGTGGCATTGATTGCTGCAGGTTCAATAGTACTTTAGTCAATTAATTCAATCAAGGTCTAAGCCCGTGTAGATGATGCATTCCAGTATACCAACTGCAGTTCACAGAAAATTGAGAGTGCCAGGCTTCTAGAATGAATTAATACATACACATGTTCTGATGCCAAGATCTTCCATAGCTTTAATTCTTTACTAAAAGTTTAATCATTATCTTGCTACTTGCATTGTCCATTGAGGAAACATGCTACGCAAGGTCAATGATGGAAACCTAACATTCAATTAGGCCAACCTAAATAGAAACGCTCAAAGAAAAAAGCGTATGTCCTTAAGACTGGCCAAAGCCCAGTAATAGAAATTTAAGATGCTCTTCTTCACAAGAGGGACGCAATCAGGAAATAAATAAATAAAATTGCAAATATGCAACCACAAGAATACATAAACGGACAAGGGAAAACAACATCGCAATTCTAACATTTACTTCTAATTTATATATGTTTTCCCATGAAGAACTTGTAAATAATACCTCACAAGTAATAAATATCTCCTACTGAGATCAGGTATTCACCAATAAATCAATGATGATCCACCACACCAATAAAATTGCAAATATACAACCACAAGAACACATAAACCAACAACAACGCAGTTCTAATATTTACTTCTAATTCATATATTTTTTCCCACATTGAACTTGTAAAAGATAATACCACACAAGCAATGAATATCTCTTACTGGGATAAGGTATTCATAAAGCATAATTGTGAAAAGATATAGATAGCTTTAACACTAGAAACATTATTGATTGAATCTCACTCCAGATAAACATTAGCTCATCCTCACAAAAATAGGGCATGAAAAGAAACGATGACGAAGTGATGAAATTCGTGGAAAACCAAAAGTAGGGTGCATTGTAAAGTAGGATTTCATGGAAAAAGAGTTGCATTTTCATGAGCCTGACTGCACCTATGAAAGCAAAACTATGAAGGAAATCACAAACCTTGTAAATCGTGCGAATATCAATGCACAGAGAAAGACGAAATCTTGCGAGAAAGGTGGCTCCTCGCCGGAGATGGTGCTTGAATTCGTCAGATTAGAGCTACCAAGAAAAAGACGTGTTTTTTGTGAGAGGAGTCATGCGTGTGAGAGAAAGAGAAGCAAAAGGAGAGCATAGGATTTTTTTAATAATAGATCAACAAGAGAAATCATATCCGGGTCTATCCCATCCCTCCCCCTCGGATTTTTTTATCCGGGCTATATCCCCTATATATCTAACCTTATCTTATCCTAGCCGGTTACCAAACATCGGATAGGATAAAACATATCCTATCCAAGCTTTTATCCGGTCGACTAAACGCAGCCTAAAAGAATTTTTCAAAGCCATGTCAAAAGCATAAGAAGTGGGCCATGGAGAACAATTTAAGCCTTGTTTGGTATTACAAACTGTTAATGGATTTTAATGGAAAAAGGATGCTAGATTTAATAAAACTATTTTATGAAATTAATTTACTAAAAAATGTGTAGGATTATAAGTGACCCTTTAAAAAAGTGGGCCGCAAGCAACAAACAAATAGTGTGACATAATAGTTAATAAATAAATTTTCAGCTATAGTAAATCTAGCATTTTCTAATGAGAATAAAGCCATTACTCCTTTAATTTATTGTGTTTGGTAGCATGGAATGAAGAGGAAGGATATCAAAGTTTGAAAATAAAACTGTCATACTAGATTATTTTCTTGAGGGGCTAGGATAAAATGAATGATGGTTAATGGAAATGATTGAGTTATACATTACACGTGGTAACTTAAGAAAACAAACAAACGATTGAGATTTTTATTCGGAGAAGAAAATTTGATATGATGATATATGCATTTCTTATATATATAATTCGGCTAGTCTTATAATAATTACACATTTAAAACTACGAATCATATTTTCAGCCTCAAAGTGGTACTAAATGCTAGAGTCAAAGATTCATTATTTTTTCTTTTCCTTACCTTTTTTTATTCAGATTTCTTTTATTATTCTTATTATGTCGTCCTATGATCAAACGGGTGTTCTAGGATATTAAGAACTAGTATACTGCGCTCATAGTTCACACATACAACAACTAAATTGCATCAGTAATATATTATACTTTATGTTAAATTATATCTCAAATTTGAATCATGAGATTAGACTCGGTTGGATAAATGTCAAGTTTGGCAGCACAATAAAATTCAAGGGTTGTACTCATCTTTACTGAAGGTCGGAACGAATGAGAGGAAAGACGTCCTCTGCCATGACACGACAGAAGGGGCTCACATTATTCTAATATTATATCTATTGCGTGGGGGTGAAAAGGTCTTTATGAGAGAAGACAAAAACAAAGTAAAACGTATGAAGATCTTTTTTCTGGCCGAAACCCCAGGTCGCTCCTTTCTCTTTCAAGTCCGGCCGCGAGTGTGCTCCTCCATCGAGAGTCGCAGCCACACGGTAAGAAAGGGTTTTGATGGCCGCACAGTAACTTCCTTAGAGTTGCGCCGCGAAGAAATGGCTGCATGGAGAGATCACCCATGTGGCCGGGGACAGAGCTCGTAACACCCGATGGAATTGTGCCTTTGATTATTTTATTTAGGTTCAATTTAAATATGAAAAATACTTGAATGTTTGAGCATTTATAACTCTAATTCTTCGATTATTAACAGATTATTTTTTATTAATTTTTCCCGTAAATATAGATATCAACACTCAATATTAAATCACATAAATTCTTGTCGTCCTTATTATTTTTAGTTTATTTTTTCTTGCCCTTTCAAATTGACATGAATTGCACGATCATAAGTAATTTCCGTATAAATATTTACTAACACTTTAAACCTGGACAGAGATTAATCATCAAAGGCTCAAGCCTCAATAAGATAAGGCTCCTTATAAATTTCTAGAACGGGATACCAGCATGAATTATGACTGACATATTGAAGAAGAGGGTAGATATTGAGGAGGGTGTAGCTAGTACATAAATCTGTCGTTATCCCGCATGTCCAAAAACTTCATTAAGAAGTTCACCCGACATAGAAGAAAACAACACCAGGTGCAGAAAAAAGTTACGCTTTCACGTGAAGAGGGTAGATATTGAAGAGGGTGTACCTAGCTAGTACATGAAATCTGTCGTTATCCCGCATGTCCGAAGACTTCATTAAGAAGTTCACCAGACATAGAAGAAAACAAAACCAGGTGCAGGAAAAAAGTTACGCTTTTACGTGAAGAGGGTAGATATTGAAGAGGGTGTAGCTAGCTAGTACATGAAATCTGTCGTTATCCCGCATGTCCGAAGACTTCATTAAGAAGTTCACCAGGAAAAAAGTTACGCTTTTACCTTTTACGTGAAGAGGGTAGATATTGAAGAGGGTGTAGCTAGCTAGTACATGAAATCTGTCGTTATCCCGCATGTCCGAAGACTTCATTAAGAAGTTCACCAGACATAGAAAAAAACAAAACCAGGTGCAGGAAAAAAGTTACGCTTTTACCTTTTACGTGAAGAGGGTAGATATTGAAGGGGTGTAGCTAGCTAGTACATGAAATCTGTCGTTATCCCGCATGTCCGAAGACTTCATTAAGAAGTTCACCAGACATAGAAAAAAACAAAACCAGGTGCAGAAAAAAAGTTACGCTTTCACGTGAAGAGGGTAGATATTGAAGAGGGTGTAGCTAGTACATAAATCTGTCGTTATCCAGCATGTCAGAAGTTCACCCGACATAGAAAAAAATAACACCGGGTGCAGAAAAAAGTTACTCTTTCACATGAAGAGGGTAGATGGCATCATGAAGAGGGTAGATGGGTAGATGGCATCATGAAGAGGGTAGCTACCATAAAAGCGGACCTAGTTAAGAAAGCTAACCAGTAGAATGCATTTTAGGATAGGTTTACTTGAACTTTAAGTGTTATGCAAATATTGGAAGTTAAAATCTTTTAAAGAAATATAAATTGTATTCGATAAAAATTCTTTACAAAGGAACTTTGATTCAAGTAGTGTTTAGAGGAAAAAAATTTGCCATGGACTTTAGATTTATTTTATACATTTTTTTATTGAAAAAGAACTCAAACTAACTGTTGGCGAGACAAATCTGACTCCGCCAGCTGTCGGCTAAGGTTCATTAAGGGTGCGCATAACAAAATTTATGTTTCTCGATTTTCTGCTTTTTCTCGTTATCCCAATGGGTTTGGAGTAAATCCATTTGTGCAGAACGCGATTTGATTTATCTATTTCAAAACATTTTATTCCGAAATAGAGAAATTGAAGAAATCGAAGTTGAAAATTTTAACTTCTCAGTTTCGAAATAGAAATCATAAACTGAAATCAAATCATATAAAAGAACCTTGCACTTTCTTGCTAACTTAATTCACTCATAACCACAACTTCACAAATTATTGATAATTTTCTTTTTCACATTTTGCTTGTGTTTTTTTTTTTTTTTTGCATTTTTTTTCAATTTTTTTTTTTATAACTTCCTCTTTAGGATGAAAGGCAATTCAATGAGTCCCCAATTTTCAAAAACGACCAAAGTTCTTAAATGCTTACTTAAAAACAATAAGGCTCTTTCCTCCTAGAAAGTCACGCGCATGGCCAGTTGAAGAAAAAGTTCTTATGTAATAGATGAATAAAAAACGTGTCTAGAAATTTAACCTTATTTTTTTACGGATTCAAAATTATTGCAAAATCAAAATAATTAGATTGTTACACAATCTTGAATTTTAATTTGAAGGCAAGAGATTCAAGAGAATCTCTCTCTTTGCTATGCAAGGGCCATTAAAGGTTCATTAAGCAGCAATAAAGAAATTAGGGATGAGCAACTGGACTGATTTAATTCGAGAATCAAAATAAACCGACCTTCCCTCAATTGGTTCCTAACCATAAATGTTACTTTAAGGTTTAATTCTTCTTTACACAATTAATTTTATTTTGTTGATAATCTTGTATAATACTAGTCTTTGGCGCCATTAATGGCACCCATATTCATGCTTCCGCAGTACTTGTTTGAACCTACGCAGGATGAGCTTGCAAACGATACATTGACCGATGAGGGAAACCAAATAAATACATTTAGAAAAACAATTGTTAATAAAATGGCAAGATATAATAATATGCTGAAAATTCCATGAAATTGTATTTTCAACTTTTGTAATGTATTAGTATTATTTCGACTATTATTTTGTATTTGAGGATTTCCTATGTTGTTATATAATTAATTTATATTCCTAGAAATAGAAATTTGTTCTATTATCAAACGGATTTCTGTTTCAAAAATATAAATTTTGAGATGTTATCAAACGGGTTTCTTTACTCAGAAACTTGTCCGGGGAATAGAAATTAAGAAATTGATTTTTTGTCATAAATCAATTTCTATTTCAAAAATTTTATCATGCGCAGCCTAAGAAGTTCACCCAACATAGAGAAAAAAAACACCAGGTACTGACTAAAGGTGCGCTTTCACGTGGTTGATGGAGATGGCACCATGAAAGAGGGTAGCCATCGTAAAAAGGGACCACTTAAGAAAGTTAACCCTGCTCAAAAAAAAAGAAAGAAGAGAAAGAAAGCTAACCAATCCAATTTAATATAATACAAATACTAAAAGCCAAAATCTTTTGAAAAGATATAAAATATGTTTGGTAAAAATTCTTTAGAAAAAAATTTTGGATTCAAATAATGTTTGGCAAAAAAAACTATGGCGATGGGCTTTAGATGTATTTTATATATTTTCTTATTAAAGAAGAATTCAAACCCTTCCCTGGACCCGACAAAGGGCTACTACCGCTAGTAAGACAGATCTGGTCTGGCAGTCGCCAGTTGAGGCAACCCTTGCTGGCCCTTCACCGGCCAAATTTGGCCTTGCCAACTGCCCTCATGCAAAGAAGATGAACAGTTACAAGAATGCACAAAACTAAACAACTAAAGAATTTGTGAGCGTAGTTTTGAAAGGAAAAAAAAAATTAATTCTAGTTTCAACATTCCGCAAATGCTAAATAAGAGTAACATTAGGCCTTTAGCATTTTCAATGCCAACATTTGACCGAAAGTTATTTCAAATACTTCTTAAATGCTCCAACATTTTTTCAGTGTTCATTAAAAGCTGAAAATCTATTAAGAAAGCTAAATCAAATGCACATTTATTTACAGCCACATATATCTGTCCTGGGCATTAAAAATCTTCATCTCTAATGAAGTTGACCAAACAAAGAAAAGGCACGTCTAGAATCATGTCATTTGAGCAGGCTTAATATAGAATTTTCATCTGAATTTATTATACAGAAAAGACATCTTGCCCGTTAGGTCCGCTTGTGGTTAGAATAGCTACACTCTCTTCAAGGTGAGGTGATTAATGTATGCTCTTTCGCCATCTTAAAATGTCTTGTACCAGTCGCATCTTGTTCAGTTCCCTGTCCTTGACCATCAATCCTCCACCACATAAAATTATTCCTTGAACGAGCTCAAGAGATCGAGGGCATCAAAAACGTCGATTTTCTGACTGGTAGGGTCAAATTCTGGTCACTCGAAAAGGCCTGAGAATGCGGACCCACCAAAAGACAATGATGTCCATGTAAGTAAAAAACCTACGAGGTCACATGAGGCCAGAGAGATTCCTTCATTCACTTTGGTTAGGGGGATATATTCACCGTTCACCTGAAACTTGAAAATGAGTTAATATATATATTAAAAAGAGGGAAAATGAAAAATAAAAATAAAAATTATTAAAAATTAGAATTTTTTTAAAAAGAAAGAAGAGGAGGGGTGTGAGATAAGAGAGAGTAAGTCATGAATATGTTTTCCCCTATTTTAGAAAAAAAAAATTCTATTGATGGAAAATATTTTCCCCAACTATTTCATTTTCTGTAAAATGAATAATAAAATTCAGAAAATATTTTCCTAAAAAATTATTTTCTGCAAAACAACCGGAGCATTGGGGTATGTTGATTCATTTATATCAATAATTGGAAAAAAAAATTCCTAATAACAATTGATTCTATTGCTTACAAAGTAAATTAACAAAAAATATTTTCATCATTAAACGAAAATATCTAGATATATATTGTTGTTGATGATAAACATATTTTCCAATAAAATAATTTTTCTAAGTGATTTGAAGGGTTGCTATTTCTAAAACGTTTTTAGCTAAAACACACCCTTTTGTGTTAATTGAGCAAATTAGCCTTCAACTTTGTTAAGCACGTATTGATACTTAATAATACATTTTTTAGGGAAAGATAATTTATGAGTTGCTACTTTCCTATCTGGATTTACATGGGGATGGAGACGATTTGGAATTCAATACAAAGGTCGCTGCTATGGCCGAGACAGAGATGAGTATTTTGATGAAGCCTTCGATCGGAATGTGTCTAGTGCACGGCGAGGGAGAGGTGGTCACGGTGGGGATGGAGGTCGGTGGAATCGCGAATGGGAAGATGGGGTAATTATGACAACCCCAACGTGCAGTGGGATCGTCGTTATGGGATCGTCATTTCGATTTTGACGATTATCAAAGGAATAGGGGCGGTGATGATCATGACCATCGAAGACAGGAGGAGTTTAATTTGAAAGTGGACATTCCGACCTTCTATGGAAATCTAAATATTGTAGACATCATGGATTGGCTCGCTGAAGTGATTTCATTTTTCTAGGTATGTGATCCTCAGTTTCAAAAATTGAGAACAATTGGGTTCTAGCCCGGTTATTAGGTATCCTGAAAACCAACTTCTTCTTATGTTTTGGGTAAAAAATCCGAAATTTTTTAATAAAAATAAAAGTTGCATAATTTCATTACAAGAACATCCCTGGTTTTGCAGTTATTTGATCGAATTGAAATCATGGTTCAAATCTTGATGATTGCAAAAATATTATCAAGTTTACAACTGATTTCCGGAACTGGCTGTTCTGGCCTTAGTATGCGAATCAAATCCGTCTCTGTCCAGTTCTCCCTAGAATCGGCTTGGGATCAAATCGATCAGGCAGGTGCTACAATCAAACCGGACCCAATGCTCACCCTCGATTTTTCGTGTTAAGGAGACCAGATTTTGCATGCAAGTCCATGCACGTGCCAGATGTTCTCAATAATAACTTGTCAAAAGCCGATGGTTTGAGACTTCATGCTTTAAAGTGTTGTTTACGAGCCGTGATAGCAAAAGGTCGATGGTTTTGAATTTCCACTCGGAAAGAAAGACAGTTTCGAATTTGAGGACTTTGATATTCTGTCAGAAGTTGCAGAAGAGAAGCATCTGTTATACTAGAAAAATTTGAAGAGTCAGTTAAGAGTATTCACTTGTTGAGTGTCGGTGGAATGTTTTCTAAAGCTATGAAAAGCTGCTGCCTTTGAAGGTGTTGATCCAAGGCCCACGTAGATTGACAGATGTTTGTGTGATGGAATAATCGAACATTTTAAAACTCGAGGTCGAGTTCCAACTGACGGTGTACGACGACGAAGTCCATTAAAGATAACGTCGAGACTGGTTGCTGATTTATTAGACAAACAGTTGATTCTTGAATTAGATTGTGAATATAGGATGTTAATGATGAACAAATACGTTTTTCTCTTTCCATTATGCTTAATTCTCTAAAAGGCCCTCAACTTTAGTTCTAGTCTCAAATTTGTCCCCAACCTTTTTTCATCTCAGAAAAAACCAAAACTTTATATTCAATCCCAAATCTGCCTTGAATTTCTTTGTCTTAGAATAAACCTCAAATTTTAGGTCTAGTCTCAAATCTACCCCAAATTTTGTTTTTCTAAAAAAACACCAATTTTCAATCTATTCTTAAATCTACCCTTGTGGTCTAATCCCAACTTGACGTAACATTTTCACATCAACAAGGTAACATGAAAAATTATCTCTAAAATGAAATTATTCTAGGAAATGAATATTAGAGATGACTAACAACGATTTTTGGACAAAGGGTTAATAGCGACAAATTTAGGATTGGACTAAATTTGGGACTAAACTTCAAGTTGGGGGTTTCTTTTAAACAAACAAAAGTTCAAGGTGAATTTGGACTAAACATAAAGTTTAGGGTTTTTTTTAAGACAAAAAAAAACTTGGGAGCAGAATTAGGATTGGACTTAAAGTTGGGTTATTTTAAGGAATTAGTCCCTTTTCATTGTCTCTCTCTAAATGAACACAATAGCATATATATTTGTGCAAAGAAATAACTACTACTGTGCACCATCTTAGGCTAAGAATATGGTTGATCCTCAAAATAAGGACATTATACAATACAAATTTAGCAACCAATTAGTCCTACAATTTCTCCAATTAGTCTTAATTGACAAATTACACCGACACTCCCCTTCAAGTTGGTGCATAGATATCACTAATGCTTAACTTGTCAAGTGAGTTGTAGAAGATCTTGCTAGAAATTACCTTTGTGAGTGATTCGCCAATAGGTCTACAAATTTAATAAATGAGAATCGAACTATCTTGGAATCAAGGTTTTGTTTGATGTAATGTCAACTACCTCGATGTGTTTGGTACGGTCATATTTTTCACAATACCTCTCAAGGGGTCTAAGGACCTCAGGAGTGGATCTAGAGATATTGCTTAAAAAAAAAGGTCCAAATGGTTCATCAACTCAGAGGGTTCTAAGGATCCAAGGGGTCCATCAATTAGGAGAGTAGGCTCTCCTATGCCCATACCTCACACGATGTTTTCATTTTAAAGTTCTTTAACAGCCTATGTGAATCTTAGGAGTTGCCACTAATCATTTGGGGTTGGCTAAGAATCAAATGAGACATGGATGTTTGTCTCATTTTATATGCAACCAAATATTTGTAAATTTGGAGACTTGATTACACTAGCGTCTATTAATGCATTTCAATATCTCTAACTTAGCAGGTTGTTGTTATCTAAGTGGTCGTGCAATCATGATAATCAATTATGATAAAAAAAAAAAAAAAGTATCAAAGGCGGTAGGTGATTAAGGAAATGTTTTTGTGGTTTTTTATTTGATTCTAAACTAGAACTAACAACTTTAGAAAAGAAATTAACAAACAATTTACTGAAATGAGGTGCGCTAAATAAACACTCCAATATTGAACAACTTTAAAGTAATTGTAGAAAAGAAAACTCGATACAAGTTGGATTAAGAATATACATGGCTTTGTTATTTAGCCTTATAGGGGTGTACCTAAATCTATTCATATTATGATGTTGAAGCTAATCTAAGCTATTCTAATTGCTTATTTAGAAAAGTGATTCTACGTTTAATTTGGCTTTATTGAGTACCAAGATAACTAGCCTAACTGGAAATAAACTAAATTATGCCCACCTAAATTAAGTGTCGCCTTCTTTACCAAAAAAAAAATTAAGTGTCGCCTTGGACCACCATAGAACCCCACTCTCAGCTTTCGGAATACAAGAAGCTCATGACCACTGCCATCCTTAATTATTTCTAACATCCATTTCATCCAACATTCCCATCATGCATGCACTCAATCAAAAATAGACGATCAGCAAGATCATCGATCTAACAAACAATCAAGCAATCAGGCTTGAGAATTTGATTTTACCCATGCAATTTGATTACCCCAACCAACTCTTAATCGAACTAAGGGTTGATTAATTAAAATCAATTATTATTAACCCTCATTTTCATTCACAAAGCAGTAGGCTAACATCATCGACCCCTAATTAAATTCTAGTCCCCCATCCAAGCTAACCGTCAAAGGACATGCCTCGCTAAACGAAATTAAGCGTAACCAATCAAAACACTCGCAAGTAAGCATGCAATTGGGCACAAGCGTCGACAAACGGTCAATCAAGCAATGGCATGAACTCCACTAAGTGAACAAAACCTAACATTTTCCTAACCAAATTTTCTAATTTTTCAAAATTTTTGTTTATTTTTTATTTAATTGAAAATAGGGACCCGGGCTAAACCTGGACACGGTTGGACACATTTCAAACAAACCATTCCGAAAATAACACCCATCAAGCCCATTTTGCCTTCTAATCACTCCAAGTCTACCATAGGCCCAAGCTCACTGAAATCAAATCAAGCCCCAGCCTACCAACATGAATATCCATCTCAGCGCATCAGCACACAAGCCTGTACTAAGACCATTTTCATACTATCACCTCCTTCTTTCCGGCCCATCATCATCCCCTTCCCATTGTCTTCTATTCAAGCACGCCAGAACAACAGAAATTCCAGCCACGAACTTCACATTTCTCGGTCGGCCAGTACACTCTCGTTCATCGGACCCCCACTGTCGGCCACCATACTCGACCATCAATACTGGTCACCACCTCGAACGTCTCTACTCGCTGAAAAGCCCACGTTCATCGCAAGACCCGCACCGATAACCAGTGTTGACCTCCCTCATCGGCCAGCACCTCTCTTTTAGCCACAACACGAGTAAAACAAATAAAGGGAAGAAACACGACCAGCAATCCAATGCCGATGCCTGCAACAATCATCATTTAGGCCCTGGATCTAGGATCGTCATCTCACCGACGACCGCCATTAGTAACCCCGGGGCTTAAGACAAAGAAAACGAGGATGCAGAAAAAGCACTCTCGATCATTGAAAAGACTTTGAAAACCAATTAACATGACTTAATCTGGACCAATATGCTCTCGGTTTAGACAAAAATGAGACTGAACCTGTCGAACAGATTACGAGTGTAGATTAGGGAGAAGGGCGGCTCTCTAAGAATCAGATTTACGACTTGATATCAAAATGGGATAACAGATAAAGCACAGAATCGGTGAAAGACATCTCAGTCCAGCCCGCAACGTGTGCTAACGAAGGACACTAAATCTAGACTTAGCTTTAACTAAAACAGGACAACTCAAGAGATCGGACGTTACCTGGTTAGTAGGGTCGAGTGGAGCAAGGCTTCGGCAATTCCTTTTGGCCAATTTTACCAGAAATCATTAATGATCATTTTTACGCGACACAACCAACCCTGAAGGCTGAAGTAGACAAATTTTACAATTTTTTTTTTCTTTTCACTTTCCTTTTTTTTTCCTTTTCTTTTCTTTCCTTGTTCTTTTTTCTCTAATTACCTCGGTGGTCCATCATCCCAGTGAAAGCCAGAATGACTGATGCCCTTCCCCGTGACCGGATACCTCCACCGCCCACCATTGAGGCGGCAAACCAGAAGAGAGAAATTTAAAAATTTAAAAATTTAAAAAAATATCTATATCGGCGCCAGTTATCTATGTAGCACGAACACTCTCCGGAAGCCTTCATGTCGTGTCCGACACTCCGACACGTGTCCGACACGCTCCGACACATCCCGACACGCGGTCAACAAGTGTCGAAAAATCCGACACGTGGTCAACTCTTTCCGACATGCGAGTCTAGAATTCCAACACGCGATTCCGACACGCACGGAGTCAATTTTAAAAATTTATAATACTTGAGGGGTCAAAATATAAATATACACAAAAAAAGTAATAAAAGAAGTAATAAAATTGCTATAAATATACACACACGGGGTCAATTTTTTTTTTCAGTTTTATTTTTTTTAAAAGTCTTTTACTCTGAAAGAAGTAATAAAAAATGCTATATATGATAAATTAATAAATTTAAAAATATCATTTCAGCATTTTTCTTTAAACAATGTTTTTTTCCTCTAAGTTTTGTGTATTATTGTAACAAATTAAAATAATGAATGATATTATTTAATATTTTTGTGTAAATTAATTATAGGCTATTATTATTATTATTATTATTTATATATTTATATATAAATATATATATATAATATATAACGTGTCGGAACGTGTCGAAATTCTCTATTTTTAAGAAATGACGTGTCGACGTGTCGTATCGTGTCGTGTCACGTGTCACGTGTCCGTGTCGGTGCTACATAGCCAGCTATGCCATATTAAGTGGCCGGCGTATATATTAGCAATTTCTGGCCAAAATTGGTTAGAAAGATTACATTGATAATCGTCAAAAATATTATGATTAAATTGGACAAATTAAAAATTTTAGGATTAAATTAGTCGCTACACGATAAGTTTAAAACATTTTAGACAATTTTCCTAGATAATCTTTAAAAGGCAGTAATTAAAAACATTTAAGCATAACTATTGACGGTAACATTGTCATTGTCACTATTGATTAAGGAAAATTACAGCATATGACGACCATTACTCACCAATAGTGAGTCTATGAATTGCGAAAGAAAGCTATGAATCTATGATTATCGAGAAAAAAAAGTTACTAAGAATAAGAACAAGAGATTTATGGTAAATTCAAGTTGATTACGATTTTTATGGAAGGTTAGACTCAAATTTGCAGCATTGTTTAGTTAATTAATCATTGCTTGTTAAACTTTTTTGTTAAAAATTAGTGAAAAAAAAGAGTGAGCAGATGTTCCGTACCATTATTAAATGAGGGAAGATTGATGGATGACCCCACGTGAGAGTTTCGACTTGAACCGTTTTGGCTAGGCGGCGTTGGCACTTAGTATTATACCACCTTTCCTTGAAGCGCCTTGACTCCAATGTTAATTGCTATCGTTTCTAGTTAAATTTTCATTATTTACTCTTCTATCCATAGTGTGCATAACTCCAAATCCTAAAAGCACGAAAAAGGAAATGTGTTACAAAAAAAATCTAAGAAGCTACGTGTAAACTAGCCTGCAATGTTTCCAGGAGGTTGATGAGCAGTTGAGTGGGTAGTCTGATTTATCAAGGGTTAAATGCTTTGAAACCAAGTGCAATTGAACAAACTACTATGGCCTTGTTGTAAGAACGGCAGCTCCTCAGTCAAATCAGCTTGCCAAGTGACCCTGTTTCCAAAGCCTTGAAGGTAGACGAATCCAGACTTCATGCTCTGTTGGGGTGGACAGGACAGCAAGGTCTAGAAGATTATTTGGGGTATTGACTATATTCCAAAAGGTACGCATTTCATTTGGGGACTCTGCACTTGGGCATTAGCTGCAGAAGAGAGTTCGAATAGGAGGAGAATTAAGCAATCGTCTGAGTGGTTGATTTATAGTCTTGCTGAATTAGCTGAACACCTGAGTTTATGCTGTGAGTATTGTAGAGTTAATATGGTTTGGGGCAAGCCGGATCAAGATTGACAAGACACGGGCGATGTCTTTTGACAGACGACTCTTGCAACAAGTTGAAAGCAGGCAATAAGCTCCGTTGAAAAGAAATGCTTGCTTAGATTGATTACCTAGACCTGTTGGTTTATTTGGAAGGGTAGGAATCCAGCAATTTTTTCAAGGCAAAAGACCAATACATGAGATGGATGTAGGATAGACAAGGGAGGCTATAAGGGATTTCTTGATGGATAAGAAGGTGGAGCACTAGTCTAGATCTGTAAATAAGGGATGGCGGTTTACTCCTCAGCCTGGATTGAGGAGATCTGACGTTATGGCTTTTTTGTTGAGGAGTCAAGCAGTGAGCGCGAAGGATCAACTTGATGGTCTAACTTTTTGCAATTTATTTGTCACAAAATTGGGGGAGAAACTTATTTGAGCTTGTAATGACATTCTTTATTAATGAATGACTTTCAAGTGTTTTCGGCAAAAATAAAAATTAAAAAGAATAAAACAAACCTCAAGGCATACAGATGAATTGGAAAAGAGAATGAATAGCAAATTCTTGTCGTCTGGATCATTTACACATTCCACAAAACAATCCCCTGCAAAGTTGCATTACATAATCCTATGTGATTGTGAATCCCACATTGCCCCTTGCAACCGGGAAAGCAAAATGTAACCCAGTCCATCAGAACTCTGTATTTGAGCCTTTCCGGAATGAAATCCAAAGATAATTCCAATCAAAGTGATCCAGAAATCAAAAATAAACAAGAGGTCTAGCAATTTTAGCATGCTAGTTCGACCTGATGAAATGGATCTCCTTCCCCCAAAATCAATCAACCAACACATTGGGAAAAAACAAAAAATCAACCTTGATGTGGCCCCTCCACCGCCTTGAAATGAGGGAGTAACATCTTGATCAACAGCATCGAAGATGATGGACATGAGTCGCAGGGATAGCAACGTCATTGATGATTTTGACTCACGCAGAACATGTTACTGGATCAACCCTGCTCATAACAGTTGGATGGCAAAGCATCAGAACGAGTACTGTTCCCACATTATCATAAAACACAAGCAAATGTTCACTTTAATTGGCCATGCCTGGGAACCATGAAGGTGGCAACCATTGTTTTGACTAGGAGTTCAGCAGATGTATCTATCTACATCGAAATATACTGCACAAAATCAACTCCTGCGGGTTGGAATCACAGGCTTCCTGCTCTTGGCCACATATGCAAATTGACTGAAATCTGGGGCAGTAGTTGACCTACTATTGAACGAAATCAATGAGGAATAACCAAATAAGAGCTCGGAAAAGTAGAGAATCTCTTTGCTGTCATCCTCCTACCTATTCATACATGCGTTGTGCACATCCTTCAAAGGAGCGCGGAGACCACTGGCACGAGAACCAGAACCAGTGAATCTAAATGACGATATTACTGAGACGAATCTCTCTAATGAACTTTCTGCTATTTCAGAATAGCGGCCTAAATGGGAGATGTCAGCTCCAAATTTTCCTTCAGAACCAGTGAATGACTTGTCTAATCCAGGGGCACAGGTACCTGAAGCGAAGAGATATATCAGATTTCAAACTCCATCCTGAGGGAACTCTTAAAATTTGTAGTCCTCAAAATGCCAAAGAGGCCACCACTGAACCCAAAAGAAATGGTGGACTCCCCAATAATGGTAAGCAATTAAGTTAACACTCTGATGAAGAGCCTTCACTTTATTTCATGCACACTCAAATACCAAATGATGCAAAAGATTTCCTGTTTTAAAAAGTCAAATTATGTGCTAAACATGAAATGCATGCTCAGGCTTGAATGTTGCAAACCAATTAGAAGCTCAGCTTAGCCCTACAAAGAAAATGCAGTTTGGCTTTGTCATGTTAATGCATGCATCTTCATTAATTAGATAATAAATGGCTTTCACAATTTTATCCTTAATTCTTTGAAGGTAGTATCTTGTACAATATCTACCAACATCAATCTAGATTTATGCCAAACATGATAGTATGTTAAGAATAAGAACCAAGAAAATTGCTATACAAGTACTGGTATTAATAATGCAGTTTCAGTTGACAACATACCATCATTGACAAGAGAATCATCCACATGCATATGCTTTTGTTTTGAGCTCTCCTGAGACAAGGAAAACACAGGGCAAAAGAGTTAAGAAAACTATCTAACTTAAGGTAACAAATCATGATAAAGGGATCTTGCATTGCTAGAATTTTCATAAAAAGCTGATTGCACCTACTTTTTCCACTGTGCCATCAAGGGAGGCTTTCCTCTTGATGATCCTTCCTTCCAGAAAGCCAGTCTCGCCTAGACTGATCGGATGATCACTTTCAACAGGGAAGTTTTCTTTCTCGTCATCTTTGTCAGTATTATTTGCAGACTGATGCTTGAAATAGGAACTCTTTATAATAAACTTCCTGTTCTCTCTTCTGGCTTCGCCCTCAATTCTGTTTACCACTTTCTCCGACATGTCATCAATAGAGGTTCTCCCCTTCATGATCACTCGCTTCATAAAGTCAGTCTCACCTAGACTGATTGGATGATCACCTTTAACCAGGGTATTTTCCTTTCCATCATCTCTATTAGTTTCCTTCGCAGCATGATGCTTGAAATAAGAGCTCCTTACAATAACCTCTCTGTTTTCTCTTCTTTTTTTTTCCTCAATGCTGTTTGCGCCTACATTTTCGACTGTGTCATCAGCGTAGGTCTTATTTTTTATGATCATTCCTTTCACACATACGGTCTCACCTATACTCGTCGGGTCACTTCCAACCGGGGTAGTTTCTTTCTCCTTGTCTGTATCAGTTTCATTCAAAAACTGATGCTTAAAGTAGGAACTCCTTACAATGGGCTTTTTGCACTCTCTTCTTGTTTTTTCATCAACTCTGTTTACAGGGCTTTTGGGTTGATGCTCCTTGAATGACACACAAGGTTTATGAATTGGAATCCTGGATTGTTGTAGTAATGAGGGCCCTTGTCTTCCAACCTCATCCAATGCACCTGCACTTTTTAACTTATTAAGTATATAATGGAAGCCAATTCATGACAACATATCTGCACATATCAGAACCCTAAGGCCGCAATTAGCTCGGGCTTACCACTTTCCATAAATTCTGATGCGTCTGGAACTTCTTGTGTGAAACCATCTTCTTCCTAATTGAACAAAGTTTGGGGACATCAACTATCTTCGAATGTGTATGTTTAGACTAAGTATGCAATCAATATTATTCACAAAATTTATGGTGTGTCATTCAGGCAAATATATATATAGTGCCAAGGACAGAGCATCTGCTTACTTCATGTAGCTGAGACCAATGACAATGGTTCATATCAGCCACAGCCTCCTCAGAGTTGTGTCCACTGGAACTTTGAGAAAGGTCATCCACTGGACTTGACTGGTTGGAGGTAGTCCGAGGAGCCTTGAAATCTCTCTTCGATTCGAGAGATGCAGAGCCTTAATAGATCAAGGAAACCTTTGGTACCAAAGCCTAATGAGGATGACATTTTAAAAATCATGTGCAAATCTGTCTAAAGTGGTCCATATTGTCAAAGTGTGGAAGAATAAAAGAAATATCTCTATAAGCTTGACCTAATTTCCTGATGCTGTGATTCAGCTATCTTTAGAAACCTATTACAGATTAAATCCATATAGATTCCCACTTACAATTTTAAGTACCTCTTTAATTAGATATTTGTACACCTGATGTAGGCCCTGTATACACTTACTAAAAGAAGTTTAAACAGTTTCAGTCACAGATATTCAATCTCTAAGCTACGCTTATCTCATCCACTCATGTTACAGCCAGAACATCAAGCAAGATATAGATTCAAAATCCACCGCAATCAGAGGGCCATGTATCTTATCCATTAATTGCAGGTGGAGAGGGGCTGTTCATGCTTTATCTAAAATCTAGGGCCACACAAGTTTGCAAGAGGCCCTAATTGTGGAAAGTGTAGCTTACAACTAGTCTTAAGTTCTTACAACTAGTCTTAAGTTCTTAGCAGCTAAGAAACACTTGATCTCTGATAGTTTCCTTTTGGTTGGCACAACAGGATTGACTGGTTGAAGAAAAAGGAGACACCAAATTCTTAATTATTTTCCACAGGGATTAGGATTTTGGCAATCCCCGTCAAGTAAACGAAAGGCAAGTCTAGGTGGCAATCAGACTAAGTGATAGAGCTTATCATTTCAACTAGACTAAGCTCACTCGCTTCCAACAGTCAGCATAATTTTTCTGCAACTTCTGTTCAGACAAGATATTCTGAAGCACTATCTAACTGCACAAAGCATTCACAATAAGGTTTTGCAAAGCATTATACTATACAGTACAGAAAATAAACACACATGGTATGGTAGAAAAGATTATCAGCAAATGGGGTTTTCAAAGGATACAAAAATATTTCGTCAGGACATTCTTCTGTGCAGGTAAGTCTAGCTTCTTCTTTTCATCTTTTGGCTTGAAAAGTTTCATATAATGTGTTTTGTCAATCACAGTGGCACTAACATCCCTGCCCTGTCAAAATCAGAAAATGCGGATTCATTCAAGCATTATTGAGTATGCACCATTGATCATCTCAGTTATGGTATAAAAAGTCAAAACCATTTCTAAAGGTATCTATCAACGCATGGAAGTATGCAGAGCAAATGTCCATCAACTATACTATGCAGTTATCTCGATCTAGGTGTGAGATAATTCTACCAGCTACTCAAAACTTTAATTGAAAACATAGTAATAATAAGTGCCTTGCTTAATCTGTCAACATGTACTTTTCGTATTTCACCATAGTCACCTTTATCCTAGTATGTGTGGAATTAAGAGAGTGCATGTTATCTCAGAGGACTACCCAAACCTTACTATCTCGTGTCAAGAAACCATTCTCTAAAAGTTTTACTATGGAATTATTCCAGAACCGGAAGCTCTCATTGTCACTATCCTTTATGTGAACAGAAGTTCATGCATTGAATTTTACACCGTTACATCAGACCCTCTCAATTCCTAAGAAGTTCAGCTGCGATTCTCGGGTCTTTCTAATAACAATCTTGCAGCCAAAAAGATCATGTCAACTATGTTAAGGAAAGGTCTTTTACCTCAATAAAACAAATGTTTGTACTGTCGATGCTTTTTGTTACACAACCATAAGCATTCAAGAATAAACTGAAAAAAGAAAGTGAAGTAATTGACACCAATGGATTACTTTCTAGTCAGCAAGGTTGAGAAGATGTTCAGAAAATCTTATGTTCTATCTATCCTTGCTATTGTTCTATGTTTCATTAGGAAGATGTCTCCTTGAATTATCCAACTTATCAAATATCTCTTATCAAATATCTCTCATTCAAGCTTCAGTTTTCGTTAGCTTTTGGAAGATCACTTTGAATGCTGTATCTGCTCACAGAAATTCTTTCTAAATTATAATATTTCCTCAATCAGCTAGCATTCAGAATCTAGGAAATGGTATTTACGGCAAAAATGGTGATTACATTCCCTAAATGTAAAGGAAAACAGTGGTTTCATTCACTTCGGTAGAAATCTGAAGATGAGGAGAAAAAAAGTGCACAACCAAGATAGACAATGAATATATATTATACCTGAAATGGAACTTTGGTAACTGGATCAAGATCACCTTCTGCAATACCTCTGGCCACATGTTGCGGTATTGGTGTATTTCTAGTTAAGGTTTTGTTCAAATTGCAGAGCACCCTTAACAAGCTAATATAATAATTTCAACATCGAAATTGATTCCATAAAAAGGATATGGTCCTAAGTACTCGAGCTCATCATCAGCAACATTTGATATATCAATTAGATGTACAATGGCTTTGCTAATTGGATCATAGACCCTTTGATGCTGAAAAGTCCAAATGGCCTTTCGGAATAATTGTTCATAAGTTGGAGGAACCGAGCTGGTATATTTCAAGTGCTTAATTACCTATATCCAATGAATGTGCAGTTACAAAGAAAGAAACAAAAAATCTTATCTGATGATTGAAAGCATATTCTTTTAAGGGTTCACGATATGAACAGTTATGTGACCTATATAATAAATGTATACTCACCTTATCATATGTTTTGAACTTTTTAATGAGGGCATGTGCTGTTTTCAGACCAATGCCGCGGAGTGATTGCAAGTAGTCACAACCACTCAAGATGCACATCTCAAGAACCATCTGCTTAGTAAATCCAGCAAAACTGAGTTCCCTGTTCTGTTGTAGCTTGGAGTATTGGAACTCAACACCTTGCCCGAAGTTGTCCATTTTGAAGATTATCTGGAAAATCAAATTTATACAATCACAGAAAACACTCGTCAGTCAAAAATGCTATGGTTTGCTTAGTGGATGTGTGTTGTAACGGAGAAGCAATAGCTAGAAGCAGCTGCTGAATAACTCACTCTGGGACAGCCAAACGGTATAAGATCCGAGTCCTCTGTAATTACAGCACCGACCTGTTTACTAACTGCCAAGAAAGTCATTTGAGCATCCGCCTCATAAGGGGCAACAACATAAGAAATGTTCTCCTGCTTTAAGACCTTCCATGCCAATCAAGAAGAGATAACTTCATCAGTAATGGCGACCCAATTTACTTTAACATACATGACAGGAAGAATACCTGGATTAGCTCATGTGCCATGGAAGGTGTGATGTCTACTGCTTTCTGATAGCACTCATAAGCAGCAGCACCATTTCCATTTGACTCATGCTCAATAGCACGAGCGAGATTTTCCTTCCTAGACCTACATAAGCAAGGTAGTTTTAGTTCTTTAGTGACTCTACATATGATTGCAAAATTTTGAAAGGGCTGGACCTTTCCTAAGATAACGAAGTCTAATAGAATCAACTGAGCCCTTCCATTTTGGACATTTAGGAACTTAGGACACATTAAAAAAGTGAAGAGGAATGTCCAGACCAACAGAACTTTAATTCCTTTTAGGCAAGCTCTAACTCTTGTGGAAGGAAAAGGCTCCTATCATGCACATAGAGAAAGATGCACAATCTTTATTGTTTCATGATTTGACTAAAACCAATAAGATAAGTAGACAAATGAACCCACTACAGATTCCAAAAATAATAGAATATCTTGGGTTCGAGCTCAAAGGATAGAGATTCTACTGCAGAACTGAAAAAAGAAAATACCTTGCACGCTTGTTCTCCTGTTCAATCTTCATCGGCAAGAGACCTCCATCGAAAACAAGAACTGGTTTAACCCCATAATGCCGGAGCAAATTCACTCTGTGCATGCAGTATTCAATGTGCCTGAAAAATTAAACACCACAAAAGCATGAATGAACCTAAATTAGACATCTCATAACAGAACGACAAAACCATTTTGGCATTATGGCACTTAATGTCTTTATTGTAAGCATTACTTAATACAAACACTTCCCAACTCGACCATAATTCTTGCAACCGATTCCCTGATGACCTGAACATTCTTGCTCTCAACGATAAAGTCGCCAATTAGCAGTCTTCTCATTTCGTATTCAAAACTTTCACTTTCTGACAACACCTTTACCAACTTCATCCACGCGGACCATCAAACTCACCAGGCAGAAAAAAGCCGATGGGACAAGTCACCATCGAATTTTGAGAAGTCCCAACTCATACCACTTCGCTACAAACAGCTAAGACCGATCGAACCAATCGCTCGGATCAAACGGGCAGCACCAAATTTCCTTCATTTCACCCTCCCCTCAAATTTCACTAGAACCCACCTATCCAAAAGAGGTTCTTTTTTCCAGGGCGAACTCCAAACAGATTGAGCAGGACTCAAAGCTCCTTGCTTTCGTGCGACGCAGCGTACATCAGACCGAGAAAACGAAAACCCAACTGCCCCATTTCCGATTACGAGCAAGAAACTCGTGGGAGGAAACGCGAGAGACCGACCTGGTGGTGGGCACGCCTTTGCAGAGCTCCTTGCTGCAGGAGAGGGCGCCTTTGTGGAGCCAGGAGTAGGTGTCGACGGCGACGGCGCAGCCCTCCAGCTCCTTCGCGTGGATCGGCGTCATGATCGACTTCAGCAGCGGCAAAAGACCCTGTATCCCCATCTCTCTGTTTCTCTCCTCAGCTTCTCTCTCTTCTAGAGAGAGAGAAAGAGAATGCTCTATTCCATGGCCAGTTCAGGGCGCCGCGACGGGGAAGAAGAAAGGAAGGCGGGAAAATTGCTGAGCTTTTGGCGGGCGGATGGTAAAATGGGGATATTTCCAAAATTCTATGGTAATCCTTTTTTTCCCCCTTCGTGATATGTTTTTTTTGGGCTTGATTTTTTATTTTAATATTCTTTTGCGAATGATCACGCGAAACGGAGTATATTAATATCGTGAAATTTGATAATAAAAAAAAAAGCCTATTTTGTTGCATCTATTATTAACTTGTTGATCATCACGTAACGTTTTAAAATTCAAAAAAGAAAAGAATTATAATGAGCAGCGTTTTCTTCCACTTGATTACAAATAAATATCAAGTTTTGCAAACAAAAATATTTACGATATTTAGTATCTTATCAATGGCTTCTCTTGCATTACTAGGAATGAGTGGTTTTCTTGCAGAATTGATAATAGTTTTTGGAATAATTACCAGCCAACAATGTCTTTTAATGCCAAAAGTATTAATTACTTTTGTAATGGCAATTGGAATCATATTAACTCCTATTTATTTATTTTCTATGTTACACCAAATGTTCTATGGATACAAGTTATTTAATGTTCCAAACTCTTATTCATTTATTTTTATTTTGGTCTGCGAGAGTTATTTGTTTACGTCTCTATTCTTCTACCAATAATAGCCATTGGTATTTATCCGAATTTCGTTCCTTCACTATCTATTGATAATTTTCTAAAACTCAAGCCTTTTCATGAAATTCAAAGGGTATGATGTTGTAAAAAATATTTCTGTTTATTTTAAGATATTATAGAAGGCTTAAGTGATTTCATGCCAACCAAAAGTGAAATGTATTTGGTTGTGAATATTCTACAAAGGATTGCGACATTTTGATGTAACTAAATACAAAATATGTCATGGAATGTGAATTTTTCCTTTCACAGGGTTGCTTTTGTTTTCTTCATCATAATACAATATTGTGTCCTTTAATTGGTGCTATTCGACAAAACGGCCTTTACCCTTGATGTATTCATCATTTCATCTCGGACTCCCGTTTACTTTTTAGCAATAATTACGGATGCAGTTTGAAATGGATCAATAAAACTTGTAATTGTTGTAAAATATCGCGTGGTGAATATATAATAGAGAAGAGATTTAAGAAGAGAAAGCAAGTGAACACTAGAGATAGTAGCAAGATGAGAGAGCTTTATTTCTAGTATATCACTGCCATGTTTCTGTGTGATTGTGTATTATACATCAAAACTAAACTCCTATTTATAGGAGAACAAGAATGTACTTATCATTAATATCAATGTATCGAATGATACATGTACGGGATAAGGGAGACGAACGTTCATTGTATAAGGAGATGTACTTAGAACATTTGATACAAATGTATCATAATAAGTACATTGGATAAGATGAATATAATGAATATTCATTCATATTCATTCATGTATTCTATCAATTCATGTATTTCATAAATGTACCATAACAAATACATTGGATAAGATGAATATAATGAATATTCATTAATGTATTCTATCCATTCATGTATTTCATAACACTCCCCCTTGAATATTCATCATATCCATTACGAATGTGCATCAAATGATACTGCCTCATTAAAAACCTTAAGCCAGAAAAACCCAGTGGGATAAAAACCGAACAAAAGGGAAAAAGAGTGCAGAGCACAAATGTTATGATATCTCCCTTTTATGGATGCATTAATTGCCTCGTTAAAAACTTTAAGCCGGAAAAACCCTATGGGAAAAAAACCGGACATAAAGAAAAAAGAGTGCAATGTATATATAGTCACTCATGGGACTAATCATTATTGCATCTTGTGAACTAGCTGTATATCAATACTGCAATGTATAGTTCATAATATCTCCCCCTCAATAGAGCCATATAGTCACTTTTGGGGCTAATTAATCTTACATCTTATGAACTCGCCTCATACCAATACTATATACTAATTTCTCAAAACTTGATGTTGGCAATGATTTGGTAAAAAGATCTGCAAGATTATTTATGGATTGAATCTATTTAACATCAATTTGTCGACTTTCTTGGAGTTCATGAGTATAGAAAAATTTCGGCGAGATATGCTTGGTCCTATCACCTTTGGTATATCCTCCCCTGACTTGTGCAACACAAGCAGCATTATCTTCATAAATTATAGTGGGAGAATTGGTAACCGGTATTAAGTAACAAGAATTATGAATATGTGTTATAACGGATCTTAACCAAACACACTCCCTTCCAGCTTCATATAAAGCAATAATCTCAGAGTGGTTAGAAGATGTAGCTACTAGCGATTGCTTCATAGAACGCCAAGAAATAGTGGTGCCGTTATAACAAAATAAATACCCGGTTTGAGAGCGAGCCTTATGTGGATCGGATCTATATCCAGCATCAGCATACCCAACTAAACCAGAGTTAGTGGAATCCTTGAAATAATATAATCCCAAATCTATGGTTCCTCGGAGATAACGGAAAATATGTTTAACTCCATTCTAATGTCTCCGAGTTGGCTCAGAACTAAAACGTGCCAATAAATTTACCGCAAAAGCGATATCTGGTCTCGTACATTGTGCCAAATACATCAAAGCCCCAATTGCATTAAGATATAGTATTTCAGGACCAAGTATCCCTTCATCAGATTCTCTAGGACAAAATTGGTCATTTTGGGAATCCAGAGACCTTACAACCATAGGGGTGCTCAATGGGTTGGCTTTGTCCATGTTGAAACGTTTAAGCAATCTTTCAACATGTGCTGATTGATGGACGATTATTCCATTTGCTTTATGCTCAAGCTCTAGACCAAGACAAAGTTTGGTTTTACCCAAATCTTTAACTTCAAACTCCATTTTGAAATATTCAGTAATTTCAGCTAACTCTTATGGAGTTCTAATTAAATTTATATCGTCGACATAAACTGCTATAATAGCAAATCCAGTTTCTGATTTCTTAATAAACACGCATGGGCAGATAGGATCATTTTTATACCTTTCCTTAATTAGGTACTCACTTAGGCGTTGATACCACGTGCGACCGGATTGCTTTAACCCGTACAAGGATCTTTTGCAATTTTATTGAGAATAAATTGTGGGGAGTGCATGCTTCAGGCATTTTGAATCCCTTAGGAATTTTCATATAAATATCAGAGTCTAATGAGCCATATAGATATGCCGTCACAACGTCCATAAAACGCATTTCCAATCTTTCAAAGATTGCTAGGCTAATGAGAAAACGAAATGTAATCATATTCATCACAGGTGAATATGTCTCATTATAATCAATCCCAAGTCTCTGGGAGAATCCTTGGGCAACGAGTCGGGCTTTATACCTAACAACCTCGTTTTTCTCATTTCGTTTTCGGATAAATACCCATTTATATCCAACGGGCTATACATTATCGGGGATACGAGTTACAGGTCCAAAAACCTCTCGTTTAGTTAGGAAAGCTAATTCAACTTTAATTGCTTCCTCCCACTTATGCCAATCTTGCCTTTGACGACATTCAATAATAGATTGTGGTTCACAATCATTATCCATAATTTGATGAGCAACTGAGAGTGCAAAAGCATCATCAATGATGATTTCATTTCGATCTCAAATTCATTACAATATGTAATGGAATTCTCAGTATTCCCGGGGCTAGTGCTCCTTTCATGGGTTTGCGCCTCTTCAAGGGCAATAAGCTCTTTGGGAGCAAGCACAACGCCAGGCTCTTCTGGAGCGGATTCTTGATTCTTTCCCCTTCGTTTTCGAGGAGCAATATCTTTTGATCCTATCGGTCTGCCACGCTTCAAGTGCGGGGGATTTTGATCCATTTTAACCTGTTCTTCGGGAACAACTATCCTAGCTGGAGCATTTGCATCTGGAATATAAGACTTCATTACCTTAGTAGCGTCATTAAATGCGTCAGGAAGTCTATTGGCCATAGCTTGTAAATGAATTATTCGCTACACCTCGTTTTCACATTCATGAGTCATTGGGTCTAATTGAGATAAATTTTTCTCATTCCAGGAAAAAACCTTAACTGGTTTTTGTTTTGCAATCATGTAAGTTGTAGGTATCCCAATTGATGGAAACCTAGTCTCATCGAAATGACAATCTGCAAACCTGGCAGTAAAAAGATCACCAATAATTGGTTCCAAGAACCTAATGATAGATGGTGAATTAAACCCAACATAAATGCCCAAACGGCATTGGGGACCCATTTTCATCCTTTTTGGCGGTGCTATAGGCACCTGTACTACACAATCAAAGGTGCGTAGATGTGAAATATCTAGTTCATAACCAAGAACCATTTGAAGGGGAGATTGTAAAATACTAGCAGTGGGGCGTAATCTTATTAGAGCTGCCGCATGCAAAACTGCATGATCCCATGCTGTATCGTTGAGATTCGTTCTCAATACTAGAGTGTAAGCAATAATTTGGATACGTTTAATCAAGGATTCTGCCAATCCATTTTTAGTATGAACATATGCAATCAGGTGCTCAACCTCGATTCCGAGTGAAGCACAATATGTATCAAAACTCTTTGATGTAAATTCACCAGCATTATCCATCCTTATGCTCTTAATTGGATAATCAGAGAATTGTGCCAGGAGCTTTATAATCTGCGCAAGTAAACGTGCAAATGCGATATTGCGCGTAGATAATAGGCAAACATTGGACCATTTACAGGATGCGTCCACTAATACCATAAAATATCTAAATGGTCCACTTGGTGGTTGTATTGGTCCACAAATATCACCCTGAATTCTTTGCAAGAATAAAGGAGATTCAAAATTAACCTTTGTTATAGAAGGTTTGATAATGAGCTTTCCTTGTAAGCAAGCCTCACAATTATAATCTTTGGACAACAATACCTTTATATCCTTTAAAGGGTGCCCTTTTGTATTTTGAATTATCCTACGCATCATTGAAGCGCCAGGATGACCAAGGCGATCATGCCACGGTCAAATCGATCGGGCTTACCAATCTCCAAGATGTGGTAGCATAGGTTTCAACAGCTTTAATCATGACACAATACAAACCCATAGAAGAAGCTTCTAGCTTCTCATGGATGGTCTTCAGGCCCATCTTATAAGAGAAAATACCAATATATTCCTTATCTTGCTCATAAATAGTCTCAATATGGTACCCATTATGGCGTACATCTTTGAAACTAAGCAGATTCCTTTTGGATCTAATGCTTAGAAACGCATTCTCAATATGCAAGATGGTGCCATTTGGCAAAATAATTGTGGCATTCTCAAAACCATCAATAATCGAAACAGGACCTGATATTGTATGGATTTGTGCCTTACGCAATGTCATACTCGATAAAAAGTGTCTACTACAAAATATAGTATGTGTTATTGCATTATCAAGCAAACAAACATCTTCCTTTTTCTCGGTATTTTCCATTTGCATTTATATTGGCAACTTCAGGTGTCAAGTATCATAAAAGTTGCATATTAGTTATATAGTTGAATAAAATTTCAAAGATAAATATTATATAAGGTTCATAAGTATTTCATAAAGAACAATAAAAAAGTAATACATTTAAAGCGAAATAACATAAAATTCAAAGTTCAAATTATCATCCACCAATCTGATTCATCAAAGTAATCAGAGGTTCTCAAAGAAATCAGAGACATCCAATGATGCATTTGCTACTTCAGGAGTAAGAGGAGTCCCACCAACGGAGATATTGTTGGCCTCAACATTGGTTATGGCAGTAGGATTGATTTCAATGGCATGCGATTCACCATGTTTGCCCGTATTCTTTAAAGATGCATGGTATATGTCAACAAAATGTTTTGGCGTACGACAGGTACGTGACCAATGCCCAGTCATGCCAAAGCAATGACAAATACTTTCATTAATCACCTTCTTTAGCTTCTTTTCTTTGCCATGATTCAGGCCAAAGTTTGATTTCCTAGGGCGGTTAAATTTCTTGCCATCCCTTCTAGGATTATATTCTTGCTTGTGCTTATAGCCCTTAAAATGGTTAGTATTTTTCTCAAAGTTAGGATGTGCTTCAGGCAATGCTTTTGAGCCAGCAGGTCTAAGATCATTATTTTTGAGCAGCAATTCATTAGTTTGCTCGGTAGTAAGAAGTACAGAAATTAATTCAGAATATGTGGCAAACTGACGTTGCCGGTATTGCTGTTGCAATACAATATTCGAAGCATGAAAGGTGGAGAAAGTTTTCTCAAGCAATTCTGCATCAGTGAGTTTGATACCGCATAACTCAAGTCGAGAAACGATATCAAATAAAGTAGAATTATAGTCAGACACTGATTTAAAATTTTGCAGTCTGAGATTTTGCCAATCATATTGTGCTTGAAGGAGGATAACGGTTTTTGTATGATCATACCTATCATTCAACCTCCTCCACAAGATATGCGGGTCTCGAACGGATAAATATTGAGTCTGCAGGCTCTCATGCAAATGACGACGAATAAAAATCAGTGCATTTACTTTATCCTTTTCATTTGAGGTTCCATCATCTATAATTGTATTAGCGAGACCTTGTCCTTGGAGGTGCATTTCCATGTCAAGGTGTCAGGATAGATAATTATTTCCACTCACTTCCAGGATGTGGAATTTGGGCTTTTCAATATTTGCCATAATTCTTGCAAAAATAAATCCTTAAATTAATTAAAAGGATTTCCAAATATCCACTGCTACTTCAGGAACAGAATGATACTTTTAGATTTAAAATTTTGGCTTCGGGCCAAGAAAAATAAAAATGAAGAAATGATAGAAGAAGATGAAGTATAAGTTGATCAATAACAAAAATACCCACCTTACAAAAATCACTTACTCAGTCGGTAGATCTTTGTGCTTGTAAAAGTTACTTACTCAATCGGTAGATCCTCGTGCTGATAACGTGTTGTAAAATATCGCGTAGTGAAGATATAATAGAGAAGAGATTTAAAAAGAGAAAGCAAGTGAACACTAGAGATAGTAGCAAGATGAGAGAGCTTTATTTCTAGTATATCACTGTCGTGTTTCTGTGTGATTGTGTATTGTACATCAAAACTAAACTCCTATTTATAGGAGAACAAGAATGTACTTATCATTAATATCAATGTATCGAATGATACATGTACGAGATAAGGAAGACGAACGTTTATTGTATAAGGAGATGTACTTAGAACATTTGATACAAATGTACCATAATAAGTACATTGGATAAGATGAATATAATGAATATTCATTCATGTATTCTATCCATTCATGTATTTCATAAATGTACCATAACAAATACATTGAATAAGATGAATATAATGAATATTCATTTATGTATTCTATCCATTCATGCAATTCATAACAGTAATGATATTACTCAAGAGCTTGCAAAATAGGCTTTTTCATGAACTTACTCATGAGCTTTCAAAATGGGTTTTTTCATCAATTAGGAAATGCATCTTTTTTCCTTTTTATTGATCTCCCTTTTAGAGTTAAAAATTTAGTGTTGGTGGAATCTTCTTTAATTTATCACCTCAACGTAAGCTTTAGTTTTTCCTTGTAACATTTGAACTATTTTGATGCAATGGAAGATTTGTTTTAGCCAAAAAAAAAAAAAAAAACCACAATGTTGTGTCCTCTCTCAATATATAATTGAGAATCCATTTCATACAAACCGTAAAAATATTGATGTCAACATAAAACTGAGCTCGTAATATAATCGAAACCATATTTAAAAATTTCGCAATTTATTGTCGTCCAATTGCAGCACCGAAGCCAACAACAGTGACCCAAAAGCATAGTTCGTAACGTGATCCGGAAAACAACGTCTGCAGAATGGACGTCAAATTTTCAAGTCCAATTCTCACAAGGGATTGATATATACGTGATTATAATAACACATTTTTTTTTATACAAATAGATTCAGAAAGAAAAGTTATACTTTGAAATTTGAACAAAACGAATATAATTATCGAAATCACTGTACTTATTATAAGATGGATATAGTCATTATATACATAGAATGCAAACTTCAACATTCATTCATTTTATTGGCAAAATAATTATCTTCCCATATATTTATATGAAATAATTACACAAATAGTCTATTAACTTTGTCCTAATATATAATACAGTCCCTGAACTTTTAATTTGTTCAATTTGGTCCTTAAACTTTTGTCTAATATACAATATGGTCTACGAAATTTTGCATATGTTCAATTTAGTCTCTAAATTATGTGAAAATATTTAATGCTATCTTTTCATTAATTTAAGTTTAAAGACACTATTGAATATTTTATATAATCTAGGACTAAATTAATCTCATATTAAAAGTTTAGAAATTACAATAAATAATTCAAAAGTATGAAGACCACATTACATATTAAACAAAAGTTCATGGAGCAGGAACCATTTTTGTCATTTATTCTATACGTGCGTGTGATAAATAATATATTGAAAATGTTTGCTGATGTGATTCAAACGAAGACGTTGCCCCCACGTCTGTCTCCTTCTTCTCCATCTTCGACGTGCTACGTCGTCGCATCGGACATGAATAGCCATGAATATCCATTTGCATGGGGACACAATTATTCAAGTGGTTGAGAAGCCATTGTCGGAGAAGCACGTGAAATAAATGGCTAATTGATGTGGAATTGAATCCCACCGCTTTTGCAAGGGGGTCCTACCCGACATGGTTTTGTGGTGGGTGACCTGCCCTTGAGCTTTGTGCCTATCCAAATTGGGCTCAAATTTGAAGTATCTCCTCCATGGTTTTCACCAAATTTCCCCCAATGACAAAATTTTCCACAGAAGCAATGGTGAATTTCAGTGAGATGTAATTATTTTAAGAATAGTCTACTAAAATGTTATTCGGTACAATCACCCCACAGTAGCTTCGACCATGGAAATGGGTTTTGCAATTTGTATTAGGTGTTTGCCCAAAGTACAACAATTTATCAACCGTTCTTAAGAAGCTACCTTAACAAACTTTAAGGTTTTTGCAATTTTGGAATATGTATTACCAAACATATAAGTCCAATGCTTCACATTACAATAAGTCAATATGTCACGGTATTAGTCAGCCAAGGCTATACCAAATAGATTTCTTGGTAATATGTCCGCCTCCACTTGGTTGTTGAAGTTGTAACCCACTTATTCAAAACACCATTATTGCCTGTCATATCATTTAATAAATCAATTTTGTCAATTGGTCTTGCAATACTGAGCATCGCTCATTCCTTAATGCAATAGTAAGTTATCACTGACTAACCAAAGGAGAAACACATGAGAAAAAGAATTCTCAAACATATATAATTCAAGATGAAGATGGTTTTTTATGGTAGCAGCTTCTAATTTGTGGTGTATATATGTCATGGAACAGTTGCCTCACGTCCACGCGGAGTGATTACAAATCTGAAGCCATAATAACAAGTGCCCACAAATATCCAAGAATCATTATTGTGACTCTCGTTGCCTGAGGAAGCATAACAACTTTGTATATAAATGCTTTTCCTTTTGCAATTTATGTGCAAACGTACAAGAGAGAGAGAGAGAGAGAGAGAGAGAGAGAGAGAGATATTTGCGTAGATGCTGTCCAATTCGTGTCTCTCCACAAATTCCATGTGCAGTGCTGCAGCAGGAATTGCAGGTACATATGCATGAGGCTTCACTTCATCTGTTACTCCATAAAACTTGTTTTGGTACTACTAGTAATGAGTTGGCCAACACTGATAGAGCTGAAATGATTTCGCGAAAACGCCTCGTGTAAAATTGAATTGCAAAGAGGTTTCGGCTTAGATTCTTCCTCTTCCCGAATTGATCGATGCAAATGCGATCGCAGAGAGTTCCAGGAGATCATCCTCGTTTAGATCGATTGGTTCATTCTGATTCCAGGATGAACAGTAGAGAAATCTCAGGTTCCTGCTTGTTTTAAATAGTTTGAATTGGAAAACATTTTGCTTTCTGGTAACTTATGGGCATTCCGTGTATCTGCAACTGAATGATTTGTACTCAAAACCATCCCTCTCCACTCTAAGACGCCATTTTGATTGACACTAATGTGAATGCGAATTCATCGTCTCTAATTTCTTTTGGCTTGAATTGCAGGAAATGTCTTCGCCCTCGTACTGTTCATGTCCCCAATGTAAGTTGTTACCATACGCACTACAGTTAATCATACGATTCCGATAATTTTGATTCACTGCAAATGGGTTTCGATGTACTTGCAGACCGACATTCCAAAGGATTGTTCGGAATCAATCCACCGAGCAGTTCTCAGGATCGCCGTACATATACACGCTCTTGAACTCCTTGATATGTCTGTGGTACGGCTTGCCACTCGTGTCGCCCGGCGTGATAATGGTCGCGACCGTCAATGGGGTTGGGGTCGTTTTTCAGGCCGTCTACATAACCATCTTCATTGTCTACGCCAGTAAAGCCAGGAAGGTAACTTGCTTAACCACAAAAGATTAATCCCCTGAAATCAAGGCTTATAGATTCGACCAATCATACCTCGGAAAACTCCTTCACGTGTTTTGCGGGTTCTGATTGATTGAATCTGTTGTATTCGTTCCATGGCGATCTGTCAAAAAGATTTTCGCCCAGCCGTTGCTTGTTTATGTAGGTTCTGCTGCTTCTATATGGTCTCTTCTGATTTCACAGTGACTTTGCTACAGCTGAAGATGTTAGGACTGAGCATATTTGTTCTCGTGCTCTTCCTAGTCATGGTGATCATAAGCTTGCAATTCTTCAATTCGCGCTCGCGGCAGATTTTCGTCGGGTACCTGAGCGTCGCTTCCCTTATTTCCATGTTCGCGTCGCCCCTCTTCATCATCGTAAGTCCATCTGAATAGTTCTGCAGACTGACATCAAACGGCACCTTTCCTAATACTAGTACTTTGCTTTCTGTTGCAGAAGCTGGTGATCAAGACGAGGAGCGTCGAGTACATGCCTTTCTATCTCTCTTTCTCGACCTTTTTGACGAGCCTATCTTTCCTCGCGTACGGATTGTTCAAAGCCGATCCATTCATTTATGTAAGTTCCCATTTCTGTTATCTCCGCGATATCCTGCATATTCAGTCGCCATGATCGGGAAAAGGATCTAACATTTCCGGTCTTCTCTACAGTTGCCGAACGGAATCGGGACGATTCTGGGAATAATTCAACTGGCGTTGTACTTCTACTACAAGAATGTATCTACAGTGCACTTGAGAGAGCCCTTAATAAACTCGTGCGCCTGATAAGATCACATACACGACGAGGGACTGATCTTTGTATCGGTTTCCGTTCTCTTGCGCCGGGTGAGAATAGAAGATGGAATAGTAGCGTGGCCAAAGTCGTCCAAATTCGAAATCTATGTGGATCTATCTCGTGGGGTTCCATGTTCTGTCGATGGTCGATAGCATTTCGGGAAGTGATTCAGCATCTCGAGACGTGTTTGTCGGATTCAAGCGTTGAACCGACACCTTAAAAAAAGGGGATTTGCTGGAGAAGCTGATGAATGTGCGTAGATCAAAGATAGACCAACGTGGAGCCAATTCCTCATGTATGCTAAGCAGACCTGTCTTAGCATCTTTTGCAACTACAAGCTGCGTATAATCTTCAATTAATGAATGAAACTAAGGATAAGTCAATCCTCTCTCTCTCTCTCTCTCTCTAGTTAGCCCGACACCTTTCTCTAGTTCAACTTTCGTTTCCTTCTCATGCTCAAGATTTGTTTCTCAGTATTACTATGCGTTCAATTGATTAGAGACTTGAATTGATTGGAGGTGTAGATTTTGGCGTCGCGCACTCAAATTTTTTGCCATGTCAATGGCTTGGTAAATCAAGTGACACGATATCATTGAGATGTCCTAATTGTACTTTCCCGATTATGGAGTTGATTAATGGAAAGCAAAAAGCCGAATGAAACTCTTGGGTCTTGGCCTCCGCATTGAAACTCGACTCAGAGAATTTGCACCAAAACTTAGAAATGTGTGGCAAACGAATAATCAAATCCTAAAAATTTCAATTTGTGCATTAAGTCATAATTATTTTTTTGATTGAATTTGGTCAATTTCCATAACACCTCATAGGAGCGCCGACCCTCATCAACAACCCTCCCCCGCTGCTCCTGGGATGTGGGATTCTCCACCCACGGTGCGCTCTCTCCCTTCCTCATAGTCATAGCCATAGGTAGTGATATAGCCATAGGTAGTGCTCTCTTTACTTCTTATAGAACTAAATCCACCCAATTTTCATCAAAAAGATATTTGCCCTCTTTCATTCAATTGCAATTTAGATTTGTGGTCTCAAATTATTTAGTTTCCTTTTTCTTTAGTTTTTCTATATCTATGTGGGAGCTACTTGCCTCATAATTAATAATTTTATATGTTCAGTTTTTGTTTATCATAGATTTTTACATATATTAAAGGTACTATGCTTTTTTTATTGTTAGCTTTACTCCATAAAAATTTGTTTCATTGAAAAGAGAAATTTCTAAAAATCTAGTTCTTTTCCACATTGTCAATCATATGTATGAATAAATTGTCAAGTGGATGAAATTTAATTAAATCAAAATATTACATAAAGTAAGCTTTTTTTTTTTTTGGAAATACCAGTGAATATCATTAGTTTGAATTGACAAAAACTAATATCTTCTGCAAATTGTTTATAAAGCAATATCAAGACACCTTATTGTGCAAATTTTTTTTAAGTGTATTCCTACATATTCCTTTGATGTTTTATGTGCTCTATAGAATAGTAACTTGCTAGTATAATAAGGGAAAAATATAATTTTTTTATATAGTAAATAAATAAACTTGATATATATTGTAGACTAGTAAATTTATAAAAAGTTCACCAAAAAGTGAGCTTTTGAGATAAAAGGGATAATACATAAATAAATTGTTATAAGATCAATAATGAAAAGGAGACTTTTAGTTTTATACTATATCAAAGAATGTCTTTTCTCCTTACTACTAGCAAGATGATTCTATACAAATAATGGAAATCATCATAGAAATATTTGAGAATGCATTTTTATTTAATATACTAAAAAAACGTGAAATGCTTAATTATGGTAATTATCATAAATTAAAAAGAAAAATAGGAAAAAATAAAATTTCAATTGAAAGATTAATGACAGCTTTGTCTTTTTAGAGTAAATGGGGGTGGACGTAGTTATTTAGAGGTAGAAATAACGTGGCCCTTTATGATTTGGCCTTTTTTTTATTTATTTCTTCTTAAAAATTTTAAATTTTGACCTTTAAAAGGGATAATTACCAAAATAAAATCATGAACCTATTGTGCATATATTATTTCAGTCATCAATTTTTTTATTTGACCAATTTAATTCTAAAGCTTTTAGTGATTTATCAATAAACATTTTAAATAATTTTTTATGGAAATCACTTACATGAATGTTGACAGTTTTATATGACATGATTGATATTAATATGGATAATTTTTGCAGTTCGTTTTATGTCCTTCTATAAAAAGAAAAAAAAATGGAAACAAGGAAAAATTTGTAAGCTTTTTTGAAATCTGCAAAAAATTATCTACATCAATATTAGCTGTGTCATATAAGACTTTCGGCGTCCACCCGACAATTTCCAACCAAAATTAACCAAAAAAATTATATTGGTAAATTGTTAAAAGGTTTAGGATTAAATTTATAAAATTGAAAATTTTAAAATTAAATTGGCATCCATATAATAAATTAAGACTTTTAGTATGACACTACAACAATTATAATGTATGAATATATTAGAAAGCTATATGAAATGTAGAAATTCATTTTACTTTAAATGTAGTTGCAAGAAAACTTTGTGCTTAAGTTGAAGAGAAATTAAACTCGTTGCTATTCAAGATGGTGATAAAATGTGTAAAGTTAATCTTGCCAATTTTAAGTAACAAACTAAGTAGAAGGAAAAAAAAAGGAGTTAGATGAGTTGGCAAATATAAGGGAGCAAAACATGCCCTACCTTAAATCCTCCATTTATTCTGTCGTTGAAAACGAGGATTTAAGTCAGAGTTGGTGGAGCAAAAAAGTTTTAAAAAGGGGGAAGACAATAAAAATAAAATAAAGTGTTTACCCCCCAAAAAAAAATTCTGACAGCGGGTCAGAGTGGGTCCGCACGGAACGCGCCGTGCTCTCCCCACGGAGGTTTTAGAAAATCCTCTTTTCATCATATCTTATATATAAAATAAAGTTACTAAAAACACTAAATTATATCTTCTGCGACATATTTATCTTAAGCCTTTTTCTATAATAAATCCCAAATCCGTATCAGTGTGATAAATTTACCTTTGATCTTACGCTAATGAGTACCATTAAAAATTTACCTCAATATGAAAGTAAAATCGATATGAAAACTATTTAATGAAACTTTCATAGAGGGTAAGTATGTCGCATAATACAAATTTGAGGTTTTTTTTTAAGTTATAATAAAATTGAAGGTAAATTTATCATAATGAGTATAGTTTGATGTTTTATATGTCAGAAAAAAGTTTCGGAAATTATGCCACATTGAGCATACTTTGAGTTTTTGGTATCTTTTTCCCATATAAATATGTATAGTCCAATTAATATATCATCATTTAGAAAAATAAATAGGTATGTCTCTAAATACAATATATTTATATATGTTTTCTTTGTCTAGAAAAAATAGTAACAGTATGTTTTTAAAAATAATGGATTCGAACAAATCGGTTGTTTTTGAAAAGAAAAAAAAAAGATTATTCTTTTTCTCCTTCTTTGACATTACAAACCATTGTTTGGATGAAAGCTTAAGTAAAACGCGAAATAGAAAAGATCGTGGTCACGGATGCCTTGCAGGGATTTTGTTTAGTAACGATAAAATTATCAAAAAAATTAAAGTTTACTATATTCGTGTCGATTAAATTTTAAATATTTTGATGAGTTATCAGTATAATATATTAGGCCAATTATGATCGGAAATTACTGATATGGATGTTGGTATTTTTATATGATTCGGTCGATACTAACGTTGACAAATTTGTAATTTTGTAATTTTTTTTGTACCTTTTTCCTTTTTCTTATCTCTGTTCATTTTTTCTACAACTTTGTTGCCGCCCACAAGCAAGGCCCGAGCCCCATATCTAGACTTTGCTTGTGGCTGGCGAGAAGTTGGGAAAACAAAAGAAAATAAGTAATAAAATAACCAAAAAAATAGGACATTGAGAAATTATAAAAATTATCTATATTAGTGCCGCCCAACATCCATGCCTACGATTTTCAACTAAAATTGATTGAATGAATTATATTGATAAATTATCAAATGGTTTAAGACTTAGTTGACAAAATTGAATAATTTATGACTAAATAAGTACAAGTATGATTTAACTTGGATGTGCATCCAAAATTGATCAGAGGTACACGAGTTGAGGAACTCGAGATTGAATTTAGGCCACGCTTGTTATTACTTTATCCAGACATTTTCTCTCGGCATCCATCCTCACGCGGCATCAATTTAGATTGTAGGTCACTGCTAAAGTTGTTTCGGGAGACCAAAGCTTAGGCGCTTTCTTCTAGAAGGGAATCAATGCCGCGATACTCTAGTTAAGCCCTGTCACTTAGAACTAGTAAAGAGGTCATTTTTCGTTACTATTCCTCATTTCTCGTTGTTATTTTATCATACAGACCTTTTAGAAACTTGCTATATGTACAAACTTAGTCTTTCAACTTAATGCATTTCCCCTCTAGAGAAAAAAAAAAAAAAAAAAACAGTGGGGGTGGTTTTGTGAGTGTCCATTAATCGGAAAAACTTGTATAATTAATATTTAGGAAGTTTTAATTATTCCTCACTAAAAAAAAAAAATGACATAAATGATTCTTAAACTTTACCTTTAACATGCAATGTCATTCATAGATTTTAAATTGTTCAATGTTATTTTCTGGGCTTTCGATATTATTTTATGGGCTTTTGATATAGAACCCAATTTTAGTCCCGACCAACCTTTCCCCCAAGGTTCAAGGTCTTATCCAATTTCGCCACCAAGGCCGGTGGTCGATATAGACCCAATTTTAGTCCCTCGACTATGTGAAAATAGTCAATATTGTCTTCAAATCTGAATTAATGCAATGATAATATCCAATATTTTTATATAAATATGACATTAGTGGATAAATTAGAATTTTATGGACCGCATTTGTAGATCATATTAAATAAATTAAAGTTTATGGATCATATTATGCCAAAATCGAGAGACCATTTCTCCTTACATATAAAAAAAAAAATTCTCTTGGAAATATAGCCAATGAAAAAATAAAAATAAAATACTGACGCACAACTCCTTCTAGGATCTTAGACTGCGTAGCTTGGACGTTGAGTGCCGAAATGAGATACGCACCGCCAACCAACCCCCACGCGCGACGCGGGATCGCCCCCCGCGCGCCAATCTCGCCCCCGCCGCCTCCACGAATTTACGCATCCGCCCTCGCCGAAGCCCGGCTCGCCGGAGGGCATCCACGTAACTTCACGCACCGAAACCGCCCTTTGACTTGTCCGTCCGCCATCGTCGGCGCAGCGCCAACGACAAAACAGGAAACAAAATAATAATAATAATATAAAAAAGAGGAAACAAAATAATTAAAAAAGAGCAGAAGCGAAGGAGGAAGGTGGATTAATGACGTCATCGCCGTCCCCGAGAAATATCGTCACCGTATACAGAGAGAAAGAGAGCACGACAAGAAACCCTAAAAAGGCAAAAATCCGAAGAGAGCGAGCAGACAAATCTCTCTCCTTCTCTCTTCCTTCCTCCCCCACTGAAAACCCCTCACTGCCCTAAACCCTCTTCCCTCCGCCCCGCCCCCTCGCGACGCCGCCGGAGACGCCGGGCGGAGGAGGCTCGCCGGCCGGCCTGCCTCTCCCTCACTCTCTCTCTCTCCACGTCCTCGGCGGGCGCGGGGTCGGGAGCCGGCGGCTGCGATCGTCAGATCCGAGCGCGGCGGGTGCAGATTCGTTTCCGATTCGGTAAGTTCTCTCTGTCCTCCGCGAACCCTAGATCTCGCGGTTAGATCTTCGCGGGTTGCTTTTTTCTGGGTCGTCTTCTGCTGCTGCTTCTTCTTCATCCTCCTTTTTGTGTCGAATGGCTCGGTCGTGCGGTTCGTCGCCGAGGGAGGGGGCGAGGATTTTGGGGAAAAGGGGAAGTGGGTTTCGATTTCGCTTGTTCTTACGCGGGAATTTGATGGGTCGGGGGGATTTTTTTTTTTTAATTTTCTTCTCTCTCGTCTGCGTTTTCCTCCTCCTGGTGAAGGAATTAGGGCAAAGTTCTCGATTGGGTGCGAGCTGAACTCGGCTTCGATGCTGTTGTTTTGGGTTCGGGCTCTTCTTTTGGGTGATTGGACTCTTGGGTTGTCGCTGTTTTTTTTTTTTCTTCCTTTACGGAATCATCAGTTTCGGCTTTCGGGGTTGTGCTCTTGTTCTTTGTTCAGCGTGTTTTGACTCTGCCTTCAGGGGTTGCAATTTTTTTTTTTTGAATTACGTTGGGGTTTTGACGTTGTTTCCCAGTCTCATAGTTTTTATGCTTCTGTCTGTGCTGATTTTGCTTCTTTCCTCTTTCCCTTGTCTGGCTCTCGTTCATTTCAATTCTCGGTCCCAGCGTCAGCAATCATAGGTATGTCCAACAACGTAACTGTTTGTTGAGAAGGCTGATTGTCATGAAGAGCCAGTTATTCTGAGCAGCACTTGTTGGTTTTCTAGCGTGTCATGATGATTGCGACTGAAAGTGTAGTTGTAAAGAAGGTGAAGATAAAGTTTTCCGGAAGGAGAATTGAAGCAGAGCCCCAATCCAGATCATGTGGATATGGGCAGCAGAAGCTACATATTGATAATTGGACTTCTGGGGCTGTGAATGGAAAGGAGAAGAATGGCAATTTGCCTTCTAAAAGCGAGGCTGATGGTGGCAGTTGTATGAAGTTGGGAAGTTCTGTCTCTGGTGCTAATAAGCGTGGTCCACAAGTAGATTTTGAAGTTGTGAAGAAGAGACAGAGGATGGATCGAGCTGTTACGCAACAATGTTCTACCATTTTAAAGAAACTAATGCATAGTCAATGTGGTTGGCCTTTCAAGCAACCAGTTGATCCAGTAAAGCTGAACATACCGGATTACTTCACTATCATATCAGAGCCAATGGATTTAGGGACCATAAAATCTAAGCTCGAGAAAAATATGTATCGTGGAACAGAAGAATTTGCTGCTGATATCAGGTTGACCTTTGCTAATGCCATGAGCTACAATCCACCTGGCAATCAAGTACATATAATGGCAGATAAGTTGAATAATGACTTTGAGACAACATGGAAAGCTCTTGAGGCAAAGTGGAGCAATGGAGACACTAAAATAGGGAAGGGGTCTGCATCGAGTAAACAAAGTCGAGAAAGCAGTGCTGTGGGACAAAGCGATCCCAAGACACCTCCTCAGTGCACCAGCTTACCTCAAACTAGGATGCAAACTGGAGAGACGGTAAAGAAGAACAGTGATGCTACTTTATTAAAGGTTAGCATTGTTCCTTGCAGGAATAGATGTTTGGAATGTTATTATTTTCCTAAATTTAATTTAATTGGGAAAACATTAGCCTGTATTCTTACTGGCAGATTGTATTTGTTGTTTAGATTTTGCTGACTGAGGTTTGCATTTATTGTATCAGAAATATATTGACATGTGGTTAACTGGTTCTTGTCCAGGTCAAGGTTTCTAAAGTTGCACAGAGCTGCACAACCAAGTCATTAGGAAATAACGACAAAGGTAATGAGGTGGCAGAGTATAATTTCTGCTTTTGTAGCTCCTCTTCTGAGCTAATTGCCACTGTGTCATATAGGCACTGATGGTGCTAGTGGACATGCTTGTCGCTCCAAGTGCAATGCATGTGGCAATACAACATGCCGATGCAGTGTTGCTGGACCAGGTTGTGCATCTTCAATGGGTAAATATCATCTCTTTTGTATCTATTTTAGGAACTGTTATTTTGGTATCTATGGATTATTGATGATATGTTTGTTGGCCTTTTGGATTTACCTTCAGAGAAGGGCCGGGATCATGAATGTACTATTGATGCTCCAAGACTGGTATATTTAGATTTTAGTTTTTTTTTTTTTTTTTTTTTGGATAAGTTGAACAGTCTGTCCATATGCCATTTGATTTGGTGCTGAAAGTTGCTACCTGAACTTGCAATTTTAGGCTAGGAGCACATCTATGCAGACCAATAAATCTGATCCAGATTCTGATGGTAAGTGCATCTTTTGGATTTGTGATGTTTGAAGTTGTTCAATGTTACAACGATCATTCAATTTGGTTCTGGAAATACTCAAAAGGGGCTTTGAGTGCTGTGGGCGATGGAAATGTCTGTCCTAGTTCCCACCTTGCAACTCCATCTACGGATGCCACGTGTGGGGAAGGTTAGTATGCTGTGAATTGTTGGTGGAGATATATTTTGGCCATTCAAGAAAGCAGGAGAATGATCCATAGTGATTTTGTATCAGCATGGAGTACTTCTCTCCTTGATATACAGCTATCGCCTAAAAAGGCTCTGCGTGCTGCGATGTTAAAGAGTCGCTTTGCGGACACTATCTTAAAGGCGCAACAGAAGACACTACTAGATCAAGTATGCATTTTATTGGTAGTAGATGATGCTATGAAGTGTATCATAACAGTTGGTTAATATCTGCCTTTTGTAATTACAGTGCGATAAAGCTGATCCTGTGAAGATGCAACAAGAGAAGGAAAGATTAGAGAGAAGGCAGCGGGAAGGTGATAAAAAAGTTAACCTTTTGTTATATTTTTTTTTGTAACACGTATGTGCAAAGCTTTTGCAAATACTCTCACATGTGCAAAGCTTTTTCCTAACATGTATTGGCCAAGTAATTTGTTGGCGTAATAATACTGATGCGAAAACCTGATTGATCAAGTGATTGAATGAGTCATCAAATTCCAGATAAGTGTGGCAGTCAAAGTATGATATGAGACCACTTATTGATTAAGCTAATTCAATGGGTAGCTGGACAACTCAATTTTCCATGATATCCCTGGTCTTGTGGAAACCCTTCTTTCTTTGACATTCTTTCCACAAGACTATTGTGCTGCCACTATAGGTCTGGACTTTATTTTGGTAGACAACATCTGAAATTTTGTCAGTCGATTTTCCATAGACTTAAGATATGATTGTCTGAATGTAATCCCCAAATATGTTGCTTTTGGTTTTTGCATTTAATGTGGTAGTTGTTTTCGTAGTTCATTACAGATATTGGAATTTCATTGCTGTCCCAACAACTCGTATTGTGGTGATTAACAATGTTGTGTTGTTACAATGCAGAGAAAGCAAGGATTGAAGCTCAGATCAGAGCAGCAGAAGCTGCTGAGAAAATGAGAGCAGAGGCTGAGGCCAGAAAGCAAAGGGAGAGAGACAGGGAAGCTGCTCGGATTGCACTTCAAAAGGTTTTACTCTTCGACTTGTTTCTTCATGTGTGGTCAAAACTCAGAAAGTATTTGTATTCAATACTGATGACTGCGAAATTGCTTAATTCTGCGTCCAGATGGAAAAGACTGTTGATTTTGAGGAAAATCTTGAGATTTTGAAGGAACTTGAGATGTTGAGTGGGTGTTCTGGTTCATCGCCTTGTCTCGGTGACGTTGATGATGGATCTGAAGTGTTATCGGGAGTGTTTGACGGGGCTCACTATAGGAATCCACTGGAGCGCTTAGGCTTGTTTATGAAGGATGAGTTTTTGGAAGATGACGATGATGAGAAAATTTTGATTGGGGAGGAGGGTGAGATTCTTTCATAGTTTACATTTATAGTTCCAATGGGGTTGCAGTTGATCTTGTGTTTCCTCTCAATTGCTATGGCTCTTTTGACGTACAACAGAGCTAAACGATGCTGTAAATCAATTCCTTGTCTGGTGGAAATACAGAGGTAGTGGTTTGGTGAGTGTCCATTTAGCAAAATGCTACATGTGAATGAGCTTTTTTTGTTTGATGTCTCGCATCGTGGCTGATTTGATTAAAGCATTTGTGCGGTGTAAAAATGGAGACTTTGGTGTGCGGTAATGCCAGATGATGTATTGGCTCTCTGAAGGAGTTCCATTCATGAGTATCAGCATTTGACTGCCGTTTATATTGTTTGAATGAAAGAGAGGAGGTAGTAAACTACTTGCAGAGCATGTGGTGGCTGCTGGTGATTCAGTCCTAGAGCTATGACCAAGTAAGGAAGATTTGGCCCCTAGAAGGCCAGAAAGGCAGCCTGATAAGAACCTGGAATGAGCTGAAATGTAAATAAGATGTATATAGAGTCATCGTTTCCTTCTACCCTGTGTTCAGTTCGAGAAGTGCTTCTCATTTCATGTATCTAAAGTTTTTGGGATATTTCACAATAAAGCCCTGATGTATGAATAGAGTTGTCCCATTACGAGATGTACTTGTCAAGAAGTTAGTCACCTATGTCACTTAGCAATTCATGTGGAATCTTCATCGGAAGTTTTGATCAATATGGAGTCACAGAAGTGCATATGTGCTGTTTGATCACGATGGAACAAAATCCTTAAAACTGTGCAGATGATTGGTAAGGCGAGGAACGAGGAAGGCATTACACCTGAAGCTGCATCCAAAACAGATATTTTGCGCCATCCATGATCATACCCTGTTCATACCGTGTAGCGATTCCTAGCGGCTCTGTCAAGCTTCTTGGCATCCTCCTGCAATGGTATCCAAGACATTTGGTTGCGCATATATCATGATACGAGTGGAAAAAGAAACAACTAGAAGTTAAGAAAGACGCAAGTTGCTGCTATAATCAAAACTCACGTGAAATATGAACCCTGCCTTCTGGCTGTAGTCGAGAAACCCTTCCACTGCTTCCCAATGCTCATCTGCAAAGGCCGGGCCAACGTGAGTAATGTCCAGTGGCGGGCTGAAAATATTCGCACGCTTAAATGACCAGAACTAGAACTGGCTCGAAGAAGAGTTACCTGAGCAGCCTCATCAGAGGCATCTCTAGTCCATAAAGCTATCTTTTCTTGCTTGGCTCTGACACTGACGACTGCTCCACAAATCTCATCTCCATGGTCAAACTGTTCACCAACCATTGCAAGCAACTATCACAAAGATCATAAACATGAGTCAAACCAAGCCCACACACCTATAGAAAATTCTAAAGAGCTTCAGTCATTTGGGCCATCAGGCACACCGTGTATAGCCAGGACGTATCTGACTTCCCTCTGGAGAAAGTTACAGTCCACTTCCCTCCGTTTGCGCAGACAGGGTCCTCCCATTTTGGCTCCACTTTATTCTTGAAACAGTGGAGGTCAGCTCCCACCACCAGCTTACTTGGCTGATGCAGGTTGTTGTAGACACTGAAATCCCAAACATCATGAATTCGTAAGATCTCGGAAAACTGTACAGCAAGCCTTAATTCTCACCGAACATCGAGAAATGCACTCTTATCATCATGGCATCGTGCAATTACTTGGCATAGAATCTGAATACAAACATCGCACTACAATAATGTCAGGCTACTAACAAATTTAAAGCATCAGGATTGCAGGTCATACAAGCACACCACAGGTGCAGTGCCAACTGCCAGCATGAAGGACATGTACTAAACGGGAATGATAGCAAGACCTTTCTTACACTACTAAAGCAGACATTGCCATAAATACAGCACCTGGAATGAGTGAATGGCTTCAGCTAGAATAAAGAAGAGGAAGGGAGGGAAAAGGATGAGTTAATTGCATAAAGCAAGAGGCTCAAAATCTTCTACAATTTTATAGAAGAAGAGATAAAATTCTCTTCTTAGATCAGAGATAGCATAGTGATGGACGACACTGAAGCTTCTCTTTTGAGAAAATAAAGGTACTATTGAACACTTTTTCTTGACAAAAGGAATTCTAGGATCGCGAGGATCTCTTAAAGAGCTTCACAAGGAAGCACCTACGGAAAAGAAGAAAAGTAACGACAGGATAAAAAAAAGAAACTAAAGAATAGGATCAAAAGGGGAAAAAGGCTCGTTCTTTCCTTCAATAATCCACCCAAGATGGCATCAGCTTGGCATCTTGAGAAGCAACACAACGTATGTACAACGGAACTGTTCTCCAGCTCTTTTGATCAGCATATAGAGGGTATTGCACTGAACACCCTTTCTGCTTTTTCTCTTTCGCCCTCACTGCTGTTCTTAATTAGTCATTCACTAATTGCTCCGTGAAATTATCAGCTTCCCGTGGGTCAATGAGATGCTTCCGTTAAAGGAATCTGAAAAAGGGAAGATATGGTGGATCGAGAGTCTTCCACTGAAATCATCTTTCTTATCAATGCATGCCTAAACGAGCAGATTTCATTGAATCGACCATCGTGCGAGCTGTTCTTCATACAAAGAACCCCATTCTGTGAATAGAAGTTACCAAATAATTCCATCCTGTTTAGCATATGCCATAGTACAATGCTACAAACAACAACAAAAACAGATATTACCCAGAGAATATCTGACCTCTCTAGGCAGGATATGAATCCATTTATGTCATCTACTCTATTTCCTTTCCTAAATGAATCCACTAGAATCCAAATGCCTGAGTGCCACAGCAATCGAAATGAGTTTCCATCTTATACAATTCATCAGTCTCTATACTGCTGGTCTAATTAGAAACGCCATTATGGACTCAGCCAAATTGCAGTTTCCCATCTGATTGTCACGACCCCTATCATACTCTCGACAACATCAACACTGTCAAGACCAGAGCATGCAATTCGAAGAGGGAAACGGCTATTACCATATGATGAAGTAATATGCAGTAACTGACAATTTAGCACAAATTGGCTTCAGAAGAAAACATGGCTTAGAAAAGTCAGTCATATATTACACCAAATGCAGAATCCAACATCAGCCAGTCTTTTATTTTCGGCTTCTCAATGCCAAATGCTAAACTCAAAAAAGTTCCAACCCCAAAAGAACACTTGAATTTCAAGTTCCGCTGTGCGGGAAAGTGCTCTCAAATCTTAGCTTGGCTGCCCTTTCAGCGATCAACAAAGCCAAGTTAAATTGCATACCATCAGTCGATGGCAAAGCAAAAAGACCAGATGGATTTTTCGATTTCATGGTTACTACTCAAGATTCAATAAAAACGAAGAGAAACGAGATATCTTTAATGGATTTTTCGTTTTATCCTACCACGTTTGATAGTAGATTGGAAAGATGAAAAAAAGCTACTTTAAAATCATAAACACAAACCAACACGAGATCAGAACACAAAGAACCGAGAAAAACACCGAAAAATTGGATCAGATATGACATCGCTAGTCGATAATCGCCGATCACGAATCAAAATTAGGAAACAGAACTTCAAGTCTCCGAATCCATACGCGAATAATGGCTTCAACACGAAATCTCTCCCTTTCAGATCGTGCTCGAAATTTCTCCGGATTGAAACAGAACATCGAGCAAGATCAGCCGAAAACGAGGCCGACAAAAGCGAAAAGAAAGAAAGACAAATCGCTGTACCTCCAGAACTCTTCGACGGTGGCGAAAGTGTAGATCGGGCGTATCGAGCTTCCCCAGGCAGCTTGGCTCGACTTGGCGGCGGGACTATCGAACCAGAAAGTCCACGAGCGCCCGAGCGGATGAGGCCAGCCCGCCGTCGCCCCCTTGCCTGGCGCCCGCTTCGGCGGACTCCTCACTTCGCGCGTGATCTCCGGCTCGGCTCGTCCCGAGCAATCGCTGCCGCTGCGCAAGAACTGCCGAGGATCGGAGTCCGCGTTCATCGGAGGAGGGTGATCCTCATGCGCATCCGGCCGAGACGTCGCGGCATCTCCGATCGACATTCTTCTCCTCGCGCGCCGATTCTCGGTTTCCTCTGCAGAGGACTTCGTTTCTCTCTCGGTTTCTCGCGCTCTTTTTCCGAACGGTTGAAGTGGCAGTAACGACTTCCGTACTACCGGTCAAACTTTCCGTTATGGAGGGAGAGAGAAGGGGGTTTGACTAATTTTATTTTATTTTTTGGGATTTTATACTTATTCTGTACGAGGTTCGATCAAGATTAGCCAAAACAAGGGGTCCCCCCTTTTTAAAATATAACCAGCAAAATGATGATGAGAGGAAAAATATTAAAAAAAAGGATGTACTCGAGTTTTTTTTTTCTTGATATACCACTCATAAACTTTTATTTAAAAAAAATGCATATTTACACTTGCGGTCTAGGGCTCTGAATTTGTTTTTAGCCAAAGTTGTTAGGCATTGAGGGTTGGGGGGGGGGGGGGCGGTGTTTGGCTGAGTAAATTTGATGGAATTGAGGTACTAAATCTGTATTTTGAGAGGTAGAGAAACGCAAATGTTTATTTAGGGAAAAAAATCCTAGTCAAGTGGATGAAGTGTATGTTGTTAATAACCTATTTGCATGACTGAATGGCTCATTATATATATATTATTTGGGTAGATTGGTCCCGGGATCTGTAGAAAAGATTAAAAAAAAAAAGAGAAGAAATAAAGTCTCATTTTGCACCGACATATCAAATACCATTATTGTTTTTGAAATCTATAATCTGCATGTCAAGTTTTTGCAAATTTATATCAACTTGCATTACCACATTCCCACTATTTACAAAAAAAAAAAAAAGAAGATCACTTTTCTTTCCCAAATCACGCTTGCCCAAAGGACAAACTAGCATGGGCCCTAATTCAAACTTCTTTCTCATCCATCATCTCTCCCTCCTATTCCATTATCGGTAAAATCTGGTCCAAATCGAGGTCAGGTGGACATCGACGCATCATTACAATCGGTCTTATCAGTTTTGAGGATATCCAAATTGGAACTTTCTAAGAGTGAAAGATGGTTTTTGATATATAGGAACGAAACTCAAGATGGTTTTTGCAATTGACCTTTTTTTTTTTTATATAAGAACATGGTGAATGTGGCTTTTGCTAAGCTTGATCCATCATCTAAAGCTCTAAGTACAAGGACTTCGATGCATGGGTGACGTCTTTTTATTTGATATCTCAAATCCTTAATTGATTGAAGAACGAATGTTTAAAATGTTTTTAATTAAACTAGCGGCAGACGCAATAATAATCCACATATTAATGCCAATGTTATTCTCTCTGTCAAAATACACTAAAATAATAATCCCCATATTAATTGTCATGTAAGCCAACCGGCATCTACATTGATAATATTCCGCCAAAATTACCGAAAAGACTGAATTGACATTAGGTTAAATGATTTTTTGATTAAATTAGCATAAATGCAATAAGTTTAAAGCATTTTCTGATGCTTTTCTCTTCACGGATGGGCGTGTTTGGATGACCCTCGAATCAACCGAACGTATGGCTTTCCTGAAGTTGAATTCAGATACTTCATCAAAAACCAATCTGGGTATTTCAAACATGTTCTCTAGTGCCACCCTACATTTTTAGTGCTCTTTTGCCACCCGAAGGAACGATTAAGAAGATGCCGACCAGCCATGACACCGATTGGGGAAACCTCCACGCAAAAAGGTCATGCATGACGATTTGCCCTGAAATTCCGAAGCCAGTCTGGTAAATCACTGGCTTCTCGCGCTCTCTTTCTCCAAACAGTTGAAGTGACGGTAACGACTTGTGTACAACTGGTCAAACTTTTCGTAATGAGAGAGAGAGAGAGAGAGAGAAGAGGGGTTTGACTAATTTTATTTTATTTTCCTGGGATTTTATACTTATTCTGCACCAGGTTTGATCAAAATTCGCCAAAACAAGGGGTCATTTTTGTTTTTGTTTTCTTATAAAATTTTTATAACCAGCAAAATGATGGTGATGAGGGGAAATTATTCTTAAAAAGGATATACTTAGATTTTTATTTTTGAAAAATGCATACTTACACTCGTGGCCTCGGGCTCTGAGTTTGTTCTTAGCCGTTAACCATTAGCCATTGAACTAGTAGCCATGGTTTCCATCTCTCTCTCTCTCTCGCCTACCCCCATAACCGTTCCAGCTTTGAGCTCGTAAACATGGCTGTTCAATCTAGGTTGTGTTACGACAAAATTTGGGCTCTGCCAATGGATTCTCGAGTTCGACTCGTTCAGTCAACGAAGGCTTGACTCAGGGAAGAAGAGAGTGGGGTCGAAGGTGCCAAAGTATGGGGGCAAGCAGCATAGTCGACATTCATGGGTGGTTGGGTGTGCATGATAACTATTCTACTTCTGGCCATATATATTTTTCTTTCTCAAGAATTGGTTTGAAAAGAAATCCATTTAATAATGCAATTTCATGAACAATTTTTTAGTTAAAAAATAGGTTTAGAGCATAAAATGTGAAACAATTTTTTTTCTTTTCTCTATTTGAAATAAAAATGAGAAATATAAACTCTTCTCATTACTTGCTCTTGCTACTATATGGTTGCCCACCCGTTATCCTCCACTGTTGCCTCCTACTACCTGCTTGGGAAGAAGAAATTTTATATTGTTATCAAACGAATTTTGTTCTGTGAATAGAAAGTTTGTGTTAAATATCAAATGCGTATTTTTACTTAGAAATTTGCCAGGAAAATATAAATAAAAAAATCTGGTTAGAAATTATGTCGAGAAACTAAAAATTGTTATCATTCATGCTCTTAGACTCTAGTTTTTCTTCCAAGGGGGTTTGGCTGAGTTCTTTTGGTGGAGTTGAGGTACAAAATCTGAATTTTAAGAAGTAAGAGGTATGTACATGTTATTTAGTTGGAAAAAAAAATCCTAATTAAGCGTAGTTATTGATAATGATCTATTTCATAACTTAATGGCTCCTTACTTTTTCGAGTGAAACTTCAAATTCTGGACTGTTCTACTATTTGTTAGGTGCTAAAGAGGCTGAGGATGGTTGACTGGGGTATAATAGATTGGTCTCGGGATCTATGGAGAAAGGAAAAAAAAAGGAGCTACCGACATATGGAATACCATTATCGTTTTTGAAATCTATGGTTTAGATCTTGAGTTTTTGCAATTTCATATCAACTTGCATTGTGACATCCTCACTATTTACGAAAAATCATCACTTTTCTTTCTCAAATCACCCTTGCCCCTAAGGACAACCCTCCATAGGCCCTAACTCAAACTTCTCACTTATCTACCATCTATCTCTCTCCTATCCCATTATTGGTCCCTATCCCATTATTGGTCAGACCCCCAAGACTAGCCCCTCGCAGTCTCCAGCCATTGCCCACCTCAAAATCTAGTCCAAGTTGAGGTCAGGCAGGCACCAACACATCATGATAATTGGTCTTTTCAGTTTTAAAGAGATCCAAATTGGAAGCTTTTAAGAGTGAAATATGATTTTTAATATATATAGGTACGAGTCTTAAGATGGTTTTTGCAATTTACCCTTTTTAAAATAAGAAATGGAGAATATGGTTTTCACTAAACTTGATCCATCGTTTAAAGCTCTAAGTACAAGGACTTCAATGCATGGCTGATTTTTTTTTTTTTTTGATATCTTAAATCCTTAATTGATTAAAGGATGATAATGAATAGGTGAATAAGGTGCTTAAATAGCTAGGGAAGACCTTCCCTCATAGTGGGCATTTTATACATTAAATGAACATATGAAGCAACTCAAGTATATAAATGTATATGCTTGTAGATAATTGTGCAACTACATTCATTCGCATATGACATATCCAATGATTTATATATATATTAGCGTCGACAACGTAATGATAATTCATATATTAAGGCTCTACTCGTTTCGTGAGAAAAAGCATTTTTGCAAAATTTTCTTAGGAAGCCATTTTCTAGAGATATAGTCATAAATGTTTTAATTTAATATCAATTTAGTCATTTTGACTAATTTTGGCTAGATATTGCTAATGTTTATGCCGGCTAGCCGTGCCACATTAGTCGACTAGTGTTTACGTTGGCAATATCCAGCTAAAATTAGTTGAAATGACTGAATTGGCATTAGGTTAAAAGATTTTGGACTAAATTAGTACCAATCAAAGGCTTAGAACTAAATTGACATGAATGCAAAATATTTATGATATTTCCGACGCATTTCCCTTGGTTGTAGATGGGCATGTCGGGTCGATACTCAAGTCGTCTTAACGTACCGCTTTCCCGAATTGGAATTCAAATGCCTCATCAAAAACCAATCCGGATCTTTCAAACGTTTTTCTCTCGTTCCACCTACATTTCTAGTGTCCTTTTGCTAGCCAAAGGAGTAAACGCGTTCTCTAGTTCCACCTTAGCCGAAGGAACAATTAAGAAGATGCCGACGAGCTATACAACACCGTCCTAGATCGAGGAAACCTCTACGCAAAAAGGTCAGGGATGACGTTTTTGGGGTCATCAGGATTCGCTGGGACCCCATCCTTCACGTTCACAACTCAGCACACGACTTTTGAGTGAAAACCTTCAAATTCCGAAGCCAGTCCGGTGAAGTGGTTGAGGATGGTTCACGGGATTGATCCTCTCCACAAGGACAGAAAAGAACAAGGAAAAGAAAAGAGAGATTTTTTTTTCTTTGTTGCTTCTTCTTTTTGGGTAATTGCAATATGCCACCCGAGATTTGGATCTACATATCGAATACGATCCGCCGCTTTTAATCCTGTACCGTGCATCTCGAGTTTCGTCTTTTCGTACCCACTTGCATCCAGGCATTCCCACTCGTTCACAAACACCATGCTTCTTTCGTGCCCAAATTACCTTTTGCCCTGGGAACAATCCACGGTCTCCAATTCGAACTGCTCTTTCGGTTTCGTCCACCGGATCTTGTTTGCGAGTGAGCTTTGTCGCGGAGCTCGGGGCCGATGTCGATGGTGAGAGGCATCGACGACGGCGTCGGAATCTCTCTCTTTATGTCACTTCACATCCCCATAATAACGGAGCTTTTCAATTTTGAAGAGATGCAAATTTTTTTTTTATATAGCAAAATGATTTTTGACATACAAATGCAAATTTTGAGATGATATGATTTTTGACATACAAATGCAAATTTTGAGATGATATTTTTGGGTAATTTTGCTTTCTTAAATATGACCAGGTAGAATATGGTTTTCATGTAGCTCGATTGATCATCAAAGCTCTTGAGTTCAAAGAATTCGATGCAAGGGTTGTGCTTTTTAACATGATCTGTCGAATTCTTGGTTGACTAATGATGAGTAAATGATTAAATAACGAATGGTTAAATAAAGTGCTTAGATAGCGCCTGCTGACCTCATCTCTTATGTGCCTTTTCAACTTTCTAGAAACACCTCAAACAATTCGAATTTATAAATATATGTATAGGAATGGTTACGTAATCTGCTGAGTTTTTATATAAGATAGTTATATTTAGTCGCGAGTCATAAATAAATTTAGGATAATAAAATCCAAAATAATATGAGTGTTAAATGAGTTTACAATTTACTTAAACTCAACCCATTTTCATATCTCTTTTCACTTTCTCTCGCCTTCACTCGATCTCGCTCACTTCGCACTCTTACATTGGTTTAATGTTTGAGCAAACTAGGTCTCGTCAAGTATGAGTTGAGGCAAATATATATAACTAAATTTGTATTGCATGGAAATGAATTAACATAGATTAGTGAGTCAATTTAGATCGGACCATTATTGATCTGATCTAAACCCACTTAACAAGTTTGATGGAGGAAAAATGGCAATGGCTTTTTATATAACTTTTTATTTGAAATTTCATGAGAAATGAATTAACACAGATTAGATGTACACGACATGAGACATAAATACCGTAACTTAGATATGCATTTCAATTTAATATAACACGCACGTGGGGGCGTGTTTTGTAGCTAATTAAAAGCATCATTAAGAGAGTGCAAACAAGCCAGACATCATCCTTAGATTCGAGAACCCCTTCGCCAAGAGGTCATCAATGACGTTCCAGGATTGCTCCCAATCCACGCGTCAACGCGAGTTTGACAGAACCCCTTCGCAAGGGGTCCTCCTTTGTTTTAGTATAACCAGCAAAATGATGATGAGAGGAAAACATTAAAAAAAAGGATGTACTCGAGTTTTTTTTTTTTTTTTTTTCTCTGGATATACCACTCATAAATTTTTGTTTTTGAAAAATGCATATTTACACTCGCGGTCTAGAGCTTTGAGTTTGTTCTTAGCCAAAGTCGTCAGGCATTGAGCTGGTAGCCATAGCCGCCATCTCTCTCTCGCCCACCACCATAACCGCTCCAACTTTGAGCTCGTGAACATGGCTGCCTGATCTAGGTTGCGCCGAGACGCAACTTGGGCTCGTGCCAATAGATTCTCAAAAGCTTGGGGTGGGAGGCATTGGGGTAAGAGGTGCAGTTGGGCTGTGACGGGCGAGGGTAGGGGTGATTTAGTTTTTTATGCCCGCGGGGGGGGCGGGGGGGGGGGGTGGTGGGTGGTGGCCTTTGGTTGAGTAAATTTGATGGAGTTGAGGTACTAAATCTGTAATTTGAGAAGTAGAGAAACACAAATGCTTATTTAGTTGAAAAAAAAAATCCTAGTCAAATGGATGAAGTGTATGTTATTAATAATAATCTATTTTCATGACTGAATGACTCTTTTTTTTTATATAGATTGGTCTCAGGATCTGTAGAGAAAATTAAAAAAAGAAAAGAAAAGAAAAGAAGCAAAGTCTCATTTGCACTGACATATCGAATTCCATTATTGTTTTTTAAATCTATAATTTGCATCTCGAGTTTTTGCAATTTCATATTAACTCGCATTACCACATTCCCACTATTTAAAAAAAAAAAAACACTTTTCTTTCCCAAAGCAGGCTTGCCCCAAAGGACAAACCAGCAAAGGCCCTAACTCAAACTTCTCTGTCATCCATCATCATCTCTCTCTCCTATTCCATTGTCGATCAGCTGCGACCCACAGGACTAGTCCCCCGCGGTCCCCAACCGTTTGTCGACCTCAAAATCTGGTCCAAATCGGGGTCAGGTGGACATCGACACATCATTATAATCGGTCTTATCGGTTTTGAGGATATCCAAATTGGAAGTTTCTAAGAGTGAAAAATGGGACATCGAATCTCAAGACAATTTCTTTTTTAAAATAAGAATATAATCGGTCTTATCGATTTTGATTTGATATATCCTTAATTGATTGAAGAATGAATGTTTAAAAAGTTTTTAATTACACTAGTGGCGGATGCAATAATAATTCACATATTAATCGCCAATGTTATTCTCATTGTCAAAATACACTAAAATAATAATCCCCATGTTAATTGTCATGTAAGCTGATTGGTATCTACGTTGGTAATATTCGGTCAAAATTAGCTGAAAGAATTGAATTGATATTAAGCCAAAAGATTTTTGGACTAAATGAGCATGAATACAATAGATTCAAGGTATTTTCTGACGCTTTTCTCCGGTCACGGATGGGCGTGTTTGAATGATCCTCAACCCATCCGAACGTACGGCTTTGCCGAAATTGAATTCAGATACTTCATCACAAACCAATCCGGGTCTTTCAAACGTGTTCTCAAGTTCCACCCTACATTCTTAGTGCTCTTTCGCCAGCCGAAGGAAACGATTAAGAAGATGCCGACCAGCCACGACACCGTCCTAGATCGGGGAAACCTCCACGCAAAAAGGTCATGCATGACGTTTTGCCCTGAAATTCCGAAGCCAGTCTGGTGAAAGACTGGCTTCTCGCGCTCTCTTTCTCCAAAAGGTTGAAGTGGCGGCAACGACTTGCGTACTACTGGTCAAACTTTCCGTTGTGAAAGAGAGAGAGAGAGAGAGAGAGAGAGAGAGAGAGAGAGGTTTGATTAATTTTATTTTATTTTTTTGGGATTTTATACTTATTCTGTACGAGGTTTGATCAAAATTCGCCAAAACAAGGGGTCATTTTTGTTTTTTGTTTTTTAATTTTTATAACCAGCAAAAAAATGATGATGATGATGATGATGATGATGATGATGGGAAATTATTAAAAAAAAAGAATATACTCGAGTTTTTATTTTTGAAAAATGCATACTCACACTCGTGGCCTCGAGCTCTGAGTTTGCTCTTAGTCATAGCCATTAGGCATTGAACTAGTAGCCATGGTTGCCATCTCTCTTTCTCTCTCTCTCTCTTGCCCCCATAATCGTTCCAGCTTTGATCTCGTGAGCATGGCTGCTTGATCTAGGTTGCGTTACGATGCAATTTGGGTTCGTGCTAGTGGATTCTTGAGCTCGAGGCGTTCAATCAGTGAAGGCTTGACTCAAGGAAGAAGAGAGTAGGGTTGGAGGGGCATAGTTGGCATTTACGGGGTGGTTAGAGTGTGCATGATAACTATTCTATTTCTAGATAGATATATATTTCTTTTCTTGGGAATTGGTTTGAAAAAAATCTGTTTAATAATGCAATTTCATTTTTCTATTTCTGAAACAAATTTTAGTTTTTTTTTTTGGTCGGCAAACAAATTTTTAGTTTAGAAATAGGTTTAGAGCATAAATGAGAAGTAATTTTTTTTTTTATTTTTGGAATATAAATGAGAAATACAAACTTTTCTCATTACTTGCCCTTACTACTTTCCAGTTGCCCACCCGCTGTCCTTTGTGGCCGCCTCCTGCCACCCGCTTAGGAAGGAGAAATTTTATATTGTTATCAAACGAAATTCTGCTCTTTGAATATAAAGTTTATGTCAAATATCAAATGTGTATTTTTACTTAGAAATTTGTCAAGGGAATATAAATAGAAAATTGGGCTAGAAATTATGTCCAGAAACTAAATTGTTATCATTCATGCTCTTACGCTCTAGTTTTTCTTGAGGGGGTTTGGCTGAGTTCTTTTGCTGGAGTTGAGGTACAAAATCTGAATTTTGACAAGCAAGAGATATGTAGATGTTATTTAGTCGAAAAAAAAATCCTAATCAACCGTAGTTATTGATAATAATCTATTTCATAACTTAATGGCTCCTTAACTTTTCGAGTTAGCCTTCAAATTCTGGACTGTTCTACTATTTGTTAGGTGCTAAAGAGGCTGAGGATGGTTGACCGGGGCATAATAGATTGGCCTCGGGAACTATAGAGAATAAAAAAAGGAGCTACCGGCATATAGAATACCCTTATTGTTTTCAAAATCTATGGTTTGCATCGTGAGTTTTTGCAATTTCATATCAACTTGCATTGTGACATTTTCACTATTTACAAAAAAATCATCACTTTTCTTTCTCAAATCACCCTTGCCCCTAAGGACAACCCTCCATAGGCCCTAACTCAAACTTCTCACTTATCTACCATCTATCTCTCTCCTATCCCAATATTGGTCAGCCAGGATTCCCAAGACTAGCCCCTCGCAGTCCAACTATTGCCAACCCTAAAATGTGGTCCAAGTTGAGGTCAGGCAGGCACACATCATGATAATTGGTCTTTTCAGTTTTAAAGAGATCCAAATTGAAAGTTTTTAAGAGTGAAAAATGATTTTTGATATATAGAACGAATTTTAAGATGGTTTTTGCAATTTACCCGTTTTAAAATAAGAACATGAAGAATATGGTTTTCACTAAACTCGATCCATCGTCTAAAGCTATAAGTACAAGGACTTCAATGCATGGCTGATTTTTTTTTTTTTTTTTTTTTTTTTTGATATCTCAAATCCTTAATTGATTAAAGAATGAAAATATAAATAATAAATAGGTGAATAAAGTGCTTACATAGCTAGCGAAGACCTTCCCTCATGGTGGGCATTTTATCCATTAAATGAACGTATGAAGCAACTCAAGTATATAAATGTATATGCTTGCAGATAATTGTGTAACTACATTCATTCACATATCAAATATCCAATGATAAATATTTAATTTTTTTCACATTAGCATGGACACAATAATAATTGACATATTAAGATTCCGCTCATTTCATGAAAAATATGACGTTTTTGGAAGATATTTTTTAGGAAGCCATTTTCTAGAAAAATAATCATATTTTCTAGTATTCGGTTGAAACCTAAAAATGAACTAGAAAATATTTTTCATTATTTAGTAAAAGAAAAAAAAAAAAAACACTTTCCTCCATGCATCCCTTTCAATAATGTTTTATTATATATTTAAAAAAATCAATTTTAATTACTTTTTATTCATTTTTTCCTTTTCTTTCTTTTTCTTCTTCATTAGTGAATCCTTGGCCACAGTGGTGGCCAGCAATCGGTTATGGGTGAGCTAGAGCCTTGCCATAGGTCAACGGGGTTTGAGCTCACTAGATTTCGATGAAGCTGAGCTCGACGGATCTAGCCACTTGGGCAAGGCTCGAGCCTTGCTGGAGGTTGCCAAGGCCTCAATGACATTTAGTGACCTCGAGACGTCTAACAACCTCGAGTGAGGCTCAAGCCTTGCCTAGGTAGTTGGATTTGGCAAGGCTCGAGCTTGCTTAAGGCTGGTTAGGTGAGTTGGGACCTCACCAGATTTGGCGAGCTAGGTGACGCTCGAGCCTTGCCGTAGGTCGCCAAAGCCTTGCTGAAGTATGATGACCTACGGCGAGGCTCGAGCCGCGCCCAAGGGGCAGAAATTTGGAGGGCTTGAGCTCACACAGGTTGGCAAGGCTGGACTTGGCCTTGCTAGAATATGGTGAGCTCGAGCCTTATTGGCCTATGATGAGGCTCCAGCTCGCTTGTGGGTGGTCACCAGCCATTGCCGTGGCCAACAATCGGTCAATGAAGAAGAAAAAGAAAAAGAAAGAACATGAAAAAAATAAAAAGAAAGAAAAGAAAAAGAAATAAATAATTAAAATATCAATTTTTTAAAAAGAAAAAAAATCAAAGGAAAAGGTAAAGAAAAGGTATTTGACTCTTTCTCAAAAGTGGAAATCATTTTCCCTTATCTTAGAGGGCTTTTTTCCCTTCAAGGAAAATTTTTTCCCTAGCCAATTCATTATCGGTGAAAAAACGTCAAAAAATCTAGAAAACATTTTTTTGAAAGTTATTTTCTGTGAAATGAATGGAGCCTAATTGTCAATATTATTTTATCAAAATGCTATTGCTGGCCATTTTTGGAACCGATGTGCTGAGCGTTGTCTTCTCATCTTCCCTATTTTTATTTATCTTTATGGAGACCTTGGCGTATATATATATATATATATAGAGAGAGAGAGAGAGAGAGAGAGAGAGAGAGAGAGAGTAGTTAGGGGCAAAGAGAGGGCAAATTTAGTTCTATACATTTTATTGATACCAATATAGTCCTAAACCTTTTGATCTAATATCAATTCAATCATTTTCGCTAATTTTGGCAAGATATTGCTAGTGTGGACGTTGGCTGGTCGTGTCGCGTAAGTTGACTGATATTCACGTTGGCAATATCCAGCCAAAATTAGTTGAAATGACTCAATTGGCATTAGGTTAAAAGATTTTGGACTAAATTAGTACCAATCAAAGGTTTAAAACTAAATTGACACGAATACAATAGGTCTAGGACATTTCCGACGCTTTTCATCTGGTCGCGGATGGGCATGTCGAGTTGATCCCCAACTCATCCTAACGTACTGCTTTCCTGAATTGGAATTCAAATGCCCCTCATCAAAAACCAATTTGGATCTTTCAAACATTTTTCTCTCGTTCCACCTACATTTCTAGTGTCCTTTTGCCAGCCAAAGGAGTAAACACGTTCTCTAGTTCCACCTTGGCCGAAGGAACATTTAAGAAGATGCCGACCAGCTATAAAACACCGTCCTAGATCGGGGAAACCTCTACGCAAAAAGGTCACAAATGACGTTTTTGGGGTCATCAAGATTTGGTCGGACCCCATCCTTCACGTTCTCACCTCAACACACGACTTTTGAGTGAAAACCTAAAAATTCCGAAGCCAGTCTGGTGAAGCGGCTGAGGATGGTTCACGGGATTGATCCTCTCTACAAGGACAGAAAAGAACAAGGAAAAGAAAAGGGAAAGAGAGATTTTTTTTCCTTTCTTCTTTTTGGATGATTGCAATATGCCACCCGAGATTTGGATCTACATATCGAATGCGATCCGTCGCTTTTAAACCGATACTGTGCATCTCGAGTTTCGTCTTTTCGTACCCACTTGCATCCTGGCATTCCCACTCGTTCACAAACACCATGCTTTTTTCTTGCCCAAATTACCTTTGCCCTAGGAACAATCCACGGTCTCCTGTTCAAACTGCTCTTTCGGTTTCGTCTACTAGATCTTGTTTTTGGGCGAGCTTTGTCATGGTCCATGGAGCTCGAGCTCCGTGAGGAAGCGGGGGTGATGTTAACGGTGAGGGGCATCGACGACAGCGTCAGAATCTCTCTCTCTCTCACTTCACATGTCAATAATGGAGCTTTTCAATTTTGAGGAGATGCAAATTCAAAATTTTTATAAAGCGAGAATGATTTTTGACATATGAATGCAAATTTTGAGATGATTTTTTTGGGTAATATTTCTTTCTTAAACATGACCAGGGAGAATATGGCTTTCATGTAGCTCGACCGATCATCTAAAGCTCTTGAGGTCAAGGACTTTGATGCAAGGGTGGTGCTTTTTAACATGATTTGTCGAATTCTTCATTGAATAATGATGAGTAAATAATTAAATAACGAATAATTAAATAAAGTGCTTAGATACATTTGCTGATCTTATCTCCTTTGTGCCTTTTCAACATTCTAGAAACATCTTAAATAACTCGAATATATAAATATGTATATAGGAATGGTTGTGTAATCGATAGGCTAAGTTTTTATATGAGATATTTATATTTAGTTGTGGGTCATGAATGGGTTTAGGATGATAAAGTCTCATATAATATGAGTGTTAAATGAGTTTATAACTTAGATCCAACCCATTTCCATATCTCTCTTTTTATTTTCTTTTGTCTTTAGTCAATCTCGCTCATTTCACACTCTTACCTTAGTTTGAGTACATGTTTTCATAACTTAAGTAAAATATGAAAATATTTAAGCAAAATGAGTCACATCAAGTATGAGTTGAGTCAAATATATATAACTAAATTTGTATTGCAAGAAAATGGATCAATGCCGATTAGTGAGTTAATTTAGTTTGGACATCATTGATCCGATCCAAACCCGCTCCGGCTCATTGTTTGATAGAGGCTACATAAAGCCAATACTCTGATAGATTTCAATATCAAACTTTTTACCTCAGAATTTCATGAGATGCTCATATCATTAATAAGATGTATCACGACACAAAATGACATATCATAAAGGTAATAAAACCATGACATAAATATGCCTTTCGATTTAATATAACACGCACATGGGGGCGTGTTTGTAGCCAATTAAAAGCATCATTTAAGAGAGTGCAAACCATCCAACATCATCCTTGGATTCGAGAAGCCCTTCGAAAGAGGTCATCAATGACGCTCGTGGATTGCTAGCAATCCACGCGTCAACGAGAGTTTGACAGAACCCGTTGACCACAAGCTCTGTTCCTCCAGGTTCGTCGTCACTCCTCGTTGCATCCAATAAATCGCCGTGGAGAGAGCGGGTGACGCACTCAGTGGCGTCACCGCTCTTCCTCCATTGCATTCTTTCACGAGGAGAAACGGCAAGACGTTTCTCGTGTTTTTTCTGCCTCGGTTCTCAACGCGCCAAACGGCAGGACAGGGTTCGTAGGGTCACTTGCTATCGACGGGTGGCGACAGCGGCGGGCCACACGCTTTGCGGAGAAGATAAGATCGGATGAGCCCTTTGGCTTGCTTTGTTCCCAACTTTGCCTTTTCTTTTTTCTTTTTTTTAATGCTTGGCCGGTACGATTTGTGGTCTCTCTCGAGTGGCCGATCCTCCCCATCCGACCCGTTCGATGTTCTAAAAGATCTTTTTCCATGTGAAGGAGGGATTGTATGAGGTGAAAATCTCGTATATGGTTTTGAAGGGACACTTATGTCGGCTCAATTTGAATGGAATTATGTGAAAATTTTATGGGATTATTATGAAGCGATTGCACAGATGTGTTGTGTGTATTGCATGTATATTTGAGTGATCCAGACTTATTCTTTGGTGGTCCAACCATTTTATGTTCCCCAAAGATTGAATCCTTGAGGACTTGCGAACTGCACCTTGATCGAATTCTAGCCCGATTAGTGTCGTACTATATAGAAAAATTCTTTCTTTTTTCTTCACTTTTCTGGGTTTTCTTATCAATTAAGGCTCGAAAAATGTTTTGAAGGAGGTGGACGAGATGATTAAGATGATTATATAACAGAATCATATTGTGCTGAGTATTGTGGACCTTGCATCAATCCTCATTTTAATAATATTTGAGGTTTCGCAATTGAATTTAAGACCTTAAATTGAACTTAGCACCAGAATTGAGAGAGTCAAGGTAATATTTTCTGGTGCATTTATTTCGTAGAAAATAAATGAATAGAAAAAATATTATTTCTAAAAATAATTGGTAGAAATAAATAATTATGTCTAAATATTTTCGTGAATAATGATTTTTTTGTTTATTCATTTTTATAAATAATATGACCAATTATTTGTAAGAAAAATATTTATCATTTTTTTTTATTTTCTGCTAAATAAATAGAGTCTTTGTTTACATTTATGTGATGAACTCGACAGTGCACATTTAATTATTTAAAATAAATTAATGGCTAGATATAAAACATGAGCCATTACTTCCTTTAAACACCACGAGGTTCTATGTTCTCTTTAATCTTCCAATATATATAAATAATAAATTGTGTGGGGAATGCAAAAAGACAATTAGAGGGTACTGTAACTTTAAATGTTACGTGGAAAATAGATGTGTGTGTTTGTGACTAAAAAAACCATACACACCCCTATCTTATTTTGAAACTCAGGCTTGTCGAAATTGGTCGGGAATGGCGAAGGATTTCATATTCATCCTATCAATTTTCACCAAATTGTTTTGAATTAGGATCTTCTGCATAAATACAAGGCTTGGATTTCCTGATTCATGAACTGTAGGGCATAATCATTTCACTAAATAAGGAAAAAAATGAAATTGAATTTCGCATATGAATTAGGGGAAATGTAACTACGCCAGTGGATACGTTGTCATCACCAATAAGGCAGTCTTCTAGAAGCCAAATCAAATTTCTAGAAGCCATAATCAAACTCCACAAAAATCTCATTAAAAAAAAGAAAGAAAGGCTGGATCATCATCCGCCTTTCGACATCTGTTCAATCGGTCGGAAACATCCTGTCTCCGCTCATCTCCAACCGCAAAATATCTGCGCCCGACATCCGGGAACCCCGCGCACGAGGCGCGTGCGAGAATACGCCCGAAACAGAGGCGGAAAAGCTCCAGCTCTCTATTTTAGGGCTTCTCATCTATAGGTTAACAGGAACGAAAACAGACGAAATAAAAGGTGGGGGGTCAACACTACAGGAGCACTTTCACCGGGGGGAAAAAAGTCAAACCAACCTTCTAGAAGCTGAAGTGCGCGGTACCTTTTTTGGGTGTCATGTCGGGCTTCGTTTCTTGGAAACCCCCCTCCTCGGCCACGTGACCGTCGACGTCGTCGGCCGCTTAAAAATAGACAACGGAACAGCAGCCCCTTCGGCATCAAGAAAATCGCTTGCTTATATATATGCATTACATGCGAGCTTCACCATTCCATCTGCATCAACCTCTTTCCTGGTCTCTCAGAAACACAAACCAAGAACCACCCCTCCCTCTCCCTCCCTCTCTCTCTCTCTCTCTCTCTCTTCTGTGTGCACCGTCCGCTTGTGAATTCGGGTACGTCTCTCTCTCTCTCTCTCTCTCCAGACCACATTTTCAACACCTCAGCCGCCGGTGAATCCGGCGTTTCCTTGTTTATGTTGCTGGTATACGAAATATACGTGCGCGGCTTTTCTTGTCTGCCCTCGCTCTCGGCTTCATCCGCGTGGCTCCGGTTCTCCTGCGGTCCCGGAGTCGCCCGTTCTCGTTGCATTTTGCCGCATTGGCGGTGGCTTTCTTCTTCTCCTTCTCCTCCTCCTCCTTCGTTGATCTTTATTAGAGGGCCTTTCATTTGTTTTCTAGAGGAAGAGAGTGCGGCGGAACCATGAACGAAGGCAATGCGTCGGAGCAGCCGGAGGGCGGCGGGAACAAAGGGATGGACCAGAAGGTGTCCTTCTTCAAGCTGTTCGCCTTCGCGGACCGCCTCGACGTCCTCTACATGGTCGTCGGCACCATCGCCGCCAGCGCCAACGGCCTCGCCCAGCCCCTCATGACGCTCATATTCGGGAAGCTCATCAACTCCTTCGGCTCCTCCGACCGCGACCACGTCGTTAAGGAAGTCTCCAAGGTATATATATGTCTATCGTGCTTAGCTCTTATTCTTTTTGAACTGGTCGGATTTCTTTTGCAACCCGGAAATCGGGCATTGCTTGTCTGAAGCTTCGATGGGTGATTATGTTCAATTATCAAGAAAGCGCTCGAAATCGGGATTCATACTTTTCTGGGTTTCGAGGTGAACCTTGCAAGATCTCATTTTCCCTGTGAAATGCTCTAGCTGTCACGTGTATGAACGTGATGAGAACCGTGTGACTCTTTTTATGTTCTGCATTTTGTTGGGTTTTTTCAAGAAAAGGAAACAGAAGGAATTAATGGAGGAAAACATCTCATTTAGGGAAGCTTATGCTTTACAAGTTCTGTTCTGGCTTGACTTTAACTTAGTCATATGTTTTGGTTGATTAGCATAGTAGCACGCATTTATTAATTAGGTATAATCGGTACCTATTTTCTTTTGAAAAACACTTTCTTTTTCCTCACGAAGGTACCGATTTTGTGTTTAGATTTCACTTGCGCATGTGCCCTTCTGTCATATTTTATTTCAAGAGTTAATTTCCCCACTGGATTAATCTTATGGCTGAGAAGGAAAGACATCCAGTAATATCCACATTTCCTAACTCTATGCACCATCCTGAGCAGGATGCCGCAATGGAGATACCAGAAAAGTCCTTCTTTCCTATATATGTTTATGTATGTTTGCGAATGGTCAATGATTATACCTTTTTGACTTTCAGGTGGCCGTCTTGTTTTTGTACTTGGCTCTCGGTACCGCAGTCGTTTCTTTTCTCCGTAAGTGCAACTGGATTCTGTCTTCACAACATTTCTTTAACATTCCTGTGCTTGAGTATGTCTATACATGGTCAAGTCATTAGATTTGTCTCTTAGTTGCACAAATGGGGAGTCAAAAGAAAGTTATGTTCTGTTTGATGTGGTTTCAGTATCTATCCATGTTGTTCAGGTCTAGGCAGAATCATATTTACTGACAATAACATAGAATGTGGCATGACACCGAAAGCTCTCTGTAATGCTTAATTAGTTTCGGGTTCTATGGTCATATTCTTTCTGTTTTGATGGCCGCATCTTATTAGCTTCTCCATAAGATCAGCAATTAAAGGCTTAATTGCTGCATGTGTTGCAGAGGTAGCTTGTTGGATGGTCACTGGAGAGAGGCAAGCGACGCGGATTCGAGGTTTGTACTTGAAAACAATACTAAGACAGGACATTGCCTTCTTCGACACCGAAACAACGACTGGAGAGGTCATTGGGAGGATGTCGGGAGACACCATTCTCATTCAGGATGCAATGGGAGAAAAGGTAGAGAAAGGGCTAGCACTTGCTCTTTCTTCATGATTGTACCAGTAAAAACATGATGATTGGGAAAGTATTGTCATATGCGCACAGTTGACTCATGAAATTTCATCGTAACTTGTAGGTTGGTAAGTTTGTACAACTACTGGCAACATTCATAGGAGGTTTTGTGGTCGCTTTTACAAAAGGATGGCTTCTTTCCTTGGTTCTCCTCTCTTGCATTCCTCTCATCGTGATTGCTGGAGGGACTATGTCGTTGATCATGTCCAAAATGTCGAGTCAAGGGCAGATTGCCTATGCAGCAGCTGGAAATGTCGTGGAGCAGACAGTCGGGGCCATTAGAACGGTCAGTATTAGGGAGATTTATGAACCTGTAAAACTTATATGCAATTATGTATATCTTTTTGTCCCAGTTTTAATCTTCTTTCTTTTTCACCACTAGGTTGCATCCTTCACTGGTGAAAAGAGAGCGATAGAAAAATATGACAGCAAGCTGGAAGTTGCATATAAATCTACTGTAAACCAAGGGTTTGTCTCAGGCATGGGACTTGGATTTATGATGTTAATTGTGTTCTGCACTTATGGACTTGCTGTGTGGTACGGATCCAAATTGATCATAGAGAAAGGATACAATGGCGGGCAAATCATCAATGTCATTATGGCCATTATGGTTGGCGGAATGTGAGCGCTGTGCTTTCTCTTTCTTCTATCTCCTTTTTATCAGTTTGCAAATTTACAGAAGAAAGCTCATCTTTCTCTAATGGACATTTCTTGGTCTGTAGGTCCTTGGGCCAGACATCTCCTTGCCTAAATGCATTTGCATCAGGAAAAGCCGCAGCCTACAAGATGTTTGAGGCCATTAATAGAAAACCACTTATCGACTCCTATGACACCTCTGGAAGGATATTGGAAGATATAAAAGGCGACATTGAGCTTAGGGATGTTCATTTTAGGTACCCTGCAAGGCCAGACGTGCAAATCTTTGCTGGATTTTCTTTGACAGTACGGAGCGGCAAAACTGCAGCTCTAGTCGGTCAAAGTGGCAGTGGGAAATCCACAGTCATCAGCTTGCTTGAGAGATTCTATGATCCTGATTCTGGTGAAGTACTGATCGATGGTGTCAATTTGAAGGAGCTCCAGCTTAAATGGATCAGGGAGAAAATTGGATTAGTGGGTCAGGAACCAGTCTTGTTTTTAACAACTATAAGAGAGAACATAGCCTATGGAAAGGAAAATGCAACTGATGAGGAAATCAGAAAAGCGATTCAACTTGCCAACGCTGCAAAATTTATTGACAAGCTGCCGAAGGTACCTTGTTCGTTTGATCTGAACTTTGCACAAGTGTCCATTCTTAGGTTATGAAAAGAACTCTAAAAAAGGAGCTTGACTTGATACGGAAAACAAGTTATGCTTACAATATGCTCATTCATTCATACAGAGACAAAATTAAAGAGAGATTTATCATAGTATACCGCTCATTATTGAAATTTCTCATCTGATGTTTTATCTAAGTTATCTCTAATCACAAGCATAATCAGAAAAGCCATCAATCAGATGAAGAGAAAGCTTTATTTACTTGTATGTTAACTTCTGATGAGATGTTTCGAGGGAATAATCTTGAGAGTGGAATGCGTCTGCAGGGCCTCGATACAATGGTTGGAGAGCACGGGGCGCAATTATCTGGTGGACAAAAGCAGCGAATTGCCATAGCAAGGGCCATTCTAAAGAACCCGAGAATTCTCCTCCTTGATGAAGCAACAAGTGCGCTTGATGCAGAGTCTGAACGAGTTGTTCAAGATGCCTTGGAGAATGTCATGACAAACCGAACTACTGTTATAGTTGCACATCGCTTGACAACTATCAGAACTGCAGACATCATTGCAGTTGTGCACCGTGGCAAGATAGTGGAGCAAGGTAAACTAATGCTTCAACCTCATCTGACATATTCTTATCATCTCTTTTGTGATACTAATTCAACTTGAGATGCTCGAATCTAACATTTAGGAACTCATGAAGAGCTGATCCGAGACCCTGACGGGGGCTACTCACAGCTTATCCGTTTGCAAGAAGGAAACAAAGCCACCGAAGAAAAAATTGGCCAGGTAGATACTAAATTCGGGCCGAGTTTTGAAGCTGACAAGCTACTGGTTAGAACCATTAGCAAAAACTCATCCGGTAGACCATCCATGAGGAAATCTACAAGCAGAGGTTCATCAGGACGCCGCCAGTCTTTTGCTCTCGGCTATGGTGTTCCTGGTCCATTTGGTCTCGTCGAGATGGGTGGAGAGGAGGAACCATATGAGAGAACTGAACTGGACAATGAGAAGCGTCAGAGTGTATCCATGAGACGTCTTGCATATTTGAACAGGCCAGAGTTGCCGGTTCTGGTTGTTGCATCCCTTGCAGCCTTGGTACACGGAGTGGTGTTTCCAATATTTGGACTCTTGCTGTCTACTGCTATCAAAATGTTCTACGAACCAGCGGACCAACTAAAGAAAGATGCCAATTTCTGGGCGCTTATTTACATCGGTATGGGATGCCTCACCTTTTTAGCCATACCACTTCAGAACTATTTCTTTGGAGTTGCTGGTGGCAAGTTAATTAGAAGGATACGATATATGAGTTTTCAGAAGGTTGTGCACCAGCAAATTAGTTGGTTCGATGATCCTGCTAACTCAAGGTGTGCTACATTCATCTTCATACTTCTGCCCTTTCAAAGTATTAGCATGTTTAATGCTAGTGTGCTTGATAAAGTCAAAGGTTATGCACCATCATGACGTCCTAATAATCTTGTTTTCTCTGAAACTCTGCAGTGGTGCAGTTGGTGCAAGATTGTCCACTGATGCATCAACAGTGCGGAGTCTAGTTGGCGACGCATTAGCTCTGATTGTCCAAAATATCGCAACAATTATAGCAGGATTGCTCATAGCATTCATAGCAAACTGGATGCTGGCTCTCATAGTTCTTGCAGTGTCACCTTTGATACTCGCTCAAGGATTTATCCAAGCCAAATTCCTGAAGGGTTTCAGTGCTGATGCCAAGGTCTGTCTGCCAGTTCTAACTGTTCCCTATTGTTTACGCTTCGCTCATGATTTCACATGACACCTTCTGTATTCCCATGTTACAGGAGAAGTATGAGGAAGCTAGTCAAGTGGCGAATGATGCGGTTGGTGGCATCCGGACGGTGGCGTCCTTTTGTGCTGAGAACAAGGTAATGGACTTGTATGAAGAAAAATGTCAAGGCCCAAAGGAGCAGGGCGTCCGGCTTGGGGTTGTGAGTGGGATTGGATTTGGCTTCTCCTTCTTTGCCCTCTACTGCGTAAATGCCTTCCTGTTCTACATTGGGGCTATACTGGTGCAACACGGGAAAGCAAACTTTTCAGAAGTTTTCAAGGTAAAAAATTTGGGAGTTTTATTCTTCTTTTGGGGCCTCTCTCTTTTATGTAATAATCCTTCTCAAGATGATATATTACTGACCATTGAGATCTGCAGGTGTTCTTTGCTTTAACAATTTCGGCAGTTGGGGTTTCCCAGAGCAGCGCCTTGGCCCCAGATACTAACAAGGCCAAAGATTCGGCTGCTTCGATCTTTTCCATTTTGGATAGCAAGCCTAAGATAGACTCGAGCAATGATGAAGGAATTACATTGGAGAGTGTTACTGGAAACATAGAGTTGGAACATGTCAGTTTCAAATATTCAACAAGACCAGATGTCCAAATCTTCAAGGACTTGTCCCTGAGCATCCCCGCTGGCAAGGTAACAGCATCAACCATCTCTCTCTGTCTCTCTGTCTCTATCTGGTCTCGGCTAATTTATCAGAAACTGTAGATTTCACTGACAAAGAAGATTATTTACTTTAATGCTATGGAACATTATGATTATGTTTAGATTTGGAATTTAAAGTTGATATCTTGAACACTTGAGCAGTTTTGCGCGTGTAAAAAGTTCAAATACAACTTAACAATCCAGATGACATTAAAACTAGAAGACTGTTTGGTTTGACGTTCAACAAGTTACTGATTGCGTATGTGAAAATGGTACACTAAATATTTAGTATGATTTGGAGTTATTGAAGAAAACTGAACCATGAAACTTTTCCTTGCAGACTGTTGCTTTAGTTGGAGAAAGCGGCAGTGGGAAATCAACAGTGATTAGTCTCATAGAGAGATTTTATGATCCTGATTCCGGCCGTGTATTTTTAGATCATGTGCAGCTCCAAAAGTTCAAGCTTAGTTGGCTGAGGCAACAGCTAGGTTTAGTAGGCCAAGAGCCTATACTCTTCAACGAAACAATCCGCGACAACATTGCTTATGGTAAACAAGGTGGTGCCACTGAGGACGAGATCATTGCCGCTGCAAAGTCATCAAATGCACACAACTTTATATCTTCCCTGCCTCAAGGTTATGATACATCAGTTGGTGAGCGAGGAGTGCAATTATCTGGTGGGCAGAAACAGAGGATAGCTATTGCTAGGGCTATTTTGAAGAATCCTAAGATACTTCTGCTCGACGAAGCTACGAGTGCGTTGGATGCGGAATCGGAGAGGATTGTGCAAGAGGCACTGGACAGGGTTATGGTAAATCGGACAACTGTAGTTGTCGCTCACCGCCTTACGACGATAAAGAATGCTGATATTATTGCAGTTGTAAAGAATGGAGTCATTGCTGAGCAGGGTAGGCACGACGCTCTGATGAAGATAACTGATGGCGCTTATGCGTCGTTGGTGGCACTTCATGCGAGTGCTTCAAAGTGAAGACGGGATCAAGAGACGGTGGCAGGGCTTTTAGGATGCAGTACGAAGCCTATCTATTCACATTCAAGGATAATTAAATGAGATAACCTTCAATTCTTTTCTTGTTGTAGACAATGCTCTTATAAGAATCTTCCTGAGACCACACTTCAAAAAGATGAAAACACGTTTTTGTACAGTTAATCTTTTGGCAAATTGAATGCAGCTGTTGCAGCTGTTGCAGGACTAGATTGCTCTGGTCCTGGATAATTTGAAACCTACAAGGGCCACACAGAGAATCCTAGGATACCAATTCTCGCGTGCTTGACTTGTCAATATATGAGAAACTCAAGGCTTGAAACAACAAAGGCAGGAAAAGATAAATAATCCAAACAATACTAGTCAGTAGTCCAAGTCCCCTTTGCGTTTGAGAGTTGTGCTGTTGAGGAAATGCGAGCATATTCAAGAGAAGAACTGCAACGAATTCATTAGCAGATTGTATTGAGGTGTCGTTGTTGACAGACAAAACATGAACAGCTACTGTTACATGGCCATTGACGGGTAACAAATAATTATAGACAGACCGGTACAGATCAGTAAACCTCTGCAGTCATACATTGATTGGTAATCTCTGGCGCCTCTCCACAAGTGCTGATGTAAACCGCCCTGCTTTACCCTTGCATTCTCCTTCGGACCATCGCGACTCACATAAGGGATACTGAATTAATATTCCGTATGAGCAGATAGAATATGTTTCACGCCTGTACAATCAAGTCACTTGAGTGGCAAATAAATCATTACTAGTATCATGTCCCAAGCAGAGGCGCATGTTTAGGGCGGTACTCACCAATAACAGCCATAAGGAACCCAACCTTTCGCTCATTATCACCTTTATTACCCTAATTCCGTGGCCCCAAATGTTGTCTAGTCTTTTCTGAGTTTTTGTTTTTTGGTCGGTAGTCTTTTCTGAGTTGACAGGCTGGGATTTGTATACTTCTCCTGAGTAACGGTGTCCTTTTTTTGGCCCAAAAAAAAAGAAATCGTGTCATTTTGTTTACAGTACAAAGTGTCGCAATGGATTTATGGATATTAGTTAAGAGTTAGTAGGTGATAATTATTATCTAAATATACGGCTATTGGTTTTGGAAGTTTTGGAACCCTATCGTTAGAAGTTGGAAAGTTTATTATATGTATTTCTTTTCTTGCAAGTATTTCTTCTAGAATTACATCCATCTAAACTTAATGGAAATACTCGACAATTTTCCCCTCAACATGGTGTCTTACTTTATGAATACATTCATCTCTAAATTCTATTATCGATAGTAAAGATGTAAGGTTTTAGTATATTCTCTTTGGGAGAAAAATGTCAAAAAATTTCTAAATTTATTGCATTGATACCAATTTAGTGATAAACGTTTTGATTTTGCTGCCAATACAATTATTCTGACTAATTTTGGCTAGATTTTACTGGATGTTAGTGGGCTTACGTGATACATCGGTGTTGACGTATTTTTAATATTTTAATATTTTTTATTTCCTATTTTTTCTCCCTCTTTCCTTTGTTTTTCCCCTTCCCTTCCTTTTTCCTCGAGCTAGTCATTGGTCAACAACCGGCCAATGTGAGGGCCGGTGAAGCTTGCTAGAGGCCACGAGCGGCCTTGCGCAAGGCTAGTGAGGGTCGAGCCTCGCCGGCCACTAGCGAGGTCTGGCCTTGCCCATGGCTAGTGAGGCTCGACCCTCATAGCCCAAGGGTGAGGCTGTCCTCACAGCCCTTGGTGAGCTCGCTAGTGGCTGGCGAGGTCATGGTTGACCTTGTGGGCCCTTGCCTTTAACTAGTTGTTGATCGGCTATCAATTAAGGAAGAAGGAAGGAAAGGGAAAATCAAAAGAAAGAGAAAATAAAAAAGAAAAAAGGAAAAAATGGACTGAAAAATAAAATATCATTAAAAGTTATTCACGTTAACATTGACCAAGCCACGTAAGCAAACTGACATTAATATTAGCAAAATTCTATTAAAATTAATCAAAATAATTGAATTGACACTAGATCAAAGGGTATAGGATTTAATTGGCAGAAAATAAAAAAGTTTAGGACTAAATAGCACCAATGAAAGATTTGGGATTAAATTGACACAAATTCAATAGATTTAAGATTTTTTTGACACTTTTCCTCCTCTATTAGATATACTAAAATATTTAGATGGTATCAAAGCCACTAAGAAAGACTGAGAGAGGGACCCAAATCGAAATCCTATCTTTTATCTTTCTTCGTGTGGTTGGTCTTAAAAACCACAACCCTATGTTTCTACCATATCATTTCTACTCTGACACTGAGACCACCGGTCTTCGCCATTGAGAGCAGCCAAAACGAGTTGTCTTCATGGACAGCATCATCCTCCTCTGCCTGTCACAATCCCCGATCGGTGCCCTTAGTGCTCCAATCTGCAGCAGCTCATCTCAAGAAATTTAAATTAACACTTAAAAAAGCCTACGGAGACGTTATTCATTATGGAACTCCTTTCCAATTGCGAGAGTCAGCGTTGAGTGACGATCAAGGTTGCCGTCAATTGTCCCGGAAACTATGACCACCGTAGTCAAGCATACATTCAAGAAGCAGCCAAAGTTCAGTGTGATGGAGTCATATAGTTTAGTTTGCACAATTCAAATTAGGTTTGCACATGGTTTTATCAAGATTTTTTGAGAATGTGGTGTCAAGTTTATGATCATGTACTACTTCAACACTTGTAAGATCTGGTATGATGTGGACCGCATTTAATTTTGTTGTGTAAGGTCCGGCTTATGGGGCATCTCTCAGCTAGTGTGTAAGGTTTATTTACCATGGTGCTTTGGTAAATCTTAGGAAGAAAGTTACACATGTGATATGCAAGCTGGAAGCTCCAGATTAGGTGAAGCGTTAGAGCGTATTATAAATAATAGCTATCATCTTTCATGCTTCATCCATACACTTTTATTAGGAGCAGACAAAAGCAATATAAATTTTTGTCAATAACATTTTTGCTATTGCTTTGGCGAAAAATCTAGTTTTTCATGAACGAAGCAAACATATCGATATTTGATATCACTTCATTCGAGAGCAAGTGAGAGAGAATGAAATTTGAAGAATGGAGACAAGAGATCAAGTAGTAGATATTTTTAATCAACTTTTTAAGATTGATGCTTTTTGGAAGTTCAAGAGTTTGCTTGGAATGATTAATGGAAGAGAATTTGGTATAATAGGGAGTGTTAATAATTGAACCAAATTCATTTCGGCTATAATTTAATGAATTGGAGTTGCCGATTATGTGGAAAAGTTATGGATGTAAAGGGCAAGTTGTCAATTTCATGGTTGTCGATTTATAAGTTTAATGTCAATGTTTGTTCGACTCCCAAGACTGGTGCACGGATTTAAGAATCTTTATTATAGTGTTACTTTCAAGAGTTTGTATGCAATCTTAATTTTTGTAAATTCTCAGGGATATATCTCCTTGAAATGCTAGATAAGATCATTTTGAACAAGGCAAAATAAAAAGAGGAAAAGAAAAAATCTACTCGTCTCATTCTCTTCCTTGAATAGTATGAGTTGTAAGCGTTTTCATTGTAAGTTATTCTATAAAAATAAATTGAGGACCAAAAACTTCACTCCTCGCTTGCTTAAACATACCTTTCTGATGGTTTTATATGATGGGCTTAAGGCCCATCCACCCATGTTGGGCTTGAAAGCGCGCCCATAGGATTAGGGCCCATGGATGAAGGGGTACGTTCCTTTCTGTTGGAGGGACGTATAAAAGGAGAAAGAGAGAGGGAGGAACACACCTATTGGCATTTGTGCGTATGTTTCCTCTCCCTCTCTCCCTCCAAAAGAAAAACAAGCATTTAAGGTGACGTCGTTTTCCCTTCAAGGTGAATTGACATCATCGGATCTAAAGGGATCAGAATTTCTTCCTCGATCTTCGGCATTGGTGTTTAATCTATGGCTAACAAGGTACGCTTGATTCCGTGGTGTGTTTTAAGATTGGTGATACATGTGAATTTCCCGGGCTTATCTTCCGCATTCGTTTTAGGGGTTCGATTTAGTGTCGAATCTAGTTTTCGGGAATCCATCAAAGCCTTAGTTCATGTTTTCCCGACCCCTTTTATGTTTTTTGATTGATTTTTCGCGAAAATAATCGGCCGACACGGATCGGGGCGAGAAATCCCAACACCCGAGCACTGTTCATTCATTTTTTCGAGTTTCCATAAGTCGAAATCAATTTCTGAAGGCATTGGGTGAAAGAGATTGTCGAGATGAGTCTGTCGACATGTCGTGCACCGCCGGGAGACGTCGGACGCGCCAACATGTTCTAGCCGCTGCGTGTGGGCGTGATACGCCCAAAGCGCTGGCTTGGCCAGTGCGTGCGCTCCACGCGCCGGTCAACGAACCGGCACGTGTGCGCCGCCGGCCGGCGAATCGACACGCGCCGGTCGGCGAACCGATGCATGTGAACGTCACCGTGACGTCATGGTAACCGCCGGGATGAAGTCATCGGTGACGTCATCACCGACAACCGTTGGTCGGTCGGTTAACGGCCGGGGACCCGACCGGCGACCCGACCCGACCCGGTATGCGGGGAAGCCTAGCACGTGCCGTGCACGCGGGAGGCACGTGCTGGATGACGTCAGCCTGCGCGCGCGGGCGGTACGTGTCGGTTGGTTCGTCCGACCCGGCCCGACCGGCCCTCCGCCCATTGACTTGTTGACCTGCTGACGGTTGACCGTTGACCGACGGCCATTGACCTCCGTTTGACCGTTGACTTCCATTGACCGTTGACACGGAAAAAAAAAAAGAAGAAGAAGGAAAAAGAATCTGTTTCTTTTTCGATTATGTCTATGTGTGTTATAAGTAATCTATTTTTTATTCTGCATTTGTTGCATGAATCATGGAAAATTATGTATTTTCCCTTATGTTCATTATGGATTAAAAGTGATCCATTTTTTTTTTTAATTTTGCATTTATTGCAGGAACTATGATGCGTTATGCACGGATACCTACATTCCTGAGAATGGACAAGGGAAGTGTAAGACTTAAAAGGCTGATGACAGAGTTAGCTAATTATCGGTGGCATGACGGTGATTTAGTATCACATGTGATTATGGTCAATCAGATGATAAAGTAAATCATCTAGAATGGTTATCTTATGCTGGATTTTGAGAATGTGCCGACTTTGATGAACACTCTTCCACTTGAATGGCAAGAAGTGTTAGATCGGCTATGGGAGGTCAACGTGGTCCCGGGTTATAGGAGGCTAGTGGTAGCTTTTGTAAAAGAGTACTATAGGATTGAGTTAACAAAAACTTTAACCCTTAGAATGAGTGCCACATGGCGCAGAGTGAATGCGCCTTGGAGGCGACATAAAAGCTCTTCAAAAGTTTTTTCCATGGTTGGCAAATGTGCCTTCAAATTTCTTAGATATTTTGACAGATAAATTAGAATGGACATTCCCTATTTATTTCTTAGATTAGTTTGAGATGTTTTTGAATGTGGATATCTCTTTCTATGTTGATATTTTTCTCTGTATATATTGCTTAGTGTAATGGATAGTTGTATTATGTGAAAGCATTGTTATTCTTTTGGATGTCAAATATTATTTGCTTTCTGTTATTGTTGACTGCTGTGGGTAGTTCATAGAAGTTTTTATAACTTCATAGAATTTATTTTGCATAAGACAATTATATTAATAATAATTTTGAGTTAGGATTTTTGGAGGATGATTGGAAACATAGTGACCTTTTGATTCTGAAACCTTATTTGAAATTGTTCATTGATATGATGGGTTTATGCAAAGTGGATGCATAAATGATAGGCATTAATTATTCGTGCATATATGTCTGATGTGTTCAGATTGATGGTTTCAGCAACTAAGAACGTAATTGCTTATATGAACGGCAACAATTGTGAAATATTGAATATGGAGATTCAATATGTGCTAGAAAAGAAAGAAGCACTAGAAGCTCTTGATCATGTTATGGAATATCTTGAGAATGTCATGCGCCACCTTGATCTAGTAGAGGACCGCCTAACGGCATTTGAGTCGAAAACGGACTTTTACAATGCTAGTTCTAGCTCAGAAAGGGCTTTGAGCTTTAAGCGCAAGCGTATTGATTTGTTCAATATGTGGGAATGCAAATGATCAAGTCCTTATTGCAAGAAATCAAGAGTTAACCAACACAAGAGAGGAAAACGTCCTCAAGTGAAGAAAATGTCAAGGGGGAGGTGTTACAATTGTGATAAGAAAGGTCACTATACTCACAACTGCTGTGAGCCGAAAAAGGTAAACACCTTTGTATATTTGAGAACTTTGCTTATGTGTCAAGTTCTGTATTATCGGCTGAATCTAATCCTTTGTGGATTGTAGATTCAGGAGTGACAGACCATGTAGCGAAGGATAGAGAATCCTTCATGGAATTTTGACGATACCAAATGGAACTAAATGGATCTATGTGGGATATAACTCCAGAAATGAAGTTAAAGGGATTGGCACCTGCTAAATTGAACATGCGTGGTGGACGCACTTTGTTCCTACATGATGTTCTATATGCTCCGGAGATTCGTTGAAATTTAATGTCTGTTTTGGTGTTAGTTGCTTGTTTTTGTGTGAACTTCCGTAATAGCAATGTAGATTTGTATTTGGATACAAACTACTATAGTTGTGGTTTTTTTCTGGATGGTTTTATTATACTAGATGTTAACTATGGTGATGTCAATATTTGTTATTCCCTTGTTTCGCGTCTTCTACTTAATATGATAATGATGTGATTATGTGGCATGCTAGACTTGGTCATATTGACTAACAACATATGAATAGACTAGCCAAAGAGGGCTTGTTGGGCAATATTGAAAAAGTCAATTTGCCCATATGTGAGCATTGCCTAGTAGGGAAAATGACAAAGAAACCATTTGGAAAAGGTAAAAGAGCTAAATTTCTTCTGCATTTAATCCATTCTAACGTCTGTGGTCCAATGAATGTGAGAAGAAGGCATGGGGCTATTTATTTCATCACTTTTATAGATGATTATACTCGATTTGGATATGTCTATTTGATTTCTCATAAATCTAAAGCATTATGTTATTCCAAAAGGTTTATGAACTTGGAAGAAAATCAATTAGACAAGAAAATAAAAGTATTAAATCCGATCAAGGTCGAGAATATTTATCTGATGAGTTCAGAAAATTATGTGATGAAAAAGGAATAGAAAGACAGTTGTCTATTCCATATACTCCTCAACAAAATGGTGTTGTAGAGAGAAGAAACAGAACCCTACTGAAATGGTTAGGTCCATGATGGTGCATGCTAACTTACCTATCACTTTTTTGGAGTGATGCGTTGTTAACTGCTGCCTATATACTTAACCGGGTGCCTTCCAAATCTGTTACTTCCATTTCATATGAGTTATGAACAGGTAAAAAATTGGACTGAAGTTTTTTAAGCCTATGGGGGTTATGCTACCTATACTCATGAGCCCTCTCACAAGTTTGGGAAATTGGGTCCCAAAGGAAAGAAGAGTATTTTAATGAGATACTCCGAACACTCGAAAGGGTATGTGTTCATAAGTGAGCAGGAAAGTGGGAGTATAACTGAATTTGAATAACGAGATGTCACATTCTTAGAGGATGAATTTCCTAAGAAGGGCAAAATAGGGGAAGATTACTCCTTATTTGAAACCTTGGATCAAGATAATGATATTAGTGGAGTTCGTCCAAGTGGGAGCAATATGAGAAGTGATGAATTGAATTCATCTCATTCTCAATTGCAACCACATGATGAGATGACATCATCATTATCTAATCCGAGTGGGAGCATAATGGGGAATGATGTGCTAAGTATACAATCTCCATACGGCGAACAAGTCGCCAAAGTATTCCCCGTCGACGTTTTGACATTAAAGGGAAACTTTTATGGTTGCTCCACAAGATGAGGATGAGCCAAGAAATATTAATGTGGCTCTGAATTGCCCTAGTAAGGAAAAATGAATTCATGCAATGGAAAAAGAAATGGAGTCAATGAAATCAGACCAAGTCCGGGAACTGGTTGATCTTCCAAAAGGACGCAGAGCTATTGGGAACAAGTGGGTTCTCAAAATAAAGCGAAAGGCTGATGGCTCAATAGAGAGGCATAAGGCTCACCTTGTGGCGAAGGGGTATAATCAACATGAAGGAATTGATTACAAAGATACATTTTCTCTTATAGTGAGATTTACCTCGATTCGCATTATTCTGACAATAGTGGTTAGTATGGATCTTGAGTTATATCAAATGGATGTAAAGACTGCTTTCCTCAATTCCTCAATGGAGAACTAGAGGAAAAACTATATATGGAACAACCTGTTGGTTTCATAGTGGAAGGCCAAGAAGGTAAGATATGTCGACTTTTGAAATCAATATATGGCCTTAAGCAGTCGTCGAGACAATCGTATATACGTTTTTCATAATGCTATAATAGCATATGGTTTTACAATGATAGATGAAGATCATTGTGTATATATCAAAAGATCCAAGAATCAAGTTGTGATCATATTATTATATGTTGATGATTTACCAATTGCTGGAAGCAATATGGAGTTTGTTAACACCGTTAAGAGTTGATTATCTTCCAACTTTGAGATGAAAGACATGGGTGATGTTGCATATATTCTTGGAGTTAAAATTTCAAGATTGTAAACCCATAGACACTCCTATTGCAAAATGTGAATGATTGAGCCATAGACTGCATCCAAGGACTCCACAAGAGAAGGAACAAATGCAAGATGTTTCTTATACTAGTGCTATTGAAAGCTTGATGTACACTATGATGTGTACAAGACTTGACATATGTTTTTGTAGTTGGGATGGTGAATAGATACCAATCTAATCCAGGTCAAGCACGTTAGAAAGTCGTTAAAAGAATACTGAGGTATCTAAAGGGAACTGCTGATTATACGTTGAGTTATTATGGAAAGGATCTGCGATTCCAATGCTATTCTTATGCTGATTGGGGTGGAGATTTAGATGAAAGAAAATCTATCTCTGGGTTTGTTTTCTTATCGAATAATTGCACCATATGTTGGAGCAGTAAGAAACAAAAGTGTATAGCCTTGTCCACGATGGAAACTGAGTTCGTGGCATTATCAACAACAGTATAAGAAGATGTTTGGCTTAAGAGATTATTGGATCATTTAGGTGTTATTGGAAGTGCTGCAGATTTATAGTTGGTTAACTGTGATAGCCAAGCAGCAAAAGCGTACACCAAAGATCCAAAATATCATGGTGAGACCAAACACATAGATATCAAGTATAATTTTGTCAAGGATATGGTTGCACGAAAAGATGTGAACTTACAGTACATATTACGCATATAATGGTAGCAGATCCTATAACAAAGCCAATACCTAGAGATGTGTTTTGTGGCCATATGAAATCTCTAGGATTGCATAGAGATTGGTGTACTGAATATTGTAATTTCCCTAAGTGTTCACATTTGATGAATTTGTATTTTCATCATTAATGCCTATGAATCTTTGTTTGATATTTATGCATCTTAATGCTTAGTGTATTACTTTAAGTTGAGAAAGTATGTCGGACAGATATAAGATTAGCCCACTCACACGGGTAATCACCTCTATTTACTGTGTGATAAATATAGATGAGACTGATTTTAAGCTTATTATCTAGGTGATAATCGAGAGCTCAAGCTTAAAATACGTATGACTCCTTAACTAAGTGTTAAGATGATGACATAATATGTAATATGTCCGAAAGTAAAATACCCTACATATTTTACTTTATCTGTCTATGATGCCAGATGTGAGTTCTGATGAATTTTGTGAATGAGTAGATACGTGAACTCAAGTTAGACATTAGGTATATCTGAACTATCATTTGTATGGTATTGAAGGTGTAGACATACGCTCCATGGGAAATGAGTTAATACTGTAATACGTATTTCATACTACGTATGCATGAAACGACTAATAAGAGTGGCAAAAAGTTTGATCTCAACTTTTATGTCGTGTGAGACTCTTGAGGAAAAGAGTTCTTTAATTTTTAGTCCCCTCATGACTCTTACTTATTCTCAATATTTCTATTTAGTGTTTGCTATTTTAGGATTTTGCCAATGGTCATGATTTTGATTCGATCTAATGGGACATTTCTAGAAAAGCAAGCTAAACTGAAATTGAGAGTTTGAAGGAAAGAGGAAGATCGAATTTGGAGAATCACATTGTAGTTTTGTATTAATCGGTTAACCAATTATGACTGTCTTTGGGATAATCATAATTGTGAATATCATAGAATGGTTTCATATAAACAAATATGAATATCATTGTTTGAAAGAGATCTAAAGAATTATATATGGAGAGATATAAATGTGATCGATCGAAAGAGATCAAGAGAGATATAAATGTGATTGATCGATCTAGGGTACTGCATACTAAATCTACTCAGAGTGTGAACAGCTCTCAAAGTATGCTGGTCGCACGGATTATTCACTGGTATGAATGTTGAAGAGAGGTAAAGAGAATCCTGTTCGGCCCACCATGTGCGAGTGGGAGATGATGGTTTTATGTGATGGGTTTAAGGCTCGTTCGCCCATGTTGGGCCTGAAAGCTCGGCCCACAGGATTAGGGCCCGTGGATGAAGGGGTACGTTCCTTTATGTTGGAGGGACGTATAAAAGGAAAAAGAGAGAGGGAGGAACACACCTATTGGCATTTGTGCGTACGTTTCCTCTCCCTCTCTCCCTCCAAAAGAAAAACAAGCGTTTAAGGTGACACCGTTTTCCCTTTAAGGCGAATTGACATCATCGGATCTAAAGGAATCAAAATTTCTTCCTCGATCTTCAGCATTGGTGTTTAATCTGTGGCTAACAAGGTACGCTTGATTCCATGGTGTGCTTTAGGATCGGTGATACATGTGAATTTCTCGGGCTTATCTTCCGCATTCGTTTTAAGGGTTCGATTTAGTATCAAATCCGATTTTCGGGGATCCGATATTCCCAACACTTTCCAAAGCCAAGGGTATGCTCGCCAGATGGAAGACCTTGCACAGTTCTATGTCTTCCCTAAACATAGATGGTCATGTCAGCCAACACCATCAAGCAAGGTGCAAATTATTAGTCATTCGTTTCAAGTTAAAAGTTTTTGTAGATACATCAGGGTGTAATTGATGACCACGTGAAAGCAATGTCACATAGGAAAAATACAAAGCCTGTAGTTCTCTTTCGATTGTCAATATCTCCACCATAATCACTATCTGAATAAGCTCTAAGTTGGAAGGATTCAGAGTAATAGTAGTATATGGCATGAGAAGTAGAACCTTTGATGTACCGAAGTATCCTCTTTGTAGCTTTAAGATGAGATGACTTCGGCTTCTCCATATATCAACTTACAATTCCAACACTATATGTAATATCCAGTCTCGTGCATGGCAAATATCTCAAACTCCCAATTAAGCTTCTATAATATGTTGAATGTTCTACACTTCATTGGTGTATTGACCGGAGTACAATTCTTCATGTTGAATTTTTCAAGGATATTTTATGCATATCCTTTTTGGAAAATAAAAATCCCATTGGCACTTTGCTTCACTTCGATCCCAAGAAAATAATTCATGAGACCATTATTGGTCATCTCAAATTCTTTCACCATCGATGCCTTAAAAGTATTAATTATCACCAGATTATATCCTATAAAAACAAGGTCATCGACATATAAACAAATGAATAGAACATCACATTTTTCTTGCTTCAAGTAGAGTGCATGCTCGTATGGACATTAAGAGAATCTATCCGCTTTGAAATATGCATCAATTCTAGAATTCCATGCTCTTGGTGCTTGTTTAAGCCCATATAGAGCTTTCTTCAACTCTAACACTTTATCTTCATGAACTTTCACAACAAACCCCTCATGTTGTTCAACATAAATCTATTCTTCAAGAATGTCATTCAAAAATGCTGATTTGACATTCATTTGATAAATTTGCCAATTACTTTGAACAACAATAGAAATAATTAATCTAATCATTTTCATGCGGATGACAGGACAAAAAACTTCATTATAGTCGATTCCGGCATTTTGTTTGTACCCCTTCGCGACTAATCTAGCCTTCTATCTTGTCACTTCGCCTTTCTTGTTTTCTTGGCCTTGTACACCCATTTAACTCCAATCAATTTATTATTATTTGGTAGATTAGCAATCTCCCATGTTTGATTCTTCTTAATGGCATCAGTTTGTTCATTCATGGCTTTTCTCCATTTTTCTTCTTTGTGCCACATCATTATAGACAAGTGGTTCATAATCTGTAAGAAGACATATAAGGTGAACCTCATCGGTAACTTCATAAATGTCAAACAATCTCTTTGATCTTGGCACTAATAGTTCATCGACACCGTTTGAAGAGGTTGGTGATGATGAACTTGAAGAAAATACTGGAGAAGAAGGTGGACAATGATCCTCCGACTACATTTGATGGGTATCACTATGAGTATTCACTTCATTTTTTGGGTTGTCTTCCTACATGCCATCTTCATTGAACTTGACATTTCTTCTTATATACACTTTGAAAGTGTTAGAATCAAATAATCGATAGGCTTTGGATGAGAAGTCATACCCAACAAAGATGAGCTTTTTGCTCTTGTCTTCTAGTTTTGATCTTTTTGGTTCAGCACATGAGCATACGCAATGCTCCTGAAAATTCTCAAGTGTGAAACATTTGGTGTTCTCCCGATTTGATGTGAATTTTTGTGGAAAGATCGTTCTACGAAGGCCTAGATGGAGCGAATTGCGAATCTGGACCTCCAATCAAACCTGTGATTGGCAATCTCGGTATGAACGTAACTTGTTGATGAACACGTGTCTACCAACCAACATTATAGATGCCGCAAGTGAAAGAATTCGCTATCTCGCTTGATAAATCGGATCGATCATCATAAGGGAACCTTGATAAGGTCAAGTCCTCAAAAATAATAGTAGAAGAGAACCTCTCAATTCTTTTCCTAAAAAATAAAATGTATATTCCCCAAAGAAATTCGGCCGGTCCTAATATAGGCCTTCTAGCTACCACACAAACCCTAAAACCAACCCTAGAAATCTAATGCGTCATATTCTAGAATATACCTAAACAAGAAAATATTTGGTGACTAGATAATCAAATTGTGTCAAGATTTCCAAGATTCTTCAAGATTCGATCCAATGTCATCTCCACGCCAAAGATTATGCCAAGATTTCCAAGATTCTTCAAGATTTGATCCAAGGTCATCTCTATGCCGAAGATCACGAACCATGATGCCAACAGCTTGCTTGAATTGCTTGGTCCGCGCTCAAGTAATCGAACTAGTAAGAATAGACAATGGGTCCCTAGCACCTCCTCCTTGATATGACTTCGATGTCCACATCACTCCCTCCACCATGCAAAGGATTTGTCCTCAAATCATCAATGGCATCGAAAAGAATCAAGTTAGAAACATTAAATGTAGCACTAACATCATACTCACTTGGAAGATCATGCTTGTAGACGTTATTGTTAACTCTTTATAACACCATGAATGGTCCATCCCCTCGCGGTAATAACTTAGAAAGTTGTTGCTCAGGAAATCGCTCATTGCACATATGAACCCAAACCCAATTGCCGGGTTCAAACACCACTTTCTTGCACCCTTTGTTGGCTTGCCTTGCATATTGCTTAGTTTTGCGCTCAATATTTGTGCCCATCTTCTCATGCAACGTCTTCTTGATTTTTTTCTTTTGGTTCGGCTATTGACGAACTCAGTTACAATTTTAAGATGCTAGGACCAACTAAAATTACAAAAAAATAAAATAAAATAAAACTAACAGCAAACAACTACGTATGGAAGCATAAAAGCAATCGGATCCCTAAATTGGCTAGAATCGAAACCCTAGCCCAATAAATCTCAAATTGTTGAATATAAATAGAAAATTTAAGATGAATAGACCTTGTAGAACCTGGCTATGATACCAAATGATGTGAATCACTGGGAAAAGATCGTTCTACGAAGGCCCGGATGGTGCAAATTGCGAACCTCGACCTCCAATTGAACCTCTGATTGGCAATCTCGGTATGAATGTGACTTGTTGATGAACGTGTGTCAACCAACCAACGTTGTAGATGCCACGGCGAAAGAATTCGCTATCTCGCTCGATAAGTTGAATCGACCATCACAAGGGAACCTTGATAAGGTCAAGTCCTCAAAAAAATAGTAGAAGAGAACCTCTCAATTTTTTCTTCAAAAATAAAATGTATATTCCCCAAAGAAATTCAGCCAGTCCTTAATATAGATCTTCTAGCCGCCACACAAAACCTAGAACCAACCCTAGAAATCTAATGCGTCATATCTAGAATATACCTAAAAAAAAAAGATATATGTGTATATATATATTTACTTGGTCAAATATTTGATGACTAGATAATCAAATTGTGCCAAGATTTTCAAGATTCTTCAAGATTCAATCCAAGGTCATCTCTCATCTCCACGCCAAAGATTACGCCAAGATTTCCAAGTTTCTTCAAGATTTGATCCATGGTCATTTTTATGTCGAAGATCATGAACCATGATGCCAACAGCTTGCTTGAATTGCATGGCTTGCGCTCGAGTAATCAAACTAGTAGGAATAGACAATAGGTTCCTAGCACCTCCTCATCGATATGGCTCGATGTCCACATCACGGTCCATGCTTCCCATGGAGTCACGCCTTTGAGTCTGAATGTGGAACATCTATTTTGAAGATAGACTACACGAAACAACTCCGGCCCAAAGTTCCTTTGGCAAATTTTAGCTCTTTAATATGCTTCAAACCATGTCAAGGATGGTTCTATTTTTTTGTTTAGCTATGCCATTTTGCTGAGGAGAATACGGAGCCATCAAGAAACGATGAATACCATGATCTTCATAGAATTTGTTAAATATGACCAAGGTGAATTCTCCACCACGATTAGTCTTCATAGCTTTGATAAAATAGCCGCTCTCCTTTTCAACCAGGTTCATGAATTGTTTGAACATAACAAACACTTCTATCTTTTTTTGCAAAAAATACACCCAAGTTTTTTCGAGTAAAATCATCAACAAAGGTAACAAAATATTGATGATTACCATATAAGTGAGTGATTGGGCCACACACATCAAAATGAATCAACTTGAGTGGCTTCTTCACTCGATAAGTCGCTTCCTTCGGAAAGCTAGTTCTAGAATACTTACCGAAAACACACCCTTCACATAATTGATCAGGATTATAAATATGTGGTAAGCCATAAACTATCTTTGTGAGAAAGCAAATTGAGTCCACCAAAATTGAGATGGCGAAACTCAAATGCCACAACCATGAAGGATCATCCACTCACATCTTCAGACATTGAGACGTATCATTCTTTATATTGAGAGTAAATATAACGTTCTTCGACATCTTCACATTCACAATCAGTTTATTATTCCCATCTCTTAACAAAAGACTAAGATTTTTCATATGAACAGTATAACCTTCACTAAGATTTTTTGTATGAATTGTATAATCTTTCTCGAAAAGCTGTCCTAAACTCAAAATATTGCTTGACATTTTTTGGACATAATAAACATTAGAAATAAATTGACGTGCACCATTCTTCAAATGAATCAAGATTGCACCTTTGCCTTCGACAATAATTTTGGAGTTATCACCAAAAGAGAGTGTTAGGAAAATCCCTTATGATAATTTGAAGATGATAAAATAAATCAAAGGCTCTAACGTGTTTAATTGTTGAACAACAAACTATGCGGATGATAGAACATGTTAAGGATATTGTCAAAGTCTATACTTGAAAGAACCGGAAGACAAACTCTATGTTGAAGTTGAACTTATTTAGACTGTGTCTAGACCTTAAAGCTAAATTTGTTTAGACGCAGAATATGTTCAGACTTACGTCCAAATTGTAAAGTCTATTGCACTTAGACTCTACTTCAGACGGAAGACACTAAGACTCTACTTCAGATGGAAGACACTTAGATTTTACTTTAGACTAAACACTCTCAGACTTTACATCCAGAATAAGACACAAGTCCAGAACGTCACAAGGTTCAGAACGAGACACAAGTTCAGAATGTAGCAGATTCAGAACAAAGCATGTTCAGAATAAAACAACTTGATAGAACTTAACACAAGCCCAAACATATAACGGCTAGTGATTTGGTTTGGATTATATATCAAGATATATTTGATTGACTAAATCTAATTGATTGGCAATTGGATCATGAAGACAAGAACTTTCTATATGAAGAAGCTCTACTTATGGAAATCAAGATTCTATTTGTATGGGTGATCAGAATCAATTTGAGATTTTACTTTTATCACTCAACGGTTATCAAATCTTCTAGATATAGATTTGTTCAATGAGTAGATCGGAAGACGATCTTCAAGATACTGTCCAACGGCTAGTTTGGAAGTGGAGGAGTATTTAAGGAGATCAATGACTGATGAACAAGTAAGAGATGGAGCGTAAAATTTATAATTCCAAAGTCTGAGCCAACTTTGATCATACACTTGTCTATTGTGAGCTTAAATGTTTGTGATCGTGAGAAAAATACCAAAAGAATGACTCAGTGAGATAGTGTGATATATTATTAAGTGTTTGCACTCAAAGTTGTAATTTCTTGTTAATTGCATAGTAGAATCCAGCAGAAGGCTGTTAGCATGGGAGAGTAGACATAGGCTTGATCTAAGCTGAACCACTATAAGTTTTGTGTTCTTATTCTCTTCTCCGAACTCCTTTATTTTGTTCATAGTCTATTTAACTACTAAAGTCTGAACTTGGTCAAAGTTTGTTGCTCTTTAGACTCATTTTCAAAAGCAAAATATTTTTACTACTCTTTGTGAAAATTTTCTTACACTTATTCACCTTTTTCTAGATGTTCGTACTAGCACTTTCAATTGTTATCAGAGCCACGGTGCTTATTTTATTGAAGTGTTTTTACTTCCAAGTTAAAGATCTTTATGGCTAGTATCTTGACACCAGGGCTAGTTGACGGGCAAAGCAACACTAGACCACCCTATTTCGATGGAAAGGAATATAACGTTTGGAAAAAATAAATGAAGGCATTCCTAAGATCCAGAGATCCCTTGTAATGGGATGTTGTGGAAAAAATGAATAAATCCCACTGCTGCATCTACATCAAATAAGAATGGCAAAGACAAATAAATAAAACCCCTTACTCTTATGTCTCAGAAAGAGATGTCCAAAAGAGAAGCTCTTGATGCAAAAGCTATTTATTCTTTATTTTGCACCATGTCTCCTGCTGAATATAACAAATTTTTTTAATGTGAAACAATTAAGGAAGTGTGGGATAGACTTTATGTCACTTATGAAGGGACTGATCGTGTAAAAGAGACAAAAGTAAACTTTTTGCTCGACAAATACGAATCTTTCAAGATGAAGTAAAGAGAGTCAATCAGAGATATGTTTAGTCGTTTTATAAAAATTGTAAATGATTTGGCGTATCAAGGTCATCCAATTTTTGCTCCAATGAAGGTCAACAAACTTCTATGAGGTCTCTCAAAAGATTGGAACCATGTTAAGACCTCAATTCGAGAGACTCAGAAGATTATGCCATTCTCCGTTGATGAATTGATTGGCACTTTTCAATCACACGAAGTGGAATGAATCGTTGATGAAGATCCCAAAGGTAAGAAGTCCATCGCTTTAATATCTAACGCTGATTCTGATGATATAGACTCAGAAAATGACATGGACGATGAAGAACTTGCTTTAATGATCAAAGAATTCAAAAAGTTGAGTAGAAAAGGAAGGAAATTTAGGAGAAGAAACAATACAAGCAGAATGGGCAGAAAAGAACCATGAAAAAGATGATGAGTGTGACATCCCAGATTTTTGTTTTGCTTTCAATTGAATAAATCGGACATTTCATCGATGTGCCTATAGTGCTATTATCAAAGTCGATCACTCACGAGATAACTAGACGATCTAGGGAAGCCTTTAAGAGATTTCAATGTAATAGACTTGAGGATTCGATCAAGAATTGACTACTCGATTATGCTCATCTGCAGATATCACTATGACATAGTAAGATCGATTAGAAATCAAAGATTGATCGGTTCGACTAAGATGTGTGGCTAAACGTGGGTGATTCCATTAAATGCAAATTTCTTGTCGATCGGCACTAGATTGATTTTTCTATCGTTTTGGTATCTTGTGTTCATATTTGAATCATCGAGATTTTCATGACAACCGAGAGTCGCTAATGTGTTGAATAGGTTCATTGTGGCTCAAAGAAAATCGACCACGGGTCATTGTACTAAAAATTTCTGAAAGCTATCGGATCGCCTAGGTCACGTTAAAATTGTGCCATATTGAAATTAGTTGTGAATTTGAATATGATTTCAAAAATTGAAAGTTCTATCATGTCACAAATGATTTGAGGAATGTTAACTCACATTCCGAAGATTTTTATGCAAATCGAGACTTTTTGGGAAAAATCGTCATAGGGCCGTTATTGATCGGAAAATGCAGAGGACCGTTTTCGTTTGTGAAAATGGAATGCAAGTAGGATCTATTGGTGATGAAAAATACCAATTTGATCATTGACTCGACCATGGAATTTATAGAAGTTGGATTCAATTGATTTAAGAATTATTTGGGTCCAAATTGAGGGAAAACTTGTGAAATTCGTATGTCCCATGGTCCATGACTTTTTGGACCATTTGCTTAGCTTGTTGAGGAAGCTTGAGGCTAGAAATTGGGCTGTGGGAGCTAGCTGCCAAGTAGGACCGGTCAAGGGACCAAAAAGGATAGGATGAAGATAGGGTGGCCCCATCAAAGTCGATCTTGTTCCCCTTCTCCCTCCTGCACTGTTGAAGACCCTTCCTCCTCCTTTCTTCTTGTTGTTCAATGCCTTAGCAAGCAAAAGACCGCAGCTTTGCTTCCCTCAAGCCGTCACCAGCCCCGCCAGGCCGCTAGGTTGCCATCGCTCGCTGTCGCTGCCGTCGCATGCCTTGCTAGCCATGCGACCATCTCCGCCGTTCTGGGCCGTCGTTCCACCTCAGCCACTATCCTAGGAAGTCCTCAGAGTTGCTCAAGCTCGTTCCACCGTCATCGAAGCCGTTTGGAAGCCCGTCTGCCATTGTGAAGCCTACTGCTACCACCACTAACCTTCCTTCGCCGTTCCAAGCTAACTTGCAGCCACCGGTACAGCTTTTCTCAGCCCAAATTAGAACTGGAGTTTGTGGGTATCACAGCTGCTGTTTGGCCTGTTTTGGAGGCGTTCCCGACCTTGAAAGGTGATTCCCCTTTGGAGTTTATCAAGCCCCGTAGCATTCTTGTCGATTTGATCTGAGGGGATCACAAATCAAGTGAGTTTAACTCACTAATCCCTGCTTAGTAGGTTAATGATGCTTAAGAGTTGTTTAGTTTTGGCTAAATGTTGATTATGTGGATAATTATATTAGATTAATAATTTAATTATCCGTTAATGCATGTTAGGTGGTTAGAGTAGTGTAGTTAGAGCTAAACAAGCTCTAGTATTTATCTAGAGTGGTTAGGAAATTTTTAGGGATTGTCTCGGCTTCCAATTAGGCTTTTTGGGCCTAATTTCTATTTATTTGCATTTATTTATTATTTTCCGTAATTAATTAATTAATTAATTTTCAAAAATTAGACTAAGATAGCCGGTGACTGAAATTTTGTGCTGATTGCAGTGGTGTGATATGTTTATTTAATTGAGTTCAAATTTGTACTGATTGAATGTGATTAGTGATTATGGGTAATTATCCTAAAAGTCGATAATTTTGGTAATTGATTAGAAAATTATTGGGCATCGGTTTATAGTGCCAAAAATATATTTTGAGATTACTGGAATTGGTGGGATGTTTTAAAGTGAAAATGTTATATTTTGGTTGAGGTCAACTGTGTACCCACATACGGCTATCTTTATGAGATATCTTTAACACGAGGGAAATAGGCCAAAATATTATGGTAATTGAGGAATCTGATTGAGAAGTATGATGTCTTTGGTCGTAGATGAATAATCATGTGAGGGTATGACTTCAGTTAACAAAACCACAACTTAAAGGTTGTGTCTACTGGGTTGTAATTATCCACCTAGTAGAGGTTGTGCCTTTAGAGCCATAATTAACCACCTCATAAAGGTTGTGTCCTTTGGACCGTAATTAACCGCCAAAGTACGGTTGTGCTCACTGAGCCGTAATTATCTACCTCATAAAGGTTGTGTCTATTGGGCCATAATTATCCACCTCATAGAGGTAGTGCCTTGTTGGGCCTTAATTTACCACCTAACCAAGGTTGTGCTTGTTGAGTCGTAATCTACCGTTGCACTTGGAGCAGGCTCTGCCCATTGGGCTGTAATTCACCACTGAATATTTAGTAGTAGGTTGTTGCCGAGTATGGCCGAAATTAATAGTGGGGACGAGTAATTGAAATGACCGTGGAATGGTCTTAATGACATATAATTGACTGAGTCGATTGATCGATGATTCAATTTGATGTTAATTGATTGATGCGAATTGTAAGTATTTAAATTATACTGACTTGTAGGAGGAATTTGAGGCAAAGGTAAGTCCTCTCTATCATGTTTGTGTTTAGGCTATCCTTAGGGTGTATTTTCTTCCTAATTAGGGCTTAAGGGGTGGAACTCACTGAGACGTTGTCTCACCCCATTGTGGGAAAACATTTTTAGGTCCCTAGATTGCGGTCGTGGAGGATCGAAAGCCTTGGAGTCTGGGAAGGTGCAAATTGAAGAATCACCGAACGTGTTTGACCAGAACGTCATAGGACAATTCCCTTTTTGTTAAGTCGATATTTTTGTAAACAACTTGGTCTTGTTTATAAACCCATTTTTTTTTGTTTATAAAAGACTTGTTTCGATTTAAAAAATTGTGGCTCTACCCTTCTATCCCATTTGATTGTTGTTTGGGGATTATTTGTCTACTTCCGCATGTGCTTTAAAATGAATGCGTTGGCGATGTGTCCTGGGACGTTTCTATTAATTGACCACGGATGGATGGGCATGCGCTTGGAGGATCGGGGCGTAACAATCAGTAAAGGAAATATATCATTGATGGCACATTCAGACTCAGACTCAAAATTTTGAATCAAAATCAGACTCAGAATCAGAGTGTGACTCAGACACAAACTCAGAGTCAAACTCTGACTTAGACACAGACTCAAAATCCAATGAGGAAATCAAGGTAAGTCATTAAGCAATTCCTATTAAAGTTCTTAATTATATAAATGAGCTTTACTTAAATCTCAAATATTTTCTTAAAAGGATCTCCAAACTAAAAAAGAAGAATTCATGGCTTAGGCAACAGGATCTTTCTCGAAAAAAGAAGTTTGAAATTTTGCAAAAAGATTTTCTACAAACAAAAGAAAGTCGAGATTTATTTTTCAAAGAAAATGATTCTTTAAAGAAAGAATTTTCAAATATTTCAACAAAATTTTCAAAGAGTTCAAAAACATTAAAGCATATCCTTTCCATACAAGTACCTTACTATAATAAGTTGGGACTTGGTTTCAATAAAGAAAGTGATTCTCTAATAGATTTTCCTAAAATCAAGGAGAGACTTAGATAAAGACCTCCTAGACTTGCGTACAAGAAGCATTTTCAAAGAATCTTTACAAAACCTGTTGGTCAAAATGCCATCAAGTGTTCAAATTGTGGAGACTCAGAACATTTTGAGAAAAAATGTCCTAAAGTCTGGAGATCTGTTAAGAAAGATTAGGTAAAAGAAACATACTCTACTAACTCTTAAGGACCCAAGAAAAAAAATGGATACCAAAGAAAAGATGAGTTGTTTTTGCAGGAAATAAAAGAAAAGAAGAAAGAAAATTTGGTAAGGAATGTATTTTTTTATTTGGACACATAATTCTCATTATGCTTGATATTTGATAGATCCTCTTTATGCCTTAGTTGATTCAGATTTTATAATGATCATATTCTTTGATTGGTTTGATTGAAGGGAGAATGGCATGATTTTTTTTTCTTTCGTGAGTTGCGATTTGATTTGATACGTGTGATTAATTTTTGATATCCTACTTAAAGACAATTGAGTTTATTTGGATTAATTTTATGCTCTCAAATTTTGTTATATTTTGCAAAGTGAAAATCCGTTTTACGTGATATTAATTCATTATACAAAATATTCTTTCTTAAATATTCAAGGATTTGATTCTCTCTTATTTTATTGTGCATAATGTTCTTTCTTTAAATGATGTCATGATGAGTTTAGAAAGAATATTTGATTATCTATGGAGATTTTATATTTTGCTCTAACGTCAAGGAACGATCCAAATTGATGGAGACCAAAAAGGAAATGAGTTGATTGGAGGAAATTTTATAAAGGAAGAATGATCGTGAATCTATGCAGATTTTGGTGCAATCAGAAAAGTATTTCAGGCGAAGATTGGTAATGATTTTTTTGGTATATTTCGGACATATATCTTGGGTAATAGATTAATTTTTTTAATCATCCTACCTTGCAAATTTCTACGTGCATTTATCATAATTTTGGATGATTGTTTATTATATTACAAATATCTTTTATCATAAATATGAGGCATTGCAAGTTTTTACTTGATTTGGCATGTGATAAAAATATCATCTTTCTTTTTGCGAAATGCATCAACAATATATAGTTGAGATTTATTGTCATGCCCGAACCTCGAGCCCGCACACATCTCTCAGTGGTCGATATAAATTTGCAATGTCCCAAGACACGTTGCCGACCCATTCATTTTATTACGCATGTGAAAGCGAACAAAATTCTCAACAACAATTAACTTGAGATAGAAAAGCAGGCAATAATTCACAACCAAAACAAGCGTTTTATAAACACACCGGTTTATATACAATACTAGGTTGTTTACAAAATATTGGCTCAATAAAAAGGGAACTGTCCTATGACCCACTAGTCAGACACGTTCGCCGATTCTTCGGTCTCCTCCTCCATAAACTCTGAAGCTTCGGGTCCTCCACCACTGTCATCTAAGGACCTAAAAATGTTGAGTCCACGATGGGGTGAGACAATGTCTCAACAAGTTCACTCTCTAAATTCCAACTAGGACAAAAATACGCTTAGAGGCAATCTATGCACACAAGGCAGAGGACTTACCTTGCCTCAGTCCATTCCTACATGCCAGTATAATTCATATGCAATCATTGCTCGCACAAGCATGAATTACCGACACACCTTGGTCTATTAATTCAACAAATCACTACTCACACAAGCTGATATATACTATTGCTTACATAAGCTGACTTATCATTGCTCTCACAAGCTGACTTATACGTTTGCTCACACAAGCTGTCACACAATAGGGCTCATACAAGCATGCAATTCAATAGCTCTCACACAAGCTGTCAATTAAACAATACTCATACAAGCTACTATGGTACTTAAAAAAATACATTCGGTGTCACAACCCGACACTCAATATTTCCAGTTAAATACCAAAACTTCACCAACATTATTCAATTTCACAATTTAACAATCAATTTGTACAAACTGACTACATCATTGCGATCAGTGCGAAATTCTAATGACCGTCCATCCTAGCATAATTTTAGGAAAATATCAATTAATTAATTAATTAATTACGAAAATTTAATTAATTTAAAAAATAATAATTTAATAAAGTAGTATTAAATAATATTTATTTTAAATAAATAAATAAATAAAATAATTAATTAAAAGTCTAATCATGCTTACACTTATCTAATTGCATAATTAGACTAACTAATCATTCATATAATCTAATTAATAATTAACTAAGCTAATCTAACCACCTAAACCATCATTAGACTAATCTAATCACCCCTTAAGTATAATTAACTCCATAAGCAGAGTTTAGTGAGTAAACTCACTGAATTAGCATTCCGATGACGAAAATGGAGAAAGCAGAGTTGAGGGAGTTGAGGGAGGAAGAAAGGGGACAACTCTAGTTTCGAGGGTCCCTCCAAGCTTCTTTCTATCCCTTTGTCCCCTTGGAGAGGTCCCACCTTGCTTGGCTGGCTTCCATAGCCATTTGCAGACCACAAAGCTTTCTTAGGAAGCTAAGGAGGTGGTCCAAAAGGGTGAGGACTAAGGGGCTACGAATTTTGGATAATTGCACATCAAATTCATTCAATTCCCCTTCAATTCTTATCTAGTTGGACTCAATTTGATGTCCATAATTCCAACTAAGGTGCCATCATCCCAATCAACATTTTTCCTCACCAATTAGTTCAACTTGAATCCCAAAAATGAAATCAAAAGCGATCCTTAATTTTTCCGATCCAAAATAACCTTTAGATTTTTCACCAAAAATCTCGGTTTGCAGAAAAATCTTTAGAGAATGAGTCGATACTCCTAAAATGATTTGTGACATGACAAAACTTTCTATTTCTGAATTTGGGTTCTAATTCGTGGTTAATTTCAATTTAGCGCGATTTTAGCATGTCCTAATTTATTGGGTAGCTTTTAGGAATTTTTAATGCTTTTGACCTATGGTCAATTGTTTTCAAGCCACAAAGTGTATCTTCGACACATTGACCACTCTTGGTTGTCGTGGAAATCTTGAGATTTCAAATGCGGACACGGGGTACCAAAACAACAGAGAAATCGGTCTAGTGCCAATCGATAAGAATTGTACAATTAGATGGAATCATCTACATTTTCACATGGTTCTGTCGAGTCGACCTATCTCCGGTTTCTAATCGGTTTGTGCCATAATAACTCTTGTAGATTAGCATAGTTGAGCTGTCGATTCCTATTCAAATTTTCAAGTTTATTGCGTTAAAATCCCTTAACACCTTTATCTGATAGACTAGTTATCTCGTGAGTGATCAGCTCTGGGAAAAAGGATTATAGGCGCATCGATGAAAAGCCCACTTAATTAGTCGAAAGCAGAACCTGAAATTCTGGATGTCACAACTCTTCCCCTCTTATAGAAATTCGTCATCGAAATTTAAATCATTACAATCTACAAACAAAAAGGTGGGGGTACAATCGTTTCATCAACTCTTCACTCTCCCAGGTTGCTCCTTCAATGCCGTAGTGTTGATAGACCATTTTGACCATCGAGATTGTCTTGGTGCGCATAACCCGTTCTTTTCGATTTGCAATCTGAGTCGGGCTTTCCACGTACGACATTATGTCGTCCACGTCTAAATCCTCAAAATTCAGCACGTGGGTCAGGTCAGACCCATACTTCCTCAACATTGACACGTGAAAGACGTCTTGCACTTGCGCCAACCTCGGTGGTAATGCAAGACGATACGCTATGATCCTGATTCTTTCAAGAATCTCAAATAGACTTACATACCTTGGACTCAGCTTTCCTTTCCTGCTGAAATGCGAAGTACCCCTTATTGGTGACACCTTCAGAAAGACATGATCACCAACTTGGAATTTCAACGGCCTTTGACGCTTATTAGCGTTGCTTTTCTGGTGGCTCTGAGCGGTCTTTAATCTATCTCTGATGATGGCAATTGCATCCATTGATTGTTGGACTAACTCTGGGCCTATGATTTTTCGTTCCCCAACCTCATCCCAACACATTGGCATTCTGTACACCCTGCCATACAATGCTTTGAAAGGAGCCATATGAATGCTTTGCTAGTAGCTGTTGTTGTAGACAAACTCAACAAAATGAAGTTGTTCATTCTAACTTCCCTTGAAATCCAAAACGCAAGCTCGCCGCATGTCTTTAGGGTTTGAATCTTCCTTTCAGATTGGCCATCCGTTTGAGGATGATATGCCGTATTGTACCACAGCTTCATCCCTAAGGTGGTTTGCAGTCTTTTCCAAAAGGCTGTTGTAAACCTCGAGTTTCGGTCTGAAGTAATCGTTACCGGCACTCCATGCAGACGAACTATCTAACGCACGTATAACTTTGCGTGTATATTCAAATCAAGGTCCTTTTGTACTACGATGAAGTGAGCTGACTTCGTCAGTCTGTCGACCACTACTCAAATGGAATCATTACCCCTTTGACTCTTGGGGAGGCCTTTCACAAAATTCATTGTGATATGTTCCTATTTCCACTCGGGAATCTCGAGAGGTTGCAGAAGCCCTCCTGGCTTAAAATACTGTGCCTTTACTTGCTGACATGTTAAACACTTGGCGACATGCTTGGTGATATTTCCCTTTATACCGAACCACCAATAGTGTTGATGTAGATTCTGATACATCTTTGTACCATCATGATGAATGCTGTAACTATTACGATGAGCTTCCGATAAGATCTCTTCCTTGAGCGCTACATCATCAAGTACACACAATCATCCTCGGAACCTCAGTGTTCCGTTCTTAGAAACTTGAAAGTCAGCATTCATCTTTTCGGAGTTCTCTTGTAGAATTTTCTGAATTTATGGGTGTGTCCATTGAAGCATCTTTATTTTGATTTGCATTTTCGGCTTAATTTTGAGGGTGGCAATAAGATTCGAAAGGTGGCCTACCTCAATTTAAAAATCGAATCTCGAGCTTTCTCAAGTAAAGCCTACTCTTTTATTACCATTGTGCCACTGAAGATTTCCGACTTAGTGCATTAGCGACCTTGTTCACCTTTCTAGGGTGATAAGATATCATAGTCATAGTCTTTTAGGAGTTCCATCCAGTGACGTTGTCTCATATTTAACTCTTTCCGAGAAAATAAGTAATTGAGACTTTGATGGTCAGTGAAAATTTGGAATCTTTCTCCACATAAATAATGTCTCTAAATCTTCAGAGCAAAAATAATCACTGCGAGTTCCAAGTCATGCGTTGGGTAATTCAGCTCATGAGGTTTCAACTGACGGGACACATATGCAACAACCTTACCATGTTGCATCAACACGCAACCCAATCCTCTAAATGACGCATTATTGTAGATCTCGTATCCTCCATAACCAGTTGGCATGGTTAGCACATGCGCGGTAGTTAGCTTCTGCTTAAGCTCTTGCAAACTACACTCACACTTGTTTGTCGACACGAACTTCTCTTCTTTCTTCAGTAGTCGAGTTAAAGGCGGCGCTAATGCTGAAAACCCTTCCACGAACATTCTGTAATACCTTGCTAAACCTAGAAAGCTTATGATCTCTGTCACGGTTGTCGGTTTTGGCCAACTGATAACTACTTCAATCTTGGATGGGTCCACGGAGATTCCTTTGCCTGAAATCACGTGACCTAGAAAAACAAGACGAGTCAACCAAAACTCGCACTTGCTAAACTTAGCGTACAATCCATGGATTCTTACGGTCTAGAGCACTATCCTCAAATGACTCTCGAGCTCCACAGCACTTCTCGAGTATACCAGCATATCGTCGATAAACACAATCACAAATTGATCTAGATACTCTTTAAGCACTCGATTCATTAAATCCATAAAAGCAGTCGGAGTGTTTGTCAAACCAAATGGCATTACAGTAAACTCATAATGGCTGTATCGAGTATGAAACACTGACTTCGGTATATTCTCCTTTCTGATTCTCAACTGGTGATACCTTGTCCTCAAGTCAATCCTTGAAAATATCGATGTTCTTTGCAACTAATCAAACAAGTCATCAATCCTCAGCAGTGGATACTTGTTCTTAATCGTCATCTGATTGAGTTGATGATAGTTGATGCATAGGCGCAACGAACCATCTTTCTTCTTCATGAATAGAACTGGTGCTCTCCAAGGTGATGCCCTAGGATGTATGAATTCCTTATCCAACAATTCCTACTTTTGCAACTTTAGTTCTTTCAACTCAGATAACGCCATCTGGTAAGGAGTCTTAGAGATTGGCTTTGTCCTGGGTGCTAACTCAATCACGAACTCGATTTCTATCTCTGGTGGCAATCCTAACAATTCTTTCGGAAACACATTTGGAAACTCTTAAATTACTAAGATGTCCTCAATCTTCAGCTCCTTGACTATCGTATCCACGATAGTCACTAAGTAACCTTGACAACCCCTGTCTAACAAACGGGTTGCCTTAAGCGATGAAATCAGGGTAATCGAGGGTCCTTTTCGACTCCTAACAAACTCGAAATTTTCACCCACTAACGGGTTAAATTGAATCACCTTGCGATAGCAGTCCATCTTAGCTCGTTGCTTGGTAAGCTAGTCCATGCCAATTATCACATCAAAATTATACATGGTTAGGACTATCAAATCTATCCTCCACTCTCGCTCACTGATCACTAACTTGCAACTAGAACAACACAATGCAGACAACACCTTATCCTTTAACAGTGTAGATATGCTAACCACTGACTCCAACAATTCAGGACTCATTCCTACTAGCTTAAAAACTGCTCAGCTATAAAGTAATGAGTGGCGCTAGTGTCAAACAAAGCATATACAGCATGGTTGTTCAACAAGACCGTACTTGTAATCACATTAGGTGCATCCTCAGCCTGTTCTTTCATGATGGCGTACGCTTGTCCTTGTGCTGGGGGTTTGTTCAGCCCACCTTGCGGTGCAATCTACAACATAAACCTTCTATTTTGACCCAACGATAGTGGCGACGGTAACTGCTGTTGTCCCATATGCTTTCTAGGACAATCTCCGGCCCCGGTGATCTTGTTGGCCACACTCAAAACAAGAATCATATTGAAATGGCATGGGATTGCACCATGTCGCCTTCCACATAGGTGACACACGCCATTTTGACTCGGTGCTGACTTGCCTATCCCACCCTTCCTATTGGGCAGAATGGGATATCTCCCTCTGGTCATGGGCTTTGGGATATCTCCCTCTGGTCATGGGCTTTTTCCCAAACCGATTTCCATCTCTGTGAGAACTGAATCTCGACCCAGATGAGGCGGCTTGCTCACTCATACTTCTCTCTATCAACTGGACCCGATTATAAACCTTGTTATAATCCTTTAGGTCCAAGGGCACCAACGGGTTTTTTAGCTCTAGTCAAAGGCCATTTTTGAACCTCTGAGCTTTCTCTTCTAGATCTTCCCCTAGTCTTGGCGCATACTGAGACAACTCATCAAACTTAGCCTCATATTGATCCATTATCAACATCTCTTGACAGAGGTGCTGGAATTCCTCCATCTTCTATTCTCGGCCATTACCCGAAAATTACTTGCCACTAAAGGCTTTTAGGAAGGTGTTCCGCACTGGAACCACGCTTTCAAGAAATATCGTACCTCTGGTAGCTCTCCACCAAGTATTAGCGTTAACCTGCAATTGATAGATTGTCAGGACAACCTTCTCCTCCTCAATGTACATTAGAAGTGCAAAGGCTTTCTCCCGATCTTGGATCTAGAGCGACGTAGCTTCAGGATCTCCTACACCATTGAACCTTGGCAGGTTCAACTTTAAAAACTGCTCAACGAGCTTATGAATCGGTCTCCTAGTGACCACATTCTCAAATGGAACATCGTTAGGTGCAGTTGCGGCTGCTGTCACGCTCTGATCCTCGAGTGTGTGCCCATCCCTCTATGGTCGACAAAATTTTATGACTTCCTAGGACGAGTCGCCGACCCTTTCATTTTATTGTACATGCGGAAGTGAATAACAAATCCCTTGACAGTAATCATTTCGAGATAAAAAAGCAGGACAACACAATCACAAACAAACATGCTTTTATAAACACATTAAGTCATATACAACAGTCTATAACCAAAAGATTTCAAAAGATTGACTCTGAAAGAGAAGCTGTCCTATCTGACCTACACTTCAGGTCACCTCAGTTAAGCTCCAGGTTCTTCGCCCTACGGTCCTGAAAATTTAAGCCCACGATGGGGTAAGATATAAATCTCAGCGAGTTCACGCTCTAAGCCCCAATTAGGAGGGAAATACGCTTGTAAGCATCCTAACCACGCAACCACACAAATAGAACAAATGACTTACCTTGCCTCAGTTCTTTCTTGCACGTTAACTCAATTCATATCGCAATGCATATAATTAATACACATAACAATTGAAACACCTCATCAACTCAATTAATCACAAAGGTCCCGATTATAAGGCTAAACTGTTATGACATGTCTCATACCATGCCACACAATTTTATCTCATTATTAGACGCATTACACTAAATTAATCATGTGTTCCAATTGTTAATTAAGCCTCTCAAGGCATAGCTGATTCCCATGTTCGACTATCTATTGGCATAGCCAGGCATCATCTCTTCCTTATTGAGCACAGTTTCGTCTCTCAAAGATGGCATTCCCGAAGGAGCGTAGGTCCAGAATTTACTGTGTGACCCATTACCCTAAGGCATAGGTAACCCAAAAAGGGATTCCGGCGTAATCGCTCGAGATGGGTTCACTTAACCAACACACGACCAATCAATATCGGCTAGGACACCGTGCATTGCACTCAAATGTCTCAATTAAAATAGTGATCCCGGTCTATTTTCTTTGTATTAAAAATACACGATAAAATAGTTGTGTGTGGGTACATGGTTAGATCGGACCCTGAAAATTCATAACCTTCAAATTTAAAATCCCACTGTTTTATATAGTATATAGAATCACTTTTGGTGTTAAAATTTGACACCGAAAATTTTCTGAATAATTATTGAAATTTCTCAAAATTTGGAATAAATGACCGAAAATCAATCAGCACTCAATTTGCATAAATTAACACTCAATTGCAAATATTTACTTTACCATTGCAATTAGCACCAAATTCTGGTCACCGGCTATCATGGTTTAAGTTCCAGAAAATATTTAATAATTAAATGAATTACCAACAATTAAATAAATTAGAAATGAATAAATTAAACCATCTAATTAAATCCACCTAAACTAACCAGGCTAGTTAATCGAACTAACAATTAAATCTAACCATTCTACCTAATTCAATCTAAATACACTAATTATATAAACTAACTAATTCCTAACTAAATCCACCTAACTAATCTAATTGATCTAACTAAATAACTAACTATATACTTAATCTAACTAAATTACCCTAGGCTTAATTAACTTAACTAATCTACCAATTAGCTAACTAATTCACCTCTAAGTGTCATTAGCCTACTAATTAGAGATTAAAACACAACTCACCGGTTTAGTACGAAAACCGGCTCACGATGATGGCGGCACGATGACAGTCGAGATTTGAGCTCACGGTGAGGTTGAGGGAAGCTCGGACCGGGCTAAAATTGAGCTGCAAGCTCACTGCTCGAGCTGTGAAAACTAGCTCTAAAGCTATTGGTTTCGGTCTTGAATTGTGAAGGTTGGATGTGCAGCTGATGAGGGACCGCGAACTACATGAAGGAGAGAGAGAAAACGTGGTTGCTTCGGTGGGTGATGGACTGCTCGATGTGTAAAGATGGGCTGCGTTGATGGGTTGCCAGAGTTAATGATGGTGGCCTTCCGTTGGGGCTTTAACCGATGAAGACATAGGATGGTGGAGAGGGGCAAGTTGGCAGTAGCTTTGGTGGAGGCTTTGAGTAGTTGGAGACAAGCGAAGGTGGAAAGGGGCTTCAGTGGCAGAGAAGTTGGATACGTGAAGATTTGCGGTCAACGCTAGTGGGTTTGACAGGTGAAGGTTGACTTGATTTGGGGGAAAACCTTTGCTGGCGTTGACTGAGTGGGGAGCAGGGAGTAATGGAGCAGCTTTGGTCTTCGTGGCAACTTGAAGCTCATGGGTGTGAGGGGGGGTTTTGATGGAGCAGCAACATGGAAGTGAGGGATGAAATGAAGGAAAATGAAAGTAAAGCATAAACTGATGGATTCGGCGTCGAAGGGTAGGCACATGAAGAAGACCGAGGTAGCGGTCTTAGTGACGTGGAGAGAACTGTTCCGTGGAAATTGAAAGAGAAGCAGCGACTGTGGGTAGCAGCTGGTGCTTGACCAAGAAGATTGGAACAAAAGGGAGAAAAAGTCAGCAAGCTTATCCATTCAATTGAAGGCTTGGTCCCTTATTTCTTTCTTGAAATAAATCCACAATTAGCTCAAATTGATGCCAAAATACAGCCCCAAAACCATAGCTCCGAATTTACTCAACTTTGGCTTCAATTCCTTAACGAAATTCTTCAATTTGAGGTCTGCTTTTGTTGAAGAAAAAGGCCACATAATTCCCATCACTAACTAGCTCGGCTTGGACGTCAAAATTCCCTTCAAATGAGCCCATCCAAATTTCCGTTCGTTTTCTGAATTGTCCAAATCAATTTTCTGTAAAAATTTCGGAATCTCCGAAAAATATTCAAAGGATGAGTCGACGTTCCTAAAATGAATCATGACGTGACAGAACTTTTAATTTTGAAACCGAGTTCAATTTCGCGGTTAATTTCAATCTAACGCAATTTTAGCTTGTCCTAATCTACCGAGTAGCTTTTAGGAATTTTTAATGCAATTGACCCATGGTCGATTATTTTCAAGCCACCTATACATCTTCAACACATTGGTGGCTCTTGGTTGTCGTGAAAATCTCGAGGTTTAATACGAACACATGGTACAAACATGATTGAAAAATCAGCCTAGTGCCGTTTAACAGAAATTTTGCAATTAGGTGGAATCACCCACACACTAATCACATACTTCTCCTCTATCGAATTGATCTATATCTGGTCTCTGATTGATTTTGACGGTGTTGTAATGACTCTTGCAGATTAGCACGGTCGAGCAGTCGATTCTTGGTTGAATTCTCAAGTTTATTGCGTTTAGATTTCTTAACGGCTTTACCTGATAGGCTAGTTAACTCTCGAGTGGCCCATTTCATCTCATCGAAATTAGACTCGAAAATCAGGATGTCAGAGTTGCGGTCTAGCAGCGGTGGCAATGGCAGTAGTAGTGGTGGCTGCAGCGACGGCGGCTTGATTCCGGGCATGTTGCCCCATCACACTCTCATCACTTCAAGTGCCTACATGATCCCTTCAATCCTAGGATTACCAAGGGCTGCTACCCCAGCACCAACAGGAGGCGGTGCTACTCAACTAGCGCTGGCCTTAGCTTGTGTTTTACCACGGCTACCTTGAGTACCGACCCTAGCTAGCGTATTACCCCGAGTAACTAGACCCATGGTCATTTTTCTAGAAGTTCTCTACTCTTGATCACTCATGCTACAGGCTCTTTATAGACACTTGTTTTCCAATTCCAATATCATATTATTTGAGTGATCCACACCACATAAGCTATCAAACAGCTATCACTCACATGCATCAACATGAAATAGAGGTTAATCCTACTAACTATCCCGAGAACCTATCGCACCTTATCACTCTAACTATCAACCAGCTCTGATACCATTAAATGGGGATGTCACGCCTCAAACTTCGAGCACGCGCACATCCCTTGGTGGTCGATACAAATTTGTGACGTCCCAAGATGCGTGGTGTACCCATTCAATTTATTACATATGCGGAAGCAAACAAAACCCCTAACAACAATTAACTTGGGATAGCAAAGTAGGCAACAATTCACAACCAAAACAAATCTTTTATAAACACACAGGTTTATATACAATACTAAGCTGTTTACAAAATATCGGCTCAACATAAAGGGAACTATCCTATGACCCACTAGTCAGACACATTCATCGATTTTCAGTCTCCTCCTCCACAAACTTCGGAGTTTCGGGTCCTCCACCACTGTCATCTAATGACCTAAAAATGTTGAGCCTACGATGGGGTGAGACAATGTCTTAGCAAGTTCACCTCTTAAATTCCGACTAGGAAGGAAATATACGTAAAGGCAATCTATGCACACAAGGCAGAGGACTTACCTTGCCTCAGTCTCTTCTTGCACGTCAGTACAATTTATATGCAATCATTGCTCTCACAAGCATGAACTACCGACACACCTCGGTCTATCAGTCCAACAAATCATTGCTCACATAAGCTGATATACACTAATGCTCACACAATCTGACTTATCATTGTTCTCACAAGCTAACTTATACGTTTGCTCACACAAGCTAACTTATCCTTGCTCTCACAAGCTGACTCAGATTAATGCTCACACAAACTGTCACACAATAGGTCTCACACAAGCATACAATTCAATATCACTCACACAAGCTGTTAATTCAACAATACTCACACAAGCTGCTATGGTACTTAAAAAAACACATTCGATGTCACAACCCGACACCTAGTATTTTCTAGTTAAATACCAAAACTTCACAAACATCATTCAATTTCACAATTTAACAATCAATTTGTACAAACTGACCACACTACTATGATTAGTGCGAAATTTTAATGACTGGCCATCCCGACATAATTTTCGGAAAATATTAATTAATTAATTAATTAAATTCCGAAAATTTAATTAATTTAAAAATAAAATAATTTAATTAAATAATATTTATTTTAAATAAATAATATTTATTTTAAATAAATAAATAAAATAATTAATTAAAATTCTAATCATGCTTACACTAATCTAATTGCATGATTAGACTAATTAATCAATCCACTAAACTAATCATTCATATAATCTAATTAACAATTAACTAAGGTAATCTAACCACCTAAATTATCATTAGACTAATCTAATCACCCCTTAAGCATAATTAACTCCATAAACAGAGTTTAGTGAGTAAACTCACTTGATAGCGTTCCGATGAGTCACGGTGACGGTGACATGGAGGCGGGTGACAATCCTCCTAGTAGTGACACCAAGCAAGGTCGGGAAGGGCTTGGAAACGAGCCATGAAGCTTTAAGACCCTTGCTGGTTCAGCTTCTGCTCCAAGGATCGAAGGAGGAGAAACCGAGCGGCTGAACGGCGAGGAAGGGTTGAACAAAGCTTTAGTGAATGAGTGGCTAGCAACTGGCAACTGGCAGCCTAGGTTGCATCGACATGGACATGCGATACACGACACGACATGACACGACACGACACGTCAACACATCATTTCTCAAAAGTAGAGAATTTCGACATGTTATATATTAAATAAATATTTTAATATATATAAATGTACAAATAACTAAATAATAATAATAAAAAGCCTATAATTAATCTATACTAAAAACATTAATCCTACATTTGTTAATATCATTCATTGTTTTAATTTGACAAATTCAACTACATTTCATTGTAATAATACCTAAAACTTGAAGGAAAAAAAGTAATCCACATTCCACTATTAAATATAAAATTTAACAATAAGAAAAAAAAAACAATCAAATTCCATCATCAAATATAACAAAAAGTCATTCATTCACATCATCCATTTCTTTTGAAAAAAAAAAGAAAAAAACTCCATCTCTAGTTCATCAAGTGAAAGATTTGCAACTTCAAGCACTCCAACATCTTCAAACGAGTATTGGAAATTTGTTTTAGTTTTTTATTTTTATTTTTTCATATATTTATATTTAGACCCCATAAGTTTTGGAAATTTGTAAAAATAACCCTGTACATGTTGGAATCACGTGTCGGAATCACCGACTCGCGTGTCGGAGCGTGTCGAAGGCAATTAACCACGTGTCGAATTTTTTGACACGCGTTGACCGCGTGTTGGACATGTGTCGAAGTGTGGACATGACACGAAGGGTTCCAGAGAGTGTCCGTGCAACCTAGCCGGCAGCACTTGGGGGTTAAGGGAGACTTGTTGGTGGTTGGGATGGGTGGAGGAATGGTTGGAATGGGAGGAAACAAGCACAAAACATGAAACAATGCACTCTAGGTGGACTCTAGGCAGTCTGGCGAGCGGCGACTTTCGGCCGGTGGACGGGTCAGCCGGCGGCTTCGTTCGGCGAACGGTGAGGTGCTCCCATGCAGTTTGGACCTCTTGGACATGGTGGTGGGTGGCATGGAGGTTGATTGTCATGGGAAGACAACTTTTAACTTGAGTTTTTGGAGAAAGGAGCAGAAACTGGAAGAAGGTGAAAACGAGGGAAAAAGAGGTTGACGGTGGCTCCAATGGCCTAGGTGACGTGCAACGGGCAAGGGGAGGGGCTAAGCTCAGTTTCTCTGTAAATTTTGGGAGCTTCAAGGGTCTGAAAATAGAGAAAGCAAAGTTGAGGGAGGAAGAAAGGGGATAGCTCTCACTTTGAGGGTCCCTCCAAGCTTCTTTTTGTCCCTTTGTCCCCTTGGAGAGTTCCCACCTTGGCTTGGTTGGCTTCCACAGCCATTTGCAAACCACTAAGCTTCCTTAGGAAGCCAAGGAGGTGGTCCAAGAGGTTGAGGACCAAGGGACTACGAATTTTGGACAATTACACATCAAATTCATTCAATTCCCCTTCAATTCTTATCTAATTGGACTCAATTTGATGTCCATATTTCCAACTAAGGTGCCATCATCCCAATCAACATTTTTCCTCACCAATTAGTCCAACTTGAATCTCAAAAACGAAATCAAAAGCGGTCCTCACATTTTTCCGATCAAAATAACCTTATTTTGGATTTTTCACCAAAAATCTCAGTTTGCAGAAAAATCTTTGGAGGATAAGTCAACGCTCCTAAAATGATTTATGACCTGAAAGAACTTTCCATTTCTAAATTTAGGTTTCTATTCTCGGTTAATTTCAATTTAGCATGATTTTAGTGCATCTTGATATACTGGGTTGCTTTTAGGAACTTTTAATGCTTTTGACCTATGGTCGATTGTTTTTGAGCCACAAAGTGTATATTCAATACATTGGCGACTCTCGGTTATCGTGGAAATCTCAAGATTTCAAATGTGGATACAGAGTACCAAAACGGTAGAGAAATCAATCTAGTGCCGATCGACAAGAATTGTGCAATTAGATGGAATCACCCATACTTAATCATATGGTTCTATCGAGTCGACCTATCTCCAGTCTCTAATCAATTTTTGCTATAATGACCCTTGCAAGTTAGTGCGGTTGAGTAGTTGATTCTTGTTCGAATTTTCAAGTCTATTGCGTTAAAATCCCTTAACAGTTTCACCTGATAGATTAGTTACCTCGTGAGTTATCAGCTCAGAAAAAAAATTATAGGCGCGTCGATGAAAAGCCCACTCAATCAGTTGAAAGTAGAATTTGAAATTCAGGATGTCACATTTATGCTCAAGGAAATCCCTTTGATCTCAAAAGATATTATTGCATATTTATAAATATTCTTGCTATACTCTTAAAAGATATCTTATATCTAGCAAGTTTGATCCACAAATCAAAGGAAGATGTTATGTGACATTTTTGCAAAGATTATTATCTACTATACAAGATTTTGTAGGTGGCAATAGAATCATCCATATGAATTTTGGAAAGCTTGATTAGAAAATTATGGAGATTTTATACTATTTTCAAGGCTAAAAAATTCTCTTCTTTGCGCAAAATTTTTGCAAATATTGTCATGATGACAGGGAGAGAAAGTGAATCCAAAAGAATTGGAAAGAATCGTGATCACCTCAAAAAGGCAACAAATTGAAGAAGAGCATTGATCAATTATGGAAAAATCTTTTTGAATCGATCGTGATCTTGATTATTATGGAAGGAAGGAAAAAGTAAATGTGTTAGAACTTATTAAGTTTTACAAAATCCGGTTAGTGCATCTTTTATTACCTTTTTTCATTAACAAATCTTTTATTTATCATTTTATTATGACAAAAAGGGTAAGTGAATTTTATAATCCATCCATGATTTTTATTGAATATTTGCTATATATGATCAAAGTGATTACATATCTTTGATATTCCATTTACTTTGTGAAAGCTGATTTTTTTAGAAATTGTGTTTCATGTAAGATATATTTGTTATCGTTTTATATTCTCTACATGATACTTTTTCTATTGTTATTGCTTTTTGATTATGACAAAAAGGGGGAGAGAATATAAATATGCATATGTGTTAGTATTAGTTATTGAACTGCGATTATCTTTCCATATATAATTATGCTCAATCTATTTGCTATCTTCTGTTATCTTTTGATTCGAATCACACTTTTGGAAAATCTAAAATTTGACAATTGATTTATCAATATTTTAGAAAGTGTGATTACACATCTGCATATTCAAAAATTGTTTAGTCATCATAAAAAAGGGGGGGATTGTTAGGGAAATCCCTTATGATGTTTTGAAGATAACAAAATAAATCAAAGGCTACTAACATATTTAATTGTTGAGTAACAGACTATGCATATGATAGAACATGTAAATGATATTGTCAAAGTCTATACTTGAAAGAACTAGAAGACAGACTTTATGCTGAAGTTGAACTTATTCAGACTATGTTCAGACCTTGAAACTAAATATGTTCAGAAGTATAATATGTTCAGACTTACGTCTAGATTGTAAAGTCTAAAAATTTTGCTTCTAATTTCTTCTTCAAATCTATTTTTGAAATAGACTCTATCAAATTGTATTACCAAACGGATTTATGTTCCAAAAGACACTAAGAAATATAAATTTTACTCTAAGACTTCAGATGGAAGACACTCAGACTTTATTTCAGATAGAATACTTTCAGACTTTACATACAAAATGAGACACAAGTCCAGAACGTGACAAGGTCTAGAACAAGACACAAGTTTTTTTTTTTTTTTTTTTTTGGTTGAGCAAGACACAAGTTTAGAATGTAGCAGATTTAGAACAAAGCATGTTCAGAACAAAACAACTTGACAGAACGTAACACAAGCCCAAACATATAACGGCTAGTGATTTGGTTTGGATTCTACATCAAGATAGATTAGATTGACTCAATCTAATTAATTGACAATTGGATTATGAATACAAGAATTTTTTATATGAAGAAGTTCTACTTATGGAAACCAAAATTCTTTTTGTATGGGTGATCAAAATCAATTTGGGATTCTATCTCTATCATTCAACGGCTACCAAATCTTCTAAATGCATATCTATCCAATAGGTAGATTGGAAGACGATCCTTAAGATACTATCCAACAGCTAGTTTGGAAGTTGAGGAGTATTTAAGGACATCAAGCACTGATGAACAAGAGATGAAGTGTAGAATTTATAATTTCAAATTCTGAGCCAACTTTGATCATACACTTGTCTCTTATGAGCTTAACCGTTTGTGATCATGAGAGAAATATTGAAATAGTAACTTAGTGAGATAGTGTGATCCACCACTAATTGCACTCAAAGTTTTAATCTCTTATTGATTGCATAGTGGAATCTAGCAGAAGGTTGTTAGCGTGGGAGAGTGGATGTAGGCTTGATTTAAGCCGAACTACTATAAATTCTGTGTTCTTATTCTCTTCCCCGAATTCCTTTATTTTGTTTGTAGTTCTATTTAACTGCTAAAGTCTGAACTCGGTCAAAGTCTGTTGTTCTTCAAACTCAGTTTCAAAAGCAAAATATTTTTATTGCTTTTTGTGAAAATTTTCTTACACCTATACACTCCCTCTAGGTGTTCGTACTAGCACTTTCATAGAGACTTTCCTTTTAAGGGTCTCATCTAACTCGGTAAACATCTCCTTTCTCCCATACATGTGATTGCTTGCATTGGTATCCATATACTACGTATTAGTTTGACTTCCTTCATCTTCTTTGAACCCCAATAATAAAACTTGATCAGCATCATTCACCAAATTTGTTTTTTCATCTACTCTACTACTCTCCTTTTTCCAGCAGTCAGAAGCATAATTGCCAAGTTTATTACAATGATAACATTGAATTTTAGATTTATCATACCATTGGCTTGTCAATTTCTTTCCTCTTCCATGAATATATCTTTGATAATGGTATCTGCTGTCACTTCGAGTAGCATCACCTTTGCTTTGTCCACGACCTCTTCCTTGAAATTGGCCTCGGCCTTGACCACGATCACGATCTTAGTTTGTCCTGCGAGTTTGCATGGGATCTCTTTTTTGCTCCTTCTCATCTTGGATGGCCAACTGCGTTTGGAGAACTTCTTCCACTGGTTCAATCTTTCTCTTTCTAAACCTTTTTTCATGGGCTTGTAATGAACCTATAAGCTCATCAATCGTCATGGCATCTAAGTCTTTAAATTCTTCAACTGCCATAGCAATATGGTCGTATTTCTTGGCTAAGGACCGAAGTATTTTCTCGACAATACAAACATGTGAAACGTCTTCTCTGTTTCTTTTCATCTAGTTGATGATCACCAAAACTCTTGTGAAATAGTTAGTAATTGATTCGGATTCTTTCATATGAATTACCTCGAATTCACCTCTCAAGATTTGAAGGCGAATCTTCTGAACTTTTTGTACTCCTTGATGTGTGTTGTGAAGAATCTCCCGTGCCTCCTTAGCAGTAGCAACATTCGAAACTTTTTCAAATATGGAATCATCTCAAGCTTGATGGATGATTGATAGGGCATATTGATCTTTCGAACAAACCTTCTCCACCTTCTCCAAGGCATTCCTTTGGTTCTGGTTCAAGGTAGCTTCATCCTCCGGCTCATCATAGCCAGTGTTGACAAGTTCCCACACACTGTAGGTGCCAAGTAGAGCTTTCATTCTAACGGCCTGAATACCATAGTTGTCTTTGGTAAGACGAGGGTACCGAAGAGGAAGCTGATTGTTTGCTGATGCCATGATCACAAACTGTAAGCTCTAATACCACTTTTGTCACGCCTCGATCCTCGGGCACGCGTACATCCTTCACGCTTGGTCGATTTTATAATGCGATATCCCAGGACAATGTATTGCCGACCCTTTCATTTATTAAACACCTGTGGAAGCAGTTAAAATCTACAGACAATAAAACGATGGGATAGAAAAGCAGGGCCATATTTTTCATATTGAAACTTATAACCAAACTTTTATACAAAACATAAACTAGAGCACTTCACAACTTTTTACTCTAAACTTTAATCACATCAAAAAGGAGATCTCAAAAGAAGATAAACTCTCACCCATCTGAGCCGTACTCAAGGCCCTTCTCGGGATTATCTTCTTCTCCCAAAAATCTTTCTCCTTAAGTTTTATTGCAAAGTACTCCTTCTCAGATTCCTCCTCAGCTTCTCAACGGGGTCCTTAAATGATTTTCCCCAAACTGGGATGAGACTACGTCTCAGCGAGTTCTACTCCACTAAGCCCGATTAGTAAACCATTATACTATGAGCTGCCTAAACACGCACAGGGCAGATGATTTACCTTGGCCTCAGATCCCACCTGCAAGTCAGTACAATTCACAATAGGCACTCAAGTAATCATATCACAGATCGAAGCATCGATCAAATCGACCTAGTCGATTATATGCCAACAAGACCACTCACGGTCATTTCCAATAAGTCAATCAATCCACGACATCAAATCAAAGCAATGATCAATCGATCTAGTCGATTACATGTCAAACGGACCATCTCTAGGTCATTCTAGTCATTGCTATACAGCCATAACTAATAGAACCAATCACCGAGCCACGTGCATTCTCCGAGGTGATGGAACCGATCATCGAGCCACGTGCATTCTCCGAGGTAATGCATTAATTTACCGAGCCCACGTGCCCTTTAAAATGCCATTCTGAATCAACGAGCCCACGTGCATTCTCCGAGGCGATGCATCAAGTCACCGAGCCCACGTGTCTCTTCAAGATGCCAAATTTACTCATTGAGACCACGTGCATTCTCCGAGGTAATGCATCAAATTACCAAGCCCACGTGTCTCTTTCAAGATGCCACACTTAATCACCGAGCCACATGCATTCTCCAAGGTGACATACTTCGTCACCGAGCAATGTGCATTCTCTGAGGTGATATATCTAATCATCAAGCCCTGTGCCTTTCATGATGATTCATCCCATTTCTAAAGTAATTATCCACAACCTTAATTCGTACTCAATTTACCCAAATAATCAATTTAGGAACATATCCTAAATATCCACAATTAAATCAATTCAACACAATTCAAAGCTCAAATGAATAAACGGACTACGCCATGACAATCAGCACGAGATTTCGGTCGTCAGCCATCTCAAACTTAATTTCCGAAAAATAAATAAATAATTAATTAATTTCGAAAATTAATTATTAAATATTAAAAATTCCATTTAGCTCAAAATAAGGCCCAATTAAATAAACGAACTTCACCACGATCATCAGCTTAATATTCCGGTCATGGGCCATCCTAGTTGAATTTTCCAAAAATAAATAATGAATTAATTAATTTCGAAAATTAAATAATTAATATTAAAATTTCGATTTAGCTCAAATTAAAGCCCGATTAAATAAACGGACTTCACCACGGTCACCAGCATAAATTTCCGGTCACTGACCATCCCAGTTGAATTTCGAAAAATAAATAAATAATTAATTTAATTCCAAAAAATAATATTTAAATGCCAAAAATCCCACTTAGGCCCGAATCACTATTGAAGCCTGATTAGGGGTTGGAAAATTCCCGAGATACTTCCAATAAATAGTAGACCACGTCTACTTGCTAATTGCGCAATCAATTTATTTAAATCGCATCACAATTGACTAATAATTGCTAATTTATTCTAATCTAACAACCTAAACATAATTAATTAAAACTAAACCAACCTTAAGCATAATTAGCCAACTAATCCGGGATTAGTGAGATTACTCACCAAATCGCGTGCAAATCGAATCAATCTGATGGGGGCGACGCGAGGAACAAAACTTCCCAAAGCACGGCTTGGGTTCGGGGCTTGAAAACGGCCCAAAACGGCTTTGAACCAGCTAGAAACCCACTCGTGGGTTTGCTGGTCGGGGCTGGCCGAGGCTAATCCGGCGGCTAGGGCGGCGAGGGGAGGCCGGCGGAGGACGAGGGGGACGCCGGGGAGGTCCGGCGAGGCTGGGCGGTGGCCGGAGGTGGCCGGACGGGCTAGACAGAGGCGAACAGCGGCTGGGTCGCACAGGGGAGCACACCTGGACGTGAGGGACGGCCGGCAGAACGCGCGGCGTGCGCGGCCGGTGCGGACGACGGCCTGGCGATGAGCGGTGCGCGGGACGAGCAGCGGTGGCTTCGTCGAGCTGTTGCCGTCTTCTCTTCTTCCGCTTCTGGTCTTGCTCGCTTGAACGCGTGAAGGGGAGAAGGAGAGAGAGAGTCCAGAGAGAGAGATGAGAGAAAGATTAGGTTTGACTGGTCAAAAAGTAAAATAAAAGAGAAGTAGAGTGGAAGACAGCAGGGGGTAATCGGTGGGGAGTGGATTCGCACGAGGGGGAGGGGAGAGGAGAGAGAAGAGAGAGAAAAAAGAGAGAAGAGAGAAAAGAAAGAGAGAAAAGAAAAAGGGAAAGAAAATAACACTTTAATAAGAAAACACAATTTTCTTATTACTTCTATTATTTTTCTTTTCTCATTCCCTTTTTATTTTCTTCCAGTCTTCGATTTTTCCTCCGATAATTTCTTTCTTGAAATTTCAGACCCGTCAATAAATTGACGAACGATGAGACAAGATCCTAAAAATAAGAATTATGACGCGCTTAAAATTCGATTCCCGAAATCGAGTTCAATTTCGTGGTTAAAAATCAATCAGACGTGATTTTAGTCCAATCCAACAAATTGAGTAGCTTTTAGGGATTTTACTGCAGATACTTCCCTTAACGGCTTCACCCAATAGGTTAGTTAACTCGTGAGTGATTAGCTTAGAGAAAAAGGACCCTAAACACGTCGACGAAATGCCCATTTCACTTTATCGAAACGGGATCGAATTTCAGGATGTCACAACTTTGATGACAACATGAAAGCAGTATCACAATTCCAACATTATACATAATATATAGTCTTGTGCATGTGAAATATCTCAAACTCCCAATCAAGCTTTTATAATATGTTGAATCAACATCAACACCATCATCAAAGAAACAATCCAGTGTCACTCTATCGACAAGTGAAGTTGAATATATAGCTGCATTCTCATATGTTTGTCGCACAATTTGGTTGGGAAGACTATTCAAGGATATTCTTATGGAGTAGAAGAAAGCAATTGAGATTTTTGTTGATAATGTTTCTACTATTACATTGGCGAAAATCCCAAATTTTCATGAACAAAGCAATGTATTGATGTTTGATATCACTTTATTCGAGACAGGTTAAAGAAAATGAGGTTAAAGTATTGCATGTGAAGATGAGAGATCAAGTGGCAGACATTTTTACCAAACCTCTCAAGATTGATGTTTTTCGAAAGTTCAAAAGCTTGCTTGAAATGATCGATGGAAGAGAATTTGGTTTAAGGGGGAGTGTTAGAAATTAAATCAAATTCATCGATGTCAATAACTATTTGGTATCCACATTGAAGAAGAGTCATATTTGCATCGTTATTTTTAATGAGTCTGTTCATTGTTATCTTTAATGAATCTATTCGTATTTTTAGGTATGGTGATTGTTTTTAGAGATAAGGTGAGATATGGTGATTGTTTTGTTAGTTTTTGGATCTTATTCGAAATGTTAGTTTCCAGATCTTATTTGGAATGCTAGCTTTATCTATTAGGAAGAGGTAAATGTCATGAAACAAGTATATAAATAGGGGAGTCTTGTAATTATTTTTTGTGCAAGTAAAACAAGTCTACAAGTCTATCTATTTTTTCTCTTCCATATGTGAGTTCTAAACATTTCATCTTCAAATTACTTTCATCAGTAACTAGGCCGTTTGTCAACCTAGATATACAAAATCATGCGTTTCTAATTAAATTACCTATCCTCGGTTCGCCTTAAAATGCAATGAGCAAGAGAGAAACAAAAAAATTGGGTGCCTATGCTGAGTCCGTGTTGCATGAAATGTAGAAATTTGTAAGGCTAAGTACAGAGTCAATTATACTTGCCATCCAAAAGATACTGAGAAAGCTGACTTGTGAATATAATGGCTTATTATAGGCTTCTTGCTCCTTTTGAGGAAAGTATGTTCTACATTAGCTATTGAAAGTTACTTTTGATAAATGTCAATCTCAAGATGATTTTCGCGATTTTCCTTATGAACGGGGAAGAATGTGGCTTTCGTTTAGCTTGATCCAATAATGAATGTACAAAATATAAATTTACAGCGGTAGTAGACGCGATAATAGCTCATAAATTAATCATCAATGTTATTTCATTTGCTTGATTGCTATTGCCAGTCGTTTTTGGAAGTGAGTGCGAGGCTTCATGTGCTCATATTTACTATCTTTTTGTATCTTTCACCATGAGAATTAAAAAGGAATTACCCATACGTCTTCCCTACTTTTATTTATCTTTGTCGAGGGTAGACATAGGGTGCAAGGTGGAGCGAAGTTGGTATGTCCGAACCGTACGACTCAAGCGTAACAATGAAATATTGTAATAATAAAATCAATCAGATTGTAATTTCGAAAGTCCAAAGAATAATCTACCAATCCCATAAATATATTGCCTTCTCGAAACGAATTCAAAAGCCCCATCTCACTAATTTGTGCCTTTAAGCATATTCTCTTGAACAACCCACACTTTGATTTTTAGGATAAGTTTATTGAAAATCCTAAAATTTATCACAAAAATGTAATCAAGTTCAAAAAATACAATAAATCCTAAAACTTGATACAAAAGTTTAATTGAGTCATTAAATTTTCAAAAAGATAATCAATGGAAGGATTCGATTGAATTAATTTGATAAATTTTAAGATTTATTTGTACTTTTTAAAAGTTTTCTTTTATAATTTTCAACATATTCATTGCTTGATTTTTTGTAGCACGCATGCACGGGTGTTAAAGAGAGTGCAAACCAGCTAAGGTGGTCCTGAGAGTTGGAAACCTACGTGAAAAAGGTCATCGACGTCTTTGACCAGCTAAGTCGTCAAGATTTGCTCATTCCACTTTCTTCACATCCCCGCGTCAACACTAGTTTGACCCTATTCCTCCTCATTCACCGGCGTTTCTGTTTCCGTACGTGATCTTTAAATGCTGTTCCCTTTGGAGGAGAAGACGAAGAGATTCTTTCCTGTTCTCTCTTCTGAAAGACAAATTTCTAGGGCCAATGCAATTCATCGGAGAGAGCACGATTGCTAGCTATATATTTTATCAAAATGGTTAATACCTTGAAAAACCCCAAATTAGTACACTTGTGATAAATTTACCCCAAACTATTTTTTTGACCACCAAAAACCCTAAACTGGTATATATTTGACAAATTTACCCCAAATCGATACACTTGTGACAAATTTATCCTATGTCAGTTTTCGTTAAATTTTATTTTCAAATTATTAAGTTAAATGACATGTGACAGTTAACCGTATACCAATTTAGGATTTTACGCTCCGTTTGTCACAGTTTACAATTTTTATGATTTTTTTTGTTGTATTAATCCAATTTAGCATAGGGTATATTTGTCACAAATTTATCAGTTTAGGGTTTTTTGCAGTTTGTGGTAAATTTGTCATAAATGTACTAGTTTAGGGTTTTTTATAGTCAGTCGGGGTAAATTTGTCACAAGTTTACCAGTTTGGGGTTTTTTATGGTCAAAAAAATAGTTTGGGGTAAATTTGTCACAAGTGTACAAGTTTGGGGTTTTTCAGGGTATTAACCCTTATAAAAAAGATGAAACGAACTCTCTTGTTCCTCCCTTTTTTTCCTTCCATATAAAGGGCGGCATTATTTCTCCCACTATCTTGGCTAAAATACTTGTTCTTTCCATTGAACTTACCAAAATACCCTCATCACTCCCTCTCTCATCAATTTACTATTTCTTCTTTTATTAGGCTAACCCATTTCTTTTTTTTTTTTTTTATCAGGCTAATCCACAAAAATGCCTTTTATTTCTATTATCTCTCTTATCTAATCAACTTCACAACATTAATTTGAATTTTACCCAACAAGATATTATTTTACTCTACATTCTATTAGCACTTTGTTTAGAGAATGTAGTTAATTTTATTTTATGATCTCATATTTTTAATTACAAAAATTACATAGAATGTTAGAAATTTTTAGCTTTGACGGCTTATAAATTGTATTTTTTTTTTATCAAATAGTCTAAGGGAAACTTTACTCCAAAGTTGAAAATTTAAATTCGATCAAATTATCTAGCCGATTTTGACATTGTGAGTGTTTTCCTGGAAAATGTTTGTAGGTTTTTAAAGATAAGCATCACTAGTTTGTGCTTTCTTTTGAGCTTTCTGTGTTTTAAATAAAAATTGCAAGATGAGAGTGGATAATTTATTTACACCTTCTTCTCTTTCAAAGGTACATCAAATGTTTTCATAAGATAGTTTTAATCATATTTTAAAGTTTTAACTAACTTGATGGGAAATTGAATTTTCAATCGATATTGATTACTTTCTTCATTGTAGGGTTAGAACGGCAAGCAGTTTTCTCCTTTATAAGCTTATCTTATGTTAATATTCAGATATGACCTAAATATAGATATGTTTGACATTTTCATACTTCTAACAAATTAACATTTTTCATATTTTGATCAATTTTTCAGTACCATCTTTGATAAAGCTTAGCTAAATAATTAAATTGAATTTTGATTTTCGACTCTGGAATATAGTTTTGCTCATACCATTTGATGAAAAAAGGCAATTAGTCGTGTTCATGAGCTGTCTTGAATAGAAATATCTTGGGATTGAAGATATGAGACCATATACTAGGCAGAGTGATAACAAGATGCATTGTAAAATGATAGTAGGGTGTTATGGAGTATTTGTATTGTGAAACTAATGTGAGATGTGATAGAAATAAAGGCAATTTCGTGAGTTAGCCTAATAAAAAAAGAAACAATAAATTTAGAGAGAAAGGAGAGTATTTCGATAAGTTAATTAGGAAAAAAGGAGTGTCTTAGTCAGATGGGGGTGGAAATAGTGCCGCCCCATATAAATTACCTACTCTTTGTTGGAATTTTGTTTCCATTTTTTTAATACTCAATTAATGGAATTTATGATTTCTCGAGAATTTTATCGTCCTGAAAATCTCATACAATAATTCATGTTGTCGTACTTTTTGTACAAACACGATGACGTACGTATTATATAAATACTTCAAAGGTTTTTGACAAATGATTGAGATCTGTTATTTTTACAATCCAACCATCATTGGTCCTACTCCTCGAAAATTATTTTTTTGAGAGCTTTTGGGAAGTGCACTTTTGGTGAAATCGGGACCTAATCATCGTTATACTGTATGCATACATTCTTTTTTCAATATTTGGGTTTTATTATCAATTAAGACTCCAAAATGTTGTAAAATATTACTTTGCAAATATATAATAGAGAGAATAGAGAGATTGAGTAGAGAAAACCATATACCAAAGATCGTAAAGAAAGTTAGAGGAGAAAATTTTATTTTCACTATATCACTTTATATTTATGACAAAAACTAAGCTCATATTTATAAGAAAATAAGGATGCACTTATTATTAATATTAGTGTATTGAATAATACATACATTGGATAGGGAGATGGACATTCATTGTATATGGAGATGTACCTAGAATATAAGATACAAATGTACTATAATAAGTACATTAGATAAGATAAATATAATGAATATTTATTCATGCATTTAAATTATTCATGTATTTCATAATACCCCCCTTAAATATTCATTGTATTCATTATATTACGAATTTGCATCGAATGATACTGCCTCATTAAAAACCTAAAGCTGGAAAAACGCAGTGGGACAAAAACCAGACAAAAGGGAAAAAGAGTACAGATCACAAATTTTATGATCTCTCTATTTTATGGATGCATTAATTGCCTCGTTAAATAGTTTAAGCCAGAAAAACCTTGTGGGAAAAAAAAAATTCGACAGAAAGAAAAAAGAGTGCAATGCATAGTTCATAATATCTTCCCATTAATTGAGCCATATAACCACTAGGGAATCTTGTGAACTCTCCGCATACAAATGCCATATACTAATTTCTCAAAAGTTGATGTTGACAATGATTTGGTAAAAAAATTTGCAAGATTATATATGGATCGAATCTGTTTAACATTAATTTGTTGACTTTCTTGGAGTTCATGAGTATAGAAAAATTTTGGTGATATGTGCTTGGTCCTATCATCTTTGATATATCATCTCCTAACTTGTGCAACACAAGTAGCATTACCTTCATAAATTATAGTGGGAGAATTTGTAACCGGTATTAAACAACAATAATTATGAATATGCGTTATAATGGATCTTAACCAAACACACTCTTTTACAGCTTCATATAAAGTAATAATTTCATAGTGGTTAGAGGATGTGGCTACTAGCGATTGTTTCGTAGAATGCCAAGAAATAGTGGTGTTGCTATAACAAAATAAATAATCAGTTTGAGAGCGAGTCTTATGTGGATAAGATATATATCTAGTATCAGCATATCCAACTAAACCAAAGTTAGTGGAATCTTTGGAATAATATAATCCCAAATCTATGGTTCCACGGAAAATAATAGAAAATATATTTAACTCCATTTTAGTGTTTCCGAGTTAGTTCAAAATTAAAATGTGCCAATAAATTTACTGCAAAAGTGATATCTAGTCTTGTACATTGTGCTAAGTACATTAAAGCCACAATTGCATTGAGATATAGTACTTTGGGATCAAGTATCTCTTTATTAAATTCTTTAGGATGAAACATGTTCTTTTGGGGATCTAGAGACCTTACAACCATATGGGTGCTTAATGGGTGAGCCTTGTTCATATTGAAGCGTTTAAGTAATCTTTCAAGGTATGTTGATTGAAGGATGATTTTTCCATTTACTTTATACTCAAGCTCTAGACCAAGACAAAGTTTGGTTTTACTGAAATCTTTAACTTCAAACTCCTTTTTAAATACTCAACATTTTTATTTAACTCTTGTGAAGTTCTAATTAAATTTATATTGTAGACATAAATTGCTACAATAACAAATCTGGTTTATAATTTCTTAATAAATACGCATGGGCAAATAGGATCATTCTTGTACCTTTTTTAATTAGGTACTCACTTAGGCATTGATACCACATGCGACTGAATTGCTTTAACCTGTACAAAGATCTTTGCAATTTTATTGAGAACAAATTGCAAGGAGTGCATGCATTGAGCATTTTGAATCCCTTGGAAATTTTCATATAAATATCAGAATTTAATGAGTCATATAGATCTGTTGTCACAACATCCATAAGACGCATTTCCAATCTTTCAGGGAGTACTGGGCTAATGAGAAAATGAAATGTAATCATATCCATCATATGTGAATATGTCTTATTATAATCAATTCTAGGTTTTGGGAGAATCCTTAGGCAATGAGTAGGCTTTATACTTGACAACCTTGTTTTTCTCATTTCGTTTTCGGATAAATATTAATTTATATCCAATGGGCTTTATATCATCGGGAATTCAAGTTATAGGTCCAAAAACCTCTTGTTTAGTTAGGGAAGCTAATTTAGCCTTAATGGCTTTCTCTCACTTAAGCATTCTTGCCTTTAATGGCATTTAATAATAGATTGCGGCTCACAATCATCATTCAAAATTTTATGAGCAATTGAGAATGCAAAATCATCATTAATAATGATTTTATTTCGATCCCAAATTTCATTACAATATATAATAGAATTCTCAGTCTTCTTGGGGTTGGTGTTCCTTTCATGGGTTTGCGCCTCTTCAGGGGCAATAAGCTCATTGGGAGCAAGCACAACGCTAGGCTCTTCTGGAGCGGATTTCTGATTCTTTCCCCTTTGTTTTTGAGGAAAAGTATCTTTTAATCCTATTAGTCTATTTTAGCCTATCCTTTGGGAACAACTATCCTAACTGGAGTATTTGCAGCTGGAATATGAGACTTCGTTACCTTAGTAGCATCATTAAATGCGTTGGGAAGTCTATTGGTTAGAGCCTGTAAATAGATTATGCGTTGCATTTTGTTTTTGTACTTAGGAGTCCTTGGGTTTAATTGAGATAAATTTTTCTCATTCCAATAGAAAATCTTAATTAGTTTTTGTTTTGCACTCATAGAAGTTGTAAGTGTCCCAATTGATTGAAACCTAGTCTCATCGAAATGAAAATTTGCAAATCTGGTAGTAAAAAGATCATTGGTAGTTGATTCTAAGAATCTAATGAAGGACGGTGAATTAAACCCAACATAAATGTCCAAACGGCGTTGGGGACACATTTTTGTTGTTTTTGGCAGTGCTACAGGCACCTGTACTGCATAATCAAAGGTGCGTAAATTTGAAGTATCTGGTTCATAACCAAGAACAATTTGAAGGGGAGATTGTAAAAGACTAGTAGTGTGGCGTAATAGGGCTGCTGCATGCAAAATTGCATGACCCCATGTTATATTGTTGAGATTTGTTCTTAATAATAGAGTGTGAGCAATGATTTGGATATGTTTAATTAAGGATTTTGCTAGTCTATTTTGAGTATGAACATATGCAACCAGGTGCTCAATCTCAACTGAGTGCTCAACCTCGATTCTAAGTGAAGAACAATAGGTATCAAAACTCTTTGATGTAAATTCACTAGCATTATCCATCCTTATGCTCTTAATTGGATAATTAGGGAATTGTGCTCGAAACTTTAAAATTTGCGCAAGTAAACGTGCAAATGTGACATTGCGTGTAACTAATAGACAAATATGGGACCATTTATAGGATGCATCCACTAGTACCATAAAATATCAAAATTGTTCATTTGTTGATTGTATTGGTCCACAAATATCATCTTGGATTCTTTGCAAGAATAAATGTGATTCAAGATTAACCTTTGTTATAGAAGGTTTGATAATAAGCTTTCATTATGAACAAGTCTCACAATTATAATCGTTGAACAATAATACTTTTGTATCCTTTAAAGGGTACCATTTTGTATTCTGAATTATTCTATGCATCATTGAAGCGCTAGGGTGACCAAGGCGATCACGTCATAGTTTGAAGTGATCAGAGTTTACCAAACTCTATGATGTGATGGCGTAGGTTTTAACAGCCTTAATCATGACACAATACAAACCCATAGAAGAAGTTTCTAATTTCTCATGGATGGTTTTCAGGTCTATTTTATAAGAAGTAATGCCAATATATTTCTTATCTTGTTCATAAATAGTTTCAATATGGTACCCATTACGGCGTACATCTTTGAAATTGAGCAGATTCATTTTTGATCTATTGCTTAGAAACATATCCTCAATATACATGATGGTGCCATTTGACAAAATAATTCTGGCATTTCCAAACCATCAATAATTGGAACATGACATGATATTGTATGAATTTGTGCTTTACGCAATGTCATACTTGAAATAAAAGTGTTTACTATGAAATATAGTATGTGTTGTTGTACTGCAAGCAAACAAATATCTTCATTTTGCTCAGTATTTTCCATTTGCATTTATGTTGACAACTTCAGATGTCAAATTTATAAAATTTGCATATTAGTCAAATAAAATTTAAAAAAAATTTATATATATATATATATATATATTATATAACCATATTAGAGAACAATAAAATGTAATACATTTAAACAACTAGAAAAGAAATTATTATAATAATAAAATTGCTACTTTAGGAGCAAGAGGAGTCCCACCAATAGATATATTATTGGTCTCAACAATGGTTATGTCAGTAGAATTGATTTTAATGGCATGAGATTAATCATGTTTGCCCATATTTTTTTAAATATGCCCGGTATAAATCAATAAAGTGCTTTGGTGTACGATAAGTGTGTGACTAGTGCTCAATTATGCCACATCGATGACAAATACTTCCATTAATCACATTCTTTAACTTCTTTTCTTTGCCATGATTCGGGCCAAAGTTAGATTTCCTAGGGTGGTTAAATTTCTTGCCATCCCTTCTAGGATTATGTTCTTGCTCGTGCTTATAACCCTTAAAATGACAAGTATTTTTCTCAGAGTTAGCATGTGCTTCAGCTAATGCTTTTGAGCCAGCATGTCTAAGATCATGATTTTTGAGTGGCAATTCATTAGTTTACTCGGCAGTGAGGAGCACGGAAATTAATTCAAAGTATGTGGTAAACTAACTCTATCGGTATTGCTGTTGCAATACAATATTCGAAGCATGGAAGGTGGAGAAAGTTTTCTCTAACAATTTTGTATCAGTGAGTTTGATACCACATAACTCAAGTCAAGAAAAAATATCAAATAAAGCGGAGTCATAGTCAAACACTAATTTAAAATCTTGCAGTTTGAGATTTTGATAGTCATGTTGTGCTTGAGGGACGATAACAGTCTTTGTATGATCATACCTATCCTTCAACCTCCTCCACAAGATCTGAGGGTTTCGAATTGATAAATATTGAGTTTGCAAGCTTTCATGCAAATGACGTCGAATAAAAAACAGTGCATTTGCATTATCTTTTGCATTTGAGGTTCCATCCTCTGTAATTGCATTAGTGAGACATTGCTGTTGGAGGTGCATTTCCATGTTAAGGCATTAGGATAGATAATTCTTTACACTCATTTTCAGATTGCGTAATTTGAGCTTTTCAATATTTGTGATAATCTTTGCAAAAATAAATCATCAAATTAATTAAAAGGATTTTCATATATCAATCGCCACTTCAGGACCAGAATGATACTTTTAGATTTGAAATTGGCTTCGGGCCAAGAAAAATAAAAATGAAGAATTGATAGGAAAATATGAAGTATAACTTGATTAATGAAAATAAAAAGAACACATACTTTGCAAAAATTACTTACTCAGTTGGTAGATTTCGCGTTGATAATATGTTATAAAATATTACGTTGCAAATATATAATAGAGAGAATAGAGAGATTGAGTAGAGAAAGCCATATACCAAATATCGTAGAGAAAGCCAAATGAAAAAATTTTATTTTCACTATATCACTTTATATCTATTAGGGCTGAGCACGGTTCCCGGGTTACCCAGGAACCGGAACCGAACCGGAGGAGGGTCCCGTTCGGTTCCCGGTTCCAAGGGGGACCGGTTCCAGTTCCGGTTACTTAGGACAGAAAAAGCTCGACCTTGGATGTTCTAGTGAATTGTATGTGATGTTCTAGTTGAATTTTGGCTTCGGCCTCTAAATGAAAGTTGTAAAGGACTTCTTGGAGTATAACATACCCAAATTTGGGACAAAAAAAACAAGTATAAGTGGGTGAAATCGTTATTCTTTGGAAAGACTGGATCTGGAGATTTTGGGACCGACCCTTGATGAATGCATGGATTGTAAGGCAACCTTTTTGTCGAAATTTCACTTCGGTTTCTTAACAAAAGTTGTAAAGGACATCCTGAGGTAAGACATATCAAAAATTTAGAGAAAAAAAACAAGAATAGGTAGGTGAAATCGTGGTCCCTTGGAGATGGTTAGATCTGGAATTATGGTACTACAAACAGATATTTTAACCGTCCATATTTAATTATCTAGGACGAATTTAACTTCGATGTTTTCATGAAGTATCTACCTTATGGTCTTGGCTATCACATAGTCGAATTTCATAATTTTTGAAGGTCATTTAGGTATTTAATCGGAAATGTTTCTAAAACTGTGCAATCTGATGTGTTCGGATCTTGTAAGTTGCAATGCGTGGACTATATCATTTTGTATGAGGTTCTTTTGGAAAGTGTTCTGCATGAAATATCTCTCTTCATGTCTTCCCTATAACATATTTAAATTTCGTAATTTTTGTAGTTCATTTGCCTATTTAACCAAAAATGTTTCAAAAACTGTGCAAGTAGAGAATAGGAAAAGTAAATCGATTTTATCTTTTAATGCAGAACGAATTGGACTACGATTTCTTCATGAAACTTGTACCTCTAGGTCTTAAATACAACGTGTCCAAATTTCAGAATTTTCTGAGTTCATTTAATGGTTTAATCGAAATTGTTTTCAAAACTTGTACCTCTAGACATTCTGGTTCTAGTGGTGTTTTATTTCTACTTTCTAGTTTGCTATTTGTTTTGAAATTTCTAATTATGTTGTATTATTGTTGTGCAGTGCGAAGTTAATGTATCAAGATAACATGTCAATGGGAAGTTACCGTGTAGTATACGCGTACATTATAGTTTTTTTGGTAATGTGCGCATATGTTATATTTTTTTTTTTGGTAACGTGCGTGCACGTTATAGTTTTTTTTAGTAACGTGCGCATACGTTATATTTTTTTTGGTAACGTGCGCATATGTTATAATTTTTTTTTGGTAACGTGCGCGTACGTTATAGTTTTTTTGGTAACGTGCGTGTACGTTATATTTTTTTTGGGTAACGTGCGTATATGTTATAGTTCAAATATGAAAATAACAAAAAAAAAAAATCTGTTGGAACCTGGAACCGACCCTGGAACCTGTGACAGAGTAAGTTCCAGGTTCTCGGTTCCCACGGGTAGGTTCCAAGTTCCTCATTTTGAGGAACCTGTACCCGAGGGTAGATTCTAGGTTCCAGATGGAACCAAATCGGAATCTGGAACCGCTCACCCCTAATATCTATGACAAAAATTAAGTTCCTATTTGTAAGAAAATAATGATGCACTTATCACTAATATCAATGTATTGAATAAAACATACATTGGATATGAAGATGAACATTCATTGTATAAGCAGATATACTTAAAATATAAGATACAAATGTACTGTGGTATCCCAAAAATTCATGGCAATCTCTAGAAGCATTAAAGTCTATGAATAGGTAATGGAAGTACCATTAAGTTATATTGTAACTATTTGATTCATAATTTGCAATGAGATTTATGGCCAAGCTTTTAGTAAATAATTAGTTAAATAGGAAAGAAAATTTTATCATTGGCCATGTGTGTTATAAATTGGAATTTATGGACTTATGACTTCAAGTCTTATGGCCATATTATTTTTGTAAGTTAGGAATTTATTTAAGTGGAAGATATTAGTAGATTAAATTAGAGAAGAGTGGGCCAAGACTCTTAGGCCAGGATCAGCCCAAGATCACCCACCATTCAGCCACATGGGCTTGGCCCACGAAGCCCAAAGGGAGAGGGGGAGCTACCATTGGCCAAGCTGGCCCAAGCCTAGCTGGATTCAAGCCCACCTTGCATGGCAATTGCCAAGTGGCGCCGGCATGCAAAGATCATGATGGCTAATGATGAAGGGAAAGAAATTAGAGAGTGAGGGGGGCGGATTAAGCAAGAGAAAGAGGAGAGGAAGAGAGAGTCGTTTGAGAGAGAGAGGAGAGAAAGAGAGAAAGGAAAGGAAGAAAGGAAGAGAGAAAGGAGAGGCCGTGCGTGCGAGAGGAAGGAGGGAGGTCCGTCCACCGATCGTCCGCTTAGCTCGCCGCCATTCGCTCGTCGCTTTGCCCGCTGTTTGTCGCTGTTTTGTGCTTAAATTCGAGGCAAGTAAAGTCCTAAAACCTACCATTTGCTTGCTATGTTGTGTGTGTAGAAGATGGTGAATTTTTATTGTGGTAGATGTGATGAAAGGTCGAAGCTATGGGGAGAAATTAGTTGGCCTAGCATGCTGTTTTCTGGAAAAAAACCAGTTCGACCCTTAATGAGTTTGTGAGTTGCATGCAATTTTTTAGTTGGAATATTGCTTCAATCTCTTCATAAAAGTTGTAGAGAACATCTTGAGGAATAACATACTAAAATTTGAGACAAGACAGACAATGATTGCCTGGTGAAATGATTTTCCTTTGGAGAGATTAGATCTGGAATTTGTTGTGCTGACCTCTAGTGAATTCGTGGACTGTAAAGTAACTTTCTTGTGAAAATATCACCTTAAGTTCTTAATGAAAGTTGTAGTGTACTTCTTGAGGTAAAAAATATAAAATATTTAGAGGAAATGAACAAAAATAGGTCGGTGAAATCGTTGTCCTTTGAAGAAACTGGATCTGGGAAAATGCTACTTCGACCTAGTATGATTCTATGATTTTTTATAAAATCATACAGTTAAAATTTGATCGTATGTCCTCAATTAAAGTTGTAGATAATATTTTGAGGTATAACATAATAAAAATTTAGAAGAAACGGACATATGTAGATTGGTGAAATGAGTTTCCTTTGAAAGAAGATAATCTGGAAAAAATGACACCGAGAACAGGGGAAATTAATCATCTATATCTGTTAATCTAGAACAACTTGGGGTTTGATTTCTTCACGAGATATTTAAATTTAGGACTTTTCTATAACATATCAAAATTTAATAATTTTTGGAGTTCATTTGAATATTTAATTTAAATTACTTCCGAAACTGTGCAAGCTAAAGTGTTAAAATTTTGAAGACTGTGATGCATGGACCGTATTGTTTTGTGTGGGATTCTTTTGGTATGGTGTTCTCATGAGATATCTGCCTTTAGGTCTCATCTATAATGTGTCAAGTTTTCAGAATTTATTTATATCATTTACTAATTTTCCTAGAGTTTTAGCCAAAGGAGTGCATTCTGTTTTATCTAAAATTGATGTGTTATCAAAAAAATAGATGAATTTTTCCATGTGATGCAATGCTTTGAGTGGTTAATTTTGCTGCATATGTGATGACATATGACATGTTATGTGGCATCAAAAAGCTGGTTGAGACTCTTGATATTGATGCATTAAATGCCATGTTGAAATTGAGATTCGTATGTGAATATAAATTGAGAAATAATAAGACCGTCGGAGGTGTGAGCCGACGATGCCTCGGGAGTTTCAGGATGTCCGGAGTGTGGGTGTTGGATGCTCGAAGTGTGTGTGCCGGATGTCCTCGGGAGTTTCGGGATGCCCGAAGGTGTGTGCTGGAAGCCTCGGAGGTGTGTGCCGGGGATACCTTGTGATGCTAGTTGGGGTACAAGATGCCCGGAGTGTGTGTGCCGGATGCCCGGAGGTTCTCGTGATGCTAGGTTAGATGCGAGCGATAAATTGAGGTATGCAAACATTGATCCCTGGAAAGATAAAAATTGAGACTCTATCATTCGCATGGATGTGTACTTATGGTATGGTGATATATGCATGACTGCTTGATGATGAGTGCATGGTGGTATATGCGCATATGGCATGGTGATATATGCATGGCTGCAAGGTAAGGTATGCTTGAATGCATGAATAATATGTATTTTATTCATGATACCTTGATTGTTCTGTGTGATGCACTGTGTAGTGTGGCGAATCTTTACTGCTGAGTGGTTATACTCACCCTTTTTGGGGATTAACATTTCAGATTAGAAAGATGCCTCTTTCACTAGTCGTGCATGGTACCTTCTATAGCATACCTACTGACATCGAGGTGGAGTGCACTGAGCATTCTTGTATTAGTATTCCTGGTCTGGAGTATGTTCAAGTTCGAGTATTGGTGATGTACGACGTGGGATTAGTTGATGGTCCTATGATCCAAGAGTTTTTGTCCGTCCACGTTCGACGCAATGGGGTGATGCTAGGGATGTTACCGCCGCTACCGCCTGATGCACCCGGGTGGGTGTGATGGCACGTAAGACTGGTGGGAGCTAACGCTTTCTTTTTGGGGATAGCCGACACTTGTTGATAGAGGGATGTACATGTTTCGTATAGGGTCGAGTTCTCTTTTTGGGATAGCCAAGTATAGTTAAAAATCTTGGCCTTTTTGTTGTATTGACCTTAATGTCCATCATGAAAATATAAATAAAAGTAAATCGGCTTTATCTTTTCTTCTGGTGCGTAGTTGGTGTGCATTGCATTATGGTTATTGAAGGGAGAGATGGTGAGACTTGTTTATGCTTCCGCTGATGAACTACGATGGGACCTTTCTTTCAAAAAAAAAATGGTAAGGAATTCCATTGATCAACCCCTATGAACTATGGTTTCATTTTAATCATAAAAGTCATTAGACTGTTATGTAGTAGGATGAGTGACAAGTAATTTGTGGCGACCCTAATGGATTGGGGGTCGTCGAGGGGTGCCGCATGTGCCATAATAAGTATATTAAATAAGATGAATATAATGAATATTCATTCATGTATTTCATAACACAAAAGATATATATTATTTTTTCTTTTTATTTTTGGGTTTTCTTATCAAATATTATGCTGTATACATACATCGTTACGTGGACCTTGCATCGATCCTCATTTCGGCAATTTTTTAGGTTTTACACACAAATTCAAGACCCTACATTTCTTTTAAGAGCGTCTTCAACTTAAATCGAACTTAATACATCAAGAGCATCTTCTAGAAGCAAAGTTCCAAAAAATAAAGCATTAACGCATGGAGATTGTAACATCCCGAGCCCCACTGTGTAATATTGTCCGCTTTGGATCACCCGCCCTGGCGTGGACGAACCGCCATCCCAGCCACGGTCTTTTCCCTCACGGCTTTAAAATGCGTTATACAGATTAGAGGGATCCAAATTTTATAAGCTAACCAAAACCTCCCTCCCTAGGCGATGTGAAACAAGAGAAGAGATGGACCTCTTCCTTGCGCATGTCACTCGGGCCGTCGCTCGGGCCATCACACTCTCCACCTTTTAACAGAACAGCGTCTTCGCTGTGGCCCCACGGGCGTCAAAACAACATTCTTGCTGTGGCCCCACACGCGGTCGGGAGTCGGCTTTGATACCACTTGTAACATCCCGAGCCCCACTGTGTAATATTGTTTGCTTTGAGTCACCTGCCTTGGTGCGGACGAACCACCATCCTAATCACGGTCTTTTCCCTCACGGCTTTAAAACACATTACACAGATTAGAGAAACCCAACCCTTATAAGCTAACCAAGACCTCCCTCCCTAAGCGATGTGGGACAAGAGAAGAGATTGACCCCTTCCTTGTGCACGTCCGAGGACGGTCACTCAGGCCGTCACAGAGATCTTATTAAAAACCAATGGGGATTCATCTTACTATAAATGCTTCAAACCTACAAAAATCTATGCTCAATTCATCTTACTATTAACGCATGGAGATCTTATTAAAAAACCAATGGGGATTCATCTTACTATAAATGCTTCAAACCTGCAAAAGTCTATGGTCAATTTCAGCAAGTGTATAAATACTTCAAAATTAAAGAGAGCGCTTACACTGAGGGCTTTGATACAGAAATATATTTTTTGCCGAAATGGGTCAGAAGTTTTCCTTTTTGGGTAATTTTTCTTTAGTGAAGATGGAAAGGGAAAGAAACCTTTGACTGAGGGGGGATAAGGACTGTCACGCACGACACCACCGACCGTCTTCATAAAATCACAAACTTACATATGTATATATACACGCTAAGCTTCACCATACTCTCTCTGTAAGCCTCTTCCTAGTTCTCACAAACCGAAGAACAAGAAGAAGAAGAACCTCCCTCTCTCTATCTCTCCCCCTCTGTCTTTCTGTCTTTCTCTCTCTAGCGTCTGCCTCGCGAAATCAGTACGTATTTCTCTCTCTCCATCGCCTGCCTCACGAAATCGGTACGTATTTCTCTCTCTCCATCTCAACAATGCATGTTGGCCGTCATATTTCTCTCTTTCACTCCTAAGACAAGAGCACCTGGTGATTGATTCGGATGAGACCGGGAATGTTTTTGGTGGAAGATCCGAAATCTTGCTTTCCCTCGTTTTGCTTGTTCCAAGTAACTCTGGTCCCTTTGCGTTTCCGAGTTTCCATTATGTCTGCATTGCCTCATTCAGTTTCTTTTTTCATTTTGTTGGTGGTTTTCTTCTTCTTTGTCGATCTTTAACAAAAAGGCTGTTCATTTTTGTAGAGCAAGAGAAGCCATGAACGAAGACAAAAATTCATCGGAGCTACCACGAGGTGGCGATCGAAATAAAGGGAATGAGCAGAAAGTGTCCTTCTTCAAGTTGTTTGTCTTCGTGGACCGCCTGGATGTCCTTTACATGGTGGTCGGTAGTGTGGCCGCCATAGCAAACGGGATCTCACAGCCTCTCTTGACAATCATATTCGGCGAGATCATCCAATCTTTCGGCTCCACCAACCGTGATCACATTGTTAAGGAAGTCTCGAAGGTATATTCATATTGTATTTAGCTCTTGTTCTTTAGTCCTAGGTTTGGCAGATTAACAAGAATGTATTCATTGATTATATAAAATTGGTACCTAAATTAGTCAAGTGTCACGGGCCGATCAATTGGGATCGTGACCGTACAATGACTCTTTTGGATCGACTCAGATCATTGGGCACCTAAACCAAGCTGGATCGTAGAGAGATAAAGTAAGTTTCCACATAGAGAAGCTCTGGAAGAGAGAAATGGGCTTTTTGATTACTGAATAGTTCGATGGATACAAATAAGAGGGAGGACACCCCTTCTTATACTTGAGTCCTCTAATTACAATTATTGATCGAGATTCTATCTAGTGGACGTGATTGTACCGCCCAACCTACCAAGTACCGACACTAAAGGCAGGAGAGTTCTAGACTTCGGTGCAATTACCGTATTGCCCACCTTTGGAATGTTCCGAAATCTCTCTTGTGGGAAACATGGTGATCTCAGGAGGTCCTCCTTGAAAATGCATGGTCCTTTAGCTATAGAAACTCTTGGCCATGACAAGAGCATATTTAATACATATTTATTTATAATAGCCGAAAAAAATTATCATGATGGCGTGGCTTTTTTGTTAAAATTTTGCTGGTGTATGTGTCTTACAGTCAATTTCACCACCACCGAATTAATCTTATGGCTGAGAAGAAAAAGTTTTGATTCTGACTTGCAGCAAAGTTACTATCCACATTTTCTAACTCTATGCACAATCCTGACCAGGATGCAACAATATTAGATACTAGAAAAGCCTTTATTTTCCTGTTCTATGTTAATTAATATTACTAATGATCAAAGATAATACCTCGTTGATTTTCAGGTGGCCGTCTGGTTTTTGTACTTGGCTCTCGGTTCGGCGGTCGCTTCTTTTCTCCGTAAGTGCAGTTTATTCTCTCTTCACAACTGTTCTTTGATATTACTTATGTCTATACAAGGTCAATTCGCTTGGTTTTTCTCTTGATTGCATAAGTGGGGAATCAAAAGGAAGTTATGCTCTCTTTGATGTGATTTCAGAATCTTATCCATATTGTTGCAGGTTTAGGCAGAAATCATCACTGACAGTAACATAGGGTGTAGCATGACACCCCTGTAATGCTTGTTTAGTTTTGGGTTCTTCGGTCATGTTTTCTTTTATGATGTTTCTTACCTTATCTAAGTTCTCCGCAAGATCTGCAATTAAAGGCTTAATTACTGTATGTGTCGCAGAGGTAGCTTGTTGGATGATTACTGGAGAGAGGCAAGCAACGCGGATTCGAGGCTTGTACCTGAAAACGATACTCAGACAAGACATTTCCTACTTTGACACCGAAACAACGACTGGAGAAGTCATTGGGAGGATGTCAGGAGACACCATTCTCATTCAGGATGCAATGGGGGAAAAGGTAGAGAAAGGGTTCATGCTTTTTATTTTCCCTTTTTAATTGTACCAGGAATAACGGGATGATTGCTAAACTATTGTCATATGCCCTAAATTGACTTGTGAAGTTTCATTTGCAACTCATAGGTTGGAAAATTTGTACAACTCATGACGACATTCTTAGGAGGTTTTGTAGTTGCTTTTACGAGAGGGTGGCTTCTCTCCTCGGTTCTTCTCTCTTGCATTCCTCTCATTGTGATTGCTGGAGGGGCTATTTCATTGATCATGTCTAAAATGACAAGTCAAGGACAGATTGCCTATGCAGCAGCTGGAAATGTTGTGGAACAGACAGTCGGGGCCATTAGGACTGTAAGTTGAAGAGAGATTTATGAACCCAAATAAATTATATGTCATTAGGTATTGCTAGGATATACCTTTTGTCCCAGTAATAATCTACTTTCTTTTTCATCACAAGGTTGCATCGTTCACGGGTGAAAACAGAGCGCTAGAAAAGTATGACAGCAAGCTGGAAGTTGCATATAAATCTACCGTGAACCAAGGGCTTGTCTCAGGCATAGGACTTGGAGTTATTATGTTAATTGTGTTGTGGACTTATGGACTTGCCGTGTGGTATGGATCAAAATTAATCATAGAGAAAGGATACAATGGTGGGAAAATCATCAATATCATAACAGCCCTCTTGGTTGGAGGAATGTGAGCACTTCCTTTCTTACTGTTTCCTTTTATTTCAGCTCGCAAATATCCACAAGGCATTCTCATCTTTCTGGGATGAACATTTCTTTGTTTGTAGGTCGCTGGGCCAGACATCTCCTTGCCTAAATGCATTTGCATCAGGACAAGCCGCGGCGTACAAGATGTTTGAGACCATTGAACGAAAACCACTTATCGATTCCTATGACACCTCAGGAACGATATTGGAAGATATAAAAGGCGACATTGAGCTTAGGAATGTTCATTTTAGGTACCCTGCGAGGCCAGATGTGCAAATCTTTGCTGGAATTTTTTTGAAAGTCCTGAGCGGCAAAACGGCAGCTCTAGTCGGTCAAAGCGGCAGTGGGAAATCCACGGTGATCAGCTTGCTCGAGAGATTCTATGATCCTGATTCTGGTGAAGTACTTATTGACGGCATCAATTTGAAGGATCTTCAGCTTAAATGGATCAGGGAGAAAATTGGATTAGTGGGTCAGGAACCGGTCTTGTTTTTAACTACGATAAGAGAGAACATAGCCTATGGAAAGGAAAATGCAACTGATGAGGAAATCAGACAAGCGATTCAACTTGCCAATGCTGCAACATTTATTGACAAGCTGCCGAAGGTACCTGTTCTTATGAGTTGAACTTCGAACGACTATACAAGTATAGGCAATGAAAAGAACTCTTTAAAACAGAGCTTCGACTTGGCACCAAAAATAAGATTTTTTATTTTTATTTTTTGGTGAAAAAAAAAAGATATGATTACAATATGCTTATTCCTCCATAACGATACAAAGGTAGAGAATTTTGTCATACAATACCACTGATGTTCGTCTAAGTTCTCACTAATCATGATAATCAGGAAAGCCATCAAGCAGATGAACAAAAAGATTATTTTCATTTCATAACTCTATTGTAGGATTCCGATGAGATGTTTCAGGGGGATTTTTTGACGGTCAAATATGTCTGCAGGGGCTCGACACAATGGTAGGAGAGCATGGAACACAATTATCTGGTGGACAAAAGCAGCGAATCGCCATAGCAAGGGCCATTCTAAAGAACCCGAGAATCCTCCTACTTGATGAAGCAACAAGTGCGCTTGATGCAGAGTCAGAACGAGTCGTTCAAGATGCCTTGGAGAATGTTATGACAAACCGAACTACTGTTATAGTCGCACATCGCTTGACAACCATCAGAACTGCAGACATCATTGCAGTTGTCCACCGTGGCAAAATAGTGGAGCAAGGTAAACTAATAATTCAACCTCATCTAACATATTCTTATCATCTCTTTTGCAATTAATTCACGTTGAAATGCTCAAATCCTACATTCAGGAACTCACGAAGAGCTGATCAGAGACCCCGAGGGGGGCTATTCGCAGCTTATCCATTTGCAAAAAGGAAATAAAGCCACTGAAGAGAAACTTGGCCCAGTAGATACTAAACTGGATGCAAGTTTTGAAGTCGACAAGGCACCGGTTAGAACCATTAGGAGAAACGCATCCGGTAGACCATCCATGAGAAGATCTATAAGCAGAGGTTCATCAGGAAGCCGCCACTCCTTTGCTCTCAGCTTTGATGTTCCTGGTCCAATTACTCTCATCAGGATGGATGAAGAGGAGGAACAGAATGAGAGAACTGAACTGGACAATGAGAAGCGTCAGAGTGTATCCATCAGACGTCTTGCATATTTGAATAAGCCCGAGTTTCCGTTACTGGTTCTTGCATCCCTTGCTGCCTCAGTACATGGAGTGGTGTTTCCAATATCTGGACTCTTGTTGTCCTCTGCTATTAAAATGTTCTATGAACCTGCTGACCAACTGAAGAAAGATTCCAAATTCTGGGCACTCATTTATGTCGGTCTGGGATGCATCATTTTAGTGTTTGTGCCGATTCAGAACTATCTTTTTGGCATTGCTGGTGGCAAGTTAATTAAAAGGATACGGTACATGACTTTTCAGAAAGTTGTACACCAACAAATTAGTTGGTTTGATAATCCTGCGAACTCAAGGTATGCTAGATTTACTGTCATACTTCTGCCCTTCTGTCATTATAGCTTGTTTTAATTATCCTGTACTCTACAAATTCAGAGGTTATGCATCATTGAAACGTCCTAACTATTTCTTCTTTTCTTTTAAACTCTAGTGGTGCAGTTGGTGCAAGATTGTCTACTGATGCATCAACAATGCGGAGTATAGTTGGAGATGCATTAGCTCTGATTGTCCAAAATGTAGCAACAGTCATGGCCGGATTGCTCATAGCATTCATAACAAACTGGATATTGGCTTTCATAGTTATTGCAGTGTTGCCTTTGATACTCGCTGAAGGATTCATCCAAGCTAAATTCCTGCAGGGGTTCAGTGCAGATGCCAAGGTCTGTCTGGCGTTTCCAATGGTCCCGATTGTTTACATGTCACGTATGATTTCACATGACTTTTTCTGTATTCCCACCTTCAGGAGAAGTACGAGGAAGCTAGTCAAGTGGCGAACGATGCGGTCGGTAGCATCCGCACGGTGGCATCCTTTTGTGCGGAGAGCAAGGTGATGGATTTGTATGAAGAGAAATGTGATGGCCCAAAGGAGCAGGGAGTCCGGCTTGGGCTTGTGAGTGGGATTGGATATGGTTTCTCCTTCCTTGCGATCTACTGCACAAATGCGTTCTTGTTCTACATCGGAGCTATACTGGTGCAACATGGGAAAGCAACCTTTCCAGAAGTTTTCAAGGTCAAAATTTTTGGGGTTACATTCTTCTTCTGGGGCCCTCTCTTTTATGTGATAATCCTTTTCAGGTTAATATAATACTAACAATATAGACCTGCAGGTGTTCTATGCTTTAACTATTTCAGCGTATGGGGTTTCCCAGAGCAGCGCGTTGGCTCCAGACACTAACAAGGCCAAAGATTCGGCTGCTTCTATCTTTTCAATTTTGGATAGCAAGCCTCAGATAGACTCTGGCAACGATGAAGGAATTGTGCTCGAGAATGTAACTGGAAAGATAGAGTTGGAACATGTCAGTTTAACATATCCAACAAGACCAGACGTCCAAATCTTCAAAGACTTGTCCTTGACCATCCCCGCCGGCAAGGTGTCAGCAACAAGCCTCTCTCCTCTCTCTCTCTCTCTCTCTGTGTTTTAGTTTTTCAGAAACAGTAGAATTCCATGGAGAAGAAAATTATCTACTTTATAGGTATTGAACACGCTTACGTTAGACTGAAGATGGAATTTATTGTTAATATCTCAGACACTTGCACAGTTGCATAACATTAAAAGTTCCAGTACACCTTAATAAACTGAACCGTGAAATTTTTTCTCACAGACGGTTGCTTTAGTTGGAGAAAGCGGCAGCGGGAAATCAACAGTGATCAGTCTCTTAGAGAGATTCTATGATTCTGATTCTGGCCACGTGTTCTTGGATCGTGTGCTGATTCAAAAGTTCAAGCTGAGTTGGCTGAGACAACAGCTCGGTTTGGTTGGCCAAGAGCCTATACTCTTCAACGAAACACTCCGTGACAACATTGCTTACGGTAAACAAGGCGGCGCCTCTGAGGATGAGATCATTGCCGCCGCAAAGGCATCAAATGCACACAACTTCATATCTTCCCTGCCTCAAGGTTATGATACATCAGTTGGGGAGCGAGGATTGCAATTATCGGGGGGACAGAAACAGAGGATAGCTATTGCTCGGGCCATTGTGAAGAATCCTAAGATACTTCTGCTCGATGAAGCGACGAGTGCGTTGGATGCAGAATCAGAGAGCATTGTGCAAGAGGCACTAGACAGGGTTATGGTGAATCGGACAACTGTAGTTGTGGCTCACCGCCTTACGACGATCAAGAATGCTGACATAATTGCGGTTGTAAAGAATGGAGCCATTGCCGAGCAGGGAAGGCACGACACTCTGATGAAGATACCTGACGGCGCTTATGCGTCGCTGCTGGCACTTCACGCAAGTGCGTCAAAGTGAAGACAGGACCAAGAAATGGCGGTAGAGGAAGGGAGCGACGTTGACATCTCAATTTTTTGCCCAAAGGTTGTTTCGCCATATTTTCAGGAAAATAAACACTGTCATTTATGCATCGGGTCGGGGTGATTATGAGAAAACCTTAATTTATAATTTAAAGACTTCCGAATCGACTTTATAGTTGATTTTGATTCATTTGCCTAAACGGCCTTGTGTCATCTCTTCTTGAGAATTTGCATCGGAGGGTGACCTGGTCCCAACTAGCTGGTAAGTGGATCGGAAATGACTGAATTCCAATCACAAATTTCTTCAGCCCTGATCAATATATGAAGGTTTCTGAATCAATGTAGATGCCTCAATCAGAGGAACTCGAGGATTTATAAAACTCCCAACGAGGGGACTTTGGCATCGTCCAGCCAAACCCTTCTCTCTGAAAGTGCTAGTATAAACACTTAGAGTGAGGATGAATAGGTGTTTAAAAGAAATCTCTTAACAAATAAATGCAAAATAAAATAAGTTGCGAGTAAAGTCTGAATAAGGATCATAGTTTGTCTAAACGAGCCACCAGATTTTTTATAGATGTTTCGAATTTGTTATGTGATGGAACGGATTTCTGATGTAAGATAGATTTTGACAGAAAAGTCTAGTAGTCTTCAGACTTTGACACAGAAGTCTGGAAATCTTTAGAATAGAATGTAAATAAGAGTCAATGGACTTAGATATGAAAAGTTAAGAGAAAGAGAATGTTGCACACGAAATTTATAGTGGTTCAGCTTAAATCAAGCCTACATCCACTCTTTCACGCTAACAACATTCTGTTGAATTCTATCATGCAATCAACAAGAGATTACAACTTTGAGTATAAATACTTAGTGATAGATCACGCTATCTCATTAAGTTACTCTTTTGGTATTTCTCTCATGATCAAAAACGTTTAAGCTCACCAAAGACAAGTGTATGATCGAAGATCGCTCAGATTTTGGAATTATAAATTTTACGCTCCGTCTCTTACTTGCTCATCGGTTCTTAATCTCCTTAAATACTCTTCCACTTTCAAACTAGTCGTTGGACAGTATCTTAGCGGATCATCTTCCAATCTACCCATTGGACAGAGCTGTATCTAGAAAATTTGGTAGTCGTTGAGTGATAGAAGTAGAATTCCAAATTGATCATAATCGTCCATACAAACATAATCTTGGTTTCAATCAATTAGATTGAGTCAATCAAATAAATCTTGATGTAGAATCCAAATCGGATCACTAGACATTATATGTTTGGGACTTGTGTTACGTTCTGTCAAGTTGTTTCATTTTAAACATGCTTCGTTCTGAATCTGCTAACTTGTTGCTGTTCTCTAGAAGTCTGAACCTTTTCGGGGGAAGTAGATTTTGTAAAGTCCGGAACAAGTTCAGACTCTTCAAATTGAGTCTGTTTTGGACCTTGTCACGTTCTAGACTTATGTGTCATTTTGGATGTAAAGTCTTAGAGTATTCCATCTGAAGTAAAGTTTGAATATCTTTCATTTGAAGTAGAGTTTGAGTTTGATTAAATCTTCATTCATTAAGTATGAAACTTGTTAGAGTGGGCAAACTTTTGATATAAGATAGACTTTATAATTTGGACGTAAATCTGAACAATATTCTACTTCTAAACATATATAGCCTTAAGGTCTAGACACAGTCTAAATAAGCTCAGTTTCAGCATAGAGTCTGTATTTAGTTTTTCCAAATATAGACTTTGATAATATCCTTTACATGTTCTATTATCTACATAGTTTATTACTCAACCATTAAACATATTAGTAGTCTTTGATTTACTTTGTAATCCTCAAAACATCTTGAATTTCCCTAACAATCTCCCAATTTTTTATGATGACAAAACAATCTTTGAATATGCATATGTGTAATCACACTTTCTAAAATATTGATAAATCAATCTTCAAATTTTAGATTTTCAAAAAGTGTGATTCAAATCAAAAGATAGCAAAAGATAGCAAATAGATTGAGTATAACAATATATATAAGATAAAATCCCAGCTCAATAAATAATATCAACACATACGCATATTTATATTTTCTCCCATTTTTTGTCATAATCAAAAAGCGAAAATAATGGACATGATATCATGTAGAGAATATTAAACAATAAAAATCTTGCATGAAATACAATTTCCAAAAAAAAAATTCAGTTTTTACAAATTAAGTCGAATATCAAAGATATGTAAGATAGCTCATTCGATCATACATATCAGCAAATTTTCAATAGAAACCGCAGATAGATTATAAAATTCACTTACCCTTTTTGTCATAATAAAATGATAATATAAATAAGAGATTTGTTAATGACAAAAGGTCATAAAAGATGCACTAACAGGATTTTGTAGAACTTCACAAGTTCTATCACATTTACCTTTTTCTTCCTTCCATAATAATCAAGATTACAATCGATTCAAAAAGATTTTTTCATAATTGATCAATGCTCCCCCTCAATTTGTTACATTTTCGAGGTGATCATGATTCTTTTTCTTTCCTTTTGGATTCGTTTTCTCCTCCTTTCGTATGATACATAAGGGATTTCCTTAATAATTTGCAAAAACTTTGCACAAGGAAGATAATTTTTTAGCCTCATTCCTCTGATTTTGCGGATCAAACTTGAAATCTTTGCATGAAATACTTTTCTGATTGCAACATGATTATTCATCCCTTAAAGAATTTCCTGCAATCAACTCATTTCATTTTTGGTATCCATCAATTTGGATCCATCCATTTTGTGAGAGCAAAATATAAAGTCTTCATAGATAAGCAAATAGTCTTTCTAAACTCATCATAACAAAGTATTTAAGGAAATAATATCTTTGCATAATAAATTAAAATCACATAAAATAGATTTTCACTTTGCAAAATATGACAAAATTAGAAAGCATAAAATTAGACAAAATAATTTGCATTATCTCTAAGAAAGATATCAAATCAATCACACATATTAGATCAAATCGCAACTCACGAATCATAGAAACAAATCATACAATTCTTTCTTCAATAAAACAAAATATGATCATCATAAAATCTCAATCAACCAAGGATATATTGAATATCAAGCATATTAAGAATTATGTGCCAAAATAAAGAATACATTCCTTGCAAGTTTCTTGTTTTCCTTTATTCCTTGCAAAAACAGCTCATCATTTCTTTAGTACCAATATTTTCTTGGGTCCATAAGAGTTAGTAGAGTGTACTGCTTTTACCGAGGTACGGACCCCCAGAGTGTCATAACTTGGTATAAATGGACACTTAAGTGCCATAACTTTCGAAATGTACACTTAAATGCCAAAATTGGAGCAAAGTGGATCACTCGAGTGCTAATCTAACCAAATTGCATACGTGGCGGCTTTTCGGCGAAGTGAGTGCAAAACGACACCGTTTTGTACATTGACATGGTCGAATAATGCAAAAACGGCATTGTTTTGGGCTAATGTGGTAAAAAAAATATATAAAAATTAATTAAATTAAATTTAAAATTAAATTTTGTTAAAATATTTAAAAATAATAAATTTAATATTTTTTAAAAAAAAAGGAGGGGGAAGGCGGCCGAGGGCTCAACCCTTAGCCACCGCTGCCGCCTCCCCGCCGTCGCCGGGAAGGGCTGGTGAAGGAGGAGGGAGGGGTCAGTCACGGTTGCCGGGCCCGGTCGGGGCGGCGATTTCGGCCGACCGGCGGTGAGGGCCGGCGAGGGTTGCAGCCCTCGCCCAAATCCGGCCGGGGGGGGGGGAGGGGGAGGAGGAAGGAAAAAGGGGGAAAGGAGGAAGAGGGAGGCGGTTGACGGCGAGGGTTGGGGCCGTTGAGCCGATGGCCCCAGTCGACCGACGGCGAGGGCCTACGTGCCCTTGTCCCAGATCTAGGCGAGGATGGCCCTCAGCTCGCGCTTAGCGGCCCCAGTCGACCCTCCCCCACCTTTTGGCGACGGCGGCGAGGGCTCAGCCCTCAGTTGCCGGCTGCCTTCTTCCTTCATTTTTTTAATAATAATAAATGTAAATTATATTTTTATTTTATTTTAAATTTAATTTAATTAATTTTTATATTATATTAAAATTCAAATTATGCTAAAACGATGTCGTTTTGGCTGATTTAAGGGCTCTATTTTGGCCAACACTCGAAACGACGTCGTTTTGGGTGAAATAGAGCTGACTCAATTCTCCGACGAGCCATCTCAGAAAAAATATTAATATTTAATTGTCACATATGTTTTTACCCAATCTTTTTTTAACAGGTCAAGTTATGGCACTTTAAGACATTATTCTTTCTCAAAATATTCCAAATTTTCACAATTTGAACACTTGAGGACATTTCGACCAACATGTTTTGTAAATATCTTTTGAAAATGCTTCTTATACGCAAGTTTAGGAGGTTTTTGTCTAAGTCTCTCATTGACTTTATGAAAATCTATTAGAAAATCACTTTCCTTATTAAAACCAAGTCCTAACTTATTATAGTAAGCTACTTGTATGGAAATGATATGCTATAATATTTTTGAACCATTTGAAAATTTTGTCAAAATATTTGAAGATTCCTTTTTTAAAGAATCATTTTCTTTGACAAGTAAATTTCGACTTTCTTTTATTTGTAGAAAATATTTTTGCAAAATTTCAAAATTTTCTTTTTGAGAAAGATCTTGTTGCCTAAGTCATGAATTCTCATTTTTTAGTTCGAAGATCTTTTTAAGAGAGGATTTGAGATTTAAGCAAAGCTTATTATATACTTAAGAACTTTGATAGGAATTGCTGAATGACTTATCTCGATTTCCTCATTGGATTCTGAGTCTATGTCTGAGTCAGACTCTGATTCTTAGTTTAATTTAGATTTAGAATTTGAGTCTGAGTCTGAATGTGTCATCAAGCATATATTTCCTTGCTTGTCATCTTCTTTAATGGTTCTTTTTGCTCATTCTACTTGTATTGTCTTCTTCCACTAAGTTTGCTTCATTTTATACTTAGCTTTTTGAATTTCTTAATCATAAAAGCAAGTTCTTCATCATACATTATCATTTTCTGAGTCTATATCATCATAATCAACATTATATATTAAAGCGATAGACTTCTTACCTTCGGGATCTTCATCAACGATTTGTTCCACTTCGTAGGATTGAAGAGTGCCAATCAATTCATCAACGGAGAGTGGTATAATCCTCCGAGTCTCTTGGATTAAGGTCTTAACATGGTTCTAATCTTTTGAGAGACCTTGCAGAAGTTTGTTAATCTTCATTGGCAAAGAAATTGGATGACCTTGATATGCCAAACCGTTTACAATTTCTGTAAAATGATTGAGCATATCTCCAATCGACTCTTTTGGCTTCATCTTGAATGATTCATATTAGCCAAACATTAAGTTTACTTTTGTTTCTCTTATACAATCACTCCCATCATAAGTAATATGAAGCCTATCCCAGACTTCCTTTGCTATTTCACATGAAGAAATTATGTTTTATTTAGTAAGAGACAATGCGCAATATAAAGAATAAATGGCTTTTACATCAAGAGTTTCTCTTTTGGATATCTCCGTCCTAGACATAGGAGTAGGGGGTTTGGTTTCTTTGTCTTTGCCATTCTTATTTGATGTAGACGCAATAGTGGAATTGATTCATTTTTCAACAACATCCCATTGTAAGAGATCTTTGGATCTTAGAAATGCCTTCATATGGTGGCCTGGTGTTGCTTTGCTCTTCCATAAATCCCGGTGCCAAGATAATAGCCATAGGAGATCTTTAGCTCAAAAGTAAAAACATTTTAATAAAACAAGCACTTGGCTCTGATATTAGTTAAAAGTGCGAGTATGAACATCTAGAGATGGGTGAATAGGTGTTTAAAATAAATCTTGACAAATAAATGCGGAATAAAATAAGTTGTGGATAAAGTCTAAATAAGGATCATAGTTTAACTAAATGAGCCACTAGACTTTTGGTAGATGTTCAAAAGCTGTTATGCAATGGAATAGACTTTTGATGAAAGATAAACTTTGATATAAAAGTCTAACAATCTTCAGATTTTGATACATAAGTCTGGAAATCTTCATAACATAATGTAGATAAGAGCCAACAAACTTAAATATGAAAAGTTAAGAAAAAGAGAATGTTGCACACGAAATTTATAGTGGTTTAGCTTAAATCAAGCCTACGTCCACTTTCCCACACTAACAGCTTTATGTTGAATTCCACTATGCAATCAACAAGAGATTACAACTTTAAGTGCAAACACTCAATGATAGATCACACTATATCACTAAGTCACTATTTTGATATTTTTCTCACGATAACAAACGTTTAAGTTCACCAAAGACGAGTATATGATCGAAGGACGCTCAGACTTTGGAATTATAAATTCTACGCTCCGTCTCTTACTTGCTCATTGGTCTTTGATCTCCTTAAATGCTCATCCACTTCCAAACTAGCTACTGGACAATATCTTAGAGGATCGTCTTCCAATCTATCCACTTGACAGATCGGTATCTAGAAGATTTGGTAGCCGTTGAGTGATCGAAGTAGAATCTCAAATTGATTCTGATCGCTCATACAAACAGAATCTTGGTTTCCATAAGTAGAGTTTCTTCATATAGAAAGTTTTTGTCTTCAATATTCAATTGTTAATCAATTAGATTGAGTCAATCAAATCAATCTTAATGTAGAATTCAAATCAAATTACTAATCGTTATATGTTTGGGGTTTGTGTTACGTTCTGTCAAGTTGGGTTCAAACTCTTCATGTCTGAGTCTGAACCTGTTTGGGGGAAGTAGACTTTGTAAAGTCCGAAACAGGTTCGAACTCTTCAAGTTGAGTCTATTCTGGACCTTGTTACGTTTTGGATTTATGTGTCATTCTGGATGTAAAGTTAGAGAGTGTTCCGTCTGAAGTAAAGTCTGAATGTCTTCCATCTGAAATAGTGTTTGAGTCTGATTAAGTCTTCATTTGTTCAATCTGGAACTTGTCAAAGTAGGTAGACTTTTGATGTAAGATAGACTTTACAATGTGAACGTAAGTCTGAACATATTCTGCTTCTAAACATATTTAGCTTTAAGGTTTGGACACAGTCTAAATAAGTTCAGTTTCAGCATAGAGTTTGTCTTTTGGTTTTTCAAAGTATAGACTTTGATAATATCTTTTACATGTTTTTTCATCTGCATAATCTATTACTCAACCATTAAACATGTTAGTAACCTTTGATTTATTTTGTCATCTTCAAAACATCATAAGAGATTTCCCTAACACTCTCCTCCTATTTGTTTTCTTTCATTCATGGCTTCACCTTCTTCTATAGTAGTCATCTTCCACCTTTCATCTTCAACCCAAGCTCATCTTCCTCAAGCTTGGTCTATCATTTGCACTCACGACCTCCATGACCATTCCGCAGCAAACATTGCATTTTGTTGGTCTAAGTTACCACAAAATATTTAGTCCAAAACGGTGCTGGTGTTTGTGACCCTTGTCCGCTGTGCCACAACCATTAATGTAGTCTTGCTGGTCGTTGTCGTGGTTGCACCATTGTCACCATCCGCTGTTCAAGGCCGCCTTGTTCAGTTCTTGCTAGAGCCTCTGTTAGAACTGCAGGTTACTGCCTATGCAACTGATTCAACATCGTGGTCCATTATCTTCATTGAGTTGCTATCTAGATCTACCTTGTTTGTCCATGCTAGTTCTTGCAGCTCAGGCCAAGATCATCACTTTTGGAGCCACGTCGGCTTGAGATTCACTTGCCAATTGCTGTTTCTAATCATCCAACTCATCCCCTCCATGTCGTTTTCACTCCACCTCATTGCCAATCACTCGCCGATTCTGGTTTTGCGTATTTTCTCAAACAAAGTCATAGAAGAGCTGAGTTGTCGTGGTTCGCCTTTGAAGCTAAGCCATCGTCGAGCCGACACTTTGTCACGGAATCCTTGTGCTATGGCGGCCTCGCAGTTCCATCACCCATCGTAATTCTCCGCCCCGAGACATTGCCTGTTGCCGTGCGTACTCGCGACCACCTCACATGCCCTCCTTTCATGGAGAAAACATTGTTGCTTTGACAGTGTTCTTTTACCATCACTGAATAAATTCCACCAAGATAAGACACATTTCTTCTGGATGATTTAAACGGTGAGTTGTCAATGAAATTGGGTGAGAACTCTAGATCTATTTGTCGTATGATCGTTACATACTTGGCCAAGTAAAATTGAATTTTTTTCCCACGTGAGAGATCTCACCAGTCCACATATTGTTGAAGGCCAAAAATAGAATTTTCTATTTTTATTCCCTAAATAAATTTCCTAACAAAAATATTCATTTAATAAAAACATAATATTTATGGTCTCGAAACAAAAATTTACTTGATAAACTTTTTTAAATATCTCCCTTTTCGGGCGGGTGGGTGGGCAGCAATGGTGGAAGGCGGCAAACGGGCAATTGGCTAATGACAAGTGCGAGCGATGAGGAGTTTTTATTTATTATTTTTGTTTAAAAAATAGAAAAATCATAAATTTCTATTTCTCATTTCTATCAAAATTTATTTCTAAGCTAAAAATTTGTTCGAAAATTGAAAAATAAAATTGCATTACCAAATGAATTTTTGTTCTTGAATTGTTTATGGAAAAAAAATAGAAAAATAGAAAAATAAAATGATTATTATAAAGGGGCATGAGGGGAAATTGTTGAAGTTACCATTTGTTTTCAATCTAGTATTAACTTAATTAATGTTAAAAGAATCTTTTACTGGAAGGTTAGCCCTAACTAACCTATAACAGTGGCAACTCTAATCTTATTCGAGAAATGAATATGTACTTGTACAGTTCATTTTCCGGCAAATTGAATGCTATTGTTGCAAGATTAAATTTTTTTAAGTCTTGGATATTATGAAACCTACTAGGGCAACACATCCAATACTTGGATACTAATGCTCTCTTGCTTAACAAGTCAATCCATGAGAAATTCAAGGCTTGAAACAATAAAGGTAGGAAGAGATAAATTATCACACCCCAATCCATAAGAACAAGGGCATGATACAGCCATCCTTTCACCAAAGGATGCAATCTTAACATAACCAAAATTCAACCCGATCAACATAAGTACATCTGTGTGTGTGTGTGTGTGTGTGTGACAAAAAGGGCATTTGGTTAAAATATCAAAGTATTTCTACAATCCACCGAACCAAAATATATACATTCTGCAAATACTAACTTATAAACTTATCAACTATTTACAAGTCATACAAAAAGTTTCCACCACAAAAGTCCTTCCCGAACAAACGCTCACGCCTACTTGCGACTCGCTGAAGAATCCAAAAAACAAGTAGATGAGAGGAGTGATCTACCACAGCTCAGTGAGTAACACATTTCTTTTAAGTGGATCGAGAAATCACTATGTACATTTAAAACAAAATTAACTCACTTTACCATAATACATAATCATAACTCAAATACCGAAGATACTAATGATCTAGTTCATTTGTCAATCTCATAAAATATGTATCAATGGTCTATTCCATTGATTAATCTCATCAAATCACATCAATGGTCCATTCCATCGACCAAACTCAAATCACATGTCAATGATCCACTCCATTAACCAATTCATGCTTAAATGTCTAACCATGGTTACACGTAACGCCTATGACAAAACAACCAAGACCCCCCTTGGCAAGGTCTTCACCTATATTAGCTAGTGGCTCAGCCCACAAGGATTCTAGACTAGTATACGTATACCCACACACCCCTTAGGGTCCACAGAAACATTGAGCACCAACCACCAATCACAATATCCAGTAATCCAACATTAGAAAGAAAGTCATATCACAACTCAAAATTTGATATATAAATTTCAAAGCATTCTTCAAAATGCCTTAGGGTTCTTTCATAAAAAGTTTCACAAACCATTTTCAAACAATCATTCAAATCGAATTCGAAATATAACTCCTTTCAAACAACAAAAATGGTAGTAATAGTTCGATCATGTTTTATGTAACAAAATATGCTTTTTATCAACTCATAGAATATATAATCCACCATGTTTCTCAAAACATGAGTTTAAAATATAAAGAAGAAATAGTCACTCACTTGGGAAAAGCCAAAAATCAACTATGACGTATACTCGAACCATGCACTCGGCTTCCTAACAAGTAACGAAAAAACAATATCAAAAGGCCGAGTAAAAAGGTTATTCTTACAACGACTCACATAGGCCTATTTGTTGATAAAACGACACCTATGCCACAAAGGCTCACATTTAGTGGAAACCCATCGATTTCCACTAGGTGTAGCTCATGCGCCAACTTTGTCGCGCCATAACTTCCTCCACAAAATTCTGTTTCAAGCCGTCTTACAGTCTTTAGAAAGCTCTCTTAACATACAACAACAACCCTACTCAGCTACCCCAAAACAGTACAAAAAAAAAGGCTCGAAGCTACTGTTTGCTACAGTTCTAAATTGCACCCCTAACTTTAAAATTTCATTTCAGACAAACCGCAAGCTCAAATCACGATCTGTAAGATGCTATAGCTTCACAACATCCCAAAGTACCATTTCTACAAAAAAATATACAACTTGATGACTCAAAAATCGGGCTTCGCCACACAAATATCTAAGGAATCCGAATTTCGAGCCCTAATTGCGGCAATTGCTTCAAGTAGGTGATTAAAGGCTTTGATTTCTTACGGGCATTACAAAACACACTTGAGTCGGCTTGATGAGGCGTCCGGATTACAAGCGCATCAATTTTTTTTTTTCCTTTTTCCTTTCTCTTCTTTCTCTTCTCTCCCCGTTTCTTTCTTTCCACTACTTATGCCCATGCTTTTCTCTTTCTCTCCCTCTCTCTATCTTTAAAAACACAGCTGAGGCTTCATTTACTTTCCTTTAGCTTCTTTGTTGACTTTTCAACCCTTTATTTTTTTTTTTTTTTATAGCCCATACATTACATTCTCCCCTTCTTAAAAGATTTCATCCTCGAAATTTACAAGTACCTCAACACATGAAACAAGTGAGGGTATTTGTGCCTTACCTCTTCCTTGAGTTCCCAAGTGACCTCTCTCTCCATGTGATTTTTGCCATTGGATTTTCACATAAGGAATAGTGCGTTGTCGTAACACTTGATCTTTCTTATCGATAATACAAATGAGCTGCTCTTTGTATGATAAGTTTTCTTTCAACTTCAATGGTGAAAAATCCAATACATGATCAGAATTTGGCACATATTTCAATAATAAGGATACATGGATCACATTATGGACTCCAAATAATGCTGGTGGTAAAGCCAGTTTATAAACAACTTCACCAATCTTTTCTAATATAAAAAATGGTCCCACATACCTTGGGCTTAATTTACCACACGTGTCAAATCTCATGATGCCTTTCATAGGAGAAACCTTCAAGAATACATGGTCTCCTACATTAAATTCTACTTTGCGCCTCTTAAGGTTTGCATAACTTTTCTAACGGCTTTATGCTGTTTTCAAACGCTCTCAAATGAGTCTAATTTTATCTTCTGATTGTTGTATATATTTAGGGCCGATTAATCTTTTCTCACCAACATCTTCCTAGCAAATAGGAGTCCTACATTTACACCCATACAAAGCTTCAAAAAGAGCCATCTTAATGCTAAAATGATAACTTTTATTATAAGAAAACTCTGCAAAGTGTAAATGTTCGTCCCACAAACCATCAAAGTCAATAATGCATGATCGTAGCATATCCTCTAATGTCTGAATAGTTCTCTCCGACTAACCATCCGTTTATAGGTGAAAAGTTGTACTAAAATTGAGTTGAGTACTTAATGCTCCTTGTAAACTCTTCCAAAAGTTAGACACAAACTTGGGATTTCTATCGGAAATAATAGTCACTAGAACTCCATGAATTCTCACTATCTCATTAACGTATCGCTTCGCCATGTTTTCAAGTGAAAGGCCAAATCGATAAGACAAAAAGTGCGCAGATTTAGTCAATCAATCAACAATCATCCATATGTCATTCTTACCACTAAGTGTCCTCGGTAAGCCGACGATAAATCCATGGTAATATGCTCTCACTTCCATTTAGGTACTTCAAGTGGGTGCAGCTAGCCACCTGGTTTCCGATGCTCAATTTTCATTTGCTGGCAAATTAGACATTGGTCAACAAACTTCACAATATTTTTCTTCATATCGATCCACCAAAAATTTCCTCTCAAATCCCTATACATGTTAGTGCTCCTTGGATGAATCGAGAATCTAGTGCTATGAGCTTCTTGTAATATCTCCTTTTTCAATTTTGAATCATCGAGAACATATAACCGACCACGAAATCTCATTGACCCATCTACATGAATACTAAAGTCATATTGTTTCCTAACTTCTACACCTTCTCTGATCTTTTCTAATTGAGGATCTTTATTTTGTTTAGCCTTGATTTTGTCAATCAATGTCGGTTGTACTCGAAGATTAGCTAATCGAGCACCAAGCCAATGGACCAAAACCTCCAGTCCAGCTTTCTCATATCCTCAAGAATAGGCTTTTGAGAAGTGAGTAATGCTGCCATATTTCTATAGGATTTGCAACTCAAGGCATCGGCTACCACGTTAGCTTTACCTGGATAGTAATTGATGGATAAGTCATAATCCTTCAGAAGTTTTATCCATCTCCTCTGCCTCATGTTAAGTTCTTTCTAAGAAAAATATATTTCAAACTCTTGTGATCGGTAAAAACTTCACATTTTTCACCATACAAGTAGTGCTGCCATATTTTTAAGGCAAACACAACCGCCGCCAACTCCAGATCATGAGTAGGATAGTTCTTCTCATGAGCCTTCAACTTTCTAGAGGCATAAGCCACAACTTTACCATCCTGCATAAGAACACAGCCTAAACCTTCCTTAGATGCGTCACAATAAATTGTGAAGCCACTAGTCCCTAAAGGCAAAGTTAATTTAAGAGTTGACACTAATCGCCTCTTCAACTCTTGGAAACTGCGCTCACATTGATCTAACCACACAAATTTAACTCCTTTTTGAGTTAGGCGAGTAAGTGGACTAACAATTTTAGAAAACCCTTCTATAAATCGCCTGTAATAACCTACTAACCCAAGAAAACTTCTTACCTTTGTGACATTGGTAGGGTGATTCCATTGAACAACTGCTTCAACTTTCTTTGGATCAACTAAGATACCATCCTTTGATATTACATGACCCAAAAATTCTATGTGATCAAGCCAAAAGGCACACTTATTAAATTTATCATACAACTTCTTTTTCACGCAAAGTTTGTAAAACAACTCTCAAGTGTTGCTCATGTTCTCCCAAACTCCTCGAATACACCAAAATATCATCAATGAATACCATAATAAATCTATCAAGAACTTGCCTGAATACCTTGTTCATCAAATCCATGAAAACCATAGGTGCATTCGTTAACCCAAAAGGCATGACAAGAAATTCATAATGCCCATACCTTGTTTTGAAAGCGATCTTTGGCACATCATCAACTTTTATCTTCAACTAATGATACCCAAAACAAATGTCGATTTTAGAAAATACCTGAGACCCTTGAAGTTGATCAAATAAATCATCAATCTGGGGCAAAGGATATTTATTTTTTATCGTCACCTTGTTAAGTTCTTGGTAATCTATGCAAAGTCACATACTACCATCTTTTTCTTCATAAATAGAACAAGAGCTCCCCAAAGTGATACACTAGGCTTGATAAAACCCTTATCCAAAAGCTCTTGCAGTTGTGTTTTCAATTCACTTAATTCAAAAGGTGCCATCCAATATAGGGTCTTAAAGATAAGCGTTGTACCAGGCATTAAATTGATACAAAACTCTATCTCTCTATCAAGAGGCAAACTAGGTAAATCTTCAAGAAATACATTAGGAAATTCTCTGACAACATGAACATTTTCTAGTTTTACTAGCTCCTTACTTGTGTCTTTTACACAAGCCAAATAACCGCAACAACCCATTCTCAAAAGTTTTCTTGCTTGCATAGCTGAAATTAACCTTGGAAAAGTGCCTTCATAACTTCTCGAAAAAGAGAATTCGGGTTGATTTGGAGGTCGAAAAATAACTTTTTTTGAATAACAATGAACAGTGGAATAATATTTTGATAACCAATCCATCCCTAGAATAACATCAAAATCCCATATATCTAACTCCACCAAATCCACAGGCAATGGTACATCATCAATTCGCCCAACAAACAATTCTTGAAAACACGATTAGCAATCAAGAAATCACTAGTGGGAGTATCAATACACAATTCATATTTTAGAAGCTCAGACAATACATCAAGTTTCTTTGCAAAATCAATGGAAGTAAAGGAATGTGTGGCACCAGGATCAAACAATGCATAGGCAGGTTGCGAGGCAATAGAAATATTACTTGCAACAACTGTATTAGAAGCCATCGCATCCTCTTCCATCATTGTAAAAACTTTCCTAGTCATCCTTTGCCTTTGATGGCCTTCTTGTGGTTTATCAACTGGAGGGGTAGTCTTCCTCATAGAACAAGTATAGGCTCGATGTCCAGGTTGCCCACATACAAAACATACTCTACTATCTCCAGAGGCATTCTTCTGTGTTGGACAATCACGTGCCATATGTCCCATTTTCCACAAGTGAAACATGCTTCTCTCTTATGGTAACAAGGACCACTATGTTGTCTTCCACAAGTAGTACAAGAACCTAGATTATTATGAATTCTGGGCTTTCTTGGCTGGTTAAAAGCTTTCCTCTTTCCACTGCCACCGGTGCCATTATCTTGATAGTCAGTGGATCTCAACTTCTTATGTTGAGGTAAACTTTGTACCTCACGCTCCAAAATCTTTTGTTCCACTTTGATGGCTTGTTCTAGCATGTCTTTATAAGATGTCAATGCTAGAGGTGTGAGTGCAGATGCAAATTCATATCGGAGCCCCCTCTAAAAGTGATCAGTCTTATCTTGCTCATTAGACACATATTGCTTAGCAAATCTACTCATATGATTAAAGCGGGCTACATACTCCAAAACTGTGGAGTTGCCTTGAGATATGTGTATAAAATCACTCTTCATTTTTGCCTGAAATGACACTGGAAAGAATTGGGCATTAAAAGCCTGCTTAAAGTCCTCCTATGCTATAGCACCACCCCTGCCTCCGAGGGCTAACCTCATTTCCTCCCACCAATGCTTTGCCTCACCTTCTAAGTATCGAGAAGCAAAGTTAACCTTCTTGTCTTCAGGAATGCCTTCTACTTCAAAGATCCCCTCGATCTTTCTAGTCCACTTCTCAACTGCAAGAGGATCAACTTTCCCATCATAAGTGGGTGGTTTTGCCATTCTAAATTGGGCAAAGGTGTATGAGCCAATTGCTCCATCTCCACTTAATTCCTTTGCTTGACGATATTAATGAATCATGGCTTGTTCAAAGTCGGTCAGGGGAAACGATCATGGGTTAACTTCACTGACTTCCTATGAGTCGAGACTTCCATCATGCCGATCCTCCCATCTCCTCCTTAAAGATGCACCTCGAGAAGCTTGAGGTGTGTCTCTAGCACCAGGGGTGACAATGTGCTTGCCTTTATTATTTCTACGAAGCGAAGCAAGTGTCTCCGAGTCACGCATGATCACCCTGAATCCAAGAATAGAGCTACAACTTAGTATCTAAAAGGCTAACGCATTAAAATTCTATCACACAATCTCACATTGTCCCATATCTACCCAAACCAATCAAAACCTAGCTTAGATACAAAAAAAATGTCACACCCTAATCCATAAGAACAAGGGCATGACACGGCCGTCCTTTCACCAAATAACGCAGCCTCAACATAACCAAAATTCAACCCAATATCAACATATATACATATTGTATGTATATATATAGGACAAAAAGGGCATTTGGTTACAATATCATATTATTTCTACAATCCATTGAACCAAAACATATACCTTTTGCAAAGACTAACTTATAAACTTATAAACTATTCACAAGTCATACCAAAAAGTTTCCACCACAAAAGTCCTCCCCGAACAAACGCTCACGCCTACTCGCGACTTGCTGAAGAACTTAAAAAACAAGTAGATGAGAGGAGTGAGCTACCATGGCTAACACATTTCTTTTAAACGGATCGAGAAATCACTATGCACATTTAAAACACAATTGTAACTCACTTTACCATAATACATAATCATAACTCAAATACCGAAGATACCAATGGTCCAGTCCATTAGCCAATCTCATCAAACATGTATCAATGGTTTATTCCATTGATTAATCTCATCAAATCACATCGATGGTCCATTCTATCGACCAAACTCAAATCATACGTCAATGGTCCACTCCATTGACCAATTCATGCTTAAATGTCTAACCATGGTTACACGTAACGCCCATAATAAAACGACCAAGATCCTCCCTTGGCAAGGTCTCCACCTATTATTAGCTGGTGGCTCAACCCACAAAGATATCCTAGACTAGTATGCGCATATCCACACACCCCTCAGGGTCCACAGAGACATTAAGCACCAACCACCAATCACAATATCCAGTAATCTAACATAAAAAAGAAAGTCATATCACAACTCAAAATTTGATATATAAATTTCAAAGCATTCTTCAAAATGCCTTAAGATTTTTTCATAAGGAATTTCATAAACCATTTTCAAACAATCATTCAAATCGAATTTGAAATATAATTCCCTTCAAACAACAAAAATAACAATAATAGCTCGATCATGTTTTATGCAACAAAATATGTTTTTTATCAACTCATAGAATATATAATCTATCATGTTTCTCAAAACGTAAGTTTAAAATACAAAGAAGAAATAGTGTCACTCACCTAGGAAAAGCCAAAAATCAACTATGACGCATACTCAAATCACGCACTCGGATCCCTAACAATTAACGGAAAAACAATATCAAAAGGTCAAGTAAAAAGGTTATTCTTATAATGACTCACCTAGGCCTATTTGTTGATAAAATGACACCTATGCGCCATAAAGGCTCGCATTTAGTGGAAACCCATCATTTTCCGCTAGGTGCAGCCCATGCACCAACTTTGTCGTGCCATAACTTCCTCCACAAAATTCCGTTTCAAGCTGTCTTATAGTTTTTAGAAAGCTCTCTTAATGTACAATAACAACCCCAACTCAGCTGCCCAAAAATAGTAAAAAAAAAAAAAAGGCTTGAATCTACTATTCGCTACAATTCCATATTGCGCCCCTAACTTTAAAATTTTGTGCCGAACAAACCGCAAGCTCACATCACGATCCGTAAGATGCTATAGCTTCAAAACATCCCAAAGTACCATTTCTACAAAAAATATACAACTCAACAACTCAAAAATCGGGCTTCGCCACACAAATATCCAAGGAATCCGAATTTCGAGCCCTAATTGCGGTGATTGCTTCAAGTAGGTGATTAAAGGCTTCAATTTCTTACCGGTATTACAAAACACACTTGAGTCGGCTTGATGAGGCGTCCGGATTACGAGCATGCCAATTTTTTTTCCATTTTTCCTTTCTCTTCTTTCTCTCATCTCCCCTGTTTCTTTCTTTCCACTGCTTTTGCCCATGCTCTTCTCTTTCTCTCCCTATCTCTATCTTTAAAAACACAGCCGAAGCTTCCTCCACTTTCCTTCAGCTTCTTTGTTGACTTTTCAACCCTTTCTTTTCCTTTTTTTTTTAAAGCCCGTATATTACATAAATCATCCAAACAATACTTAATCGATCCCCATCGCGATTAAGAGTTGTGCTGTCTAGGAAATGAGAATTGCAACAAATTTCAAAATAGATTGCATTGAGGTGCTTTTATCAACCTTTATGATATGAACATCAATTGCTACAAGGCCGATGATAGGTGAACAATAAGTAGAGAGATCGGTATGGATTAGTAAACCTTTGTAGCCATACCATTCACATAATTGATCGGGATGATCAATATGTGGTAAGCCATAAACTATCTTCTTGTGAGAAAGCAAATTGAGTCCGCCAAAATTGAGATGGCCGAAAACTCAAATGCCACAACCATGAAGGATCATCCATGCACATCTTTAAACATTGAGACATACCATTCTTTATATTGAGAGTAAACATCATTTTCTTCGACATCTTCACATTCGCAATTAGTTTATTATTCCCATCTCTTAGTAGAAGACTAAGATTTTTCATATGAACGGTATAATCTTTCTCGAAAAGTTGTCCCAAACTCAAATTATTGCTTCACATTTTCTGGACATAATAAACATTAGAAATAAATTGATGTGCACCATTGTTCAAATGAATCAAGATTGCTCCTTTGTCTTCGACAAGAATTTTGGAGTTCTCACCAAAAGAGAGACTTTCCGTCTAAGGGTCTCTCTCATCTAACTCAGTAAACATCTCCTTTCTCACATACATGCGATTGCTTCCATCGGTATCCAGATACTAGGTATCAGTTTGACCTCCTTCATCTTCTTTGAACACCAATAATAAAACTTGATCACATCATTCACCAAATTTGTTTTTTCATCTGCTCTACTACTCTCCTTGTTCCAGTAGCTAGAAGCATAATGGCCAAGTTTATTACAATGATAACATTGAATTTTAGATTTATCATTGGCCTGTCAAGTTCATTCCTCTTTCATGAACATCTCTTTGATATTGGTATTTGTCATCACTTCGAGTAGCATCACCTTTGCTTTGTCCACAACCTGTAACATCCTAAATTTCAAGTTTTGATTTCGACAAATTGAGTTGGGCTTTATGGCACAAATCGATTAGAGACTAGAGATAGGTCAACTCGACAAAAGATATGTGATTAAGTGTGGGTGATTCCATCTAATTGCACAATTCTTATTGATCAGCACTAGATCGATTTCTCTATCATTTTGGTACCCTGTGTCCGTATTTGAAATCTCGAGATTTCTACGATAATCAAGAGGTGTCAATGTGTCAAAGATATATGTGTGGCTCGAAAATAATTGACTATGGGTCAATGCACAAAAAATTCCTAAAAGCTACTAGGTAGATTAGGATGTGCTAAGGATCGTGCCAGATTGCCTTGAAATGGAACCTGAATTTAGAAATTGAAAGTTCTGTCATATCACAAATCATTTTAGGAACATCAACTCATCTTTCGAATATTTTTCTGCAAACCGAGATTTTCAACAAAAAATCCAAAGTAAGGTTATTTTGGATCGGGAAAATCCAAGGATCGCTTTTGATTTCGTTTTTGGGATTCAAGTTGGACTAATTGGTGAGGAAAAATGTTGATTGGGATGGTGGCACCTTGGTTGGATTTATGGAAATCAAATTGAGTCCAATTGGAGGAGAATTGAAGAGGAATTGATGAAATTGAAGAGCAAAGGTCACAAATTCGTAGGCTATGGGGTATACAACATTTTGGACCTCTTGGCAAGCTTGTTGGGGAAGCTTTGGAGTGGATAAGGGCAGCTGGTCAAGGGCTGAAGTGGTGGGGCATGTTGGTGGGCTCTAAGGGGACAAAGAAGCCATCTAGAAGGTTGGTGGCCCCCTCCAAGCTTTCAGCACCTTCTTCTTCCTCTTTTGGTTTCACTTTCTCCATTGTTGAAGCTTTTTGGGAGCTTAAAGAATCAGAGAGACCAACCCTCACATCCCTCTCTCTCCCCTCTTCAGCTCAAGCAATTCGTAGCCTTTTCCCCCTCCGTATTCTCTTCTTCCAGTTTTTGCTCCAATTGACCTTTCTTTGAAAAATTGAGTTAAAAAATGTATTCTTGTATGAATTAGCTCACTCTCCACCCAGCATCATCTTCAGGACATCCAGTCCATACGGGGGGACTTCGCCGCTTGTTGGAACAAGCCACTAGTTGTCCTGTTCGCCAACGAGAAGAAACTGATTGTCGGTCCGTCGATCCACTTGGCAGCCTACACGGTTTTGCTTGTTTTGCCCATTTCAGCCATTTTCTCCCCCATTTTGACCCTACCTTCACCTTTACCAACCACCAGCAAGTCCCCCTTAACCTTCGAGTGCCGCCGGTTGTTTGCCACCCCTTCGCCGGAGCTATGATCAGCCTAATTCCTCGTCATTCAGCAGTTAGTTTTCCTTCCTGGTTCAGCAAGCCGAAGTTGAAGTTCCAGCAAGGCCTTGGGACTTTGTGGCCCATTTCTAAGCCCTTCCTAGCCTTGGTTGATGTCACCACTAGGAGGATTGTCGCTCACCTTGGCATCACCTTCACCATGGACTCGTCGGAATGCTAAACTAGTGAGTTTACTCATTAAACCTTACTTTGGAGGTTAATTATAATTAAGGGTTGCTTAGATTAGCTTAAGAATGGATTTGTGATAATCTAGAATGATTATATTAGACTTATAATGGATTAGTGTTAATATAATTACTGAGATTAGCACCATTGATGATAGATTAGTCGAATACAGTGGAATTTTTGCAATTCTGATCTTTGGACCCTCGCCGTTTGCCATTTTTGTAGATTGAAATGGATTGCGAATTTGAGGTTAATGTCTTCTTGAAAAATGATTTAGAAATCCTTAGTTATAACATATATATTTCTCAATATTTTTAGGGATTTAAAAGAAGGAGATATCGCCTCCGTCATTTTCAAACAGAGCCTCAGTTTTCGCTGGAACTTGTGACCTTTTAGGATTTTAGGGATTTTTATCAACTCTTTGGGTTGAATTTCAAAATGGTTTCTTCATAAAAGTTGTTTTTCACATTTTCTAGTTTAACATACTCAAATTTTACATCAAATGGACATGTCTTGGACTTCGAACCAAATTGATTTATGAAAATAGACTTTCTAGAAACGGACCCAGTTTTTTGTGCTGGATTGAGCAATTTACTAGGCCGAATCTAGAAGGATTTGGATTTATGTGTTTTCATTAAAAATGTTCATTATGTGTCTTTTACAACATATTCAAATTTGAAAATTTTCCTATCTTGTTTAATTAGGTTTTCTGTATTTAAAATTGGAGATGTGAGTGGGCCTATTATGTCGATTAGGATTGGTTATGATTTTGTAATGGTTAGTGATGCTTTGTTTTGCTAGAAATTGCATATTTGATAATGTGATTGCTCTGTGTTATGCCTAGAGGATTATGCATTTGAGGCACGAATGGTTATGCCATGGTTGTAGTGTTATTGATGCAATGCTAGCTGGTTTGTGCATAATTGATGATATATAGTTGGTTTGTGACATGCCTAGAACTTATGCTTGATGATCATGTAAAGGTTAAGAGAACCTGTCCCCGGTGTGTGTCGATGAACGTTAAAGGTTAAGAGAACCTATTAAGAGAACTCGTCCTCGGTGTGTGTTGATGAACATCATCTATCCTCGGTGTGTGTCGGTGGATAGAGGACCGGTGTGTGTCGGGTAAAACTATCCATGCGGGTAGTAATAATTAATTGGAACGCATGTTGAGTTGAATTGATGGACCGACGTGTGTCGGTAATTCTTGCTCATATGAGTAGTGATTGATTTAGACATTCCAAATGGTGTGTGAATTTGCTATATACACATAATTGTGACATGAACTATGCTGACCAACGGGGAGAATCTGAGACAAGGTAATTCTCTATGGTTATATGATTGTGTGGTTAGGATGCCCTAGGCATATTACCCTCCTAATCGGGGTTTAGAGCGTGAATTCACTGAGATTTATATCTCATTCCATCGTGGGCTTAATTTTTCAAGATCGTAGAGTGGAGAATTTGGAGCTGAGCTGAGATGATCTAAAGTGTAGGTCAAATATGATAGTTTCTTTTTGAGAGTCAATCATTTGAAGTCTTGTGACTGTAGACTTTTGTACTTGACTCAGAGTGTATTTAAAAGCACGTTTTGTTTGAAAATATGTTGTCCTACTTTTCTATCCCGAGATGGTTATTGTTAGGGAATTTGTTATTTGCTTCCGCATGTGCAATAAAAAGAAAGGGTCGGTGACTCATCCTGAGAAGTCGCAAAATTTTATCGACCACCGAGGATGGGCACGTGCTCAATGATCGGGGCATGACATGACCTCTTCCTTGAAAGTGGCCACGGCCTTGACCACAATCATGATCTTGGTTTGTCCTGCGAGTTTGCATGGGATCTCTTTTTTGCTCCTTCTCATCTTGGATGGCCAACCGCATTTGGAGAACTTCTTCCACTAGTTCAATCTTTTTCTTTCTAAACCTTTCTTCATGGGCTTGTAATGAACCCATAAGCTCATCAATCGTCATGTCATCTAAGTCTTTAAGTTCTGCCATAGCAATATGGTCATATTTCTTGGCTAAGGACCGCAGCATTTTCTCGACAATACGAACATGTGAAACGTCTTCTCCGTTTCTTTTCATCAACTATCTAGTTGACGATCACCAAAACTCTTGTGAAATAATTAGCAATCAATTCAGATTCTTTCATATGAATTACCTTGAATTCACTTCTCAAGATTTGAAGGCGAATCTTCTGAACTTTCTGTACTCCTTGATGTGTGTTGTGAAGAATCTCCCATGCCTCCTTAGCAGTAGCAGCATTCAAAACTTTTTCAAATATGGAATCATCTAAAGCTTGATGGATGATTGATAGGGCATATTGATCTTTCGAACGAACCTTCTCCAAGGCATTCCTCTAGTTCTGGTTCAAGGTAGCTTCATCCTTTAGCTCATCATAGCTAGTGTTGACAAGTTCCCATAAACCGTAGGTGCCAAGTAGAGCTTTCATTCTAACGGCCTAGTTACCATAGTTGTCTTTGGTAAGACGAGGATATTGAAGAGGAAGCTGATTGTTTGTTGACACCATGATCACAAACCGTAAGCCCCGATACCACTTTGATGACAACGTAAAAGCAATGTCACATAAAAAAAAAAAAATACAAAGCTTGTAGTGCTTTTTCGATCGTTGATATCTCCACCAAGTTGGAAGGATTTAGAGTGATAGTAGTGTAGGCCATGAGAAGGAGTACCTTTGATGTACCGAAATATCCTCTTTACAACTTTAAGATGAGATGACTTTGGCTTCTCCATATATCAACTCACAATTCCAATACTATACATAATATCTGGTCTCGTACATGTAAAATATCTCAAACTCCCAATCAAGCTTCTATAATATGTTGAATCGACATCAACACCATCAAAGAAACAATCCAATGTCACTTTATCAACATGTGAAGCTGAATATGTAGCTGCATTCTCATATGTTTGTCATGCAATTTGGTTGGGAAGACTACTCAAGGATATTCTTATGGAGCAGAAGAAAGCAACTGAGATTTTTGTTGATAATGTTTCTACTATTACATTAGTGAAAAATCCAATTTTTCATGAACAAAAACAACATATTGATGTTTGATATCACTTTGTTCGAGATAGGTTAAAGAAGGTTGAAGTATTGGATGTGAAGATGAGAGATCAAGTGGCAAACATTTTTACAAAACCTCTCAAGATCGATGTTTTTCATAAGTTCAAATGCTTGCTTGAAATGATCGATGAAAGAGAATTTGGTTTAAGCGGGAGTGTTAGAAATTAAATCAAATTCATCGATGTCAATAACTATTCGGTATCCGCATTGAAGAAGAGTCATATTTGCGTGGTTATTTTAATGAGTCTATTCATCATTATCATTAATGAGTTTGTTCGTATTTTTAGGTATGATGATTGTTTTTAGAGATAAGGTGAGATATGGTGATTGTTTTGTTAGTTTTTAGATCTTATTCAGAATGTTAGTTTCTAGATCTTATTTGGAACGCTAGATTTATCTATTAGGAAGAGGTAAATGTCATGTAACAAGTCTATAAATAGGGGAGTCTTGTAATTATTTTTTGTGCAAGTAAAACAAGTCTACAAGTCTATCTATTTTTTCTCTTCCATATGTGAGTTCTAAGCATTTCATCTTCAAATTACTTTCATCAGTAACTAGGTCGTTTGTCAAACTAGATATACGAAACCATGTGTTTCTAATTAAATTACCTATCCTCGGTTCGTTAAAATGCAATGAGTAAGAGAGAAACAAAAAATTTGGGTCCGTATGCTGAGTCCGTGTTGCATGAAATGTAGAAATTTGTAAGCCTAAGTACAGAGTCAATTATACTAGCCATCCAAAAGATACTGAGAAAGCTGACTTGTGAATGTAATGGCTTATTATAGGCTTCTTGCTCCTTTTGAGGAAAGTAAGTTCTACATCAGCTATTGAAAGTTACTTTTGATACATGTCAATCTCAAGATGATTTGATTTTCGCGATTTTCCTTACGAACGGGGAAGAATGTTGCTTTCGTTTAGCTTGATCCAGTAATGAATGTACAAAATATAAATTTACACCGGTAGTAGACGCGATAATAGCTCATAAATTAATGATCAATGTTATTTCATTTGCTTGATTGCTATTGCCAGTCGTTTTTGGAAGTGAGTGCGACACCATCATTATGCACATCAGACTTAAAAAGGAATTACCCATACATCTTCCCTACTTTTATTTATCTTTGTCGAGGGCAGACATAGGGTGCAAGGTGGAGCGAAGATGGTATGTCCGAACCGTACGACTCAAAGCATAACAATATAATATTGTAATAATAAAATTAATAGGATTGTAATTTCGAAAGTCCAAAGAATAATCTCCCGATCCCATAAATATATCGCCTTCCCGAAATGAATTCAAAAGCCTCATCTCACTAATTTGTACCTTTAAGCATATTCTCTCGAACAACCCATATTTTGATTTTTAGGATAAGAATATTAAATATCTTAAAACTTGCATAAAAATGTATTCAAGTAATAAAATTTTCAAAAAATACAATAAATCCCAAGACTTGTTACAAAAAGTTTAATTGAGTCGTTAAATTTTCAAAAAGATAATCAATGAAAGAACTTGATTGAATTAATTTGATAAATTTGAAGATTTATTTGTATTTTTTAAAAAGTTTTCTTTTATAATTTTCAACATATTCATTCCTTGATTTTTTGTAGCACGCATGCGCGGGTGTTAAAGAGAGTGCAAACCAGCGAAGGTGGTCCTAAGGTTTGGAAACCTACGTGAAAAAGGTCATCGACGTCTTCGACCAGCCAAGTCGTCAAGATTTGCATATACCACTTTCTTCACATTCCCGCCTCAACACTAGTCTGACCCTATTCCTCCTCATTCGCCGGCGTTTCTGTTTCCGTACGTGATCTTTAAATGCTGCTCCCTTTGGAGGAGAAGACGAAGAGATTCTTTCCTGTTCTCTCTTCTGAAAGACAAATTTCTAGGGCCAATGCAATTCATGGGAGAGCGCACGATTGCTAGCCTAGCCATACATTTAATCAAAAAGATGAAACGAACTCTCTTGTTCCTCCCTTTTTTTCCTTCCATATAAAGGGCGGCATTATTTCTCCCGCTATCTTGGCTAAAATACTTATTCTTTCCATTGAACTTACCAAAATACCCTCATCTCTCCCTCTCTCTTCAATTTATTGTTTCTTCTTTTATTAGGCTAAACCCATTTCTTTTTTTATCAGGCTAATCCACAAAAATGCCTTTTATTTCTACTATCTCTCTTATCTAATCAACTTCACAACGTAAATTTGAATCTTACCCAACAAGATATTATTTTGTTCTACATTCTATTATCACTTTATTTAGAGAATGTAGTTAATTTTATTTTATGATCTCATATTTTTAATCACAAAAATTACATAGAATGTTAGAAATTTTTAGCTTTGACGGCTTATAAATTGTATTTTTTATCAAATAGTTTAAGGGAAACTTTACTCCAAAGTTGAAAATTTAAATTCAATCGAATTATCTAGCCGATTTTGACATTGTGAGTGTTTTTCTGGAAAATGTTTGTCGGTTTTTAAAGGTAAACATCACTAGTTCATGCTTTCTTTTGAGCTTTCTATGTTTTAAATAAAAATTGCAAGATGTGGCATCCCAAAATTCAAGTCATCATCTAGAGAAATTAAAGCCTATAATTAGGTAATGAAATTACCTATGGTCTATGTGTTAGCCATTAGTTTTCTTAAGGCTAGGTGTTATTGTGCTTGTGTTTATGAATTTTGAATTTAGGACTATAGGATAAATTAATAATCTATGCTTGGCCATGCACTTTATAAATTAAATTTCAATAAATGAAATGTCGAAAGACTTTGGCCATGTGGAAAATTTAAAGTTTAAAATATTTATAAAAGAAATTCAAAAAAAAAAAAAAGAGAGGAAAAGGTCAATTTTTGAGATGGGCGTTAGGCCCATTGGCCTAAGCTTTTAATGGGCCAAGTTGGCCGGCCCAATAGAGGCCCAAGAGGACTGGTCGACCAGCCCAACTCCAAGGCCCATGATGCATGCAATAGGACAAGTGGCATAGAGGAGGTGAAGCATGGTGGACACTTGCCTTCCTCCACAATTACACTTATCCCTCATGCAAACCTAGAGTGCATGCAATATAAAAGGGAAGAAGAGGAGAGAGAATGGCCGGTTAGCCATTCGGCCAAGTGAGGGAGAGAGAGAGAGAATCGTGCGAGAGAGAGAGGAAGCCGAGAGGGAGAGAAAGGAGCCCGTTCGCCGCCGTGTGCCGTCCGCTCGTGCTGTTCGTGAGGTCTAGAGGCAAGTTGGGAATCCACTTTCTACTCTTGCACCAATGTTTTCGCATGAACTGTTTGGAGTCAGAAACTTGTTTGAGCTTTCATGTGTGTTTAGAGTCCGATTTTGGCTTCAATTTCTTCATCAAAGTTGTAGCTAACATCTTGAAATATAACATACTGAAATTTCGTGGAAAATGATGGAGATTTGAGGGGTCAAACCCTCATCCTACGGAGATGCTAGATCTGGAATATTTTCGTATGAACTGTTTGAGTCAGAATGTTGTGAGAGCTTGCATGCATGCTTAGAGTTCGATTTTGGCTGTGATATCTTCATGAGAGTTGTAGCTAATATCTTTAACTACAACATACTGAAATTTCGTGGAAAATGATGGAGATTTGGTGGGTTAAACTCTCATTATACGGAGACCCCAGATCTGGAAAGATTTTACTGACCTTTGGTTGGATTTGTGGTTGCATGTTGGTTTTTGTTGAGAATCTCACTTTTATTTCTTCATTAAAGTTGTAGGGAACATCTTAAACTACAACATACTCAAATTTTAAGTGAAAAGAACAAGTATATCTTGGTAAATCGACTAGATCTTGAAGACGATGATTCTGGTGATGTGTTCCGAGACACCCGAGACTTCAAGGACCTAAATGATGACTATAATCTGGTTATTTGATCTAGATCTCTTCATGAAACTTGTAAAGGACATCTTGAAACATAACATATCCGAATTTCAAAGAAAAAGAAAGAGAATAGGTAGGTGAAATCTCAAAAATTCGGAGATGTGTGCACTGGACGATGCAGTAATGGATCCAGAAGCTTCGTGAGACTGTATAAAATAATCTAAAAATAATCTGGCTTGGAGTTCTTCATGAAAGTTGTACGAAAATGTCTTGGCTATAATCCAGTAAAATTTTATAATGTTTAGAGGCCATATGGATATTTTAATTGAATTTATTCGGAAACCGTGCATTCTGGTTTCATCCGAGAAGCATAGGATGTTTTGGAAAAATTATGAGATTTTGTAAAAAAATTCAATTTGGCCATGAATTTTGCAAGTAATTATCATCCTATGAGTTTGTTTAATAATTCCTTGAATTTTGATAATTTTGGGAATTTATAGTTTTATAAAAAATAAAAATAAATAATAATAAATATAATAAATAATAAATAAATGAATAAATAGATAAAATGAATTATTTTATTGGCCATAAATCCCATTTAAGTAATTCATGTTGCATGTGTGATAAAGCCTTGATATGTGTATGATATTGAATTGAGTTGCATATGTGATAAAGTCTTGGTGTATGTATGACATTGAATTGAGATGCATGTGTGAATCCTATGCCAAGTATGATTTGTTTGATATCATACCATATGCCATGTTAAAATTAAACTATAATTGAATATGAGAAATGAGATGTATGAGAATATGCATCGTGGTGATGATGATACCGTCGGAGGTGTGAGCCGACGATGCCCCGGGAGTCGGGATGCTCAAAGGTTCGAATGAATCGATGCCCTTTGGATGCCTGGTTGTATTATGAATACATGCCCAAAGGTTTTCCTTGGGAGTGTCGGGATGCCCGGTTGTATTATGATACATACTCGGAGGGTGAGGGGTTGTATCATGATGCATGCCCGGAGGGTAGGGGTAACCATTTTCATGGCGAGCCCCGGAGATTCCTCGTGATGCTAGGTGAGGTGCGAGATGCCCAGAGGTTCGAATGAGTCGATGCCCTTTGGATGCCCAGTTGTATCTTGGATACATGCCCGGATGCCTCGTGATGCTAGTTGGGATACGAGATGCCCGGAATGTGGGGGTGCCGGATGTCCGGTTGTATCTTGGATACATGCCTGGAGGTTTCTCGCAATGCCAGGATTGGGCGCGAGTGATGAATGTGGGATGCAAACATTGGTCTCGGGTATGAGAAATGTGGTGGTCCAAGATGAAAAGTGGAAATTAAACAATGGCATGATATGCATGATGATATGCATGCTGATGATATGTGATGTGAAATGATGATGATAATGATGATGATATACGATATGCATGATGATATGCATAATGATGATGACATGATGATACACATGTATGTGTTATGATTGTGATGATGATGCATGATAGTATGCGCATGGCTTCAAGGTAAGTAATGCCTGCAATGCATGTATGACTTGTATGATGCATTGAGTGGTTTTTGGATTATTTACTCGTTGAGTGGTTGTACTCACCCATTTTTGGGACCAACATTTCAGATTAGTAGATGGTTTGAACGGTTGGATATAACCGTGAGGAGGAGGATAGCAAGGGAATGAGCTTTTGGACGCCGACACTGATCGATGGACTTTAAGTGTATAACTGTTGGAGGAAATGTCGGTCATCTTTTGGAGTGTAGCCGAATATAGAAGATTACGGCATTTTGATGTACCGATGAATGATGTCCATCTGATTTAAGTAAATAAAAAGTGTACGGCTTTTATCTATAAATGTTTAGTAGGTGTGCATTGTTTTCTGAATATAGGGAAGGGAGTTGTTGGATGCGCTTCCGCATATAAATTGCGCAAGGGACCGATCGAAAAAAAGAAAAAAGAAATGTAAACCCCCAAGTTGTATGGACCCGCTGCACTTGAAATGGTATCAGAGTGATATGTTAATAAGGAAAGTAAATGGTAAGCGAACTGTGGCGACCCTAATCGGATCGGGGGCCGTCGAGGGGTGCCACACAAGATGAGAGTGGATAATTTATTTACACTTTCTTCACTTTCAAAGTTACATCAAATGTTTTCATAAGATAGTTTTAAGAATATTTTAAAGTTTTAATTAACTTGATAGGAAATTGAATTTTCAATCGATATTGATTACTTTCTTCATTGTAGGGTTAGAACGGCAAGCAAGTTTTCTCCTTTATAAGCTTATCTTGTGTTAATATTCAGATATGATCTAAAGGTAAATATGTTTGACATTTTCATGCTTCTAACAAATTAACCTTTTGCATATTTTGATCAATTTTTTCTTTTTTCTTTACCATCTTTGATAAAGATCAGCTAAATAATTAAATTGAATTTTGATTTTTGACTCTGAAATATAGTTTTGCTCATACCATTTGATGAAAAAAGGCAATGAGTCGTGTTCATGAGCTGTCTTAAATAGAAATATCTTGTAATTGAAGATATGAGACCATATACTAGGCAAGTGATAACAAGATGCATTATAAAATGATATTTTGTTGGGCGTAATGGAGTATTTGTATTGTGAAACTGATGTGAGACATGATAGAAATAAAGGCAATTACGTGAGTTAGCCTAGTAACAAAAGAAACAATAAATTTAAGAGAGAAAAGAGGGTATTTCGATAAGTTAACTAGGAAAAAGGAGTGTCTTAGCTAAGATGCGGGTGGAAATAGTGCCGCCCATATAAATTACCTACTCTTTGTTGGAATTTTGTTTTCTTTTTTTTTTTTATACTCAACCAAAGGAATTTATGATCTCTCAAGAATTTTATCGTCTTGAAAATCTCATACAATAATTCATGGTGTCGTACCTTTGCACAAACACAACGACGTACGTATTATATAAATACTTCAAAGGTTTTCGATGAATGATTGAGATCCGTTTTTTTTTTTTTTTTACAATCCGACCATCATCGGTCCTACTCCTCAAACATTAGTTTTTCGAGAGCTTTTGGGAAGTGCGCTTTTGGTGAAATCAGGACCTAATAATTGCTATACTATATGCATACATTCTTTTTTCAATATTTGAGTTTTCTTATCAATTAAGACTCGGAAAAGATATATATATTCTTTTTTCTTTTTATTTTTGGGTTTTCTTATCAAACGTTATGCTGCATACATACATTGTTACGTGGACCTTGCATCGATCCTCATTTCGGCAATTTTTTAGGTTTTGCACGCAAATTCAAGACCCTACATTTCTTTTAAGAGCGTCTTCTAGAAGCAATAACTTAAATTGAACTTAATATGTCAAGAGCATCTTCTAGAAGCAAAGTTCCAAAAAATAAAAGCATTAACGCATGGAGATATTATGGGGATTCATCTTACTATAAATGCTTCAAACCCACAAAAATCTCTGCTCAATTTCAGCAAGTGTATAAATACTTTAAAATGAAAGAGAGCGCTTGCACTTTTGAGGGCTTTGATACAGAAACATATTTTTTCCCGAAATGGGTCAGACCTTCTAGAAGTTTTCCTTTATGGGTAATTTTTCTTTAGTGAAGATGGAAAGGGAAAGAGAGCTTTGAGTGAGGGGGATACGGACTGTCACGCACCAAGCGACCGTCTTCATAAGATCACAAACTTATAGATGTGTATATACACGCTGTACTCTCTGTGTTAGCCTCTTTCTACTTCTCACAAACCAAAGAACAAGAAGAAGAAAACCTCCCTCCCTCCCTCCCTCCCTCCCTCCCTCTCTCTTTCTCTCTCGCGTCTGCCTCGTGAAATCGGTATGTATATCTCTCTCTCCATCTCGACAACGCATGTTGGCCGTCATAGTTCTCTCTTTCGCTCCTAAGACGAGCACCTTGAACGCGGTGATTGATTCGGATGAGTCCGGGAATGTTTTTGGTGGAAGATCCGAAATTTTGTTTTCCCTCGTTTTGCTTGTTCCATGTTACTCTGGTCGTTTTTGCGTTTCCGAGTTTCCATTCTGTCTGCATTGCCGCATTCAGTTCCTTTTTTCTTTTTCTTGGTGGTTTTCTTCTTTCTTTGTCGATCTTTAACAAAAAGGCTGTTCATTTTTGTAGAGCAAGAGAAGCCATGAACGAAGACAAAAATGGTGGTGATCGGAATGAAGGGAATGAGCAGAAAGTGTCCTTTTATAAGTTGTTTGTCTTCGTGGACCGCCTGGATGTCCTTTACATGGTGGTCGGTAGTGTGGCCGCCATAGCAAACGGGCTCTCACAGCCTATCATGACAATCATATTCGGCGAGATCATCCAATCTTTTGGCTCCACCAACCAGGATCACATTGTTAAGGAAGTCTCGAAGGTATATTCATATTGTATTTAGCTCTTGCTCTTTAGTCCTAGGTTTGGCAGATTAACAAGAATGTATTCGTTGATTACATAAAATTGGTACCTAAATTAGCCAAGCATATTTAATACACATATTTATTTATTTTATTCGAAAAAAAAAATATCATGATGGCACGGCTCTTTTATTTAAATTTTGCTGGTGTATGCGTCTTTCAGTCAATTTCACCACCACCGAATTAATCTTATGGCTGAGAAGAAACAGTTTTGATTCTGAATTGCAGCAAAGTTACTATCCACATTTTCTAACTCTATGCACAATCCTGACCAGGATGCCACAAGATTAGATACTAGAAAAGTCTTTTTTTTCCCTTTTCTATGTTAATTAATATTACTAGTGATCAAAGATAATACCTCATTGATTTTCAGGCGGCCGTCTGGTTTTTGTACTTGGCTCTCGGTTCAGCGGTCGCTTCTTTTCTCCGTAAGTGCAGTTGATTCTGTCTTCACAACTGTTCTTTAATATTACTTATGTCTATGCAAGGTCAATTCGCTTGGTTTTTCTCTTGATTGCATAAGTGGGGAATCAAAAGGAAGTTATGCTCTCTTTGCTGTGATTTCAGAATCTTATCCATATTGTTGCAGGTTTAGGCAGAAATCATCACTGACAGTAACACAGGGTGTAGCATGACACCTAAAGTTCTCTGTAATGCTTGTTTAGTTTTGGGTTCTTCGGTCATGTTTTCTTCTTTGATGTTTCTTACCTTATCTAAGTTCTCCGCAAGATCTGCAATTAAAGGCTAATTACTGTATATGTTGCAGAGGTAGCTTGTTGGATGATTACTGGAGAGAGGCAAGCGACGCGGATTCGAGGCTTGTACCTGAAAACAATACTCAGACAAGACATTGCCTACTTTGACACCAAAACAACGACTGGAGAAGTCATTGGGAGGATGTCAGGAGACACCATTCTCATCCAGGATGCAATGGGGGAAAAGGTAGAGAAAGGGTTCATGCTTTTTCTTTTCCTTTTTTTAATTGTACCAGGAATAACAAGATGATTGCTAAACTATTGTCATATGCCTAAATTGACTTGTGAAGTTTCATTTGCAACTCATAGGTTGGAAAATATGTACAACTCATGACGACATTCTTAGGAGGTTTTGTAGTTGCTTTTATGAGAGGCTGGCTTCTCTCGGTGGTTCTACTCTCTTGCATTCCTCTCATTGTGATTACTGGAGGGGCTATGTCGTTGATCATGTCTAAAATGACAAGTCAAGGACAGATTGCCTATGCAGCAGCTGGAAATGTTGTGGAACAGACAGTCGGGGCCATTAGGACCGTAAGTTGTAGAGAGATATATGAACCCAAATAAATTATATGCCATTAGGTATTGCTAGGATATACCTTTTGTCCCAGTATTAATCTACTTTCTTTTTCATCACAAGGTTGCATCCTTCACGGGTGAAAAGAGAGCACTAGAAAAGTATGACAGCAAGCTGGAAGTTGCATATAAATCTACCGTGAACCAAGGGCTTGTCTCAGGCATAGGTTTTGGAGTTTTTATGTTAATTGTGTTCTGCCTTTATGGACTTGCCGTGTGGTATGGATCCAAATTAATCATAGAGAAAGGATACAATGGTGGGAAAATCATCAATATCATAACAGCCCTCTTGGTTGGAGGAATGTAAGCACTTCCTTTCTTACTGTTTCCTTTTATTTCAGCTCGCAAATATCCACAAGGCATTCTCATCTTTCTGGGATGAACATTTCTTGGTTTGTAGGTCACTGGGCCAGACATCTCCTTGCGTGAATGCATTTGCATCAGGACGAGCCGCGGCGTACAAGATGTTTGAAACCATTGAACGAAAACCACTTATCGATTCCTATGACACCTCGGGAACGATATTGGAAGATATAAAAGGCGACATTGAGCTTAGGAATGTTCATTTTAGGTACCCTGCGAGGCCAGATGTGCAAATCTTTGGTGGAATTTCTTTGAAAGTCCCGAGCAGCAAAACGGCAGCTCTAGTCGGTCAAAGTGGCAGTGGGAAATCCACAGTGATCAGCTTGCTCGAGAGATTCTATGATCCTGATTCTGGTGAAGTACTTATTGACGGCATCAATTTGAAGGATCTTCAGCTTAAATGGATCAGGGAGAAAATTGGATTAGTGGGTCAGGAACCGGTCTTGTTTTTAACTACTATAAGAGAGAACATAGCCTATGGAAAGGAAAATGCAACTGATGAGGAAATCAGACAAGCGATTCAACTTGCCAATGCTGCAAAATTTATTGACAAGCTGCCGAAGGTACCTGTTCTTATGAGTTGAACTTCGAACGACTATACACGTATCGGCAATGAAAAGAATTCTTTAAAACAGAGCTTCGACTTGGCACCGAAAATAAGATTTTTTTTTTTTTTTTTGGTGAAAAAAATAAGATCTTATTACAATATGCTTATTCCTCCATAACGATACAAAGGTAGAGAATTTTGTCATACAATACCACTGATGTTCGTCTAAGTTCTCACTAATCATGATAATCAGGAAAGCCATCAAGCAGATGAACAGAAAGATTATTTTCATTTCATAACTCTATTGTAGGATTCCGATGAGATGTTTCAGGGGGATTTTTTGACGGTCAAATATGTCTGCAGGGGCTTGACACAATGGTAGGAGAGCATGGAACACAATTATCTGGTGGACAAAAGCAGCGAATCGCCATAGCAAGGGCCATTCTAAAGAACCCGAGAATCCTCCTACTTGATGAAGCAACAAGTGCGCTTGATGCAGAGTCAGAACGAGTCGTTCAAGATGCCTTGGAGAATGTTATGACAAACCGAACTACTGTTATAGTCGCACATCGCTTGACAACCATCAGAACTGCAGACATCATTGCAGTTGTGCACCGTGGCAAAATAGTGGAGCAAGGTAAACTAATAATTCAACCTCATCTTACATATTATTATCATATCTTTTGCAATTAATTCACGTTGAAATGCTCAAATCCTACATTCAGGAACTCACGAAGAGCTGATCAGAGACCCCGAGGGGGGCTATTCACAGCTTATCCATTTGCAAAAAGGAAATAAAGCCGCTGAAGAGAAACTTGGCCCAGTAGATACTAAACTTGATGCAAGTTTTGAAGTCGACAAGGCACCAATTAGAACCATTAGCAGAAACGCATCCGGTAGACCATCCATGAGAAGATCTATAAGCAGAGGTTCATCAGGAAGCCGCCACTCCTTTGCTCTCAGCTTTGATGTTCCTGGTCCGATTACTCTCATCAGGATGGGTGAAGAGGAGGAACAGAATGAGAGAACTGGACTGGACAATGAGAAGCGTCAGAGTGTATCCATCAGACGTCTTGCATATTTGAATAAGCCCGAGTTTCCGTTACTGGTTCTTGCATCCCTTGCTGCCTCAGTACATGGAGTGGTGTTTCCAATATTTGGAGTCTTGTTGTCCTCTGCTATTAAAATATTCTATGAACCTGCTGACCAACTGAAGAAAGATTCCAAATTCTGGGCACTCATTTATGTCGGTCTGGGATGCATCGCTTTAGTATTCGTGCCGATTCAGAACTATCTCTTTGGAATTGCTGGTGGCAAGTTAATTAAAAGGATACGGTACATGACTTTTCAGAAAGTTGTACACCAACAAATTAGTTGGTTTGATAATCCTGCTAACTCAAGGTATGCTAGATTTACCGTCATACTTCTGCCCTTCCGTCATTATAGCTTGTTTTAATTATCATGTACTCTACAAAATTCAGAGGTTATGCACCATTGAAACGTCCTAACTATTTCTTCTTTTCTTTTAAACTCTGTAGTGGTGCAGTTGGTGCGAGATTGTCTACTGATGCATCAACAATGCGGAGTATAGTTGGAGACACATTAGCTCTGATTGTCCAAAATGTAGCAACAGTCACGGCCGGATTGCTCATAGCATTCATAGCAAACTGGATGTTGGCTTTCATAGTTATCGCAGTGTCACCTTTGATACTCGCTGAAGGAATCATCCAAGCTAAATTCCTGCAGGGGTTCAGTGCAGATGCCAAGGTCTGTCTGGCGTTTCCAATGGTCCCGATTGTTTACATGTCACGTATGATTTCACATGACTTTTTCTGTATTCCCACCTTCAGGAGAAGTACGAGGAAGCTAGTCAAGTGGCGAACGATGCGGTCGGTAGCATCCGCACAGTGGCATCCTTTTGTGCGGAGAGCAAGGTGATGGATTTGTATGAGGAGAAATGTGATGGCCCAAAGGAGCAGGGAGTCCGGCTTGGGCTTGTAAGTGGGATTGGATATGGCTTCTCCTTCCTTGCGATCTACTGCACAAATGCGTTCTTGTTCTACATCGGAGCTATACTAGTGCAACATGGGAAAGCAACCTTTCCAGAAGTTTTCAAGGTCAAAATTTTTGGGGTTACATTCTTCTTTTGGGGCCCTCTCTTTATGTGATAATCCTTTTCAGGTTGATATAATACTAACAATCGAGACCTGCAGGTGTTCTATGCTTTAACTATTTCGGCCTATGGGGTTTCCCAGAGCAGCGCATTGGCCCCAGACACTAACAAGGCCAAAGATTCGGCTGCTTCTATCTTTTCAATTTTGGATAGCAAGCCTCAGATAGACTCTAGCAACAATGAAGGAATTGTGCTCGAGAATTTAACTGGAAAGATAGAGTTGGAACATGTCAGTTTCACATATCCAACAAGACCAGACGTCCAAATCTTCAAAGACTTGTCCTTGACCATCCCCGCCGGCAAGGTGTCAGCAACAAGCCTCTCTCTCTGTCTCTCTCTGTCTCTCTCTCTCTCTCTCTCTCTCTCTCTCTCTGTGTTAGTTTTTCAGAAACTGTAGAATTCCATGGAGAAGAAAATTATCTACTTTATAGGTATTGAACATGCTTATGTTAGACTGAAGATGGAATTTATTGTTAATATCTCAGACACTTGCACAGTTGCATAACATTAAAAGTTCCAGTACACCTTAATAAACTGAACCGTGAAACTTTTTCTCACAGACGGTTGCTTTAGTTGGAGAAAGCGGCAGCGGGAAATCAACAGTGATCAGTCTCTTAGAGAGATTCTATGATCCTGATTCTGGCCATGTGTTATTAGATCGTGTGCTGATTCAAAAGTTCAAGCTGAGTTGGCTGAGACAACAGCTGGGTTTGGTAGGCCAAGAGCCTATACTCTTCAACGAAACACTCCGTGACAACATTGCTTACGGTAAACAAGGCGGCGCCTCTGAGGATGAGATCATTGCCGCCGCAAAGGCATCAAATGCACACAACTTCATATCTTCCCTACCTCAAGGTTATGATACATCAGTTGGGGAGCGAGGAGTGCAATTATCGGGGGGACAGAAACAGAGAATAGCTATTGCTCGGGCCATTGTGAAGAATCCTAAGGTACTTCTGCTTGACGAAGCCACGAGTGCGTTGGATGCAGAATCAGAGAGCATTGTGCAAGAGGCACTAGACAGGGTTATGGTGAATCGGACAACTGTAGTTGTGGCTCACCGCCTTACGACGATCAAGAATGCGGACATAATTGCGGTTGTAAAGAATGGAGCCATTGCCGAGCAGGGAAGGCACGACACTCTGATGAAGATACCTGACGGCGCTTATGCGTCGCTGCTGGCACTGCACGCAAGTGCGTCAAAGTGAAGACAGGACCAAGAAATGGCGGTAGAGGAAGGGAGCAATCGTTGACATCTCAATTTTTTGCCCGAAGGTTGTTTCGCCATATTTTCAGGAAAATAAACATTGTCATTTTTGCATCGGGTCGGGGTGATTATGAGAAAAACTTATTTTATGATTTAAAGACTTCTAGATCGATTATATAGTTGATTATGATCTATTTGCCTAAACGGCCTAGTGTTATCTTGTTAGCACCTACATTTTGACGATCCTCTAATTTATTCATTGTATACAAATTAGGGATTAATTTTTAACCCCTAAAGAAAAATATTAGAATTAAATTGTATAACATATAGTTTTAGGAGCATTTTTTTTATTCCAGTTGTATCGGATCGGCGACGGATGGGTTTGACTTGATGGTTCTAAGCTTAAATTTAGCTAGTTGAGCTAATCCCACTGTGATGAAATTTCGGCTGAACTTGTTGCTCATGTAAGCCCATTATTCCTTTAACGAGGATAAAATCGATATATGCTCTCCACGTGTGATACTTCAAGTTAGGAAATATAACGAGCAATGTTACGATGATCTTGAGAATTCGTATATCTTCACGTGGTTGAATAAAAAATGGAAAGAAAAACTCAGCTACAAGAAGTCGGTCGTCTGGAAAGTATAAGGAAATAACAAAAGTGGGAAAAAAATAATAAAGCATGGTTGATTTGGTGAGTCACAGGGAAACAAAATAGAAAGGGCAGATTGGCAAAGAGAAGGAGGCGTGGGCATCATGAAATAAAACAAAGGCAAAATTTGATTCTCACAATTCGAAGTGGGAGCAATATTCAGTCAATAAAAACAGGAAATAAAGAAGAATCGGCTTATATGAGCATGATATGCAAGGATCAGAAGAAGGAAAGAGGATTTTGGGCTTTCCTTTTACCAGCCCTAGCCGTTCAGTATAAAAGGAGAGCATTCTTTTGGTCGGCAACTGGAGGGCCACACATATTGATACACACGGCCACATGAAGAGAATACACGTGAATAGAGAGGAAGGAGAGGGAGGCTTCGTCCGGTGTCCTTGCTGCCATCTTATTAAAAAAGTGATCCATTTTTTAGAAAATTCTAGACGACACTAGATTACACAAGACAGAAAAAGTTGGCGGAAACAAACCAGCAAAAAGCAAGCCTAGAAGACTCTCAAATGCTGAAGAATTTTCTGGTACGTGGGCAGCAGAACACGTGGACAGCAAAAAGGCCAAAGAAAAGTCAACAAAAGCTGCTGATGAAGAGAAAAATGCAGAAAAATGGACAAGAGACCAGAAGATGCGGAAGAAGCCGCATAAAGCAGAAGATAAAAAGCAAACTTGTAATAGTATATTATTTCTTGTACTAATGTCCGTAGAGAATGGCGGTGACACGCCTATAAATAGGAGTTGGGTGTGTGTTTTAAGTTGTGTAGAAAAACTACACACTCCTTCCTTCCTTTATAATAAAACCTTTCATAATAACAGCTTTCTTTTTTTTATCCATTCTCCTTTGTCATTGTAGTCCATTTTTTATTCACATAACACTTGCACACACACACACACACACGCTTCCACAAAAACACCAATAGTGGTATCAGAACTATTGGACGTTTGTCCTATCTACCCATTCCTAAAATTATCCTTTCCAAATACTCAATAACTAAACCATGGCCAACCCTATCTCATCCTCATTTCCCATTCCCATTTTTGATGGGAACAACTATGACTTTTGGAGCATAAAAATGACTACATTCTTGATGGCCCAAGACTTATGGGACATCGTGGAAAAAGGTTGCGAGGCTCCGCCAGAAGGTGCAAGTGTTTCGAAGGATCAACTACAAAAAGATGCAAGGGCGCTATATTTTATCCAACAAGCGCTCTCAGAAACCATATTTCCAATAATTATTGGAGCGAGGACTACAAAAGAGGCTCGGGATATACTACGAGAAGAATTTCAAGGATCGGAAAAGGTACGCACTATTCGTCTTCAAATACTAAGAAAAGATTTTGAGAATTCTAAAATGAAAAATTATGAGACCGTGCAAGAATATTGTGGAAAATTAAAGCAACTCGTTAATCAAATGAGAGCCTATGGAGATGGGATAACTTATCAAAGGGTTGTTGAGAAAATATTGGTGTCACTTACCAAAAAATACAACTCCATAGTTACAACTATAGAAGGAACTAAAGACTTGACGACCCTATCGAAAGTGCCTTTCAGTCTAAAGTAAATATACGGTCTCATCAAACTAAAAATGATGGAAGGAGCTCATGGAAAAACAAAAGAGGAGGAGAAATTATAAAAAAAAAAATTATCCACCTTGCGGTATTTGCAAGAAAACAAATCATTTGGAGAAGGATTGTTGGTTTAAAAATAAAAAACAATGCCGCTTTTGTAAAAGATATGGCCATGTAGAAAAAGATTGTCGCTCGAAAATAAATAATCAAGCAAACTATGTAGCAAAAAAAAAAAGAAGAAAGTGAAGAGAATACATTCTATGCAGGCCAAGCGGCAAATGACAACAAAAATGAAACATGGTACATCGATAGTGGGTGTAGCAATCACATGACAGGGGACGAAACTATATTCACTCATATTGATAAGTCGGTGAAATATCAAGTAAAGTTGGGCAATGGTGCATTAGTAGATGTCAAAGGAAAAGGCACCATCGCCGTGGAAACGAATAAAGGCCCAAAATATATACGTAATGTATATCTAGTCCCTCGTCTTGCACAAAATCTCTTAAGTGTGGGCCAAATGATACAAAGTGGGTATTCTCTATATTTTAATAGAGATGCCTGCATTATCTATGATAAATATAAAAATATCATTGCCTCTGTTAAGATGAAAAATAACAATTTTCCTATTCAATGGAAATTGGTCAAAGATATAGCCATGAAAGCTCAACTTGATGATTCATGGCTATGACATCGAAGATTTGGCCACTTCAATTTTGCTGGGCTAAAAATTCTCCATCGGAAAAATATAATGAGAGATTTTCCAGCCATCACAGAAATTTCAGATGTTTGTGAAGGCTATCTTCTTGGAAAACAACAGAGACAGTCCTTCCCATCTAGAGTTGCATGGAAAGCTAAGAAGCCATTAGAACTTGTCCACACGAACGTGTGCGGTCCGATGAGGACACCTACACCCAGTCAAAATAAATATTTCATCCTATTCATTGACGATTACACAAGAATGACGTGGGTATATTTTCTTCGAGAAAGATTTAAGGTTTTCTCTATCTTTAAAAAATTCAAGAACCACGTAGAGAATCAAAGTGGCCAAAGAATCAAAGTCCTAAGGAGTGACAGAGGCATAGAATACAATTCAAAGGAGTTTAATAAATTTTGTGAAGATGAAGGAGTCCATCATCAACTAATGGTTGGCTACGCCCCAGAACAAAATGGAGTAGCTGAAAGAAAAAATAGAACCGTCATGGAGATGGCAAGGTCTATGCTAAAAGAGAAAGGCCTTCCCAACACCTTATGGGCAGAAGCAGTTTATACTATTGTATACCTATTAAACAGGTGTCCAACTAAAGCAGTTCAAAATAAAACTCCAGTCGAAGCATGGAGTGGACAGAAGCCTTCAGTAAAGCATCTCAAAGTGTTTGGATGCATTTGCTACGTCCACATCCCTGCTTAGAAAAGGAGTAAGCTAGATGAAAAGACAGAAAAAGGAATATTCCTTGGTTACAGTGACCAATCAAAAGGCTATCGGATTTACAACCTAAGAATTAAAAAACTTGTGATTAGTCGAGATGTTGAGTTCGACGAAAATGCTACCTGGAATTGGGAAAGTGAGAAGATCGAGAAGAAGTACATAACCTTGCCAGACATACCTACTCAAGAGAAGTCAACGTCACAAGAAGAAGGAGAAGTACCGGATTCCACCACTCACGACGTAACTCCACCAAGCTCTCCAAGGGTAACGCAAGAAGAATATACTCCAGAGTCTCCAGTACTAAGGGTAAAAGCCCTTAGAAGAATTTATGACACATGCAACTTTGCTATTTTGGAACCAAAAAACTATGAACAAGCATCCAAAGATGAAGTTTGGATAAAAGCCATGGAAGAAGAGATTAAGATGATCAAGAAAAATGAAACCTGGGAGCTTGTTGATCAACCAGAAGACAAAGAGATTATTAGCGTTAAGTGGGTTTACAAGATGAAGCTCAATGCAAATGGATCAATCCAGAAGCATAAAGCAAGGCTTGTGGTGAAAGGATACTTGCAACAATCAGGTATTGACTATACTGAAACTTTTGCTCCCGTTGCCCGCTTTGATACTATTCGAGCACTTATAGCCTTAGCGGCAGAAAAAGAATGGAAGATCTATCAACTAGATGTAAAATCAGCATTCTTAAATGGATATCTTCAAGAAGAAATATACATAGAACAACCACAAGGCTTTATTCTCAAAGGCCAAGAAGAAAAAGTCTTAAAGCTTAAGAAGGCCCTATACGGGTTAAAACAAGCACCACGTGCATGGTATAGTAGAATCGATGAGTACTTCATCAAGCAAGGATTCAAGAGGAGTATGAGTGAGCCGACACTCTACATCAAGACCCAAGGTAAGTCCGACACTCTCATTGTCTCTCTATATGTAGATGATCTTATATATACATGAAACAATGAGACAATGATCCGAGAATTTAAAGAAGAAATGATGAAGACATTTGAAATGACAGACTTGGGCTTAATGAACTATTTCCTCGGTATTGAAGTCAATCAAAATAAAGGAATTTTCATCTCACAAAAGAAATATGCAGAAAAACTCCTTGACAAATTCAAAATGAGTAATTGCAAAATAGTGGCAACACCACTTGTAATGAATGAAAAACTATTGAAAAAAGATGGAGCTGAAAAAATAGATGCTTCACTCTATAGAAGTTTAATTGGGAGTTTACTATATCTTACTGCTACACGGCTAGATATTATGTACGCGACAAGTTTACTATCACGGTTTATGTAGAGTCCAAGTCAAATTCATTTTGGAGCAACTAAGAGAATTCTAAGATATTTACGAGGAACCACTAATTATGGTATTTGGTACCGACCTAGTGAAATAACTAAGTTGATCGGTTATACTGATAGCGATTGGGCAAGATCATCTGATGACAAGAGGAGCACAACTGGTTATGCATTCACATTAGGTTCTGGAATATTTTCATGGATATCTAAAAAACAAGACTCAGTGGCACAATCCACTGCAGAAGCAGAATATGTTGCGGCTACTACAACTACTAGTCATGCAATATGGCTTCGAAGAATTTTAGAAGACATTAGAGAACCACAAATGGAATCAACATCAATATTTTGCGACAACAAGTCCGCAATTGCAATATAAAAAAATCTAGTCTTTCATGAAAGAACGAAACATATTGATATAAAATATCACTTCATTCGTGAAGTGCAAAGCAAAGGAGATATCGAGCTAAAGTATTGTAAGACTGAATATCAAATTGCGGATATATTTACTAAAGCACTACCAACAGCAGAATTCGAGACATTGAGAAGTATGCTTGAAGTATCACAAAAATGGATCAAGAAAGAGTGTTAAAAAAGTGATCTATTTTTTAGAAAATTCTAGACTACACTAGATTACACAAGACAGAAAAGGTTAGCGGAAACAAACCAGCAAAAAGTAAGCCTAGAAGACTCTCAAATGCTGAAGTATTTTCTGGTACATGGGCAGCAGAACACGTGGACAGCAAAAAGGCCAAAGAAAAGTCAACAAAAGCTGCTGAAGAATAGAAAAATGCAGAAAAATGGAGAAGAAACCAGAAGATGCGGAAGAAGCCGCATAAAGCAGAAGATAAAAAAGAAAACTTGTAATAGTATATTATTTTTGTACTAATGTCCGTGGAGAATGGCGGTGACACACTTATAAATAGGGGTTCGGTTTGCGTTTTAAGTTGTGTAGAAAAACTACACACTCCTTCCTTCCTTTGTAATAAAACCTTTCATAATAAAAGCTTCCTTTTTTTTATCCATTCTCCCTTGCCATTGTAGTCCATTTTTTATTCACATAACACTTGCACACACGCTTCCACAAAAACACCAACACATCTGCTGCTGCCCAACGAAGCTGAGAAGCTGCTGCCGTGCATCGGTGTGATTCGCAAGTGACACGTGAAAGAATAGGGAGAGTACACGGACGGGGGATTGGATTTAAGAATAAAAAAATTCACGATTTCTCAACGTGGAGAGATAGAGAGAAACACAAGATCTGACACGGGTTCCCAGACCACGACTTGTCTGCGGAATTCTGCAGTCGGTGGGGGGTTTCCTTCAGTCCCTGTTCCTCGCTCAGCAGTGGTCCCGGTGCCGTGCGGCTTTCCTGGCTACGCCCAAGCTCTACATCCAGGGCGCCCAGTGATTTCCAGAGTCTATCATGAGCAGCCAACGCCGGTTTTGTATTCTTGGTTGAATTTTTCGCAGGTTTTCTGGAGAACACAGCAGTCCTCGTTTGTTGATTGTGCTCGAGACCATCCTGCACCAGCCACTATAGCCTTCCAAAAGGCTATCCGTCAACGACCAGGGGCGCCATTGGCGAGCGCTGATTCTCACTTATTTTCTCCAATATTGATTGTTTTATTTGAAGGAAAATCTGGGCGAGGGAAGGTCATACAATTTTTACAGTAAAAGAGGACGTCCACATTGGAATGAGGGGAGCACTCGTTGGTAGAAGGGAAGTCAAAATTGGGAGCACTTCTCCACGAAATCAACGCTATTGTCCACCGTCTTTGTCGCTGCCTGGGTCCCTTCGATGCAATAATCCGCCATGCTAAACTACTGCTGGTACCGAGCCACCGTGAATGCCGCCGCGATCATTGGTCATCCCCATCATCATCCGAGCTTGTTGTTTGCGGATTCCAATTTGGGAAACTTATCCACGCAATAATTTGAATTAGGTAATTATCTTGTTTACCATCAATTTGAATATTTTGTGATTCAATTTGATTGAGAATACTACGTGATTCCTAAATTTGAGCAATAAGGGCACCCCCAATTAGGATTTACTTCCTAATTTGCAACCACATATAATCTTTGATTCTATCTATAAGGTTTTAGATGGAATTATTGATTCCACAAGAATAAAAATGATATCTTGATCTTTAAGGCTTAAGATCAATTTATCGATTTTATTAGCGAAATAATCAAGTTTGATTAGATATTGTTTCCAAATTTGAATAATGGATAATATTTTTGATGATCATGAATGATTTGGTGCTTATCTTTTATTTGCTTGATTTATCCTAAAATAACAAAAAAAAAAAAATTGCATTTGCATTCCATGTAGATTAGAATTGATTTTCCTAGATAGAATTGCATGATAAAATAGTTAGATTTATTTTTAATTATACTAAAATGCATGTTTAGATGGTATTTAGGTTAGATAATTTCTTTGAATTAAATTGCATGTCGAGATAAATTTCTAAGTTAAGATAGTATTCGGATTAGTCTATTTCCTAACTTAAAATAGATAATATCTCACTTTAGTTAGATTTTTATTTTTAGCAATTTTTAATTACGAATTTTTATAAAAAAAAATACAAAAGTATCATTTGTATGTCATATAGAAATAGGTTCATGAAATGCACATCATTTAGTACTTGTTGCTAGATCCATTTAATTAGAAATTGCCCGTCATTAGAATTAACTCATTAGGTTAATTTAGATTGCACATTTAATTATTGCATTTCTTTAAAAATTACTTTACTCATGTCATATACTGCTATGTCATATCACTTCATGTTAGATTAGTAACATTGCATTGCATATAGATTAGATTCTCATTAAATAAGTGGAAAAAAAAAAGTAATTGTGTGTTAATTAGAAATCATATCTAAGACTGTGGATATGAATTCTGATTTAACATTGCAGATGCTTTCGATGCCATAAGGTAAGTCCTGCAATTTATTCATTGCTTTTCTTAAATGTTAAATTGGTAGTTTGTGCAGCCGTATGATCACCTCATATGTTAAGGAGATAAATTAAAATCAATTCATGCTGCTTGCAAAACATTTTTTTTCAAAATAAAAGAAAAAGGTATTGAAATGGCATTAGAAAATTATAGTGTAACCAAGTCCCCGAACTTATAACAAGTAAAGTTTATTTAGATTTCTAATCGACCCACCAAAAATAGATTAGTAGTGACTCCTAATTGGAAAATCATTGTTAAAAACTTGAACCTAAGTCGCGATTTGGTATGGGTTTGAAAGAGCCCAAACTAAATTTAGGTTTAGTAATACATTAACCAAATCCTAGGAGGATCACACGAAATTTGGTCGCGACACATCTCTTCTTGACAATTTGCATTGGAGGGTGCCAGGTCCCAACTAGCTGGTAAGTGGATCGGAAATGACTGAATTCCAATCACAAATTTCTTCAGCCATGATCAATATATGAAGGGTTTCCAAATCAATGTAGATGAGGAACTCGAGGATCTATAAAACTCCTGATCGGGGGACTTTGGCATCGTCCAGCCGAACCCTTCTCTCCTTCTCCTATTTGTTTTCTTTCATTCACGGCTTCACCTTCTTCTTCAGTAGTCATCTTCCACCTTTCATCTTCAAACCAAGCTCATCTTCCTAAGCTTGGTCTATCATCTGCACTCACGACCTCCATGACCATTCCGCTGCAAACATTGTGTTTCGTCAGTCTAAGTTACCACAAATATTCGGTCCAAAACAGTGCCGATGTCTGTGTCCCTTGTCTGCTGTGCCAGAACCATCAGTGTAGCCTTGCTGGTTGTTGTCGTGGTTGCACCATTGTCACCATCCATTGTTCAAGGCCGCCTTGTCCTATTCTTGCTAGAGTCGCTGTTAGAACTGCAGGTTATTGCCTGTGCAAATGATTCAACATCGCAGTCCATTTTCTTCATTGAGCTGCTGTCTAGATCTACCTCGTCTGTCCATACCAGTCCTTGCAGCTCAGGCCAAGATAATCGCTTTTGGAGCCACGTCGGCTTGGGATTCACTTGCCAATTGCTGTTTCTAATCGTCCAACTCCCCCTCCATGTTGTTTCTATTCCACCTCATTGCCAATCACTCGCGGGTTCCAATTTTGTGTATTTTCTCAAACCGAGTCATAGAAGAGCTGAGTTGTCGTGGTTTGCCTTTGAAGCTGAGTCGTCGTCGAGCCGACACTTCATCACAGAATCGTTGTGCTGTGGCAGCCTCACAGTTTCCATCACCCATCGTAATTCTCCGCCCCGAGACATTGCCTGTTGCCGTGCGTACTCGCGACCACCTCGCATGCCCCCTTTCATGGAGAAAACACTGTCAACACTTCCATATAATGATTTAGCAATGACAATTCCGTGGGCCTTGTCCGCCTTTACAAGTTTGCAACTTTAGGTCTAAGATGACCCATTTATGGTCGCAAAAACCAAGCACTATTCAATATAAACGTGGTCGGCCCATGATATTTCGGGCCGAGTAAGCATGGCCCAGCCCCATGACAGTAAGGAGTTTTCTGGAGATAGGGAATCAATGCAATAAGAAGCTGGTTTCTTTTTTCTGTTTTTTTTCAACGCGTGCCAAACCCAACCATGTATTGTTGCTTTTCGAATAAGCAATGATGCGGCGACCTAACGATGAAATTCTGAAATATTCAAAAAGCATATATCCGGCCGACATCTTCGAAATATTTGAAAAGCAAATGACGTCAGCAGTTTTGGCCTATTTATCCGAAACAGCAGTGCTCCGCTCTTCGAATTGCCTCCCTCCCTTTTAGCCGATATCTCCCATGAAGCATGTCAAGTTCGAGTTTGCGCGACATGGCATCGTCCAGTGACGAGGCCAACACCTTGCCGAAGACAGTGTCTAACTACTTCTTCAAAGACCTGAACAATGACGAGCCGATCTCGTTCGCCGTCCTGTCGATGAGGTGGACTAACGAGGATGGCAGCGAGGAGCACACTGCAGTGGGGGCGGCAGCGGAGGAGACCGTCTTCTTGCACGAGACCGCCGACAATGGCCTCAGGAAGATTTACAAGGAGGTCAAGTCCTGGAGGTTTGATCTCGGCTGCCTAAGACCCAAAGTGTCGGTCCTCTTCAAGGACAACATCTGGTTCGTCCTGGAGGTTTGACCACGGCCGCCTAAGGCCCGAAGTGTCGGTCCTCTCCAAGGACAACATCTGGTTCAAGCTGGATAAGCTGAGGAGGAGGTTTTGGGACACAATTAGGACCGTGTTGATCACGTTGCATTGCCTGCACCATGCCAAGAACCATCCGGACGCGTCCCGAGAAGCGCTATGGGAGCACTTGGCTAAAATCCTGGGGTATCGTATTCGGACACGTCTTGAGAAGTGTTGTCCTAATCGTGTCCCAAAACCTCCTCCTTGGCTTATCCAACTTGAATCAGATGTTGTCCTTGGAGAGGACCAACACTTCGGGTCTTAGGCGGCCGAGATCAAACTTGACCTCCCTGTAAATCTTCCTGAGGCCGCTGTTGGCGGTCCCATGTAAGAAGACGGTCTCCTCCGCCGCCACCCCCGCCGTGGTGTGCTCCTCGCTGCCGTCCCTATCAGTCCACCTCACCAGCAAGATGGCGAACAAAGACCGGCTCGGCGTCGTCTAGGTCCTTGAAGAAGTAGGTCGACACCGTCTCCGACAAGGTGTTGGCCTTGTCACTAGATGACGCCATGTTGCGCAAACCCAAACTTGACATGCTTCGCGAGAAATATCAACTGAAAGGGAGGGAGGCAATTCGAAGCGCGAAGCATTGCTCTTTCGAATAAATAGACTGAAAATGCTAACGTCATCTGCTTTTCAAATATTTCAAAGATGTCGGCCGGATCTATGCTTTTCGAATATTTCGAAATTTCATTGTCAGGTCACCGCATCATCTGCTTATTCAAAAAGCAGCAACCACACTGTTGGGTTTGGCACGGGTTGAAAAAAAAAAGGAAAAAAAAACCAGCTTCTTATTGCATTGATTCTCTATCTCCAGAAAACTCGATATTGTCATGGGGCCGGGACATGCTTACTTGGCCCGAAATATCATGGGCCGACCACGTTCGTATTGAATAGTGATTGGTTTTTGCTATTTGCTACCATAAGTGGGTCATCTTAGACCTAAAGTGGCAAACTTGTAAAGGCGGACACGGGAATTGTCATTGCTAAATCATTACATGGAAGTGTTGACATTTTACTGGAAGGTCAGCCCTAACTAACCTATAACAGGTGAGTGGCAACTCTAATATCATTCGAGAAATGAATTTGTGCTTGTACAGTTCATCTCCGGGCAAATTGAATGCTACTGTTGCAAGATTAAATTGTTTTAAGTCCTGGATATTATGAAACCTACTAGGGCAACACATCCAATACTTGGATACTAATGCTCTCTTGCTTAACAAGTCAATCCATTAGAAACTCAAGGAAACAATAAATGCAGGAAGAGATAAATCATCCAAACAATACTTAATGGATCCCCATCGTGATTAAGAGTCGTGCTGTCTAGGAAATGAGAATTGCAACAAATATCAAAACAGATTGCACTGAGGGTGTTTATCGACAGATATGATATGAACAGCAACTGTTACATGGCCGGTGATGGGTGAACAATAAGTAGAGAGATTGGTATGGATCAGTAAACCTCTGCAGCCATACCATCCGTGGGTAACCTCAGGCGCTTCTCCACAAATGCTGATGGAAACCACCCTGCTTTACCCTTGCATTCTCCTTCCGACCATCCCGATGGACTCACCTACGATATATTAAACTAATGTCACAGCTGAGCAAACAGAATGTGTTTCGTCCATACACAATTTAAATTTTGAGAGTGACAAGCAAACCTTTACTAGGATCCTATTTATCCTAAAAAGTGTTGAAGCATATTTGTGAAAATTAGTAAGAGATACTAGATGGTCATAAAAAAGAAACTTAAGGTTTTGTTAATGTCTCTCGTGCTCTATGTAAAGCAATCTAAGTACTCTTTTATTGAGTCTATCAGTAAAGATACAGGGTCTTAGTATTTTCTTTCTCCCTATCTTTTTAAGTTCTTAAAATATTTACATGGTATTAGAGCCACAAAGAGAGTGTGATGCAAATCACAACCCTTGCTCTATCTTTCTTCTTGTCGTTAGTCTTAAAAATAAATAAAACAATCCTATTTATCCATCATCATTTCTACTCTGACACTGAGACCACCACCAATTGTCATTCAAAGTCCTTCGTTTTCTGTCCACTAGTCTTAATCCTCAAGAGAAGCCAAAACAAGTTGTCTTCAGGAGCAACAACATCATCATCCTCTACTTGTCTGTCTCAGATCTCCTTCGATTGTCTATGAGAGCTATGCGATCTTGTGTGTTGCTGGTCTCTACATTGTCATCAGGGGAGTGGTTGTCATTCGCTACAGCCTCGTCAGTATTGTCGCTGGCATCATTGTGTCGGTTAAGTCTACCATGAGTCAAGCATGTCTGTTCTCTACCTTCATCCTGACATGCATCCTTCTCAATCATGGTCGATGGATTTGCAACTCCATCTAAATCAAGCTATGGTCCTTACTGCTTTGCTGGTACTAGTCTTAGTTTTCTTTCATTTCATTTTGCTTTCTTTTCGATTCTAAAATAAGGGAAAAGAAAAGTGACTTTCTAGGGTACCATTGTGCTCCAATTTGCAGCACCTCATCTTCAGAGACTCCCCCGAGTTTGGTCAACACTCAACAATATGCCTCCAGGGATGTTAAGTCATTGTCAGCATCTCTCTCAATTGCAAGTGTCATTGATATGCACAGGCACTGTTGTTGAATGTTCAGGCATCTATGACCGCCAGAATCCAGCACACCTTAATTAAGTAGCCAAACTTGAGTGCCGTAGAGTGATGCGGTTTAGTTTGCCACAATTCATGTCTAGTTTCCACAAGATTTTATCAAGGTTGTGTGAGAATGCAGTGTTAACTTTTTGATACATGTTCACATCCCTTATCTAGTGTATGGTCTAGCTTACATGGTGTTTTGGTCAGTCTTTTGAAGAAAGCCACACGTGTGACATGCAAGCTAGACACTCTAACTTGAGGGGGAGTTTTGAATTATATATATAAATACTAGTCAGTAATAAGTAGGCCATCAGTCATTAATAAGGAAATTAGGATTTTGTTAGTGTCTCTCATGCTTTCCAAGTAGAGCCATCTACATACTCTTTTTTAAAGTCATTAAGTAAAAATGTAGGATTTATTCTCTCTGCCTGTCTCTTGAAGATCCTAAAATATTTACTCAATGGGAAAAAAAAAATATTTCCAGTCACCAGCACAGACAAGGAAGAACACAACTTAAATGGGAAGAGATACAATATGTATAGCTACCTCAAGGAAAATCATACTAAATCAACCAAGATGATGGCAAAGTGAGGGGGGAAATAGGAAAATAGACACTCAATAGATGTAATATTCACAAACAGATATTACCGCATTGCCTCGCATATTTAGATCTTTTAAGTATCTCTAATAAATTGAAGACTTTTCCTAGAAACAGTGATACTGGTTTGCTAAAGATGAAATTCTCAGGAAAATTTCTAGATGCTTCAGAAAGAGCATCACCTACAAAGGAGAATTGAAGTTGTTACTTTCCTAATGACACTGCTTGATCATTTTTATTAACTACATGCATCAACATTCGCTGGCTAGATGATCACTCAACGAGGCAATTAAGTATGAAAAACAAGTATTTTCAAATGAATACATAAGGAAAACAAATACCTTTCGCACGACAACATAATCACCCACTGCCAGGCTCAATTCCTTCTCTGATTCAGCATCAAAATTATGCACTGCCTGCATTAGAAGCCACAAACACCAGGAAAAAGCTGTTGTAGTCTGTTTTAGTGAGCTTTAAAACATAGATGATTCATGATTACAAGCCCAAGAATTATCTTGACCAGTAACCCAGCAGATAAAAAGGAAGGACAACAGAAAAGAAGAAAATTAATAACTCCTTCAGGAAGAATATATCTCAGCACACCCATTTGAAAGGAAACAGATAAATTGGCACAAAAAAGTTAAAATCTATATTCTCTCCCTCTGCCTCTCCCTCTCTCTCTTTTCTCTCCACAACAATGTTTAAAACTCAAGAATACAGGGATGTACTTAGAGTCCCTCCTAACTTGATACTCTTGTTTTGCAGAGTATTATAATGAATGCACTGAATATAGCTTCAATCTGTCATTCTGATACTTAAGATTTTTCAAATTTCCTACTAATTAGCACGTCTTTGTTCTTTTGCCAACCTACTTTTAAAGACAGCATGAAAATAATGATGTTTTCTTGAAAATATTTGAAGTGCAGTGGCTGCAGCAGTAGCGTCTGACCAGCAACTGGCTGGAAATGGCAATGGTGGCAATGGCCACAATAGCTGAACCCGTACTCCATTAAGGTGATCATCTAATTGACAATGCTGCTTATCTAATTGACAGTGGTGAGAAAGGGAGACTAATAAGCTATGCAAGTTTTGTGGAAAGGAGTTTGGGTTGCCCTGAAATTCAACTACATATTGTCCACTTACAGACAATGATTTCCTACAGCAACCTTTTGCAGGAGTAAGTGCACCCTTGGTGTAAACGGGAATCATCTGAAGCAGCAAACAACAATTACAACATAGTTCTTGTGAACCAATAGAATGCATTACAAACCTCAGCCAAGAAATATGCTGTTTTCTCCGAATTATTTTCTAATAAAAACACAGGAGGAGCAGATTCCTTCCGCTGTTTCTCTGAAACCATCTGAAAAAAAACTTCGAAGAAATTTCTAATTATACAGTGCTTGAGGGTAAACGATTTAACCCTGCAAAATCTAAGCATAGAACCAACCTCAGCTTCAACCTCGCCAAGAATAGCAGCTACTCTCAAATGGTAGGTCCTTTCTCCTTCAACCTTAAAATTGGTAAGCATCATGATACATTACAAATCCAATAATGGTACAAGCTGACAGTAAGTTCATCGGTTTAGATATTGTTTAATCATTATACCATTGAGACCAGCCTTTGGAAAGTAACTTTTTGTTGCTGAGATCCAACAGCTGCCAGTGCCGTGGCAGCTTCTTTTCCAAGAACAGCCATATTTGCCTTCAATTCCTGCATCTTTGCTTCAGCTGCATGCAGCTTAGCAACATTTTCAGGTATTGGAGTTTCTCTTACTCGAGCTTGTCTTCTAGAAATTTCTGCTGCCTGCGAGCTTTTCAGGTAAATTGTGAATCACAGCTTCACATGAATTAATCATAATGGTATGAGGAAGTGAGGACTCCAGCATAACAATCAGTGTCTGCTGAAACGCTACCTATGAAATTCTGTCTTTTCATTACCTGCATCTCTGCTTCCTGTCTCATTCGACTGTAACGCTGAGCAAGATGACGAGCATCTTCCAAGGGAGCACCAATAACCATAGCTCTCAAGGGTTCTAAGATCTGACAAAGGGGAACAGTGATAACTAAAACATGAAAATGTTGTCTTCACAAAGCTTATAAAGCTGCAATCCAAATAAGCATTGACATTTGATCTTAATAACAGATTTATTAGCACATAAGCAAAAAGGTAATTGGTTTGTAAGCTTCACTGGAAGAAGCACATTTCAGATGCGGTGAGAACTAAAACCCTTGACATCATTAGATTCCACACTACTAAAGCTATCAAGGCTGCTATTCCTCCATGTAGAGGTGACCACACAAATCCTCTTGCATCACTCAATTCTTTGTGGAAAAGTTTAGTCCCTCAAAAGATGAGGACTGAAAATGTCACTCCTTGCTAACTTAAAAAATACCTTTCCAAAACCCAAGGGTATGCTTTCTACATGGATGACCTTTTGCAGTTCTATGTCTCCTCCAAACATTCATGGTCATGCCAGCCAATACCATCACACACGATGCAAATCATAAGTTATCGTTTCAAGTTATAGTTTTTGAAGATATATCAGGGGGTAACTGGCCATTTGCCAAACTAAATATATGAAGCTATGTGTTTATCATTGAATTACGTAACCTCAGTTCACATAAAATGCAATAAACAAGAGAGATACAAGACTTGGGTGCATATGCTTTGTACATGTGGCACAAAGTATAGAATTTGTAAGGCAAGTACAGAGTCTTTATACTTGCCATCCCAAAGAATTTGAAAAAGCTGACCTGTGAATGTAATAGCTTATTATAGTCTTCTTGCTCCTTTTCGACATGTTTAAGAGAATCACCATATACAGCTGCTGCCTTAGCTAAAATGTTGTCATGGATATTCTCAGCTCCATATTTGCAACAGTCTTCGGATAACTTGGTTCCTGATATTTTAATTATTCAGAATCATGGCCCCATCACATATACAGTAGGATATATACAGACAGAAGAATCGTATGATTGAATAAAAGATGGAAAACCTCAACCTGTTTTGAGGAAAGCAGTGACCGAGGAGATACCTGTTTCGATATGCTTATATCCTAGAGCTGTAAAAGCTTCCGCAGCCTTTACAATATCTTTCTGAAAGTCCTGTCAGACAAATTAAGAATTGGTTAGAACACATTGAAGTCCCACAATAAATCAGCTAACAAGTACCGTAAATCAAATGAATCACCCAGTTCTCTGTATTCATCCAATAAAAGCAATGCATTTATGAGAGGATTACAAATGTAGTCACTGCATTATCATCAAAACCATTTTCTTTCTATTTATTGCCTTTTTCTTTCATCATGCCTGCTGTGAAAATTTCCCGTCCCATGAATACCTTACCGACCTGATGGATCAGGTGATATGAGAACCAAAGCTTGGAGAGGGCCCAACAAAAGATTATTATTATTTTTTTTTTGGTAAGAACCCAACAAAAGATTATTTGTACTTACAATTGTGGAGAATCAAACATATACAGAAGCATGTTCCTTAACAATTAAGACAGTCCCATGGAGTTCTAAGGTAACTCTACCATTCCAGGCAAAAATTCAAACCTATGACCTTCTTGCTTAAGGGCACATGCTCACATGTCACACCAGTTATTTTCTCTATTTCATTTTCTCTTAAGTTTGGAACTTATCAAATAGTTAATTGCAGTGTGTGGGTGAATTTCAACTGCTTAATAGTACTATAACAGCCGTATTACTATAGAGCATTCAACCAATAAAGGTAAACTGTTTGTAATTAATATGGACATAGTACCTCTAAATGGGTAGTATGTAGGAAGAAAAACCACCAGATATTACTAGCTACTGTATGAATATATCAATGGTCAGTACATCGAACTCAATCACTGGAAGATGTTCACGCATCATTATATTCCATGTCTCCATCTCGTGCCTCTCTGTGCACAATTTGGCAGGCATAAATGGTCCTACCAACACTTTCATTAGTTGAGGGAGGTAATGCCACCAGCAGAGCACGTGCCGCAATCAAATTACTTTAATAGATAGTAATTTATTAGGTAATAGCAATTTATTAGGTAATTATATATCGGTCGCCATAAGCTTCTACTGTAAATCACGTTTGTGATAGGTCATCTTGATTGCTTCACTAGTTTGCTAAACCTTCAAAGACAATGAAAGGCTGGCGCTGGTCTTGAAAAATGCTTTCTCATTGACGTTTTCGATCAACAGTTCCTCATAATACTTCAGGGTAAAACTTTATATATTCTCATAATGAAGCCAGGTCGTTCCACTTCACCACAATTAGATAAATACACAGTCTCATACTGTACATAATAGCAGAACAGATGCAGCTTTACATTGAAATTAGCCCTGCCACAATACCAAGTCGAAGCATTCATTTCCAAGATTCCAAGGAAACTAAATCTACCTAATCAACTACAGCCAAACTCCACGATTGATTCAACCATTTTAGAAAGCATACTCCCCACCCATCCCCTAAAAATGTTCAATGACGAATTAAGTCATTTAAAATCACGAGCTATAGGATGGCAAAATCGAGGAGCTAAAACCATCTTTACCTTGGAAGCACGAGTAGCCCGGTAAAGTTTCTCGAGCTGTTGATGTCTCTGCATTTCGACCTCATCTATAACCACCACATCGGAGCTCTCATAGCCAGTCCCACTGAACTGCTTAATCACAGCCTAGAAACACACAAGCAAAACCATAATCAACACCGGAATTGCAGAAAGAACAGAGCAAAAAAAAAAAAAAAACAGAGGATAAATCTTGCAGACGCGTATTGCAGACAAATTCGCTCGCCGAAGTAGTACCGCAACACACTGCTGGATCTAACCCGTAATGCCAATCAGCTACAACCCAGAAATTAACAATTTTCACTAATGCCAGCACCGTTTCCGACTTCAATTCAAATAGGAAAAAGGGACTCGTATCGCACACAAATTCGCTCGCCTAAGTAGTGCCGCCACAGGCTCGCACTACGCAGCTGGATCTGAACTCCGTAACACTAATCAGCTACGACCCAGAAATTAGCAATTTTGACTACTGCCAACACCGTCTCTGACTTCAATTTAAATAGGAAAAACAGACTCGTATGGCACACGAATTCGCTCGCCGAAATAGGACAGCAACGCCACTCGCACTACACAGCTGGATCTAAACTGCGTAATGCCAATCAGCTACGACCCAGAAATTAGCAATTTTGACTACTGCCCACACCGCCTCTGACTCCAATTCAAACAGGGTAAGACATCGCGAGAGAATCGAACAAAAGACTCAGAAAAGATCAGCTCATTTTGCGATTCCCGGAACTCTCTTCCCCGGGAGCCGCAAATGCACCCGCGATCGTGGATGGGTCGCTTCCTTCACCGACTCAGCTTCGCCGAGGAGTCGAAAATCGAAAGAGCTCGACGGAGAAAAAGACCTGCTGTTGCTTGGCGACTTGGTCCCTGAGCTTGCTAGCTTGCTTCCTCAGGGCGTCCATCGCGCTCCGCGGTGGCAGAGACGGAGCTGGCGCTCCTTCCGGTGTCTCAAGCGGGGGGAAGAAGGATGGAGATGGAGATCGGAACTGGGAAGCTGGATCGAAGCTCTGGTCTGCTTCCTCTCTCGAGCTGCTTGGGAGGAGAAGAAGGCCCTTGGACTTTCGGATTCTTTAAGGAAAAAGCCCAAGCAAAGAGACGATCGCAAACCCGACAATTTGAACCCAGGTCTGTCTGTCTGTCTGTCTCTCTCTCTCTCCCTCGGAAAGTAATCACATCTTTTGTGGGGGGACCTTGGTTCTTAACTGGATTAATACCACCAAAAAAAAAAATAAAAAATACTTTGACCAATGTGCCCGGCACATTTATCTCAAATTAGTTTTCTTGTCATGAACAACCTTAAGTTGGTATCTCCACGAACTCCAAGATAGCATTTGCCTCACATAAGGAAAAAATAAACACAGATCGGTACATCGAGTCCAAATTTATCCTCTATTAGCATTCTATCTAGTATTTCATGAGAGCGCATTGGGTAACTTTCCTGTTTCTCTCTCTCTTTTCTTTTTGCTTCATAATAGAAATCCATTCGTGTGGGTTTTTTTTCCTGAGAATAAATTTGTTCAGGGTAATAGCTTTGAAAAAAAGTAAGAAATAAAAAAAAATTACCTCTTTATTCCTAGGAACAACTCAATAATCAAGCCTTTTCTCTCTCTCTCTCTCTCTCTCTCTCTCTCTCTCTCTTCTTTCTTTTTCTCATCCTTCTCTTCTTCTCATAGCCAGTTGTTGAAGCCTCATCGGGCCTTGGCGAGGTCACCCCAAGCCTCGCCATGGCTAGACGAGGTCAACCTTGCCCAACCAAGGCTTGGCCTCACAGGGGGCCAACAATGCTCCAAAGAGGTCGCTGACCAAAGGAAGAAGGAGAAGAAAAAAAGAAAAAAAGAAAAAAGAGAAAATTGTAATAAAATTATTAAAAAATTAAAAATAAATTCTAAGTTACACAACTATTTGAGGGTCTAACCAAATGCGTTTCTATTTTGGAAATAAAAATTTTGTGCAATTACCAAACGCTTTATTCTACTTAGAAACTTGTCTAAGAAACAAAAATAGAAAAAATTATTTCTGAATAGAAATTATTCTCGAAAATAGAAACGTTACCATACACACACTTAATATATACATAAGTCAACACACGTGAAAAATCCATGTGGGTTGATATGGATGCATGTTAAAGAATGGTAGATTTGGGTCATAAGGGATCGGGTTGAGATTTTTATGAGATGAAAAGTACTTTTGGATAATGTGTCATGGGATATCTATTTTGAATATTTGTGAGAGAGAAATTAGTTTTGGGTAAACATGAATGGAATACTAGTTCGTGATTTTTATTAGTATTAACCTTTTCTAATTTAAGCAATTGAAACTTTTACAATATACAAACATTAATACAATAAGTTTTTCAATTTCTAATCATTTCAGTTTATACATATTGTTCCATGAAGCTAAGGTTCAAAAAATGGAAGAAAGAGATATTTTTGTTTACATAAAATTCTTTGTATGCAACTAAGGTCATATCAAATAACTCTCAAGCTCAACTATAGTGTTGTTGGTTAATTCAACACGATCCTTACTCCTTAAGCAAAGGCCAAGTTTGGCTACAATTTGATTTAATGGGTTTAAGGTTGAAGATGTTGATTCTATAGTGAAGTTGTTGATTTTGAAGCTACTAATTGACTACTAATAAATGAATGATGTTCTAATCGATTTCCATTGTTGATTGTTAATCTTCTAAGGTGGCTGTTTTGCCTAGAACCAAACCAAACCGACCCAGATGTGATGGTTCCTATGAAGACTGGTTTGATTCCTGGTTTCAATTTATTGGAACCAGTGAGTATTAGTCCAGTTCTTAGTTCCAAGTGTGGAACCATTCATTTGCCTCACCCCGACTGAATTAGACCAATACACACACACACACATATATATGTGATTTTTTTTTAATCACATGTTTTAGACCAAAACCCTAACATGGGAGAAGAACACCACATATTTGTCGTCCCGTTTTTTTTACGTTTCATGTAATGAATTACTAGAGCTCATAAGGGTTCGGGGAGAATTTACTCCCACCCAATGTATATATATGAATTTTTTTAATCGCATGTTTTAGATCAAAACCCTAACATGGGAGAAGAACACCACATATTTGTCGTCCCTATTTTTGTGATGTTTCATGCAATAAAGTACTAAAGCTCATAAGGGTTTGGGGAGAATTTACTCCCACCCAATGTGACCCTAAGCGGCTACTATTGCGCTCAAACCTAATCAAGTTGAGATATCATGGTTGTCAATTCAAACACGCACTCCATGTTGCCTTACCAATAGTTGCATTGCCGATTCACAACCTGTAAGAGAGGAATAATATATGTGGTCAACATCATGTAAAAATCTTAGCAAATGTTTGTTCGTACATTTTGTTTGTAATTGATTGGCTATATGATAATGGAATATTCTAGACAGGGACCCTATAACTCCATATATTAGCATGAATGTGTTGGGGGCATTTTAACTAGTTCCAATGTTTCAGAAAAATGTTCTTAGTGAGCGATTCTAGTTCCAAGGTGGGAATTGCCCACCTATAAGCCGATCACCCTTGCTTGAAGAGAATCACATCTTGGTGAGGAAATAACTAATTTTCACTTTTCACCTTTTTTTTATTACTATTATGGCGCGTGCACTTCAACTTCGTTTTTACTCGGGTTAATACCATAAAAAATTCCAAATCAATACCCCATGGCACGTTTATCCTTGATTAATTTTATTCCCATGAAAAACCTCAAGTTCATATTTCCATAACACATTTACCCTAACTTAGCTTTTGCCTCATGCAAAAAAAAAAAAAAAAAAAAAAAAAAAAAAAAAAAAAAAAAAGAAAATGCATATTGGTACATCAAACTCAATTTATCCTATGTTAGCATTCCATCTTGTATTCCCTTAATATATAAGCGTGTCAATACACGTGATAAACCATTATAAGATGAATATAATTTGACGTGGAGAATGACAGATTGGATGTGGAATATCCTCATGCGTTGATACAAATGCATTGTAAAAAATGGTAGATATGGGCTATAGGCATCGATCAGCTTGAAATTTTTTACCAAATAAAAAGTAGATTTGGATTAATATGTCATGGGATATCAGTTTTAAATTTTTTTGTGGGATGAAAATTAGGTTTGGGCAAATACGTATGGGATACCAGTTTATGATTTTTATTAGTATTAACAATTTCAAGTTTAAGCAATTGAAACTTTCACTATATACAAACTGTAATACAATAACCTTTTCAATTTCTCTTCATTTTAGTAATTACATATTGTTCTACGAGGCTAAGGTTCCAAACATGGAAGAAAGAGTTATTTCCGTGTACACATAATTCTTTGTATCAAGCTAAGGTCCTATCAAGATGTTGATTTATAAGTTTATTGTCGATTTTGAAATTGCCAATTAATTGCCTAATGACTAAAGGCTATTCTGGTCGATTTCCTTGACTATTTATTGATCTTCTAAGGTGATCATTTTGCTTCCAATGCTAGTGGACATATTTGTAGAGGTAATATTAATTACCATGCATTTGGTCTTAATTAAATGCATTTAGTCCTAGTTTGATGACTCCACATAATGATGTCATTTGCAAGAGTCTTAGTTATGTGAATACTCGATAATTTTAGTTGTTAGGATTCTAAAAGTCGTGTTCCGTTGTTTAGCAGAATCTCTCTATAAATAGAAGCATAATCTCATTTTTATGGAGACTGAACTTGCATTTGAATATACATAAAATTTTCTTAAATGAGCGTATTCCTTATTTATTTATTTTTATTTTTGCGGTGAATGAAGAGGTCCTTTCCTCTGGGCTAGTGGGTTTCTTTAAGGCCTTGGTGGTGAACTTTTTCTAACCCCAAGTTTTTTCAAAGGATCCTCAAGATTTAGATGGAAAGAGAGAGAGAGAGAGAGAGAGAGAGAGAGAGAAGGGTTACCTTTTTTACTTTTTGGAAGTTTCTAATCAAAATCTTTACTTACCCATGGCAAACAAAAAGAGAGTCCACACCATTCCTACCCATTTCTTTTTCCTCCCCTGAAAAAAGCCTAGGTGCCCTCATTCATCCTCTGCCGACTTCATTTTTGACTTTGGCCTTCATACGTCAATTGGGTCATCAATGCATTGAGAAAAGAAAAGAGATTTTCTTACCATTAAAGTTCCAGCCTTTCGTGGCTTTCAATGCTCCAACCTAGCACGACCGGGACATGGACAAGTCGGCAATAAAAGATGCAGAATGAATCATCTGAACGAGTCTAGAAGGACACGCGCACCCGCCAGCGCTAACAAAGCCGAACGTTAATCTCCACTGAGTTGGCAAACGACCCACCACTCCCTCTCCCTGTCTCATCCAGAAAGGAGAACACGTCCCACCCCATCTTGAATTTTCAGATTTGGGATTCCTGGGGACGTCTTGAGACGTTCACGCGCCTTTCTCGCCACTAAAGGACACATGACGAGGATTCATGCGTTACAGGTTTGAACCGGCAATGATGCATTATCCTCCTCTCTCTTGAGGAGACTAAACGAGTCTCATTTTCAACAAGGAAAAAATTAGGAAAAAAAGGATCTTGCGCTTTTACCTTCTTGATGCATTGTCCTCTCTCTCTCTCCCTCCCTCCTGGGAAGATTAAACGAGTCTCATTTTCAGCAAGAAAATAATAGAAAAAGGAAGGATCTTGCGCTCTCATCTTACCTTCTTGGTTCTCACTCACTCTCTCCCTCTCTCTCTCTCTCTCTACCCTTCTCAGTGTGCTGCCTAGTGTCGGGCGCTGGCCTAAATAAACCAAAAAGTTTGTTCTCGGAGAGAGAAACAGAATCTACCCAGAGAGAGAGAGAGAGAGAGAGAGAGAGAGAGGGGGAGATTCGTTTGGAGGGGCCTGATTAGGGACAACCCACGACGATCTGTGTTGGGGGGAGGAGACCTTTTAATCAATCATGCCATCGGGCTCGAAGAGGAGAAAAGCTGCCAAGAAAAGGAAGGAAAAGGAGGCACCAATCAGTGATCCTTCCTCCACCAACACCAACAGCAGCAACGCTCAAGGTACTTTTGCTCTCTCATCTTTTCTGCTGACGACCCATCTGTCCCTCAATTGTGACTTTGCCTTTTCCAGTTAAGAGATGGGTGTGCCTGTCAATTTGTGCTGGAGGGTTTTACAGAACCTCACTGTCCACTGCTACAAGGATCAACCCTTTTGTTTGTGTTGCTCATTGTGATGTTTTTCTCCTTGATTTTGATCTGAAAATGGGTATTTATGTAGTTAGCCGTATCTCCTAGTTTGGCTTGATTCTGATTGGAACTGTTGCGTATCTCCTAGTTTGGCTTGATTCTGATTGGAACTGTTGTTGTGGAGTGATCTACTTACCTATCGAAGGACATTAACCATACTTGGATCGTCTCTTTCTTTGATTTTTTTGATTTAAAAATGATAGAAAATGATGAAGTGAGGAGTCAGGATGAGAAAGACAGCGAAGGTGGAGAGCCCAATTCCCCTGGATCCCATGAACACCGTGGCCCATTCAACGGGGGAAGTGAAGAATTGGGAAAGAGTGATTCATTGCCTGTTGCATCGGCTGATGTTGAGAACAAGCCAGTGGACATTCCTGTTGATTCTGATGCTGCGCAAAAGATTGAAATAGAGGGCAATGGTGGAGTCGAAACTGTTAAGGACGTGAAGTTTGAAGATGATTCTCCCATTCCCATTGAGTGTGTCGAGCCTGTGAGTGAAGAATTGGGAAAGAGTGATCCATCGCCTATTGCATTGGCTGATGTTGAGAACAAGCCAGTGGACATATCAGTTGATTCCGATGGTGTGCAAAAAATTGGAGTAGAGGGCAATGGTGGAGTTGAAACTGTTAAGGAAGAGAAGTTTGATGATGATTTTCCCATTCCCATTGAGTGTGTTGAGCCTGGGAGTGAAGAATTGGGAAAGAGTGATCCATCGCCTTTTGCATCGGCTGATGTTGAGAACAAGCCAGTGGACATACAAGTTGATTCCAATGCTGCGCAAAAAGTTGAAGTAGAGGGCAATGGTGGAGTTGAAACTATAAAGGAACTGAAGTTTGAAGATGATTTTCCCATTCCCATTGAGTGTGTTGAGCCTGTGAAGGAACAACATTATGAGGGCACTGAGAAATCCAGCATCATTAGGCCTGATGGTGAGTCTCTGGTCACTGATGAGGAAAAGTTTGGAGCTGAAGAAGGAAGCAAAAATTTGGAAATGATTGAATTTGAAGATTTAGAAAAGCCAGGTGAATCTTTGCCTCAAAAGTTGACCGAAGTGATTGATGGTGGCCTGGATGAGGGCGTAAATGTGGCTGAACCAGTGGTCTCTCTGTCTGAGAAAGTTATTGACTTCACGGAAGCTGCTCCATCAGAAAATAAAGCAGATATTGGACTTAATTCTAGGGGAAAAGAGGACTTGTTGACCTCAATAGATGAGGTCCAACAAGTTGCATCCAATGGGTCTGCATCAAACAATGTTGGGGCTAAAGTGTTTCCTTTGTCAGTTGAAAATTCTGGAGTTGAATCTGGTGCCGTAACTTCTATCTCAAAAGAAAAGGAAGGTGAATTGTTGCCATCTTCAGGAGTTTCGGTTACTCAGACTCACAATGGCACAGAGAAGGCCAAGAATTTTGAGGTTTCTGAATTGAACAACGGGTTGGAGTCTGCATCAAATAATGTTGGGGCTAACGTGTTTCCTGTGTCAGTTGAAAATTCTGGAGTTGAATCTGGTGCTTTAACTTCTGTCTCAAAAGAAAAGGAGGGTGAATTTTTGGCAACTCGAGGAGTTTTGGTTGCACAGACTCATAGTGGTACGGAGAAGGCCAAGGATTTTGAGGTTTGTGAACCAAACAATGGTTTGGAGTCTGCATCAAACAATGTTGGGGCTGAAGTGTTTCCTGTCACAGTTGAAGATTCTGTCATTGAATCTGTTGCTGTAGCTCCTGTCTCCAAAGAAAAGGAGGGTGAATTGTTGCCGTCTCCAGGAGTTTTGGTGTCTCAGACTCATAATAGTACAGAGAAGGCCAAGGATTTTGAGGTTTGTGAATCCTCTGAGGACCAGGTATTACCTCTGTCTAACTTGAACTTCTATGTCTTTCTGGAGCTTTGGTTATTGATTTTAATTATAAAAAAAAAAAAATTGGTTTGACTGTGACTATCAATAGTAATTTCTGTTTACCTGCAGCCATTGGTGGCGCCGGCTCCAAGAATTGTGGAAAAGACATCCTGGATGAGCTGTTGTGGACTATTTGATATCTTCATGGGCTCCAGTAGATGACTAAAGGTAGAGAGTCAATAAAAGCGGAACTATACACATGCATGCACCCTACACACGTACTCATACATATACATGCATGCACACTTACAAACCATCTGTATCAGCAGCTTGTACATGCATGCATTCAGTGCTATCTCTCTCTTTCTCTCTCATAAGTAGGATGCTTTTATTTCTGTGTGAGGATGAAATTGCATGATCCTCTGTCAACATAGGCCATGCGCCTAGTCCAAAGGACTTATTCACACATTGATCATATTCTGGATGCATAGAGGTATTGATGCTTTGACTGCTTGGACCATATTTTTTTCTTTTTCGTTTTCATTTATATGGAGAAACGGGTGTCAGACCTAAAGTAATATATTGATGCATTATTAACATCTAAGAGGGAATGACATATGGGTAGGACTGGCAATTGATAACACAACTTGTTTAGATGAATTGTGTAAAGTATTTGGTTTAAGCATGTTTAGGACTGGCATATTTGTGTTTGTGTTTGTGTTAGACTTACAGGAAAAAAGAAATGGTTGTAATGCAGGTTGACTTTCTTAACTTGTTTGTGCAGATTTACGTGACATTCACCTTAACATGCAGCACATTTATACAGTTATGTTTGATAAGCTATTTAGAAGACGTGATATACGTCTCTTGTCATTCACTTAACTTGTTAAATAATTATTTGTATCCCATTGCCAATATGTGGCCTCGAACACAAATTGTCAATCCTTCTAGTGGCACAATAAGAAATGACTTTACATTGTCATTTCTCATTCTAAGACTGACTGGGGGAATGTCTGGCCAAACCCGAACTTGTTATATATACATAAATGTGGACATTATCTTGCGGGATTCTTTTCTTTTCTTTTATCTGGACTGATATGATTCGTAAATGAAGTTCTCAACTTTCCGGGCATTGAATTGGGCCATGAACTGGCATTAAACTGCTGTGGCTTTGATGAAAGGTACGAACTTAGGCCAAATAAAAAGTTTTTTTCACTGTTCTCTCTCTAGAAGAAGTGTTTTCTGTTCTAACAATACAAGGTTGTGCTTCCATGAAATGTTGCTAGATGGTAAAACATACAGATTCTCTATGGTGATTGAGAATCTGATACTTGAACTATGGAAAGAGGGGATGTTGCAACATTTATAATGTTCGCTCATTGAGATTATATGCAATATGCGAAAATCGAAATATATCTGGTGGCTAATCTGTATTCTTAACATACTCGATGCTTCTCATGTATTGTCTTGTATTTTTAACATGATCAGTGAAGTTACCATATAAATTAAAATGCTTTGAACATCATTTTGCTGCTTTGAAGCAACCTCTTTTTTCATAAGAAACAAACAAAGAGATGTTCATGTCTGTAGTTCAGTTGCCAGTCAAAATATCCTGTAGTTATCCTATTGTGGCCCTTGTGCCTATACAAGCTGTGCAAAAATCATCTTATTTGTCTTACTAAGACAAGGGATGCACTTGGTTTAGATTCACATACTGATCATACCTCAAAGTGAAAAATAGAGATTAGTGGTGCACGCAATAAGCAATGGCTTGGAAATATAGAAATCACTGTTCATGCTTGGAGGTCACTAAAGTATGACATTCTGATGATGTTTATTATCTTTTCTCTTGGGTAAAATAGTTCTCTATTTCCCCCTCCTCCCTGCCATAAGGAAAGGTGCATGTAGGGGCTGAAAGTTGAAAATGTTGCATTTTACTAATCACTAACTTTTAATTTCTTGGGACAGCTCGTCCTTCTAACAGTTGAGATGGGAATATTTCAGTGCAACAAAATGGAAGTGGGGGTGTAGGTTGCATCATTTTTAAGCTCAGTTGAGTGCAACTCCATTGATGAAGGAGCTAAAAGCAAATTCCCCAGTTTTTAATGTTTTCAGCATTCAAGTTCCAGTTCCAGCATTGCTAAAATTCTGGACATCTGTTTTTGATCGCTTTTAGGGTTTGAAATGGAGAATTATCTGTTTTTGACCAACTCTGTATTTGCATGTGCACGGGTATGTGTTAATCTCGTATCCCTCAAGCTGATATTCTCTGATGTGTTGTTCTTTGCAGAGTTACAATATCACCGAACCTTTAGGCAAGGGATGAAGCGTGGGAAGGCTAGGAATGATTTTGTTTGAAGTTCAGGAGCTTTCATCTTGAAGACAATCCTAGGTTTCTCCTTTACCTGATAGACCTGACTGAAATAAGAAAAAAAAAAAAAAAAAAAAACCATTTTTGAGTCTTGTGCTGGGAATTGTGTCGACTTTGTCAAGCCTTGGCCGGTCCTTGTCGGCAGTTCACTTTTTTTTTTTTTTTAATATATGAATTTTGCATTTTTTTCCCCTTGAAATCGTGTGCCGTGTTTGTCCTTTTTCCTTTCTGTGGTATAGGACCATTACATAGAAGAGGAGGATGTGTTTGTGTATGGGATAAGGTTAATTAGAACTTTAAAATGGGTATCTATGATTTCTGAAATTGGAGAACAGGATTTCAGGATTCGCACTGTGCGACTTCTTTCGGATTAATTTTAGCCTTCCCTTAGCCAATTAAGGAAATCGATATCGTCTGATGACCGATTTGATGATTTATTTGTCGACATAGGATGTTTGGTATGCTTCTACTATGTCGTTTGATAATTTTCTGTTTGGAAAATCATTTCTCATTTGAATCCCTCTCCCGATGTAAGCAGAGTGTTCACTTTCTACTTGGTTGATGCGGATCAAGAGGAAAGAAACCCAGTAGATATTTTATTCAAGAGCTAGGTTTCCTTGTTCATGTGTCGTATCATGAGGCCGTCATTTTCGTGAGTAGAGCTCGACACCGCAGCCCTATCTAAATCAGATTTGAGAGCTGTCGACTGTGTTCCTTCTGTCGGGGCATCGTTGACTAAAATAAGATCGAACAGGTAATATAATTCGTATCCCCAGTTTTTGTATGTCGAGATCATCACGAGAGACATCCTTATCGTGGCGAATAATGCGAGTTGGTCACTTTACTTACCATACTATGACTATTCTCCAAGCTGAAAAGTTCTTGATGATTGAAAGAGATCTCTTATTCATTCACTCAAATCAGATATGAACACAATAAATCGAGCGATAGGGACAATCCCATGTCCTGTTTTTTACAAGACGCTTGAGGAAAAGAGGAAAAAAATACGACACAAAAGCACTCAGACCTTCACACGACACTGACGTTCAGTGATTCATCTCGACCTTCCACCGTGAATTGCTGCAATGTAAATAAGTTGAGTGACCGACAGGATTATCATGAATGCCTCCATCGTTCTCTGCAAAATGGTAGAAAGCGTCGTCAGAGCATGTCCGATGATTGAAAAGAGAGTGTGTCGAGTGTGGAATATTCTTACCAGGCGAGAGTTTCGGATGCGGAGCTCTATTTCTTTGGCAGCGAAACTGCAAAATATGAGAGAAACCCAACCATTAGCATGATGATAAGGCTTGAACTGGCGTTCGAAATTTGGAGCAACGGATGCTATGTGAATTGGCGGTCATGCAAGAGGTTATTCAAGCTGATAATGTCTTTTTGGATCGAAATTCATTAATAGCATTAAAGGCGATATTTTAGAAAAGTAGATGTTACCCCATAGCTAGAAGAGTGAGAGTCCAGGCAATCGCAGCGGTTGAAGCTGCAGACGGCAAACTATAAGAGTTCCAATGGCGGACATGGTTGACTCCGGCGATGACTGATGCGACTCCGACGACTCCGGCTATTAAACAAAATGTCACGAAAAATCCAGTCGCAGCATTTCCCATAGGGAAGTAAATCGGTGAGAAATGCGCCGGAAGGTCAAATCCTGGTCCTGTAATTTGCACTCCCCCAGAATTAGCAGCAAACATATAAGATGCAAAAGAATCCCTAAAACTTTTGAAGTATGACAATTGAGTAATGGATTTATGGAGGTGAGAATTTGGTTACCAATGATGAAACCATGATCAATAGCTTTGTTCATAGCCCACCCACTGATGCCCAGAACAATGGCAAACATGCAAAAGTTAAGAAGCAAAAGCAGCGAAGCAACGGGTTTCATTTGTTGATCGGCCATCGTCGGAATATCGCTTCAGCTCAGCAAACAAGCAAAAGGGAGGATTAAAAGGGGCGAAAGAATGTTCAGAAACCCACGGACGCTAACGCGATTCTGCAAAAGATGAGTACTGAAAGTGCATGAGATCTGGCGGTGGTGGCTGGGGTCTTAAATACATTGTCCATTGTGTGCATTAAGGTCTTGGTTCTTTTCTTGCAAGGCTGTTGTTTCTAAAGGGATTTGTGGGTTGTAAAGAGGAATGCTTCACAATCAAGAAAACCGCAGAAAAGAATACTAGATACTTTCTTGGCTTTATCTTGAGAGGGAACATTCTTGGCTCTTCCAGCGGAGGAGGAAACCGATATTCCTTGCCTATGGAAAAGACATCTGGTTGAAGAACCTCGACTCTTTACATTAAAGTTAAAGTTGAGTGTTTTGAAAATAAGACGAGAAGTTCCAAGTCGATCCTCCCAAAACGCCATGAATTTCTATATTTCCTTTCGAGATGATAACAGTTCGCGCATAATGATTTCTCTGGAATGAACAGAATGATTTATTCCAAGACTAGGAGTACCTAAATATCCGAAAATCGCAAGAATTTTTGTGAGGTGTCATGCTCACTACGCATTGTTTCAATTTTATGAAGTGAAAAACTCGTCGTTTCTTTTTAATACGACCAGTAAATCCATTTCATTGCATCACGAAAGATAAGGGCGAGCAATTCCTTTTACAAAAAGCTCGAGTCAAGAACAAACCCCATTATTTTGTTGGAGGTAATAGGTTTGAGAGAGAAGAAGTAGTTGCTTGAAGTATTACACCAAGATACGTCAAGTTTGGAACGCTCAACAGTGTTACCCAAATAAGTAGGGAAACCCTAGAGTTTTTATATGCACGTTATTGGGCTTCGCCCATATGGACCCAAATAACCATGCTTTTACCTATTAGGCTTGTATGTGAACATATTATTTTGGACTATATTAATAATATATCCAACAATCTCCTCCTATGTTCACCATACCGCACAATCCAATAAGTTGGTAAGTGTAATGTTCAAACAAACATGAATCATCCACATTCAGTCCAAGACAATCAACTCGGATCGGTCAAAGAGTATTCCAGCAGTAAAGTATTAAACTAAATCATCATGTGCAAACTAAATAAGTGAATCATTCTTATCATGAATCTGTTCTGAGATTAAAACTCAAATCCCAAAATAATTCTCAGATTCAGTTCACAACCAATATATGCATATTAATCAAGTATAAGTAGGCCAGTCAAAATAGTCTAAGGCCTTACAAATATAAGAAACAAGCATAATAATGTCCACAAAATAGAAATAGCAAGTAAACTGTCAAGTCCCCACACGCTCTAAGTGATATATATTCATTGATCAAGTAAGTCATCCTGGTCATCAAGCCAGTTTCATAAATTATGAACAAGACCTAAACAATGTGATTTACAAAGAGCCATCAACTTAAGTTTATTTGTAGGAGAATAACTATTGTCTAGTTTCAAAGAACAAGACCAATAGTCAAGTCACTTACAACAACCTAGTCATGTAATATCAAGTTTCAATTAAGAACAAGACAAATAGGCTTCTTATGTAAACAATTGTTTCTATGTTTCAATTTGGAATGTCACAATTACTGATTCCTTAAAGTCAAATAATCTAGCATCAAGTTTGGAATGAGATCATTTAACAAAAAAGGATAGTCCAATCTAGTTGAATTGTATCATCAAGTTTGGAATGACACAATTTTTCCAGATAGAACATTTGAATTAGGTTAAAGTCATCTTCATCAAATTTGGAATGAGACAACTCACCCTCTTCAAATAGTCAGCAACTGTGAACATTGATGAAACATATAAACTGTGCTTATCATTGTAGCCAATAAAGAAATATTTGATAATTCAAAACACAGGTAAGTAAATGGTAGTTAAGACTTGCCTATATAGTCTTTAAACCCCAGTTCCCCCACTGTTTTGAATAATCGATCTTTAGGCATACCTTTGGTGAGAGCATCGGCTATGTTATCCTTCGATCTCACATCGATCAAGGTGATAACCCCTTGTTCTCTCAGATAATTCAACAACGCATGTCTCAGTCTCACATGTCTTCTCTTTGAATTAAAGAGAGTATTATTGACGACTTGGACAGCTGCTCGATTATCACAAAATAGGCTTAAAGAATTAATTTTTAGCCAAGTCAAAGGAATATCCATAATCAGATTCTTTATCCACTCGCCTCTTCACCGGCCGAGGCTAAAGCAAAAAGTTCCGATTCCATAGACGACAATGCAATACAAGTCTGTCGTTTGGATTTCCAAGTAATAGCAGCTCCACCCAAAGTGAATACATACCCACTAGTGGACTTACTATTTCCAATATCTCGAGCACCATGAGGCATCGAATATCCATCCACAATTGGAGGATAACCAGAATAATAAAGAGCATAATCTTTAGTACCTTTAAGGTATCTCATTAGTCTATTAAGGGCATCCCAATGCTCTTTACTAGGATTACTAGTAAAACGACTCAAAGCATACCAACCGTAAAGGCTATGTCGGGTCTAGTGCAACTCATAGCATACATGAGACTACCAATCAGTTTCGAGTACTTTAACTGATCCACGCTGGTCCCTTCATTAGGACTCAGTCTATTATTATAATCATATGGTGTCTCACTCGGTTTACACTTATCGTATCCCAAAGTAGAAAGTAGCTGCTCAATATAATGAGTCTGGCTAAGGGAGATGACTTGCCGTTCAAAGCTTACTTTCATAACAAGAATGGTATTAGCAATACCAAGATCTTTCATGTCAAATTCTTTAGCTAAAGTAGCTTTCACGTCACTCACTACAGAATGATCGGAACCAAGAATTAACATGTCATCAACATACAAGCAAATGATGACTATCTTATTTGACGTAGAACGATGGTAAAGGCATTTATCTGAATAACTAGACTGAAAGCCATAACTCTTTACCACTTCATCAAATTTAAGATGCCACATCTTAGGTGCTTGTTTAAGACTATATAGAGATTTATTTAATTTACAAACTTTGTCCTCAAGACCTTTTATAACATATCCTTCCGGTTGTTCCATGTAAATTTCCTCATTTAAATCCCCATTTAAGAAAGTTGCTTTTACATCCATTTGATGCACTACAAAGTGTTCAATAGATGCCAAAGCATGAAGAATTCTTATAGTTGATAGATGACACACAGGTGAATAAACATCAAAATAGTCTATTCCACTTTGTTGTTTATAGCTTTAGCTACTAAGCGTGCTTTGTATCTGGCTATTGATCCATCACTATTCAGTTTCTTCTTCAACACCCATTTACAGCCTATAGCTTTAGCCCCTTTTGGCAAATTTACTAGCTGCCAAGTGTGATTCGTAGCGTAGAGCTCATTTCATCATCTATGGCTTTCGCCCACGGTAGAGATTCCCTAGATCTCATCGCTTCCTGATAGGAGAATGGATCATCCTCAAGATTGTAAGCAACAAAGTCTTCACCAAAACTTTTGGGAATTCTCTCTCTTGTAGACACTCTAACTGGAATTGGTTCAATAGCCAACTGTGTGGAATTAGTGTCAGAAGGGCCTGCTTCAGATTCTACAGGAGATTCTGAAATCATATCTGTAGATCCAGAAACATTCAAGCCTTGATCTCTGATAAACTTGTTTTCAAAGAACACTGTGTCTCTAGATTCTATCATTGTGTTAGTAGATAGATCTAAAAACCTATTTGCAGCACTATCTTCTGCACTACCTAGATATACACAAGTAATAGTTCTAGATCCCACCTTAGGTTTTTTAGGATCTGGTATACTTACATAAGCAATACAGCCCCAAGTCTTAAGAGTATCATATCTACAAGGGCGTTTATGCCATATCTCATAAGGTGTCATGGACAACTTAGAGTGCGGCAACCTGTTCAAGATGTGATTAGCGGTTAGAACTGCTTCTCCCCGATAGGAGGAAGGCATGCCAGCTGTAAGTAACATAGAGTTTAACATTTCGTTAACGTTCTATTCTTACGCTCGCAACACCATTTGATTGGGGTGAATAAGGAGCAGTGGTTTCAAGTATTATACCTTCTAAAGCACAAAATTCCTTGAACCTTGACATAGTATATTCTCCTCCTCTATCACTCCTAAACCTCTTAATTTTCAAGTTGAGTTGATTTTCTACTCTAGACTTGAAAATCTTAAATTTTTCAAAAGCCTCATCTTTCGATTTCAACAAATAGACATGACAATATCTAGAAAAATCGTCTATGAATGTTATTAGATACTTCCGACCACCTTTAGTAATGTAATTTCTAAAATCACAAATGTCAGAATGTATTAACTCAAGAAGTTGTGTGCTTTTAGAAACCAATTTAAAGGGTTTTCTAGTGATTTTAGCCTCGTGCACACACTTCACACTTATCAAATCGAATAGAAGTATCTAATGGAATGTTATGAGTTTTAGCTAAATGTTGCATTTTCCTGTAATTCACATGTCCAAATCTATTGTGTAGCAACTTTGGATCAATCAAAGTAGAATTCACATGGTTTATGCTATCAGCATTTAAACTCAACATATACATGCCATTAACCATGAAAGCACAACCAAAATAATATGAGTTAACGAGATAAAGTTACTCTACCATTCATAGTTGAAAAAGACATACCAGCTTTATCAAGTAAACTCATAGATATCAAATTCTTCTTAAGTAAAGGTACTACTCTAACATGTTTCAGAGTTAGTAATTTACCGAAGAAAGCACCAAATTTGCAGTTCCAGCATGAGTCACCTTTGCCTCACCACCATTGCAATTTTCCACAGTGTCTTTCACTTCTATGACCTCGTGAGTAAATTCTTGTCATTTGTAGCATGACAAGTAGCGCCACTGTCCAACCACCACTTAGAAGAGATGCTGGCCTTTCCATTCTTCATCATTCCAATAAAGGCTCGAGGCTCGAGATCCTCTAATTAGCATATTGGCCTCATTATGTGGTGTGTCGTTCTTTGGCTTCCTTGGCAACTTACACTCGTTGCCCAAAGTGACCCCACTTTCCACAGTTATGGCACTTGCCCTTCTTCTTCTTTTGGAAGATAGTCTTTTTGGCCTCTAATCGTAAAGAGGATTCACCTTTTGGTGACTTGGACTTTTTCGAGGTTTATTGGAGTGTGAAACTAAGTTGGCAACTGACTTTTGTTGTCCCACTTGTTCCAAATTCTTCCTAGTGATATTTTGATCCTCAATGTGAATATACCTCTTTAATTCATCTAGTCCCATCTGTACCTTGATCTGTGCATTTCGAGTCTTGAAAGAACTCCATTCAGTTGGCAGTTTGCTCAACACAAGACCAACAAAGAGATTATCGGACATATCAGAATTATCATCTTTCAGCTTGTTCCTCATGTTCTCAAATTCAACTAACTGAGAGGTGATGCTTGAATTCATAGTGAATTTAAAGTCAAAAAATTTCTCCGCTAGGAGGGTTTTAGATAACCCCTCTTGTTTTTGGAACTGAGCGTTCAAGTGATCCCATATCTCTTTCGCCGTCTTATACCCACTATAAGTCATAGCCAAATTAGGATTTAGAGAGTTCAACAAGTAATCTCTACAAAAATCCTCATCTTTGTTCCATTGATATTCATTCACATCTTCGAGTGGTAGATGTAAAATCGCTCAATACAAGTATAGAATATGTCGGGTTCTTTCATGCCAAATTGAACATGTAATTTCCAGCCATGAAATTCAGTAACATCAAAAGATTGCAACTTTATAATATCATAGGAACTACGCTTTGCCATTTTAATCAAAGCAAAGTGTTAGAAAGAGTGCACCTTGAAGTCCTCAGAGCAACAAAGTTGAATAACTCCCCTAACCTTGATCAAACCGCTCTGTAGAGATGGAATTTGCCAAAACAAACCCCAAAAACGGATCTGGAGCGCCCAAAAACCTTAAGATGGACTGCCCTTGTTGCTGAAACTTGCTGAAAAATTTCGCCCCCCGAAATTCGCTAGAAATTTCGTCCCCAAAATTCGCTAGAAATTCAGATGGAAACTTCCGGGTGACGTAACTTCTTCGTCCGACCTCCGATTGACGCGAGTGACCACTCAAAACGTTCGTAGCGACGAGTAGATCAAAGCCCAAGTGGTTTCACTCTCTTAAATTGGCTATAATTTTTGGGTTTTTGAATCAAAGATTTCGGTCACCCGAATCTTCAAACTCAGATCCCGGCCAATATCACCGTCGAAATCGAAAGTAAATTACAGCCGTGAGTTCGTCTTGACGAAATCTTCAAGAACACACTTTACTCGCTCAAATCCGACACACGAAGATAATACTTCAAGATTGTTGGAGGTAATAGGTTTGAGAGAGAAGAAGTAGTTGCTTGAAGTATTACACCAAGAGACGTCAAGTTTGGAACGCTCAACGGTGTTACCTCCAGGCGTAGGGAAACCCTAGAGTTTTTATATGCACGTTATTGGGCTTCGGCCCATATGGACCCAAATAACCATGCTTTTACCTATTGGGCTTGTATGTGAACATATTATTTTGGACTATATTAATAATATATCCAACATATTTTACCGTGAATCTGTACAGTGCATCTCAAAATTTATTCCTTGTACAAGAACAGTGAAATGCTTCACGTTAAAACGAAGTGCTTAAGTCTCGTCGCCATAAACAGCATTGATCCTCTCTCTCCTACACCTCTCTCGGTACATCCTAAACTCGTCTTCTGCCCAGCTAAATGAAGGAAAACAAAGATCACATGAACAGAAAACTTGACAGCTACAATAACCCTGTAAAATGCTGGAAACGTAATCTCAATTTCGATCCATCCGCATAGAGTAGATCAAGGCATCTACGCTCACCTTAAGAAAAACTCATTGTTTCAACAATCTAGTAATTAGGTTTTTCCCTCTGTTAAAAGGCGGCAATCGTTGAATCATTCCTTGGAGCCACCATTGTGTAAACTTTTTAAGGTAATGTGAGTTGTCCCTATATATTAGGGGTGTGCAAAACTAGCCGTCCAAATTGAGAACCGTTTGATTTGGTCTGGTTCCAAAAGTGTCGGTCCGATTCTTGATTTCAAGGGAGAATCAGACCACGCTAGATTAGACCAACCACATGTGCTTTTTTTTTTTTTTTAGTTTCTTAAAAAAATTAAAGTGACCAGTTTTTCTATTTTTTTTAATAGAAGGTTGGTGAATGACCAGTTCTATTGGACTAGACTAGAATTGGTTTGGATTGGTTCCCGATCCTAGGACCAACTAGTTCGGTCCCTGGTTCCCAATTTTGGGAACCGGTACTCCCAATTTGGTTCTCAGTTCCACCTTGGAACCAAATCAAATCGGACTGGATACCAATTGCTCCTATTATATATTGGGAGAGATTGCAAAGTGTTGTAGAGTTTGAGCTCGTCCCAATCCTCTCCATAAGCGAACCAAAAAGTAATCGCTAGGCTGAAGTACCTCAAGTCCGCTCAAGAATGACTTTATGTTCATGTCACAGTCTAGGTCCACAAAGCTGTTTAGTATATTCTTCTCTCTTCTTCTACTTGTTTCTCCTCCGATGTGATGTTGTCGGAAAGGACAAGGCCATTTCTTGGATAAACTTGGTCTATGCAGACTGACATGGTCATACTCAATTGTGTGGATTCTACGATGGGACCATACGGTCAATGGCTATAATGACGTTGGTCAAACAAGTGAGTCCATAGAAGCAGGGAGACCTCATCTTTATTGCAAAGTTACGTGAATATTTGAGAAGAGGACGTACAGATTGATGTATGAGATTATCGTGTCATGATATCTGAGACAACGTGCGATATGCGATTTTACTTTTAGTTTTGCATAATAAATGTTATTGTATGGCATATAGTTTATATATCATGGAATCAACTCAATAGATATTTCATGATCTATAAGAATGATTAGATGTCGATGGTTATTTAACTTGATTTGAATTTGATTCAATTTTGGAAAACTACCACGACCATGAATATGAGTTTTGCATCGTTCAATGATTTTGACATGATAGCAAACACTAATGTCGAATATGTGGTGCGTTAGCCTTGTTTTGAAAACCTAGCTATTAGTCTGTTGTCATGTACCATTGTTACAGATCCAAGGATTTGTTGATTTAATTTGGCTCTGAGTATGCTACCTTTTCTCTCAAATTCATCAATCTAAGGGCTCTGTTTATTTCATGAAAAATAAAGAATTTGAAAATTATTTTTTAAAAAATGATCGCTTGTATTTCTTAAAATAATTGTCAATGAAATATATATATATTACAAATAACAAATTATGCTTATATATTTTTATGGATGATTTGTGAAAATAAACGCACAATAATTCAACGTTTTCTAGTGGATCAAATGTCAACCCATCGATAGGGTGTGATCCTCTTTTTATTCTCTTCGTCCTATTTGATTGATGGCGGTATGGATATGCAAGAGAACCAATGGAAACTACGGTGGAACAAATTCCGGGAGAGTTTTCAAGAAGGTTCCAAGTTTCAAAGTTTCGGAATCGGTACTTATAAATTGTCTTAGGTTTTGGGTCACATCCACTGTGATCCATATTTAAGTACAGGGTATAGGCTAGACAATAGTTAAGTAAACATATATGTATTGAACTCTTCATAAATTTGTTATTTCTTAAAAGATTTTTCACCTTTAGAGTTGTGATTTTTTATGAGAGAACAGATTTATTTTTCTTCATATTGTTTTCGATGTTATTACAATATGATGTTATTTTTAATTCTTGAACTTGTATTTCATTAGGAAACGCATTTGAACTTTTATGTTGAAATTTGTCTAGGGATGAAAAGAATTGTGGCATTTTTTCGTTTAGTATTTTTCCTAGAACATTATATAAATGCCTCGTAACTTGTAGGACCTACCAAGTTTCAAATTTATAATAGTTCCAAGACTCAATGAAGTGGGTCGCAACACCTAATACCATATGTTCCAAGACTTGATACGGTAGATTCTAGGTTGTAAAATTTTCGAATGATGGAAAAACTTAGCGACCGGCGAGAAATGGCTTAATGTGGGTGAGATGTTTAGTTACCAATGACGAAAACATGATATTTTGCTTTGCTCATGGCCCATGCACCATTGCCCAGAACAATGGTATACGTACGAAAATTCAGGACTGAAAGCAGTGAATCGATGGATTTCATCAGCTCACCTCCCTCCATCTGTCATCATTACCGTTCCAGATAGAACTCGGAAACCTACGGAACGCGACCGTCCAAAAGAGGAGGATTGAAAGTGAATGAGCATTGGCGGCGGCGGCAGCGGCGGCGGTGGCGACAGCTAATGTGTTCCTAAACTGTGGGGGTCAAGGTTTTGGTTCTTTTCTTGCAAGGCTGTTGGTTCGAAAGGGATCTGTGGGGGCTGTAAACAGGAATGCTTCACCATCAAGGAAACTCCAGAAATAATGGCAGATTCTTTCCTGGCTTTATCTTGGGAATTCTTTCCTCAGATGGCACATTATTGGCTCTGCAATTGCAGGAGGAAAGTGATATTCCTTGCCAGCGGAAAGGCATCCGATGGTTGAAAGTTCGAGCCTTTGCATATGCTTAGGCCTGTGTTAAGACGAGGAGTTCCTTAATCGATCCGAAAGGATGACATTCCACACAACCAAGCCAATTGTAGTGCAGTCATATATTATGAATTTGTTTATTTTTTAAAAATGATAACACTTTGTATTTGGTGATTGATTAGGGCAAACAAAATAGTTCTTTCCAAGAGTATCTAAACATCTCGAGGTCATAAAATTGCGTGGTGTCATGCTATAATACAAAAAAAAAGTATTTTCTTTTATTAAATAGGGTCAAGTGCTGGATAATTTCATATAGGATGTGAGAGGAGTGTTGAAAACTTCCAACTAAGCACCAATGAAAATCGAACTTCATCAAATAGACAAAGCCACATACGACAACGGAAGTGGGAACGCGGTGGCAACCCCCAACACCCCTTGGCCCTGCGTCCAGACATATTTTTGCACAGACTAATAATTTGGACTAAAAAAATAAATATTTATTTGTGTAAGTAAATAATCTCTTCTATCGCTTAAAAATAATATTTAAAAAAAAAAACTATCGTCACATATTGTTTCATTTTGGATGACAAAATGTTTTAAGGGTAGGAAGTTGTCAGGAAAAGTGTTAAAAAAGTCATAAACCTTTTGTATTTATGTCAATTTAGTTAGAAACATTTTTTTATGTCAATTTAATCCTAAACCTTTTTACTTGGTGCCAATTTAATCATTTCCGATTAATTTTGGCCGGATTTACTGACGGGAGCCAGTGCTGGCTGAAGTGGCACGATCAACGCTAACATGGACAACTTTTAATAATATATATTTTTAATTTAATTTTTCTTTTTTCCTTTTCTTCCTCCTTCCTCAAGCCAGTTGCCGAACCTTAGCGACCAGCCAAAGGCGATGGCTGGCGAGCCTCACCGGCCACTGATGAGGCTCGAGCCCTCACCAATGACCGTGAGGGTTGCCTCACCCATGGCCAACGAGGCTTGACTCTCACTAGATCTAGGGAGGGCGAGCCTTGCTGCCCAATGCGAGGCTGCCATCACAGCCATTGGCAAGGGCTCGAGCCTCGCTGGCCATTGCCTATGGCCAATCATCAGGTTCAACGACCGGCTGGAGAAAGGAGGAGGAGAAGGAAAAATGAAAAATGAAAAACGAAAAGAAAATAAAAAATTCAAAAATATTAAAATATTATTAAAAGTTGTTCACATTAGCTTCGATCATGCCACGTCAGCCGTCAGCACCCAGTTAGCAAAATTAGGCCAAAATTAGCTGGAAAGAACTGAATTGGCACAAAGTAAAAAGGTTTATGACTAAATTGGCACAAATGCAAAAGGTTTATGACTCATTTAACACTTTTCCCACAAGTTGCCTCATCCTTATATACAAGATGGGATGACAAGAACTCAAAGCATGGTGTTCAAGAGTTTGAACTCAACCCATCACATGAAGCAAAAAGTAAAATTTGTTAGGTCTAAGGCTTCATTTATTTCGTGAAAAATAGATGACTTGGAAAATATATATCTTTTAAATAATTACTTGTATTGCTTATAGAAATGAATAATATTTTTTCATCATTCACGAAAAATTTAGACATAAATTATTTGTTGATAACGAAAACATTCACCTACTAATTATTTCAAGCGATATAAGCGGTTAATTTTAGGAAAATGGTTTCCCAATCATTTTTATTTATTTGTTTCACGGTAATGATTTGGAAAAATATTTTCCTTAAAATAATTGTGACGTCTCTAGTGTGTCACGGCTAACGCATTTACTAAAATCTTTTTACCTTTTAAAGCATGTAGAAGCGTGTATGGTTAAAGAACACCCAGAACATATAAAATTCAAAGGAACATACACAGAAATGCGAACCTAGTAATCTCATTTCATTTCTTACTTATATGTATTTTAGGTGATAGGATCCGGGTACACTAGGGGATGAGCAAAAGGTACCACTACTCCGTACTACACCCAAAAGCTCCAGTAACTACATCATCCATACTTGAATACTATGTATGTACTATGTCATTTGTCTCCCACCCACAGTACGTCTAAAATCTTGGCCTAATCTTCCCAAAATGCTATTGATATGAGAAACAAGCACAAAGCTCAACAAACAAACTACTAACTTGTTTATACCACATAAGTCAATAACAACACATATGGGGAAGTTTAAATATAAAGGACAAATGACCATTATGATATCAACTTGCCTGAGAACCATTCTCAGAAATAGGATTGCAAATAGACAACATTTCCTTTGAAAATAGTAATTGAATAAAACTTAAATAAAATTTGAAAATGCAATTAATTATTTTTACTGTGAATTGACTATCACCATCTTCCGAAAGACCCTATAATTCCCCGTGCATCTCGCACCCATCTAGCATTGTGAAAACATCTGGGGGAATCATGTTACACCTCCAGGCATCTGGAGGAACCCAATTATCCCTCCAGGCATCCCTACTACCACCCAGGGCATCGTCATCCCAATGACCGACAACATTTCCAAATCACACACTTATCCAATGGTGCAGTAGTTCCATAATTTGATTTAAATAGGACACCCACCAAGTAAAATGCATAGGAGTAGTTCAATATCCACCATAAAATATCTTTGGTAAATCATAGAAGTGATACAAACATTTAATCAACAATACCAATTCAAAAAATGTGCTACAAAACGAGAATTTATCCAAAATCTATGGAAAAATGGCAGGTCGCCTGTTGATGGAAATAAGGGGTATTGCCAAGTAAATCAATTCAAAAAATTTCGGAACTTTAACAAGACATGGATGAGACTCTGAGGAACGTTTTTTGTGAAGAACTCAAAGTTTAGTTTAGTTTGTACAGGTCCTAATAATTTTATGTAATTCGGATCAAAATAGGGTACAAAGCCAGATTACAACAGGTTCAGAAAATGGCATTTTGGATGCCTAATTGAACTCCAAAAATCATGAAAAAATTCCAAATATAGTTTAAGATGTGGTCTAAAACTTTTATGAAGGACACTAGTCCAAATTTTTTTAATCAAAAATCCTATAGAAAAGGGAAACTAAGCAATGGTTCAAAAACGGCTTATCATTGGACCTGCAAAGTTTTTGAATTATATTCTATACATACAAAGTCGAAAAAAATATGAAATTAAAGTACATCGTAGAACAAGGCATAATGCACAACTTTTGTGAAGAAAGTCTTATCAAATTGGTACCATAGACCTACACAAAATTAGCAAAATTTGATCTATAATAAATTGACCCGGAAATCATCGTAACTTCGGGTTGGCCCACAACTCATGTCAATTAAGCTTAAAACAATGCACACTTCAATATCCAGCATTATCACAACATATTAATATATTAAATACACTAAAATATTAATACTACTTGCAACGCATATATTCCGAAACCGTCAATGAACATGATCAAGTGCAAAAACAGCCGAGGCAACCACAATTCGAGGAAATTGATCTCGACATATGGAAATCAACCTATGTAGCATGAATGGGAAGTAATTCATTTGCCTCAAGTCCAAGAAAAGCGTCGGAACGGCTCGAAGGAGTCTCAGATGTCCAAGGTCGCGGCTGGTGTGGCAAGTTGAGGCGTGGCCTGATGTCAAGTCAACAGTGTGAGGGTGACGGGGCGGCACGAGAGACTGGCGGTATGAAGGTGTGTAGCTGGCAAGTCGCGGCGTCGATCCGTAAGGAAATGAGATGATCTGATGAGGGTTTGGCGAGGATGAAGTGGTGGGCTAAAGGAAAGAAGGAATATGCTGGATGAATGCAGTGAGGCCGTGAGATGAAGAGAACAGCGCTGGTTTTTCTTTATGCTCTCTTGTTCCACTCTGCCTTTGATGAGATGAGTCAAAGTTCTTCAATTCGTGGGAGTCCCAAAGGAGAGATATCTAGAGGTAAACATAGCTTTGCTTTAGTTTGAGTTAATAGTAAACTGCCACCTTATCATAATTGGTGGCAGCTTAAAGGAAGGCCACATAAGGCCTCTTTGGCGGCCAAAGAAGAAGCTGGCTGTGGTTTGGGATATGGTGATGTGGCATGGCCTGACGTAATGGCTCGGTTGATGAGGTGGCACGGTCGCGTGGACTGAGGTGGCTTGGTGATGACGGGGACGGGATGAAGTAACAAGTCTTTGCGGTGGTGCAATGAGGATGTGAATGACATGGTTTAGTGACATGGTTCAGTGACCAACTTGGTGATGTAGCATTGACTATTGAGTATTTGAGGCACACTATTCAGTTAAGCAAAATTCAGATGTCACAATAAACGATTATATCGCTTTCAAAATTGAATGAACAAATCATCATTTATGAAAATATTTAATTATAAATTGTTGTCGATAATTGCCATATTTATTGACTAATCATTCCAACTAATACAAATAATCATTTTTAGAAAAATATTTTTCAAATCATTCATTTGTTATGAAATAAATGAATATTAAAAACTCAATTTTGGTTCGAGCCCAAATAATCATAACAATTGTTAGTTTCTCTGGCATTAAGATGTAAAGCATAATAGGCAAAGAAAGACTCGGACTTGGCTCTATTGTGCTCGGGCAGGCAAAATTTCAATCGATCTTGGGTGGGGAGGAACCCAACAATGAATTTAGTCAACAATAAATGCTTTATTCGTTTCATGAAAAATAATTTCCAGGAAAATAATTTCCGAATTTCCTATGTTCATTTCATGGAAAATTAACTAGTCAAGAAAAACTTTTTTCACTATTGTAAATAATATCTTCAAAAGTGAGGAAAAAATTTTTTTTTCCCTGAAAAATGAAACACATTTTTCATTAAGTCTTCCACTTCACATTCTTTCACCAAACACATTTTTCTTTTTTTCTTTTTTAAATATTTGAGTTTTTAATTTTTTTTTCTTTTTCTTCCCTTTTGTTTTTCTTCTTCCTTGGCTAGTTGTCAGCCATGACGGTAGTCGACGACTAGCCACAAACCAGATCTAGCAAGGGCCAAGCTCAAGCTTGTCAAAACACCCTCGCTAGATTTGGTGAGTTACGAGCTCACCGGCCTCGGTGGAGCTCGGGCTCACTTGAATTGACCGAGCCTTGAGCTTGCTTGGATTGGGTGAGTTGGTCCATTGACCAACAAGCTTGCGGCTCGTGTGGATTAGCTAAGCCTCAAACTCGTCAGATCTATCGATCTGCATCTTGGTCGGTCATTAGGCAGCCGGCCATCGTTGAGGCACACAGTGGCGAAGGAAGGAGGAGGAAGAAGGAGGAAGGAAAAGAAAAATGAAAAAAGAATAAGAAAGAAAAAAATATAAAATAAAATAAAATTCGATTTTTTAAAAAATAGAAAAATTAAAATTACATTTTTTGGTCAATAAAAATATTAAAATATAATTTTTTTGGTAAATTTTCCTAAAAAATCAAATTAGGTAATGAATAGTGGAAATATTTTCCACTCAAATTTCAGGCTTTAGCCAAATGTTGGAAAATATATTTATTTTCTTGAAAAGTGGATTTTTGGGAAACATTTTTTGAAAACGTGATATTTTTCGCGAAATGAATGCACGCGACCCGAAATAATCCCAAATTTTTGAAATTTTACTTTTGTGGGTCAATAGATCTCATATAATTTGTCATTTTATTCGCTTTCAGTTTCAATTCTGGCCTTCGATTTCCTTGGTCACACATTATGGATGACGGATAAAATTAATAAGCCCCTCCCGCCATCGTGAACGGTTGAGTAGCTGGCCATAAAACATGTCCTATCTGGCACCATAAGATATGCAAATCCTGAGAATTTCTTTATGACCCTTTCGCCATCGACTTGGCCATTTCTTCTTTGCTTTCGAAGATTTTCTCTTTAATAAGGATGTCCCCCAAGCAAACAATCGAACAATAAAAATAAATAATAAATAATAAAATAAATCGGATACTGGATTTACGTGAGGTGGTCGGTCAAACCTACCTCAAGAGGAGAAATCCAACCAATCAAACGACACAATAGAAATTGCAATCACATTCGAGTCACTTGAACACTCTCAATATTTTTCAACTCCCAATTATATCCAATAACACACAATGTTACACACTTAAAATTTCTCACAAATAATATCTCAATCTAACAAATGAATTCACAATTTTCCCAAGATTTACCAAAATTCCTCATGTATGCATTAACGAAAAGACGCACCTCTTATAAAGATCCTATTTAAATTAAGAAATCAATCAAATTAGAGAACCACTCAACTGGGAAATTCACTTAAACTAATAAACTATTTGGATCGAGTTTCCTTTACTAGTTAAAACGAGAGATATTTTTAATAAGTCCCTTCTACATTTTGGACGTCCATTTTAAGGAAAACAATTCTCAAAAAATTACTTTGAATAGACATTTGGTCCCACTGGACGTACTAGAAAGATATTTGCTAAAAAATCGTCAACAATCCTGAGATGACAGTTGTAAAAATTAGCAAGCAATTATCTCATCTCTACTTATAATGTATCCATAATTCTTGTTTTTTATTTTTCTCCAAATCTATGAAAAGCATAGAAGTACTAGCAGTAAATATTGGCAAGCAATCATCGCAGGCGGCCTATTTCTCTACTCCCTTGGCATCATGATCCACATCGTATCCCACTGAAAAATTAGTCCATTGTGTATGCGTACGGAAATTGCATGCCCAAGTATCTACGAAAGCGAAAACTAAAAGTACGAAGTTAAGAAGAATTTTCGAAGAGAACGTGAAGATTTGAATGGTTGAAGGTGAGGATGTGTTCACTGAGTTTGAAAAAGAGGCTAGAACATCTTGAGGAGACGGACACTTCAGGGGATACCAGTTGCTATTTAGAGCAGAACTGGAGCGTACGTTTGGGAACAATGTGGAAGGAATATATTGCAAAGTGAAAGAATCTAAGGCCCTGTTTGGCAACACTCCAAACAGTGACTAATTCTGATTTTTTGTTCCCAGAATCAGTTTGGGACGAGAATCGCGTTTGGTAAAAATTTTGTTTCCAGGAACAAATTTGTTCCCAGAATCAGTTTTGGAGTAGATTTGAGAATAAAAAAAAAGTTGATTCTACGTCCGAGAATCAAAAAAAGAATCAACACAATAAAACTCTTCTTCTTTCCTTCCGCCATCACGCGACCATCGCCCGCCGCCGCCCGCCATCGTCCGCCACCACTCACCACCGCCGGCCACCGGTCCAGCGAGCTCGCCTGGCCAGGGCGAGGTTCGGCGAGCTCGCCGAAGGCTCACCCAGCCTTCGGCGAGACTCGCCGGGGCTGGGCGAGGCCCGCTTGGCCACCGGCCGAGCTCGCCTAGCCTGACCGGTGGCCAGGCGGGCCTCGCCCAGCCCCGGCGAGGCCCGCCTGTCCACTGGCGAGGCAAGGCGAGGCCCGCCTAGCCACCGGCTGGGCTCGCCTAGCCTGATCGGTGGCCAGGCGGGCCTCGCCCAGCCCCGGCGAGGCCCGCCTGTCCACCGGCGACGCTCGGCCTTCCCAGATCTGGCGAGGCCGAGCCTCAGCGGGGCTAGGCGAGCGTCGCCGGCAGCTGGGCAAGGTTGCCAGCGACACTCGGCCGACGAGGGCTAGCCTCATCGAGGGCCGGCGACGCTCTGGTGAGGTCGCCGGCCCTCGTCTGGCCGGTCGCCGGTCTGGCGATCGGCCACAAGAAGAAAAGAAAAATAGGAGAAAAAGGAAAAAATGAAAAGAAAAAATAAAAAAAGAAAAGGAAAAAAGGAAAAAAAGTAGAAAAAATTATTTAAAAAAATAATTTGGAACATAATCAATGGACACGTTATCAAACGCAATTCTATTCCAGAATAAAAAAATTTAGACAGTTACCAAACACATTCTTTTACTCAGAATCAGTTCCTGGGAACGGAATCAAAAATAATCATTTCTTGTCAGAATCAGTTCCCGGGAACAGAATCGTTGCCAAACGCGCCCTAAGAGCAACTTCAACTAGGATGCTCTCCTGTCATTTGTGATTGCCATAGCAAAGGAACTGTAAAAGCGGTCATATAGATCGAGATTTTTTTTTTTTTTAATCTTTGTTATTGATTGCCAATAAGCCATTCTGAGGGCATATGGCAGAAGCTTTATAATCATACAAGCACCAGAGACTATTTTATCAATCGTTTTTAGTAATGTTTTGCTCATTTGACTTTACAAAGGCTAAGACAATTCTTGAAACTGCTTTCCTTTGGAATCCGTTTTGAATATGTGGCCGAATACATGAATTTATAAAACAAAAAACTGGTAAATTCTCTCTAGACAAAAGTACACCAATCTCTACACTGAATGGATAAATATGAAACTGCATAATATAACGGCAAACGACATGAAGAAATTAATAGAGAACTTTTCTACGACAAAAAGTTGATACGAAAGACAATACCTATTGTAATGAAACGACAAAAGAAATAACATTTATACTATCATATAGAGGTATATAGACGTTCCTTAGTTAAATAATTGTTACATTTTTTGCCCCTGAAAGCCCCATGACTGCCCATTAAAAAGCCGTCACATGCTTGGACAAAAGTGTCAAATTCAAATGACCCGGCATCTAGTTTAAATGAACCCGTTAAAAATTAAAAAGAGAACATGTTAAAAAGTGCTCCAGAGCGAGTGTCAATGGTGACTGGTGGTGTTTTAAAAACGTACATATTTCTATTTGAAGCACGTTACATTCTAGAAATATATTCCTTTTCAACTTTCAAAAAGTATTGATTTGCATTTTGTTTACTAATTTAATAGTCTTAATTAGTATCTTGAGGCACTCGTTAACAAGATCATTTTAATTAACCTCTTATCCATTTTTTTCTATAGTGGTTAGGCTGTGTGCCTTGTTTAGCTCTCGTGCACCTCATCTAGTCCTCCTTCCCAGCAACTATAAAGGCGTGCTTCTCCACATCAAACTAGGGGAAAAGTACCAAAAGAGTCATAAACCTTTTGTATTAGTACCAATTCAGTCATAAACTTTTCAACTGGACAAATTTAGTCCTAAACCTTTTCATATTGATATCAATTCAGTCCATCCGGTAAATTTAAGCTGGAAATTACTGATGTGACCACCGGCAGTCTTATGTGGCGCCACGTGGACAAATTATATATTTTTTTATATTTTTTTTTCTCTTTTTCTTTTCTCCTTAGCCCTTGGCCGGCGAGGTCGCCGGCCAGCCGACCATCGTCGGCCACAGGCTGGTCAGGGCGAGGGGCCCTACGCCCTCGCCGGCCACTAGTGAGGGCCACCATGCCCTTGCTGGCCACAAGCGAAGGCGTCAACCCCCACCCAGATCCAGGTGAGGGCCAAAACCCTCGCCCATTGGTCGGTGAGGGCGTGGCAACCCTTGCTTGGATTTGGGTGAGGGTCGCCGCACCCTCGTCGACCATAGGCGAGGGTGCGGCAGCCCTCACTTGTGGTGGGCGAGGGCATGGCGACCCTCGCCTGGATTTGGGTGAGGGCCACCGCACCCTCATCAGCAATAGGCGAGGGAACGGTGGCCCTCACTTGTGGTGAGGGCGAGGGTGTCGTGCCCTCACTTGGATCTGGCGAGGGTCGTTGCGCTCTCGCCGGCCAACGGGCAAGGGTTTTGGCCCTCGCCTAGATCTGGGCGGGGGCTGACGCCCTTGCTTGTGGTCGGCGAGGGAGCGGCGGCCCTCACCAGTGGCCAACGAGGGCGCAGGGCCCCTCACCTCGACTAGCCTGTGGCTAGCAATGGTCAGCCGATCGGTGACCTCGCCGGCTAAGGACTAAGGAGAAAAAAAAAAGAGAGAAAAAATAATTTAAAAAACCTAAAAAAAATATATAAAAATTATAAAATTTGTTCATGTGGCACCACATAGGACCGGCGGCGGCCACATAAGCAATTTCCGACTGAAATTAACCAGATGGAGTGAATTGATACAATTATGAAAAGGTTTATAACTAAATTTGTCAAATTGAAAAGTTTATGACTGAATTGGTACCAATACAAAATGTTTAGGACTGTTTTGGTACTTTTCCCAATTAAGGTAGGTAGAATCTTTCGTTTCTAAATCAAGGCACTCTTGCCCAGTATAAGGCTGATTCTGCTTACCCTTTTTTTTTTTTTTTCGGGTACTTCAACAACTTAACCCCGATAAATCCTTCGGATTTATTTCCACTAATTGGATAATCAAGGCAGTCTTGCAAATGTATTGACTTGCAGTTCTTACAAATTTATTAGTCTTAGTTAGTACCTTGGTGCACTTGTTAACGAGACAATTTTAATTAACCTTTGCCGTCAAGTAGTGCCCGATTTAGCTCTCGCACACCTCGACTAATCCTCCTTCCCGGCAACTTTGGGGCGTACTCCCCCACGTGGGCTGGTGTCAAGCCTTTACTCTTGGAATGCTTCCAATGAGGCTTGAACCCAAAATCACAAAAATTAGAGCAAACTCTCTTCCCATCTAACATCACATTTTATTGTTAGCCTCTTTTTCCTCTTATCATAAAGCTAAACACAAGTCCACCCTCTTTTTTCTGCGGAATGTTGTGAAATTTATAATGCATAAAGATGTATAAAATGTGAACATTCCCCTATTTGGAGGTCCTGATTCATTGGGGATCCCGAACTCGAACCTAGGCACATACTATCGAAAGACAAAGTCATAATAATAGATGGAGAGTCTAGTATGTGCTCATCACTGATGACGATGTGTGATTTAGTTATCGGCTTACTCCTTTTGCTTGGATGTTGTTATAGATCTGTCATTCAAGGACAGGGTGTGATTATCTTTACCAATCATCGTTTAATGATATACATTGATTTTTGGTTTGTGATTTGTTTTGAAGCTCACTGGCTTGCATTGTTATGATGCTTTTGAGATTTCCTATGAATCATTTCATGAATCATTTTCGTAATGAATCGAAATTTCTTTTGAACAAAAATAAAATAGTGGCATAGCTTTAAGTAAAGTCCTTGAGAAAAAATATGCATACTTGAACATGTCATTTATCACCCAACTCAGCACAATGAGCTTTATATAAAAACTCAGAAAAGTACGCGAACTGCTTGATTTTAAGTTTTTTGTCTCACAACTTACACATTTCCTTTATTTCGCTCCTCTAATGGATGTGATTCTTTGGGACATCTCAAAACTTTTAGTTAGCATAGGACTGCTTGCAACCTTCCACGCACGAATTCGCACAGGCTTCCTTGGCACCTGTGACACAAGAAAGTACAAAAAAATCCTTTTTTATATTTCCAAAGATTGAAATAGAGTAGAAGCAGATTATTCAAATGATTTTTTATTAGGTAAATCGCAAGCGAATAGAACAGATTTCTGACTGTAGGTGATGGCTAGTGCGTCTAAATTTAATTGAAGTGACCTCCAGTCATTTAATAGTCAACTTTTTACATATTAAACTTGAAATTTTTTTAATCAAATATCACATAAAAATGGTCGATATTCACTTAAATTAAGGTGCATTGATGACAAGGAAAATAAGTTTATCACATCGATTCGCACCCTTTATTAAAAAAAGTTACAATAAAAACGAGTGAAGGGCTAATTTAAAGGGGAAGAAGTAAAGAAAATCTAATCAATACTTAAATTTCGAAAATCCAACTGATAATTATGAAGAAACTATTCAATTTGAGGCCCCAGGACCTATGTAGAAGTGGAGTTTCTTCATTGAATTTAAGGGACATAACTGTAGGTCTAGCCAACACGGAAGAAATTTCCTTGATGATTGATTTCCTCTGCATTCGTTTTCTAGAAACATCAAATCATCTGTGACTAATGGATTTCAAAAGTAAGGACGATGAAAATACTAGATCGTTTTAATTAAAATACTAAACTTTTATTAGATAAAATTGCTATTAGCCCAAAAAACTCTTTTCTGTGAGCAGCCTCTACAGATTATATGGGCGCATGCCTGATTTGTCATGTGAACAGATCAATTGTAGAGTCAATTCGTGATCGTCATCGCGATTATAAACCCTTAAAAAACCAGAAAAATCCAAAGGTGAAGGTTTCCGATCATACCAAGATGTGGGTTGAGACATTTGGAAATCAAACAACCGAGATTGCATTGGCCCTGGGCCGTCTCAACCTTACTGCCGCATTTCCTCAAGCAATCGTCAAGGCACGCAGGTGGGTTGGGCGCGCAAAGCGTCCAGCATTTAGCTTCACACAAGAAATTCGCCCTCGCGACAGACGCCTGCAATGCCATCGTCGCCACCAACATCACCACCACCAATGCAGTACAGCTCTTGGCATTCATGTTGATTTGCTTTCACTTGTAGGATGTTTCTTGCTGGATTTTGGTGTTGGAGTGATATGATTTCTAGCATTTAAAGAGACGCAAGACACCAGGATTGTGTTCATTATAGGCTCATAGGCTGATTTTTTTTTCTTTTGGGGCAACTTCTTTAGTTACTTCCTCAATTTAGAGGAGCCTTATCATCAATAAATGAGAAAGACAAAACCTTATCTGTCTTCCTCAATCAATGGATTGGATCAACTCAACTAGTCCATTACCACGTCAGTATTGGAGAAGCTTGGAATCACAATTGATTTTTTTCCTAATTTATGCTGAGAGTAGGTGGACAAGATAGTAATATATTAAAATTACGTTTGGTCGTATGGATTTCTAATTAGGATAGAATATGAAATTTAAAGGATTTTGCTATATTTTATCCATTGTTTGACCATTGCAGTAATAAAATTGTATATTCACATCGCATCATATATATTATTTGGTTAAAACATTATATCAGTATAAATTAATCATAAATTTTATAGATGGAGATGGTTTTTATTTTTATTTTTATTTTATTTTCCTCTCTTTTTAAATTAATTTTTTTCTTTCTTCCCCTTTCATTATTCTCTAATAAAATTTTATTAATACAAAACTGTATAATATACTTAAAATACTAAAATACCTAAATACCTAATAAATATAAATATATATTTATACATTGAATTTATTCATTATAAGATAGAATTAAATTCGAATATTTGAATAAAAAATAAGATTAAATTAAAAAATATTTTTTTCTTATTTTGAATTTCTTCTATTAGGATTCAAAAGTGATTTATATTGAAATATAAAAAATAATTTGTTAATTTAAGAATTTTTTATTTGAGAAAAAGCTTTTCTGTTATGGATATTAAAAATCTTATCCACATTTATCTCATCTCCCCTATGAGATAATTTTATCCGACTTACATCTCTTTTAAATCCAACTTTATCTTGTCTTGAATAGGTACCAAACACAAGATAGATAAATTTTATCCTATCCTAAATTTTATCCCGACCGCCAAATGTAACCTAAGAAATGGATTAAGCTCTCGTTTGGTTCTTCTAAAAAAAAAAAAAAAATCATTGCAAGCACTCTTGTCCAGTGAAAGTAGGAAATAGAGTTAAAAGATGGATAATAATGCTGCCAAATCTATTAATTCCCTACTGTAGAGTGGGTGCATTTACTTGGAAACTAGAAGAATAAGGTTTGGGAGATATTATTAGATGGCTAATGAATTGGGCTTTCCAAATCAAAAATCGTGGAAGATTATTAGGGTGTGTTTGTAGAGGAAAACTTTATGATAAAAGAAAATCCTTTTCGAGAAATCCTTTTTCTAAAAAAAATGGTTAATTTTACTTTGTTTAGTAATATGCAACCGAAAATGTTTTTTTGATGTTTGGATCTCATTTTAAAAATAATTTCAATCTCACGATTTTATCTCACACCAAAAAAATTCATATTTTTAAATATCTTTTTTTTTTTTTTGTCTCTTTCCTTCTTCCTCCTCAGTTGGTCGTTGGGCCTCGGCGATAGCCGTGATAGGCCACTGGCTCTGTTGCTAAGGCCTAGTAGGGGTCAACCTGGTTGGCCTCGAGTGAGCTCTTGCCTCATTAGGATTTGGTGAGGTTGAGCCTCGCTAGTCTCGACTGAGGTCAAGCTCACCAAATCTTGGTAAGCTTGAGCTTGCCATGGTGAGGCTAGCGAGGCTTATCATTTTTAACAAACCAAATAAGTGAAAGTTTGGAAAACTAATTTCGTGATAACACTTTCCTATAAACAAACGGACCCTTGATCTGCATTTTAACTCTCGTTTTGTACTACGATGGCAAAGTGTGCTAATCATCGACAGAGAGCAATGATTCGGTTAGAGACTAAGGTGGGTTGAGGTTTGACAAATGGCAGGAATCTTGATTTGTTGTTTATATAGATGCACGACTCTGGGAAAATCTTCATTTGCTAATATAATGATTTGGTTTCAACCTTCATTTATGGGTTAATTTTCATTTAAATGTAAAGAGAACATCTTTTCTATCTTCATCAAACAAATAATTTGACCGCTCACTTGTGGGATTCGAAACAATGGAAAAGAGTAAATGTTTTATGCGTTGATAATTATCCTTTTTTGGATGAAGGGAAATTTGTTTGAGGATACGTTTTTTCTTGATAATCATCCCAAAGGAGAAAGATAAATCTTCCACTTTCAAAATAAGATTAAAATAAGCATCGATAAACCTACCGACTATGGAGTGTTATTTCGAAGTTGGCTTGATCAATGGGCCCACTTGTTGGATTCGACAAAATCGAAAAGACTTAGGTTATATTTGGCAATTAGGATTAAATTCAGGTTACATGATAAAATTTGTCATATCCTACGTTTGATGTCTGCTTAATACGAGCAAAGATATAGGTGAGATAAAATTATCCCATGAGAAAGAAGATAATGATTTCTACTATTTATAATAGAAATTTTATTTTTCTCAACCGAAAATAGTTATTTTGTCATATCTGGATTTTATATCCTATCATATCCAATCCTAATAATTTTATTCATTCTAGATTTCATATTATATCATAGCCAATCATATTCTAGTTAGAAATATAGACGATCAAATGTAGCCTTGAGGTTTTATTTGTTGATAATTATACTTTTTTGGATGGAGGGACAATTGTTGAAGGATTGCGCAAATAATTTGTCATGTAAACGGAGCGTAACAAGTGCGTATCAGAGTACATGATGATCCAACTGTGGATGTCCCGGGTGCTGATACATGTGGATACCCGCGGAAAAGTGCATGCATTACAGGCGCACGACCTCAAATGGAATAATGCGGGAGAAGAAAACAATTTGCTAAATCAGCAGAAACTACAAATTTGCAAGGTAATCCATTTTGGAACACGTCTTTCCTCAATATGTTTCTAAAGGCACGAAACATGTATACCTTAAAATGGAACTTCAAAGATTGGAGATGAAACGTAACGCACCTGGATATAATTCACATCTTCCCAAGATTATAACAGTACTTTCTGATGAAATCAAACATTGAATTCCTCAAGATCCTATAAGTGATTGGAGCGTCTCCCAAGGAGATTTCATTAGTCCGCCTTTTCTCTTCTTGATCTGGACGGCTAACCACTGGCAGCACCTGTCGCTGGTCCAGGAAGTTATACAATGGCTGATCTGAGAACCTAGACACCGCCCCTGGCTAGAACTGTCACTTTTGTATCTGATTTCTAAAGCCATTTACAATGAAAATATCGTTGTATGGTATTGTAGATATAAAGGACATCACCATCTGAGCTGCTCTGCAATTAATTTCACTTTCTTATAAATGAACATGAAGGCATGGTTGAGTTCAAATAATTAAGCTATTTAATAACGGAACATGAGACGTGTTAACCTTCTCAGCGTCCCACAATAATCATTTTCTGTGAAGAGCCATTGGAAAGATGGGATTTTGCCAATCGGGCAGATCATTAGTAGAGGCATAGATGCACGGTCTTCTACATGCAGTGATTCATGTTTGTTAAGCTGATTGATAAAAGGCATAGATTTGGAGCTGCTGCAGCATCCTAGCAGCCTCCTGCAATCATCCACAATGGGTTTAATTAGCAGATTGCCATCAGTTTGTGGCTCTAAGAACTGGAATGGCCGATGTAGATCAGGTTTAATGTGCAGTTTAGCCACATGCTTATCCGTGGCTAATTTTAAACCATCTATTAAGGCCCTGAACTTCAGTCGTGAAGGCTTTGGTTCTTCGTATATGTCTAACAAATCCAGCGATCCAATTTCCAGAGTGGTCTCTTGAGTTTGGCCTGACAACTTAAGCTTATCAAGTGACCCGACAATGCTTCGAGGCCTTTACTCAAGCAGTTCACTGAAAATGAACTTAAGAGCGAGAATGGTTAGTAATTTGAACTTTACAATTGAATGGGTGGAGCGACTATGATTAGATATCTAAAGATCGAGGACTAGCTACAATGTGATACTCAGGGAAGTTATTAGTTGTTAAAAACGAGATGGGTTGAGGAAGCAATCACAGAAAATGTGGAGAAGCTCGAAGAACGAAGAAGGAGAAGCTGTCGCTGAGCCTCGGAGGCCGATAGCTACAACAAACAATGGAAGAAGACAAGCTCGCCTATGCATACCTCAGCCAGATTAAATTTTCGTTTGAAGGTTAATTTTTAATTTCGTTCGATGTTAGTTTTCGTGTTTCTTTCAACATTATACATTGAGCGTCGCTATATCTTTAATAATTTGTAGTATTACTCACTTTCAGTTTCAATTCCAGCTTACAATTTCATTTCTCACTTTATGGACTACGGATGAGATCGATGTATGGAGAGACAGAAGGGCGATCGCGGCGGTCGGCTGATAGTTAATCGAAAGGACCGGCAGAGCTACGTCAAGGACAGTAACGAGTGGATTGGTGGTTGCCGACAAAGGATTGTAAACGGGATGACAATACATGGTGGAAGCAAGGTCAAAGTTGAGAGAAAAAAGTCTACTTGCGGAAGTCTAATCGGAATGGGACTAGCGAGTCTACGTAAGACCACACCGGGAAACGTCTAGTGTGTATCTGCTTGTACACCCACACTTGCCCACTGATTTTATTAGGGGTGAGCAGTTTTAGATTCTGTACAGATTCCACCTAGAATTTGAAACCTTTCCGTTAGAACAAATTGTTGGACTTGATGAGGTCCAATCCATTAATGTGGCTTATTAGGTCTATCATCTAATATTTCATATACACCCAATTTAGTAAAATATATCATGAGCAATATATTTTTGACATCCAATTTGGTATGTAGAATTCATATCTTAAATCTCGATGGAATGTTGAGGTCCGGTAGCTCTAGGGTTGGTCCCATCACTCTCTCTATATAAGATCTCTTTTCGGTAGAGAATGAATGCATTCCATTATCACACTTTCACTGTTTCCACAAAATTAAAGAGAGAAAAATACACAACCATTGTAAGGACTATAGAGGAGAGTGTTGAAGATTCATACATGCGAGAAGACATCTCTCGCTTGTTGGATTAATAATGGCTACATTTGATTTGGGTATGCTATATCTATTAATTTTATATCATGTTTATATGATTGAAAAATCATTTTATTTTAATGTGTGGTATCAACGCGTTGGTTTATTCAACACATGAACATGGTTATAATGTTTATTTGATCTTTCGCCCATTTATGATTGATTCATAGGATTTCGTTGATGATGGAATAAATATATAACGATAATTAATGTTTGGTAATACTTTATGCAAATAATGTATTTGATTATGATGTTTTTGAGTTTTTATTAACAAAAGTCAAAAATTGGTAAATACTGTCATGTATTTTAGCTATCGTTCTGTGATTTGACCATTGCATAACCTAATTTTGTGTTGTTCCCTTCTCCTTTATTTGGCACAGTGTATTTGGAAAAGGAATATTGTTAATGGTGATTGGGTTATGTAAATATTGTCAAGTATGACTCTGATGTCGAAAATATATTTTTTTATTCTTTATTCCTGTTCTAAACTATTTGAGTAAATCAACCAAATGAAAAATTATTGCTTTAAAAAGATTTAGATAATAACAAAAACTGTCTTACGTTATACTCATGATTAAATTCGTAACTAGCCCAATGGAAAGTTAAGATATTTAATTTTGAGTATAATGGTAATCTGATAAGCAAATAAATTGCTAACATGCAAGTCAAATCAATTCTATCCAATGGTGATTTAATTTGATTTATTATTGCCTCATGAAATTTGCTAGTAAATTATGAAAGAATCCATTTAAAGTGTTTATAGTCGGCCCAACAGAAGGCTATAGATAATTCTTGAATTTCTTTTGGTAAGGTTTTGTGTATTTTACCTTTCTATATAAATGATATGTTTATTTTTTCAGTTTATTGTGATGATGAATCAAATTATTTTATTTATTTTTGTGAATTTCCTAAAGTTACTAATGTGCATGAATTAAATTTTTCTGATCTAGCATACAATCTTGTTGCTACAAGTTATCTTTCCTCTATTGAACAACTGAGTGGCACAAATTTGAAGAAGTGGAAAGAGAAAGTAATTCTCATTCTTGGGGTCACAATCTAGACTATGCCTTACGGGTTGACGCTCCCGTTGAACTCACAATTGAAAGCTCTAATGAGTAGAAAGCTACTCATGAAAAGTAGGAGTGATCCAATAGTATATCTCTAATGATTATGAAAAATTTCAAAACAACTGCTATTCTGGGAGCCATTCCTGATTCTTCCAATGCTAAGGAGTAGTTCACATTGAGGAGCAGTATGAGGGTACTTCCCAAGGCATAGGCTACTGCTCTTATTTCCAAAATGATTACCCTCAAAGATAATGGAACCAATGGTGTTCATGGCCATTTTATGCAGATGAATGATATGGCTACTCAATTTAAATCCTTCGATATGGAAATCTCTGAAGGTTTCCTTGTTCACTTCATCATGACATCTCTTCCTACACAATTTAGTCCTTTTAAGATCAACTATAATACACAAGAAGAGAAATAGGGAGTGAGTAAGCTAGTTTCTATGTCTATCCAAGAAGAAGAGAGGCTAAAATCCAAACGATTTGACGGTGTTCATGTAATTACCTCCGTTTCAAATAAAGGAAAAGGAAAAAAATGTGTGGCAATGGTCGCAATTATGGAAACAAGGGTGCTCCTAACCTTATGATTGACAAGGCAGGTCCTTTTGGCTCGAAAGGATCGGGTGGTCCTAAATGTCATTTTTGTAGAGCCAAGGGGCATGTGAGGAAAGAATCCTTAAAATTCTGACAATGGTTGGAGAAGACAAGTAATACTTTATTAAGTCATGTTTGTTGTGAGTCCTATATCGTTGATGCTTCTTTAAATAGATGGTGGATTGATACTAGTGTGACTCTATACATAACTAATTAATTGTGGGGATTCCTTTCAAGGAAGAATATAAATAAAGGAGACCGTAACATTATCATGGGAAATGGAGAAAAGGTTCCGGTTGAAACTGTTGGCACTCTCCGTTTGGTGTTGGAGGATAGTTTCAATTTGGATTTAGTTGATACCATTTATATTCTTAGTATTACTAGAAACTTAATTTCTGTTTCAAAACTTGATGCTTATGGTTTTTCGTTTAAGTTTGAGAATAAACGTTGTTCCATTTCTCATTATGATGAGATTGTTGGTTATGATTTGTTAGAGGGAAACCTCTACAAACTATGTTTAGATTCTTCATTTACCGAATCATTAGTTTCAATGAATTGGAATGAAGTTGCTACAATTGATAAGAAACAGAAATCAAAGAACGAAAATTTCTCAAAATTATGGCATGAGCATTTGGGTCATAAAGGATGAAATTCTACATTCTCTAGATTTCTTTGACTTTGACACCTAAATTAAATGTATAAAAGGAAAATTCCCAAAGGGCAATAAACACGGTGCCACAAGGAGGGGGACTTTTACAAATCATCCACACTAATATTTGTAGACCTTTCCCTACTTCCAATATCAGTGGTCATAAGTATTTTATCACTTTTTCAATGACTACTCATGCTATAGTTATTTCTATCTCATCCATGATAAATCTAAAGCGCTAAATATGTTTAAGATCTACAAAGTCAAAGTTGAAAATCAACTTGATCTAAAAACTAAAGTGTAAGGTCTACCCATGGAGGAGAATATTATGAAAGGCTCTCTAACACAAGTCATAATCCTAGTGTTTTTGCTTTATTTTTGAAGAGATGTGGAATAATTGCTTAGTATACAATGCGGGTACTCCCAAGCAAAATGGTGTTGCTACGCGACAAAATTGTATTCTAATGGATATGGTACAAAGTATGATATGCCATAGCACTCTTCTAGAATGTCTTTGGGTAAAGCTCTCAAAATAGCCATGCATATCCTTAATTGGGTGTTTAGTTAAAAAAACCTTATGAACTATGGACACAAATGAAATCAAGTTTGGGATATTTTCATGTATGGGGTTGTTGGCTGAGGAAAATATATATATCCCACAAATAAAGAAACTTGACCCAATGACCATAAGTTGTTATTTTGTTGGTTACCATAAAGATCAAAGGGTATTAGATTGTGCATACCACTAAATTTTTTAGGCTAGAAATGCGGTGTTCTTGGAAAAAGTTGATTATAGTACCACTAGAATATTAGACCTTGAGGAAACCCGAGATCAAGCTTCTACTCAGGATCGTATTGGTTCCTATTATTCAAGGATCTAGCGTACTATTACCTTGAAGGTTATGGTCCATCAGAGGAGGTACCTGACAAAAAACCTCAAATTATGGAGCTTATTCTCCCTCCCGTTGATGAACCTTCTAGGAGGTTAGGACAAGAAAGGAAATAAGCTATATCTGATGATTAAATAGTGTATCTAGATGAGTAGACCATGATGTTGGCATAGGAACATATCCTATCTCTTATGATGAGCCCATTACAAGTGATCATTCAACTCAATGAAAACTAATGATGTTTGGGACCTAGTAAACATGCCTATAGGAGCCAAAGTTGTAGGCTATAAATGAGTCTACAAAACAATGATAGACCTTAAAGGTAATGTTGAAAGGTATAATGCATTGATTGCAAAAAGTTCCACTCGAAAAGAAGGAATTAGTTATAATGATACTTTTTCCCCTCTATCAAGGAAAGACTTTCAAAATAGTCATGGTTTTATAGCTCATTATGATTTAGAGCTATATCGAACGGATGTGAAAACAGCTTTTTCTTAATGGAGACCTACAAGAAGATGTCTATATGGCTCAACCATAAGGTTTTGTGGTTGAGGGCAAGGAGCACATGAAATGCAAATTGAAAAAGTCCATCTATGGTTGGAACAAGCCTCAAGACAATGGTATCTTAAGTTTCATGATGTGATTAGTAATTTTGGCTTTAAAGAAAATGCAGTGGATCGGTGTATATATCTTAAGATCAATGGGAGTCAATCTAACATTGTATGTAGATGATACACTATTTGCTAGTAGTGATAAGGACATGTTGTATGAAACTAAGAGTTCTCTTTCATATAAAAGACCTTGGTGAAGCCTCTTATGTAATAGACATTGAGATTCATAGATATATATCTCGAGGGATCTTAGGATTATCTCAGAGAGCCTATATTGAAAAGATTCTCAAGATATCCAATATGCATTACTCTCTCAATGTTGCACCTGTTGTTAAGGGTGACAAATTCAGCTTTTTAAAATGCCCTAGAAATCAATTGGAGCTTGGACACATGGATCATATTTCCTATGCATCTGCTATAGGGAGTCTTATGTACACTCCAAGTATGTACTTGCTCAGACATAGTGTATTTTGTGGGAATGTTTGGCGGTTACCAAATAAACCCAGGAATGGGTCATTAGAAAGTAGCTAACAAAGTGATGTGTTACTTACATGATACGAAAGATTTCATGCTTACCTACAAGAGAATAGATAGCCTTGAGGTTATTGGTTATTTTAATTATGATTATGCTAGGTGCATTGACACCAAGAATTCCACATCAGGTTACATATTTATGCTCGCTAGAGGACCAATCTCATGGAAGAGTGCACGGTAGTCTTTAACTGCATCTTTCACTATGAAGGCTAAGTTTGTAGCATGTTATGAGGCAAGTTCTCATGGTTTATTGTTGAGGAAATTCATTATAGGCTAAAAGTAGTTGATACTATTTCGAGACTACTAAAGATTCACTGTGACAATCAGGCTGTTGTTTTCTTCTCGAAGAACAACAAGTCAAATAGTGCATCCAAACACATAGACATTAAGTACCTAGTTGTGAGAGAAAGAGACAAAAATCAAATTGTGTCTATTTAGTATATTAGTATGAAAGCCATATTAGTGGATCCCATGACAAAAGGCTTACCATCCAATCTCTTTCAAGAACATATTACTAGCATGGGTTTGGTTAATAGCTTTTAGTTTAGACCATGGTTTTGGACGTATGAAGTCTATTTTGTGATCACCTTATCTAACGGATTTGGATTTATCGTTTATTGCTTCTTATAATATGTGCACCTCTAAAGTTTTTTTGAAACAAAAGATTATGTATGGACCTCATGAACATTCTTATATTATGAAACGTTATGGTTCATGACTATTAACCCATTAGATGTTGTGTTTAATATTTGTGCTAGGATAATAACTGGATAACGGTATTGGGGCATTGGAACATAGATATTGACTTCAATTCTTTTCTACATAAATTTCAAGCATGACCTTACTTAAGGGATATTATATATGCTTGATTATGTTGTGTTAAGCCTCATGAATTAGATTGATAATAGAACCTTTAGCCAAGTGGGAGAATGTTGGACTTGACGAGGTCCAACCCATTAATGTGGCTTATTAGATCTATTATCTATTGTTTGATTTATGCCCAATTTAGTAAAATATGTCATGGGTAATATATTTTTGACATTCATTTATGCAAATAGAATCCATATTTTAAACCTTGATGGAAGGTTAAGATTTGATAGGTTTAGGGTTGGTTCTATCACTCCCTCCATTACTAGGCTTCCACTTTTTCCACAAAATTAAAGAGAGAAAAATACACTCTCATTGTAAGGATTATAGAGGAGAGTGGTGAAGATTGATACTTACGAGAAGACATCTTCTCACTCGTTGAATTAATAATGGCCACATTTGTTTCGGGTACGCTATACTTATTAATTTTATATTATGTTCATGTGATTGGAACATCCTTTTATTCTAAATAGATTCCTTATTTTTTGAAACCTAAAAGCTACCCTGCATACCCTAAAACCTAGAATCCAAAATCTATCTTTTCATAGGTTCTAGTGTCTATTCAGATTCCACATATATTCTTAATTGAATGATTGCAATTAAACATAAACTTTTATTATTACCACTTACTGCTACAATCAACTATTCACATCTTATATTTAGATACGAAAAATATAAAACATTAGCAAAATAAAAATCTCAATCATAAAATGAAAACTCAAACTAATAGTTCCCAATTATACACTAATTATTGGATGTCATGGATTACCGTAGGATGGTACAAAGACACAAATCAAGAAAAATACAAAAACTTATTTTAGATTCTAGGTTCCACCTACCAAGAATTTGAAACCTATCCATTGAAATAGATTCCCAATTTTTGGAACTTGGAATATATCTTGGAATCTGAAATTCTCAGGTTCCAAGTTCCACCTAGGAATCATGCTCACCCCTAGATGCTATGAAATGTCTAGTGTGATATCCATCATGGGTTTATATATATGCATGTATAAGATATTATGAGATTTTGTATATTATTTTGTGACTCTGTATATTTTTCTCAATTGATCTAGATTTGTTTCTTTAGATAGTTTTTATGTAAAGCTTATAAATAGACTCATATATTATTCACTTGATAATGTACAGAATATTATTTTTCTTTTCATTCACAAATCGATGCGGATTAAGGACTGTCCGAGCCATAACAAAACTAAACTTTAGAAATTGCATTATGGAAGGAAGAGGAATGTATCAAGCAAATTGCAAAATTGGAAGAGAAGACAGATGACACGGATCATCTTTCCTATTTTGCTCAGCTAAAGATCCAAGAGTTAATAAGTACCATTTGGGGATGCACCAAAAATGTACCCCACACTTTCTAGGATAGTTTAGCGGGCAGGGGCTCTATTGATAATGTTGTTAAGGTTCTTGATACTCTTCATTCATAATATGAAGCATCATCTGATGGTCCATCAAAATGTAAAATTTTGCCGTGTTCTTGCAACAAAGGTTTCTTTTTTCTTTTTTTCTTTCAAAATTTTCTTCCTATTTCCTTGTTATCTCCATCTCTATCCTTGACTTATTGCTTTCAAACTACACAACTTGAAAGGCCCAATACTAGACCTTGTCAAAAGGCTAATTGATCGGGTCAAATATGAGAGAGTTCCTTCGTGTTGAAATGTCGAGCCATTGAAGATCGGGTGGGGTTGCTTAATAAGCAACTAGAAGCCTATTAGAATTACAAATCTCAGTATCTAAAATAATATAAAGATGCTGTTAGTGACAAGTTCAAGCCATGTAACTAAATAATAGAGTACCTAGAGTATAAGTGAGATGTACCCACCTTATCTTTATGGCAAGTTCAATAACATATGGCCAATACTCATCAGTCAAAATTTTTTCTCTTTCTTTCTTACTTTGTTAGAGTTTAGCTGACTCTTTTGTCTTGGAAGCTAGTCAATAGTAATCTCCTACAAACATGCACTCACTTTCCTTACAAGTCCATGGTTCTTATGGCTTGCTGAAAGAGATAATAGATTTTCATTTGGATGATCTGCAATACATTTCCTAAACTGGTGATGGTGGGGAACATATTATTTAAGATGGGAGGATGGAGGAGGTGGGGGCTCAGATTTTCTTGCTTATCAACATTGTAGTACGATAATCTCGAGAGAAATTGGTCGACTTATAGAGGAGTAATATGGATCTGATGGTTGGAGGTAGTAAAATCGAAGAGAGAGAAAGTGGGGGACATTGGAAGAGAGCAGATGTTGGGAGGTAGTAAAATCGAAGAGAGAGAAAGTGAAGGACACTGGAGAGAGAGAGAGCAGATGTTGGGTATTTTGTTCTTACCTAGCTTTCCTTGTCCAAGAGACAGATCAGATTGTATCCACAAAGCTGAGAGAGAGAGAGGAATTTTCTCACCCTCTTAAAAAATTCAAGTACGAACAAGATATATCTAGTTTCTGGTAAATCTCGCTGACCTTTTGGATAATTATCATTGAAATCATTCACAAAACGGAAATTTTATGGACCATTTCCTTCTCCTCTTTACATTGATTGCCATATGTCTCTTCTCTTCACCTTCCATAGTTCTCTTTTCTTTATCTTTCTTAGCCTTATGTTCAACTACTAATGTGGTCTAATGCCTTCAAATAGATAAATGCATAGTGGGACATTATCGTGCGATAAAGTTGGGCATCTATGAATCAAGTAAAATTATCAAGTTACTAGTATTTTATAAAAATATGAGTAAACTTTTTAATCGCAGTAATGGATATGCTTTTTAACAATTGATTAGACGATTTGAATAGAACAAACACTTTAGGGATGGCTTCCATCATTTGGAGGAGAAATTGAGAGAAAGATCAAAGGAATATGGCTTGTGGTGAAAGAATGTGGAGAGCGGAATCTCTCAAGTTCTATTCCCTTTTTTAAGGGTATCGAATATGAGCGAAGGAGCAAGCGATTTTAATGGAATCAAATGTCATGTGAAAGGAGAAGAATCATATGTGAGGATTGAGTGTTCACACTCCAAAAGTCCATAAATGCCAAGAATGAATTGATCGGGTTTTTATAGTGAGAGGGACAAGTAATTAACGGACGTGATTTTACCACGTGACAATCTAGATGCAAAGAGATGGAAGCCTGTGTAGACAAACCAATAACGACTTGACATGTGTCATGAGGATCCTTTCCCATTAAGGGTTTGCCACGTGTTATAAGGACATAGGCCACCATCTTAGGAGAGTGAATTATACAATCCTTGACGAATCTTGCTTTAAGCCCATTCAAGTCAAAATTTTCTAAAACATATCAATCAGATAAGTATATCTTAGGAATCCGATCAAACCAATCGTAATTACCCATGGATAGAGAAATACCAACAGCAGACCCTCCATAAGGAAACAGTTAGCGATAAAAAAATCCTTGCTATGCCAATTTCACGAAGCAGAACATGGACTTTGAGCCTTATTGGACCTCGATGGGCTCCCCTTTTGATTGGCCGAAATGCGCGTCGCAAGCAACGAGACATCCTGAATTTCACCTCACGACGACTCTCAATCTCATTCGATTCACGACGACTCTCAATCTCATTCGATTGACTTGGGAAAAAAAAACGCACGACAGAAACGAGAAGCAAGAAGCGAAAGAGAGGATCTTCATGCTTTGTGCTGTGTCTAAGAGGCAAAGGGCGCTCGACCTTCTAGGACCAGGATCACATAAGTTCAGAGTACCTAATAATTTTCCGTTTATACGAGTATAGCGCTCCCGGTTCGCACTCCAATAATGATTCTAGAATTCAAAAATGAAAAACAACTTTTTGATTAATCCCTTTTATAGTTAAGGCAAATACCAGCAGAGAACCAAGAGATTACCCGCCCCCATACATCTGCAACAGGTCTATCTCTTAACACATTTTTTCTTCTCATCAGAGTTATTTCACCAAAATTTGCCATGGTCAGGAAGGAGTGTTGACTTGAACCCTCTTCGAGAAGGGCCTTATGGAACCGCAAAAGCGGCATCAAGGTCCAATAAGGAGCTGAGAGTTGTAGCCCACATCAAGTCCTTCCGTTTTCAATTATTTACGTCAAAACTATTGGAAAATCAGCACTTCGGTCCTGTGTTCCAATTTGTTTTTGTTATTAATCAGTTCGGAGAAGAGCTGGTGCAGTGTCTCTATGCATAAACAATTTCGAGACCACACAATGGACTCCCATTAGCCAAGGCTCCATTTATTCCGCGAAAAACAATCGCTTGTATTGCTTTTAAAAATGAATAAACACAAAATATTTTCATTGTCTAAAAAATTTTTAAATATAAATTGTTGATAATAATAATAATAATTTGCATTAACTAATTATTTTAAGTTATATAAGTAATTATTTTTTGGAAAATATTTTTTAAATTATTCATTTTCCGCGATAATATAGAGCCAGAGTAATAATTGATTTAACTAGTCTATAAGATATGACAAGAAAAAGCAGGAAAATGGAGAATTTCCTGCGTAACCTCTTCTATGGTAACTCGCTATAATACATTTTGATCATTGTATCAAGTTACTCGGGGATCTCCAGTAAGCAAACCTTATCTGAGGAACATATATTCAGACAACTAAATAGAAGGGAACAACGGATCTCATATGAGTTGGGAGAGGAAGGGACGACGTCCACCCACTCTTTGTCGACCAGCTCAACGTGTGCGTTTGGCTTCGACGTGGCGTTTAACTGAAGTTTGTTCGTCTCGGTCATCAACTTCTTCAAGAAACTCATGGAAAGTATCATGTCGGGACTTTCCTCGGAGAAGAGTTCATCTTCTAAGACCTGAATGCCCATGTCTGCTTCCCTCGAATGAACATACCCAAGAAGCAGTGTCCTTGTATCGAGAAATCGCCGATTGGGGCTGCAAATCTGCAGTGTTTTCACATTGAGGATCGTATAAATAATTTTCATCATGTGAAAGGAGCGCAAGAAGCGCATCTCGGAATTCATGATGATCCATCTGTGGATGTCCCAGCAAATGCTGATACATGTGGATTCTGGTGGAAACATGCATGGACGATATAGGTACTCAACCTCAAATGGAATTATGCCAAAGGAGAACATAATTTGCTTAATCGGAAAAAAAAATTGCAAGGTAATCCATTTTAAAATAACGTATGATGTCAAATTATTTCTAATATAACCCACACAACAAAATTCATGTTATGACAAAGGAACTTTCCAGTGCAAGACAATTCTTTTGAGCTCATATTATGAAACCTTATACAAATTGCTGACCACCATTGGGATTTGCAGATAAGATGATCAGTACTGATTGCTACCTATGCACTTTCTTTTTACTCTCTAGACTATCTCTGAACGCACGACATTGGGCAGCACATAAGTCCTCAATTCACTTCAAAAAGCATGAGTATATAGAACATCCTTAAATGGAACTTCAAAGAATGGAGATTAAGAAATGCAACACACCTGAATATAATCCACACCAATTTCACCAAGATTATCAGCAATACCCTCTGATGAAATCACACTTATAATTCCTCCAGATCCTATTGGTGATTGGAGCATCTCCCAAGGAGATTTCATCAGAATCTTACGACTTTTCTGTTCATCTGGACAGCTAACCACTGGCAGCATCTGTTCTTCAAAAAACCAAATCTGTCCAATAGGATCAAATATAATTGCTTAACTTCTATGTCATTTCAAATATATAAAATAATACAAAGTCATATTCAGCACTGTAGGACAGAGGAAACGGTGAAAACTTCTCCAAATCAGATGCATCAAATCAAGAGTAGTAATGATCGCGTCACATTGCTCAATCAGAAAATCCTTGTGACCTCTATGGAAATTCACTAGTCCAGGAAGTCATACATTGGCTGATCTGAAAACCTAGACACCACAACTGGCTAGAACCGTCACCTTTGTGTCTGATTTCTAAAGCCATTTACAGTGAAATATCGCTTTATAGTATTATAGAATTACAGGACATCACCATCTGAACTGCTCTGCAATTAATTTCACTTTCTTACTTTCTCATAAATGAACACAATGGCAAGTTTGAGTTCAAACATTTAAGCTATTTAATGATAGAACAGGAGACATGCTAACCTTCTCAGAGTCAAATCCAAAATGATCATTTTCCGAGAACAGTGCTTGGAAAGATGGGATTTCACCAGCCGCACAGATAATCAGCAGAGGCATAGATGCACGGTCTTCTACCTGCAGTGATGCATAATTGTTGAGCTAGTTTATAAATAGCTTATAGAGACTACACCCAGCCTGTCCAAATAGAAATAAGTTTTAGCCCACTGTTTGGTGTGTGAAAAATAAGCCATGAGTAGCATCCTCACTTCCCTTTGCTCTCAGAGTAATAAATTTCAGATTCTTGCAGTAACCAAAAGAATATACAAAAGCAAATCTCATGCATAGTTCTATACCTGTTCTCCTATTTTCGATATATTTCATAAATCTCACATGGTCCATTGCATACATCTCTAATAGATGACAAAATAGGTTGAAATCCTCAAGAACCCAAGGTCATCAACATGTGAGAAAAGATATATAATCATTTATCCATATTAAAGAGCAGATGTAACCCTAACATCAGATCAGAGCGATACTATTCTTCCCTATTAGGTATAAAACTACATAAGCCATCTCTACAAAAATGACAATGCAATAGTAACTTTAACAAAGGCAGGTGCAAGATCTAGGTCAAGTGTAAGAAATCAGTTTAGTGCTAAGAAGCCATCAACCAGACCGGCAGCTTGTTATATGAGGAGTCAACAACAGTATCAATATCTATACTGTTACAGAATAGATCTTTGGTCCGCCCACATTAACAAGGAAGGCCTGAATGAAGTAATGGAACTTAAGATTCAAAAACTAAGACAAGGAGAAAAGATCCAATCCCAGACCGGTCCAGTCCAACAGCTTCTGGGCAAACAAATAGCATTTGCTAGTAAGCGTTCTAGAACACAGCCCACTAAATATTAATAAAAATGATAAAGCAAGGAATGCCTACATTGTTAAGTCAAAAGATATGATAGAGTGTTAATGTGCTTAAAGAACCGAAAAAGGCCAGCGATGGACCAGTATCTGAAAACATGGCAAAAGTTGTTAGACATTTCACCTTGCTTGAATCCAATTTGACAATGGCAATCATTTAGGGGAATCTTCCCCTACATTTTACTCAATAATCTCAACCAACTGGTGGAGGCAGCAACCTTTTTCAACTTTGGTGTGATGGTTCTCATATTAACTGACCTCAATTTTTCCTATCAAACCAAATAATGCTTACACAAAAAGAAGAAGTAAGAGAAGAGTACATAAGGAAATGAAAGCATCGCTTACAATCAGAAGTCATGCTAGCAATGAAAAGAACTAATATTAGATAAATTAATTTGAAGCAGCCAATATGTAAAGAAGCTGGAAAAAGAAACCTTACCTTCACTAGCTTCTGATTAGTACACTCTAATGTCTGAATAAGAGACTCAGACAATACAGCAGGGTTAGAGGCCTCCTTAGCACTATCAGTCACAACCAAGACAGTGGCAACTTTGCCCTTCGAGATCAGATGAAGTCCCTTCTCTTCAAAAACGGAATTCACACACTGTTTATCCATCCTAGCCAAAGGAGTGAGGTAGTTTTCTGATGTTGTCAGAGCATCATAAATGCCGGTTCTTGTAGCATCATCACTCCATCTGATTCATGACATGAGACAAAACAAAATGTATTGGATAAAAATAGTTGAGACACAATTACAATGGTAAAAAATCCTTAATGTCAACATGAACAGTCGAAGCACAAAACACTGTTGCATTTGCAATTTGATACAGATAAATTTTCCAAGCAATTCTTTGCATAGGAATCACAAATATATTGAGAAAACTTGTAGATAACAAAATATCAATTGGGAAACTTGTTCAGGAAGTTTTGTCATTGCTAAATGTCCTTATTTAATCATAGAACAAAATTGACAACACAATATCTAAGCTAGAACCATTAGACACAAAGATGGCATGTCTGCAATGTTTTTATGCCTGTTGGTTTTATCACCGAATGATGAACAGTTAACTATACTTTTTCTCACAAGGGGCCAAAAAAAAAAAAAAAAAAAAACAAAACAAAAGAAGCTCACTACACATCCTCTAAAAATTGACTCGCTCAAACATGCACAATAGCTTACCTTTGAGAGGATAGGTCTATACTTTGCAAAGCCTGTTGAAGCAATTTAGAGTTTACGCCAATAATCTGATCTGAAAGTAAGCTTGTATGGGTTTTATCACCATATCTAAACCCATGAAACACATGTTCTTGCCCCAGTTCACAAAGCTTCTTTTTTGCTGCTATGAGGCATTTTTGGAACTTTTTCCTCTCTTTCCATTCCTGAAATGCATCAAAGCATTCTAACTTACACTGATTACAACAAACACCATGTTACAATTAACTAAAGCCAGAAATTTTACTGTGTGGCAGCAGCCATACTCAAAGGTTGGTTAGATAATTTGATCTAAGAAATTTGATCTAAACTTGTGTGCTTACTTATGTCACGAGTTCATTTGCCATTTACTCAAAGGTTGGTTAGATAATTTCACTATAAGCAAAGTTCAAACAAGAGCATAATTCCTAGATAACAGTTTTTTTTTCTCGTATTTAATAAGCTGTACTATGAATATGATAGCTTAGCTATCCTTTTTATAGTATGCAGTCTATACATCTAATATTTCATCCATCATAGTCCTGCCTTTTAATTAAAGAAGTAGATGAATCTGTGACCTTGACCACCGATATTTGATCTTTCTTGTTAGAACTGCCTTGCTATTCAAATATTATGACCCCTGACAGTTGATTCTTAAACTTTGTCGTCCATTTCTTTTTAATGGTTATCAAAATGACAACTAGACTCAAGTCACCTACCCGACAAGAAGACCAAACTTTTGTTTGGACACTTTAATTGCCATAATTTCAATCAAGACACAAACAAGAGAAAGCATTTGCATTCCAGAATATGGACATAAAAGAGAATGAGGACCCCAATTCCCAAACCCAAAACAGAAAGAAGAGGAAAATCTGTAAACATCCAGAAGCATATTCATGTGCCCCAATAATATACCTGCTATGAACATGGTGAAAACAGATCTCTAATCAGTAGTTGATATATACAAATCAAATAAGTGTAAAAGAGGGTGCTCTTACGAGTTGGCGCCTCTCCTTCTTGGACTTCTCATGGGAGCGCAGATTTAACTCAAGCAGCCCTTTTGGAGGTGTAATCATCATTTCTCCTCTATCCATGTCAACATGTGGAACAATTGCTTCGACAAATGGCACCCAAACAAAGTGATTGGTGACACCAGTTTCTGTTGGCTTTGACTTTCCCACACGGTCAGAACTACGTGTGGAACTATCAAGCATGACATACAAAAGATCATTTGCTCCACTGTTGTAGACATTAACAACTGTTCCAATAGGTTCACCAGATTCCTGAAATGGGCCAAATGAGGGCCATCCTATATATAGTCCATGGATATATACACATAAGATAAAACTGCATGCAAACCTTGAGAAGAACTCTCATGCCAACAAGATCACGAGTATAGAATTCGCCTTCTTCAAGCTCTGGTCTATCTTCTTCCCTTACAAGTAATGCTGCACCGACAAGTTTCTTAGCCTGGATGGAGTTTAAAATCCTGATTAGAAGTAAAAATTTTGGAAAGGTAATGAAGTAGTTAGTGACTCTAAACTTAAGATTCTATTCAAATTAGCAAAACAGAAAAAGCATGTTACCCTCCTGCTCATAATTAGTAAATGGGGTTCGCCCATCAAAATTGAAGCAGAAAAGAGTGGAGATTCTTTGATTAATAACTGAAATAGTCAAATATGTGACACCAATAAGTAAAACACAAAAGATTTCATAAAATCACGTGATATTGCTTAGCTTTCTTGTTTAGGCTGACTATCAGGGCAATATTAGTAATGGAGTCTAATTTCTAGCTCTCATGAAACTGTGCATCAAGCGCATGCCCTTGAGAAATTATAACGTTACAAGGAAAAATAAGTGGCAGTTCACATTCTCAGGATATTTTTGCCCTTTTAAAGCAGCAAAAATTATTTCTAAGACTGTGGACTCAGTTCCATCCCATATCCAGCAAACAGATATGCAGAATTAGGGGAAAATATTTAAACATCTCGACAGTGTCATGTGTGCATGGAGCCTTTGCAGAGGGCTAATGCCTATCATGTTTTCAGCTATTTGAGGCTCAACCCCAATACTGCACATAGTTGCATCACTAGGACCACTGTCTAAGATGATCTCTAGTAGAACCATCCTACTTGACAACACTAATCGTTTCCAGGTCTGATTCCCTTGACAACAAAGATGAATGGAAGGAGCATCAATGCACATATAAGAGCAAGGACTAAAATTGCTGAATTATAGTGCATGGATATAGCATATCATATGCCCCATGGTACAGGTTGTTTTGAACACCCTAAAAACTTAATCATGATCAGCGAAGTCAAGTCTTAGTCACACACAATGACATCCAAGATCCAAGCATGTCGCAAGCAAAATTCTAGACAAATAATGGAGTTTCTAAAATACAGATGGCCCGTTTGGATTGAATTTTACCTTTTGATTTTTGCTTAGTCTAAATCTTATGGCTTGCACACTTTAATTTTTTTAACTCCTGAACGTTGACATGTAGGTTCACATATAATTTTTCACAGTTTTCTGAAGTTTAAACAATATCTTAGATATAGGCGGGAAAGCGAAAGTTTTTTCGCTTTTGCTGAAGTGTAAACAAACAGGCCTTTGGACAAGCTCACCTGGTCAACATCGTTGATTCCTTCAAATTTGAGTATCCAACCTTTCTGCCCAGGGTGTCCTCTTCCCTCTACCAACTCCACTTCTTGAATTGTGTCCCTGCCTAAAACCTGTTGTTTCAACCATCTTTTCCCAGTCTAGTAAAAAAGGAATTAGTTTTAGCATTATATAATGACACACACAGAGATCTATTAACTTTCTCATATAATTACGGCCACAGAGCAATATCACTGATAATAAGAATATGCTTACCCTAGAAAATCGCAGTTCAGGGAAGTCAGTGCTGGATTTGATGCAGACCTCTCCTTGCAACCCATGAACACTTGATATATACCCAATTTCAACAAGTCCTGATTCAGTTGTACTAGTTTCAACTATCTCCTGGATAACTGCATGGTATGAGAAATCCATAAAAGTTAAGGTATGCCGGAACTAATTCAGGAATGAGGATGTCAAAACTACAAACTTAAGAAGGGTGTAGAAGCACAGCCATTAAAGCTTCTCAATTCAACAAGATGTTGACATGATGGAAAATATTTTATGATGATAACAACAATGGCCTTAGGAAAACTAGTATGCAACCCACAGATCCTTTGCGATATTCATGACAGCTTACACCATTGAATTCAATGGTCTACCAACTCCATATGCACCTAATTGAGGAAATAAAACATACCTACAATTTCTAATGGAAGTATCCAAGAATATGGACCAATAAAACAAAAAATGGGGAAAATTAAGCAAACCCAGAAAACAGGAGTATGTACTCAACTCCTTCTCAAAGCCTACTTATCTCAAATTATCAATTGCTCCTTATGTTGATGATAAGTGGATGTCCGTGATATGCTTGGCAAACTTTTTGGGTCCATCTTCTCATAATTTAACCTTTTGATATAAACAATCGTCTATGGAAAGAAAATCACTCCGAAAGGAATATCATTGTAAACTAAAATTAACCACACTGCCAGCTCGACCTCAAGCTTCCCACAGCAAGTCGACAAAGTAAACTTTGCTACCAATTCACACCGAAGGCAAGCCCGCAGGTTCTTATCCAAGTATGCACGTTCATCTTGGCTAGTAATCGCACGAAGCAGCGAGAAAGACGCACAAACGAGGTACCTAATTGAGAGTGGACATTTCACACAGGCATACATTTCTCCAGCATACAAAAAGCAAGGTAAAATCTACTCAGTGACTCAGTCATTGCATACAAGTGCACACGCGACATACAAAACCTATGTCCGCAACAAAGAAACAGAAACTGTTTAGGCATCCCACGAAATCAATCCCCTACTAAAGTAAGTTCCTAGCATAAACGGACTGACCGTATCCTATATGCATACGACCAAAAAAGTTCAAAGACTCAATTTTTTGACAAAAGATTCCCAAATGCTCTCGGTTCAAAGCTCCCGAATCAATTTTTTCGCCGAACAAGAATCAAATACAACCAAACGCCTTGCTCAATGGACCAGAATCAATCGACAAAACACAAGACTGGACTCGAGCTAATCAAGCAATCGCCTAACCGGTGCTCTGCAGAGGAGAGGTAACTTGCGGCGGCTGGACAAGCGAGCGCCGCGGCGACAACCGAACGCGAGAGGGTGGCGCGGCCGCTTGGTGGAGGCGGTTCCGAACATGAGCGGCGCGGCTCGGACCGAGGGAGAAGAAGGATTGCGCCGCCGCCGCCGCCGCCGCCGTCGCCGTCGCCGGCGGCGGGGATACGGCGGTGGAAGAGCAAAGGAGCGAATTCGTCGCCTGCATCGTCTTCGCCGGCTAGAAAGCAGCGAGGCTCGACGGAGAGAGAGTGAAGAAGACCGATAGATTTTTTTGCCCGCGCCTTCTTTCTGTATTCCAACAGTGTCTTTTAGGAGCCAAGATATTTTTTTTTTTTTTATATTTGATTTTTTTCGTGGCGACGATGCACGTTTAAAGAAAAAAAATAGACCACAAAAGAAAAAAAAAAGGAACAAAAGATTAAAATAAGGTAATTAATTAAGTGTCCTTCTTATGCTACTTATACTTGAGTTGTTCAGTATCTCGTATCTAATCACAAATTATAACACTGCTAACACTTTTCAAAAGGTTATAATTTCAACTAAGTCACTAGTTGTTATGGAATTTATGAAAAACGTGTAATTTCTTCATTTTCTAGAATCAAAAACCAGATCCAAACGCGATTATTGAAAGTGCTTGTGCTTTGGATAAGAACTTTAAACAATGGAACTTTGTTTCATCTAAGCGAGCAAAGGGAAAGCAGAAGGAAGCAATCGCTAGGATTTGTTGTGACTCCTCTGGCCGTGTGGTTGCAAGGGTATCAAAAAAGTCCTAAATCTTTTGTATTTATATTAATTTAGTTTTAAACTTTTTTATCGATGCCAATTGAATTATAAACCTTTTGATTTGTGTCAATTTAGTCTTAAACATTTTATATATGTCAATTTAGTCCTAAAACTTTTAATTGATGCCAATCTAATCATAAACATTTTAATTTAGTGCCAATTCAATCATTCCAACTAATTTTTGGTAGATATTGCCAAGTGACATGACATAATCAACGTCAATATTAACGACTTTTAATAATATTTTAATATTTTCTTCAATTTATTAATTTATTTTTTTTTCTTTTTTTCTTTTTTTTTTTTCTTTCCTCTCCTCATTCCTTTAGCCAATTATCAGCTAGGGGACCAACTCGATCTCATCGGCCTTTGGTGAGCCTCACCACCCACTAGTGAGCCTCGAGACCTCGCCAGTGGCATTGAGGGCAACCTCACGTTGGGAGAGCGAGGTAATGCGAGGCCTGACCAAGTGAGGTTGAGCTTTGCCCAACCCTAGTGAGACTCAAGCCCTCGCCGAAGGCCACAAGATTGCTCTTATGAGGGCTTGAGCCTTTGCCAATGGTTGGGCAAGGATGGACCTTGCCTGATCTGGCAAGGTCAGGCCTTGCCTATGGTCAATTAGGCTTGACCCTCACCAAATCTAGCAAGAGCCAGCCTCACCCGCTCAATGTGAAGTTGCCCTCATTGCCGCTTACGAGGCATCGAGCCTTGCAAGCCCTTGCCTTTGCCCAATTGTCGATTGGGCGAGCCGCTAGAGGAAGGAGGAGGAGAAGGGAAAAAAGAAAAGGAAAAAGAAAAAAGTAAATAAATAAATAATTCAAAAAAATATTAAAATATCATTAGAAGTTATCAACGTCGATGTTGGCTTTGCCATGTTAACCAATTGGCATCCAAGTCAGCCATATTTAATCAAAATTAGCTAAAATAACTAAATTTGTACTAGATTAAAAAGTTTAGAACTAAGTTGACATAAAACCAAAATTTTAAAAATAAATTGACACCAATAAAATGTTTAGAACTAAATTGGCATCAAGTCAAAAGGTTTATGATTGAATTAACACCAAATTACATACTTAGAATTAAATTGATATAAATACGAAAAGTTTAGGATTTTCCCGATAGTTTTTTTGATTGGTGGATTGCTACTCGGGTGAGATCGAGGCCCTAGCGGTGAGTACTACACTTTTGTACTTGGAGGAAAGGCGTGATCAGAGAAGTAAGAATGGGACCACATGACATTGGAAACTGATGGCTTATCATTCTTCAGTTTATTGAGGGCTCTCTCCCAAGCCCATGGGAGCTACAGGCCGTGATTGAAGATGCAAGCAAAGCCTAGCCCGGTCCGAGTTGATAGAAGCGGCCCACTATCCGAGAGAGCCTAACTAGACTGCAGATTGAAATGCCAAGACCAATGCAAAAAGGCCCTTCCATTGAATTGGTTGTCCAAACCGCCTCCGCTTTTATGGAAACTTTTATGTTTAGAAACTCATATGTTTTGTCTTTTTGGTGATGGTAGTTGAATGAAATGGCCTTTTCCTAACTCCAAAAAAAGAGAAAAAAACAATGTAATAATGTAAAGCCTTCTCTAAATCTGGATATTCAGGGGCTACATGGTAATGTTTTTGTTCTCTTTTTGTTCTAGGGAATAAAAATAAAAATAAAAAGTGTTTCTGTTCCGGGGAATAGTTTTTGAACAAAAGAACGCATTTGGTAACATTTGTTAGGGAATAAAAAATGAATAGAAACACATTTGGTAAATTTTATTCTTTTTTTGTTTCTTTTAATTTTTTAATATTTTTATTTTATTTTTCATTTTTTCCTTTCTTTTTTATTTTTTTCTTTCGGCCGGTCGCCGACCTCCGGCGGACCGACGGGGCCGGGTGTGAATTTCGCCTCGCCCGGCCCGGCAAGGCTCGGCCTCATTGGGAAGAAAAGAAGAAGAAAAGAGGAGAGATAAGAAGAAAAGAGAAGCGTTTCTTTAAAATCGCTTCGGAAACAAGAAACAACTTTTTTTTATTTCTTGTTTCTATTCTTTTTGTGTTTGAGAACAAAAAAACAAAAAAAGAACGTAAACCCAACAAAACGCGTTTCCGTTCTTTTTTTGTTCCCGAGAACGGAAAAACAAAAAAAATGTTCCAGGAACACTTTTTAGATATGAAAACATGCAGGGCCTCAAACGCTTGCTTCATCTATTTGTCTTTAACGCCTTAATCTCCTTTTATATTCATTTGTATGCAATCTTGCCATCGGATAATTCTCAAGAGGATCAATCTTCCAAGCTAACCGTTGAATGATTTTTGAGTAATCAATTAGCCTTTGGAGTGAATCAATTTGAGTTGCCATAAATTTAGTCACCCTTACGATCAAATCCTTGGTTTCTAAAAACAAGATGACTCGATTATGGAGAGTATCTTGTCTTTAGGGATGATTGTCAATCAACCAAGATATTACAAGTGATTGATTTCTTCAACGTAGATAATCTTTAAGATTGATGGTCAATCATTTTCTTCTAAATTAGAAAAGGTGGCAAATGGTGGATCGGGCTCGGGTATGGTTGGGTTGAAAATGGGTCAACCCATATTTGGCCCATTTAACCCGTTTTGACCTATATTTTTGTAGTATAAATCTAGTGACCCATACTAAACCCGACCCATACTTGACCCGATTCGTATTGTTAAAAACTATTAATATTCTAGGAAAACCCACTTCCACTATATGTTAATTGGATTAAAATTTCAAATTAAATTAAAAATAGTAAATAAAATAAAAAAGTTAAAAAAAAAACCTATAAATTGAAATATTTATACAAAATTAGACTATGCACATGCTTCTCTTAGTTGAAGTGAACATACCATTGAATAAATAAAAACTGTAACATAAAATTTTTTTTAACTAAACCTAAAAAAGCTCATTTTTATTATTTTTATAATAAAAAATTATTATTAAACATTTTTATGCGATACAAAATTTTCAAAATTTTTTATGCAATACAAATTTAATGGAAAATTTTTATAATTCTTTTTAAAAATATTTTTTAAAAAATCAAAATTTAATTTTTTTAAATATAATTTTTAATACTTTTTATTTTTTTAAACTATAATTTTTATTTTTAATAATTATTTTTTATTTTTCTCTTTTATTTTTTCTTTTTCTTTCCAGCCACGATGCCAGTGCCGACCAACCATGGCTCGACAACCAACCAAGGCCAAGGCGAGGCTCGATCTCGCCGATCCGGCGAGGCCAAGGCCCCGCCCGACACTGGTGAGCTTGAGCCTCGCCGGCGTCAGTAAATTAGGAATACATACCGTATCACAAGCAATCAAAAAATAAGATGAATTATTTTGGGATGTTAATCTTGAAACATGTGACGCAATTGTTATCGTGGGTAAGCAGATGCTCTGCTTATATCAGCAACCCCAATTATATTTATTTTCTCGATGTTAGACTTTTGCTTATATTAGGCTCATGTTATATCTAGTTTCTATTGATATCAAAATTCAGATATATCGAATTTCTTAATTATGGATTCATTTGGTTCAACATTTTCAAAGCTCATTGAGAAAATGCAAAATAATTTAACTTAAAGGGCTTTGGATAAATGCAAAGATTTTTTGGTAAACTACGGTTTGAGAGAAATACTACTTGGTAGAAAACACATTTGAAAAGTCCTTTAGTGATTAATATTATTTTTAAAATTTTTATTTATTTAAAATTGAAAAAAAAACGGATGCTCTACTTAGAGAACCCAAAAAGCGTTTACAAGTTCAAATAAAATGCAATTTTAATGTATTTGAATTTTAGATATATTATTCATTTTGGACATTAGTAGACATTAATAGAAATGCGAATTGCTTTTGGGGCAATGCTTAGGTAAAAATGCTCTTATTTATTTTTCTTGTTATAAGTGAAGAGCACGAGCGCCAAGATTCAGCTACCTAAATCCCATTTTTATATCTTATAAGTCTGATCAAGTTCTAGCCTTCGTGCTATGTAAGCTATCCTAACACCGAGCAATTTGCTGAGGATTCAACTGGGTGACCTCTAATCCCAGGCCAGTTCTCTTGCCAATACCGCCAATTCCAACGGCTTTGCTCTTGGACTCCACCCAGCCAATACCGGTCATAAAGTTCATATTAAGGTCGCCATGACTGAACTTCAGTTTTCACGACCGATCATTCAACTTTGGGCCATGTCACCGGTCGCACCGTATTCCCAACGAATCATTGGTTGGAAAGCGAAGGAAATGGTGTAAGGTGAAGCGAAAGTTCAGTGACTTGACCGGAAAATCTCGACGGTTGCCGTAACACATCGACCGACCCGCGCGCCAATGGAGACTGGTAAATCCTGCAACTAGACAACACTGAACCTTGACGATTCGATCCGACCTGTTCTCCTCGCCATATTCAATGTCACATCGAGCATGTTACACAGCGTATATATTTCCATAGAAGTTCCTAGACGAATAGATAAAGTTGTATCAGAAGATCATCAGGGAATCGTTAAGACTACAGTGACCGTTTTCCTGTGAAAAGCATCTTTTAACAGGCACATTCAAGTCAATGCTATACGCTCCTGTCTATGAAAACCAGCATAATATCCATGCTGGCAAAGACGCGTCACCTACCCTCTCCCAGTAAAGCATTCTTCTGCCGGATCTCGAGCTGCACATACAAGACTAGGCATACATTTCAGATTCAAGATCTTCGAAACCGAACGTACTCATGTTGATTTAACGAGCTAGTATGGTGGATCTAAAAAAGTACACCAGACGGACAGTGCACACTTCGGAGTTTGAAGAAAATCCACTAATAGCAGCATCATAACGAATAGTAGTCCGCCCCAATCTATTCCTACTATGTCTTGCAGTATAAGATGGTAATGCTATTGCAGTATTGTGATATTCCCGATCTATCCGTACTGTGAGTTGTAACATAAGACAGCAATACTATTGCAGCATGCACAAGATGCAGCAGAAGAAGGATCCCATCTTTGCATTGCCCAGCCCATCCATGCATCGAAAGCAATTGCACAAAAAAATAAAGGCATTATTTGGCTTACAAAAGAAGACCGGGCTACCTTATCTTTCCATAAGGTTTCTTTGCTGACCAGGGGAATCATTATTTACTGGCACAGCTTATCCCCGGATACTTGTGCAGGGGTTCCTAATATTCTCCACAGTTCTTGCCAAAAAAGGTGAACCTAAATTCGAGAGACTACATATGATGTGTTGTCTGCACTAAAGACCACTTTCTCCGGCAACTTTGTGTGTGTCGTGATGAATTGGGCATAGCAGAATGCATTGACCTCAAAAGTATAAGATTTGAAGAGATATGTCACATCAACATGCCTGTTTCTGGTTATAGCATCTTGTGTCTCTCTCTCTGTGTTTTAAGATCAAGGTTGATGACAAAGTAACATCTCTCGCTCTCTCTAATATAGTGGACCTGACCATTCATTCTGTTGAGAAGTTTCCGCGACAGGTTTAGACCGAGGCCCTCCTGTGCACTTGTACTCCACCGATTCTCCCCATCAAACATATCATCGATCAGAGCAGAAGGCAGACCTTGCCCGGCATGTACCATCCTACATAAATGACGAGCTGAACAGATTAGCATGAAAAAACTAATACATAGCAGTTTGGGTCACTCAGAGACGTTTAGGAATAGGACAGACCAAGATTATAATTCAGCAAATTCTAATGATAAAGACTGGCACGTGTCCAGGCTTCCATGCAGGCTGGATTATGATACTGCTACCTTTTAGTACAGTATTTCATTGCTTAGAGGTCTATCACCTTCTATGAAAAAAACTTTGAAGCTTACAATCAGGGACAGTTTATTCAGATTGAATATGCATTATTGCCATGACTTGCAAGGAAAAATGCAGCTTCATTGAGTTCAAAGAAAGACCTATGCATGAGATGCACGTTCACTTGTACCCCTTGATATAAGAAAAACCTGATCTCAGAGGCTAGTATAGTCATTATAATGTTAATGCGGCGCCGACAGTATTTTAATTAAGTAGAAGTCCCCGATTGGCCAATGCTTTCAACAGATGTTTTGTGATTTGTAATCTAAGAAGTAGAAATTAGAGAAAAATTTCTAGCATCTCTTACATATAATCATCACTTGGGAAAGACAACAATTGGACCGTTCTGGGATGAACAAATCCTGATTCAATTTTGGTTTTTCTTGCCACACATATGATACAGGGATAATAATAAGAAGTCGCCTTATGTACATCAGAAGTCGCAATCCATAATTTTGGTACTATGCTATGTAAATGCAGCTAAGATGGGCAAGCACCATCAAGAGCCTTCATCATAGGCTACATTGCAGAGGGGGGCAGTAGGATTGCTTTTAAAGTATGAGACAGAAAGCATATCTTCCTTAGTTTGGAAATGTATCAAAAACCAAGACAATCTTGTTCCCAAAAGGACCAAACAGAAAAATCTGAACCCATGACCAAGAAAAAGAAAAGAAAAAAAAGAAAATGAAGAGTGGCCATACTAAGTGGGCAGTTGTCAAAATACTCTCCTAATTAACTAATTCAGTTGTTAGTAAGACTGTTTTAACTGCTGCTTGTTATAGATCCAGAACAATTTAAGAAGAAATATAGAATGTCTGAAACAGTTGTTCAGTACCTGATTTGTATCCGCATGAATTCACTGCCATCCTGTATAAGCTTTAACCCAGGCAAAATCTTTATTTCCACCCAGCCATCTGGTGAAGAGGCATGGCGCACAGCATTTAGCAAAAAGTCCGATAGGACAAGTTGAAGCCTAACTTGGTCACCAAAAAGGCTCAGATTTTTCATTTCCTCTGGAATTTCGTGAAAGAGCTGTAAATTCCTTTCTCTCAGTGGGATCATCACTTGACTAATGACGGCATCTAAAACACTTCCCAGAAGAAATTCTTCCACATTCAGCTCCACTCTGCTGCATCAACCAGCATAATATAAAATTATAGGCATCGATTAGCTTAGAAAGAGTAGGGAATAAAAGAAACAGCAGTAAAGCATCATGAAGTACTGACTTGCGCATAAGTAGCAATATCATGACAAGCATGTATTTCAATACATTTTATCAGAACCACAGAACAAATTGACTGAGAAAGGATGAAAGACTACAGATCTGGTAAGGATTAAACCTCTTATAAATGTTGGATTTACTTAATGCTTGTGAAGTAGCAAGAAAGTGAGTTCGTCTCTTAGATTAACATGAAATGAGCATTTCGAGTCATTGCACTACCATGACATGTCGCACTATGATATGTCAAGGTAGCCACCAGATGATAATATCACCCTGTAAAGCCAATGAATTGTCCTTGGTTGTCCTCATAAAAACCTCACAGAAAAGATGCCTGGACATGTGTATGAAACTTCTTAAAGCATATTCATATCAAACCACCCATTATCTAATAGATGGTTCCATAAAACTTCACATAGTATCAAAACAGGAGGTCCTGAGCTCAAATCTTCCTAAGCCCCTATTTGTCTAACATACTATAAATTTCCATCCTTTCATCTTAGGTCAAAGTCCAAATTACAAATGATGGAGAGTGCTAGAGTATTTAATACTAAACCACACCTCATTTAAGAACTTAAACTTTTAGAGCAATTGACTATGATTCTACAAAATTTTAAAATACTTATATTACTTGTCCAGGGGATTTCAATAGGCATTTTATTTATGTAGTCTCCATCCACCTATTAAGCTTAAGCTTTAAGTTGGACTTTCCAGCATAATATCAGAGCTAAGTTCTACCACGTGCCATTTTGTGTCTGGTTTGCTCATTAGAGGGGTGTTACAGGATACCACATTGTTTATCTACAGGTTTCCATAGGCCATACATTTATGTAGTCTCCTTCCACATATCAACTAAACCTTTTAGGTTGGACAATCTAATGAAACCCATCAGTAGAACAAGGATTTTGACATGACTTATCCTCAATTGATTAGCTCAAATCTAAAGTACAGCAGGCTTGAATTTTAATGTGTCTAAAGTGGTCATAAATAAAAGAGAATGATGAGATATATTCCTGATGCTAGCAGCTTGCAAATATAAAAACAAGCACGATAAGAATTGCCCAATATTTAAGCAAATCAGGGGCCTTCATGACAGAGATACCTACCCATCATATAAGCTTCCGAAATCCATATCCTCTATGATCGCCATGATCTGTCTTTCACAAGCATCACTTGTATCTAGAACTTGCTTCTGGTTTTCTGAAACAGCTGTAGTTTCCAGAAGTTTGTGGGTAAACCTGATGCCATTTAAAGCATTTTTCATTTCTTGACGTACATAAGCCAATTCCTTCAGTTTTAAAGCACACTCAGCATCCTCTTGGCCTTGTCCTTCAGGGATCAGCTGTGCATCCGGTGTAATAATTTGCAAGAAGCAGAAGCATCCGACAATGTTTCCACCTGTATCAGTTCTCCGGCTTGCCGTCAAGGAAACCTCCACAAATTTCATCTTCCGATTGAAAAAGCCAAAAGGGAAGTTCTTGGTATCTTGTCCACTTATTCCTTGATACAACAGAATCATAAATTTAGTGAGAGTCTCCTGACCTTTTAGTCGACAGTACCCACCAAAGATCTCTCCAGGAAGTGTTTTACCTATGACCTCATGTCTCATCCAGCCTGTAAGCTTCTCCATTGCAGCATTCCATTCAGAGCAGCAACCGTTATCATCTGAAGCGAATATAGGAGGAATTAATGGGCTAAGACTCTGTATGATAGCTTTGTAATCCCCTTCCAAACGTACAAACTTATCCATCACCATCTTCTCACATGTGACGTCTTGACCAACGAAACATACCCCAATGACATTGTTTGTGTAGTCTCTACTTGTGCAGGCATTTGCCAAGATATAAACAACTGAGTTCTGCAGATGAAGACCAAAAGCCCTGAATTTTAACTCAATATTTTTATCTTCCTCACCTGGATATCATAGAATCAAGTAAAAGTGACATTCACGCCATTAATGAGACTAAAATTATAAGTATGAAATCAAATCCCTAATTATCTAAATCTCACTCACACTGTAAACGGAAATGAACGATGACAAACAAGAAATCACCAACATGTTGAAGGGATACAGGGTGTTGTCACAACAATAATATAGTGGCTACTCTAAGGAATGATGGCTTTAGAGGCTTCTCTTTGATATGCCTCACTCATCATAATGTGTAAGAAACAATCTCTACTTCAATCACATTACACTTGCACAACCAGCATTCAAACCTGATAAAAGAGGAGACCAGGAAACCTGCCATGAAAAAAGACAAACATCTTCATGGAACTCCAAATAATCGCTCAACTCTAAAAAATGAAAACACGGTCAAAGTGGCATGCTAGTGATAGTAATAAAGGTAAGGGTTGAATTCAAGTGAATCTCTAAGAAGATAAAAACTAACCAACAGAAAGACTGAGGCAAATCTCAGTGAACTCATTAGAACAAACCAATGAGAGGACATAATCAAAGTAATGATGTAGTAAATGTGGGTACAAGAGAAAGTAGCTTCACAAGACTGTTCTCTGCAAATGTCTAGAAAGAGAACTGAACAGAAAATACAGACTAGAGAATCACAAGACAGGAAACTAGCTGATAGACCAAACTGATGAATAACTTACCGCAACTGTTGATATGGGATAAAAGGAAAAGAAACTTACCCTGCAAAGCTCTGCATAAAACATTTTCAAGAGTTCCACGTGAGTCCTCATGGATGAATTCATTAACCAGGGATTTCCCAATAGCTTCATTAGTTGGCAACCCTGTCAATTCAGCCATTTTTGCATTCCACCCATTAATAAGACCGGCAGAATCAACTCCAAATATAGGAGCTGTCGCAGTTTCAATCAATCTAACCATTTCACACGCTACTGAACTGAGTTCATCTATTTCGTGCATCTTGGTATCAGTTCGCCCTGCAGATGTCAGGGCCTTAGAACCCCTGACATCCATATGCAGAAATGAGTCTCTCATTATAAGCTGCAATGAGTGGATTGCATTAATCTCCGAGACTTCCCACGGCAAACTTCTGCACTTCACCACTTCAAGAAAAGCTTTAAAGGATGATCTTGGATGCATCCTTCCACCATCATCCTTATTTTGAGGATGATGCTTAGCTCCACCCCATTTGATTTCATTTGCTGTATGTGACCTGAACCAGAACAATATATCCCTTGAAGTTATTCTTGCAGTAGCCATGCCGCAAACAGCATTACCCAATGAAGCCGCCCCAGGGTAATCAGCATCGGCCAGACTATCAGTACTCAGACCTGTAGAATCCCCATGATTTGTAAGCAGCCACTCAGCAAGATCCTTCACTTGTGCCTCAGTAGGAGTCACACCCAACAACCAACAATTCCCACCATAATATAATGCAGCTCCGTCACACTTGACAAGATCCATTACACTAGGTGATTGAGTGATGATACCAAGTGGGGCATCTCGAAGCAGCATGTCACATAATAAAGTTTGTGTCCTCAGAATCTTCTTTTCTGCCAACCGTGATGCCAATTGAAGCTCCATATGGAGCTGCAGCCCAAATGCTTGCATGAGGAACTCACAAGCATATCGAAGCGGGAAAGGGACGTATCGTGGGGAAGTATGGTGGCACACTACCAAACCCCAGAGTTTCGTCGAATCACCGCTGTTGACAATAACAGCCATCACCAATGATGCAGTGGAACCCATGTTTGCCATGTACTGTGTGTGACACTCGTGAGGTGATCGAAGAGTCGAATTAACCAAGCAAAGAGGCTGCTTTAATTCTTCGCTTTGGAAAACCTTAACTGGATCTGCATTGCAATCACAAATCATCCTAACACGATTTTGCTTGAACAAAAAACGAGCAGCTTGAGGGATATCTGTCGCAGGATAATGCAATCCCTGGTAAGGTTCTAGATCAGACCTTCTGATTTCAGAAATGACTTCACCATGATCATCATCATGGAACTTATATACCATAACCCTGTCATATCCAGTCAGCTTCTGCACATCCTCCACAACTGTATCACAAAGCACACCAATATCTCCCCCAGGAAGTGACTGCAACCTAGAAATTGCGCGGACAGCTAGCTTCTGCGACTGCACTGCCCCAGCAAGAGACATCGCAGGATCGCCAGACCTCGCAGGCTCCAAATCTATCACAATCCCCACATCAATCCTATGAAGTATAGCAAAATACGGTTTCTGGGTGCCCCTAGAATAAACCCAAACTGGGTTCAACAGCGAAATCTCCCTCGAAGCTGCTGCTTTTGCCAGCGAAGCAGCCGAAGAAGGGGTAAAAAGGGTTCTTGCATCGACCCCAACCAGACCCTTCTCTGATCTTGACTCCAAAAACTCACTCTCAAGCCTAATCCCCAGCAACTCAAAGCAATTCTCACTGTAACCGATGATCCTAAAGTCCGGTTCTTCGACGGCGAGCATACAACCAAAGGGCTGAGTGAGGCCACCCCTTTGGATTCTTGACAAATAGGCAGTGATTTTCTCCTCAGGCACAACCTGAGGAACGCCCATGACCGACTTGGTGTAATCGAAGGACTTACCAGAAACGCTGGACTGCTCAAACTCAGCCATAAGCATAGCATCCGCATTGTAGTGAGCAATCACTTTGTCCCTGTTGTTGCCCTGTCTCATCGTGTCGCTTCCAGCAGATGAAACCAGAGTTGTGACGTTGTTCTTCTTCTGGTCTCCTCGCAGTACCACCTCGAGATACTAACGAGTTGGTGGATATTTGCGAGAGATTCTTGTGGGCATGGTGTGATTTGGAGGAGCGGGAGTGGGAGTTGCAACAGTTGGCTCTTTATCATCATTGTCCTTCTAGGTTCCCCTTCTTGATTCTCGTTGCAGCTTCCATGCGTCCTTTTCATTCTTTCACGCAGGTGGGTCTGTCTCCCTCCCTTTTTTTGTGTGTTGCTTTGAGGAACACATGAACTAGTGGCTTCTAATCGAATGTTGTCCCCAGTACGACCTGTTCTCCTCCATTTGATAGTACAAGTGAAGAGTGTGTGTGTGTGTGTGGATTTCTCAATCGCCTGCTTTCGCTGTCTCCCTCTCCATCACACAACCAGGGCCACGTCTCTCGACATGGCCCCAGATTTGCAAATTCTGGTTGCAGCAGAACTTTGCCAAATGTGCCCACCAGTGCTTGCCTCTCGAGGAAACACAAGTGTGAGGATGACAAATATAGTGACAATGTATTTTTTCCTTTGCTCCTTGGAAAACATGAAGAGTTTACTTATGAAGTTAAAAGAGTGTTAGGGGAAAATATCTTCCATACAACAATGACATTGTTTGATACCATTTTTCCGACGGAAAAATATTGCCACAACTTGGCACAGGAGACACATAAGTGTCAAAATTTCATAAAAGTAAACTTAAATGTCAAATTGGAGAAAAAATGAATAATTAAGTGTCAACAATGAGAATTTCTAGACAAATAACTGATGTGGTTTTTTTCTAACAAGAATTTAAAATGATGTAGCATTTTTTTTTTTTAAATTATTCACATAGATAGGCTAATTAATATGTTTGGGGTATTTATGTAATTATGTTTATCTCTATACCTCAATTACAATTAATTACTCTCATGAATACATATTATCCAACCCTAATTGGAATTGAACCATTGTAAATACTTTGTTGTTATTATTATTATTATTATTATTATTATTATTATTATTATTATTATTATTTGACTCTAAACATCAATGTGGTATCAGAGTAGGAAAATGCATTAAATTCTTCAATATCTCTACCATAAATCAACATTGGCTTTCCTTCAACTACCATCTCAACAATATTCAATACACCTCCAAAATTTTCTTCTTGTCTACCATCTCTAAAACAACCATCTTCTCTTGCCAATCCCAATTTCCCATCATCTCCCAACAATATTGCACACACTTTCACCTATTCTTCCCTCTTCTTTGTTGCTCCGATTTCTAATGCTCAAATTAAGGTCATGCAATCAACACCGTTGTCTTTTACTCTTCCCAAAATCACAAGTCTCATCTCCATCAAATTTGACACACATAATTATCTTCTATGGAAATTTCAATTCAAACTTGTTTTAATCTGCAATGATTTGCTGAGCTATGTAGATGGGGTCTTTTCCATGTTCACTGAAGCCAATTAATGATCAGAATGGATTGTGGTGGTCAATAGCTCATATTCCACCTAGATCAAGACAAAAATACAATGCATTCATAATTTGATCAACTCGAAACTCCCAATCGAAATTTTCCATGAAGTTCATGACATTCAAATATCTTAAGAGATTTGGCTCACTTTAGGACAAGGTTTTACCGATCACTATGTGGCCAAGGAAATTGGAGTAAAACTTGATTTTCAAAACACCATTAAGAAACTCGATCAGTCAATGTTTGACTATCTTAGGCATTTGAAGTCAATTGCAGACTTTCTCAATTGATTGGTCTCTAATTAGGTCTTGGTAATTCAAGCCCTCAATGGCTTCTGTCAGAGTACAATCCCTTTGTCACCATGGTCACCAACAACCTTATAATTCTTTCATTCAATGATCTGTGGTCACATCTCCTCGTCCAAGAAGAATGATTTCTCTGAAAATTGAATACCTCACCTTCATTTGATATTTATTAGGCTTTGATTAGTCATGCCACTTTATCCAATCCATCTTTTCGAGTGTCTCGAGGTGGACATAATTTCATGGGCCAAAAATATAGTAGGGTATACGGTGGATGGTTCTTGCATGATCATTCGGGTTGACCATTGTCCTATGATTAGTTCAATTCGCAATCATTCTCAACCCCCTATACCGATCACTCCTCCATCCCCTTTGGTCAACCTCGTGGTGGTTCAAGGCCCCATGTTCCCCCATTCACCCAAGAAGACATTTTCGGATCTACGCCTCATCTTACTTGTCAGATTTGTAATGAGGCTGGGCACACTACGTTATAATGTCTATAACAATTACACCATACCTTCATTGCCGCTATTGTGTTGGACTTTTTTCTCGGCTCTATCAGTTGGTGAGACAATTGATCCAACTTGGTATCTTAATAGTGGAGCGTCGATGCATATGACTAGCGACATTGGTAAAATCTTAAATCCTAAGCTCTCTTACAATTTAACAAAAATGTTAGTTGATGATAGTCATTTATTACCTATTGCTTTTTTTTATCAATTGAGTTTTAAACATTTCAATTTTACAAATTGAGTTTTAAACCTTTAAATGTTTTGCCAATTGAATCAATTTGGCCAATTTTTAATATAAATCTCTAATGGGGGCACCGGTTGTATCACGTAGTATAGTCGGCACTAATGTGGACAATTTTTAATATTACTTTAATAATTTTGAATTTATTTATTTATTTCCTTATTTATATTTTTTTTATTTCCTTCTTCCTCTTTTAGCTGATCAATGGTCATTAGTGGCGGCTAATGACGGCCAGAGGCGAGGCCAACGAGGTCAAACTCACCGGCCTCAAGTGAGCCTTACTCACCCTTGGCAAGGCTCGACCTCACTGTCATTGGGTAAGGTCTAGCCATGTGAGCCTCCCCATGGCCAACCTCACCCAGCCATGGTGAGGCTTGCCATTGCTAGTGGCTAGCAAGAGTGAGCTTCATCAGAGGAGGAAGGGAAGGAAGAAAAAAAAAGAAGGAAAAAAAAGTGAAAAATATATTAAAATATGATTAAAAAATTGTCACGTTAATGTCGATTATGCCACGTAAGACAACCAACATCCACAATAGCGATTTTGAGTTAAAATTGGCTGAATGGATTCAATTGACAAATCATGAAAATGTTTAACACTTAATTAGGTGAATTAAAATGTTTAAATCTGAATTGGTAAAAGTATAATAGATTTAAGACTTTTTGGACAAATTTCTCCTTTGATTACCAATCCCTCCCTCTCTCTCTCTCTCTCTCTCTCTCTCTTTGGACTTCAACTTACAACAAAAGTTTGAGGCTTGAGTTAATTGGTCATTTTGGTCTATTATTATTAGCCAATATACTTAAGATCAAGGTTTCGATTACAAAATAATCACAGAGTTAACTATGTAGGCACCATCTTCTTGAATTCAATCAATCGATAAAGGAAAGAACTCGTTTAGTGGATTGTAGATCTCAAGTTATGGTCCTCTAATTGATATTTAGTTTATAATTCTCGCAGCTTGTCAATTGCGCGTCATTGAGCATCCTTTTTTTTTTTTTTCTGTATTTTATCTTGAATGTCTCGGGTAAAAAATAAAAAAATGTTTTGTGAGATTTGAAACTCAGTACCAAAATATTATCTCATTAAAAAAAAAGGAAAAATAATATTAACTTATAGAAATTATAAAGATGCTCCGCATACTATTGCGCATATTCGGCTTTCGGTCACCATACTTTATCTCAGGTAGGAATATCTCAAATAAAGTCACCGGAGTCTGAAAATGAGTTTCAATTTGACCCCATCGTATCAACCATCTGTCACTTGTCACTTCCTCCTTCAAGGTTTGGTGGATATAAGGAGAATTTCCAAATATTTTAATAATTCAATTGAAAATTTCAGTCACACTAAATTATTCATTTGATAATTTACACGAAAAATTCAAAGAATGTCGAAATCAAGTATGTAAAACCACTCGCTTAAGTTTCATAACTTTTTTTTTCAATCAATAGAGTGCAACATTGATTAAAAATCGTTCAGTTAAATATCATTTACATTTTGTAATTAGAATTCCCAACATGATATTAACTTAACGTAAACTATTTAATGCGGCTCGCTAGCAAAATGAAATCATCAAAATAATGCATAAATGATGTGTTTGATCCATTTGTTTGCCACTAATTAACAAATTGGGTAAAAATTAGTTTAGGGAAAAATTTGGTAAAAAGTATAGTCTATGGACCAAAATTGAATAGGGAAAATAGTATACAATTCATTTTTGTAATTTTCCTCTCAACTATTAATTTGTTTATGTAACTTCAAGAAGATCTCAAATAGAGTCGCTATCGTCCAAAAATGATTTTCAATCACACCCCATTGTATGGACCATCTGTCAATTGTCGTGTCCACCTCTGAGATTCGTTTGATATAATGAGAATTTCAAAATGTTCGATCATTCAATTGGGGATTCCGGTTACACTAAGTTATTTGTTCGATAATTTACACAAAGTATCCAAAGAATGTCAAAATCAAGTGAGTAAAACTGCTTGCTCGAGCTGTTGGTAAAGAGTACATTTTAATGACATGAGTATGAATGTTGAATGATGTTAGATATCTTTTCCAAAATGGAGTGAACATGAGGTAGATCTAAACTCAGATTTTTCTCGAACACAATACTGAGAAATCACGTGAAGAAAGAAAGAATTGGCGACGGACTTGATCTAAATTGCCAGAGAAATTTGTAGTGCAAAACGGGAACAAACAAGGAAACAACCTGCCATGAAATATCAGCCACTAATAACATGAAATGAGACACATTTTTTGACATTCTTTTCTGGCATTTTCAAAAGAAAAGCTAGAGTTGTCGTCTTCTACTTTGTAGTGCATCAAGCATGCATAAATGGTGGTCCCTCACAAAAATTCGCCACAAAAATCTTCCTCCACCAATTTTCATTACTTTTTTTTTAATAATAATAATAATAATAATAAAAAGGAACCCATCTGGAGGCAGATATTTCGTAAGAAATATATTTGTATTTGCCCTAAGAAAAAAACAAACTCTAGCTAAAGTAGAAGTGAGCATGATTCTAAAGTAGAGCCTGGAACTTGAGAATTGGATCGGTGGAGCTTGTCCAATTCTAAGTTTCAAGATATGCAGAGTAAGTTATAGATTCTAAAAATTGATAAACTTATTTTGATGGGTAGATTCTAGGTTTTAGGTTGGTGAAACTTGGAACCTTGATCATATAATCTAGAATCTGGAATAAGTTTTATGTTTTTCTTGATCTATATTTTCGCATGATCCTACAGTGTTCCATGGCATTCAATGATAAATATATAATCTAGAACCATTAGTTCAAACTTTCATTTTATGATTAAGACTTTTACTTTGTTAATATTTCTTATTCTTCGTATGTCTAGAAGATCGGAAACCTCAACACCAACAACAATGAGGAATGCAATTGCTCGTTGAGCTTTCTCAATACTTAAAATCTCCCTCACTTTGTTGAAGGTGAAGATAGAGAGGGAAATTGTGAGAAATTTTTAGACCTTGGTGCCAATGCCTGAGCCCGAGTCCATTGAGGCTAGGCCTGAAGTCCTAATGCCCGTGCCCATGCCCCAGTATCTGGGTTAAGGTCCACAAAAGGCCATGCTTGAATTTATTGAGGCTGAGCCCATGACTTGGGTCCTCGTGCTTGGGTCCATCAAGGCCGAGCATGGGACCTAGGTGCCCGTGCCCGGATCTTTGGCACTTGGGTCTAGGTCCATCATGGCCAGACCCCAAACTCTAGCGCCCATATCTGGTTCTGATTGCCCATGCGCAAGTTATTAAAAATTGAATGATGTATCTTCATTTAGAAAAGTCATATAAGATTTTATATACTAAACCTCGGAAAATATTTTCCATTTCATTTTCTAATTTCAATTAAATACAAATATATATATCTATATATATATTTATATGTCTCATTTTTCCCAAAATAAACAGAACCAAGTATTAAAGGAAAGCCGATACTACACTACAATTTTTTTTTTTTTTTGCGCAGAAACTATAACATGTTAACGCTATATGTTAATCTTTAGGGCTTAATTAGCATTTTCCTTTGAATTTGAACCCAAAAACGTGAAATATGTATAAAAATCAAGACTAAAAGTCAGTTTTAGGGAACGATTTGTAAAATGTAAAGTATATGGACCAAAATTGAACAGGGAAAATCGTCTAGGATCAATTTTTCTAATTTCGTCCTCAACTATTGATTTGTCTATAACTTCAGGAAGATCTCAAGTAAAGTCAGCATAGTCCAAAAAATGGTTTTTAATCGGACCCCAACACATCAACCATCTTTCGTTGTCATATCTGCCTCTGAGGTTCGGTTAATATAATGAGAATTTCAAAATTTTTGATAATTCAATTGGAGATTTTGGTTGCACTAAATTGTTTATTCAATAATTTACATGAAGAATCTAAAGAATGTCAAAATCAAGCGTATAAAACCACTTTCTTAAGCTCCTAGCGAAGAGTATATTTTAATGACATGAGTATGAATCGAGATAGAAGGAATACACTGAAACAATTTGTTCAATATTAAATGATGTTAGAAATCCTTTCCAAAATGCAGTGACCATGAGGTAGATCTAAACTTAGATTTTCTCGAACACAATAACGAGAAATCACGTGAAGAAAGAATTGACGAGAGACTTGATCTAAATTGCCAGTGAGATTTGTAGTGCAAAACGGGAACATAGTAGGAAACAATCTGCCATGAAATATCAGCCAATTATAACATGAAATGAGACATTTTTGACAATCTTTTCTAGCATTTTCAAAAGAAAAGCTAGAGGTGTCGTCTTGGACTTTGTAGGGCATCAAGCATGCATAAATGGTGGTCCCTCACACAAATTGATCACAAAATATCTTCCACCACCTATTTAGTTCTTTATAAAATAAAAAATAAAAAAACCTATCTGGAGGCAGATATTTCATAGTAAACATATTTGTATTTGCCCTAAGGAAAAACGAACTCTATCTAAAGGAAGCTTAGGAAGTACATTGATTATACTAATTTGATAAAAAAAAAATGTTAATATCATGAAAAATCCCAAACTAGTATGATTGTGACAAACTTCTCCCAAATTGGTCCATTTGTGACAAATTTATCATCCATTCATTTCCGTTAAATTGAATTAGTACCTTAAAATATTACAAACTAATACACGTATGACAAATGAAGGTAAAACCTAAACAGGTATATCCGTTAATTGCCATGTGTTATTCAACTCAATAATTTGGTGGTAAAATTTAATAGAAGCTAACGAATGGTAAAATTGATCATATGTGTACCTAGTTTAGGTATTTGGTGGTTAAAAAATTAATTTAGATAAATATGTTATAAGTGTACTAGTTCGGAGTGAGTTTTTTGTCATATTAACCTCAAATTGATAATCAATATTTCATGCTGCCTTTTGTGTATGCGTACATGAGAGAGAGAGAGAGAGAGAGAGAGAGAGAGGAAAGAAGAACATCGGAAACCACAACACCAACAGTAATGAAAAAAGTGATTGTTCATTGAGCTTTCTCAGTACTCAGAATCTCCCTCACTTTCTTTGAAGGGGAAGATAGAGAGGGAAAATGCAAGAAAATTCTAGGACCTCGAGGCTCGTGTTTGGGCTCCTAATGCGTGTGCCTCAATCATTGAGGTCGGGCCTAAAGACCTAGTGCCTTGACACATGTGTCAAGGTCCACAAAGGCCATGCTCGGGTTCATTAAGGCTGGGCTCGAGATCCAAGAGCCCAGACTTGGGTCTATCAAGGTCAAGTATGGGACCTAGGTGGCCGTACCCCCTTCCACGGTGCTTGAGTTGGGGTCTATCATGGCAAGACCCGAGACTCTAGTGGCCATACATGGTTCTTAACTGCCCATGGGCAAGTTACTAGAGCTTAAATAGTGTATGTTTATTTAGATAAATTAGATTTTTCATACCAAATGAAAAAAAACAAGATATTTTCCATTTCATTTTCAAGTTTCAATCAAACACAAAAAAAATGAATTTGTAGAAAATATTTTTTACAAATATTATATTTTTTGCGAAACAAACGAAGTTTGAAATTAAAGGAAAACTATTCTACAGAAATTATGACATGTTGATGCTATATGTTAATCTTTAGGGCATAGTTACCATTCTTCCTTTCAATTTGGACCCAAAAACGTGAAATTTGTACACAAATCAAGACTAAAAATCAATTTAGGGAACAATTCGTTAAAAGTAAAGCACATGGACCAAAATTGAATAGGAAAATGGCATAGGATACATTTTTGTAATTTTCCCCTCGACTATTGATTTATTTGTGTAACTTCAAGAAGATCTCAAATAAAATCACCATAGTCCAAAAATGATTTCAAGCAGGCCCCATCGCATCTATGTCATGTCCTCCTCTAAGATTTCGGTTGATATAATGAGAATTTCAAAATGTTGAATAGTATAACTAGAGCTTTCAATTACCCTAAATTATTTATTCAATAATTTAAACCAAAGATCCGAAGAATGTCAAAATCAAGCGTGTAAAACTGATTGCTTAAGCTATTGACAAAGAGCACATTGATGGAGAATGTCGAGGCAAGGTGGAGTAAAGAGTGCACCGAAAAAATTTGTCAAATACTAAATGATGTTAGATATCTTTATCAAAATGCAGTGACCATGAGGTAGAAGTAAATTTTGATTTTCCTCGAACACAATAACAATAAATCACGTGAAAGAAGAAAGAATTTGCGACGGACTTGATCTAAATTGCAAGAGAGATTTGTAGTGCAAAATGGAAACAAAGTAGGAAACAATCTGCCATGGAATTTCAGCCACTAAGAACATGAAATGAGACACATTTTTGACATTCTTTTCCAGCATTCTCGAAAGAAAAGCTAGAGTTGTCGTCTTCTACTCTGTGGGGGCATCAAGCATGCATAAATGGTGCCTCCTCACAAAAATTGGCCACAAAAAATCTCCCACCACCAATTTTAAATACTTCTTAAAAACAAAAACTATCTGGAGGCAGATATTTCATAGGAAATATCTTTGTATTTGCCCAAAGTAAAACAAATTCTAGCTAATTGAAGCTTAGGAAGTAGTCTAATATGATTATATATATAATGGGATAATTAAAATTAGTAGGGAAAAAGGACACCATAATTGTCTTAACTTTTGGAATGACACAACCTTTTTTTTTTCAATCACTGAAATATCATTTGGCTAAAAATCGTTCATTTGAGTATCGGTGGGAATATATAATTAGATTATTCAACGCGGTATTAATTTAATATAAACAATCTAGTCTCTGGCAAAAAGAAGTTGCCAAAATTATGCATAAATGATGTGTTTGATCCACCTTCTCAACTCAAAATGAGATTTTCTCTCCCGATCTGATTTGGGAGTATTTTATTATTTTTATCTTGTTCTTTTTTTTGTTTTTTTCTTTGCTTGTTGTTGATGCTCTTCTCTACTCGATGGGCATATTTCCATTGTTAGGAATCAACCAGTTGCTTCAAATCCTCCAAACCAAGAAGCGTGACAGGGTCAAGGAGGAATACATTGAGTTCATATTGCATTTTGAATTGGTTATATGAGTTTTAAAAGCTCTCATTCACAATCTAGATCTAGATTTGGATGCTTTTCTCTCCTAATCTAAATTTAGATCTGGAAATTCCTTAGAGGTGTCTCTGTGTTCATTTCAATCTCTCCCGATCTACATCTAAATTTGAAAGCCTATTTAACTTGTTTTTGTTGTCTTTATACAGTGACGATATTGAGAATGCTAAACTTAAGTTTTGGGTATCTAATGGGCAAACCGTAGCTATTGAAAAAGGAGTTTACGATGAGTGTTGATCACTTAAAATGATTTTGGAATAAGTGTATCATAAATCCTAAGACCCATCACGAAAATATAATTAAATCCTAAAATTTTTAAAACTTGTAATGAAATCCTAGAAGTTATCAAATTGAGGCAATCAAGTCTCTCCTTTAAACTCTGTCAAATTTGACTATAATGTGGTGCCCATTAAGTGCCACATCAAAAAAAAAATCTTTAAAAAAAATGAAAAAAAGAAACAAAAGTGAAATGTTACTATTCACATTCTCTTTGAATGCTCAGTGCTCATCTTGTTTGAGCTTCCTGATGCGTCCCCATTTTTAGATATCTTCGCATCTTCAAGCCTTTCAATGGAAACAGAGGTCATTACGAGAACAAGAGTTCATGAAGGGAGTGATTCAGACATCATCGACCGGTTTAAGGAGGCGTGCAGGAAGGCTGGGGCGTTCCAAACCGAGATACTGCGGCAGTTCCTCATGACAGGGTGTGGCGCATATCTGAGCTGGTGTCTGGGGACGTCGAGATAGAGGAGATGTGTGCGTTGGAGGGGGACATATCGACGGACCTTGAGCGGCCATGGCTGCATCTTGACAAAACTCAAGCAGGCATGGCCGAGAGAGCTCGAGAGAAACTCGAGCTTCTTCTTTCTTTGAATGCATACTGTTCAATTAGAGCTCACTGCCACAGCCACTCGAGTTCATTGAGCTTGCAGTAATGACTAGTCGAGCTCCGTCGATCTGTCCCCTTCTGCGATTCTTTCAACGAAAGATTTGCGTCCGTCAATGGTGGTTTCGAGCTCTTCATTGAAAGACTTGGAGATGTGAAGACTTCTGAAAATGGGGACACACGAGGACAGCTCGAAGGAGATGAATACTGAGAATTGAACAAAGAGAAGATGAACAGTAAGATTTTACCCTTCTTTCTTTTTTTTTTTCCTTTTAATTTTCTTTTTTGTGATATAAGTCCACATCCCCGCTGCTTCTAAAAATAAAATAATTATTTTTGTTAATCAAATTAAATATAGTTTATGATACTTTAGAGATAATACCACGAAAAACCTCAAATATGTATACTTGTGATCAATTTACTCAAAATTAACTTTTTGAACAATATATATGTGTGTGTGTGACAAATTTATCTTAAACAAATTTTTTAACCACCAAAAGCCTCAAACTGATATATTTGTGATAAATTTACCTTATATTAATTTTCATAAAATTGAATTAATACCACAAAAAACTGCGAATCAATCTAAGACAAATAGAGGTAAAACCCCAAACTAGCATACTTGTCAACTGCCACATATTATCCAACTCAACAATTTAATAATAAATTTTAACGAAAATTAACATATGTTAAATTTATCACATGTGGATCAGTTTGAGATTTTTGTTACTAAAAAAATTAATTTATGGTATATTTGTCATGGTTGTACTAGTTTAAGATTTCTCGTGATATTAATCATTTTTTAATGAATAATAGATAGTTTGTGGTATTTGGGAGAGTACTTGCCCAAAGCTTTTGCACAAATGTAAAGGGCTTTAGACTAAATGGTTTTTACGAAATGTTGCATAACACGTCTAGAGGATTTTAGCAATTTTATTAAATAAAAAAAAAAAAACAAAATAGCAACTGGTAACCCCCGACAGCTCTGGCAAAACACGCTGAAATCGTGCAACCCCACGGAGGTAACGCCATTGTCTCCCAACCTTAGACAATCCAAAGCTGGCCCTTCTAATTTCGGCACGGCCCTAATTGAGGGCTGCCGAGGTTGCGCAACGCAAGCATGATGAGGCAATACCGTTGTTGTACGACCCTGATCAACCCCACATTGTCGTGCCTCCAGCTCCGCTACAAGCCAAAGTAACGAACGGTACATGTGAGGAATTATGAAATATCAATGATGATAAGATTAGAAGAAGAACATTTCATTAAACCATAGAAGTAGTATTTTTGGAATTCTGAAAATCAATGTTGGTCTCAAGTTTTATTGGGCTTCAGCGTTTATATAACTAAAATTTGGCTGAAAAGTCTTTGGGATTTGGTTGCCAAATGCCTTAATTTTGGCATAAAACATTTGAAAAACTGAACGAAATGTCTCTCAAAGTAAGATGCAATTGATGAGCTGCGAGAATTAGAAATTGAATATCAATTAGAGGCCCTCAATGTGAGATCCACGGTCAAATAAACAAATACTGATTGAGTTTAAGAAGCCCTATATGATTAAATCTGTAACTATATTTAATCGAAACCTTTGTATTTTTTGGTCAGAATTTGAAGTTCAAAGAAAGAAGGGGAGGGGTTGAGAATCCAAAAGATTGTTAAAGTTGCATTTGGCTTTGAGGCATTAATTCATTTTATTTATTTATTTATTTTCATCATTTTTTTTTCCGGTAAACTTCAAGAATCATTTAGTTCTAGGAATATTTCAAATAAAGTCTCCATAGTATCAAAAGGATTACAATCGGATCCCATTGCATCCACCACTTGTCACTTGTCACCTTTGCATCCACCACTTGTCACTTGTCACTTGTCACGTCCGTCTCCATCTATTGCCAACTTAGCTCTTATAATATCCACAGAGGAAAGGAAGAAGAATATTAAGAGTGCAAAAAATTTCATGTAACACTCACTTAAATGCCATGTTGAAATAAAATTGATCACTTAAGTGTTATTTTTTAGCTAAATATCTTACACAAAATTTTTTAATTTTTTAAATATTTTTTTTTTATTTTTATTTTGCCTTTATTTTGGCTTTTTTTTCTTTAAGACTGGCGAGGGTCATCGGCAATCTTCGTCGGTCGCAAAACACTCACCTAGATTGGGTGGGGACCTTCTTGCCCTTGGCCGTAAAGGCACTGGACGAGGCCACCAAGGCCTCACTAGCCACTAGCGAGGGCCCTCACAGCCTCACCCATAGCTGAGGGGTTAGGATGCCCTTGCAAGCTTTGGGTGGTATTAGCAGCGGCTAGTGAGGTTGCAATGCCCTCAGTCGAGGTCTTCATGTTGAGGGCAAGGCGGAGGCCTTGTCAACCATTGCCCAAATTTGGCCATAAAGGCCATGGGTTAAGGCATTGCGACCTCGCTAACCTTGGATGAAGCGACGTCCCATGCACGTCGCATGCAGTAGCCCAAAGCTGGTGAGGGCCCTCGTGGCCTCACCAAAGCCGGCAAAGCCCCAATGACCTTGCCTAGGCCCTTTGTGGCCGAGGGCGAGGCAGCCCTTGCCCAATTTTGGGGAGGGTTCCGTGGTTGACAAAGGTCACCGGCAACCCTCATCGACCTTAAAGAAAAAAGCCAAAATATTTAAAATATTAAAAATAAAAATATTAAAAATATTTAACTAATATTAAAAAATCGTCCATTTCACACTAGCAAAGCCACATCGGACGATTGGAATACACATCAGATTTTCCGACGAGACAAATCAAAATTAGTACTCAAATAAGTGATTTTTCAAATTTGTGATATTCAAGTGAGCAAAAAAAATTTTTTGACACACCTAGTGTTTTTCTCTCAATTTTGGTTGATATGATGAAAGTATTTGAATATTCAATAATACAATTGGAAATATTAGTTACTTATTTATTTCATAATTTATGCAAAGAATAATAAAAAAAAAAGTCAAAATCAAGTGCGTAGCTGTATGCTTAATCTATTGACGGAGATTAAGCTATTAATGACGAGCGCACTACAATGACATGAATATGCATCGAGATGAAAGGTATCGGGCTGACATTGGGCAAATTACTTGTCTCGAAAAAAGTTTGTGGGCATAAAATAATTTAAGATGACTCTGCCAAAATGCAGTGGACGTGATATAGATCTAGACTCAGATTTTTTCTCGTACACAATGGCAAGAAATCACGTGAAGAAAGAAAAAATAGGCGGACGGGCATCCAGCATGCATAATTTGTCAGAGAAATTTGTACTGTAAAATGGGAACAAAGTAGAGAACGATCTTCCATGGAATTTCAGCCACTACTAAACATGAGATGGGACACATTTTTGACATTCTTTTGGCATTTTCAAAAGAAAAGCTAAACTTGTCATCTTCTACTTCGTAGGGCTAGGGCATCAAGCATGCATAATTGGTGGTCCCTCACGAAAATTGGCCACGAAATATCTTCCACCACTAATTTTCAGTATTTCTTGAAAGCAATGCTATCTCGAGGCAGATATTTCATGGGAAATTTTATTTGATTTGCCAAAAAAAAAAAAAAAAAAACTTTAGCTAATTGAAGCTTAGGAGGTCAATATTATTGATGATTCTAATTTGATAAGAATATTTAGGAGGTCAATATAGATTAATGTGTAGACGGAGACAAATATATGATATATTTATCGGTCTATATTATTTAAAAAATAATGATTTAAATGCTCCAAGTACATGCCGTAATTAAGTATATATATATAAGTTTGTTGAGAGTTATGTATGAGAGAAATTTGATCTTCTTCACACAGAAGAAACAATCATCAATCGTGGAATATAAGAAAAGGTACGATTGCCTTAACAACGAAATCTGACAAACAAGATTACATGGTAATTAATCATTATATTCATAAGAAATGAACAATGTCACAAGATAATATTTTCTGTTTTTTTTTTTTTTTGGTAAAGAAGATAATATTTTCTGTTTGTCCCTCCCAAACTCATTGAAACATGAATGTATCATAATTAAACATCGATCTCAAAAGCAATATTAACTGGTGAGGCATTTGTGCTTGTGCTCCTAAGTCAATAAAGATATATATATATATATATCATCTCTTAAGTTGGTGTCATTGGTTGGAGTATTAGAGGATTTCCAACTCATTAATTAGAAATTGCCTATTCAAATCTTATCAACTACATACAAATTGCTTTGGGTCATGGCTACCTAACAAGCCAAAAGGTATGAACTTTATCGGTTTACAAAGCTTGCAAGATACTTTTATAAGCCTCAAAGTAGTCGGATTCATTCACTCGTGTGTTGGGGTTATAAAAGAAAATTTTGATAGCAATACATAATATTAAAGGATGATTAGTACTTTCTCAAAAAATAGACCGATAATATGCTATATATTTGTTGGAATAATCCGTCCATACATTAGTTTATACTTTCCCTCAATAAATTTTCTAATCAAATTAGAATCAGTCCATGCACTTCCTAAGCTTCGACTAGCCGGAGTGCTTTTCCTCTTGGGGGAAAGTCATGCCTCGAGATAGTTTTGTTTTTAAGTAGTGAAAAACTAGTGGTGGGAGATTTTTCTCGGCCAATTATCGCAAGGGGACCACCATCTATGCATGCTTGATTCCTTACAAAGTAGGAGATGGAAATCTTAGCTTTTCTTTCAGAAAAGCCAGAAAAGAATGTCAAAAATGAGTCTCATTTCATGTATTGGCGACTCGTATTTCATTGCAGATTGTTCTCTACTTTGTTCCAGTTTTGCACTACAAACTCCTCTGACAATTTGGATCAAGCCCGTCGCCAACTGTTTCTTTCTTCCTGTGATCTCTTGCTATTGTGTTCGCAAAAAATCTAAGTCTAGATCTACCTCAAGGTCACTGAATTTTGGCAAAGTTATGTGACATTATCAATACCCACAATTTTTTTCGATATGTAATTTGCTCCCCATCGGTTCAATACCTCTCATCTCAATTTATATTCATGTCATTATAATGCACTCTTCGTTAATAGCTTAAGCAAGCTAACTACACAAGTGATCTTGGAATTCTTTGGATTCTTTGCATAATTTATCGAATGATAATTTAATGTAATTAATATTTCCAATTGAATTTATCGAACATTTTTTTACAAGATATTTAAACTTAAAGATGACATCATTTATGACATTTTTTTCTTAACTGTAGTTTAATTGTCCTTCAAAGGTGCGAGATGAGAAAGAATTCATCCTCATCTTTTTTCACTTTGGCCAGCACTACCTCCCTCTACTTATCTTCACCTTCAAAATTTCTATTTTCAACCACCTATAAAATAAATTAAAAAAAATTCCAACTCTTATTTTATTCGCAACCAAGCTCCAACGTTGACGCCAATTTGAGATGTCTAAACTTTTGTTATTACCTTATTAACTGCATTATAAGGTAAAACTTTCATGTTGTCAACTGACTAAACTAGGCACATTTTGAAAGATAAATTAATTCAAGGGCTTAAAGCTTTGATCAGTTTAAGTTCTTCGACTAGCGCTAAGTGAAAACTTTTGGGGAAAAAACTAGATCGATTTACTTGGCACTGTTGAACTTGGTTGTTTGATGCTTATTAATTAGGTTGCTTTCTGAGGTTTAAGTTTATAAGCACTTCATGGTTTGCATCTTTTCGTATTGAGGTATTGTGATCTTTTTCTTGTAATGAAAATTCTTCTTCGTGTCTGTAAAATGTTTGAATGATTGCTAAAAAGATTTCATTGCGCTTAGGTAAGAAAAAATAAATAAATAGAGATGGTATAAGCAGGCCTAAAAATAGCATTTCAGAAATTTCTTGACATGTCTAGGGGCAATTTTGCAAAATTAACAAAGTAAGATGGCTCTCTGGACATCCTCATCGTATGTTTTAAAGTGCAATTAGTGGGTTATTAAGTTTAGATCAATTAAAGGAAATAAAATCGATTTAAAGATAACTGGTTTAGAAACTCTACGGGAAAATTAAAAATTTCATAAAGGAAGGGGATAATATGCTATATCTGCAAATTATGGGCCTGCTTACACGATGAGAGACCTTCTGATGATATATGATCGTGTCAATTCTCCGATTATTTATTATTATTATTTTTTGGCAAGATGTATTGCAAACCACTAAGACATCCCGGAACACTCAGACCCAAAGTCTAATTTGAGAGTCGAATTTGAAGGCCATTGCGGCTTCATTTTGAACAACATGGTTTACTCGGCCACCTATTTCTATTTTTGCATGATTAAGGACATGAAGGTCGACGAGGAAATGATGATAAACTGAGACTGTTGCCCGCATCGAGCACAATGGAAAAGGCGCTGATACCAGATTCGGTCTCCGGAAAAGAGACAAATTGCAAACAGAATGTTTGAAGAAACGGTAGATGAGAAACAGGGCAGCAGAAGCAACAGAAATACGAGGCAAAGACCTTAAATGAAAACGTGGGAGAAAACCAAGTGAGATGTACGGAAGCTTTTGCAAATTCACTCTATAATTGAACAAAAGAACTATCATATCGGTAAGCGAAAGCGTTCAACCAACAGGAAGTTGTCCTGCCATCCACATCTAATGATTACATGTTTCATAATCAATTGCCAATTTACATTGCATATGTTACTTCTCCCTTGTATGCCCCCTACGCCATGATTAGCCGGGCAGCAACTCTGCAAGGTCCCCCGCCTGTGCAGTGGCGGCAGTTACACCAAAACGCCAGCATATACACTGTCTGAAATGCAGCTGTCTCGCATTACACGAGATCCATTATCAACACACCGGTCATCTGACTCTGCAGAACATCTATAGTCAGTTGGTCAAGGTTTTCATCCTCGAAACAAAAGATTCTCCTTTCTATAAGCAATTCTCGTTTGGAAGTTTCTTTGCCCCAAAATGATTGCATGGAAGCTTCAGATGGATATTGTTAACAAAACAAACTATAAAAGGCAGATGAATAATAAAGCAATTTTTTCGTTCTTTCACAAAATGCGTGACATGCATTCACTTCTGAATACGTTCTGTAGGATCCCGTTCAAGTAAGACACTGATGTACGCATTGAGCTTTACCTGGTCAAACATTCCAGCTGAAAACTATCTAAATACCGGAGTACAATTAGACTATTGTAATGTGATTCTACTTTCAATGAGCACCCATTGACAGGTTAACTTTACCCTGAACCCTCTGAACAATAACCACCAAGTAAGCAATTTGAACAACATTTTGTTGTTACCTATCTAATTCTCTGATGCAGAATCCACTGCCTCATGTACTCTTGTCTCTTTTCTCTTCTTCAACTTCCGCCCCTTGCTGTATCTTCTGTTGCTGTACCCATGGCATCTCTGACTCCTGATTTTGATGTTCCGCTTGCTGTTCATCCAGTGTGTCAGGTTTCTGAGGGAATGGTTGTTGCAGTGGCAATGGCTGCTCTTGCTGCTGAAGTGGTTGGCTGTCATTTGACTGCTGATGTGGAAGTAGCTGTTGGACCTGCAGCTGCTGGTATTGTTGATTTAGTTGCAGCTGCTGTTGCCACTGCTGCTGTGGATTATAAAATACCTGTTGCTGTTGATATGGTTGCTGTGAAAGTTGTTGATGTTGGGGCTGTTGCTGCTGAGGTTGCTGTTGCTGTTGCATAAATTGTTGTTGCTGGTAGTAATAATATTGCCACATCTGATTATATGCTACAGTATTCTGCATTTGCCCATATTGCTCAGTATTTTGAGGGGGGCACTGAAGCATCTGAGCTTGGGGGTATATTGCAGATTGTACAGGCAACTGAGATAGAGGTCCGTGAGCGAAACTCTGTGGCTGCACATTTGGCATAGGCCATGCATGAAGTGCCATTAGATTACCCTGAGTTGCAGCGTGAAATGGGTTCTTTGCCATAATTCCTTGCTGATTTAATTGACCTCCCATTTTACCTTGTCCATGACTTGACTGAGAAGACTCGTGTTGATATTGTGATTTCTTCCGCAAATGCCCACGGGATCCAAATCTGGAATCCCTGCGAACTCTGTCATGATGCCAGCTTTGACCCCTATTGGTAGGCTCATGCTGGTTTGGGAGTGACCCTGATGAATAATGATCTTGATGGCTTCCTGTATACGACGCATTGTTTGTTTGCCTTTGTGTATCAGCACCATCACAACCTTGACTGCCAAGTGGACTGAATCTCTTTGGATCCTGGTAACTCCTGTAACCACTCCCTGGCAAACTCTCATTTGACAGACTGGTTTCTTGAGAACCACCAACAAGCAAGATTTCTTTTGTTACCTGGGGCTCATCAGAAGTTTCACCACTACGAGAGAAATTAGAGATTGATCCAGAAGCTCTATCTTCTTGAGGATGCAAAGGAAGTGTTTCAAGCAAAGGTGGCATCGACTCATTATTGGTTGTGTCACGCCCTGATTGGTCATTGTCCTTGGAGCATGTTGAATCAGATTGAACTGACTCAGCTTCCTTAGCAGCTTCATCACCAACTATATCCACATCTGATCCATCGGAAGAATTATCTCTGGATTGCTGTAAAGCATTTTGAGCTCTCTGACTTTCACCATCATTAGATGCTCCAGAGTCTGGCTGATGTAATGCAACACTGTCACAATGAACCTCAAGACTTGGCATTGGTAAACAATTGGATCTTTCCCCTGGGTTAACCTGCTCAGGCGATGGATCACCATCTCCTAGCACTGATGATCCCTCCTCCTGAACGGAATTCTTTAATGGGATTTTACAGCAGTTATCTCCCAACAGTTCATTGGGCTCAATCACACATGATCTTTGCTTCTCTTCCGTGACAATCTTGAAAGATTTTATAGTGGTACAAGTAGTCACTTTGGAAAATACACTTGTCCTCAGAGAACGAGGAAACTTTCTTACATGCCAATTCCATGCCCTCATTACATCATAAATGCTTCCACACTGATCAACATACTGCCACCGAAAAATCATCTCAAGCAAGTTACTAATGAGCCTGTCCGATTGTTCAAAACAAGGTCATATGAGGTAACATTGTGTTTCTAAAAGAGTATCAGAAGAATTGACCAAACCAAAGGAAAAAGACAAATAAATTCAAGACAATATACCTGCACTGTGATTGTAAAATACATTATTGACCAAACAAAAAGACAATACTATGAAAAGAACAAATGCAAATGCCCTTCAACCAAATCAAAACCCATAAAAGTCCTATTTGGGTCTTCAATGAATGCTAAGCATGATTCAGATAGAGTTTCACCTTTAGGTATAGGTTTGATATATCCTCCCCATCATTTGAGTCCAAAACTTGAGATTCGCTAGATTGTGAATTCAATGCATTGGCTATAACAGTCTCAACGACATTTATAAGTTCCATCCCTTCATGGCTCATTGCAAATCTTATCAATTCCTGGAATCAGAGTAATCAACAACAATCAGCAATTACATGTGATTAAGGTGAGTTCATCAAAAGTGATCATATAGTAATGGCGATACCAATCTTTATGCATGGAAAAATTCCAGTAACCATTTACAGCAATACAGTTTTGTTATATTTTATGTGACAGCACCAAAAGAAAACTTTGCCAACTGGTGGCTTCACCATCACAGCTAAGAGCTGAGATATGACAGCAGAAACCAAGTTCAAACTTTGAATTTGGAACTCCTGAATCTTTTTTTGCCACAAATCCCAATTTCTACCAGTGGTTGTTGCCATCAAGGGCCACAAAATGATGTTCTTGACAGCCAGGGCAAACAATGGCCAAGCCAAATTTGACTGATAGCTGCTTACCAATCAATATGCCAAGTCTTTCATCAAGTGTTTATGCTTCCCATCTTCCTCTTTACTTTCTTCCATTTCTGCTGAGTATTCTATCTGGGAGAGCCTCCATTTCTTTTCTCCAGAATGCATCCCCCCACCCCCCCCCCCCAAAAAAAAAAAAAAAAAAAAAAAAAAAAAACTGAAAAAAAAAGGAAAAAAATATAGAAAAGGTGCAGTGACCAGTTCCTCCCAGTTTCCAGTAAAAATAAATCACAATATTAATAATACTGATAGTAATAATCCACTTATAATCCTCTCTTAGTTGGGTTAATGGATTATTCAATTGCAAATGATAAGAGAATGTATGTGTCTTTAAAAGAAGCTGCAAATCACATATGCACAGTGTACCAAATTACTTACAATGGTACTGCTAAAGAACGCGATGCTATGGTAGCATGACCCCCGCATTAAACCATTGGGTAATGGTTCAGTGGATCTCTAGGTTCATCTTAAGCCAGTAATGTTGAAAGGAAAACAAGACCTATGATTGGCATCACACAGAGCATTCGCCAATAAGTTGCCACCTTGGGGTTTCGAGCACATTATAAAGCCTTCTTTGCACTCATTCATTCCATCATATGTGCAAGCTCACAAGAGAAAATCTAAATAAAGGCAAAAAGAGGTACCACCCAACTGAAAAACATAGAGTTAAAAAGAGCAATAAGGAATGTCATCGAACCTTCCAAACTATTTTCAAACATAATACAATCCATAGATGTGACTAAAGTACATATATTTGAGGATACAGGGTAAGTGAGGAGGGAACTTGATTAGGATGATGAGGGATGAAATACCTCATAAAGCAATTTGCAATGCGGCATGTGTTTAATAGCATCTACCAGGACATCTATGGCTGCACGTGCACTGCCGGTTGTCTGTAAATATGAGGAAACAAAAAAGACAAGCATTTGTCAAAAACAATATACTGATTGAACTTGCAGAGAATTCATAACATTGTGAAATGGCACATGCAAGTGTCCAGCATTATATAAGGACTATAAAGTGGCATGAATAGAACAGCAATATTATTCATCAGAACTTCAAGTTTATTGCAATCATACCAAATACATATGTTGTGAATAATGCACATATAAAGTGGGTAGAGAACAAAATTCTCTGTTTGATATGGCCTTTTCTAGTGCTTCTTTGTATATCTTCGATGCAGTCACAAGGTTTCCCTGTTAATGAAGAAAAAGGATTAGGAGTGAGACAACTATTATCCATGAAATAACAAATTTGGTTGTGCCAACTGATTTGGTGACCTACCCATCGTTTCTCCATGTTTGCTTTCATGATGACGTCTTCCACAAAGTCAGTATCCAGCTCTGTACGAATATGGACAAGAGCAGCACGTGCACCTGACACATCACCTATTTTCTCCTTAAATCTGGCATTGTATGCATGGATCACCGGAATCCTCTGTGAGGACATATGACAGGGCAAATAAGCTCTCTCTCCAGAATGAATAAATCATTGTCTCAGCTAATCTCATTAAGACAGAAATAAAATCACAACCATGAGGAATTAGTTTCCATAAAGTCCTGTTACTCATGTCAAAAGAATAACTGGTGAAGATCAGTGCACTGCATACCATGCACGGGCCCTCTTTCTTAATGCACCATACTGTCTATGTAGTATTAAAAGGGGTCCATACATATTGCAATTAATATGTACCTTTGGAGATGGTGAAAAATATTAGATTAGCTTGAGCAATTGATCAAGTGAATGAATCCACCCATTTGAATTGAGGACCCCCAACCTTCTTGAGTAGCCACTCAATTGAAGGGTTGTATAGGGTCTTTGTTATTCTATGTTGTTTCTTCATTGATGTGTCTGTGGGCAAGGAAAAGTTTCCAGTGAGCTTGTTTAATAAAGTATGTGCACTTGCAAGGAGTGTTGTGGTCATCCAGTCTGACTTTCCATCAGTCAATCCCTAGATGGTGCTCTTAACACGATTAACCAAGATCTAAATGTATAGAGTTACCCTGATCGCTTTAAAAAATGCAGGAAATTGTAGAGTAAAAACTGCATATATTGCAAACACTGTACTGGAGTGGGTGCTGACTTCATGACAATATTGGAAATCACCAATTTTCAGTGAAACACAATGAAAAAGCTATCAGCATAAGAGTGATAAATCTAGGTATCAGTCAATCCTAGAGTGGCCTCTACATTCTTCTAGAAAAGTCAGACATATGTATTTAGAAGCAAGTGGGATGTGTTATTGCTGTCACTATTCTAATATAACACATTCCTCTAGCAACTATAAAAGCTAGCCACTGGAGTTTGAAAATCTTATCCCATTCAGAGTTTTGTGTTGATTCATCTTGAGTACCAAGATAACTAAGCATACAATAATCCAATGTAGTGTAGTTAAGCATCATGACTAACACAAAGGGGCAGAGAAGGGGGTGGTTTATTTAGGTGCTCCCTTCAAACCCATTCCTCCTACCTTATATTCAGGATTATCTTAACAGTCAAAGAAGGAATTTACTCTCCTGCTTTAATTACTTGATTCAATTGACTAAGCCTTAGTTATACCAAGGTTGAGAACACATGTCACTTCTTTTCGTCTATTGCATGATGCATTATAAATTCATGCTATCACCAAATTCCTTTTTACATAGAAAAGTAAGACATCACATCAACTAAACTTTCCTACAGAACCATCAGAAAAAATTTCACTACTTGGAAAACTCTATTGACTACGGGAACAGTCACCACTGCCACCTCACTCAAGCTTTATCGCACCAACTAAGCCAGTTAAGCCAGTTACATGATTATATCCTATGCCACCACTATTTTTTTTTTTTTTTTTCTAATCAAGTCTTTAAAAAGCTCCAAATATTTGGGATCACTTTTTCCAGTCTCTTGCAACATCCTTTCAATCTTCCCTTGTCCCCATTTACCTTGCATTTCCATCAAAGTTCCATCTTGACAGTGGAGCATAGGAGACCACTCTTCAGCAAGCCACCTCAACCGAGTCTCCTTCATCTTTTTCTCAATGGAGACTGATGCCACCTGATCCTTGAACACTATTATTCCTAATCCTATCTTCTTTATTTGCCTACTGATGAAGGAAGCATCTTCTCCCCACCACCCTTTTTTTCACACATTAATGCTCCATCACCCGACTTTGCATGCCATAAAACAGCGCTACCTTGTTGTCTTCTGACAGAACTTTAGGTGATGTTGTGGGAAAGAGTGAAAATTGGAGATTGAAAATGAGTGAAGAAAGGGGAAATTTTGAAACTACCATAAGAAGGGAGAGGCAATGCAACTTAAAATTCTAGATATTTACTAATCAAATTGTCCTTCCTGACTCCTCCCAAGTATAGGATAAGCAACCAAATCACACATAATCATTCATTATCGAAACTGATAGCCCAAACTAAGTGCATCCTTATTTCATCCCAAATCCACTTCCCGTTTAAAATTCCCCACCAGTCTCTTTTCATGTCATTCTATTTGCCATGTTGCAGCAAGAAAACATCCACTCATCCACTAGCCATAAATTAATGGTTATGGCAATACATTCTTGCAATTCCAAACTACATCTTAATAGCCTGATCAGTTAATTAAATTTACCATTCTCCAGAATAAAGAAGCTCTCGTGCAAAACCAAATAATTAATCCTGCTAAATGAAGTATCAATTTTAGGGTTAACTGCACTTTTCTCCCCAAAATTATGTGTTTGTCTCAATCTGCACCATATTGCTTCTGATTTTTCTAGTTAGCACTTTGGTCTCTTCAGACAACCCCAAATTTCCATTGCTTACAGGAATCTGCCAAGCATTTGTCACCAGATCCCAAGTCATTGCCCTCTGTTTCACTGATCTGTAAATTGATATTCTCATTGCCTCCACTAGATTAGGCAATTGACTGGAATTCATGCACAAGAATGTTGTCAGAATCAAACTAAACAACAAACTAGCTATTCGAGTCCAAAAAGCATAAAAAGTGACATTTTGAAGTTGGTGAGATTGAATTATGCATTACCATATAACAAAAGTACGAACAAATTGGCCATCATCAGTAACAATTTCATAGTGACTGAAAAGACTCCCTTACATTTTGAAAGTATGGTGGAATAAATTAAACAATGGGGAAGGGGGGGGAATCTAAGACAAACACCAAATCTTGGGGGCCTAGCATTATCAACCATAAACCATATTCAACAAAAATTGCAGTTTTAAGCATCTCCATGCATGCTATAAACCTCAAATCTTGGGCACATGTCATTAATGGTTAACAATAGTCAACCAAAATAGCATTTTGAAGCATCTTCATGCATGCTTTTCTAAGATTAGAGTTTGTTATGTTTGTCTCTTTTTCCAGTTCTTGTATGCTCCTGATGTACTTGAACAATTTCCTTCCTTTTTATCTTATCCAAAAAAAAAAAGAAGGAAAAATGTGAAAAGATAACACTATGTCTCTAACCCTTCTGAGAAAATAGGACAGCAAAGAAATTAATAATAAACGATTCATAAGACAATGTCATTGCAGCATTTATTGAAAATCTAAATGTTAGTAATGGACAAGCTTACCTTGAGAAAAATGCCCACTGCCCTGTCCAATGCAGAGTTAGCCAACTCTCTTCCTCCTTTGGTTTCCATGAAATGCACATAACGCATCCAAAATTCAGGATAGTTTGCAGCAGGAATCAGACACCTCTCATAAAGTTTAACAACCTACAAATTATCGATCTATGCCAACATAAGAAATAATGGGGACCAAAAGTTCACAGTTGGCACAGGAAGAAAGCACTTAAATGCCAGTATTACCCAATCAAAATCCTCTTGCTTCTCAACAAAATCCAAATATTTATGCCAATTTTCCACTTGATTGTCATCAAGTGGCTTCATATGGAAATAAGATCTCCGAATGCATGACTCAAAGCCATGAATCTTTTCATCCATTTGGTGTGACTCCTTGTAAAGCTTTTCTCCTATTTTCATGTACTTGTGAAGTGCCCTCGACCTATCCAGGCCATTGGATGAACCCAACAAATTTCCAACCACATTGGCAATTTCCTCATCTTTATAAAATATTTGCACTTCACTCTGGATCTCACTTTCATGGTTGAATTCCAAGTCAGGCTCACTTGTGCTTACCATCTCCTTTTTCCAAATGGTAACTAACTTCTTAAAGCTGAAAAGGTAAAAAAAGAAAGACATATAAAGGAAGTTAACAACATAGAACAAAATAAATATCCAAAAGCATAGCAGGTACATGTGAAAAGTATTCTCTTTTCTTTTCTATTTTTCCTGAGATCAACATAGAGACAATGCCATAACACAGTAAATGGAACATAAAATCGACTATGAATTGCCACCTCCAAAAAGGAGGTGACCTGGTGAGGCAACTTATGAGAGAGCATCCATTGGAATTGGGGTGTCTTGTTCATCTTTAAGGAACAGGTATAGCTGTACAATATTAAAAGACAGAACATGCAGATCCTTATTTAGATGTAGCCATCGAGATAATTGAAGTACAAGTCATAACTTTCCATTGCATCATGCCATGTTCTTACCAAACACAGAATTGACAGTATCGTACATGAATATGCAGATCAAATTTTTCAATATTTTTCAGTCACTCAATTATCCTTCAGTTATTATTAATGAACATAATAAGGCAGGCAAATAATGATTCAGTGTCCTCTTATAATTCATCCAAAAGAGGTGCTATTTTTCTCCCCGAGAAAAGGTCAATGATCATTTTAGAGCTCTCAATCACGTGTTTATGGTTTATATGAAGGTTTGTTAGGTGCTAAGAAAAATGGCAGGAAATTCACATGCTCAGACATAGCTTTGTGCTCATATCAATTACATTCATCGTCTCAACTTGAGTTCTTACACGTTGCAGCAGGGATGTGACTTCCACTAAGCAAAGCATTAGCTAGGATCCAAACCTCCTATTGAAACATATATTGCAATCTGAAAGAAGTTGCTACAACTTGCTATCTATGGCCAAATCTACAAATTATGGTCATAAATACAACTTATCTATGCTCTGACTTGGCTGTTATGTAATCAAACTTAGTGTACATATCAATTACATTCCTTATGGTGACGTGTGTCCCCAAAAGATGCAGCACGTCATTTGCACCAAGGAAAGCATGAAGAGCTAGGATTCAAACCCCCTATTCAATCATGGAATAGGAATCTGAATGAAATTGCTGCAAATTGCGATCTATGGCCAAATAAATGAATATTGGCCATATAAACAACACAAAGGGTTCCAGCTAAGCATTATCACTTATTACAAGTTCAACACTTTCCCATTACTATGCAGAATAGGTGCTTTACCTAGACTTCACAGTTCAAACTCTCACAAAATAGGCTTCTTTCACCAAAAATTAAGAAATAAGGTACCAATATGCTGTGTTTGCTGTCAGACTATGGAATAGAATTAAAAGTACATTACTAGCAAATGTTTCTCCAACAAAGACTTCAAATCAAGAAGGGTTAGAGACAATAAAACTTGACATGAAATGGAAAAGATAATAGGTCAACAGAAAAAGGCCTAAAATTAACATCATATCACTCCTTTTGTATAAAATCTATTTGCAAAGCTGAAGCTCAGAGAAATACCTGTCATAGTAATGTTGTAACATTTTGGTAGGAAATCTCAGAGTCTGCACATAAATCTGAGTGAGATAGCTCCACTGTTGCTGGGATAGTTCAAATTCAATGTACTTATCCCACACGGAATGGCACAAGTAATCCTTGCCAACAAATGATAATCCCCTTCTGAACAATCTGTTAGTTGATGGTCCGTCAAAGGTGTTAATCAATTGAAGATTGATGTTGCTTTCTTTTGTTAGCAAATATTATGATGAGGATGACAATGACGATGCAAGAAGTAATATTAATTGTTGAATCATGCTATAAGTAATATACCCGGAATAGTCTTATCTCACTGCTAAGGTCGCTAATCAACCACTCATCATTCAAAGGTGAGGAAGACTAAGAAGATGAAAATGAGAATTAGGCCTCAACAACTGACAAAAAGAGGCTTGCCCCTCCACACTCGCAGCACTGGCATGTTCTCAAGATGAGCACAAATAAGCACATGCAAACAAGCAAACACACACAGAGACAAGCAAGCACACAAACTCACACAAGCACAAGCATGAACAGAGAGACAGAGAACAGCCCCAAACACTCGCTTTGAATGGACTAGAAGATAAACCTTGTATGAGTTCAGCAGGCAGTAATCTAGAGAGATCAGATCACTAAATTAATAATTGGGTAACATATAGAGTACTCTACAATTGAAAACCAAATATTCCAATTTAAAATAGAGCATACAAAGTATCATCAGAGTAAGTTGAGGATAATTTTGGTTATTTTTCCATTTTTGCTAGAAAACATTGCAGCATACACTCAAGAACTTAAACAATAAACATAAAACCCCTACCTAGTGTACGAAGTTTTTGCTGAGGTCAGAGAGAAGAGACTCGGCGAAAGGTGATGCTTGGTTCTTCAAACAACCAGACCAATCCAACAAATTCTGCTCTAATAGCTCGAGGATCTCAACCATCCTACGGTCGAGGCAACAATCAAACAACAACAACCAACGAAGGGGTGGTGGTCCATGGTGTGATCATTGTAAACGAACGGGTCACACAAAAGACACATGCTGGAAAATTCATGGTCGGCCGATGATTGGAAGCCATCAGCCTCACATTCTACTCAAAATCGAGAGAGCAAAAGCAACGTAGTCCAAACCGAAACAATCGCTTCGGTAGATTCAAGTCCCTTCAACAAAGAACAATGGAGATGCTAAAAAAGTTGCTACAAGAATCAGTTCAAAAGGCAACCCATCCGAAGGGGTTAGTACAGCAACGATAGCGCAACGAGGTAATTCTCTAAATGCCTTTAGTGCTAAACAGAGAAGATCACATCTTGGGTTGTAGACTCGGGAGCAACCGACCACATGACGGGAGATATCACGGTGTTCAACGAGTACAATTCATGTCAAAATGGCACTAGTGTACGAATTGCTTGATGGTTCTTGCTCAAAGGTGGCTGGTGTTGGATCGTGGTTATTTCAAAAGATATAACACTGAATTCAGTATTTTTTATTCCCAAACTCAGCTATAATCTTATCTCCATCAGCAAGTTAACCAAAGATTTAGGCTGCATTACTAAATTTTTCCCACACTCATGTGAATTTCAGGTTTTGAATTCGGGGATGACGATTGGCGTTGCCGAGATGGATGCGGGTCTCTATCTTCTGCGAGTTAATGCCTCGGAATGGAAAAACAAGAAGCTGTCATGTGTAGCATCTCGTGCTAAAGAAGAGAGTGACGTAAGATTGTGGCACTATAGGTTAGGTCATCCAAATTTCTCATACTTAAAAAGGTTGTTTCCTTCGTTGTTCAATAAAGATTCAATAAAATTTCAATGTGAGGTGTGTCAATTATCCAAACATACTCGCAGTTCATATCCTTTGCAACCTTATAAGTCTTCTCATCCATTTCACATGATTCATAGCGATATTTGGGGGCCTTCTCGTTGTCAATAACATTTCTGGTTCTAGGTGGTTTGTTACTTTCATTGATGATCATACAAGACTCACTTGGCTCTTCCTAATGAAAGAAAAATCAGATATTGGCCAAATTTTTCAAACCTTCAATCTAATGATCCAAACCCAATTCAGCACAAAAAAATCCAAGTATTCAAAACAGATAACGGGAGAGAATACTTTCACTCACAGCTCGGGTCATATCTAAACAGCCATGGTATCATACATATTAGCTCTTGTGTAGACACTCCACAGCAAAATGGAGTAGCGGAGAGGAAAAATAGGCATCTTTTGGAAGTCGCTCGTTCTCTTATGTTAACCACCCATGTTCCTAAATATTTTTGGGGAGAAGCAGTGTTGACAGCCACATATCTCATCAATCGTATGCCTTCCCGTGTCCTAGATTTCCAAACACCATTTCGCAGTCTACTTCGTAGCTACCCACATATTCGTTTTGCCTCACATATTCCACTCAAAGTATTCGGTTGCACAGCGTTTGTTCATATAAATCAGCAACATCGTAGCAAGCTAGATCCTAAGTCCCTCAAATGTGTGTTTCTAGGATACGCTCCAAATCAAAGTGGATATAAGTGTTATAGCCCACAAACAAAGCGTTTTTATACCACCATGGATGTTACCTTCTTTGAGCAAAGAGCCATTTCACTCCAAAAATACCATTCAGGGGAGAGTTGTGAGGAATATTATTTTTGGGACACCTTTCATTCACTCGAGTCACAACAAACAAATACAAATTCTGCTTGTCTTCCGTGTCTACCCATTCCAACATCGAGAGTCATCCAACATCCGAAAGTCTTTCGTATCTACCAATTCAAGATGCTACACAAGACAAAAATAAAGAGGTAATTGTCTACTCTAGGCGGAAAACTCAAAAGGAGTTGGAGGACCGTATTACATCAAAGCCGGCTCAAGAGACAGACTGAGTTCAAGACCCACAATAAATGAAGGTAATGCTCCTATAAGCTCAGAAAATTTTGCTGTACTTGATGATCTTGATCAGCCCATTGCTCTTAGGAAAGGGAAGAGACAATGCACTCAACATCCCATTAACAATTTTGTGTCATATGAAAAGTTGTCTCCTAAATATAAGGCATTTGTTTCAATGTTGGGTAACATTCAAATTCCCAAGAATATCCAGGAGGCACTTGCTCAATCCGAGTGGAAAAAAGCGGTTCTTGAGGAAATTCATGCACTTGAGAAGAATAATACTTGGGAATATACAGAATTGCCAGCTGGGAAGAAATTGGTGGGATGTAAGTGGGTCTTTACAGTTAAACACAATGATGATGGTAGCGTTGATCGTTTCAAGGCAAGGCTGGTTGCTAAGGGATTCACACAATCATATGGTATAGACTTCCATCTCTAGTAATGGTTCCACATAGTACAGAACACAAGAAACTGATCAGCAGTTCAAAAAAGTTTCAGCATATGAGATTACGTGCAACAACATCACGTAGCTAACTATATAATGTCAAAAGATTTATAAAATTTTTAAAAAGGTCTTGTTTCGCTAAACAAATATATCTCAATATACGAAGTGGCATAAATGCAATGTAGTTTATGTGTGTCATAAATGGAACTTCAGAGAAGCACATCTTCAAAATGATGACCATTAGAACACAATTTGACTTTTGTTGAAAATTTGAGAGATGCAATGAGAGTCTACAACTCGATCTAAACAAAAAGTGTTGTACCAACAAATCACCTACGGATGGCACACCCACAAGGTATACACATATCTAGTAATCTTTTCTTTCCCTTTCTTTTTCAATGTTTGGAATGGGAAAATTTAAGTTATTTCAGTAATAAGAGATACTTCTCATTAAAAATTCATTAAGGATTCCTTGTCAAAGATCAACTAAGAACCTAAAAGTGAAAATCCAAGTCTAATCCTCAAGTAGCACTAACAATCATTCATTTTTGTATTAAAGATAACTGTAAACATCAATAATATGGATGCCTGGAAGACATGATGGCTGCAGGGCTATTGATCAAGTTCTTAAGCATGTAGAACTGCCATTACCTACGAACATCATCTGGATCCTCGAAAGCCAACATGCTGAAGTGACAGTACTCCACCCACACATCAACTGAATAAGTTGCTGACAGTACAGCTTGTTCAAACACATCAACAACCTTTTCAATACTGCACAAGCGCATAGTGTGATCTGCATACTTCCTCCAGTATCCATGGCACAATGGGAACTCACACAAGAAAGAGTCATACACCAGGCGCAATTTCTCTATGTCATCCTGCGCAATATTTCAAACAAATGCTATTGACATAAGCAAATAATTCCATAAATCTCATAGTGATTAAGAAGTTTCAATGGTGCTTGCTGATTCACACGGTGTTCCTTTTCCTTTATTGGAGAAAAAGAAAAACAAAGGACCTTTGTGTTTAGCCGCCACCATTGAGTTTTACGTCAGATTGATGCATTCCCATTAAAAGGCCTAATGGCCATTGGCAAGCTATTGAACTCTAAATCATAAAAACAAGGCAAATGTAGTTTCATCAATAAATTTAATCTATTGATCATAGACTGCATGACAGTACTTAATGCACATCTAATATAAATCCTGATGCAGTTAAATTGAGAATTTGCAAATAGAACTGCTAAATCAACAGAAAATAACATATTTTCTTAGGAAATAAGAGATCTTGAATTAAACATGGACATTTATTGACCACCAAAACTCATGGCTTCTAAGTGTTTTTCAGGACCATAAGTAAGTAAGGTAGTTAAAATTGCTTTTCCACTTTAAGGATGGTGGCTTACCCTTGAAACATGAAATTAGATCATAGATGACAATCTCATAGAACCAAAATAACATGACTTAAGAAAGCCATGATACCGTAGAATAGACATATGAGTAAGTATGAGGAGTGGAAGTAGATATTCAAATGATCAACTCAATAATGCAGAATGCACATCCATACAAGTAATGACAGAAGCACTCAAGCTATTTTTGGAGTCATTACATCTATCTAGTTACCGAAAAGAAAAACATATGAGGAGCATGGACATATTTTGGACCAAGTTATGAATGTTCTTCACAGGAACCGACTTTTTAATCTAATCTTTCTAGGATACTCTGATCAGAGAAGGAAACAGCTATAAGGGAGTAATCCTTGTACCTCAAGCCATGGGTGACGCTTGTAGCTTTTGATGTATTGGCCTCATTTTGCAGGAGATTCTTTCGAAATTTCAACACTATCACTAGTCTATAAAAGAATGCCTGAAAAGATTTGAATTTGAGTGATCACTGGATGTGCACAATACCTTTTATCAAATTGGACAGCAAATCATTAAGGTGTTGTTTTGGTACTGCCAGAATCTTAGCAAGTTTACAAGGTGAAATGATGTTATAGCAATTTGATTTTTTAACTCTATGGAATAGACTTTAAAATTTATCATCAGCGATATCATCTAGCATTGAAGAATCCTTCTTGTTTACTCAGAGCATGGCTCATATAATTTAAGCTTTCAAGGTCCAGCTTAACAACTGCCATTTATCGGAAGTTTAATTTTTCCTTGAAAAAATTCTATGGAGACACAAAGTAGTAAACGCACTAAGTAAATTGACCATGTTATCATTAGATATCAGCATGCAATTCACATGGTTTAAAGAGTTAGAGAGAAGAGGGGTACGCGCAATTGCCATTCAAGATGCATAAAGGCTTTTTGGTTCAAAGAAATTAGAATGCACATAAATAATTCTTCTCGCAGAGAAGTTATCATAAATCTCCATTAAAATGCTTGAGGAATTAGTAATGATTAATGATATAATTGGCTCAAGATGTATAATGATGATTAATGATAATGTTGAGATTCCCATAACCAATCTAGGAACATGAACAAGTGCTGTGGATCAACACTGCAACATAGCAAGGGTAATTATCTATTCCAGACTGTCCACTTCTTTCATGCTGCTAAGATTTCTTTGAGTAGTAAGACAAGATTTGTTTGGAGTTGCCCTGATATTTGCACTTCAATGATTTACAACTGCTGGGTCATTCACTATTTCAAAGGAACAGATTCGGATGGAGTTGCTAGTGCTAACTTCCTATATGAGATTATGCTGATTGCCAACATCAAAGAACTCCTAAAATAATTATTGGTGAATCAACTGCGTATCCCAGCTACCAACAATTAGTAAAAGAAGCTGGGGCTAACATCTTTGAAGATGTATCCCTAGAATCACCAAAGCTTCCTTATTTCATTAAATGGTTGCCAATGCAAGGAGATTGACATGAGAAACTGTGAAAACTCTAAGAGTGACACTATTCTTTTATGGTTAATATAATTTAAGGCCTACGCCATCTTACTATACTTTCCCTAAAGTATACCTGTCTTCTTTATCTACATTGAAAAACGGAATCTCTTGCACGTGAGGTCATGTAACTGACATGGAATTTCAGTGCATTGTACCGGGGAAATCCTGTACAAGAAAATCTGGGCCCAGGCTCATCTTAAGCCTTTTAGATCATTTTGATTATACAAGGATATCTAGACACCGGCCAATCATAGGTGAGGCAAATATCACCTGATTTTTACTCAAGCGACACTAACAAGTGGTTAGAAGGCAAGATACTTAATGCTTTGAAATTCAGACCTTCTTAAACACAACGGCAGATAAACATTCGGAGCATATTCTCACATCAACCCAACAGTCCAAACTTTTGGAATTCGAAAACTATCAAATTAGTAAAGCCGATGTCCTCAAACAAAAGTTCCAGGCCTAGGATCAACCAAATCCAAAGGGAAACACGCTCTACTCTGCGACATTAATGTCAATCACACGCAGGCAGTGTTCAGTTCAAACATGTCAAAATGCAACGTCCACAGAAGTTTCGGCGGTGAACTGTGGACTCACAGGATACGCATTCTCCACGGCCGAGATCAGCGAAGTCCAATCGTCGAAGCCCAACGAGCCGCCCGCCACGAGACCGCGAAGCTGGACCTCATCAAAACCATCTGAAGAGGGGAAAACAAGAAAAAAAAAACAAAAACAAAAACAAAAGAGCAGCAGCAGCAGCATAAGCCTAACGCTCGAACCGACCGAGAAAGTAGTCAAACATCACGAACTCGCCACAACCGCGACCGCGACCGCGACCGCAACCGCAACCGCGTCGCGCGCGATTTGCTTCAGGCGAAATCGTCGGATTGCGTCTCGGATTGCGTCGCGACGGCGAGCACGACGCGATCGATCGCGCTCGAAGAGCTCGCGGAGAGAGAGAGAGAGAGAGAGAGAGAGAGAGAGAGAGTACCGTCGAATGTGTGGGACGCCATGGGAGGAGCAGGAGCTTGGGGAGCCTCCACCTCCATCGGACGAGAAGAGCACGCGCCGACGTCTGCAGCCGCTAGCCGGAGTAGAGACTTGAGAACAAGCCCCACCGGAGTGGCGGACTGTAAAAAGCTGCTTCCTTTTATTTTTCCTCTTTTTTTTTTTTCCTTTTTTGGGATATAAAAACAATTTAATTCGTCTCTCCTCTTTTTTCTCACTTTTTTTGTAAAAGAAAAATGTGAAATTCTTGATATAATACAATTATTGCAAGCAACAAGGAGCTATAGAAGTCGTCCATTCAGCAAGTATCACTAAAATTGTGAAATTAGATGCTAGAGATCATGATGACCGGCAAACATATATCTCCTTTAGTTAAAATATTGAAAGGAATATACCTCAGGAAGAGATCCAAGATGCAACTAAGATTCACACGGTTGGAGTTCAATTGTTTAGACGGGAATTTGAAAATGCTTTGGTGAAAGATTAGGAGACGGTCCAACAATATTGTGGAAGATTAAAAGAAGTTGTGGCAACGAGTTCACTAGTTAAAAGGTTGTAGAGAATATATTGATGACACTTGCAATAAAATACCATTTGGAGAAAATGTACTTATCAAATAAGGGGTTATGGAGATGACTGTATCAACCGGTAAGGGTCACCAATATTTCTTGTACTATTCTTAGTTCAATGGTATCTTCTCAACAAGCCCTCATTTTATTTTACTTGCTCTTTTACCCCACCACGATATAATTGGACGGTCTCATAATTTTCATCTTAGCAATTTCAAATTGCCTTATAAGGGTTTGAAGTCTACCGATGCATACATTTATTGTGCCTGGGGACTCCTCTTATAGTAGTATATCACATGCCCTTTTGCAGCCTTTGCTTCAATGATCCTTAGAAATATCATTTTCGAAAGTGCATGTTGGATGACACATTGAGCCTTTCCATCCTTTTATAATTGCACTAATAGAACACTCGTATCTTCTTTACAAGCTGCACATCTTTTCTCAACAATGTCTCGCAAATTGTCTATCAAAAAAAGTAATCATTTTAATGCTCTAGTGGTTATACTTATTTCCATCTAATGTAAGAAGGGAAGTAAGTGTGAGGTAAAGGTAGCTATATTTATTAGGGATGAGTCCATTAAAAAAATATAAATTTGTCAAGAAAGTAAAATTCAGTTTTAAAACTTTCAACTTGTTTTTAACTTCCCTCCAAATCCTCATGCCATAAACCGATTGCTTGTTGTCCAAATATTGATAAGAGAATGGTAACAACCCAAACAATATTTGATTAATGCAACAGAATAAAATAATCTATCATCTTGTATAAACCTAATAGGAACCAATATAGTAGAGTAAAATAAATATCAAGCATGTAAAAACAAGGTGATTTTTTACGTAAAAAACCTCCTCGATGTGAGGAAATAAAAATTCATGGGACCAGAGTCCACCTAGAATCTCACTATCAACAAAATTAGGTGAACAAAGTTTTTCTCCAATAAATACCAGAGATACATAGTAGCAAAGACCTAACGAATATCATTATTAATAATACGCATAAATTTTACACAAGATCAAGGATAAATATGACAAAAAATGTAAGTTTTGATCAACCTACGAAAAATCTAGTGTAATAGCTTCAAACGAAAATCAAATTGTTTATATTTGAAAAGAGTGAACCATAAACAAGCTAACAAAATTTTAGCTTAATCGGACCATGCGTTAGCCTCCAATACCAGCTTAATATAAATAGACTGAACCCTAGACCTTAGATCTTCTGCTTTCTTTTTTTCTCTTGTTACTGCGTTTCTGCTAACTTTTTTGCGACTATTACTTAAAAGTTAGTAAGAAATCCTACTTCTTCATATGATTTATCATATGGGCTTAAGCCTTTGGGGCTTGCAATTCACTAGGCTTCCTCCTCATATGAGTGAATCTAGCTAACAAATCTCCCTCTCACAACGATATGGAAGGATTTATCATTTCGGTTATCAATCGACAATGTTCAAGCTTCTCCCTTTGTAGAATTTTCGTCATCATATCATAGTCATTATTGTCCGTATGAATTTTCTGAAGTTCCAATAGCTTCTCATCTATAATATTTCTTATCCAATGATATTTAACATCAATGTGTTTCGATCTAGAATGAAATGATGATTTTTTATCAAGATGAATTGCACTTTGATTGTCACAAAATAACGCATAACTCTTTTGCTTGAACCCAAGTTCTTCCAAGAACTTCATCAACTATAGCATCTCTTTGCTAACATTAGTTGTTGCAATAAATTTAGTTTCTATTGTAGAAAGTACAACATACTTCTGCAATCTTAATTTTCATGACACAACCCCATCAGCAAAATTTTAAATAATTAGAAGTAGGTTTACGAGTATCAATATCTCATATTAAGTCAAAATTTGTGTGTCCAACTGATTCAAGTTCCTCGATCCTGAAACCGAGTTTCAAACTGGAAGTTCCCTAAAGATACCTCATGATCCACTTTATTGCATTCCAGTGCTCTCTATTTAGATTTGACAAATAACGATTAACAACGCTAATTGCATGTGCTAAGTCTAAACATTTACATACAAATTGCATACATCAAGCTTTCTATAGCTGAAGCATATATAACACTTTCTATGTCTTTATTCTCTTTACCGGTTGTAGGACTTTACTTCGTGTTTAACTTAAATAGGGTAGCAAGAGGAGTATTAACTACTTTAGCCTAGTTCAAGTAAAAATTTTGAAGAATCTTCTTGTTATACTTCTCTTGCAACAAAAACAACTTCTTAACAGCTTTGTCTTAGGTTATTCCAATGCCAAGAATCTGCTTCATTGGGCCCAAGTCTTTAATAGCAAAACACTTACTCAACTGTTTCTTCAACAATTCAATTCGTAAATCATTCTTGTCAACAATTAACATATCATCAACATGAAGCAAGAGAATAATGAAGTCATCATAGAAAATATTTCGACAAATACACAATCATCCGACAAAGTCTTCTTATAACAATGTTCTATTATAACAGACATAAACTTTTTATACCCACTGTCTTGGTGGTTACTTTAAGCCATAGAGACTCTTCTTCAGCTTGCACACATAGTTCTTTATCCCTTTCACTTTGAAACCTTCTAGTTATTTCATATATATCTCCTCTTCAAAATCACCATGTGAGAAAACTATCTTGACATCTATCTGCTCAATCTCTAAGTCTAGGCTAGCTACCAAGCCTAGTACCACACATATTGAAGACATTTTCACTACTAGAGAAAATATATCGTCAAAATCAATATTCTTTCTTTGACCAAATTCCTTAACAATCAATCTAGCTTTGTATCATGGTTATGAAGTCTATTTATCACATTTCAACATATACACCCACTTTTTCTCTAAAGCTCTTTTGCCTTTAAATAATTTCACCAATTCAAAAGTACAATTATCATAAAGTGATTGTATTTCATCATGTATAGCATCAAATCGTTTGCTTTTGTACTCATATTCTATTGCTTCTATATAGCACTCCGGTTCACCTATATCAATTAATATACTTACTCATTTTCAAAATATCTAGTAAAAGGTTGTTGGTCTCTAATGGATCTTTGGATTGAAATATACAGTAAAGCATCTAATAGAGCTTTTGGTTCAGGAACAATATCATCTGTTTCAATATGTCCAGGGACATGTGCATTATCTGGAACACTCACTTCCTACTACTCCTCATCAACCGATGTAGGAATATATGTAAAAGGAAATGAATCAAAGTTAACCAAATTATCACTAACTTATGGCATTGAAATCATCTCTAATTTCTCAATAACCTATATTGCTTGATTTTCTATAAACACAACATCTCTACTTCTTACAATTTTTGTCTCAACAAGATCATAAATTTTGTAACTAAATATATCCTGTCCATAGTCAATAAATAAGCATTATAGTGTTTTCACATCAAATTTAGACATCTTATCTTTGGGAATATGCACAAATGCCTTGTACCCAAAGACACACAAATAATCATAAAAAACGTATTTGCATGTCCAAACTCTATTAGAAATATTAAACTCTAGAAAAACACATTTAGTAAGATTTAATACATATGCAATTGTACTTAAAGTCTCATCCTAAAATGATCTAGGTAGCTTTGATTATAAAAGTAAACATCTTACTTTTTCAACCAATGTCCTCTCGATTTTCTTAATTAAGCCATTTAACTGAGGCATTTTGGAAGGTGTCATTTGCAATATTCATCAAAATATCAAATATACTCTCCCCCGTTATTAATTCTAATACATTTCAATTTCTTTGCAGTCCGTCTCTTAACTGAAGTTGAAACTACTTAAAAGTATATGATACTTGATTTCTAGTTTTCAATATATAAATCTATATTTTTCTTGAATAATCATCTATGAAAGTAACAAAATAAAGAGAGCCACCAAGTGTTTTGTCTTCATAGGACCACAAATATTATAGTGCATTAAATCAAAGATACCTGACTTTCTTGAAAGAATGAAGTTTTTAAATGCAACTCTATTTTGTTTATTTGCTAAACAGTGAGCATACTTTTTCAATGCTAAACTTTTCATATTTGAAAGAAGTTTTTTCTTGGCCAATACTGGCAAATCATTCTCACTGATGTGACCGAGTCTCTTGTGCCATAACTCAACTTTCTCTTCGTTGTCTACTACATTAATTTTGTCTATAGACAACTTTGCTGGCATGATATACACCAAAGAATATTTTTCACCTCTAACCACAACCAAAGAACTTTTAGTGAGCTTCGATTGACCATCATTGAAGGTGTTGCAATACCCCTCATCATTCAGCTTGCTTATGGAAATCAAATTCAAATGAATATTAGGTATATGTTTAACATTTATTCAATTGACCTCGTGTTATTGCTAGTCTCTAAGCACATGTCACCAATACCTACAATTTCAGCTAACCCATTGTTTTTATCTTCACATATTCAAAATCACTTGACCTATATGATGTAAAGAAATCCCTACAAGATGTAGCATTAATAGATGCACCATTATCAATTACTTAGTTGGTGTCATGACATACAAAATTCACCGCATCATCATCATAGACAATTAGTAAGTCTTCTGCAAGTGTAGCAACACGATAGTCATTGTTGCCATCATCATTTTTCTTCTCTTTAACTTTCTATTTCTGTTTCACCCTTTTGAACTAACAACAAAATCTCTGAATGTGTTCCTCTAATAGCAATAATGGCACTCAACATTAACAAATCTATTGCATTTGTTTACGCTTTTATCTTGGCTTTTATCTCCATTTCTAGGATGTCAAGACTCACTTCTTCTCCTTTTTCAACAACCAAGGTATCAAAATGTGAAGAGGATGATCCATGTGTCTTTCTTCTCATCTTTCAATTCAAAACTCAACTCTTAGCTAAATCAATGATAATCATACCATCCGAACCAAAATTAGACAAAAACGTTCAAAACGTCTCCCACAAGTCCGGCAACGTACTAAGCAACTATAGCACTTGTGTTGACACCTAAATTTTAGTGACCTGATCATTTATTTATTTCATAGAAAATTAAGGATTAATTGTTAACCCCTAAACAAAAATTATTGAAATTATTTTGCATAACATATAGTTTTAAAGCACTTTTTATTATTGTATCTATATCGGACTAGTGATGGATGGGTTTAAATTGATAGTTATGAGCTTTAATTTGAGAAGTTGGACTAAACCCATGGAGAGAGGAAATTGGCCAAAGCTCGTTATTATATGATGATCAAAAATTGACTTATCAAGAATGGCAATTTGATATTTTTGGAAAAGATTCATATTATCCTTCCAATATTCAGTAAATCTTTTTATATATTCACGTGATATATACATCGAGTGATATATTTTGCAGCACATTAGAAGATTTAATATGAAATATCAAAAGGGAATATTGCATGTGGGGCATATATTGAGTGATATATTCTTTGTCTCAAAACAAGAAAGATTTCATGGTCAAGGAAAATTTCGTGTGTAAGCAGAAAAGGAAATGACAAAATATTTTAAGAGTCTGATGGTTCAGGCCCTTTCTATAATGACTCAAACCCTATTGTGTAATTTGTTTGCTTTAGACATTGAGTTCTCACGGCTTTAAAATGCGTCACACAGATTAGAGGGATCTAAGTATAAACTAAAGCTAGGACTCCCCCTAAGCAATATGGGACAGGAGATGCGACCCCACACTTGGGCCGTCACACTCTCCCTCCCTTGGGAGCATAGGGTCCTCGCTATGGCCTCACACACGGTCGGGAGTCGGCTCTGATACAATTTGTAACAACCCGGGCCCCACTGTGCAATATTATCCGCTTTAAACACCGAGTCCTCACAGCTTTAAAACACATCACATAGATTAGAGGGACCTAAGTCTTATAAACTAGCCTCAGGACTCTCCCCTAAGCGATGTGGGACATGAGACACGCTCCCGTGCTTGAGCGGTCACACTTATCTCTATAAAAGTGAGTCATTACACAACAAAGGGGGGGCACGCATATCGATATACACGGCCGCAAAAGAGCACAAACGTGAGAAGAGAGAGAGAGAGAGAGAGATTCATGGCCACAAGGCAACACTTCATTGAAGAGAGAGCATGGCCGTGACTTAACACCCATATTCAGCCAACCACAATATACAGGTTGTAGGGAGACATTCACGAAGAAAAGAGATGAAGTGGTGACTATGATTTAAAATAAAAAATAAAAAATCAAGTGACGACAAGAGGGCAAGTCCATAGAAGCATGAAGAGGAAAAGTCTCACAACTCGTTGAAAGTCGACTCTCACCGCTCCCATTTCACCAATCACAACGATCCAACGAGCTCTTAGTCAAATAAAGCACATCCTCAATATTTCTAGCAAGTCTTTGAGCATCCAATAGTGATTCCACCGCAACAATTCATTGTTCGCTGCTTTGTTTTTCCACTCTGTTTTGTAGGCTAATATGTGCGTTGGTGACACGATGATGAAGCTACAAAGCACCTTGTTACTGGTATCGACGCCTCCTACTTTGCTTCTCTAAGATGACGCCAGCCTGAGCTACTCCATATCGAGAAACCAAGCCGTGACCAACGTCTTGCTGAGACCTCAAATAGCCACAAGGGAACTCCTACCATTGAGCAAGCCATCATCAAGAATGTCTTACGATAAGACTATTAGTCCCGGACTATCGATATATGTGCCGTCGTGACTCGAGCTGCCACCTGCAACCATCACCATCGCGATCTGTGTTGGGGCGCCTATCGTTGCCAATGGCATAGACCGTGAACCATTGTTGAACATCACCATGAGCCATCGCTAGCACCACCATCCAACGAGTCCAAATACGGGAATGATATATGCGAAATAGGTAAAGATATTATCCGACTTTAATTTGGTGATTTCCTTACTTAATTCGTTGATATTGTGATTAAATTCAAATCTTTAAATGATGCATCTTATCCAAAGTTTCCTGAAAAGTCTTTCAAATGAGGGATTATTCTCTAATTTCACAATGTGCATATGATTGATAGTCCGATTTTATGCCTGAAATATGACTCGCAATCGCATAGAAAAATTGCCAATCCGATCTCATGCTCGAGATATAACTCGTCAATCTATTTCCAAAATTAAGAAGACATGGATGATATCTTGCCTGATTTGTTCTGTGCTGCTCTTGATACCTAGATTGCATGTTTAGATTAGGAAATTTATTTATTCCGAATTAAAAAAAAAAAAAAACCAAAAACATTGCTTTAGGATGTTAGATTTCACTTTCCTTAATTAAAATTGCATGTTTAATTATTGGGTAATTTTAATTTCGAAATTTAAATACAAAATAAAAGAAAACATAAAAATTATCATGTACATGTCATGTAGAATTAGTTCATCCATTGCACATCATCTAGTCATTGCATGATTAGGATCATTTAAATGTGTAACATATTAAGATAGTTTCATTTAATAGTTATCTGTTATTTGATTAGGTCATTTAATTAATGTTGGGTGACATATAGTTTACATATTAAGTTTATTTAATTGTATGTCGCATGTCATATTAGTATAAACATATTTTTGTATATCATTACATTGCATTGTACGTATATTAAGTTTCATTAAATAAGAGAAAATCCTAAAAAAATATTGACTAACTACATGTTAATTAGAAATTATATCTAGGATTATTGATGTAAATTCTAAGCTAGCATTATAGATGATTTCGTCGCTATGAGGTAAGTCTTACAATTTATTTATTGTTTTATTGGGTGTTAAATTGATGAATTGCACATTCACATAGTCACCTCACATGTTGGGGAGTAATAAAATGAATTCAAGCTATTTGATAAACATTTTTCATAAAAAGAATGATACCGAAAAGATATTAAAAAATCTAGTGTAATGAAGTTGCCATACCCAAATTCTCTAGTAAATAGGAGTAAAATAATTCTCCTATTGTTTTACTTAGGTACCTAATCAGCTTACCATAAATTGTTTAGTGGCGACTTTTAGATAAAATTCATTTACACGATAAAAACTTGAACTTAAGTTACAAATTGGTATGGGATTGGGAGAACTCAAGCTAAATTTAGACTTCGTAATTCATTAGTCAAACCCTAGATAGTTCACCCAAGATTAGGTCGCGATAACTTGGTGACTTCGCTCGGGACTTAAGTTAAAACTTTAATGGACTAAGGCCAATTTTCTCTTTTCAAGAATGATTTTGTTTGGTAAGTGAGGATATTAGGTACATCTTTAATATCAAGTGTTAAATGTTTTTGTAAATGAGAGATATAAAGGGAATAGTCTTTGCTAACCATTGTCTTGCAAAGAAGTGTTGAAATGAATGATTTATATTCCTTAATAGAAGTGTTGTTTGCATTTAAATTGTTGTGCATGTTTTATTACTTCACACTACACTATTGTACACACATTCTACCACCAAACTTAGGCTGCATAGGATCATCTAGGATGGTATGAAGATGGATACCATTTCAATCACATGCCTGCAATGTGGCATCCCAAAAATTCAAAACAAACTCTAAGGTGTATTAAAGCCCATAATTAGGTAATGAAATTACCTATGGTTTATGCTTTAGCCATTAGTCTCCTCATTTTGGTGGGCCAAATGGCCGGCCCATGAAGCCCATGGGGAGGTTGCCGTCGACCAAGGAGGGGAAGAGTGGCCGGCCCACTTCTTCCAAGTCCAAGCCCAAGCCCATCTTGCATGTGTCTTGCCAAGTGGCAAGAGGAGGGCTTCATGCATTGGCTTGTGGAGAGGCAAACCATCATTGCTAATGATGGGAATTAGGGGAAATAAAAGGGGGAGAGAGAGTAGCCGGTTGGGGGTTTTCGGCCAAGCCAAGTGAGAGAGAGAGAGAATCGCCGACAGGGAGAGAGGAACCGAGAGAGGAGAAGAAGGAGCCGCTCGCCCGTCGCCGTCCGTTCGTCCGTCGCCGGTGTGCCGTTCGTGTGCTGCCGTCCGCTTGATCTTTGAGGCAAGTTGGGATCCGTATTTTGCTCATGCATGTGTGTCTTGCATGTGTGATTGTTTGGTGGTAGATCTCAGATGTTTAGGGTAGGCAAAACCAAAGCTAGAGGGTGTTGTTCTTGAAATAGCTTGCTGTTTGCGTGTATACCGCCTGACTCAGAAACTTGTGGAGGCTTGTATGCATGTTTCGAGTTGGATTTTGACTTTGACTCCTCCATGAAAGTTGTAGAAAACATCTCAAAGTATAACATATTAAAATTGGAGACAAAAATGCTGAGTTTTAAGGGGTGAAACCCATCCTCTACGAAAAGGCTAGATCTGGAACGGTTTCGTCGACCTCTTGATGGTTTTGTGTGCTGCATGTCACTTTTTACCGAGAATCTCCCTTCAACTTCTTCATGAAACTTGTAGATAACATCCTAAAGACTAACATACTCAAATTTGAGGTAAAATGAGCAAGTGTAGCCTAGTGAATCGACTTTCTCTTGAAGACGGTAAATCTGGAAATACGGTACTGGACACCCGAGACTTCTTGGACCCATATGGTGACTATTCTCTGGAAATTTCACTTAGATCCCCAAATGAAAGTTGTAGGGGACCTCTTAGGGCACAACATATCCAAATTTCAGAAGAAAATAAGAAGAATAAGTGGGTGAAAACTCGATAATTCGGAGATAGCTGTACTGGACGTTTCGGTGCTAGAAGCAGGAGCTTCGGACGCCTGTGGAAAATTATCTAAAACGAATCTAGCCTAGGTGTCTTCATGAAAAATCTACTTTAGTGTCTTGACTATATCCTGGTAAAATTTCGTAATTTTCGGAGGTCATTCGGGTATTTTAATCGAATTATTTCAAAAACAGCACAATCTGTTTCTATTCGAAATTGCATGCTGTATTCGTGCGAGTTATATCTTCTCGTGTGAAACTCTTTTGGGCATGTGTTCTTCATGAAATTGTTATCTTATTGTCTTGTCTATCACATGTTCTGATTTTATGATTTTTGAGAATCATATGGATATTTAATTTAAATGTTTTCTAAAATGGTACAAGCTGGAACTTAGTAAACTTCAAAAAGGCATAATAAATGGACTATTCTAAATGGTATGGACTCCATGAATTGTATTGTTATGAATGATTATGTCTTGCTACATGTATAATGATGATTGGAGATGCATGTATGAATTCAAAGGATGAAAATGATATTGATTGCCATCACATCGCATGCCATGTTAAAATTGAACCATAATTGAACATGTGAATTGAGATAAGTGAGAAGGCCGTCGGAGGTGTGAGCAGATGATGCCTCGGGAGTGTCGGGATGCCTGGCTAGAAGGGTACGGCCGGTTGCCTTGTGGCCTAAAATGGCCGGATGCCGGAGGGTCCTTGGGAGTTTCGAGATGCCCAGAGAGTGGGAGAGCCGGAAGCTCGGCTGGTATTGAGCCGAGGGATGCCTCGTGATGCCAGTTGGAGTGCAAGATGCTTGGCTAGAAGGGTACGGCCGAATGCCCGGCAGGTATTGTGCCGAAGGGTCCTTGTGATGCCAGTTGGGGTACGAGATGCTCGGAGCGTGGGGGTGGCAGATGCCCGGCGGGTATTGTGTCGGAGGATTCTTGCGATGCCAGGATTGGGCGCAAGTGATTAATGTGGGATGCAAACATTGGTCCTGGGAAAGAGAAGTGTGGCGGTCCAAATTGAAAGGATGAAATTGAGAAATTGAAATTGAATTATGCATGATGGTATATGCATGACGTGATGATGATATGTGCATGGATGCATGGTAATGATGATGGTACATGTGAGATGATGATGATGAGTGCATGGTAATGATGATGGTACATGTGATATGATGATGACGAGTGCAAGGATGCATGATGATGGTAAGTGTATGACATGATGGTGATGACTATATGATGATGTGTGTACATAAGGTATGGTGACATGTGCATGATACCAAGGTAATTATGCATGGATGCTTTAATGACATGTGATGCTATGATTGTGATAACTATGTGATGCATGATGCATTGAGTGGTTTATTGGTCCTTCACCTGCTGAGTGGTTGTACTCACCCCTTCGGGGACCAACATTTTAGATTAGCAGGATGCCGCTCCCTACTGTTACGCGAGGCGTATATTACGGCCTTCCTTCGGATATAGAGGTCGAGTGTGTGGAGATCGATTGTCCCACCATTCTTGGTTTGACATTCATTCGAGGTTTGAAAATCTTGGCTTTCTTTTGTTGTATCAACCCGCGAAAAATCCATCACGAAAATATGTAAATAAAAGTGGCATGGCTTTATCTTTTCCTATGGTAATTAGGGTACGTTTGGGAAGACTTTTAGGGAAAGTCCTTGAGAAAATGTAAAGGCCTTTGAGTTAAGGGTGTTTTTCAAAATGCAAAGTGTGTTTGGTAAATTTATTTGTGAAAGTCCATTGTGAAGTATACTTGTGCAAAATAGTGTTTAGGTAAATTAAATTTGCAAAATACTTTTATTATTAAAAAAAAAGGAAAGTTGGCCGGCCAAGGCTTCGCCGGTTACCGCCGGCCAGGGCTTTGCGCCGGTGAAGGGTAGGCAATCCGGCGAGGGTAGCGGCGACCCTCGCCGTGCCGTCACTCAACCCACCGCGCAACGAAGGTCACCACGAGGTCGCGGAGAGGCCCTAGTTCACTTGGGTCGCCACGACCTCCGGCGACCTCCGCGACCCAGATCTGGGTCGCCTGGGTCATCGCGAGGTCGTGGGTCGCCGGAGGTCGCGGCGACAGACCTTGCCGCGACCCAAGCGACCTCCGCAACCCAGATTTGGGTTGCGGAGGTCGCGGCAACTAACCTCGCCGTGACCTAGGCAACCGACGCGACCCAGATCTGGGTCGCACGACTGGTCGGCGACGGTTGCCGGCCTCTCTCCAACCCGTCGCCGATCCATCGCCACCTCGCCAGCCTCTCTCCAACCCGTCGCCGACCCATCGCCACCTCGCCGGCCGAGTCGCCACCTCGCCTGCCGACATTTTAGAATTTGACGAAGAAGAAGATGAACAGTGCATCGGGCCTTCCGAAAATGCTGAAAGTAAAAAGGTAGCCTAGTACCTGCCTTGGGCTTTCAGCCTTTGGAAGGCCAGCATTTCTTCAAGGCAAGTCTAAAATTTTTTCCCAAACACCCAATATTTGGGCAAATGGGCTTTGAGTACCCAAAGGTACTTGGCAAAGCTGGTGCCAAACGCACCCTTAGTGGTGTACATTATATCATGATTGTTGGAGGGAGAGATGGCGATATTAAATTTTGCTTCCGCTAATGAGTCGCACTAGGACCATTTTCAAAAAAAAAATGTCTATGAACTACGACGCTTCTACTAAGAGATGCAACTAGTGTTCCATTAGGTGCCTGTAGCGACCTAAGGTGGCTCGGGGTGCCACACGCAATACGATTTGTCCATCTCAATCTCAAAATTTCTTCTTTGGTGTCAAGAGTACCCGTCTCGATCTGCATGCCCATGACTTGGGTTGGCTCTTTGATCAAGCCGGAGTCATGAGGACCTGAATTAGTCCGTAAGCCCATAGCTACTTCGACCATCCTTGTGGCTTCAACTTATCAAGCCGCTTAGAGTAGAAATCAAGTCTCACATCTCATGCACATGCCTATGCCGTTGCCATCATCCTATTGAGGGAAGTAAGTCTTCTAAATCTTTGCTTTGCAATTTATTTCCTTACATTTGGTCAGTCAATGATGGGTATAGGTCAATTAGGAAGTTCATACCATGGTCATTTCATTTAGAAGTAACAATCATAAAATCTTTTTTTTAAAACTTTTAAAAATTTTACTTTTAATTTAGGCCTTTTATTTTCATAGCCATGTCATAGGTCATTCTTTCTTGAGAAATTTGTCATTGTTTTCATTTTTAGAAAATGGCAAAAACTTTGGAAAATTTATTCTCAATTCATGTTTTTGTTGTTCCCATTAAGGAAAATCTCAAACTTTTTTTTTTTTGTAGTTTATGTTCATGAATTTGATATTCTTATTTTCCAGTCATGCTAAGGCATCCTATGTCTTTATTTTCCTAGTCCGTTTTTAGGAAATTCCCATAATGTCCGGACTTTTTTGTGATTTAAAAATGAAAAAAATTAGACCGTTGTCAAGGACCGATTCCCTATTTCCACCTTGTGCTTATATGTGCGTTCATTTCCTCAAAATAGGTGATTATGGATTGACAACACTCGCTCATTCGTACACGGTCTAAGACAAAGATGCTGACCAAATCAAGATGCAAGATCGTGTTGCCAAGATGGAAGATCAACTCAAACAGTTGCTCACCTCAATATATGATGGTCCAATCCCTCTGGGTGAATTCAATTCCTGCACCCATTCTCCCTAAGATAGTAATCCCGAAGCAAGTGAACGGGGTTCAAATAATTGGTGATGATATACTTAATCTAGAAGATGACCCACCTCCAATCACTATTGAAGAGGCCAAGTCTGACAATGGTCTTAAGATAGAGCACGACGAATGCTTTACAAAGCTTAAGGAGAAAGTGAAATAATTTCAAGAATCACAAAACTCACTCCCCATTGATTTGTCTGTGTATGAGAAGGTTAACATGCTAAACAAGTTCAAAATGCTGGAGTTGGAGAAATATAATAGTACTTCTTGCTTGAAAACTCACTTGTAGATATACCACATGTGGATGGCCCAACATAAAAAAATGAGTCCCTCATGATCCATTCATTCCATATGAGTTTGACTAGACTCGCACTAAAATGATACATTATGATGAACATAAATCTACTCGACACCTAAAATGAGGTGACCAATGCAATTCTCAAATAGTACAAATTTAATATGGACATCGCACATTCATGGGAAGATCTTGAGCGAATGGAAAACAAGAAAAGTGAGTCATTTAAGGAGTATGTCATAAGATGGTGAAATCTAGTGGCTCAAATCACTCCCAAGTCTACTAATAAAGAGTTGATAAAGTTGTTTGCAAGACCCTCCCATTTGAGTTCCACAATTGGATAGAGCACATACATTACGAACTTTAATCAACTCATTCCAGTGGGTAGGGGTGAGCGGTTCCAGGTTCCGGTTTGGTTCCGTCTGGAACCTGGAACCTACCCTCGGGTACAGGTTCCTCAAAATGAGGACCTTGGAACCTACCCGTGGGAACCGAGAACCTGGAACCTACCCTGTCACAGGTTCCAGGGTCGGTTCCAGGTTCCAACAGGTTTTTTTTTTTTTTCACATTTGAACTATAACATATGCGCACGTTACCCAAAAAAACTATAACGTACGCGCACGTTACAAAAAAAAAAACTATAACATATGCGCACGTTACCAAAAAAAAATATAACGTATGCGCACGTTACCAAAAAAAACTATAACGTGCATGCACGTTACTAAAAAAAAATATAACGTATGCGCACGTTACAAAAAAAAAACTATAATGTACGTGTATACTACACGGTGACTTCCCATTGACATGTTATCTTGATACATTAACTTCGCACTGCACAACAATAATAGAATATAATTAGAAATTTCAAAACAAATAGCAAACTAGAAAATAGAAATAAAACACCACTAGAACAAGAATGTCTAGAGGTACAAGTTTTGAAAACAATTTCGATTAAACCCTTAAATGAACTCAGAAAATTCTGAAATTTGGACACGTTGTATTTAAGACCTAGAGGTACAAGTTTCATGAAGAAATTGTAGTCCAATTCATTCTGGATTAAAAGATAAAATCGATTTACTTTTCCTATTCTCTACTTGCACAGTTTTTGAAAATTTTTTGGTTAAATAGGCAAATGAACTACAAAAATTACGAAATTTAAATATGTTGTAGGGAAGACATGAAGAGAGATATTTCATGCAGAACACATTTCCAAAAGAACCTCATACAAAATGATATAGTCCACGCATTGCAACTTACAAGATCCGAACACATCAGATTGCACAGTTTTAGAAACATTTCCGATTAAATACCCAAATGACCTTAAAAAATGATGAAATTCGACTATGTGATAGCCAAGACCATAAGGTAGATACTTCATGAAAACATCAAAGTCAAATTTGTCCTAGATAATTAAATATGGATGGTTAAAATCCCTGTTCATAGTACCGTAATTCCAGATCTAACCATCTCCAAAGAACCACGATTTCACCTACCTATTCTTGTTTGTTTTCTCTAAATTTTTGATATGTGGTACCTCAGGATGTCCTTTACAACTTTTGTTAAGAAATTGAAGTGAAATTTTGACAAAAAAGTTGCCTTACAGTCCATGCATTCATCAAGGGTCGGTCCCAAAATCTCCAGATCCAGTCTTTCCAAAGAATAACGATTTCACCCACTTATACTTGTTTTTTTTGTCCCAAATTTGAGTATGTTATACTCCAAGAAGTCCTTTACAACTTTCATTTAGAGGCCAAAGTCAAACTTCAACTAGAACATCACATACAAGTCACTAGAACATCCAAGGTTGAGTTTTTTCTGCCCTAAGTAACCGGTTCCGGTTCCAGTTCCGAAACAGGTTCCGGTTCCGGTTCCGGTTCCAGGACCGGTTCCGGATCCGGTTCCGGTTCCTAGAAAAAAAGAACCGGAACCGGAACCGGTTCCCGGGTAACCCGGGAACCGCGCTCAGCCCTACCAGTGGGTGAACAAATCATGACAAGGCTGAGTGATAAATGGTTCAATGAATCAACCCATGTGGGCAAAAGGTTCACTACAAAGAAAGATAAAGCAACCACTAAAGTTGATGTTGCATATGCGCAATCGACCCCTAGTAGGCCTCCAATTGTTCTTGTCCTCGAAAATCAGCAAAGCGGAAGTCTCAAATTCTCTAGTCAGCAACGCAAATAGTTCATGCCTCTCCCTAGGCCCTTATTTATAGCCTTGCTAGTCCTCGAAAAGTAAGGATCGATTTCCTATGATCCAAAGCATCCAAACCTTGAATGCTTCTACTGATGATTGCTTTGTCTTGAAACATAAGATCTAAAACTTGTTGGATGCAAAGGTGTTCTCTTTTGGTGATAGTCAGCCGAATGTCAAGAAGAACTCTCTGCCCAACCGTAACGGAAGTGCAAATGCTATCACAGAATGAACAAATTCTCATTTTCACACTCCTCTACAGAGGAGTCTTTTATGCTTTCTAGGATTTCAAGTGTTTTCTAGGATTTCTTGCTTTTTGAAGTTTCAATTATGGTTTTCGGGTTTAATTATTCGCAACTTTCATTCCAATAATGTAATTCATTTGAATCTATGCAATGATATTATACTTTTATTTCTAATTTTAAGGACATGTTAAAGTACACCAAACTAACCTAGTGATGATATCCAACCATGAAAAAAAAATATCATCCAAGGAGAATTTTGAGGGTTGGGCTTCTTCATGCTTCGTCACCAAAAAAAAAATTCAAAAAAAGAGAATAAAAGAATAAAAAAAATAAAAAAAAATGATTTTGAAGCCATGTCTCAGAGCATTAATTTTTTTAGCTTGATGAGAAAGCATATGAAAAAGTTGTAGTGATAGATTCATTAGCTCAACTGTTACTTAACAAGTTTGAGAACACACTTCCAAAGAGTTAATATGGAGCACATCTCAATACTACTTGAGATATCTATCCTGAAGAGCCAAACAAAGAAAATGAGGGGCAAGTCAAAAAGATGATCATTCATCTTGGATGAAACAAATACATTTCGTTCCTGAATATAATTAATTTTGGAAATGATACTCTATTCTTTCCCTAGCAGATGACAGATTGGGGAGATGACAAATTCTAGTAGTAACCTGATTGAGATAAAATCTCAATCCGAGCCAAAATGGATGTTCAATTTGCATTTACTTTAACGATGCATAGTACCTTATTCATGCATGTTCTCTTGTGGAGGGGTGAAAGCAAGAATGGAGTATTTATCAAATTGAAGGTCGGATTTTAGTCTGATTAATCAATTCACGTGTCTGTTCTCTTTAGATAGAGGCAATCCAAGAACACCCATTATTAAGACAATCCTTTATTGGCACTTCCTTGAATGAATGCTCAAAACCATGTATTTCATGCTTATGGAAATATTTTTGAGTATAGTAAATTGTTTGTACTAAAGTCACTAAGTTTTTCATGTTAAAGTTGTTAAGCTCCTTTGAAAGGAGAATTTGCACGGTGATTTTACTTGCTTAACTCATCAATTTCATGTGGAAATTTATCAAGATGGATAATTCAATGAATGATGTGGAATGGATTGAGCACGCTAAATGAAATGCATCGGGATGATGAAAGGCAAACCCTATTCTGTACATATTCCCTTACTTATACACTTGTGAGATGAGTGTAGGAAGGTTCATATCTGCAAAGTAAAGAGTTTTCTCACAAAAGATACGACGATCGAAATGATGAAGGGTAGTTCATTTTTCTATTTTAAATACTACAAGTGATCCATTGCTTAACCATTTTTGAGCTCCATATACTTGTAGAGATTTCTTTCAAATTATCCCTTATCAAGAACCATCCCACATTGGAGCTAAATCAATGTATAGTTGGCATTAGGTGAATAAAATAGATAAAAATTTTCTTACTTTCACTTGCATCAATCTTTGAGTGCTGTTATTGCAGTTGAACTCACATGAAATTTAAGCGCCTTAAGATGACGAAGAGCATTTTTTCTTTATCCTACATACTTATATCCATTGCATAGCCCACTCAAGCCTGGAAATTTCATTTCTTTAAACCTAGTTGGTGATCATCCCTCACACTAAGGCAAGGCAAAAGACAATCATTCAAGCAACATGGTCCAGTATGCCAATAGAAGATGAAGAACACCAAGAGCCAATTGTTGAATCATTCCTTAAAAATAAACCAATGCGTGGTTGTTCAAGGTATGCGTTGTAGATAGTTTGTCAAAAGTCAAAAAAATAGAACTAAGGTCAAAAAAAAAAAAAAAATAGTGTGCCTAATAAAAGCAAGGCTGATACCCATGGACATAAAGAAAAAAAAAAGAAAATGAAAATTAGGGGCTTGAAGAAGTAGCATGCCTAGTAAAAGTAAGGCCAATGCCCATAAATGACTATTATTTGTAAAAATTATATCCCAAATGGAACAATACTAGAGAGTCAAGAACAATATCTATGAAGATAATCCCGATGGTGAAGAAGAAGACTGATGGTAACACCAAGATGATCACCAATTCTCATCCATCTACACATGTTTTGAGCTTGATGATCCTTTCGTTTCTCAACACGTGAACCTAGCCTACATTACATCTCTTGCAAAGTCTCTTCAGATTAGGGTACTTGAATTAACATAGGAGTTCCTATTTATAATCATTGCTCGAAGAAGTGTGGGCAAGATTATTTTTTTCTCATTTTGCAAGGTTTTTGACTTGTAAAACTAGAGATGATTACATAATTGTTCTTTCAATAATCTTGACTCAAAGAGTCCCCTTGTTAAGCCTTTGACCAAGCCCACATTATATTCTCCATTAAAGACCTCTCAGATTAGTAAGGTTGTATCGCTTGTGAGAATACTTGGACTCTTGTCCATATGATGATGGTGACATGAAGTGATTCTCATCAAATAGTCATTCTGAATGAGCATAAGTGAAAGTCCTTTCTAATTGAAAGTCTCTCATTTAGTATTCTTAAGATATTAATGTCATGAGTAAAAATTGTCTTGAATAACAATTCTCTTCGGTGGAAATTTTGGTGATACAAATATGGTAAAATCATTATACATAAATCTTGATAATTGATAAAAATTTCAATAAAATTTGAAGCGTGGAGAAATAGCCGTAATTGCTTATTTCTTTGGTGAATGCATGCAATTTTGCTCTAATCATGTGTGACAGGTAATGTTTTCTCAAAGACCCAAGACCTCTTGACATTCAGGTTACTTTCAAAAGCCTCATGATACATCCAAAATACCAGGAGGTAAGAAAACTTCACGAACATTCAAGGTGCATCCTTGATGTTCCAAAACTTCTTTTTACCAAAAGATGAGATACATTCATTAATATCTAAGATACGTCCTAGATATTCCAAAATTTCTTTCTAATAGAAGGTGTGAGATCTTCATGAACATTTAAGGTACATCCTTGATGTTTCAATGCTTTTTTTTCTACCAAGAGATGAGAGAACTCACGAATGTCTGAGGTACACCCTCAATATTCCAATTTCTTTCCACTAGGAAGTGAAAGACCTTCATGGATATCTAAAGTGTGTCCCCAATATTCCAATTCATTTTTACCTAGGAGGTGAGAAAGTTTCATGAATATCTGAGATACATCCTCAATATTCCAAAATCTCTTTTTACCAAGAGGTGGGAGATTTTCACAAATATTCAAGATACGTCCTTGATATTCCAAAATTCTTTTACCAAAATGTAAGAAACCTTCATGAATATCCCAGGTTAATCCTAGGTATTCCCAAATTCTTTTTACTAGAAGGTAAGAGACCTTCCCGATTATCTAATTTATCCCATTTCCAAATATGCAAGTTATTGTGCCTTTTAAAGATCTTGAGTGAAATCCAAATGCTTGTAGGTGTCCCATATCTCAAGCTTATCTCATTGCATCCACAGGCAAGTAACTAAAGGTATGATTATATTTTCTATGTTAGCATTTGCATCATATTTTACTACATTGGATTTGAAAATGGGAATGGGTTCATCAAAACACATGTCCCCACAAAAAGATTCATCACATTGTACTTGTATGGTCAAAATTTGGGTCTCAATTTGTCTTTGAATGCAATCTTTATGAGCTCACCTTTAAAAAGGGACAATTATTAACATCTAAATTTTGGCAACCTAATCATTTATTTATTGCATAGAAAATTAAGGATTAATTGTTATCCCCTAAACAAAAATAATTGAAATTATCTTGCATGGCATATAGTTTTAGGAGCATTTTTTATTATTTACATCGAACCGGTAACTGATGGGTTTGAATTGATAGTTCTAAGTTTTAATTTAACAAGTTGGACTAAGCCTACAGAGAGAGGAAATTGGCCCAACCTCGTTATTCTCTAATGATCGAAAATTGACTTATCAAGAATGGCAATTGGATATTGTCCGAAAATATTTGTATTATTCTTTCAATATTCAGTAAATCTTTTATATATTCACGCAATATATGCATTGAGTGATATTAAATTTCGCAGCAAAGTGGAAGATTTTGGATGAAATTTCAAAAGGGAATATTGCATGTGGGGCATATATCGCGTGATATATTATTTGTCTTAAAACAAGAAAGATTTCATTGTCAAGGGAGATTTCATGTGTGAGCCGAAAAGGAAAGAACAAAATATTTTAAGAATCTGATAGTTTGAGCCCTTTCTATATAAAAGAGAGTCATTACACGACAAAGAGGGGGCCACACACAAAAGAACACACGCGTGAGAAAAGAGAGAGAGAGAGAGAGAGAGAGAATCATGGCCACAAAGCAAAGCTTCATTGAAGAGAGAGCATGACTATGACTTCAATGCACATATTCAACTAGCCACAATATACAGGTTGAGGGGCAAAATATTTCTTCAAGTGCCATAATTTGGCACAAATGGACACTTAAGTGTCATAACTTACGAAAGTGCCACTTAAGTGCCACATTCGAAGAGAAATGGATCACTTAAGTGCCACATTCAAAGAAAAATGGATCACTTAAGTGTCATTCCGGCCAAAATCCGACCAAAACTTTGAAGTGTGCAATTTCTAGTGAAGTAAGTGCAAAACGATGCCGTTTTGCACGTTAATGTGGCCAAATAATGCAAAAATGATGTCATTTTGGGCTGACATAATAAAAAAATAATATAAAAATTAATTAATTTAAATTTATTTAAAATATTTTAAAATAATAATTTTTATACTTTAAAAAAAAAATTAAAAAAAAGGGGGGAGGCGAGGGCTCGGCCCTTAGTCGCCGCCGCCTCCCCACCACCGTTGGGAAGGGCCGGCGATAGTGGGGGTAGGGTCGGCCGGGGTCGTTGGGCCTTGGCCAAGGGCCGGCGACCCCGGCCGACCGACGGCAACATGCGAGCCCTCGCCTAAATCCAACGAGAGTCGGCGGCCCTCGCCTAGCCAGACCCCGACCGACCCTCCCCCCTCCATTGCCAGCCCTTCCCGGCGACGGTGATGGCTCGGGGCCGAGGCCCTCGGTCGCCTCCCCCCCTTTTTCTTTTTTTCTTTTTTAATTTTTATATTAAAAATTATTATTTTTAGATATTTTAAATAAATATAATTTTAAATTAATTTTAAATTAATTTTTATATTTTTTTATCACGTTAGCCCAAAACAATGCTGTTCTTGCATTATTTTGTCATGTTCGCATGCAAAACGGCATCGTTTTGCACTTATTTCGCTGAAAATTGCACACATCAATGTTTTGGCCGGATTTTGATCGGAGTGGCACTTAAATGATTCATTTCTATCCGATTTTGGCACTCAAGTGTCACTTTCATAAGTTATGACACTTAAGTGTCCCTTTATGTCAATTTATGGCACTCCAGAGATCCGTGTCTCCAGGTTGAGGGGAGATATTCATGAAGAAAAGAGAGCAAGTGATGGTTGTGATTTAAAAAAAATAAATAAATAAGTGATGACAAGAGGGGAAGTCCATAGAAGCATGAAGAGGAAGAGTCTCACAACTCGGTAAAAGCCAACTCTCATGGCTCCCATTTCACCAACCATAGCGGTCCAGCAAGCTCTCAGTCAAATAAAGCGCATCCTTGATATTTCCAGCGAGTCTTTGAGCGTCCAATAGTGTATGACATCCTGAATTTCCAGTATAGTTTTCGATTGAATAAATCGAGCCTTTCATCAACGCGTTTATAGTGCTATTTTCAAAGCCGATCACTCGTGAGATAACTAGACTATTTGGGGAAGTCATCAAGAGATATTAATGCAATAGACTCGAGAATTCGACCAAAAGTCGACTGCTTGATCGTGATAGTCTACAAAGGTCATTACGGCATTATCAAAATAAACTAGAGATTATGGATATGTCAATTCGACCAAGATGTGTGTTCAAAGTGTGGGTGATTCCACCTAATAGCAAAATTTTCGTCGAACGACACTAGATGGATTTTCTGTCGTTTTGAGTACCCAGTGTCCGTAATTGAAACTTTGAGATTTTCATGACCACCGAGAGTTGCCAATGTGTCGAGTGGTTTTATTGTGGCTCGAAGAAAATCGACCACGGGTCATTTACACTAAAAATATCTAAAAATTACCCAGTAGCCTAGGTTACGCTAAAACACGTCTAATTGAAATTAATTGTGAATTTGAACTCGATTTCAAAAATTGAAATTTTTGTCGTGTCATGATCTATTTTAGGAACGTTGACTCATCCTCCAAATTTTTTTCGGAGATTATGAGATTTTTACGGAAAATCGATTCGACGATTCGGAAAAGACTGAACCATGAGCGAGTCGACCGTGTATCCACGCACGGGTATTTTTATCAGGAAGGATAAAAATGGTGAATTAATTAAATGATCATTTATCAGCATACTATGAAAGTATGATGGCAGCTTTTAGCGAGCATATATACATTTTTCAGCATATTGTGAAAGTATGGTTGGCAACTTCTAGCAAGCATATATACATTTATCAGCATACTCTGAAAGTATGGCTAACAGCTTCTAATAAGCATATATAATTCTCAGCATACTATGAAAGTATGTCTAGCAGCTTTTGGCGAGCATATATAATATACTATATTAGAAATTGAGGTAACTCTTGGCGAGCATATATATATATATACTACCTATTATCGGCTTATATTAAGTAGTCCTGAGTATGATCGGACTTATAGGTAGTATTGATTGAAATGGCTGGGGAATGGTCATCATTGACATGTAATCGACTAGGTTGATTGATTAATGATTTTATATGATGCGGTGAACTAATGTGATTCCTATATATCTGATATATACTAACTTGCAAGAAGGAATTGAGGCCAAGGTAAGTCATTTGATTTGTGTTGTGCTTAGATAGCTTTTTGAGTGTATTGGCTTCCTAATCGGGTCTTAGGGGTAGAACTTGCTGAGACGTAATCTCACTGGTTATTGAATAACAATTTTCAGGTCCTTAAATAGCTGTGGTGGAGGACCGGAGGCTCGAAGTGTAGAAGGTGAAGCCCAAAGAATTGACGATCCTATTGGACTAGTTAGCCATAGGACAATTCTCTTTTGATGGGAGTCGATTCCCTTTTTGCAAACCTTGTTTTATGAACTTGTGATTTAAAACTTGACTTAACAATTCGCCTTATATATATTTGCATTATGGTTTGCAATGTATATAAGGATTGTTGCTTTTAAAGTGGAAATTTGGAGTCCTACTTTCCTATCACATTGTTTTATGTCTGGGGATTATTTATATGCTTTCGTATGCGTATTCAAATGAATGGGTTGGCGATGCGTCTTGGGACATCGCTATTATATCGACCAGGTGAGGGATGGGTGCATGCCCGAGGATTAGGCGTGACATAGTGATTCCACCACAACAATTTGGTGTTTGCCACTCTATTTTTTACATTATGTTTTGTAGGCTAATATGTGCGCTAGTGATGCAATGAAGCTATAAAGCATTTTGATACTTGTATCGACGCCTCCTACTTTGCTTCTCTGAGATGACGCTAGCTTGAGCTATAGAAAATTATTCACATAAATAATTAATTAATCAAGAACAATCGGATCTATATATGACTGTAAAACACCGAAATCAATAAACACAGTGGAATCAAAACATACCTATTTGAGTCATTGCTTCACTTGAGGAAAAATAAATCACTATGATAATTAGAGATCTATTGGAATGTCAAATCTTTTTTTCTATGACCTATTTAAGTATAGTAGCTTTCAATAAGATTAAGCAACCGATAGGTTAACCTATCATTTTATAGGCTATAGAGAGGACCTAGCAAACCATGATAATAGCGTATCAATTAGGCCCCTTCTATTACGAGCTTCAATTAAACACAATTGCCCACATTTTGCAGCTCAACGAGGCCCATTATTAATAGATGTCAAAACCCAATTCAATAAGATCACTAAAGGGTTTAACAAATATTGGAATATATATTAACCCGATTATTTAAAATAAAAAATCAATTAATTAATGTAAGCCCATATTATAGGAAATTTCCAATATTCTCCCACTTGGGCTACATTAATTAACTTATTTTTATTTTGAAAATTATTTTATATTGAAAATGATACTATCAAGTTAATAACTGAAAATTTTGTTTTATGTGGCCACAACTTAAAAAAATAATATTCGAATAACGACATCTCAAAACCAATCCAATCTTATATAACCTTAGTATAGGACTATGGAGATCAATGTGTTAAGAAAATACCATAACACATGACCTTCCATAATCACATATAATAAGTATTATATTTTCATGGATCATGGGCCTAATAGTGTAGTAAGAAATAGTGTCAACATGTGATCAGAATATACACTATTTCTTATCAATCCCGAATACAATTTCTCAACGACATAAAACCGCATTAACGCAATTTTTAAATAACATGAAATTGCATGACTATGTCACACTCCAACATGAGATCTCATAATTAGTAACATCCAGTCATTTTTAAATTAAAATTTGTTTAAAGATACTATTTTATACTTCCATTTCTTAGTCAATAGAATAAGAGATAACAATAAAATTAACAATAATAATCATTGAGAATAAATGCTTTAATAGAAATTATGAAAGCATTATCAGTTTGCATATAACTATAATATCCAGAAATTCAAATTATATAACTCCCATTAACAAAAGAAATCAAAAGAATCTAAAACACCCATATTCTTCACATGTTCTTTAAACAAAATGGGTCGTAAACCTTTTGTTAGAGGATCAACCAACATGGACTCAGTTCTAATATTCTCTATCACAATGTTTCTTTTTTGACAAAGTCCTTAACAATATAATATTTTATCCAGTGAACATTTCAACTGTGGCATTATTGTTGTTTACAGCAAATGTAACTATTATTATACATAATGCAATAAGATCAATTATGGGCAATAAGCATTTTAGCAAAAATAATTAGTACATTATAAAATCCTCTTTGGGCAAAGTGTATAATGCATTATGATTTTTAACAACATGAAGTTTGTAAAGCAACAAATAGGAGAATTACATATAATTGTCAATGATCCATCCCATTTGTGTAGACAAATCATTAAAATTATACATCTCCATTATCACAATATAAAGGAGAATTACATATAATTTTAAAAAAATTATCCATTTGGGCAAATAAATATTTTTCAATTATACATCCACATCTATTAAAGTAGGAATTAATCTTCATGCAAAATTTCAAATTAAGATACACAATAACCCCTTTGGGCGAGTTATTGTATATACTAATTTTTATCAATAGGGAACTCCAAAAATTTATGTTCAAAATTCATCTAACAATTTGAAGTACTTTATAACGTGTGCTTCCCAAGATCATATTACATTTATCAAGCAACAATTTTTGCCATAATTTTTTTAATTCTATTTTAAAATTATTTTTTATTATTTTATTATTTCGGACCCTCCCATGGGCCCTAACCTTCGCCTGGTCCGTAGACCCGTAGGAGCCGAAGCCCAGCTCTCTCCGTGGAAAGGATTGGGCTCATGCCCATGAATAGGAAATAAAAAATAAAAATGGGCTAAGCCCTATTTATTTGGTTTTGGGCTCACGCCCAGAACCTTTCTCATCTTAGGTTCTCATCTTTGGTTCATGGGCGTGAGACCAAAACCCTTATTTTGTTCATGGTTTTGGGCTTACGCCCACCCAAAACCCTTTTTTTTTTCTAAATTTTTAATGGGCGTGAGCCCAATTTGATGGCCCGGCTCGGCTGGAGGTCTTCTTCAACCTCCAGCTGGGTCCCGAAAAAGCTGTAAACCGGTCACACGACCCATTTTCAACCTGAAACTCCAAAAAAGCATAGAATAATTGATTTTTGATTAAATCTTTTTCATGGTTCTTACTTCTAACATTAATATAATTTACTAGAATGAATTAAATGAAGAAAAAATGAGTAAATCTTCCACATACAAACTTCAAAATTTCGGATCTACGCCTCCCATGGCCGAATTTCGGATTACTTAAATTTAAGCCCTAAAAACTTAACTTAATGCAACGAAATGATAGAACTAAAATATATATATATATATATATATATATATATAACAATACCCATGCAACGATTTACAACGAACATTAATCAATTGCAAGTAATTTGAAAATTCTAGAACTTTTTTAAGGTATAAACCCTATAATTTCAAATTCAAAATTCTCACTCAATTCTCAACGAAATTATACAAATTATATATGGTTAGAAAGATCTCAATATATAGAAAAATTGCCCTAAGGTTTCGGAATCAATCAAGCAAAAATCCACACGTAAAAATAACACCCATATTCAACTCAAAGAGGAAAATTTTGAATTTTGTTCATAAAAAAAAAAATTGTGTTTTACAATCATATATAACTTACTCTGATACCACATGGAGAAAATTATTTACATAAATAATTAATTAATCAAGAACAATCGGATCCATATATGACTGTAAAATACCGAAATTGATAAACACAACGAAATCAAAACGTACCTATTTGAGTCATTGCTTAACTTAAAGAAAAATAAATCACTCTAATAATTAAAGATATATTGGAATGTCAGATCTTCATCTCTATAACATATTTTAATATAGTAGTTTTCAATGGGATTAAACAACTGATAAGTATAACCTACCATTTTATAGACTTGAGAGAGGACTTAGCAGCCATAATCAATAGTGTGTCAATTGGGTCCCTCCTATTACGAGATGTAGTTAAATACAATTTTCTACACATTGCTGCTCAACTAGACCCGTTATTAATAGATGCCAATACCTAATTCAATAAGATCACTAAAGGGTTTAGCAAATATTAGAATATTTATTAACCCAATTATTTAAAATAAAAAAATCAATTAATTAATGTAAGCCCATATTATAGGAAATTTCCAACATGAGCTACCCCATATTGAGAAGCCAAGTTGTGACCAACGTCTTGCTGAGATCCAAATAGCCACAAGGGAACTCCAACCGTCGAGTAGGCCATCATTGAGAATCTCTTACCATAAAACCATCAGTCCCGAACTATCAATATCTATGTCGCCATGACTTGAGCTACCACCTGCGACCATCACCATCGCGATTTGTGCCGGGGCGCCTATCGTTGCCAATAGTGTAGACCATGAACCATTCTACTCATATTCGTTTCCACCATTTAACACAAGGTAGAAAAATCTAGCAATAATAAGAGCTCTGATATCACTTTGATGAGAAAATAGTAACAACCCAAAGAATATCATATTAACGCAATGGAACAAAATAATCTCTTATCTTGTGTAAATCTCATAAGAACTAATGTAGTAGAGCAAAATAAATATCAAGCATGTAAACACAAGATATGAAGAAATAAGAAAAAATCACAGGACCAGAGTCCACCCAAAATCTTCAATATCAATAGAGTCAGGCAAATAAAGTTCTTCTCTAGTAAATAGTAGAGATATATAGCAGCAAAAATTTCAAGAACATCATTATTGGCAATACACATAAATTTCACAAAAGATTATGGATAAATCTAAGAAAAAATGTAAGTTTTTATCAACTCATGAAAAACTAGGTGTAGGAAGCTTCAAATGAAAATTAAACCTTTCAGATTTGAGAAGAGTGTGCCATGAATACGCTAACAAAATTTCAACTCAATTAGACCACGCGTCAACTTTTGATGCTAGCTTGATGTAAATGTAAATTAGACTAATTCCAAACCCCAAATTTTCTGCTTTCTCTTTTTCTTTTGTTATTGCATCTCTGCTAACTTCTTTGTAGCCACTTCTTAAGAATAATGAGAAATCTTATTTCTCTATATAACTTATCATATAAGCTCAAACCCTTTGGTGTTTCCAATTCATTAGGCTTTCTTTACATAAAAGTGAACCCAACTAACAAATACCCGTTCGAAATTTGTTCCAATCAGATCGTACATCACGAAGTTTCAATGGAAAATGACTGGGTGGATCTTCCCCGAGACCTAATCGAACCGCTGGTCGAAAGTCTTCCGATTGAGGACCCTGTCATGCTTTGTTTGATGTGTTCCTCGTAGTGCTCCGCAGCGCTTGAAGCCCCAATTATTAGTTAGAATCCTGGCAAACAAGCTGATAAGCCTTGTTTGCATCATAGTCTTATAAGACGATGATTGTAGGGCAACAAGGACCTTCGAAATTATCCCTTAAGCTTCAATTGCTGCTTGAATTCATATGAAAACGACCCGATTGGCCACCAGTTGCAGATCGATTAATCATTGATGTTCACTGCGCAAATTGCTTTTATCTCCTCCGACATAAAGCATCCATTGGTCCATTTGGTGATTGGCATCTATATCAAGTGTCATGAGCTTGAATATATGGGTGGAAGGGAGCTTTCTAGTGGGTTCACATCATTATAAAGCTCCCACTAGGTCTATGCATTAATCAGAAAAAAAAAAATGACATCTTAATTATGCCACCTTTTTTCTTAATTGTTATCCTTTTTCCTCCATCCTACTTTTCTTTTATTTTTTATTTTAATATTTTCTTTTGTTTTCTTTTTAATTATATTTTTTCTAAAGAGACGCTTACTGCCACTTGTTTTAAGAAAATAATAATAATAATAATAATAAGTCATGTTAATATTTTCCCTTAGTTAAATAAGTTAGAGTTGACAAAAAATTGACTGCACCAATTTAACAAGTTTTATGATTAGAATGCACTTTCGCATTAAATGTTAGTAATTTTCTGGTGAATGAAAGATATCATGTAGTAATAAAATGAATAAAAGTAAAACTAGCATCTAGATATGACAAATGCTAACATGACAATTATTAAATTATTTTTTTTTTTTTTCAAATTTTTTATTGATTTTTTTCTTTTCTTTACTTTTTCCTTTTTTTTCGTCAACCATGGTCAAAGAAGAAGGCTAAGAGGAAGAAGAGGGAAAAAAAATTAGGAAAAAATGAAAAATAATAATTTAAAAATTACCACGTCGGCGTTCGTCAACCAGACGATGTTCATGTCAGCACCAACTGGCCAAATTTGGCTAGATAGACTGGATTGGTATTAATGTGAAAATATTTATAACTGAATTGGTTTATTTAAAAAAATTTAAGACTGAATTGGTATCAATATTATAGGTTTATAACTTTTTTTGGTAGTTTTCCCCACAAAAATGTCAAGATTTCAATGTGAAATTGCCTCTTCTCCATCTTGAATAATTTTAAATTTATTCTTCTGAAATAATCTAAATCCCTCTTTATCTTCTTTATCAATTTTTTCTTAATTTCATCATGCATAAGCACGTGCTTCTCTACAAGTAATAAAATAATAATTTTCAAGACCAATTGACGTTCGACTAGTATGTGTATTTGAGCCAAAAACGAAAACAAAGAAAATATTTTAAGGATGAAAAAGGAAACATGCACTGTTATAGATATGCTCCAAAAAGGAAGAAGCTGATCCTCACCTAAACTTTATTCTTTGTTTCCCAAGTTGGATTCTCTATTAAAGTCCAGCACCTGCGCGCAGATTTTTTAAAGCCGGTGTACGAAAAGTTAATTCTATATCTGCCTTTTACGGACTTTTTTCTCGATAGGTTTGCGAAACTCATGCCTAAATTTAATGTTAAAGTTTATAGTGCCCCAGACGAGCACCTTCTAGCTCTCAAAGACCATATGTAACCATCCGCTGTCACATTATGGGGTTTCTCATCCAATTTGGGATCCTTACTTATTATCCAAATACCTATCCGAAATTTGTTCCAATTAATTCCTCCATAGCCAAGTTTATACTAAGAAAGACGCTGCGAATTTTCCTCGACGCCCTCGAACTGTTCGTCAAATCTCTTCGACCGAGGACTCTGTCGTGCTCTGTTCAGTGTGTTCCTCGTGGCGCTCCACAACGCTCGAAGTCCCGATCATTAGTTAGAATCATGGCAAACAAGCTAGTAAGGCTTGTTTGCTTCACGGTCTTATGATGAAATGTAGGGCAACAAGGAGCTTCGAAATCATTCCTTGAGCTTCAACGGCTGCTTGAATTGAGATGAAAACCACCCAATTGGCCACCAGTTGCGGATCGAATAACGATTGATGTTCACTGCTCAAATAGCTTCATCTCATCCGATAGAAAGCATCAATTTGGTAATTGGCATCTAGCTCAAGTTTCATGAACTTAAAAATGTAGGGGGAATGGAGCTTTCTAGTGGATTCAAATCATTACAATTTTGTCTTTTACCCAAGGGCGAGAAGCTATTATACTTGTCTATCATGTGGAAGCCTTCTCCAAAGAGAAGAAGGGGAGTCTAGTAGCTCCCCAATTCTTGGGTGAATCTTTGTCTTCCCCCGCCCAGCAAAATTTTACATTTGAGAATTTGGATGAAGCCTTTTAAAGATATGCTCAGGTCCTAACCCACTACTTGAATTTAGATGAAAGCCACCTAATTGGCCACTAGTTGCATATTGATTAACCATCGATGTTCATTGCTCGAAGAGCTTTACCTCCTCCGACAAAAAGCATCCATCCATTTGGTCCATTTGCATTAATGCAACTTGGACGGTATGCTAATATTGTTTCGTGGATAACTTTCTGATCATGAAATATTTTTCATTTGTTGATCTATCGACTTGCAGTCCGTCGCATTATAAAATGTGTTTGGTATGACTTTTACCCAGTTTTTTTTCCCTCTTTTATTGTGAAATTTGAAGTTTCACTTTTCTTTGATGCCAAACACATGAAATTTATTTTCCAAACATATATATATCAACAAATAATTCAAAAAAGTACCAAATTTTTTCTATTTCAAAAATTTGGAAGGAAAATAGAAAGTGCTTCAATTGGGGAAAAAATCTAGAATTGTTAAGTTTTTTCTTTGAGTTGAACCTAACAGGCAATTGGCTTGTTTGATTTGCATATATAGCACCAAGTTCTTTGGTGCCATTATTGATAGTTCAACAAATCTCAATAGTTACTACGCCACTTGTAAATTTCATAACCATCATCTTTTGGAAAAATTACTAAAAAAGTCATAAACCTATTGCAATTGTGCCAATTCAGTCATAAACTTATTTTTTTTTTACTAATTGAGTCCTAAACCTTTTATAATTATTCCCAATTAGTCCATCCGGCCAAAAATGGCCGGCCGGGCTGGCGACTTTTTTTAATAATATTTTATTTTTTTGAAATATTTTATTAATTATTTTTATCTTTTTTTCCTTTTTTTTTTTTCCTCTCCCTCCTTCCTCCTCCTCTCCTCCTTCTTCCCTGGGCTCCGGCGACCAGCCAGAGGGGAGGGCTGGCCGGTCGTTGGACTGAGGCGGCCAGTGAGGCGAGCCCTCGCCAGATCCAGTGAAGGGGACCTTGCCGTCGTCGGGTTTGGTGAGGCAAGCTCCGCTTGATGTGGCGAGGGCTCGCCTCGCGGTCGCTAGGCGAAGTGAGCCCTCGCCAGATCTGGGGAGGGGGGCTCGCCAACAGTCCAAGAACTGATCTAGAGGAAGAAGACCTTGGAGCATCATCTTTTACATGAAGGAAAAAGTACAAGAAAAAAATATTTAAAAAATTAATAAGATATTTTTAAAAAAAAAAAAAAATTTAAATCTATTACATTAGTACAAATTCAATCCTAAACTTTTTAATTAAATCAATTTAATTCTAAATATTTTAACATTAATACCAATTTAGTCAGTCAAGCCAATTTTGGCCAGTTAGCACTGACATGGACTTCAGTTGGTAGCTAAACGCTGATATGACAATTTTTAAATAATTTTTTATTTTATTTTTTTAATTTTTTATTAATTTTTTTCTTTTTACTTTTCTTTTCCTTCTTCTTCCTCCTTGGACTTTTTCGTAGTGGCTGAGGCTTGCCAACCATTGGGTGAGGGCCGCAAAGCCCTTGCTAGCAATTGGTGAGGGTCACGGATCTTGGGCGAAACCACCTTGCTTGTAGCCTTAGGCGAGGCCAAGTGAAGGCTGCAACCCTCATTGGAGGCTCGCCAATCACCGTGAGAAAGTTCAAGGAGGAAGAAAAGGAAAATAAAAGGAAAAAGAAAAGAAAAACCAATAAAAATTATTTTAAAAATTGCCACATTAGCCTCCAGTCACCAGCTGGCATCCACATTAGCATCAACCGACCAAAATTGATCGGATGGACTAAATTGGTACCAATGTAAAAAAGATTTATAATTAAATTAGTCAATTGAAAGGTTTATAATTAAATTAATATCGATGTGAAAAAGTTTAGAACTAATTGGTCAATTGAAAAGTTTATGACTAAATTAGTACAAATATAATAGACTTATGACTTTTTTGATACTTTTCCCTTCGCATGAAAATTTTTTCCAATGCTTGACTGTTAGGTTAGTGTCGGTCACTAGAGGGAAAACTATCCAAAAAATCCTCAATTTATTGCACTTTTGCTAATTCAATTCTAAGCATTTTAATTCTATCAATTGAGTTGTAAACATTTTCACATTTTATTAATTGAATCTATCTAATCAATTTTGATCAGAAATTACTAATGTGAACAATTAGCCGTTCTACGTGGCACAATTGTTACTAACGTTGACAATTTTTAATAATATCTTAATAACTTTATTTTTTATTTATTTATTACCCTTTTTCTTCCTTTTCCCACCCATCAACCATTGCTAGACGGGTTGGTCTAGCCTAGGTAAGGGTTGCCCTTGCCCACCATAGGTAAAGGCGTGGTCGAGCAAGGGTGAGCCTAGGCGAGGGTTAGCCTTGCCCATGCTAGATCTAGTAAGGCTAGCCCTCACTTAAACAAGTGCGACCTTGTTTGGTGAGGGCAAGGGGAGTACTCATTGGTCACCTTGCCCAAGCCAGATTTGGCAAGGCCAACCCTCACTTGTGGCGAGTGAGAGCGACCCTCACACAAGGGAGGCTAGCTCGCCCAACTATGGCTGAAGGCTATTTGCTAGCAAAAGGAAGAAGAAAGAGGAAAAAAAAGAGAAAAAAATAATAAAAATGTTATAATATTATTAGAAATTATCAACATTAACATCGGCTATGTTATGTAGAACGATTAGTATTCACGTCAGCAAATTATAGTCAAAATTAGCTAAATATACTCAATTAGCAAAACGTAAAAGTATTTAGAATTCAATTAGCAAAATTGCAAGTTTTAAAATTGAATTGGTAAAAGTACAATAAGTTAAGACTTTTTGGACAAATTTCCCATCACTAGATCATTGACAATTGGTCATTGATCCATCAACCCGATTTTTTGGTGCCTCATGTTGATCGATATGGACCAAACGATTGCATGCGATTGGGATCCTCTTGGGCCGGCTCATTAAGGCCCATGGACCCAACCCGATCAAGGCCCAGGAGCGGGCCCATGCGCGACCGGCGGCCCGCCTCAAAAATCCAGAACCATGCGGGAAGCTTCTGGTGAAAAGACAAAAACAAAGAAAATTCCACGGAATGCCACGCACGTCTCCCGCAAAACGCCCACAACGGGTAAAAAAGTTAACGAACGCCTTCCTGTCCTGTAGCGGAATCTGGACTCTAGAGAGAGAGGACGACACTGACACCGTCACTGTCACCGTCACTGTTCGCTCCACATCCGCCCACCGGCATTTACAAACCCGCTAAACGTCGGCCGTCCACGAAGCTCTCCTTCCTTATCTTTTGAAGGAAACGCCTTTCACCAGGACTACAGTGCGGATTCTCTTTGCGGTCGTTTTTCTCCTGGGTCATCGAATAAAGCGGTCGGTGGTTTTCGAACTTTACCCAGTTGGTGTTGTCTTCTCGGGGCAACAGGGTCGACGTCTTTTTTAGTTTCGAAGCTACCAATGTCGGGTGCCCGAGATGACGGCGTTCCCACCTTCTTTACTGGGTCGTTGATCTTGGCTTAGTTAAGTGGTCGTGTCGTGAATTAGCTTCGACATTGGTTCGTGAATGTTCGTGATCCATCCCGCCGGAGTTGGCATCGTTGTTGGCGTCGATGGAGCGGAGGAGCGGCGGTGATTCGGCCGATGACCAGTCGGGTTCTCGCGGGGATAACGTGAAGAGACCCGACAGCCGCGGAGGGTTTGCGGGTAGGGACACTGTCCCTGGGAGTGATCTCTGGAAGGATGGGCTCATTTGTGCTTTTGAATTTGTTAGAGGGCGTAAAAGATGGGGTCATTATTCGAAGTCGGGCTCGAAATCACTGAGCAGAGCGTCGACCAAAGCCGATCATTCGAAGCCGCCGGATGATGCGAATGGTGGTGCGGTTGAGGCATTTCCTCAAGCGGTGAACAGAAGATGTGACAGTGAGGTTGCTGCTGGTGATGATAATGGCGATAGCCCAGTTCATGAGCAAGGCCAGCTTCGTGGTGTTGATAGGTTGGAGGGTAGTCACTGGGTACCAATTGGGTGGGAAAGGATCTCGGCTCTCGCCCAAACCGTGCAAGTAGATGCTGGTTGGGGGATGCAGCTAGATTCAATAGATGACGATGAGAACCTGACTGTTGCGGATATGGCGGCTCCTTACTGGGAGAGGCCCGCGGGGCCGATATGGTGGTGTCATTTCTCGGCAGGTCATCCTGCTGTGGAAGCATGGCTCAGTAATGCTCAGTGGTTGCATCCGGCTGTCAGTTTGGCTCTGAGGGATGAAGGTCGGCTCATAAGCGAGCGGATGAAACATCTTCTTTATGAGGTGAATTTGTTGTTGGGGCCTAGTTTGGGTGTTTACTGCTACTGGTAGAAGCAAGTTGTGAGGTTTTCTTCTGTTTGTTGGTTGGATATAGCTTTATAAAATCTGAATTTCCTTGTTCTTGTTTGCTCACATATGCTGCTTAGGTGTTGAAGGACCAAATTGAATTTGCGTTAGGGTCACAGCAAGGTCCCATGGAGATGACTTCATCTATTTATTTATTTGTCAATCCTACTTTATTCCTACTCTAGCTCTCATTCTCAGACTTCATCTATTAGAATGCCATAGAAATAAGACTTTCTAGGAAGCATTTCCTTCTTTAACAACCATGAATTCTTTGTTATTCATACCACTGTTTGCAAGAATTAATAATTACTTTATTTTCTCCCTCCAATTTGAGGGAAAAACTTCGGGGCATTATACAAGCTACTGTAGTTGATAACAATTCCAGCATATGATAAGCTCATCAAAATTAAATCAGATGCAATGAATATGACTGATTTTGAGATGGAGTTCTATTCACTTGTGCTCTCCTGCATCAAGACCCTCTGAGCATGCATAATGTTTCTAGGGAATTTTCTCTTTGTGAATTCTAATTCTACATGGATCGCAAAATCGAGTGATTTATGTGGTTACAGCCAAGCCAGCATCGTATCTTTCTGCAACGCAATAGTTCCACTTTTTACCCATTAAACTCTGAAGCAACAGAATGGTTTCAGCTTTTTTGCACAAAAATGTCTGCGGCCCAAGTGTTCAGGCGTGTGCTCCATATGCTTTGTTGTCACACTGGTCTGAGGATAAGAATTGCCACTAATCCTATTTTGGTATGTTTCTTGGAGTGTGAGGGGGTTGAATTTCTTTCTTCGTGCACTCTTTTTCCAGGTCCCAGTTAGAGTAGCTGGAGGACTGTTATTTGAGCTCCTTGGACAATCAGCTGGAGATCCATTTGTCAATGAGGATGACACCCCGATTGTGCTACGGTCTTGGCAAGCACAGAACTTCCTGATAACTGTACTGCACATAAAGGGGCCCGTGAAAGCCCTGAATGTGTTGGGCATAACTGAGGTTCAGGTAGTTTATAGTCAACAAAACACTTCCCTGAGACCTATCATATGGCATTTCATGTTGATTTTCTGCTCTTATTTTGCCACGGTTTCAGGAGCTTCTTCTTGCTGGTGGTTTTAATGTCCCAAGAACAGCGCATGAAGTCATAGCACATTTAAGTTGCCGCCTTTTCCGATGGGATGACAGGTAACAGCACTGTCAATACACAAATCCGATGCACAGAGTTCTTTTGTGTGGTTGCTACACCATCTACTGGTTAATAGGACATATTATTGTCTTGGATTTTGAATGCACACATCAGAGGAACAATTTTCATCTCAAGCAAACAAACCTCGCTGTTGGTTGTCCAAATCCATCCTCTCCACCTCCAGAGTTTTATTAGTTGTATTGATAATGCTTTTGGCCAAGGCAATTGTGCTTCATTTAATCCAGGTCCATGCTTAATTATCAGCATTAGATGTTTGTGTTTGAAAGTCAATTTTGGTATGTTATGTAGACAGCAATTGATGTACTTACCTGGGGAATGTCTATATGGTGCTCTGCGTGCTCAAGGCCAGATGCTCTTGACCATTAGCATTAGCTTGCTTTTTCCTAAAGCAAGTTACTTGATTTATGCAAATTCCGCAATAACAATGGTAAACAGTGCAAGTGAAAAGTCTTATACATGATGTGATGGCAGGGATTGTTACAGTTGACCTCAGTTGAAGTCTTATCGTGACCATTGCTGGATGCCTTAGAATGTTGACACTCTTTTGTGTTCTGATCCTTCTACCTAAACTTAAAAATGAACTCTTGAACTAAGTGGGCCTTGACCAATGCGCTACTACTGCATGATCCATACAAATTTCATAGAAAGTTCTCTATTTGACTGTTAGTTTTCTATCTATTGGTCAGCAATCTGTGGATTTCCTTCCTTGGGCACACCGTCTGCATGCTGTTGTGTACTTCTGAATAGGAACTGTAATCTAGATGGATTTCCTCATCTGTCTTTATAGTGCATTTCCATGGTAATATTTCAGTCAAATGCATTCTTCGAGGAACTTCATTTAATTTCACTGATGAAACTTGACTTTACAGACTACTGCCATATTCTTCCACTTCATTGCCTTTACTTAATTTCAAGAGGACTAAAACCAGTAATTCTGTCAAATGTGTCTGAACAGTGGCTGCTTGCTTCTCCTGGGCAATTTGTCTTGCCTAAAATTGTTTATCCTCTGTGTACACTGTCAAATGTAGTTTTCCTTGACATCTTTTTGTTGGCTTTATTACCTTGTTTTCCTTTGTTACTATTCTTATCTCTAACTTCTGCTAGGTTATTCCGTAAGTCAATTTTTGGAGCAGCTGATGAGATTGAACTTAAGTTCATGAACAGGTTAAGACGATCATAGATTTCTTTTGTGGAATGTTGTACCTTCATCCAATTTACCTGAATGACTGATAATTTTCATGATATATAGGAGAAACCAGGAAGACTTGAATCTTTATACTATAATTCTAAACCAAGAAATCAGAAGGTTGTCCAGACAGGTAAGTTGTCCTTTCTTGTTTTGCATTTTTTACCTTTTCAACAGGAACGAGATAATTCTCTCCGCTGAAACATGTCATAACATCATCACTGGTTAGCTCCCAGTGACTTTTGAAAATTCCCAGTCTTATTTAGTGTCAGTAATGCCATGCTTGTTGGACTCACCTCATCTGTTCTGTGCATATTTTGTGGAAGTCGCTGAATTAAGGATGCAAGACTTCTTTTTGGCCAAAAGAATGCAAGACCTTATAGTTCTATGTTTAGAATGATAATATCAATTTAACCATATTGCTATAGCTGTAATTGGTTGTTCCAGGAGTCAAGGCCACAAATTTTGTATGAGTGGCATTGTGAGAGTTGGACCATCTGTTGCAGGTCATAAGAGTGAAATGGTCACTTCATGCGAGAGAAGAGATTGTGTTTGAGCTGCTCCAACATTTAAAGGGTACTGCAACTAGAAATTTGTTGGAGGGAATTAACAAGAGCACCCGGCAAATGATCGATGAGCAAGAAGCTGTCCGTGGTCGCTTGTTCACCATTCAAGATGTGATGCAGAGCACTGTCCGTGCATGGTTGCAGGTGAGAATTGCTATTGTCATGGTATAGTATAATCTTCTTTTCATTCTTCTGGTTTGAAAGTTTCTCACTCAATCTGGTGACTCTCATTCAGGATAGAAGCCTTAAAATAACTCATAATCTGGCTGTTTTTGGAGGCTGTGGGGTTGTTCTTACGGTCGTAACTGGCCTTTTTGGTATTAATGTTGATGGGATCCCTGGAGGAAGCAACACACCATATGCATTCAGTCTGTTTTCAGCTATTCTTGTCATTTTGGGGATGGTGTTGATTGCAGTTGGCTTGCTTTACCTTGGGTTGAAAGCACCAGTGACCGAGGAGCAAGTTGAAGTTAGGAAGTTGGAGTTGCAAGAGTTGGTAAAGATGTTCCAGCATGAGGCGGAAACCCATGCTCAGGTTCGTAAACCACTTTCTCGAAGTAACTTGACACCCACAGCTGGAGACATCTTGCCTGAGGATGCTAATTATTTACTCATCCAGTAAACTTAGCAAATACAGGTATCTGGAAATCGAGTTCTCAAATTGGAATCACTCAATAATAGTTTTCTTTTTCTTCTTTTTTCCTAATATGATGCCTCTTAAAGGTGATCTTGTCTGTTAACTTTATACAAGTACAGAGACTAAGTTTCTGCAAAGTTTATATGTCTTGTGCAGAATTTCGGCTGAAACTTCAGTATCTTTGCGATTCGTTCTTCTTTCTGTCCAGTTTCAGAGCTAGACAACAGATCACTTATTCTGGCTTTTGATTTTCTGATGTTCAGCAACAGCACCTGAACTTTTTTTCGCTTTTCATTTTAGTTTCGTTGCCAGTATGCCTGGACAATTCAGGGTGGCTTAAGATAATTCAAACATGAGTATTGAGAGCCATATTACGAAGTTAGACAGAAGGAACGAGGGGGAGTGTAGCAGTAAGTTGGCAAAGATGGAAACCCTAGATGAAGGCACAAACTAGAGAGGAGAATGTCTGAACTCATCCTTCCTCTTGCTTGCATAAACACACAGTAAATGAATGACGCCGTTTAAAGTCGGCTAGGCATAGCGGAAGAAGAGGGCGGAACTTAAGTCGAGCATTTAGGTTACGATTACCTTGGGAGGCTATTGCTAGAATTCATGTTCTTGAAAACGCAGCAAGAGTAGTTCATTTCATTGTCCTAACTTGGTGAGACATGGTCTGTAATTGTCTTGATTATCGGTACTATTGTGAGGACTAGGGACACATGACATCAGGTAGAAACGTTGTATTAGTTTGAGACCTCGAACTGAAGAATGTCCGTCAAAAGACTATAACATTGCTTTGATACCATGTTGAATGAGAGTTGGTGATTTCATTTAGAAGTTAGTAACTATTTTCTTTTCTCCTTTTTTTTATTGGTAAGTTGTCATAAATGTCAGTAAAGTATTTTGAAGAGTTGGTAGTTTTAGATCAATCAAATAGATGTCGGTGATTAATTCAGATATCAGTTGGCGGTATGATGTAAACTTCAACTCTATTAACAAATGCTGAGAGATTTTTGGAATGGTTGGTAATTTTGGATATAGTTGGTAATTTTGTACAAGAGTTAGTAACTTTAACAGATAAATGTAGGTAAAAATATAGGAATAGTTGATGATTTCCAAAATAATCTAATGGTAAGTGGATTCATTTACAATTGGTAATTTCTTAAAAAAGTTAGTAACTTGAACAAGTTAGTAGGCTGTGCTAATAAATTTGGATAAATTAGTGGAACAGTTGGGAAATTCAAAAAATTAAAGAAAAACATTGGTGGTGATTCAAATAAAAGTTGATAATTTCCTATAAGGTTAAGTAAATTTAACATTTAGGTAACTTTAGTAAATAAATGTTCATTATAGTATTGGAATGGTTGGTAATTTCGGTTGGTAATTTCAAAAAATCAAATAACTGTTGGGGACTCAAATGAGAATTGGTAATTTCATATAAGAGTTGGCAAATGCAAGACGTCAGTAAGCTCCTCAAATAAATGTCAGTGAATAGTGTCTAAAACCATTGGCAATTTCGAAACAGTCAAGTTAACTTAGATAAGAGTTGATAAGGCTAAGCATTTAGTAACTTACCCCAAGAGATTGGTCTATCACCCAAATCAATGCTGGTAATTTCTCATTAGAGTTGATAATTTTTCTGCATTGGTAACTTTAACAAACAAATGTTGAAAAGTTACTAGAATACATGGTAATACCGATGTAATCAAATAAATGTTACTAAGTGAACTTGAATATTAGTTGGTAATGATACGCATTGGTAAGCGAGTCAGTAAATGTTGGAAAATTATGGAAATACTGTGAAATTTCAAACAATCTAAAAAGCTATTGATTCTTTTGCAAAAGTACTGGTAACTTACCAATGTTTTACTAACTAAAACAAGTTGACGGTTTAAAAAGTGCCAGACATTTTAAATGCCAAAACTTGGTAATGGTAGATACTTAAAGTGCCAAAATTTCCAAAAGATACACTTAAGTGTCAAAATTGGAGAAGAAATGAACATTGAAGTTCTAATGATGAGAATTTCCGGTCAAATTGCTAGTGAGGCTTTTTCCGACAAGATTTTTTTACTAATGTGGCAATTCTTTATAAAAAAAAAAATTATCCATGTTGCATTGACGTGGCTAGATAAGTCCAAAACGATGTCGTTTTGCCTACAAATTTGATTTTTAATATAAATTAGATTAGTTAAATTAAATTTAAAAAAAAAAAAAGAGATAGCATTTAGCGAGAGCCTCCACAGCCCTCGCCATCACTGCTCCACTATCACCGAAAAGGGCTAACAACAACAAGGCAAGGGTCAATTGGGGTCGGCGGCCCTCGGCTAGTGGCCGACGACCTTAGCTAACCGTCGACAAGGGCTTGTAGGCCCTCATTGCGCCGCCCTACCATCATAGGAAAGGGCTAGCAACAATGGGACGAGGGTCAATCGGGGTTGCCGGGGCTCAGCCAGTGGCTGACGACCATAGCCAACCACCAACGAGGACCTATAGGCCCTCACTACCACCGCCCCACCATCATCAAGAAGGGCCGGTGACAATGGGGCAAAGGTCGGCTAGGGAGCGAACTTGGCAAACCACCAACGAAGGCCAACGATGGTGGGGTGATAGTGACAAGGGCTGTGGAGGCTCTCGCTAAATGTTGCATCCCCCCATTTTAAATTTATTTTTTAATTTAATTTAATTAATATTTGTATTGAAAATCAAATCTGGAGGTAAAACGACGTTGTTTTACATATTAATTGTTGAGTAAACAACTTTAGCGAGCCACGTATACCACATTTATTCTTAAAATAATGCAACATTGGATTTCCTATTATCTTCGTTGAAATTTGCACTTAAGTGTCCAATTTTCAATAAAAAATGACATTTAAGTGTACCTTTTGGAAGTTTTGGGATTTAAGTATCCGTCTATGCTAAGTTTTGCCACTCATGGTGTACTTTTGCCACAATTAAAACTATGCTACCGATCGGAGGATTTTCTTACTCTTGCTCAAATAGAAATCCAGAAATCTTTGACTCAAGGAGGATGACAACAATAGCAAGGTTTTATCTACTTCCATGATGTGAAGAAGTGTCCAAAACAGGATAAATCATCTCCAACTCTAGGATGGCTCCATTATTACCTAGGTGGGTGATCTTAAGAATGCAATCATATCATATTACCACCACCTTCTTGGTAATTCCAGGCGTCCATGTGTTTCTTATGAGAGGCATGCTTCTTTACTTCATGAAGATGTCAACACTTTAGTTACATTTTCAACACTTTAGAGATCAAATATTCTCAGAGTTTTAAAGGGTTTCAACAACTTCAAAGCCCCAAGTCCAGATGGTTTTAATAGTCAATTCTACAAAAGTGCGTGGACCATCATCGGACAAGATATTGAGGAAGCTATCATGGAATTTTTCTTGTCGAAAATCTATAAACTTCACTTTGATTTCCCTTGTCCTGAAGGTTCCAAATCCATCTTGCCTCAAGGATTTCAGACCCATTTCATGCTACAATATCTTATACAAAATTATATCTAAACCCCTTGCAAAACGAACAAGGTGTATGCTTCCTCCGATCATCGACCTTAACCAAACTGCTTTTCATCACTAGATGATGGATCTTAGAGAATATCTTGCTCCATTTTCATAAGGGAGACAAAGGTAAATGTGTGGCCATAAAGATTGATCTCATGAAGGCCTACAACATAATCAAATGGGATGCGGACATTGAGGTCTTTGAAGCCCTAAATACACCCCAGTATTTGGTTGATTGGATAATCGAGTGCATCAATAGCACTAGTGGGCTGTGGCAATGTGACCCTCTTTCTCCATACCTCTTTATCTTGGTTATGGAAATTTTCAATAAAATTGTCAATACAAAAGTTGCTACATCTTTTTTCAAATACCACCGACGCTGCAAAACACAAAGGATTACTCACTTATGCTTCGCGGATGACTTGTTCTTACTTACTCATAGAGATGTAGGTTATGTTCTTTGCCTAGTAGATGCCCTTGAAGAATTCGTTGCTCTCATAAGATTGCAGCTACATCTTGACAAATGTCAAATTTTTTTGTTTGGGTTCAACGACGATGAGAAGCTCCTTATACTGGACCAACACCGTTTACCATAGGTACCCTACCTATCAAATACTCGGGTGTTCCCCTTGTTCCTAGAAGACTCACTCATATAGATTTCAAGAGTCTTATTGACAAGATCTTTAAGAAAGTTGAAAGTTGGGGCATGAAGCATATAAGTTATGCAGGGCATCTACAGCTAACTAAATTGGTCCTTATCTCCATTTGCTCTTATTAGATGCAAATGTTATTACTTCCAAAGCAAACTATATATGGATGGAGAAAGGGATTTGATATTTCTTATGGGTTGGTTCTCCAGCAAATCAAGGATCACACAGGGTTGCGTGGCAAGTAGCTTGTTCACCTAAAAGGGAAGGAGGATTAGGATTGCCCAATTTGCACATATGGAATAAATTTGGTTAGGCCATGCCCTGTGGAACCTTATTAATCACCCATTTTCTTCCCTTTAGAGCATTTAGGGTCACAACACAAAATGCAAAGGTAATCCAATTATGCATCTTGACATTAGGGGTAGTGTGCTTGGAGTTGGTGATGTCTTCTCAAATTATGACATGCTTTAACCTCAGTTTTTTCTAGTTTAGGGTACTATTGTCATGATATATATTACAAACTCAGACATAGGGGTCTAATTGTGGAGTGTTACGACCTAATTTGGAGAAGTGGCATTAGTAAATATAATTTCATTGGTTGGCTAGTTTGTAGAGATAAACTACTGATAGTAGATATTATAGCACAATGGATGACTATAATTGATACCCAATGTAACCTATGCAAGGCCAATATAAAAAATGGATTCATTTATTCTTTCGGTGAGAATGGATAGGCAGTATTTGACATAGTATCCTTGTGCAAAATGGAATTGGGCGGTCTTTAGGAGGATGGAATGAGGAATTTTAATGAATGATTAGGGCAACAAAGGGCAAAGATTTGGTGTCGCACTATCTTTTTTAGCAACCATATATTGCATTTGAATGGAGCGCAACCATAGATTGTTTCGAAACAAATCAACTAACATCCATATTATTTTGGTCAATGTGCATAAAAATTTAAGAGGTGGAGCTTCACTTTACCAAAAACTTAAACCTTTCCAATCAAATGTTGTATTGACTAGTATGTGGAGACTTCCTACCTCCATTTTTTGAATTATTAGCTCTATTTGTAATGCTAGGGGATGCCCCTAAACTATTGCACTCCATTTGCTCTACAATACTTACATATTAAACAAGAAAAAAAATTGTGCTACCAATGGATTTCTACGATATGTCTCACATTTTACCAGCACAGAATGGTGTTTCAATCTTTGCCTTGCGATCATGGAAGGCTTTTTTTCCCATGGCAAATGTATATTTTCCCTCTTTCTTCTTTTTGCTGAAATTGATATTTCACCTAATATGGGGAGCGATAAAAATCAGCCTCTTTGTTTAGGGTGAGTTTCTTAATTTGGTTCTCAATAGAAGTTACTAGTGGCTACTTTGTACTGGTAACAATCATTGAAGATATGAAAGTGATTATGGGGTTTAGGAGTGTGCAACGAGAACTACTCGAATTGGGAACCGCTCGGATTGGATCAAACCGAACTAACTGGTTTTGAGCGATTCCCACAAGCATCAGTCCGGTTCATGGTACCTATTTTTGGAGCTGGTGGTCGGTCGATCTGGTTCCTAGTTCTAGGGTAGGAATCAAACCAATTGGACTGGACCGATTATATATATTATTTTTTTTACTTCTTACAAAACTCCAATCTTTCCTAGTTTCCCTCGGTCCCTCTCATAGATTCCATCATCGTGCTTATTCCAAAGAATCTATTAAACTTTGCATGACTAAATTTCACACTAGAAGACAAACGGGGACGACAAAGTTGTCATTCACAAGACAATCCACCACCGAATGCGAAAGTCCAAACTGTTGGACTTTCAATCACAGTGACATTTCCCGCTCAATGTATAATTCAAGTCCCATACACAAAAGTTTCTACATTTTACGGACCAATAAAATTAGTAAGTTCCATTGGAACTAGACCGGTTGGTCCAATCTGGTTCCTAGTCCAAGGATCAGTGAGTCCTCCCAATTTGATTCTCGGTTCCTTAGGGGGCGTTTGGTAACGATTCTGTTCCCGGGAGCTGATTCTGATCAGAACTGATTCTTTTTTATTCTGTTCCCGGGAACTGATTCTAAGCATTTTAAGTCGTTTGGTAATTATCCAAAATTTCTAATTCTGGAATAAAATTGCGTTTGGTACCGTGTTCATTAATTCTATTCCAAATCGATTTCTTTTAATTTTTAAATATTTTTTTTTACTTTTTTCCTTTGTTTTCTTTTTCTTTTTTTTTTTTTTTTTCCTTTTTCCTTTTCTTTTTCTCATCTTATATCTTCTTCTTCTAGCCGGTCGCCAGACCGGCGACCGGCTAGACGAGGGCCGGCGACCTCATCGGAGCGTCGCCGGCCCTCGGCGAGGCCGGCCCTCGTCGGCCGAGCCTCGCCGGCAGCCAAGCGAGGCTCGCCTAGCCCCGCCGGTGGCCAGGTCGACCTCATCGGGGTTGGGCGAGGCCTGCCAGGCCACCGGCGGGGCTGGGCGAGCCTCGCCGGTGGCCAAGCGAGCCTAGCCTGGCCACCGGTGGGGCTGGGCGTCGCGAGGCTCACCCAGCCCCTACCCAAATCTGGCGAGGCCGAGCCTCGCCGGTGGCCAGGCGGGCCTCGTCCGGCCCCGCCGAGGCCTCACCCAGCCTCGGCAAGGCCCGCTTGGCCACCAGCGAGCTCGCCGATGGCTGGGCTTGCCTCCGGCGAGCTCGCCGGACCTCGCCCTGGTCTGGCGAGCCTCCGGCGAGATCGCTGGACCGGCGGACGGCGGCCGGCGGCGGCGGACGGCGGTGGATGGCGGTGGCGAACGGCGGACGGTGGCGGGCGGTGGTGGACGGCGGTCACGAGATGGCCGAAGGGAAGAAGAAAATTTATTGATTTTGATTCTCAAATTCGTTCCCGGAACAAGAATCAACTTTTTTTTTTATTCTTGATTCTATTCCCAATCTGTTCCCGGGAACAAAAATTTTACCAAACGCGATTCTAGGCCGAAACTGATTCCGGAAACAAAGAATCAGAATTTGGCCCTGTTTGGATGGTTACCAAACAAGGCCTTCGTGGGACTAGACCAAACCAAGAACTGATCACCTCTATCGGGGTTCACATATCTTATCATTGTAGAAATGATCATACCTTGAGGGGAACCGTAAGTGATGTTAATGGCATTTTCAAAATTTCCATGACCTTCTTCAAGTAAAAGTAACCTAAAGAAAAAGGGAAGGGAAATTTCAAATAAGGATATGAGTGGAGTCATTTTTGCCAAAAATGGTTCAAAGTTGACATTATTTTAAATAAGGGTTTGAGATGCCAAAGTCTATGTCAATTAAGGCACGAGCCACCAGCCGATTGGCATGTGACTTTCCCAACAGATGAAATAGGGGCATTGTTGTCCAAAAAAATCAAATAAAAAGAAAATCAAATTCCTAAAAGTAAAAATCCCAAAATTGGTTCTTCTCTTTCCCCAACCCACATCATGAGGACCAAGGTAAGAAATGTGAACCCGAGAATCACTTTCCTCACATCTCCTAGTAACGTTACCAGTACCAAGTAATGTTGCCACCACCAAGCACCCCCGGTAACATCTATTGAGAACCAAACTAAGAAATTCACCCTAAACATAAAGACTGATTCTCCCGGCCCCTCATACCAAGTGAAATATTATGACCCAAAAAAAAAATCAAATGAAATATCAGTTTGAGCAGGAAAAAAAAAAGAGTGAAAAATATCCATTTGCCATGGGGAAAAAAAAAAGAAAAAAACTTTCCGTGAATCATTATTGTTGTCCAAAAAAAATTCGAATAAAAAGAAAAATCAAATTTCTAAAACTAAAAATCCCAAAATTGGTCCTTTTCTTCCCCAACCCACTTTACGAATGAAGGACGAGGTTCTGAACGGAGTGTTTGCCTTTGCAAGGAGTCAGAATCACGAATTGGAAACGAACCGACCCGGGAAAACATTAATATGCGCGGTTTGGGCGGCCTCATTTAATCAAAGACGTATCGACCAAAAAAAGAAAAATTCAATTTAAGACGTGCACAAACCGAATTTTATGCTTGAAAGCTACCACTCCAACACAAGAAAATTTATCTATTAAAAAAAAAAAAAAAAAAGGCCCAGCCCATTTCTACCGTCTTATTATCTCCTGATATCCCTCTTATAACTGTCCTAAAGAAAAAAAAAAAAAAAAAAGACATCCCATTACCATATTAAATTGACAATGTTATCATTTACGGATCATATTCTTAATTTAAGATCATCTCTTATATATTTTTTTCTTATTTCAATTATTAGTGGAAACAAAATTACCCACTCTCCTCTTCTATAACATTTATTAAGGTTAAATGTGGAGACTACTCTTGATTTCAGATTTCTTACCTTTTTTTCTTCTTTTCTAGACTTTTCCTTTTCTTGGAACATAATTGGTGTCCCCTTTTTCGAGAAGTAGTTTATTTAGCATATAGCTAATTAATTATTATGTTTATGAGTTGTATGTTCTCCTTTTTTGTACTGGGAAACTATTATTTGAAAAGTAACCCTAGCACGAACAAGAGGAAAAAGAACCATATACCAAGTTTTAATACGCATTTCGTTTACGTTGTAGTCTTTGTATTCTACTAGTTCAATTTTTAATTATTTTTCATGCCATCATTGCATGATGTTTTAAAACGTATTTTCAAAAAAATGTGACAAACTTAAGAATATAAAAAAATTCTAAACATTCATTATTATCATGCAAATTTAAAAAGAAAATGCTCCTTCTAAATGGTTATATATAAATAAGACCTCCATGATTCTATAACTTCATTGCGACACGAAGCATTATCGATCGATCTTGACATTCTTTTGCAGAGTCCTCGTTTTGCATCATCTACACATTTTTTCGTGACAACCCATGTTCTCTTCCTTGGGCTCGCGGCTCTAGTAATTACTGTCGCCACAACGGACATGAATCCCCTTCAAGATTTTTGTGTCGCGTACCCTTCCCATGGAGGTAAACATCTTAAGTAATGTTTAAATGATATACATTGTGAAAATACTTGAAGGCATGCAAATTGTAACGATAAATTTGTTGTCTCCTGTGTTTTTGTGAATGGGTTCGCACGCATAGACCCCGAAACGGTCCAAACCATAGACTTCTACTCTGGGGGGCTTCACTTGGCTAGTGACTCCAGCGACCGTGGCTCAGTTGCTGGGGCTCAACACGCTCGGCATCTCACTAGCTCGAATCGACCATGCGCCGTGCGGCCTCAACCCGCCTCACGCGTATAACTGTGCCGATGAAATCTCGACGGTTGTCGCAAGCACTCTCGAGGTTGGGTTCGTCATCTCCGACCCCGACATCCGTCTCATCACGAAGGTCCTCTCTAAGAGCGACATGTTCGTTTTCTCCATGGGACTCATCCATTACAGAGGAACGTCGGATACGGCAATGCTGTTGCCATCGCGGCTCTCGGCGGCCAGAATCCCGGCGTCATCACGATTGCAAATGCGGTTTTCGGATCCAGTCCAGATATCGCCACTAACATTCTTGCCAAGACATTCCAAGTCGATGAGAGCATCGCTGATCAGATCCAGTCCAAGTTCTAGAAACCGAAACTCGAGATTCAATGGCCTACTAAGGATTTCCTTGTGTGTTTGGACATATAGAACCAGTTATTTGTTCATTATTTTTGTCCATTGTTTATTCAATCTTGCGTCATTATTCTTTCTATAGAATCACGACAATTAAAAGCATTGTTCCTGTTCCTAAAGCAAAAAATTTCATTACAAATCAACACAGTTGTAATAAATTTACGATTTTTTTGATAATTTTTCCTGAAAGTGCCTCTTGTCACTCAAATTTCCACCAGCATGTCCTGTCACCTTTCACCATTCTTCAGTTCTATTTTTTTTCCCTCTTTGTTTTTTTTTTTTTTTTTTTTTTTTTTGGGATGACGCCTAGTGGATACAAATGGGGTCTTCATTTCGTCCGCGGTGTAGAATCAAATGTTACCCCTTTCTCGGATTTCGGAGCCTATTGTATATTTACGTAAAATTTCCTTCTTTTTTTCCAGGTCACTTATGAAAAATGAGTTTATTTAAATCTTACATCACCCAGACTTAACTTGTATCTTATTTAATCAGTACTCATGCAAACGTCATCACAATTAAATAATAGATCTAGACAAGACCATGCATGGCTCTATAGCTTCACGGCAACATCAAGCATTGACCAATCTTCCCATTTTTTTATTCTGCATACGAGCTTCCACTTTTTCCAGGACCCTTTTCTTTATGTCCTCAGAACAATTTCATTCGATGGGGCTCTTGCTCTCTTCCTCGATCTCGCGACTCTTGTAATTACTGTAATTATAACTTATCAATATAATTCTTCCGGTTAATTATCGCTGCAAATCACTAATGTGACAATCCACAAGTTATCTATGTCGGCATGCCAAACTAAGGAGCTAGCAAAGATCGGACATCATGTCAGTAATTTCTGATAATAATTTACCAAAAAAACCTAAATTGAAATTTTGCGGAGAAATTTGTAACTCGATGTCCAATCAAATTCTCTACTTGATTCTATATACTCATGGATTAGTGAACTTAATTGAGTAAAGCAAGATAGAGAGATTTTTTTTTTTTTTTTTTTTTATCCTACTTTAATCCTACTCTAACACTCACTCTCAGACTTTTGCCCTACTTCCTTACAGGGCGTGGGAGTCAAAACCCACTCCTGAAATGAAATCGCCCTCACCCCAATCCCCCCTGAGAATGTGGAGATTTGAACCCCCTACCTCCCCCTTCCCCTTCTAAGTTGGAAGGGTGGCCATTGGAGCGAAGCCCCAAGTGGTTAAGCAAGATAGAGAAATTAAACGCATCATAAGTCTAAAAATTTATAACTTGAAGTCCAATCAAATTTTAAAACTTTAAAATAATATAATTAAATAATAAAATACATAAAAGTAATAAGTAAATGCAAAAGACTACATATCCTATTGACCTAAGACCCCAAAACTTTTAGTAACTTCTAGAAGTTACAACACAACTCTACCGGAAACAATCATCAAAAGGAGGCAGGAGGACGGGGAGAATTATAGCTGAATAAAGAACAAGAATTTTCAAGGTACCACTTGAGATGGGGATGACACTTGCACCCAAGCAAATTCTTCCTTGTAACTCGCAGCCCCTTCGCAAGACGCTTCACAGGAATAAACAGCTATAGTAGCCCAGTCGAACGAATCTGCATCGTTCTTCACGCCGAAAAAGTAAAGTAACTGAGGCAAGACCTGAAAAATAGAGGGCAGTAATCAACAGGTCGTCCACTGCGTGATGGTACACAAATAAGAGCTCTAATAGGGATGCATATCATGGTATAATGACAGAGGGGTTTTGGCGACTGCACGTTGACATTAAATCTTTAAAATATCAAGATCTTTCAAAAGAAAAGGATGCAAAAAGATAACCTGGAATTCGAAACATCGGGGCTTTCCACAATAGCTGCATTTGGGAATATCAGCTGTTGATGGCTGACCACTTGACATCGGCCACAAGGGCCTAGAGCATATATTTCGACAGTACCTGTTCATTACAAGTAGAATTATAAGCTTTGCGATTTTCTGATTTTCCAAACAAATTAAAACCATTCTTGTTTCAGACTGAGGGAGAGGAAAGAGAAACAACGGATATGGTTCTACAACTCGTGTCCTAGTAGGACATCTACAGTAAGGTTCTAAATGTTGCCAAGACATCGTGACTCTGAAAACCTGGTCGGGCTCTTTTTGGATGTTGCAGAAAGCATGCTCCATCCAATAAAAATACCCAATAAGCATACTAGATATGCACATCCTCATTGAAGAATTCATGGATCTCAAAACCATACATTGCAATTTAAATTAGATAACCTTAAAACTTGCTCAGGCGGCAATACGTTCTTGGAAGTTGCCCCAACTCCTCCTGTCACTGTCACCCTACTCACAGAAAAAGGGAAAGGATAAACCATGTGAAATATTTAGCAGAACTAATTCTCAATAACTACAGTGCATTTATACCTGGAAACTATCAATAAGTGAATTTATTGAGTCATCCATCTGGTTTTTGGATACCAGACAATTGGCATTATCCAAATCAGTGGACACATCGACATCATACTCAGCCTCATCCTCATTAACAATCTCGTGTTCAGGCCATGGACTCCTGCTTGCAGCTGTTTGCAGAATTACAACATAGAGAACTTAACATTCCAAAGGTACAGATATAAATACCGGAAGTTAAAACATGATGCTGAGTTCAGTTTCAACTTCAAGCATAAGACTACAGACCAAAATCGTCACAGCTAAATGACTACATAAGTCTCTGGCAGTCTGCATACTAAGGCATGTTAAAATTACTCCGATAGGATCTCTACTCCGCAAACATGACAGAAATAACAGAGCTGCAACTTCAAGCATAAGACTACAGACCGAAATCATCACAACCAAATGACTACATCTATCTCTGGCAGTCTACGTACTAAGGTATGTTCAAAATACTCCAATAGGACCTCTACTATGCCAACATGACAGAACAGAGCTGTGCATGTGAAGATGGAAAATTCATGAGACCTAAGAGGCACATATACCTGCACCTCCCCTGCAATACTGGTATAATTTATCCAAATAAGTCTAAAATAATTGCTCACGTTTCTGGTCTTCTGCTGATGAATTTCCTGCATTTCTACTACTATTTTGGCACATAACTTTATGACCTGAGTGCCAATGCATGGCCTGCAGGTGAAAAAAAAAAGTGTTACGGAAAAGATCAGATGGACAGTGAATGTGCATAAGGAGCTGAATAATCTAAAACCTGATGTTTTTCAGAGCAGTATCGTGCTTCTCTGCAACTACCACAAAATTTATCTCCTTTCCATGTTCCACACCAGTTACAAAGTGGAGCTGCTCAACAACAATACATTTTGGCCAAAAAGAGAAGGATTAGTACCATAATTACTCAGAGGCTAACACAATAAAAGTAGTCAAAAGCCCATATATGAGTTCAGTCTTTGAAATTAGGCCCTTGGAGACAACAGAACCAAGTCATAGAAATCTCCAATTAAACAAAGACAGCATAAACTGATAAACAAACAGAGGATAGCATATTCATCTGCTTGTATGTGTGTGCACTGTCATAAAGTATTCCATTCACTTCCAAAGACAAAAATCAGAACATGACTGACTGGGAAAAGACATAAAAAGCTACCTCCACTCCCTAAAGGTTTGTCACTCCCATCATGTTGTGGGGGTTCACTTGAGTAGAAGGGATTGTCGCGAGGCAATTGGCAACGAAAAACTTTCACACTTGAATACCACCAGAGGACCCAAAGAATGAGACAAATTAGATTAAGACAAGTGCACAAATAATAAACTGAAACAGGACTTGCTGGATTAAGAAAATTGATAGTACCTTCGAGAGGCATTTACTGCAGGTCGCTTCCATTGTTCATGTTGATCGCTAAGTAGACAAGACATCAATGGACACATGAACAAAAATAATGTGCGATGAAACGTTGATTCTCGATCAGAGGTCGGTGCATATACCTAAGATGTCACAAACAATGACAAAAAGTACAAACAACTGCTAAACAACATTAAAAGGGTTTTCAAAAAAAAAAAAAAAATTAAAAAAAGGGACACATGGACTAAGACAACAACCAATCAAATAAATACCCTCTTATTGAGAGCTCATGGATGCGGCAAATAATAGAAATGAAGCCACTTTCATTGCTTACGTGATCACAAAGGAAATAGATAAAAAGAAAATAGGACAATTTATTAAGAGGACACATGGTCACTACACTGCCAAGAGAATAACAAAACCCTCCATCTAGTACATGCATATTCTCCACACACATGCAAATGATTAAAGCATGAAAAAATGCACTGTCTGGGAAAGAATATGCAAGTCAAGAACATATATAGTCTCGTATCTTATAACAATGAACAGTAATAAAATTCCAATCAACAATATACAAAATTGAAAAAGATTCCCACTCCAGTTAAGAGTAATAGGAAATTCCACGCTAGACACATGCCACACAGAAACTCATTTAAGGCAAAAGAATAATATACCTGAAGCAAAAATTGCAAGGGTTGTTCACATATATCACAAAGGCGAGACCTACCAGATGGTAGATTAATTGGATCCAACCAAGCCTGCATTTGGGCAAAAATACCATAAAACACAGTGATGTCAAGCAAAATTCAACATTTTGACTTTTCTAATTACTTTTACTGAATATAACTACTTGTCCATTATAATACGGCCTTTAATTTCATATCTTACTCTTGGAAAAATCATAAAAGGCAAATTGGAAGCTGGTGCAAGAATGCAAAAAGTATTCAGGCAAAAAGAAAAGAAAACTGAAAAGGGGAGAATTTCACGAAAATAAAACGCACCGGCACCCCCCCAGCTTTGCTAGGGAAGAGTTGATGAAGCAGGGACCATTTATTTTTTGGCTTCTCAACAAAACCTAAAGTTACCGGTTTTTGCACTTCATCATCGTCATCATCATCATCATCATCATCATCATCATTCATCAGATCCTCCACTTCTTCTGGATCTGCATCATCATCCCTTTGTCATTGTAGGTAGAGATATGAATATTCTTCAGCATCTCCACTGAATCATCGTTCTCACTAATCTCCACTGGCATTTTGAAAACTGCACCAAATCAGAAAAAGACAAAAGCACAACACCATATTTAATGTCAATAGGAAAAATTTGTGTGGGATAAACACCTCTGAGTAATGCAAATACTTAAATCGGCTGTCCCATGTAAGTAAATAGACACTCATACACACATATCAGTACAAACATGGAGTCTTGAAGGTTAAAATATCTCAAAACATTATGTTGCTATAAGTATATCATGGCTAAAAATTCCATGTATTATCACAATCTCAAAGATAAAGATACATTGTGAAACCACATGAGAAAGGCTCGTCAAAATCACATGTCACAACTAAGGGTGATCGGCTCCGGGTTGGGTAGGTTCCAAACCTGGACCCTGGATCCAACCCTGAATTAGAAGTGATCTAGAGCAGAGAACAAATGTCCTGTGAATAAGGAAGAGTTTTAGTTTTTCACTAGCAAACATCATGGGACAGATTGAATCCATTTTTATAAACCATGCCTTATATGAACTACAGTTTTAGCTAGCAGCTTCAGATGAAAGTTGCTAAACTGAGAACCAATAACTCTGGAACCATAAATAAGTGTGACTGCAACAGTCATTCTAGTAGCCTATGATTTGGACAGATTAGAAATTTTTCCCATATAATCTACAAAACCAGGGAATGAACAAAAAATTCAAAATAGCTTTCAATATTTAATTGGTTAAACGGTCGATGGCGAAAGTCTTCTTCCTACTAAGCGAATATAAGAGGCAACAACAAGCAGTCTGTGATCCAGCCAACAAGACCATGCCGTAGGGTACATAACGAGAAAACTCAGATGAAAAATGTCCAACAAGCAGTCCGATGTTCAAAAATGAAAAATCCAAGAAGAAATGCTCATCTCATTCAACAACAACAGAGTTCCAAAGGACATGTGAAGGACCATGGTAACCAATCTGGGGTTCTCTCCCCAGCCAGCTGCTCCAGCTGTTCTCTTAAAGTAGCAACATGCTACAAAGCCAACATGACAACAGCATTGTAAAAGTGAAGAGATGCATCGAGCACTTCAAAGAACAATAAGAAGTAGAACTAAGAAAGTCACTAACTAGATAAACAAACAGAGCACACTTAAATGAAATGTACATTAGACTAACTTTTCCAAACGACACCAAGACGTCCTAAACTAATCATCTCCTGGGAGACACATTTCATAGAGGTGAACTGCAGTACCTATCACTGAACTGGTCTTTATTTTCTAGATTTAGCACTAGTTTGGAACTTCGATATATTTCAATTTAGTCATCCCATTTAGTTTTCCTTTTCTACTTGTTTAATATGGGAGGAACTGATTCTCAGCCATTAAGATAGTCACAGACAATAGAATGCTCATTTCTCAACTTTAGACATATCCAATTCCATAAGATTAGACTAAAGGTTCACAACCCATTCTAAGTAATCAGTCAGCGCCAGAGAGGCGTGCAACGATCCCAATCTCGACTTCCTGGATACCCAACAACCCGCAAGATGCACCGAATGAAACAACATGGAACCACCAACAATATCATTCAAGAAAAAGGAACACCAAATGAAGCAAACCAGTTCAGGAATCATCACGGCACAAGAAAACACAGGAAAAGGTAAGCATCTAACCAGAATGTCAGTCACAACGAGCACAGAATGGAATTGCTCGACCTCCCCGATATCGTGGCAACCAATTACGAGTCCACCTTGGCTAGAAAGAACTCATCGTCGGGGATAATCGCCTTGGCAGCGGACGCGGGCTGAGTGGAATCGGCCGCCCTCGCGACGAACGCGAGCTCGCGAGTCGCGACACCGACTCGCCTATCGCCGGCCGAGATGGGCGGCCACGATGGGGCGCCGACGGCGCGGGCGGAGGAGAGAGGGAGCGTGGCGGCGGCCGCAGAAGCCGAACCGGCGGTCGTGAGCGCAGGCGACGGGAGCTCCGTCGGAGATCCTACCGCGAAGCGAAACCCTAGAATGTGAGGAGCAAAGAAGAGGGCGGCGGCGGAGTCGATAAGAAGGCGCAGCCGTGGACGGCGGCGGAGTCGACGAGAAGGAGAAGAAGCAGTCGTCGGGAGGAGAAGGCAGAGTCGGCGAGGGTTTGACGTTTTTGACTTCGGGTAAGGCGAGAGAAAGTGTTCGTTTCATTGTATGGAGTCAAAAGTGTCTTTCGGAGTCGGAATAATGTTCCGGCCCTAACTTGATTTAATTTCGGAGTCATAAAAAATTTTTATTTCCTAATTTGATTTAATGTATCTTGAGGTGTTCTCATAAATAAAATTTATATTTCTCTATTTCTCTATTTTTATGTTTTTAAACAGAAATTATTTAATAATATAATTAATTTTTTATTTTTAAAACAAATTTTTATTTCATAAATAGATTTGAAAAAAAATCATAAGTTAAAATTTTTAACTTCTCAATTTCTAAAATAAAAATCGAGAAATCAATTTATAACCATAAATCAATTTATATTCTAAAAATTTTTTATCATACATACCCTTAAAGTGTCATGATAAAATTTCTAAAACAAAAATTCAGATCAATTTTATTTTGAAATTGAGAAATTAAAAATTTTAGTTTTTGATTTCTTTTTTTAATTTATTTTTTTCAAAAATAGAAAAATTAAATTGCATTATTAAACAGATTTATGTTCCAAATCTGATTCAAAGAACAGAAAAATAAAAATTTTATTATGCGCGTCCTTATTTTCTGTGCTCGATTTGTGTTCGAGTCGGATCAGGTTTTGGACACCCTCCTCGTTACAAATCTTTGGGTGCAATTAAAATCCAAGCCACGCACACTAATCTTTAAGACCAATCTGACCTCATTAACAGAGTCGTTTTCGATACTCATGAGCTTGTAAATTTTTTCTATATATCTTTAGTAATAAATGAGTTTTGCTAACAAGTGTCACGAAAGCATTGGTGTAATGTGCTGGACCAAAAAACGTTTAATTTTCAAAACATTGATGGCGTATGGCCTCTTTTTCGTTTTTTTTTTTTTTTTTTTTTTTTTGTGGGTCGACATCGATAGTAAACGTTACGAATCATTACCGTATTCCTATATATGGTTACTTCGAATTATTTTGTATGACGATGACGATAGAAAATGCCGAAACGACGCACCAGTCAGGCTAAACGACACGGACGCGCCTCGGAAGAAGATAGAGAAGAAGAGAGGAAGGCGGCCGGCCTGCTCCCCCGCGTGATTTCAGCGTGACGAACGCTCCACGCGCCCGGCGCGTCGCGCAACGGCCCCTAACCGCCTCTCTTCTTCCTCCCTCGGAAGAGAGAGAAAGAAAAGACACAGAAGAGAGAAAGTGACAGAAGAGAGAGAAAATATAGAAGAGACAGAGACAGAGACAGAGACAGAGAGAGAGAGAGAGAGGGAGAAGAGAGATTGTCACTCCCATCGCAGCGAAGACCGAAGCGAAACTCTCTCTTTTCCTCTCTCTCTCTCTCCATCTCTTTCTTTCTCTCTCTTGCCGTGGCTTCGTCGGGAACCGATTCCGGCGGATAGTCGCGGCGGCTCGAATCGAGTCGCGCAGGCATGGACGACGAGCCTCTCCTGCAGGGCCTCGTCCGGCCGCCGCCGCTGTTCACCCTCCCCGAGGACGACGAGATCGCCGCCCCTCCCCCTGCTCTCACCCCGTCCGAGTTCAAGGACCGCCTCATCTTCGGCCCCTCCCCGCCCCCGCGCGACGCGTCCCCGATCGCCGACGCCCTCATTTCCCCGCTCCACCCCGCCCGGCCCTCCTCCTCCTCCCCCTCGACGAGCCGCCGCAGCAGCCCTGGCTGATCGACCCTAACTTCTTCTGGAGCAAGAGCAACCTGCACCGGTCCAAGACCGCCCCCGCCATGGCCGTGATCAACGACCTCAACAGGCAGAGCGCGCCGCCCAAGCTGCAGTTCGCCTCGCCGTCGATCATACGGCAGGCCGTCGTGCTTCTGGTATTGTACCTGTCGCTCGGCGTGGTGATTTATTGGTTCAACAGGGATAATTTCTCTGCGACCGAGACTCACCCGGTTGTGGACGCGTTGTATTTTTGCATTGTGACGATGTGCACGATCGGTTATGGGGATATCACGCCCAACAGTGTGGTTACGAAGCTTTTCTCTATTATGTTTGTGCTGGTGGGATTTGGTTTTGTGGATATCTTGCTCAGCGGGATGGTCAGTTACGTGCTCGATTTGCAAGAGAACTACATGTTGAGGTCAGTGAAGGGTGATGGAGAGAAGAAGGATTTAGCGGGGACATATATTTTCGATTTGAAGAAGGGGAGGATGAGGATAAGAATGAAGGTGGCATTGGCACTGGGTGTGGTTGTTATCTGTATTGGGATTGGTGCTGGGGTTATGCATTTTGTTGAGGACCTTGATTGGTTGGATTCGTTTTACCTTTCTGTGATGTCAGTGACCACTGTCGGCTATGGTGATAGGGCGTTTAAGTCGTTGCCCGGTCGTATTTTTGCTTCAATTTGGTTGCTGGTATCCACTCTTGCTGTTGCTCGAGCATTTCTGTTTCTGGCTGAAGCAAGAGTGGATAAGCGCCAGAGAAGGATGGCCAAGTGGGTGCTAGGTCAGGACATGACCATTGCCGAGTTTCTTGCAGCTGATATTGACAACAATGGATTTGTAAGGTATGCATGCTTATTACCCAGTAGTATTCATTTAGGCTGGCTTCTTTAATGACCACAACTCTTGGGAAGACATTGCACGACTATGCTTCCTTTTCAGCTCTTCTTGAATTTCACCTTACCATTTGAGATGCTCTGAGCATTTCCCAACTTCTAGCTTCTTAGTAATTGAAGTAATGTGAATGCTTCTGTTTAATATGTCTTGTAACAGTTTAGTGGATAAATTATGTAGTATGAATTATATAAGAATCTTTAACTGTCTGAGTTGTGGATATGTGACCTGGACAAGTAAAATTCAGTATAGTTCACAAAAGGAAGAGTTGAAAGTCATATAAACGGTATTGAGTTATGCACAATAGTGTAATATTGCTAGCTGAAACCTTAAACACTTTTTCAGCCATTTGAAGCAGTTGAACAGATATGAAGTTTTCTGTTGTTCAGTTATGAAGAAAATACTGAAAAGCTGGTGTTCATTCACTGTAGAATGAAAATGCATGTTGTCTTAAGTAAATGTTGACAGCACGTCTATTGGCTTTTTTTCTTCTCTATCACTGAGTTTGTACCACTTTTTATAATTTTGGGGGTACTCAACTGATTAAGGAAAGGAGGAAGAAGAAAGAAATAGGTTTATATGCCTTTCACATGCTATTGCAGAAGGCCTCATTTATCATGTGGCAGTTCAATGTCTGACCTGATCATGCCAAAAAGATTATTACTTTGGATCAATACTATGAAAAACCTCAAACTGATACACCTATGATAGATTTACTTCAAACTAATTATGGGGTCAAAATCTCAAATTGATACACTCGTAACATATTTACTCTCGTCAAATTTTACCATGAAATTGTTAAGCTACATGACACATCACAATAACTCAATTGACATGCCAAGTCTATGCAGAAAGCCATATCAATTCACCTTAAGTTTGTCTCAGGTTTACTGATTTGAGATTTTTAGTGACTTAAAAATTAATTTGGAGTAAATTTGTCACAAGTGTACCAATGTGGGGTTTTTGGTGACCTGAAAATAAGTTTGGGTTAAATTGGTTATAGGTGTACTAATTTGAGATTTTTCGTGGTACTAACCCTTACCTTTTTTGCTTAATAAGTTTAAGAGAAGAAAAAAGGGTGTAATCCAAGATTCGAAGGGTTGTGGAGAAGATACTACTTTGATCTCACCTGGCAAAACAGAGCATGCAAGTAGAATAGAACTGTATATGCTAACCGCACTGCCATCCAAAAGAATTTTGAGCACCCTTTAATAAACAAACATTGCATGACCCTAAAATCTGTTCCAGGTAATGTCGAGCTAGTCTACAGTCTCCACAGAATGAGTAATTGAGTTAATATCAAATATATCTCTTGGGAATTTTGTGACAGTGAATGGAAATTGATACTTAGGATTGGGAATCCTTTTCTGCTCTCCATCATGTTTCCTTTATTTTCCAAAAAACAGTTTCGTTATCTCTACCTTCAATGCTTGGATTTTCTTTACTTTTCAGCTGTGCATTCTCAGTTCTTAGATAGAATTTTCCTGCCAGCCTATGACATGTGGAAATTTTTTATTCATTTCTTTAGAGTGACATTATCATACAAACACTAGTCCTAAGGTGTACCATATCATCAGTCCACTGATGGGCTGCTGAACAGTGAGAAGAAGTTCAAAAATCTTGTTTTCTTCCATTCCTTATTACTGCCTAATAAAAGGAAAATAGAATCTATCCCTCATCAGAAGTGTGAGATTATGATTTTTCTCCCTTTTTTTTGGGGTAGAAATGATTTTTCTCCTCTTTATGACTTCTATTCTCCTTCTTTTTAGTTGAGTTCTTGACTAGTAAGTAGCAGGGAGAATGTCAAAGTCTTTGCATTTAATGGTTTCATTCCTGTAGAGCATAAAACCAAGGTGTTTTCTTAGTACTAAGTCATGAATCTTCTTTACTGTGAGAGGAAAACGCACCTTCAAAGTTATGATAGCAATAACATTTTTATATCATAGAATATGATTTGCTTATGTTGTTTTGGGTTTCTGCACTTTCTGGTTCTGTGACAGTCAGGAATATTAAATTAGGAATTTTCCTTATCCTATGTTGCTTCCCATATTGCGTGCATGATTTTTTGATAGATTGAAAGTATTTCTTAACTTACATAAAGGTTTAGTGTAGATAAGTGGGGAGTATGTCGCTTTAGCAGGGAGGCACAATTTCGCTGACTAGACCACCCTAGTGGAAAAGGCTGATATGTTAAAGAGAATTATTTGCGATTGGACTCGCTGTTTGACTGCTCACTCTGGCATAATTGGGGCCAAAGTCCAAACTTACCCTGAAATTCATTCGACTGTCTCTTCAATGCTTATGGAAAGATCTGTTCAGTTTGGGCTAGAGAGGGATTGGATGTTGAGTCTTATTACTGACAATTTAAATAAACAATTTCAAAAGATGGGGAGAACTTCAATTGTGATAATCAGTATAACCACTATGGATTCACTTTGCCATTCCCTTAAAAGGAGTTTATAGACTGATGCATCCAAATTTGCATCATTTTTCAACTAAGTGGAGTATATAGGATGCATCCAAATTCGCATCATTTTTCGACTAAGTGGAGTATATATGTTGCCACATCCAAATTCCCACCAGTTTTTCTTGTTTGAAGCATGTCATACAATTGACTGCTGATCCTAGGGACAAAAATCCTCTTAGTTGGCACCCTCTTGGTGCAGGTTACGCTCATTTGAAGCATCAGATTGAGATCCCCGTTTTTTAATATATTGGCCAGTGACTGAGGTCCCAATTTAGTAAGGCGTTCTGTCAAGCCCTTTACAGTAATTTGCATTGAGAAAAAGTTCAAGTTTTTGCTGGTGTTTTCAACTGCGTGAAACTGTTTGAGCAAGTTCATGGTGTGTTACGGAGTGTATTGTGGCAGCAGAGATGAGCTACGCCCACCACACAAGTTGTTAGCTTGTTTAACTTTTCACTTGGTATCTTTGTACTTTGCAAGCGCTTGCTCAGAACATTTGCCGTTCAATTTGATGGGAATAGTCTTCGAATATTGTCTGTTATGGAATTAATTAATTAAATTTGCTCTACACCTATAAGTTTGTTAAAATTATGGAAAGCCTAAACTGGATGTATGTGATTCTACCTGAGTGTAAGCTTATATTTATATTCAATATAGCTATCAAAACCTTCTTTTGCCAATTTCTAAATGTGTATCTGTCAGACTTGGAGCTCTAATGAAATTCACTGCTGGTGTCTTTGTGCAGTAAATCTGAGTATGTCATCTACAAGTTAAAAGAGATGAGAAAAGTTTCAGAGAAAGACATAATGCAGATCTGCAATAAGTTTGATCGGTTAGACAACGGCAAATGTGGGAAGATTACTCTTGCTGATCTCATGGAAAGTCGTAACTAATCAAGATAAGCTCTTCTCTTTGCAAAATGCACCGAGAAGTGAAGAGAAAATTGCAAGATAATGCTCTTCTTAAAGAAGGTAAAGCAATTCCTGTGGTGTTGATATTCGGACACAGAAATGATGCTTTTGGAGATTGGTTTCCTGATTGGTCAATCCCCCTACATTCTATCCTCCTCATTGAACTGCTTCCCCATATTGTCGATATGCATTGCATATCCATATTTTGTTGGGCTCATCTGTCAATTGCACTGCCCGGTTGATGACTAGAAGCATTTTCACAAGGCAAGGTTTTGCCTTCATTCTGCCTTCTTTGAAACGTGCCTTAGGTAGAGGAGGATTCATTAGGAAAGCAAACACTATTTCAAGCAGGAATGATTCTGCACATATTCTTTCTTTTTATGAGACTTGCTTGAATTATTCTTTGCCAAAGGCCAGAAAATTAGAGGGATTTTGTCACTTATGTATAAAGAGTAGTGTATCTTCGGCTATGCACCAGCGAACCTTTTATTTGCTCAATGAAGTGTATGTATTTGAAGTAGAAATAAAAGTTCAATACGACTCTCTCTCTCTCTCTCTCTGTTGTACTCTCTTTCTGTGGACTATTCGAACTTCTCTGTGTTGATTACATCCATCATTTGATTAGGGCTTTTCTGGAAATAGGATCAGTTCTTGTGTAATATCTTCAAGGAAATTAAGGTATGTCTGACTTTTTGCCGTTAGCTGCTTTTGTTATATTAAGAAGTGTTTTTGGAAGCATTTCCAAGTGAAGTGGTAATAGTTCTTCAAAAAGACAATCTCTCGAGCGACTCCAAAAAGGAAATTTTTCGATTTAAAAGGAGAAAACGAAGGAGAAAACATACTCAAATTAGATTTACATGGGGAAGTGTATATCCCTTAGTTGCATTACGTACGTACATGTACATGATCCACTGGGGGGTCAAGGGGTCAGGTCAGGCATAATTTTCATTATACCCGATCCGATCCGAAACCCTACAAGGGCGTGATTGACCCAATCCGATCTGTTCGAGACCCTAAATTTTAAAGTCAAGTTGGGTCCAATCGACTCAAGCCAGCAGGAGCATTTTTGACAGCTTTATGATCCAGAGGTTATTTCATTTTTGCAACTCTGCGTTTGAACAACTTACCACAAAAAGCCTTAAGAGGATATCTCCTTGTCCTTTTATGATTAGACGGCTTCTTGTGTGATGAATGGGAGGAATGGATGACCACCCACAGGATGATTCGTCGCTTCGGAGATTGAGGAAGTAGGAGAAAAAAATTGAATTATTGCACCCTTCCTTCCAGGACTTTCCTTAACTTTTGCAATGATTTGACGTGTAAATGTAATCTTCTTTGTTCTTTTCTCCGTTTCCTTTGTCTTCCTTTCTTTTCCCTTTTCTCCACAATCAACCATATATATATATATATATATATATATATAAAGGAAGAGGGACTTTAATTAATTCACATTTGGTTGAATTTTGGGGAAATTCTTTAAAGAAAGCAAAGAATTTTAGGTTTAATGGATTTCTCAAAATACAAATTGTGTTTAGTAAAGTGTAATTTGAAAGTGCATTGAGAAGCAATTTGGTTTAAATGGTGTTCGGAAAAATTACTTGTAAAGGGCGGAAAAAAGAAATTATACTCTTAACCAGTGCGTGAAGAAGGGCTTCAGC